>OX645062.1:112073343-113323343 GCA_951905685.1 Eumerus sabulonum | reverse complement strand
GCGCACACAAGTGGAAGGAGACGTTAACCAACTGGGTGTGCGGCATCAGAAGCCGCTAGCAAAAGATTGTGGTTGAGGCTCAGGTTCACACCCGACTGAAAATATTTTCTACAAGCATTTTGCAATGCAATGGGATAGCGTTAAGGAAAGCGTATCGGGCTGAAATGGGACTATATTGAAAAATAAATTTAATTTCGAGAAGAAACGAATAAATAGTATTTCATTTCAAAGTCACTGACTAATCAAGATCTCTGGCTTTCCTTCATATACATATGTATGATAGAGGAGACAAGAAAAACGTGGTATGATGGCGAGTGTGAGCAAAAAAAGGCAGCAACCGACGAGGCGTACCAAAAGGCGCTACAGAGGAAAACCAGGGCAGCGCAAGATGAGTACCGAGCCAGAAGAAAGGAGGAGAAAAAACTACTGCGACATAAGAAAAGAATCTTCGCAGCCTCCCAGCTCAAGGATATCGAGGAGTCTAGCGATAAGCATAAAACACGAGCCTTTTACAAGAAAGCTAAAGGCCTTGCAGGAGGCTTCAAAAAGGGCTCCGAGGCTCTTCGAAACTGCGGGGTAATCTTGTCACCGACCCGCAGGGAATAGTGGATGTATTTAAGCAGCACTCCAGCAGCTGCTATGACCAAGAGAGAGTGGTAGGGACCGAGGAAATCCCAACTCCAGCCGATGAAGTAGTCCTCCCACCCAGCATCGAAGAAGTCGGCACAGCCATTCAGAAGCTGAAGAATAACAAGGCCGCAGGCTCAGATGGCTTGCCATCAGAGCTCTTCAATGCTGGCGGCGATGTTCTGGTAGGGAGCATGCACCAGATCATCTGCAGAATTTGGGAAGATGAAAGCATGCCCGACGACTGAAATACCAGCTCTATTTGCCCCGTCCACAAAAAAGGTGATCCTACCTCTTGCAAGAACTATAGAGGTATATCTCTGCTCAATGTCGCATACAAGATCCTGTCTAGCGTATTGTGTGAACGTCTAAAGGCATTTTGCACCGCACTAATCGGCAGCTACCAGTGCGGCTTCCGGCCCGGCAAATCGACTATAGACCAAATTTTCACACTTCGACAAATCCTTGAAAAGACCAACGAGTTTCGAATCGATACACACCATCTTTTCATCGATTTCAAAGCCGCATACGACAGCATTCATCGTGAAGGACTGTTTGGTGCGATGGCCGAATTCGGGATCCCGGGAAAACTGATCCAGTTGTGTCGCGCCACGCTAAAAAAAAAACGCGATGCACCGTGCAACTCGGTTCTAGGACTTTGGAACCGTTTGAAACATGCACCGGATTTCTGCAAGGAGATGCGCTGTCATGTGACTTCTTCAACCTGGTGCTGGAGCAGATAGTGCGACGGGCAGGCGTCAATAGGGAAGGCACTATCTTCTACAAGTCTGTCCAGCTGCTAGGATACGCGGATGATATCGATATCATCGCGTGTTCTCGCCGTGAGTTGGTCTTAAGGTCAATGAGAACAAAACGAAGTACATGCTGTCAAGCAAAAACCAATCCGTCGCACACCAACTGGGATGAAATATAACAATTGACAGCCACAATTTCGACGAAGTTAAGGAGTTTGTCTACCTCGGGGCAAACGTAAATTCCACAAATGACACCACAGTGGAGATCCGGGATAGAATCGCCCTTGGCAACTGCTGCTACTTCGGCTTGTCCAAACAACTGGGGTCAAAGCTCCTCACTCGAAAGACCAAAGTCATGCTTTACAAAACGCTCATACCAGTCATGCCAGTCTTGCTGTATGGAGCCGAAAGCTGGACCACAAGCAGGACAGCGAAGCTGATTTTGGGTTCTTTCGAAAGAAAAATTCTGCGCCGGATATTTGGTCCTGTCTGTGCGGAAGGTGAATGGAGAAGAAGACCCAACCGCCTACTCTACGAGCTGTACAAAGATGTGGATGTAGTCCGGAAGGCAAAGATCGGTCGACTACACTGGCTCGGCCACATCGAGCGCATGGACATCAACGCTCCAGCTAAGAGGGTCTTCGACTTCGAGCCTCCTGGTTCAAGAAGAAGAGGAAGACCGAACCTCGATCAACCGACCAAGTAATCGCGGATGTAAGAGATTCTGATCAAGGATGGAAGGCAGCTATAGCTCAGGCTCAGATCCTTGTGATTACTGCCCTATACGACGTCGGAAGGACGTTTAGTTATTACCGCATGCGGAATCTATTGCAGTAGTAAGACGAAACACGCATGTTACTGCCACACTCAGACGTAATCAATATAAATAAAACAATAATTTAAAAAAATGATCTTACCATTTTGAACATTGTTTAACATCCGAATCGCACCCTGCGTTGCATTCTGTAAATATGTAGATACAAAACTCACATTAGTGCTGCATTTAATCGATTAAAAGTGAAGGCAAAAAACAGAAACAACTTCAAACCACTTATTCAAAAAAAAAGAAATGAATTAACACCAACATAAAACTCATAAGATACATTGTGTATAGTACAAAAAAACTTAGAAGACACACAGATCTTTAAAAAAACAAATCATTTTTCGTTTAATGTTTTCTTTTTTGTCATTTATATATAAACACATCTATAGAAAGAAAGACAAAAAAAAAAAAAAGAATGCAGCAAGACGCTGGTGATTAAACGATCAAACGTGATGATGGGTGAGTAAACAATAGTGAGGTAGTGAACAAATTAAAATATTAGAAAAACAAATGCTTTAGAAAGGGTTTAGGTTAAAAACGTGATCTTTTCTCTCGTCTTTCTTGGTGCAAATCATATTAAAACAGTATGTACGAGTGGATTATGCATGATTATACTTATAATAATCGAGGTGAGTGTGGTACTTGAGACAACGTCAACAAAGCGATATTGTAGTGTTTTTAAACAAAAATCCAAGTCAAAAAAAGATGAAAAAGTAAAAAACAAAACAACGTAAAAGAGAGAGAGAGATAGAGAAAAAGAAATGTACAATAAAACTTTTCAGTTTTGATTTGTTGAATTGAAAATTATTAAATTAGTTTTCTGTACCGATGCAAGCCTAGAATTACTCTGACGAATGGGTAAGGTACCGCCGCCACTTCCGCCACTGCCTCCAGTTCCACCCGATTGGCTGGTACCGCCGGTACTAGTACGCATCTGATCGATTCCATCGTTATCTTCGAGCTCATCATCGTCTTCTTCATCCTCTTCATCGATCGACGAATGCGACGGTTCCTGGTTGGTTGCAGGTGAGGTGTATCGGTTCGCGTTGGTATGGTGTATATGGTATGAGGAGGGTTTTTTGATTTTAGATTTTCAATTTTATTTTTTTGTTCTTTGTTATGTTTTACGATTTATTTTCAAGCAAATACGAATATTCAGAGATACGTGAATAAAGCAAATAAAATTAGTGAGAAAACAATTAGCTATACGGTGTATGTATGTCGCATTGTTTATAACCGAACGCGAACAACACACGGCAAGTAGCAACGGGGAAAAGAAAAATGAAAACTCACCGCCTCATAAGCTGCTATGAACATGGAAAACATTGCTGTTTTTTCGCTGATAATTTTTCTGTTTTTTTTTAATACAACACAACCATCGACGTCATTCCTAACGTTGTTGGAAACCGGCAAAATCAAAATCAAAGCTAATAACATACATCATAGTCAACAAGCAGGATGATGAAAAGCCACCGACCTTTGCTATAGTTACTTACTGGGCTAATCAATGTAACCGGGCTTCCTTAGCAACCCTTCTACGATGATGTTTATGTTGTATGAATGTAATGGCGGTATGAAAAGAGGCCGCAACCACGATTAATTAAAACATTCCAGTATACCCCGCCGTCACTAAGCATTAAAATTAGGATTGCCATCCATAGTGAAGCGAAATTAGTTCAAAGTCTTGGCGAAGAAAGGTGATCCGCATTTCTTGCGACCGGTCTGCATTAACCTCGTTTCTAATTGTTTTCGGACAGGTCATGGATTTAGTATAATAGAGAGAAATACTATGTGCCTACTGGGTGTGTCATACATATGCCTCGCTGCTTGAGACTTTTGTTGGGAATTATGGAAAGTGGAGTTGCATGTCTTGACACAATGATGAGCGTGGACTAAGGCAAAATTAATACAAGTCCGCAAAGTAAACAGACTGATAATGGAGTTCGGTCCGATGTTTTTTTGTCTTTCACATTAAACCAAAATTGAGGACATACAAAATCAACGACCGCCTAATGCCATTTCTCCATCGACTGACCAACCCACACGTAAAACCCAAAAAGCATCAGTAAAAGTTTGAATGTACAGAGATAGAAATTTCAGAATTTCGCCAATTGTTTATAGCTAGGTGGGAGGCGCATACATATGTATATATGTATGTAAGCATCGCTGACGTTCAAAACAATAAAACGATAAATATTATCCCACATGATAATGTCCAAATAATCCAATTCGTCGGTCATTAACTAAGTTATAAAATGGAATTGCTTAAGGGTTGTAGCGGCAACTATCAAGGATAACGTCATCGTTTCAGTTTGTTAAACGCATTTTATTGTCACCACTTAACGGTTTTTATTTATAGCAAAACATACACCAAAAGGGGCTGGAAAGAATGATATTTATTCACGAAAATAAGTTATATTATATTGTTCCTAGCCAATATAGAAGAAAAAAGAGCAGTATCGTTCGGGAATTCGCTTTTTATATTTTTGAGCGAAATATATGTATGTATGGTTGCCAATTTGGAAAAAGGGCACTATCGTTTCGGAATACACTTTTTATTTTTTAGTGAAAAATTAGCAATTTTCAAATATGGTAAAAGAGCAGTATCGTTGGAAGATTCACTTTTTATTTTCTAAGCGAAAAATGTATGATTTACTAATACGGAGAAACAGCTTAGAGGGATTTTTTTTTTTTAACAAAACACGTGCAATTTGTCAGTATGAAAAAAAAGAGCAGTATCATTTGGGTATTCGCTTATTTTTTTGGGCGAAATATGTGCTTGTCAATTTGGAAAAAGGGTTCTATCGATTGGGCACGCGCTTTTTTAATTTTTAGCGGTAAATTTGCATATTGCAAATATGGAAAAAGAGCAGTATCGTTCGGGGGTTCGCTTTTTCTTTTTTAAACGAAAAATGTGAGATTTACTAATTTGGAGAAAACAGTAGCATCGTTCGAAGAATCGATTTTATTTATTGAGCGAAAAACGTGCGTATGGAAAAAGAGCAGTAAGTATCGTTGGAGATTCGCTTTTATTTTTTAAGCAAAAAATGTGTGATTTCTAATATGGAGAAAACAGTAGCATCGTCCGAGGAATCGATTTCATTTTTTAAGCGAAAAACGTACAATTGGCCAATATAGAAAAGGAACAGTATTAGTCCGGATATCCGCTTCATATTTTTTGAGCGAAATATGTGTGATTTACTAATATGAAAAAAACAAAAAAACAAAACAGTACCATCGTTCGAGGAATCGATTTTTATTTTTTTAAGCGAAACAAGTGCAGTTTGCCAATATGGAAAAAAGAGCAGTATAGCTCGTGGATTCGCTTTTTATTTTTAAACAAAAATACCGTGCAAGTAATTAAACAATAGGTGCTGGTTACCCTTCGTAGTCGCTGATCACAGGTATTGAACATTTCAATCGTCTTTGTTGACAACGATAATTGAGAAATATAATGGAATCATGAAGATTCCATTGGACCATATTGTCGATATCCGAATTTATTGAGCTTAACATACGCTGCCGAAGTGCAAGGTCGTAAGGAAAAGAACGAATATGAGAAGCTGAATGTCCTTTGCCCCACCTACAAAAAAGGCGATCCTACCTCTTGCAAGAACTATAGAGGTATATCCCTGCTCAATCTCGCATACAAGATCCTGTCCAGCGTATTGTGTGAACGTCTAAAGCCATTTTGCACCGCACTAATCGGCAGCTACCAGTGCGGCTTCCGGCCCGGCAAATCGACTATAGACCAAATTTTCACACTTCGACAAATCCCGGAAAAGACTAACGAGTTTCGAATCGATACACACCATCTTTTCATCGATTTCAAAGTCGCATACGACAGCATTCATCGTGAAGAACTGTTTGGGGCGATGGCCGAATTCGGGATCCCGGTAAAACTGATCCGGTTGTGTCGCGCCACGCTTAAAAATACGCGATGCACCGTGAAACTCGGTTCTAGGACTTCGGAACCGCTTGAAACATGCACCGGATTTCAGCAAGGAGATGCGCTGTCATGTGACTTCTTCAACCTGGTACTGGACCAGATAGTGCGACGGGCAGGCGAAAAACAGGGAAGGCACTATCTTCTACAAGTCCGTCCAGCTGCTAGGATACGCGGATGATATCGATATCATCGCATGTTCTCGCCGTGGCATTGTGGAAGCATTCACGGCGATTGAAGAACAGGCGAAACAAGTTCGTCTTAAGGTCAATTAGGACAAACCAATCCGTCGCTCACCACCTGGGACAAAATATGACAATTGACAGCTACAATTTCGAGGTAGTTAAGGAGTTTGTCTACCTCGGGGCAAACACCACAAATGACACCACAGTGGAGATCCGGCATAGAATCGCCCTTGGCAACCGCTGCTACTTCGGCTTGTTCAAACAACTGGGGTCAAAACTCCTCACTCGAAAGACCAAAGTCATGCTTTACAAAACGCTCATACCAGTCTTGCTGTACGTAGCCGAAAGCTGGACGACAAGCAGGACAGCGGAGCTTATTTTGGGTTTTTTCTTATGAAAAATTCTGCGCCGGATATTTGGTCCTGTCTGTGAGGAAGGTGAATGGAGAAGAAGACACAACCGCGAACTCTACGAGCTGTACAAAGATGTGGATGTAGTCCGGAAGGCAAAGATCCGTCGACTACACTGGCTCAGCTACATCGAGCGCATGGACATCAACGCTCCAGCTAAGAGGGTCTTCGACTCCGGGCCTCCTGGTTCGAGAAGAAGAGGAAGACCGAACCTCCGGTATAAAGACCAAGTAATCGCGGATGTGAGACATCTTGGTCTTGATAACTGGAAGCAGCGTGCCCGGGACCGTCAAGGATGGAAGGCAGCTATAGCTCAGGCTCAGATCCTCCATGGATCGCTGGCCTGATAAGTAAGTAAGTAAGTAAGAATGTCCTCAGCGAAGGAGCGAATTGAATTAGAAGTAACAGACACGAGATCATTTATAAAGACGAGAAAGAGTGTCGGAGACAAAACAGAGCCCTGGGGAAAACCAGAATTTACAAAGTGAGTATCAGACTTGAATCCGTCCAGGACACTTGAATTGAACGATACGAAATGCACATTGTCATCGATCCTGAATGCACGCATTTTTGACCAAAGAGCTTAATGCCAAACTCTGTCAAATACTTCCGAAATATCAGGTGCAACTATTTTGGTCTCACCCGCCTGGTGGAGCGAACGATTCCACTTCTCTGTGAAATATGCCATCAAATCACCAGTCGATCTGTTGCTGCGGAAACCATATTGCCGGTCATTGAGGAGTTTCTGCGGCTCGAGATATTTCATTAGCTGACGATTTATCAGCGTTTCCATGACCTTGGAAAGAAGGGACTTTAGTGCAAGTGGAAAGATTCAGAACAAGATTCACCATTTGTGGGAATGACCTGGACAAATGCTGTTTTCCACCTGCTCGGAAAGAGCCCAGGGGAGCAGGAAAGAAGAGCCAGAGTACCTTTGAGGCATTGTAGGATTTTACGCCTCAGTTATAAAACCAGAACGGACCCCTAGTAGTAAAATCGCTGTCGATGCTGAGAATATATAAAAAACACTCCTGCAGATTGTATAACGACGATGTAAGTCAGTATACCCCTGTCAGGCTGAGTGATTCATTTCTTAAGGACTAGGATCGCAGAGAATTCCGTCCCCCTGACCTCGACGAAGTTAAGATCGTCATATCGAATAAAGCTGCTGGCGCAGATGGACTGTCTACTGAGCTCTTCAAAGTTTGTGGAGATATCTGAGACATCTGTAAGATATGGTCTGAGGAAAGCATGCACGATGTTTAGCGGACCCTTAAAAGATGGTAACTGAGTTTCTTTATCGATTGTAAAAAGAATTGTGGTTCTATGTTAATTCGTCCATTGGGCCTACGCTAGCTTGTGGTCATCGAAAACAGACCATCGGCATATGTTTAACATTTTTCCCTGTATGCTTTCATTCAGGTATTGTGCAGGTGCAGAGTTGATAGTGTTCAAAAAATGGCACCTGCAAAAACAGACTTTTACCACTTTGATCCCTAAAAAACGGGCAAAAAAGTCGTCGTATTTCGTCAAATTTGGTTAAAATCGCTTAAAGCCTTCTGCGTTGTTTTATTATCAAAATGCGGATGCGAGCGATTTCTAATGTTAAGTCTATGGGACACGTTTTCGGTGATTATTCCTCGATGGTATGTCCGATTTTTGATTTTATTTCTTTAAAACCGTCGATGCCTTCTATTGACATGTCTAATTTGGTCAAAATCCGTCAAAGCGTTTAGGAGGAGTAGTCTGTCGTGGATTATTCCTCGATGGTATGTCCGATTTTTGATTTTATTTTTTTAAAACCTTCTCCTCGATGCCATCTTTTGACATGTCTAATTTGGTCAAAAATCCGTCAAAGCGTTTAGTAGGAGTAGTCTGTCAACGAAATACATTTTGGGGTGTAAGAAGCTTCGCTCCGATAAGCTGATAGGTTCTTATCAGTGTGGCTTCAGGCCACGGAAGTCCACCATCCACCAAATCTTGACACTATGGCAGATCCTGGAAAAAACCATTAGATTTCAAGTCGAAACTCACCACCTATGTATTTGTCGACTTCAAAGCGTAATTAGCGATGAGCTATAGAACGCCATGTCTACCTTTGACATCCCTGCTAAACTCGTCAGACTATATAGGATAACTTTGGAGAATGCTCGTTGCTCCATCCGAATCGGTGAAGACTTGACCGATAGTTTTGATGTCAAAAAAGGATTCAGGCAGGGCGATAAGCTGTCGTATGATTTCTTCAACATCGTATTAGAAATTATTGTGCAAAATTCACTGACCAACACAAGAGGGACAATTTATTTCAAACCCTCGCATACGTGGATGACATTGAAATAATCGGAAGAACACAGCGAGATGTCAATGAGGCAAGTATTGAGGTGGAGGCAGCGAAAATTGGTTTGACAATAAATGAGGGCAAAAAGGACATTCACCAGCGACGTCTTAGCCATAACGTTTGTATTGGCAGATAAAAGTTTGAGGTAATTAAGGAATTCGTCTACCTTGGCTCCGCAGTGACCTGGAACAACGACATCACTTCCGAAATCAAGCACAGAATCACTCTTGCCAATCGCTGTTTCTTTGATTGAGTAATAGAGCCCTCTCCCGAACGACAAAGTTGACTCTATACAAGAACATTATCATCCCGGTCATGCTGTACGTCGCAGAAGCATGGACACTATCAAAAGCGGATGAGGAATTCCTTGGCCGTTTCGAGAGAAAGTTTTTGCGTGTGATTTTTAGTCCTATAAACACAGACGGGGGATAGAGGAAAAGATTCAACCACGAGCTTTACGGGCCGTACAGCGGCATGAGTCTAGTCAGACGTCTACGGATTTAACGCCTAAGATGGCTAGGGCAGGTAGAGCGAATAGACACTACAGCTCCAGCCCGGAGAGTCTTTGAATCCAACCCCGTGGGACGAAGAAACAGAGGACGGCCGCACTTAAGATGGCGCACACAGGGTAGAAGGGGGGGAGAGACCAGGCCTACGTCCTGGTGGAAATACAGACCAACCATTTTTCGTCGTTAGAATGATAACGTTGGAGTGAGTATACCAAACTCATTTTTTGAAGGAGTATGGATAAATGTGTATATTGCAGCCATATACATACATATATATTCACTTTACAAACTGAAGCAGCTGTGTTCAGAAGATACTTATTGCGGCCTTCAAAAGACACGATCTAGTGATCCGAAAAGCTCGTCGTACAAATTACTGATTGTTAGGCTTGCCATATAGGCTTGCTGGAAGGTAAAATAGATTTGAGGTTTGAAATAACTCCGATGGGTGTCACAGCACAGCCGAATATAATCAAAATGCTGAATTCACTCTCTCACGAAACAAAAAAAAAAAAAAAAAAAAAAAAACAAAGGCGATTGAGAGCTGCGTTTCCGTTTTATGTTTAACGTTGAAGAGTATAAGCAATTCGTGTTCCTCCACAATAAATATTGTCATTGATACTCAATGATCAATGGTATTTGATATCGGGTTAGCATTGGTTGCCTATATAAGTTTTAGATTGTCGTCTTTCCTATCTGCTTGCGAACGCATGATTCACATTAACATCCATAATGGCATAAAACAAAAAAAATACGAACCCGTTTGATTCATAGAGAAACTGAAACTAGAGACTACTGAAGAGTGCCACTATCAAAATAACAAAGCGAAAACTAATTCTGTTGTATAAAATCAGCCTTATAGCAAGGGATTAAGGGGAACAAAAAACAAACTAAATTATATTCTAAAATCACCGCAAACACAACACTAAAATTTGTGAACAAACGCAACGTAAAAAATGTTGTTAATCAAATGGTAGTAGTATTCACTAGAGTTGTAATTCTCTATGGACATTCGCATGTCGGTGCTCTTTCTAAATTCGAATCAAATTGTTATTTCTGATTAAAAAAGAACGCATTGAGGGAGGGAGAAGGTAACGTTCTATTTTAAGCATTTTCTTCCTAACTCTGTACTTGTTCTAGCGAAATTTAATTTAGAAATCGCCGGCTAGGTGGTAGAGGGAAGGGTTAATGATAAACAAAACAGTTTAATACTTACGCGTGACAAGTTCATGGGGGCTGATACTTGTGTCGGCACTGGGATGGGTACTGTGGCTGGTATCTTTGGTTCGGGTGGCGCATGACGCTCTTGTAGTAGTTCCTCGTTTAACTGCAATATGGCATCCAATTCGACTTCTTTACCCTTTGTCTCACCCCGTTCATACCACTCAACCGTAAATGATCGTGAGGATTCGTTTATTTTCGACACCACCGCTGGATGCACTCGCCCTGAAATTAGAAAAAAGAGAAAAATTTGCTAAAGTGTCATAGGAAATTGCAAGCTACAAGCATTTAATTGTTAGCATTAAGGATATATGTATGTACATAGTTTACCTTCCTGATCGTGTGTGTCAGGATTGTCGTTAGCATGGTCGTCGTCAAGTAAATACCTCGATACCACAACCGAATTGTTATTACTTCGCGTCAAACTCTTATTTTTGTCCTTTCGCGAAGTTGAATTTCTCTTTTCGACACGACCGCTATATTTGTTTTTGTTTTGATCACATTTTTTGAATTTGACAGAACCGTTTCGACTGTTTCCATTCAGGTCGCCTGTTGAGGATGACCCTGATGTCGTTATTACACTGGTTTCTCTGTTTCCGTTTACGAAAACATCGGGACATTTTTTCGCAGCAACCAAATCGCTTGATTCGCGTCTGAAGCAAGTGAAATGCTTCTTAAACCACGACGGCATGGCGACTCTATGAGAATAATATTAAAAAATTGGTCGGGATGACTACTGTACTAATCAACTGCGACACCATCACTATCGCCAAACCACACCACACCACATGTTAACAATACACAAACGTCGTCGTTCCTCCTTTCATTTGATTTTCATCTTATTTCTCATCGCAATTCATCTCCGTGGAGTGAGACTTTCTAGTGCATATTAATTTTCTCAGTCTTAAGTGAAGAAGAAGACATGACGACTATTGTTGCAGTAAATTGTATCAACCGTCGCACTACTTTCACAAATTCAAATTACATGACGGCGATGATGACGACTCTGGTAGTAGCATGACGCCGGCTCGCACAAAGACGAACACCTATGCACAGATACAAAATTTAAATAGACAAAAGACTAACGGCAAACGGAGGGAGTTTGTTCTTTTTAATGCTTCATTAGGCCTCCCTCCTTTCGTTCGTTTCGTGGTTTCTACGTATCACGATTATATATTTCTAATCGAATTGCATCTCCACTTGATTAGAAGGAGGCATCTGCCACTGTCCTCGTTGTCGTGACTCCTAGTATTACACACACACAAAGTAACTTGTTATTAGAGTATTCTCGTGTCTTGTTTGATCGATAAATAGCAAAAGACTGAACAGAAAATTAGGTTGTTCAAGACTCTCAACCTACACTGAATGACTGCTGTATCCCACCAAATTGGGGGCTACAGCAACCGGCTGTTTGCCATTTTTTTTCCCGTATGCACTCTTCTGTATGATGCCCCTTTCACGGTACAAATCAACCGAGTAATCTTGTTCCTCTATTGCTCTATATTAGGGTAAAAATAATCAACTTCAATTAACTGAATTACGCAAAAATTGTACAATGACTGTACTGCACAGGACAGAACGAAACGAAACAGAATTGATAGGTGGAACTGCCACCGAATACGGGCCAAATAGAGTGCGGTGAATGCGAACAGGAAGAACTAGGTGTTGGCACGCGTCGTGGAAAGGGAAAGTGAATTCGTCTATCGATTTTCCCCGAAAATGACTAATATTTTATTTTTGAATGCATTTTGTTGTCATATTGGAGCAGACAGAAGAGAATGGGGAGATTTGTTCATCGATCTGGAGAGTACACAATGGAGCGAGGCCAATGCAGGGATTGCAGATTATCCGGTGGTCAAATATGTATCTTGTCACATCCTTTTAAGTAGATAACTGGTTTCCAGGTAGATAGTTTTGAATTGCTGAGTTTCGTAATTTAATTTTGTCGATTACGTTTTTATAGCAATAGTGCGCTACATATAAAGAGCGATATGTACATGTTTCTCTATGAATATGAGAACTCAAGGTCAAGATCAAAAGTAATTGGCAAGTGACGGAAGTGGTAAGAGAACGAATCCAGTTGTGTGGGAAGTAGCTTAATGGTTAAGCCCATCTATCGTTGTTCTCGCCTGGCAAAAGGCGTAGTAACATCTCCTGATAGATAAAAAGTAAGAAATCACCTATGCGATTTAAGAAGCGAGTGACTACCTTTTTAGCCTATTAAGCGGCAATTAGTTCCAGTTGGTCTATAAAATTTGCAAGCTATACCCGAAAGGAAAAAGAGGAAACTTGGAATTTCCGCATTTGAACTTCGCCACAGAGGGAATTGAGTGCTCACTAAATCAATCACCTGTCAGTGTTGGATATATGGGCATGCCATCATTTGATTTGCAAGCGCAAGCTTTTGAGAAATCGTGTACCTATCAGCAGCATATGAACAACAATAGAATCGTTGCCATTTCTCATGTACAGGTTGTAAGTTGAATCAAACAAAAATACCGAGGCAGACAGATAGTCTTTTGATTTATTTCACGAGCCTAACTATGCTATTAGTTTGTTGGACTCTGACGCACGATGAGGCAGTTCGGATCCCGAAAACACCGACACCATCGAATGTATTTCGCGGCGTTCCTCCTCGGCGGGGTACTGGCAAAACTCCCCGTAGTATACTTGCCGTGAAAAAGCTTCTCGACTCATGCCGTTCGGAATCGGCATTAAACTGTAGGTCCATTTCACCTATGTGAATAATAAATCACACACAACATGGGTGATTGAGAGAACCTTGGCTCTGGTCCTTCATGGGCAGTAACGCCATCAAAGAAGAAGAACTATGCTATAGGTGATTTTTGATATTGACCCAAACTTAATACCAGTAAAGTATTGGTATAAGGGAAACAATCAACAACGCGGCGAGAACTTACGATGGGGCATTTCATGGACCACCTTTTTGTAGAGAATTAGGATGATTAGGAATTTGAATTTGGAGGGCATGGGCTCGGACATACAGGGTAAAGTTGTTGATCGCTCTCAACCTGGCGAGATGCCAGCAACGATCCCTGTTTAAATGCCCGGGTCAAGTTGTTATACGGTGGCGCTCTCTGGATAGCCTCCCAACAACCGTTGGGAGGTGAACAAACGTATGCAGCGACAAAACCCCGACCAGAATGGCGGTTGTGCGGCGGGCTAACAATCCACCCACGTAAGAAACACAAAAGTTATGAAAGATGCCTCGGATACACGGACGGATACTCGACGACGACAACGCACGAAAAAGGAACACGATTTGCGAGTATTCTCCTGGAATGTCAGAACCCTGTACACTCCCGGAGCAGCTCATAAACTAGAAAGAATCCTCACGCAGTACAAGACGGATATTACTGCGGTCCAGGAAATACGCTGGATAGGGAATGGTATGATAAGGAAGAAAACTTGCGACATTTATTACAGCTGTCACAAAAGATTGCACTTACTGGGATGGGATTTGTCGTGGCAAAGCGGTTAAGGTAGAAGGTAATCGACTTTAAACCTATAAGTGATCGCCTGGCTGTGATCCGCATCAGAGGCGGATTTTATAACATCAGCCTTATACCGACGAGGCTGAAGACCCTATCAAGGAGGAACTCCTGGACAACGCCTACGGAGCCTGTCCGGAGACCGATGTCAAAATCGGTAAGGAGAACACCCTTGGCGGAGTGATCGGAAAGGCTGTGCTTTCCACGATACAACAACAGATAACGGCTTCCGACTCACGGACTTTGCGACAGCTCGTAATGCGGTGATAAGTAGCACAAGATTCCCTCGTAAGCGAATCCACACAGCAACCTGGCGATCTCCGGACGGTCGAACCGCCAACCAAATCGACAATGTGCTGATTGACGCAAGGCACTCGTCAAACATCCTGGATGTGCGAACATTGAGAGGGGCAAATATCGACTCAGACCACTTCCTCGTAGCCGCAAGATTGAGAGCTCGACTGTCCAATGTCAGAAAGCTGCACCAGTCCATCAGGAGGAGGTTCGACATTGGGCGCCTGAGCACACCGGAGGTTACCAGAGTCTACAGGGAGCAGCTGAGCGAAAGACTCTTCGGTATGCCTACGTCGAACACAAATGCCAATAACATGTGGCTGCATTGCCGCTCAGCCATTCAGGAAGTAGCCGAAACCACCTTAGGATACCTACCACCCCCGACAAGAAACCCGTGGTATGATGGCGAGTGTTAGCAGAAAAGGGCAGCAACCAACGAGGCGTACCTAAAGGCGCTACAGAGGAAAACCAGGGCAGCGCAAGAAGAGTACCCAGCCAGAAGAAGGGAGGAGAAAAAACTACTGCGACATAAGAAAAGAATCTTCGCAGCCTCCCAGCCCAAGGATATCGAGGAGTCTAGGGATAAGCATAAAACACTAGCCTTTTACAAGAAAGCCAAAGGCCTTGCAGGATGCTTCAAAAAGGGCACCCAGGCTGTTCGAAACTACGAGGGTAATCTTGTCACGGACCCGCAGGGAATAGTGGATGTATTTAAGCAGCATTTCCAGCAGCTGCTTAACGAGCATGACCAAGAGAGAGTGGTAGGGATCGAGGTAATCCCAACTCCAGCCGCTGAAGTAGTCCTCCCACCCAGCATCGAAGAAGTCGGCACAGCCATTCAGAAGCTGAAGAATAACAAGGCCGCAGGCTCAGATGGTTTGCCATCAGAGCTCTTCAATGCTGGCGGCGATGTTCTGGTAGGGAGCATGCACCAGATCATCTGCCCGACGACTGGAATACCAGCTCTATTTGCCCCGTCCACCTCTTACAAGAACTATAGAGTTATATCCCCGCTCAATGTCGCATTCAAGATTCTGTCTAGCGTATTGTGTGAAAGTCTAAAGCTATTTTGCACCGCACTAATCGGCAGCTACCAGTGCGGCTTCCGGCCCGGCAAATCAACTATAGACCAAATTTTCACACTTCGACAAATCCTGGAAAACACCAACGAGTTTCGAATCGATACACACCATCTTTTCATTGATTTCAAAGCCGCATACGACATCATTCATCGTGAAGGTCTGTTTGGTGGGATTGCCGAATTCGGGATCCTGGGAAAACTGATCCAGTGGTGTCGCGCCACGCTAAAAAATACGCCATGCACCGTGCAACTCGGTTCTAGGACTTTGGAACCGTTTGAAACATGCACCGGATTTCGGCAAGGAGATGCGCTGTCATGTGACTTCTTCAACCTGGTGCTGGAGCAACCTGATGCGACGGGCAGGCGTCAATGAGGACAAGACGAAGTACATGCTGTCAAGCAAAAACCAATCCGTCGCTCACTACCTGGGACAAAATATGACAATTGACAGCTACAATTTCGAGATAGTTAAGGAGTTTGTCTACCTCGGGGCAAACGTAAATTCCACAAATGACACCACAGTGGAGATCCGGCATAGAATCGCCCTTGGCAACCGCTGTTACTTCGGCTTGTCCAAACAACTGCTTTACAAAACGCTCATACTGCCAGTCTTGCTGTACGGAGCCGAAAGCTGGACGATAAGCAGAACGGCGGAGCTAATTTTAGGTTCTTTCGAAAGAAAAATTCTACGCCGGATATTTGGTACTGTCTGTGAGGAAGGTGAATGGAGAAGAAGACACAACCGCGAACTCTACGAGCTGTACAAAGATGTGGATGTAGTCCGGAAGGCAAAGATCCGTCGACTACACTGGCTCGGCCACATCGAGCGCATGGACATCAACGCTCCAGCTAAGAGGGTCTTCGACTCCGAGCCTCCTGGTTCAAGAATAGCGGATGTAAGATATTCTGATCAAGGATGTAAGGCAGCTATAGCTCAGGCTCAGATCCTCCATAGATCGCTGGCCTAATAAGTAAGTAAGGAATTTGAATTTACAAGCATACAAGGTCCAATTAATACCAGAGCTGACGCTGTTCAACGATTGGCTCTTAACAGCACCATGCAATTCGTGACCAATTTTCATCAAACTTACATTTTCGACGATGATGATAATTTCACGTTGAAAGAGACTATGAACAAGCTTAAACCGTCGCATTTAGGTCAATTGGAATTCATGTGAATATCAAGAGCAGTCGATACAAAAAAGTGATGGCGGTGTTTTTCTATTTTTAAAGTGAATTAGCGGCACCCAGGCTCTTCGAAATTTCGAAGGTAATCTTCTCATCGACCCACAGGGAATAGTGGATGTATTTCAACATTTCCAGCAGCTGCTTAACGAGCATGACCAAGAGAAAGTAGTACTCCCACCCAGCATCGAAAAAGTCGACACAGCTATTCAAAAGCTGAAGAACTACAAGGCCGCAGGCTCAGATGGCTTGCCATCAGAATTTTAATTTTGATTTTCGTGGGGCAACACCCCCATTTATTGAGCTTAATTCAAGCTAACATTCTAATTCTAACTAACAAAAACGGGAGAGGGGCGCTATTAGGGAACTATGATTGGGAGAAGGGGGGGTTTTAGGCATGGAGTGCTGAGGTGGAAATCGAAGTTAGTGTTCGAATTAACACTTCCCAGCATACGGGAAATGGGTTCATTGGAGCCGTATGAGGTGGATAGATAGAAGAGACAAGGATTGCAAGTATAACGAGGATTAGTGTTAAGGGATATAGAGTTGTAGAGGGTGGCACAGTCAATGGTACCTGAGAGGAATATATGAATGAAGAGGATGTCAGTTACCAATCTTCTTTCCTCCAACGTACTCAGATTTATTAGTTTGAGTCGGTATTGCTAGGGCGGTGAGAACAGAGGATTTTGCCAGTGCAGACCTCGAAAAGCGAAGCGTAGTGGATGCTTTCGATTCCACAAATGTGGGTTGGTTGATAAGGCGACCAGGCTTGGGATGCGTATTCAAGAAGGGGGCGAACGAAGGTAATATAGAGGGATCGAGTCACGTAGGGATTGGAGAATTCTTTAGACCAGCGCTTCATAAAATCGAGTGCAGACTTTGCTTTAAGATTTATATCGATATGTGGGCGAAAATTGAGCTCTTGGTCACATAGTATGTCAAGATCGCGGATAACCTGAACGGTGGAAATAGATTGGCTGTGGAGAAAGTAGAGACGAGGAGAGGATTTGAAGCATTTACGTGAGAATGTGATAGATTGGCATTTGGAAATGTTAAGCTCCAAGCGATTTTTGGAACATCAAGTAGAAAAGCTATTGAGATCGGATTGAATAAGAAAAGAGTCTTGTTGCGAGGAAATGGTCTGAAAGAACTTGGTGTAGTAAGCGTATAGTGAGAGATGGGAATGTTTGATGATTATCTCAATGTCGTTAATGGTAAGAATGAAAAGAAGTGGACCTAGGTGGCTACCTTGGGGAACGCCGGAAGAAGCTAAGAAAGGGTTAGAAAAGTCAGACCTAAAGCGAACAATGTATAGGTAGTAACGATTTTTTAAATAAGAAGATATCCACTTCAATGCGGTGGGTTCAAAGCCTAGGGAAGACAGTTTGAAGAGTATTCGATTGTGGGACATTATGTCGAAGGCATTACTGAAGTCGGTTGTAATGACGGCGACTTCGTCCCCATTCTTTATTGCTGAGAGGGTGAAGGGCACGAATTCGACAGGGTTTGTGGTTGTAGACCTGGAATTGAGGAGTCCATGTTGATTTAAGGTGATTAGAGATTTGCAATGGAAACTTAGTGTCATACAAGACGCTTTCGAAAAGATTAGGTATATGTGACAGTTTTGCGATGGAGCGGTAATTGTTAACATCACCCTTTGGACCAGGGAACAGGGAAAAGTTGAATTTTCTTGAGAGCGGGAGAGAATGAAGGAATCTTTTTTAATAATATGGCGGGGAGACTACCGGGTCCAGGAGTGAACCCATCATTAAGTTGATTCAGTTTAATTTCAATGATATGGGGTTGAACAGAACGTGGAAGAAATCGACTAAGGGAGAAATTTGGTAGGTAGTCGAAATAGGAAGTGTCCGGCACAAAGGAGTCATCGGCGAAAGATTGTTCGAAAAGGTTGGTAAAAAGTTGGCGATAGTGTTGGGATCATTCGAGGTTTCGCCATTGAAAGGGAGTGAGGTTTGGTAGCCATCAGATTTCCTTTTATAGTTGACAAATTGAAAGAAGGACTTAGGATTGTTGATAGATTTAGCGTATAAAGTAGTAGTAGAAGAGTAGTAGAATTAATGAAAAGAATAATGAAATAGTCTAATTAGAGTAGTAGAGTTGAATGATACATATGTAGCGTAATGAAACAAACGTGCAACACTAGATTTTCAACACCCTCCCACCAGCAAAGATTACGATTGTTGACTTATCAAAGGCCACAATTCAAAGATGTGCAGAGTTAGAGGCTTTTGGGAACGATTGGTAGGAGTGGTGAAATGTTCTTAAAGGGTAGTTATCAGACGTGCAACTTAAAACTCCGACCAACTCTATACATTGCTCACGGAAGTTGAGTGAGTTGTTAATTCGAGGCCATTGACATATTCGGGAGATGACCCTCTAGATCTTGCACCACTTACTCCATCGCATTTTCTTCATGGCCCTCCGAGTATTTCTAACGACTCTTCGGAAACTAGAACAGGTAAAGAGCTACGCAAGCAATGGAAAGAGCGCCTACGGTTCCTAGCTACATTTAAGAGAAGATGGTTCAGGGAACACCTTCATCAATTGAGATCATTGCATCACACTGACAATACTTCGGGCTCAAGTTTAAAGATCGGAGATGTAGTGCTTGTCGAAGACTCATCGCAGCCAAGAACGCTATGGCATCTAGCTGTTATCCAACAAATATTTCCTGGACGGGACGGTAAGACTCGAGCTTGTGAAATATGGCTCGCCAGCGGTTCAATATTAAGAAGACCGATACAGCTCTTGTATCCCTTGGAGATTAGTCAACAATCGTAATCTTTGCTGGTGGGAGGATGTTGAAAATCTAGTGTTGCACGTTTATTTCATTACTCTACGTATGTATCATTCAATTCTACTACTCTAATTAGACTATTTCATTATTCTATTCATTAATGCGCCTTATTTGCTCAACCCTTAGTATATAATGGGTGATTTTTTCGTCGTTCGGTTCTTCGATGTTCTGTTTTTGAGAGCTTCCGCGTGATACATGACATGTGTCAAAGTCGAACGTACTGAGATAACTTTGTCATTTCATTTCATTTCAAGACTTACACCCGAATAACGTTTAAAAATAGAAGGCACATCTAATAAAATATTTCTGAACAAAATATAAGACTTTTACCGCTTTTATAAGTCAAAGCTTTAACCGAACCCCAGATAGCAACACCAACTATTAAGCCACCGAAGTGACCTCCTTTTATAATCTTTTTCTTTTTTGTTTCATGGAAATTCCAGTGAAAGGCCTAATCGAACTTGCACTTATTATCACCTCATTTACTTATAGCAGCAAATAATATTCACGCTCTTGCGTATGGAGAGTAGCAAACATGAGAATGGTTAATTGCTCACTCCTCATAAACTCAAAGTCAATTATTATCGATAAATATTCAATCATAAATCCGCTCCAAATAGGCTCAGCCGCCAGAAAAACGCCAAGAAGGCCAACTGCTAGCGAAAGCGAATTCAGAAAAAAGCAAAAAGTATATTAACAACAGCAGCAAATAACAATGGGATAAGAGCACGTTTATTAAATATAGCGTGGAGGTAATGGTATCGAAATTGTTTCTTTCCTCTTTCCCGAGTCGTGACTATGAATGAAAACGCTTAATTCGCAGCACTTTGTTTCAAGGCCGAAGAGAACAACAGTATGCATTGTCCATTCTATCACACCCCATCCAAATGCGGACAACAACCGGTGTTTTCTGTGTTAGCAATGCAGTATTCTTTCATACTACTCACGACATCCTGGCACACATGTTAAGCGATTGACAAACAATTTGCACTCAATTGATGTTAATTAGTCAATTAGAAGTTTCTAGGAATATCGGACAAAAAGTGCCAATAGCCAAACCTTAATTAATCTCCACCTATTGAGTGCGGATTCGGTTCACTTGACTCTTCCTACACTCTCCTCCTAACTGGACAACAACAGAGATTTCGTTTAGTCATGCAACCGCCACATTGACCGTATGTAGCGTGCGAGACTTTCATATAATACACAACATTGAGCGCAACCCATTTGCTAGCTACTATTCTCTACTTTCGCTTGATAATATCGATTTCAGTTCATCCACAACGGAGCATCATCATTGTGACCAGATATACTCGCCGTAATGCAGTAATACTAACCCCGATTTGTACAATGACAATTTATCTATGCTGCACTGTTGTCGGAATCAATTTGATCTCTCACAATATATTGATTTATATTAAGGATCGACAATTAAGGCGAATAATGATTTTTGTGGGAACGTCGCGCGGTTCTGCGCATCGAAGTGTTGGAATCAATCAGCAAATAAATGCTTGTGCATTGGGGATGTTTTTTACTTTTTTTTCGAGGCCGATATTGAATTAATCACTTACGAGCAAACGTGATGTAATATGGTTCCAACAAACTTGGACTTAAAATATTGTACGTACACTGAGAACTGAACAATTCTCGTGAACAATATATGGCTGCTATTAAGGTCAGTTTGTTTCAGGCTTTTAGTCTTTGTTCTCAAGCTCTTGGTCTTTGTTCATAAAAGTCATTGTCAGAAATTGACTTTACTTATTTATTTAGATCGCGATTTACCGATCGCGTCTCCCCTAAGCTCTCCAATACACCTGAATCCTCCACACTATCAATAGAACAGCAGTGGAGCCTTTGGAAACAAGCCCTGAAAAGCTCTGCATCCGAAGTTTTGGGTTTCAAGGCTCCACCACGAAGAAATACCTGGTTCGATGACGAGTGCAAGAGGATTCATACAGCGAAGCAGGATGCATATAAGGCCTCGCTGCATAAAAGAACAAGAGCAGCTCGTGAGCTCTACGAGTTAAAAAGAAGGGAGGAGCATAAGATTCTTAGAAGAAAGAGCACGGGAAGCGCGCGATTGAGGATTTGGAGAGGTGTTACTGCAGGCGTGACGTTCGAAGGTTTTATCAACAGATAAAGCGAACATGCCAAGGTTATAAAGCCAGAACAGAAGCCTGCAGGGATGAGAACGGACGGAAGTTAAGATTGCCATATCGAAGCTCAAGTCGAATAAAACTGCTGGCGCAGACGGACTGTCTGCTGAGCTCTTCAAGGCAGCTGGGGATGACCTGATTGGCAGCATGCACCAGCTCATCCGTAAGATACGGTTAGAGAAAAGCATGCCCGAGGAATGGAGTCTCAGCATGGTAGGCCCGTTCCACAAGAAAGGATACCCCTCTGATTGCGCCAACTATAGAGGAATAAGTCTCCTTAACATCGCCTACAAAATCTTCTCTGCCGTTTTGTGTGAACGCCTGAAGCCTTTTTTAAATAAGCCGATAGGTCCTTATCAGTGCGGATTCAGGCCAGGGAAGTCCACCATCGATCAAATCTTCACACTACGGCAGATCCTGGAAAAAACCAATGAATTTCAAGTCGACACTCACCACCTATTTGTCGACTTCAAAGCCGCATACGAAAGCGTAATTAGAGACGAGCTATACAACGCTACGTCTACCTTTGACATACCTGCTAAACTCGTCAGACTATGCAGGATGACTTTGGAGAATGCTCGCTGCTCCATCCGAATCGGTGAACACCTTACCGATAGTTTTGATGTCAAAAAAGGATTTAGGCAGGGCGATGCGCTGTCGTGTGATTTCTTCAACATCATATTGGAAATGATTGTGCAAAAATCACTGGCCAATAGAAGAGGCACAATCTATTTCAAATCCTCGCAACTCCTTGCATACGCCGACGACATTGACATAATAGGTAGATCACAGCGAGATGTCAATGAGGCGTTTGCGAGTATTGAGATGGAGGCGGCGAAAATTGGTTTGGCGATAAACGAGGGCAAAACTAAATATATGCTGTCATCAAAAAAGGACGCTCACCACCGACGTCTTGGCCAGAACGTTTGTATAGGCAGATACAAGTTCGAGGTAGTTAAGGACTTCGTCTACCTTGGCTCCGCAGTGACCTGGAACAACGACATCAGTTCCGAAATCAAACGCAGAATCACTCTTGCCAATCGCTGTTTCTTTTGGCTCAGGAGGCAATTGAGTAATAGAGCCCTCTCCCGAACGACAAAGTTGACTCTATATAAGACCCTTATCATCCCGGTCCTGTTGTACGGCGCAGAAGCATGGACACTATCAAAAGCGCATGAGCGGATGCGCGTGACTTTTGGGCCTATAAACGCAGACGGGGGATGGAGGAGAAGATTCAACCACGAACTTTACGGGCTGTACAACGACATGAGCCTAGTCAGGCGTCTACGGATTCAACGCCTAAGATGGCTGGGCCATGTAGAGCGAATGGACACCACAGGTCCAGCCCGGAGAGTCTTTGAATCCAACCGCGAGGGACGAAGAAGCAGAGGACGGCCGCACTTAAGATGGCGCACACAGGTGGAAGGGGACCTCAGCCAACTGGGTGTGCGGCAATGGAAAAGGCTAGCGAAAGATCGTGCTAGATGGAGGGGCATGTTGATTGAGGCCCAGGTTCACCCCGAACTGTAGCGCCCACTAAGAAGAAGAATTTATTTAGATGGCGCTACCGTTCGGGGTGAAACTGGACCTCTTCGTCCATTTTTGATAAGGTCCAAGCCTCTGCGCCGTAGACGAGGATCAGGATGATTAAGGTTTTCTAGAGGGACACCTTAGTTTTCCGAGAGAGGACGCTACTACTCAATTGCCTCTTGAGTCCGACATGACAGCGGTTGGCAAGAGTTATCCTGCGTCTAATCTCAGCGGTTCGTTGGCGCTTGTTACCAGTGAGCCAAGGTGGACGAAATGCTTGTCTTTATCAAAGTATTAGCTGCCAATAGTGCCGCTCTAGCCCAGATTTCGGAGTTGTGCGTTTTTTCTCGACGACTGCATATATTTGGTCTTGCTCTCATTTACCTTCAGACCCACTTTAGCTGCTTCTGCGTCAATGCCCAAAAGAGCTTCGTTGAAGTCTCGCTGCGTTCTCCCAATCCCGTCAATGTCATCAACGTATGCGAGCAATTGCCGGTGAATCCCGCATGATCTTTTCAAGGATGATGTGGAAAAAATCACATGACAGTGCGTCGCCCTGTCTGAAACCTGTTTTGACATCGAAGATCTCGGTTAACTCCTTACCGACTTTAATGGAACAGCGAGAATTCTGACGAGTTGGGCAGGGATGTCCAACCATAACATGGCTCTATATAGCTCGTCTCTATAGACACACACTGTCATATGCGGTTTTAAAATTGACGAAAAGGTGGTGTGAGTCGCCCTGAAATTCATGGGTCTTCTCCAAGATCGGCCACAGTGTGAATATTGGTCTATCATGGATTTACCTGGCCTGAAGCTACATTGATGGAACCTATCAAATTGTCCACGAATGGTTTTCAGTGGTTCATACAGCACCGCAGAGAAGATTTTATAAGCGATGTTAAGGAGACTCATTCCCCTATAGTTGGCGCAGTTATACGGGTCTGCTTTTTTTATGGACCGGACAAACGATGCTGAGATTCCATTCATCGGGCATGCTTTCTTCCGACCGTATCTTACAGATGATTTAGTCTAGCGGTAACTTGACCATCCTCGCCGTTATACAGTCCGCAGAAATAGTCTTTCTACAAGGTCCCCATGTTCATCCTTGCAGGCTTCCGATTTAGCTTTATAACCTCGACATGTTCGTTTTACTCATTGTTAAAATATTCGAACGTCGTTCCTGCGAAAATATCTCTCGAGCCCAGAATAGGAAAGGAGAAAAAGCTCACGCAGTGGTTTTGCCAGCGTAGAAGAACACCTGTTCAGAGTTATTGGGTAGATACTGACAAAGATGAGTTTGGGAGCTGCGAGTTTGCTGCGAAGGGGGCATTAAGCAGATTGGCTGGAATGTCATTGTTAATGAGCGTGGATATAGACGACGAAACGAAGTTCTTGATTTTTTTGATGAAAGACCAGAAACTTTTGGTACCTTTGAGGCATTGTAGGATTTTACGCCTCAGTTGTTAGTCGTGTGAAAATTTGGCTCGTCGAACATGGGGAGTTGCAGTAATTTCTGGCTTGTATACATATATATTTTTCGGTTTTCCTCAGTGGTTATTGCCTTATAATTCCGAAAGCTTATCTCTCTCAACCTGATAATCTCATTGCAGCTCAAGTCAAACCACGCAATACTCTCCGGCTTAAGACTTTTTACCCTGTTGGGGATAAAATTGGTTATGCCGGTATGGATAATGTTCGTGATCATATCAGCTGCGGCGTCCACGTCGTTATCGAGGAAACACCATGACCAGTTAAAGCTCCGAAAAATGATGTTAAGCTTCTTTTGGAAGCTTTTCCTTTAGCTGAGTGGTGTTATTATGGGAATTTAGCTGATATCACACAGTGATCAGATGAGCCTAGAGGAGATAATACATCTAATACATTTATCAGGTTGAGAGGTTAAAAACAAGTCCAGAGTGTTGCTGGTATGACTTGCAATTTCCGGGATACGGGATGGCTCATTCAGAAGCTGAGTTAATTGGTTCAACTCAGCGAAAATTTCGACATATCTTCTTTCGGGTGTTGTCTGTCCAGAATGTTAATGCCACTGAGAATTGTGAACATTGAAATCACCCGCTATAACGATTTCAGAGCGAGGAAACAGGGAAACAAATCTTTGGATGGAGTCGGCCAATGCATGAAACACGCCGAACGTGATGTCTCTATCCAGGTTTGGGCTTCTATAAAAAAAAAACAGTAGTGCATTGTCTGCTTACGAATAGTGAAACTAAAGCCATAAGAAATTAAGATCCGAGGTGGACATTGGGTTATACTGGGGAAGCAGCTGGTAAGCAATATCACTTCGAACGTAGTATCGATGACGACGTCGAATTTTTAATATTTTTGACAAAAAATCAAACATTTTTTACTTTCTTTGGGACATTGTAGTATTTTCGCCTTCATTTTTGGTCTTTTGCGACGGATCGACAATGGGCAATGCAGTCATCTCTGCTTCGTTTATGGCTTTTTCGGTATTCCTCAGTTGGAATGGTCTTGTAAGCCCAAAAACTTGCCTTTCTCACCCAAATTTCTTCGTGTACCATCTACTCTACTTTTGTTTAATACTCTACTCCGTGAGGAATAAAGTAGCATCCACGTCGGTTTCGAGAAAACACAACCATCATTTAAGGCTCCGAAAGAAGATGTTAATTCCATACAAGTTGGCTTTCTCTCTGTCGGGTGTTGTCTGCCCACTGGAACAGTGTATACTAAAATCGCCCACAATGGCGATTTCAGTATGAGAATACAGGGATACACTTCATCAGATGAAGTCAGACTGACAGCCCAAATAAATTCTATTTTTAGATGGAAAGATAACGGCGGTTGTATTCATGCAGACTTGCATTTAGGGAACAAGCTAAATATGAATGGACTACGCTCGAAAAGAAATATCAACAAAAAAGATGCTAAAGATCCTCCGTTGTGTAGACATTTTATTTTTTAAAGTTTAAGTCAAAATACAAAAATATGGAAGACTGCAATTGAATCTAATGTGTAAAATCCGTCGCGTTCCACTTACTAGCAAAGATCATGCCCTGAAGATAGCTTACATAATACACTATGGACGTAAAGTTCAAAGTTGACGAAGTTCATGAACATTTGAATTGATTCAAGTCAACGAAGGCCAGCAAACAATTCAAAATCTCATGTGAAAGTGACAAAACTACATGCACGATTTAACAACACTTTCAATAACTTTACATCATTTGTCTGTACATTCTTTCCAGTACACTAAACTGCAACAGAAAGGCAATTTTAGACAACCTTTTGCTCTCTTACCAGTCGACCCTAAACAAGCGCACCATGCCGAGTTGAAGAATAAGTTGTGCGGAAATAATATCAGTGAAAACGAAAGCATGCAGCATACACATATTGCTTTCAAGCTCAAGGACGTATGTGAAGTGTGCATTGTGAATAGGATTCCCTCCTTGCCCCAATAGGAGGGCAAACTTTTCCACAGAGCGTTAGGATAGGAAACATTTAAAGAAATTGAAATCGTATGATGGAAAGCAAAAAGTTGTTTAAACCTCCTGAGGGATATATAGGATAAAACGACAGTAGTTGATGTCGATAAATGTGTACATTTCCGATAAACCCCCAGGTCAGGTCGCTGCAAACAAACTACTATGAGCAGATGTTGATGCAAAGAAAATGTGCTTTATTGCACTCAACCCACACAGGCACTTATAAACCGGATTCATGGTTGTACAGATACATATCGACCTTAATCATCTTCGTCGCGCTATTTAATAGCCTAAGGTCGACCTAGTAACGAATACTAATCACAACGGCGATTTCCACAAAAACCAAACTTAATAGGTTCGAAAATGATTCCGAGCGCGTTATACGCTTTTCTATTCATACCAACTAGGTATTGTAGTCACGGATATAATCAACCAGGTCAAGTTTAGAGTCGCACTTTACCCAATGACAACAACTTAAGCATTTTACTCCCTAATTTCGTCAACCATTTTCACAGAGCCGGCAGTGCCTTGTACTAGATGCGTGCTTTCGCATCATCATCGAAGTCATGAAAAGTTTACCTCAAAAACACACAAATAAGCAAAAGGAACCACCACCACGCTCTATGGCAAACAGAATTGATTTATGCTTGCTAACCTACATTCATTAAACGTTCAGCATGTGGTTCATGCAATACTGTCGCCCTCTCCCTGACGATTATAGTTGCATAACATGGTTTGATACTCCCTCTATTTTCGTAGGTGGGCAGCGGTAGGCAGCTGTCATATTTTACTTACTTAGAGTAGATAAATGCAAATCACACGAATACCTCACCTTTAAATTCGTTCAACCATGAGCAGAAGGTACTCGTTGCACGTATTCTTTGATACGTGTGCATAGCATAAACAAAATCAAACAAAAAAATGGAGCAAGCATCTAGGGATTGACACAAAAGCCACAGACAAAAGACCACACAGACACACTATACTGCGACGAGTCTTTGCCGGTGTATAGGCCAAGTTAAATCGAAACTTTGCTCATTTTCGTCGTCTTTTTCCTGATTTGTGCACCAAAAATGAGTCATTGAGTTCGAAAAACTTGCGCGAAGATCGAAAAGAGCGAGAAAAGGAATAACTCGGCGCTTTCGTTACAGCAGAACAAGTTTACTCATATGGTTGTTGTTGGCATTACGCGCATATCGTAGGTGTACAATAGCGCAGTGAGAATAGTTCACTGTCATAGGTACGCTTCAAACTTATTTGCAACAATCTACGTCTGCGAGTAAGTATCCGGTACCAACAGAAAGGATGTATTCCCTCGTCTACCAGACAGTGGTCGTCCTTCAGACCAAGCACTTTGATCATCGATAAAAATGACCAAACGATGAGAAGGACAAAAATGAAACAAGATTCAAGGGAACCTTTCCGTATTTGGTATTTGGTGCCCGAAAGCACCTTGATCTGTTTGACGTGGTAGTGGGTTACACCAGCTTAAGCCGGTTGAGAGCAAACGACATGTGTTGCGTGTTGTCGACTATACCCATACACACGCTGAATTAATTAAAGAGTAACCGAAAACGAAGAAAAAATAACTCGCATGACACCATAGTTGGTGGTGATGTACATATGTACACCGAAGCAAGCGCACATGTGCAACACCCACTGATTTAAATTCAACACCATACCAGACGAGAAACGAGATGTATGGAAGTATATATGATAGAACGACAGAACCCTAGGTTGAGTAATTCAATCTGTGTTCCAAAGGCTTAGTCGCCGAGGGGGGCCTTTATACTATTTACTGACTTCCATAGAAAATTTGCAGAACAAATCTCTCTTTCTCTCCTCATTCGCGAGACAATTGAGAATTCATGCGAAATACGATTCGCCGGATAGAGAAATTGCCATCGGGCTTACTTTTCAACAACTGGCCAGTGTAAACGCGCAGTGAAATATTATTTCCCTACTTTAGTTGCGCCGATGGTTGTGTAACACGATCGAAAAAGGAAATAGACTTTAGTACACGAATCGGCGGTAGATAATAAGCAATAGACCATCCGAAACCGGCAGGCATATGAGTCACACCATTATTTCGCAGAGTTCGATGGAGGTGGTTTTGCATATGTACATTACATACTATCGGATAGCAATCGGTCTACGTATAACATGTGTTAATTGAATTAAAGCAATGGGCGCGGTTGAAAGATGCCGACAATTGAACTTGCATTCATCGAACAGAACTACTGCAGGTGATCATGATCATGTATACTCGCAAAGAATGTAAGAAACGTGAAGTCTTCGGATTGTTCGCATTCAATGGCACACGCTTTGTGCTGCCATGAAACCTTGCAAATAGCATGTAATATCATAACGGTTTCAGTTGAGTTCATCCGAAAAAAGAAATTCTAATACCAAAGAGTCAGGGGTAAAGATGAGGTTTATAGGGTTTCATCGAAATAAATGAATACGGTGAGTGGTTGATAAGCGATCGCATTACGCTTTGTGAAACGACCGTAACCATTAACGAGTGTCGAGAGCTAATCAATGTGCAACTACTATGTACAGGGTCTTTCATTAAGCGCTTCCTACCTTCGATGCCATTATGTATAGAATATAACATCGTTCAAATGTCCGCCGTGGCTTCTTTGGGTGGTACGCATCCGAAATGTCCAATTTTCTCTGGCTCCGGCTCATAAATTAGGCTGAATTCGAACGATGGCATCGGTTCTTTTATGAGCCGTTGTGTTTTGGTTCTTATTCGCAAAGACCTGCGACTTCAGAAAATCCCTCAAGAAAAAGCCTTACGGGGTCAAATTCCACGATCTCGGGGTCAGTTCACATCACCTCCACGTGAAATGACCATGCCCTTGAATCGCTTATGCAGAATTTCCATTGTAGCGTGAGCTGTGTGGCACGTAGCACTGTCCTGTTGCAATCACATGTCGTTGGTGTCCATATCACTCAATTCAGGCCAGAAGAAGTTGGTTATCATCGACCTATAGCGCTCGCCGTTGATGGCGATGAGCAGGCCGACGTCATTCTCAAAGAAATATGGACCGATGACGCCGCCAGGCCAAAATCCACAGCAAACAGCGACTTATTCGGGATGCATTGGACGCTCTTGGATCTTATGTGGATTGAAATCGTCCCAAATTCGACAATTTTGTTTGTTGACGTACCCATTCATCCAGAAACGGACATCATCCCTGAGGATGATTTTTCGATGAAAAGTGGGGTCAGTGTCCAACTGCTCCAGAGCCTATTTAGCGAATACATGTCGTTGTCTATAGTCGTTTACCTTCAGCAACTGGGTGCAAGCCCATGTCACGACGCAGAATTCGCCAAGTTGTGGTCTGTGAAAGGCCGAATTCTTGTGCGCGAAGCGAAATCAATTGCCTCGGATACTCCTGCACACTCTCACGGACAGCGGCGATGTTTCTTTTTTTGCAGATCTTTCGTTTCGTTAACATACTGTTACAAACATTACATTACTGGATTGCGATAAACTACAACTGTTTACTTGTTTATCCAATATACACTTTAATATTCCACCTCAGATTAATTATCCGACCGAATAAATGACAACCAAGTTGACGGATGCAGCTTCAACAATATGGCCGCATTCAACTGTCAAAGTTCGGAAATCCCTATATACCACGACTGAAGTCCCGCTGATCAACCCCTTTACTATAGGCTCAAATTTTGCGGCCAAATGTATGTAAAATTGGTAATTGTATGCTCGCCTAGTATATGTAGAAGTATAAACGTGCCGATATGTAAATATGTACATATCTCTCACTTAGGAATAAAATTAAGATTGACAACACTACGATATGCATCCCTATGAGGTGCCTGTTCGTTCCAGGTATAGGTTCCGGACTTATAGTATCATACCTCTCCAACTTAGCTTTTCTACCGATCATCTTCTCTCAGATTTCCCATTGATTTTTTGGTCCATTATCTATTTTCTTTAGGTGTACCACTAATTTTGGTCTTCAGCTTGGGGCTGAATAGAGTTCCTCAAGTTCTTGATTGTGTAGTTTTCTCCATTCTTCCTAAGACGGGGAATTAGTGCAGGAAAATTTGTTAGACCGGAGAGTGCCGCGTTTGCTTACAATGGGTAACAAACAAATGTGACGGACGATTTCAAAATAGTATTTAAGTAAATACCGCAGAAATGTTTTGAAGCTGTGATGCTTTTTTACTATCAAAAAGGTAAAAGCGCTCTAAAAATTAAGGCGAACAATTTTCGGATGGTACGATGAGAATGCTGTCAGTGATCCGCGGACCCAGTGGTGATTTGCTCAATTCCGTTCTGGAAATGTCGGTGTCAAAAATACAAATTGCTCTGGTCAGCCAATCACTGAAAAAGTCGATGGAATGTTGCAACTAGTGAAGCAGGTGTTGCACGCAAGACAAGTTATCAGGAAGTGGCGGCAGCACTAAACATCAACTACATGATAGTTTGGATTCATTCAAAAAGAGCCGGCTACTCAAAGAAGCTCGATGTTTGGGTGCCACATGATGTGATTTCGATGTCATAATTCGACAGTCAAGACTCCACGCAATAACTCACTTTGGTGGCGCTACAGTCCGGTGTGAACCTGGGACTCAACCTGGAGTGGCCGTGATGTTGTAGTAAACATAACCGACTGTCAAGCGGAAGGTCTGTAGTTCAAAGTCCGTTCGTAGTCAAGAAATACAATTCCTATAAGCAAAAATTGTGCAACACAGCTGTTGTGAATGGTCAAAATGGTCAAAGTGATCAAAATACTTATGAAGGCAAAACACTCACAGAATATGGTCACTTCAAATTCATACTCTGTGTGTGCAGTTTTTAATATAACCCCATAATGGCATGGAACATTTGCTGAAAACTACAACCAACGTGAAAATTCAGTCGAATTCCTCTCGAATTCTATCTAGGGCAACCTCCCACGAAGATTAGTGACCGAACATCTGAGACACAAACCATCTGCACATACTAAGAGTATGACTCTTCAACCTGCGCGATTTATAAAAAAAATATAAAAAATAAGAACTGGGATGATTAAGGTTTTGTATAGCACAACCTTGGTATTTCGAGAGAGAGCTCTACTTCTCAATTGCCGTTTGTTCCCAATGAAGCTGCGGTTGGCAGGAGTAATTCTGCGATTGATCTCAACGCTGGTGTTGTTATCGCTGCTAATGAGCTAAGGTAGACGAAGTCTTTGACCACTTCGAGATTGTAGCTGCCAATTGTGACATGCTGGCCAAGATCTCGGTGATTTACGTCGTTTTTGAATGAGAGTATGTATATATAATTACGGAACGACCCATTGTAGCCTCTTCTGCTTCAATGCTTTCGAACACCTCAATGAAGTCTCGCTGTGTTCGTCCAATTACCTCAGGTCATCCGCGTACGCAAGCAATTGTTCAGACTTGAATTAGATCGTACCTCTGGTGTTGGCCAGTGAGTCTCGCATGATCTTTTAAAGCACGATGTTGAAAAAATTACACGACAGTGCTTCACCTTGTCTAAATCCCTTTTTAACATCAAAGGTCTCGGTTAATTCGCTACCGAGCTTAATGGAGCAGCGAGAGTTCTCCATTGTCATCACAATTTGACCGTTTGGCAGGGATGTCAAAACTAGACATGGCGCTGTATAGCTCGTCTCTATGCATACTGCCATACGTGGCATTGAAATCGACAAAAAGGTGATGGGTGTCGATTTGGTATTCTTGGTATTCTCCAAGGTCTGATTTGAGCCTGAAACAATACTGATAAGAACATATCAGATGACAGTGGTATTAGATCTTTCATCGCCGTTAAACAGTCTACCGAAGTGTTCCTTCTATATTCTCAGCATCGACTGGGACTCTACTAATAGTTGTCCGTCTTCATCCCTGCAGACTTCTGCTCTGGCTTTGTAGACCTGACATGTTCGTTTTACTTCTTCGTAGAGCTTGCAAGCGTCATTCCTGTAGTAGCATCTCTAAATCTCCTCGATCTCACGCTTTCCATGGTCTCTTTTTTTTCATCCTTAAAGCGTGTGTTACTGTCTCCTTTTCTGCTCGTAGTGTTCACGAGCTGTTCTCGCCCGTCTGTGTAGCATGGCTTTGTACGCGGTTATCTTTGCTACATCGGCTTGTTCACTTTGCTCATCAAACCAGGTGATTCTATCTGGCGGCGGTTTGAAACACAGTATCTCAAGAGGCGGCGTCTCTGTTGGCACGCTGGCAATGTACTCCAAATGTTGTTCTGTGGATTGTCCCGGTTTCATCGGACTTTACTAGATGTTGGGGGGAAACTCGATTGGTTAAGATCCTAGAAGTCTCCTGCGATTGCAGCTTTCCGACTTCAAACTTTTGTTTTCCAGCTTTGCTCCGTGGCATCCTTGATATCCTCATTCGTACCTTGGCTACAACAAGGCCTTAGAAGGTTCGTACATTTAGAATGCTGAAGGAGTGTCTGGCATCGATCGCAACGTGCTCAATCTAGTTGGTGGTCGACTGATTAGGTGATCGCCACGTTCTTTGTACATGTTGAGATGCAGGAAGCGTGTGCTAGCTAGGAGATTACGCCATGGCAGGAAGTCAAGTAACCAGTGTCCGTTTTCGGACGTGGTGTCGACTCAAATATGTCCTCTTTCAACAATTTCGCATTAAAATTTCTTCGTACTATTTTCGTACCTGGGACGTATCGTGGAAGTCGTCTCTGAGCCGATTGTCCTTTTCTTCGGTTGTGGCGTAAATGCAACCACACAACACGGAACAATATAACAAATATATGTATGTATGAATAAGACGAAGAAACACGGCAGGGGTCGCAACGTAGTATGGGATTGATGAATCAAATCGTGTAAGAGTGGTTCAGAGCTTAATGATACCACATGCCGAGAATAACAGAATAATAGCTTCCTCGCGGCACCTTCTGGATAGCCTCCTCAACATCCATTGCGATGTGAACTGATGTATGCAGTTCCCGCCCTAGGCCAGAGAGCCCGACCAGGAGGGCGGTTATGCAAAGGGCTAAAAAGAAAACTTGTTACGAACGAAAGTGATTACAGGTGTATTTATATTTCGGTCCATCACTGTATATTGCGTCCTCTTTTTTTATTACTATCACCGAAGTCCTGAAAGTATTTCCTCGGGTGTATAAACATATCGCATAGACCTGTACCTACCTGTCGAATATGAGCTCAACGATCGCCACCAACATAAAAGCAAAATTAGAAGTTCAATCATATTCCGTCACTGTTCGTCACAATATCACAAATTACCGAACAAAGCTCGCTTTATTTGGATCCAAAGATAAAAGCAAAACCCTCGGTAAGTCAAGGCACAACAGTTGAATTCACAATAACATGCAATCAATCACCCGGCAGACTACTTTCACTTTCCACAATAAAGTAATTTTGCACTTGCATTTCAAGACGACCGAAAAAGAAAAACGTTTACGCGAGCAACTATAAAAGCCAAATAGTGAATAGGGCGGCAGCAGCCTACAACGAATACTTCCTCTTGGCTATTTGCCTCTTTACGAATTTGCTGTAGAATCGATTTGAAAAGGTTAAGTGAGAATACACTGAGAGAGAAAATGATCTGAATGTCTAGCTAACAAATCAAAAATAGAGTCAACCACAGACAGGCTTACAAAGAAAATAAAACTCTAGCTACCCGCACACTGTGTAGTACACACCATCGCCAATGTCACACGTCGGCAGATAAGGAAGAAGAGTACAAGTCGCCGTTTAACATACGTTACTGCTGTGCGATCTATGCATTCCCACACACCGATCGTTGCCAAGATCAAGAACCAACATCTCAAACTTCCACACTGCGACACAGGGCAATATATAGCAGCAGTCAATCTAATGCTTTTATGGCAGTTTCCGGTTTTTTTGCTTATTCAGTACTTCAATCCAAATATGGATCGTTCCTCAATGTCTGCTTGGTTCGTGCAAACTTGTATCCTAACACATGTCGCCTAGCGATGAGGAAAACTTAATTCGAATTGAAAAAGTCACGCAACTTCAAAGTCAAGTTTAGAAGTTTTGTTGTCACGAATAAAGCAAAACGCACGACGACAGTCTCTTTGTCTGCGAGTGATACAGATTGTGCAAGGATGACGGTCAAGGAAAATTCCATAAATGCAACAATAATGCGCGCGCTCACATCATGGCAATGCGGCGATAGGAGCAGAGATGAAATGCAGTGCAATCATTGATTGCTTCATGGAGAGAAAATCAATTTGGATTTGTTTGATGCGTAATGGTTGCTTGTTAGTGCAAGTGGAGGCGATTTTTCTTCTGCTCATCAATTCCTATTGATATGCAATCTTGATTCAATATAGAATTACTTGGCTCTTTTGGATGTTCACTGTGTTGAACTTGAACTTTAAAATGTGCAGTACTTAGGGGTACACTGTTTCACTTATGTTCCTTTGCTTTTGAACAACGAACTTTCACTGATTAATGACAACTGAGTTTATTTAACGAATTATCTGCAACTTATATGCGGCAATATAGCCCGGAAAGTGAATACGTGAATCGTACAAGGCATGACAATATCATCTACCGCCAAATTTGTACTGTTTATGATGATCAATGACATTGTAACGAGTCGGAAGTGGCGGGAATTACCAAGTTTAAGATGAATCCATTGCAAGGTCTACATGTGTAAACGTTTTTTACAATAATTGTACAAAGTTTTGCTAAACATTCTTAATATCTTGAAGAAGTTGCTAACAATTATGACAAGTTTCAGAGATGGTTAGATGCTTCTGCGATTCATTCATAATTTTAGAACAGCCCTACGGCAGACCTTGGTATCCCTCGAGAAGTTAACATCGAGACGAGGTCACTGGACTTTATTCACGCAAATAAAATGACTGCAATTAAGAAATGATCGCCTAAAGTCATCATCATGAACACACTTTCGCGGTAGAGAAATCACCAACAAAAAATCCTAATTGATTCTTGTTTGCAGCCTTAACAAGGGGAAACGTAACTTGTTTTATACGTGAAATTCACTGTTCCCAAGTTCAACAAACCAATAAAAAATAAAAAATGCCCTCAAGGTTTGAGTGCACTTGAGGTTGCTTTGTTACGTCTATTGTAGTGCAAAGAGCTTGCAACTATTGAAAGAGAATAGAAAGCCGAATTTGATTGAAGAACAGCATTTTAGAAATAGTACAATGGCCTTTAGCTAATAGTATACGCTAGCAATATTTCTGCCTTCGGAATATCAAGAAGGCAGTGTCCGACTAAACAGATCACTATAATTCGCTAGAACAGAGCTAGAAGGCAATAACATAATTCTAAATTTAATTTTATTAGCGGACCTAACACAAACTTTTAGTGTTGCAAACTAGATGATCCGCTGTGTCTCAGTGATCAGAAGAGAACCGCCGAACCCAGCAAGCTTATTAACAAACCTCTCAAGACGGATGCAACAAGTTACTAGACATTTTTCAATTAAAAAAATATGGGACGAGAAGAAGATCCGAAACACACCGTTTCTGACTCAGTCATTTAGGAAGAGAAAGCAGAACTGCTTCCCCTAGGCCAACTGCGCTATCATTTGAATCTAGCTTTCAAATGACCCTAAAAAGCAGATGAAGCTTTTAATAAGGACAAACGAGGCGCACTGAGGTTTGCTAGTTCGTCGAATATTTCGAAGAAAAACTACTTTTACGGCAAGTGCGTCCTCCTTATAATAACGAGAGCAACGTATAACTTAAGGCTGTCCTTCTTTTACGTGTACCTCGCACATGTTACAACTGCAGCAAATTTTAACAAAAAAAAATGTCGAGCCTTCGTCCTTGCGGTATTCGCAGTGTGGTTAACTGGGCTCTGTTCGTCACCCTGGTATATGGCCTGGCACCTGGATCGACAATTTCGTTGTCAGGTAAAGTTGTAAACCAATTTGTAAATGATTTTTTTAAAAGTTTGGTTTTTGATTGCCGAAAAAGAACACAGGAAAATTGAAAAGTAGCAACCATTTTCGTTTGAGTTGTTAAATCACTGCTTGCCATATACTATTTAAAGATCATTCCGTGTAAGTGTTGTCTTCGTTTTGAGTGGTCCATACAGACAGTCCAATTTTGAATCACTATTTCGAGCATATTGAATGGTACCTCGCTAATAAAACTTGTAATGTCACTTCCCAAGACTGCAATTAAAGTTGGCTTAGCGGCATAGAAGAGTCACTCTACGTATTGCCATAGACAATAGTATAAAGGCGCTAAATAGCACGATCTAGCGGGCCAATTCCTTATGGTTCAAATTGCCAGTTTAGTATGTCGATTATGATGACCGAAAACGGGTCTAAGCCAAAAAAAAAAAAAAGTTACATGGGTTGTGAGCCTTACTCAGGTGTAGGTCTTTCCATGATAAGATGGCGATTCTAACAGAGGGTGACTGACTTTGACGCACTTCACAAATCACGCGCATGTTTTCAAAAATAGATACCTAAAAAACCAAACAGTAACAAATCACTGAGCTTAAAATAGGCTTCAGTCAGCTGATAGGTTGACTTGACGATTGACCTTTCGGCTCGCTTAGACTACGAGCCTAACAAATTTCAGTTAAGCTGAACAACTTAGATACAAACCAATGTTACTTACCCCTTCTAGTCCCGAAAGGGAATGACTCCCAAGGAATACATTCCTTTTTTGGGCTAGTGCTGTGCATTCACACACCGGCACCGAGTGCCAATCGAATATTCCCACGAATGACCTTAGCAGACTTTCTGTCCTTTTCTTATCATAGACGGGCTACATTGATCTTGCGGTTGCGCATATACATACATATCTAATTGATGCCATCGTTTATTGGCTTTCACTACCAGCTCCGCTTCTATTTCTATGAAAAGTGCACTGAGCGGCCTTTTAGCCTCAGTTGTGATCTGCGTGGAGTTTGCGCCTGATCCTAATATTCACCTTATTTACATCTTATACATATCTGCTCCAGTTTCTCTTTGCAGAGTTTTACTAGCTAGGACCTTATCCATGCTGCATGCAGAGCCCAGATGGCTGCCTGGATGTTAACATAGATGCTGATCCCTTCACCTGAGAAATTTTCTCTAAGAATCAGCTCCCCAGCCTGTTTAATCGCGACGACCTCAGCTCCGAAAACGCTACAAACCATCATCTTGTCTATATGAGTAGGCATTTTTGATTCTTTCATTAATGTTGTCCTCCCATCTAAGCTTGGTATAGATTTTTTGGGGATCAGATCGATACCATTCATACGGGGGTAAGTGTATCTTGGCATAGATCTTCTCCTTGTGAAAAGCAGTATCTCGGTTTCCGCCGGGTTTAACTCCCAGAACTTGCCCTTTGACACAGTTGTTAACCAATGGCAATGAATAACTTAGTCTTTCGCTGAGGACCTGATATTCTAAAGGCCGGGACGTTAAAACCATCTGCCTGCTGGAGTGTTACCATCCCGTCGACAACAAGGAGCCACGGGAGAGGCGGTAAGAACGCCACTTTGTGGTGTGCCCCGGTTGACCCTTCTTAGCATTTGCTCAATCCACCTGCATATTCCCGAGTTTATTTGGGCCATATGAAAGCTGGACAAAATTGCCTCAGTACTGATGTTCTTGGACATTGAGTGCATTTTCTATCGTATAGACTACCCTGTGAAGAGTAGTATTTACCGACTTACCCCTTATGTACGCGTGTATCACCAATCTCATCTCTTATGTGCATGTCGATTAAGCCTTCCAGCGTTTTCATAAGGAAGGAGGATAGGCTAATGGGTCTATAACCCTTTGCAATGGTATGATTGACCTTTCCCGACTTGGAACTACCCTACCCTACCTTCACACCATGTTTGCGGAACATAACCCATTCTGAGGCACGCAGTCATGCAATTATAGCTTCACAATGTTCTTGCAGCATTATCGAATAAATACCGTCAATTCCTGGCGCCTTGTAGGGGTCAAACGAATAGGTCCATTGCATTTCTTAAGCAATGTATTTGACGAATTGAAAGTTCGTGGGAAAAGACATTTTAGTAGAGCATCGAACACGCTTCCATTTGAGTCTATGCAGCTACCATCAGATCTCTTAATAGAGGACGAACTCGGCCGACCCATTGAGGGTTGCCCCTGTCGGGGTGTCCTTCTAGCCGTCCTTAATTCAATTGACTCCTCCCTTATTGCAGTATCATCCTCCCCACATCTCGACTTTATTACAATCAAGATTGTGCTACCCCAGAAGACCCTTTACATCACTTGTTTCTACATCTTGCCCTCACAACCCATAGAATCTTATCAACTCGCCATCAACACGATTGACCAAATAACTGATTTAAGAGATCCTCAGGATGAAATCCTTCTCCTCGGAGATTTCAACCTTCCTCATCTTAAATGGTCTCAATCAGACGAAGAATCGTTTTATATTGCCACCAACCCCACTACGACCAAAGAATGTCTCTTCTTGGATCGCCTAGCAGATTCAAACCTTAGCCAAGTTAGTGGCATCTCAAACTACATGGGTAGACAACTAGACCTCATATTCACAACCGATCCCTTCAATTCTTCCGTCTCTCGTTGTCCACTTTCCCTTTCTACCATCGATAACTTCCATCCTCCCCTTCTTCTTTCCTTTTTTCATAATTCTTCATCACAGAATACTCCCCCTACAGTTCTGCCTTCTCACGATTTCCACAAAGCGAAATTTCACCAAATTAACGAATACCTTAAAAAAGCGCTTTTCAATTTTGATAATCTAACTTTAAATGATGCTGTATCCATATTCTACAGGGAAATATTTAATTCTATCTCTCTTTACGTCCCATTTTCCCAACGCACAACTTTGTCCTCCTCCCCACCATGGTATAATCGCAGACTCCGATCCCTAAGAAACAAAAGAAATAAACAGTGGTCAATATTCCTTCGTACCCAATCCCCTAAAGACTTCTCTAATTACATGGGTAGCTATCTCCACTTTACGGCCCTTCACAACTCTCTCTATCAACGCTATATAGCCGAAACACAAGCCAATCTTATAAGCGATCCAAAGTCCTTCTTTAAGTTTGTTAACTACAAAAGAAAATCTGATGGGTACCCCACCTCTCTTTCCTTCAATGATCAAACCTCAAATGACCCTAACATTATCGCCAATTTTTTTGCCACCTATTTCAAACAATCTTTCGCCGACGATTCCTTTGTTCCGGATCCCGCTTACTTCGATTATTTACCGAATTTCTCCTTTGGACCTTTTCTTCCTCGTACAGTCGACCCCTGTGTCATCGAAAACAAATTAAATCAACTTAAAGATGAATTCACTCCTGGACCTGACGGTCTCCCTGCTATATTCCTAAAAAAATGCTCCTCAACCCTCTCTTCCCCTCTCTCGAAAATCTTCACTTTATCCCTATGTTTGGGCGAATTCCCCCAGTTATGGAAAACCTCATATATAACCCCTATACACAAAAAAGGGCCGAAGAACGATATCAACAATTATCGTCCCATTGCCAAACTGTCACATATACCCAAACTCTTCGAGAGCATTTTGCATGAAATCTTAAGTTTTCGCTGCAAGTCTTTAATCTCCCCTAGACAACACGGTTTCCTCAAATGCAGATCTACAACCACAAATCTTGTTGAATTTGTGTCCTTTACCCTCTCGGCCTTAGAAAATGGCAATGAAGTCGACGTTATTTCTACCGATTTCAGTAAAGCTTTCGATAAAATTTCCCACAGCCTAATACTCTTCAAACTGTCTTCCCTTGGTTTCGATCCCATTTCCGCGAAGTGGATATCTTCTTACTTGAACAATCGCTATTATAGTGTTCGCTTCAGGTCTGCCTTTTCTAAACCTTTTCCAGCTTCCTCCGGTGTCCCCCAAGGTAGCCACTTAGGTCCACTTCTTTTCGTTCTTACCATTAACGATATTGAAATGGTGATCAAACATTCCCATGTCTCACTATATGCCGATGATACCAAGTTCTTCAGGAGTATTTCCTCCAGTCAGGACCCTTCCCTAATCCAATTAGATCTCAATAGTTTTTCCACCTGGTGTTCCAAAAACTGCTTCGAACTCAACATTCCCAAATGCCAATCCATTACTTTTTCACGTAAACGAATCAAACCCCCTCCCCGTCTCTACTTTCTAAATAATCAACCCATAGCCACCGTTCAGGCCATCCGGGATCTTGGCATATTATGTGACCAGGAGTTAAATTTTCGGACACATATCGACGAGATAATCCTTAAAGCTAATTCAGCACTCGGCTTCGTAAAGCGATGGTCTAAAGAATTCTCCAACCCCTACGTTACCCGATCTCTCTACACAACCTTTGTCCGGCCCCTTCTTGAATACGCCTCTCAAGTATGGTCACCTTACCAACAAACCCACATTTCTAGAATTGAGAGCATCCAACGCCGATTCCTACGTTTTGCACTTCGAGGTCTCCCCTGGAATAATCCTTTGCTCCTACCACCCTATCAAGATCGTCTTAAATTAATCAACATGAACACGTTGGAGGAAAGAAGAACTGTATCTGACATTCTCTTCATCCATCGACTCCTTTCAGGTACCATTGATTGCGCGACCCTCTATGACTCTGTCTCTATCAACACTAACCCCCGCAATGTACGTAATCCCCGTCTCTTCTACCTAGCCACCCCCCGCACCGCCTATGGCTCCAATGAACCCATTTCTCGTATGCTGGGAAGTGTTAACTCAAATCCTTACTTCGACTTCAACCTCAGCACTCAATGCTTAAAAACTCGTCTTATTAATCATGCCCCCCTCCCCCACCATCATTAGCTTCTAAGTTAGATTAAGTTAGAATAAGTTAGATTAAGTTGGCTTGAATTAAGCCCAATAAATGGGGGTGTTCGCCCCCACGAAAAATTCTGAAAATTTTGTAGGGGAGATATGGCCATAACCTTTCTCAGACAAACCGCATCCGCACAGGATTCAATAGAGCCATAGAAACTTCTCCAGGAGCTCTTTATGGCGAGTCTAATTTCCCTATAAGATGACTATTCATTGACACCCTCTTTTGGAAGGTGCTAGCTATGTCTAGAGAAGTCCGCTATTGAAATCGATTAAGGGTTTTACCTAGTTCCGCGGGTTTCGAAAAGTATTGCAGTCCGGCAAAAATGTAAATCAAGATGATCCGGAAGTGATCAGAAAGTGATGATCTTTGTCAGATACTCTCCAAATTGAGACTTGCAGTACCGTTACCAGTTAGGAGTGTTATATCTAGAACCTCCCATCTATTTTTTTTTTTTTTAGAGACTCGCGAAGGTTCAAGAATTTTTTTTACATATATTCTCTTATGATGTGTTTACACACACAACCTGAACGGAGTGCAGTGGTTTGGGTCGTTGATGTTCGTTCACTACTCTCAGGGGTGGTTGTCCTAGAGAGCCGACCGAATTCCGCGTTGGTTATAGTCCGAAGTAATTCGTTCAAGCACTTTAGTATTGCATACGCAGAGAATGAATTTCAGTTGACCATATACTGTGAGTGTTATGCTTGCAGCGTACGTCTGGTCACTTTCCATTCACAACTGCGTTGCATACTTTTTGTCCGTATGGGTATTGAAGGTTGGTGAGTTGCCACGATTACATATAACTAGGTTAATACTAAGGACATAACTGGACAATGCCTCACCTCTACTATCAGCTGACTTGACTGCTGACAGCTTAAAAGAAATTAAATGAACACCTCCCTAAAAGAAAGCGGGTTTAGAAGGTAATAGCTTCAGTGGACAGTTGTAGTCTTCTTAGGGAACTTTAAGTGAAGCAACTAGCATGACTTTGCAGTATTAGCACAAAATCGTTTACTCGTACACCAAAGAAAATCGTTAACTGCGAGCATGATCGATTTCAATCTTGTTCCATTTGCAGATGTACTACTAATGAACAAATTAAAGCGAAGTGATCAATGTGGACTATGACCTAAAATAAGAAAGAAAATCAGACAATTTGGAAACAGCCTTCTGGTTATCTATAGATAGTGTGAATACTTATCGCATTTTCGTGTTAAAACTGATTACTCATGCGACAAGTAAGCTCGTACGTAATAAAAGTGGAAGTCAATAACTAACCACGATTGCCGCAGTAAGTACAATTTGATCCGAATAACAACCTAGTCGAAATTAAGCAGTGATGACACCATGACAACATTCACTCCCGATAAGTATTTTTCGCCCACATTCCCTCCAGCTTTCCTGATTTTTGTTTTTTGCAGTCTCAACCAAATAAAAGCTAGTGCAAGTACTATAGTGCACTTTTATCTTATCTGACTACTTATCGTGTATTTTAATAATTGTTTTCCGCTTCTATAACGCAGCAAGTATGAGCACACATCCGTTTTCGTAGTTCAACACTCAACACTAACCAATGAGTCATTCTTCATGTCCTTTACTTCAACAACCGAATGGATACAAAGCCATTAACCCACCCAAAAAGCTCTCAAGCACCATCATTAACGACGACTACGGGTATGTTTTTACTCCGACAATTAAGCTCAATAATAAACTATATAGTGCGATTCCTAGACTTCTTGTAAACATCAATCATTTTCGCTTTTGTTTTCTTCAACAGCTAATCAACTTTCAACCAACTTAGATAACATAATGGAACACACGGACGGCACAAAGCAAAGAGCATACGTCTCTCTCGTTTGTTTATTATGCCCGGTCGCCGCGTCGTCATCGTCATCGTCATCATCATCACCATTTGCAAGCTCATTCGATTGGAAAAGGTCACTGACATCTCGAGCCAGCCAGCTCACATGAGTCTCTCGTCTTTACGACCAAAGAAAACACAACATTGGGTACAAAACGTCCGCATACACACTACACAGCTGGCGACCATGTACGAATATGCGCGGCAAATTTGTTACGCACTTTTGACATTTAAAATGAAAATGCATAAAGTATGCAGCGAACGCAATCTGACGATGACATTCTGTCGGCTGCCACAAATCGCTACTTCGTCCCGATTGTACTAAATTCTATAATCTAGTTTACTGTCGGACTGCTGTGCGCTCTTAATTAAGTTATTTTTAGTCAGCAAAACACCGAACTTAAGTGCTCAACGCTCGACTGTAATAGTGTAGTATGGGAAGAGATAGAGAGGATGTATACACTATGGATTGCTTGGCTTTATCCTAAGGTGTTCTAAATATTTAACGAACGACTGTCGTACCGAACAAGTAGGCCAAATGGCTGCACGAAAGGGAGGGTTGGTCGGTTTTCTGTTTTGGCTTATCTCCCCTTGTGACTCGAGGATATGGGTGTTGTATATCGAAAGGTAAAAGTGTTTCAACAAAGTGTGTACTCGTATACCGGAAGACTCCCTAGAGGATTGTAGTGTCGAAAAGATATTAAAACTTGATTAAGCAGCAGAATCTATTGATAGTACTTATCAGAAGCCTTGTGATTTCCAGGAAAAATCACATTCAAGTTTTCGAATATTTGCAATTCAGTTTGATCGCGCAATGACGCACAACATTTTCAACAAACGACGATGTCTCATGTTAGCACTTGCGATGTCTCATCCGAAGATTACTTTCGTTGCATGGGGGTGTTGATGAATTAATCAGTTGTCTTCTCATAGAAAAATGCCAACGATGATTTTCTCTTCCTTTTCACGCCAATATAAGCGCGCGAAAGCTTTAGAACTATTGTAACAATATCGCACAACGCCTGTCTGAATGAATGCAAATGAATATGGACTTGACAAGGAACGAGAAGAATGAATACAATAAAAATGGGAATAAAAAGTGGACGAAAAAAAAATGAAATGTGAAAGTTACAACTCATGTAGCTCAATGCATAGAAGCCTCTACCGGGCCTCATGTACTACTGGTTAAGTAATTGTCAGTTATTGGGAGTAAAAAAAAAAGAGTTTACTGTCTGTGAAAAGAATAATTACTACAATAGCCTCATGGATGTGGTATTGTATTCGACCGCAGCAACTTGTTACAATGCATCATTTCCCCAAAATATTCCTTTCGATTCGAGAAACAACAAGGTTTACGTCATCCTTAACGATGGTGCCCAATGGTAATAAAGATTCAAAATACCAAATTGGCAGTTTCTCTTATTTGTGCTCTCCATAAAAGTTTCTTCCGCCTCATGGTTGTTTGTTGTTTTTTCTTTTTTTTAATTTACATTTACTACTTACTTAGCAAGATCGCGATCCATAGAGAACTACTCTGGGTATGCATTACAATGTAAAAGGGAAAAGAAAAACTTTTACAAATTTCTTCCCACAGTAATGGAACATCCGAAACGTTGCCATCAGGTTCCTTTTACAGGCAATATGAAGCATATTTTCATTTAAATACCTAAGTCGTTTAACTTGACATGTAAGCGCTAAGTACATATTCGACTTGATTAAAGAGCAATGGCCAGAGCGGTTTGAGTTATGAAAGCGTCATCACCCCGTAAATTGTTGCAGTTACCTTTGTTGTCTTATCTTAAACTTAAACTTGTCTTAACGAATGCCATGCGTCACTTCCGGAATGACACCTTTTATTAATAAAATTTAGTCGCACGATTTTTTTTAAACATTAACTCATTCGAAGGCTTTACTGCTCTTGTTCGTACCGCCAGAAGGGAAATAACCGAGGACATTCGATACCACTATGTTAAAACGTCAACGTAGTCCAACAGATAAAATTAGAACACGAGATGGTTAGGTCCATATTGACACCTCTCTTGGATTCACTTGGATTCTGAGTGATTAAGAAAGGTTCTCCGTCCGCATGGATACATATGTGACTCAAGACATACAAAAGACTTTAACGTTCAGCTGGGAAAGGGAAAGGGAGTTTTGGAAAAATAGTCGAAAATAAAACAACTACAGTGGCGCTTCCTTTAGGCTGATGAATTTCACTATATGACGAAACGTTTTCTTCTCACTTGAGCGGTACCAGTACCTTGATATTCACGGAAACACCAGACGATCGTCTGATTAATCCGTCGTCATCCAAAATCATATTACGATCGACCCAGGGCACTTCTCTGATATATCTAGGTAGGTAGGTTCGTAGCCTCCCCAGATGGGGAAGAATACACATAGGACAGAGAGACCCCTTGTGCTGCTACGAGGGGGGTTTATCCCCCTATTCATGGAACCACTTAGTGCTTCTTCTGTCAGGTCGTTAATTTGGAACTTGCCCTAGTTTTTGCGCATGACTGCCAATGAGACAGTGGCCAGTGATGACACCAATGATTTTGTAGATTTTGTTGACTATCGAGCCGGGGTCAGATTTGCCTGATGAGGTAGGTGGGTTTCTGGGTCCATCTCAGGTTCGTCTCAGCCCTGGCGAAATGTATGAGATTATGTTTAATGGTTGCAAGAGATATTCCCTCACATGTCATGATTGATTGTTGCGTCGTTCCTTGTCTGGCGAGCGTATCGGCTCTTTCGTTACCTGGGATGTTGCTGTGTCCTGGTACCCATAGAAGTTGTATGTTAAACTGTTCAGCCATTTCGTTATTGTTCTTGTTCGCATTTCTTCATGTTCCTGTATTCCAAGCTTGGGTTGAGTGGGAATTGCGAAATGTAAGCGAGCAGAATTGCCTTTTTGTTTTAATTTAAAAAAAAATAACTTATAACCCGGTCCAATCTATCGGATGTTAGCCGTCAGACGTTCCCCTTCTTTACGTCAGAAGTCTCTAGAATGCTCCGTCCATTGGCATTCACGTTCAGCAGTATGCTGCTGAAACTTACCATCATTTCGTTTTTAGCTGCTTCAGAGCATTCCAAACTTTCTAAGCGAAATTCGAACACAACCGTTGGTTCCTATCCACAACAATATGACATTACTCATAACGTTTTGTCATACTACTGTTACGGGGGAAAGGCTTACGGCCTGACACAGAGATGGTGTTCCAATCAGCAACATTCTATGTTTTCTATATGGATGCACGTACGTAATTGAGTCAAGTAGTTTGGTTAAACGAATGTTTGCAGTAGACATCTTGCGTGTTTTTCGTTAAAATGGATCAAGTTGAATATCGTACGATCATAAAACCCTTAGTTGTGGACGGATTACCCTCTAATCTATTCTGCATGATATCTGCATGATATCGTTTTAAACGATATGCGAGTGAAGGTAAGTGAGATGGGCACGACCTATCTTGCTCAAAGAAATAGGAATGCGAAAGATTTCCGCAAGATAAGTACCGCATTTGCTAAATACATACATTCTTTGGACCGATTCAATAGGGATCTCAACGATTTTGTACGGTGATTTGTCACCTATAGGTGACATACATACATGTGTATGTAGGTCCACCACTACACGCCGGTAACGACCCAGCAGTCTTAGTAGAATACCTTAGCCGGTGATCCAGCACTAAAGAAAGCGGATTCAAAAGGAACCCTCTCGGTTGATTTCACCTTTGAAAAGGCAGAACAATTACAGGATAATATTGCTCCAACCATCTTGATCAGCTGGATGCCAAAACTCGCGAGAAGAGGCTTGGCTTAAAGAGCAAAAAATCATCGATGGAAAACTGGAGGATATTCTCCTGATTGGATTATTTGAAAATCGAAGAACTGTCAGACGCATAACTTTTCACCTTACCCTCGTATTTCTGTGGCTTACAGGTAATTAAAACTATAAACAAATAGCATTACGATAACCAACTCGCTTCAAGTTTGGTAATAATGCAGGATCTGAAGTCATCGTGTTTCGCTGGTCCTTCTTAATTCAAGCGTGGTCGCACTTCGCTATAGGAGGAATTTTATGAAAACCGTTCAGAAACGTGAAGAATGTGAGAGGCAAATTGGAGCGAAATATGGAGCAATATGTAGCAGCGAAAATGCAATGACAAACGACTTAGGTGTGTCTGCCGTAAGCATGCATCGCATTTTACAAAATAAGTTCGTCAATAACGTTTTATGATACAACAGATTCAAGACCTTACAGCTTTTCAGAAGCTAATCAAAGAGTCATACACCAGAGGGTGGAGTACTCTCCCCTCCCCACTGGAACGTGGGAGTCTATGAACTGCGCTGAAGGGTACGATGTGACCGCCTATGCGGACGACATTGCTACAGCTGTCTCAGGAAAGTTTCCCAGCACTCGTAAGTGACCTAATGAAGGGAGCATAACTTCTTCTTTAGTGGCGTTACAGCCCTTGAAGGACCAGAGCCAAACTTCCCTTCAATCACCCATGTTGTGTGTGATTCTATTTTTCACTCAGGTGAAAGGGACCTACAGTTTAATGCCGATTCCGAACGGCGTGAGTCGAGAAGTTTTTTTCTAGGCAAGTTATACTACGGGGGGTTTTGCCAGTACCCCGCCGAGGAGGGACGCCGCGAAATAAACATTCGATGGCGTTAGTATTATCGGGGTCCGAACTCGCTCATCGTGCGTCAGAGTCCAACACACTAACTACTGCGCCACGGCGCCCTCATAACAGACAGTAGTAAAGTGGACGAAGAACTGTGGACCAAGAAGACTGATCTAGTACTGTTTACTAATAAAAATAAAATCCCGCCTTTCAACCCAGCGAGGCTGAGTGGAACCCAGTTAACCATCAAAGATTAGGCCAAATACCTCGCCTAATCGTCGACAGGAAACTAAATTGGAAACCCAACATTTTTGATCGTGTCAAGAAATCAATCACTACACTCTACAGTTGCAAGAAAGTTGCAAGAAAGTTGTGAGCAAAAAGTGGGGTATTCAAACCAGCATTATGCACTGGCTCCATACAGCAGTCATAAGACCTACCCTTCTTTACGTAGATTGGTGGACTGCTCTGGACAAGGCAGTCTATCGAAACCTTCTGGGGAAAGTGCAAAGATCGGCCAGCATTTGCATATGTGGTGCCAATAGATCGATCCCCACGGAAGTCCTAGACATTCTACTACATCTCCCACCATTGGATCTCTTTAGCAAACAATTTGCTACCCTACGGATTAGGACCATAGGAAAATGGCCCACAATTCACAAAGGCCAAACTAGCGTTCTTAACCACTTCGAAGTACCCATGGACACGGACTACATCATCCCGTAAAACGTGATCATTAAAAGCTTCGAAGTTCTCTTTCCGTTCCGGGAGAAATGGGCTGAAGGAAGTCATACCGAGGGACTCGATATCCCTCTATACCGATGACTCCAAGATGGAGACGGTTGTAGGTAGTGGAGTCTTCTCCAAGAAACTTAACCTCAACCTATAATTTAAACTCTCAAACCTCTGCAGTGTTGGTACACACTAGAAGGCAGAAATAACAGCGATAACGAAGACACTTGCATGGCTGAGGTTATTCAGAAAATTGCGCGGCCGATGAACTCGCAAGGTTAGGGTCAAGCACACTCAGTCTTCCAACCCTCAGGAATTTAAAAACTCCAAAAAGCTCGGTAAAGCACATGATAAAACTTCGAACCATACACTTAGGACGGACCATAGACCCTTTGGCAACCAAAGGGGGAACCTTAAGCACTCTAATGGTCAATTGAAATTCATCCCCTGCGTATGCAATATTAACACAAAAAGTGCATGAACGAATTACTGTGAATTATAACCAACGCAAAATTTGCTCGGCTCTCGTCCTATCTAGGACAAACCACACGTACGCCACATGTAGCTTTTCAGAAAGCAATGCGGCTCCAAAGAACAAAAGCATTGAATCGTTCGCAACAGCAGAGTTTAGTTACCTGAACGCTCTGCTATGAATCTTGATAAATTGCAGGCATTTCGTCGTCTGGGCCAGAGAAACCGAGACTGGACGCAGTCTGCTCGTTTTGTATTGGCGGGAGTGAAAATGAACGCCGCGTTTCAACAAGAGGTTCTCTTGGAAGATTGTATCAAACCGTGAGCAACCAAACATTTCAAGAAAGCTGCTGCATTTTTCAGCATGATCCTGCATACGGTCGCAAAGATAGGCCAACTCAGGTTTGGTATTTCAGCAGCAGATTGGCTTTCGGGCACACTTGAACTTAACCAGATTGGAAAGCAAGGTTGCGAAAGTACTGAAACCTTAAATGGGTACTAGTCCGCGAATGTAATAAAAATCCGCAGTGTCGAGACTCATGCAATGCGTTCGCCGATAAGATTGGACGTTGTGAACCTATTCAAATGTATACATTTTGAAAGGAGTTTTTTTGCTAAAATTTAAAACTATAACTAACGACGAATCATAGATTTATGATTTATCGATTGTATGAGTCAATCAAGACGAGTACGAAGAAGCACAGTGCGGTTCCTCCATTAGAGTGGATATGGTGCTTCGAAAATTGATTCAAACACATCCAAAAGTGTAGTGATCTTCATGCCATTTTCGATTTCGGTATCTCAAAACAATACTCGTATAACTGGGGGATCCTGCTATTTTGTAAAAATCGTTTAAAATTATGCTGAAGTCGAAGAGCAAAAATGGGGCCCAAAGTGAACGAAGCATAAGTTTCTTCTATAGAACAAGGACGCAATCAATAGGAGAATAAGAAGGAACATTGAGAGTCTTAGCTTGAAGTATTGTTCGGCTTTCAGTCAATCGTTTCGTTTTGAATTAATAAGTCAGTCGGACACTAAAGCTGCCTTTCATAAGACTAGTCATTCATTCCGGCCATGTTCTATCGCGCAGAAGTGTGGACTTTATCTAAGGCGGATGATAGTATGCTTGATCACTTTGTGAATAATAAATTCTTCGTATGATTAATGGCTGGGTCCATATTGAAGGAGAACGAAGAAGCGAGTCGTGTGGGCTGTACATAGGCTATGAATCTTTTCATGTGCCGGTTGAGAGAGTGGAAAAAGCAGATGGCGTGAACACCATTTCTGTCAAAAAATTACTCTTTCCGAAACTGGAGAAAATCATATAAAACCAGATGTAGTAAAACCATAATGTGAATAAGGACCTCAATCGCAACACTCAATGATAGAATGAAACTAGTAAGCTACACCTAAACGAGTTAGTCTTGAAGAATTACAAACAAACAAAAAAAGTTTTTGGACCATACAATTTGCAAACGAAAGCTGTTAAAAACTGAATGTAAAAACTAAATAAAAAATATTCTAAAACACCCAAGAGCCATTTCCGCCAACATATGTTATCTATACGACCAGCCACTGACTGGTTTTGAACAAATATATGTATATAATAGAGAGCCAGGCGTCAACCAGTGATTTTGGTGCCTGAAGCGAATTCTAAACAATGATTTTTCGTTAAATATGCATGAGCTCATTCGAAATACCATCGCTGTGAGATAACCAAGTGTACTCTGCGACGCAAGTAGCTAACACCGGTCTGTCTAAACTGAACTGACCTATTACAAGAGCACCTTTATAAAACAGAAACATAAAAAATAAATGAAAAATCCAAGACAATATCGATGTAATAAGGTAGAGAGCTAGTATCTAGTACATAGTAAATGTACGTCGTTCGCCTGAAGTAGTGATTTCATGGACATGAACAGTCAAATGCAACCTAAAAATATCCATGCAGCACTCGGCTACAGTATCTGTGTGTAGTGTGCAATATAAAAATGTTTTCCAAAACAAGCAGTCGACCGCCTACAAGTCTCTTGCCTCCTTTGTATTTCAAGATTGTGCTGTTTGGGTAAAGAAATTGTAGATAGAAAGGCAAACTGTTTGGAGCGTGTAGGAGGACGAGGCGCACGGGAACATCTAGAAACATGAGTAAGAAACGAGTCTCGAGTAACCAACATCAAAGGCAAACAATCACTCAGAACCCAAGAGGATCCGATCCGAGTCGAGTCAAGTCGATTCGCATCGACCGTGTGCAAACAAAGAGTACATCTAACAAATCCGATTTGATTCTTTGGAATGACTCATATTTTACAGAGTGTTTCCAGTGTGTCAGATGTGTGGTTCATTTTTTTTTTTTTTTCGTTACTAAATTGCAACGCAGGAGATGCTAATTGCTCTATCGCACAACAGCTGTGGGCTGCAGATTTTTCGCTTTTCTTTTTATATCACCTACCACCAAAGAGTTGATGTGTGTCGACGTGCGACATGATGACGGAATCTGACAATACAACAACCTACTAGTCGCGGTCGTCGTCTGGTCTTACAGAAATGGAAATACAATTTTTGTTATTTCTTTGGTTTCATCGGATACTCACCATCGGTTCTCTTGATTTTAACGCTTTGTCCGATCTCGATCAAATCCATTTTTTTTTATTTCTGTTTTTATTTAGTTTTTTGCCTTCAGCTTCTCCTGTTGACGTTTCGTTGTTGCTGTTGTTTTTGGTGGTTGTAATGGAGGGCCTTCACAAATCTTTCGTGTGGGTTGGTTGGGTTGTTAACTTGGTTGCTTCCGTTTCTTTTGCTTTTTTTTTACTCGTATTTTTCTGTTATTAACAAATTTGTTGCCGTCCCGATATGCGTTGTATATTTGCTTATTGTTGTTAATTATTGTTGAGGAAATAAATTGATACGAGTATGACAGATATTAGAAAAATTCACCCGGAACTGCTAAACAATGAATAAAAAAAAAACAAAAAACAAAAATTCAATTTTTTTTTTGTTTGCTTCGAAACGAATTGAGGAAAAATATTTTTCTGTTTTTCTTATTCAAAAAAGGATGATAGAAAATGAATAAAGAAATAGTTTTCCGAGTTCTGATTCAGGGAATCGTTGGGAATATTCACGTTCACGATTACAAACAGTACACCAAAGGTGAACACGGCAACGACTCACAACAACTATGACGACGACGACGGATGATGATGACAACCAAAAGTAATAACGCTCAAATCGATTGCGACATATAAAAACCGAAAAATCAAATAAAAAAAAAAAGCTAAAACCAAAAAACAAAACGAAAAAAATAACTTCAACTACTTTGCTATCGCAGTCGCGAGATTTTTTATTGAAACTGATACTTAGAATTCAAATCCAAGTCACCGGAGCCCCCTCGATTAACGAACGAAAGGCAGGAAGAAACACGATGTATTGTAGATTTCAGATCTATCGACAGCGTAATTGACCGTGAAAATATTTGCAATTTACTTGTATCGTTGTGTTTTCTTAATTCTAAGTTTATTTCGAACGATTGCACGATGTTTTCTGTGATGTTTTGCGTGTGAAAAGTATGTGGTTGGGAAAAATGCGATACAGAAAACAGTAGAGGAAATTGAAAAACAAAAAAACACACAGAAGAAACAAAAGTTGTTAAACCTCTCGGCCTTTTTTCGGAGGAGATTTACACGAACAACACACACAAATTACCCGATTGTTAGCCAATGCATGGAGTGCTCCGTTCTCGTAGATTTTTTGCTTGAGCACAACGTGCGATGTTTTTCGTCGTCGTCGTTGTTGTCTTTCTTCTTTTCTAATTGGGTGTGCAGCCGTAGTGTGCGATGTTTTCTCGTTGGGTGTGTTTGCTTTGTAGATTCTTTTTCGCTATTCTAATTGATTCATTTATGATGGTAGAGGTAAAAATGCTAACCTAAGAACGATATAGGAACAACCAACTATTTAAAATCCATCCGGTTGATATTACAGTAGATCTTAGGGGGAGAAAACCCAAATTTTAGACCATCCACATCACCTTTGTTGTCTTAGGGGACGAAAACTCAAAATTTAGACCAACACACATCACCTTTGCTGAATATGAAAGCATAGATGAAAATAGTTATAAAGACAAACCAGACAGAGTAGTGACTCAACTTAGTATTCCTGATAAGCTCGCCCAGCGCTACAGGATGACAATGCCCATAAGTCTGTTATGGTGGGTTAGTTAAGTGATCTCGGATACGCAATAATTAGTACAAACAAGATTAAACGCGCAATAACTCTTGCCTATCGCTGAGGCTCAAGAGACAATTGAGTAATAGAACCATCTCTCGGCTTCATATTATACCCTGATCATCAAAGTCCTGCTTTATGGTGCTTTCAATATCGACTAGGCCATGTAAAGCCGAATCAGAGTCGTTGCGACAACGCCATAGGCGACGCTCTCGACTCAAATGGTGTACACAAGTGGGGAAGGACCTCAACCAACTTGGTGTGTGTAAGTGGAAACGGGTGGCAAGTGATCGTGCTGGCTGGAGATGCTTGTTGGTCGGGGTCCACACAACGGACTGTAGCGCCCTGAAGAAGTTAGCTGAGACCCTAGATGTTTAAAAAAAAAAAAAAAGCGGCGCATTACCACGTGGCCTCATTTGTCAAAAGATGTAGACGTAATCGAAAGGATCTATCGAATAACAACATAAACATTAAAGGAAACTTCAAAAGTAAGTCCGCCAATTAATAAAGTCAGAAAGGTAAACATAACATCACTATTGACGGCATGACTAGTAGTTACATAAGTATTTGGTCTACCTTTAGCTTGGTAAATATGCAGCAACGGCACTAGCGCTGAAACCAGAAATAGAATAACACTTGTGTGTACATATGTATGTTCGCGTTACAGTTCATAAAGGACCAAAGCTGAGCCGATTCCGAATGGCGAATTTCGAGAAGCTTTTCATGACAGTTATACTACCGGAGGAGAAGCACCGTGAAAACACGTTCAATGACCGATGACATGGCTGTTGTCGGGATTCGATCCGGTGTCAATGGCGTCAGAGGCCAGCACAGTACCCACTGCGCCATGGCGCTAGCACTTGCCCTTTCATTAAAAAAAAAGTAGCTATTTACCGACCATTACCATTTATAACCAATTGGTTGTAGCACAGAAAACATCAAGCTAAAGCCTGTTTCGATTGGGGCTGTACGATAGTAAAATGCTTCACCCTGGTGTCGATTTTTGCTACTAAAATTTAGAGACTTTTTGTTGGATCTAGATCGGTTTACCCCGAGACACACTTAACCAACTTAACCAAACTTCAGTTTGTAGTAAACATAGGTATGTATGTACATGAGTACAATGTCGGTTTTTACACGGCGCGTGTTTAGTAAAGATTGAAATAAGTGCGAAAGTGCACAGTAACGCGCGGGTAGGCTACACCGTGCGTCTTTTTGACATTTTCTTATCTCCGTTTCTTTGTTTTGCGATGTTACTTCACTCTTATTTCTGATTTGAAAGTGTATGTTTGGATTCCAATCTTACTTTTCAAATTTGACCACAGGCTAACGACAATGAAATGTTAAAGAAACGGGAATGAAGAAAAGCTCCATGTAATAACCCTTTCAACTCGGAATGTCAGTCCAAAAGGAAATCACCGAGACTTGCACGTCAAAATAACCGACAATCCAATTCGAAGTTAAAACGTTACATTAACACAAATCAAACATACTTCCCCACCATCGCCAGAATCTAAAAGTCACTCCTCCTGAACACTGGCCACTACCCCATTCGATGTTTTCAAAAACAATCTGCCGAAGAACTGCCACTACTTTGACAGCTCTCGATTGCATTTTCCCATTGCACTCATACCGGCCTACGCCAAAACACCCAAAAAGCGAAATAACAATCCCTAGCGACCGCGCACGTTGTCCAGACAGGGACAGGTATGTATTCGCATCCAATTGGTCGGCAATGCAGATGTACGAATTCAATTTGACAGTTATCTTCACCATAAATACCGAGGTCGAAGCTAATTCAAACCCAATTTTAATCCTCCTCCCTTTCCCTTTTGGCAGAAACAAATGCATCAAACTGTTCACAATCCTACTTTGGCACGCGTTCCCATTGAAACCAACCGAAATCCCACAGAACCCACTGCACTTCCGAGTAAAAAGTCCAAGAAAAGTATAAAATTCACATGAAAACTTACATCCAACCATCCACTCCGTTGTGTATCGTTGTTATTCAATTTAAAAATCCATATGACACCAGATAACACTAGATAACAAAATATATAAACAAAACAATAGCGGTGAAGAATTGAAATTTAAGTCCAACAGTATTTAAATAAATCAAATCTGAGCTCTGCTCCGCACGACCAAGACTAGCGATTGTTTTTTTCTATTCTGCTCTTGAGGAGCTTTACTGGCTGTCAAATTTGAAAATCGGCGAAATTGAACTGAACAGTGATGCCAAAAATAGTTTTTATTATTATCGAATTGGAACATAACATGTGACACGAACTTGTGGTCACAGACAAAGTACAAAAATCTAAAAGTTCTAGTCCAACAGAACCTCGTTTTTTCGATTAGAATCTGATTAAAAAGCCAATATGTATTACTGTCAACTAAAAAACAGGCTGGGTGGATGAAAAACTGTCCCATCTACTACAGCTGTTGCCAAAATAAGAGATGATGAATGTTTTGTTTATTTTTTTTTAATTGAGGGGTTAGTGCTAACACCACGAGGCACTGCGACCTTTACAGATCTATTGTGCCTGCTAGCCGAGGAGCTTCTCCTCTTCCTTAATGAAGTTGAGAATACTTCTTGTAGGAGCCGTGACGATCCCCTCAGGAGTCATAACTTCACTGAGAAGGATACGCTTCTTGAGATAGCAAAGAGCAGCACACTCACACAGTATGTGCTTTGCCTTCTCTTCGTCCTCAAGACAGAGTCGGCACTCAGTTTCACACAGGAGCTTGATCTTACTGAGGTGATGTCTCAGACCAGAGAGTCCCGTAAGGTAGCTGATAAGTCTTCTGATATCTACTCTATTAAGTTTGGCAATATTTATAGAGTATTTGTTTAGGGGCCTTATAAATCATTTCGACTGGCGAAATCTTTGAACGCTGTTCCGAAAGGGCAGGTAATAAGATTTTTCACACTTGTCTAAGTCACTTCCTTTCGTGACTAGACGAGGTAAATAACATTGACTGAACAGAATAGGGCGCCGTGGTAAGTGTGTTCGACTCTGGCGCACGATGAGCGAGTTCGGATCCCGATAACACCAACGCCATCGAATGTTTATTTCGCGACGATCCTCGGCGGGGTACTGGCAAAACCCACCGTAGTAATCTTGCCATGAAAAAGATTCTCGACTCACGCCGTTCGGAATCGGCATTAAACTGTAGGTCCCTTTCACCTATGTGAAAAATAAATAACACACAACATGGGTGATTGAGAGAAGCTTGGCTCTGGTCCTTCATTTGCTGTAACGCCACCAAAAGATGAACAGAATAGTAGGATTCTTATCCTCGTCTAGGTGGTTCAGCTCAACAGAAAATGTTTAGGTTTCTACGGGTTAAAAGTTAACTGGGCACAATGGACTCCTCGTAGTCTAAGTGAGCCTTGAACTTGCGTCAGCAGAACACCCACTTACTTAACCTAAGAAGATGTTGATCTTAGACTTGGGAGTGCCGCAGAAAGGTTCATGTACCTTTTGTTGGAACCTTTCCTGGCGAGTTGATCGGCAATTTCATTGCCCCTAATACCTTTATGCCCTAGGACAAAGGCTGGACTTTGTTCCTTTTGGCAAGGTCCTGTAGGGCATCATGGCATCCCTTAACGGATTTTGTATACGTGCTATACAAACTCAGCGCTTTAAGCGCTGTTTAGCTATCAGGGAGTATGTTGATGGTTACTCCTCTTAGGCCAGTCTCTAGGTTTAGATTGACCCATGTTAGGATGGCATATAATTCCGCTTGGAGGGTGCTAGGACTCAATTCCTAAGCCTTCGAGATTTTCCGAGTTGGTCCAAATATGCCGGCGCCAATGCCAGAAACCATATTGGAGCCATCAGTGTACCACATAAGGCCTTTGACGTTGAGCAACGAATCACTGGTTTCCCAAGCTGTGCGGTTTGGGATCAATATCTCAAATCTTTTGTCAAAAGTGAAGGTGTGTGGTAATGCGCCCTAGCTCGTGGTAATCATATCCAACTCAGGAAGATTGTGCAGGATAGACATGTGACCCATAGGTCTACAGGGCAGACCTGTTCCCGAGCGAAGAATTTTAATTGCACTACGTAATGCAATCTTTTTAATACGGAATGGTTAGTGTGGTGGGCTCTGATGCACGATGAGCAAGTTCGGATCCCGATAAGACCAACGCGATCGAAGGCTTATTTTGGTATCGGCTACTTCCTGAATGGCTGAGCGGCAATGCAGCCACATATTCTTGACATTTGTGCTCGACGTAGGCATATCGGAAAACCTTTCGCTCAATTGCTTCCTTTAGACTCTGATAATCTCCGGTGTGCTCAAACGTCCGATGTTGAACCTCCTCATGGTGGGCAGGTGCCATTATCTAACATTGGACAGTCGAGCTCTGAATCTTGTTGTAACGAGAAAATGGTCAGAGTCGACGTTTCTCTCCTGAATGTTCGCACATCCAGGATTTTTGACGAGTGTCTTGCGTCAAGGAGCACATGGTCGATTTGGTTGGCGGTTCGACCATCCTGAGATCGCCAGGTTGGTGTGTGGATCCGCTGGTGGGGAAATCTTGTGTAAAATCTTTCTTTGATGCAGATTATAGCCAGACAATCACTTGTAGGCTTAAAGTCGATGATCTTCGACCTGAACCGCTTTCCCACGACAAATCCGCACCCCAACTTGTGCAGTATTCTGTGACAGCTGAAATTGATGTCACAATCTTTCCTGGATCGCAGTAATATCCGCCTTGTACTGCGTAAGGATTGTTTCCAGTTTATGAACAGCTCCAGGAGTGTACAAAGTTCTGACATTCCAGGTGTAAACTCGCAAATCGTGTTCCTTTTTCGCGTTATGTCGTCTTTTAGTATCCCTCCGTGTATCCGAGGCATCTTGCTCTTTTATACCTTGGGTTGTTGGCCCGCCGCACAAACCGCCAGTCTGGTCGGGATACTGTAGCATCCTTTTGCCTATGGCGATAGCTGCATACATTTGTTGTTGTAGAGGCTATCCAGAGGGCACCGCGAGGAGGCTCTATGTCAGGGATCGTTGCTGGCATCTCGCCAGGTTGAGAGCAATCAACAACTTTACCCTGTATGTCCGAGCCCATGTCTTCCATGGAGATGAACGAATAAGTTAAACAAAATTGGTCACAACATACTTAAATTACAAACAAATTTTAAAATCCCTTAATAACGACCGCATGAGAGTCGAGTTAAATAGCCTCTTTGGCCTTCCCTACACCATAATGAGTTCCTTTGAGATCTGACTTCATCTTAGGAGTACAACAATGTCACTCGAATCTGTATCCAACCCTTTTACTAGCTCCAAATTGGTGCATGAACTCAAGACCTTCTTGAACAGAGTCGGTAGACTAAATTCACTAAGGCTTGTATGGGTTCCAGGTCACTCCGAGATATCTGATGAACTCGACAGAATGGGCTTAGAGGAGAGCTTCTCAGGACCTTAACCCACTCTAGGTGCACCTGCAGTCAAGGTAAATTCTTACATTAACGATTGGGTGTTTAACACACACAACCGTAGATGGAGGGAATATCCAGGATGCAAGATGACAAAGCACGTATGACCTGACGTCTGCGAGAAATCTTCAGCATTCTTCCTGTCCTTAAGGAGAATTGACTGCAGAGGACTTGTGGGAGTCATTACGGCCCCTTACACTTTTGCTAAATATCTTTGCGTGTTTGGCATCAGTGAGATGCCTACTTGTGCTGCATGTTGCGAGGAACATTTCCTCTGCGACCGTCCCGCCTTTGCTCGCGCACGGTGGCACACCCTTGGGGACGACGTGGTGTGTGCCGAATCTCTTCGCTCCATATCATTGAAGCTCCTTCCTATTTTTCTCCGGAAAACGCGGAAAATACATTAATGTAAGGTATCTGCCTACAGTACAAACAAAATCAGGCCTATAGGGTTGATGTGGCAACGTGAGAATGTTATTTTTCGTCAAAAACTCTCCCACAATCAGCGAGGGTTGGACCGGCACATTGTCGTGGTGCAAGATTCAGCTCCTTTTTCACGATAAACGATGCCATGGATATCGAAAAAAGCGATCAACGTTTCCCTTCAGTTGCGACATTCATGCCGATCATTGATACCCCATCTGGTGCCCAAGGCTTTCTTGCAGGTTTATAGCGCAGTTGTTACTTTTTTGATGCGTTCTTCTGCACTCAATATTCAGTTGAGCTTCCTGTGGAGTATCACGCCAAGGTATTGAGAAAGTGAGAGAGACTGAGGTGTCTGTAGTCCTTGGTAGTTGTGTGGGAGGTTTTTTTCCTTTTTTGGTATGAAGTAACCCCAGTCTAGACTGGAAGAGAACAGTACCAAAAGCCATGGTTCGAGATTGCCATAAGCACGTTGCATCTTTACCGGGTAGATTTCTTCCGAACCTGCAGGTTTGTATGGAAGTAAAGTATTCACTGCCCATTACCGTTCAACTTAGTAAAAGTAAACGCCGGCTTGTTTGTCCGAGGTTCACCATTCATTCTCCAGTGCGCTTGATCCTCTGCTATCGACATACACGATTGATACCTACCAAGTTATGGAGAATTGCCGACCGGCGTTGCTACAAAAAAAAGCACACACACAAGCTCTGTCTTCTGTCTTGTCTTCATTTATTCGCGTAGAGACTAACATTTCTCCATTTCCAATATGACGAATTTCTCTAACTCAGCATCGCTTTCCACTGCAGATTCTTCGGCGTTTGTCTTCTCCTCTTCTTGAATAATATTCCGATCTATATGAATGTCGACCTCTCCATCCAAAATCATCTGTTCGACATCCCTATTCAACACCACACGCGAAAGTCTCGTCAAAGTTGATTTTTTCTTCTTTCCCGCGTCCTTTCGCTTGCTGCGAGGCTTTTGTTGCGCTCCCGATTCACGATCTACCGACTTGTGATGTTTGATCTTCATGTGATTCCGTAGTGTCCTTCTCCTAGCAAGCACGGCCGTGCACCCGTCGAACGTACAGGGGAATTTCTTGTCTTCATGAACGATTCGAATGTGATCGACCAGCGACCTCTTATGACTGTAGAATTTTGAACAGCCCTCATAGGTGCATTTGTACACCTCCTTATCTTCTTCGTGTATGTTTAAGTGATTCGTGTAAAAGAACTTCCCATTGAAAGTCTTGCCACAGTGCTCGCATGTGTAGATTGTCTTATTGTGGTTTGTTGCCTTGTGGTGTGCCACTAAATCGGACCATTTCCCGAATTTTGCTTGGCATTTTTCGCATACGTAGGACTTACAAATGTGCTGCCCGAAGAAGTATTCCTGCACAAAGCCCTTCGAACACTTGGCGCAGCTGCCAAAGAGATGGTTAGCAAGAAATGAATGACATTCAAACGTAATAGATGCTTACTTATAAGGGTACACTCCGGTGTGTTTGACCTCATGTCGCCGTAGCTTAATTCTTTGGTTAAATTTCTCGTGACAGTGTATGCATTCGTACACTTTTGGGTTTTCGTGAATCTCGCGAATGTGCCGCTCCATATTGTAGACGGATGTGAACAGTTTGTCACAAAAATCAAAGCGACATTTTACGTCCCTCTTCTTCTCCACTGCCTCATGAGTGGTATTTATGTGTCGTTTCAAGTGAGTTATTATCGTATAGGCCTTATTGCAGCCGTCGTGGAAGCATATATGCTTTTTCTGGTAAACTATAAACTGTAGTTGGTTGTCCAATTTTTGTGTAAGCTCTACTTACCACTCCGGTGTGCTTGAATTCATGCCGATCCAAGTAAACTTGCCGCTTGAACGTTTGACCGCAACCAGGATGGTCGCAAACATATTTGTATTTCGGTGTTTGTTTTCCTGATGTTTCAGCTTCTTTTAAGGAGAACACGCTTTCCAGGTCACTTTCCGAGGTTGTCCTTGTTCTCAACTCGGGACGCATTTTGACGATAAAGCCAAAACAACACACGACCAATGGATATTACCAGATAAATATTTTGGTCTGCGGCATGGCGTCAACTGTCAAAGTAGACAGGGAAAGTTGGACTGTGGTGACAGCGTATCGACAGTTGCGCCTCTGCCAGTGAACAACCGGAAATTCAACCCTTAAGTACGGTACACACCTTCGATCAAAAGCGACGTCAGTTTTAAGTGAAGTGCCTCATGTATACACTGTAGATCTTGTTTGACACGCAAAACATCATTCAAGTAAATAATTTCGTGCAGTCACCATGGACAGCGAATTTGTATTTTCTCATTAAATACAATAATTCCTGTTAACCTTCGTTTTTTGTCCCGACGTATATATTCTGGACACATTACGTCCCAGAGACAACGGTGGGACTCGTAAATACATATAAATCCCTCGAGAAATTGTCTGCTCTCATCCACTCCCATCCATGTCCAACGCTTGAATGACACAATCCGTGTACACACTGTCGATAAAAACCAACATGGCCGCTGATCGTCATGCAACCACGAGTGACACTCATCTAAAACATCTCTTTTGATAGATGGTGTGAACCTCGCTTTTACGAACAAGGAAAAGAAATTGAAAAGCAAGGAAACAAACACTCTTTGTCTTGACTGCATTGTGTAGAGTTGATTTTTATCTGCCAGCTACTTTTTGCTCTTTTTGATTCTGTGAATTAAATGTTTAAAGTTGCTAATGAACGTTGTTGAAGTGTTAAGTCATAAAATACGTTCTTTGCCGTTTGTTTCCTTTTTGCTTTTGGTGACTTAAGTAGTTAGTGCCCAACCCGGACACTACATTGGTGACCCCGACGTGATCGTAAGTAGAAATCCTTCTAATTCTTTTTTTTTTTTATAGTCACACCGCACTCAAGGCGGGTGTTCTTTGAAGCCGCATTGCTTTCTGAAAAGCTCTAGGTTAGATTAGGTTAGGTCGTAGTAGTTGGCATACGCCACATGTAGGCCGAAGTCGGCCCATTGTGACACCACATGGATCATATATATTTTTTTTTTTTATAGTTACATCCGCACTCAAGGCTAATACCTTATAACGTAATGAACGTTGTGCGAACGAAGGTAACAGGGAGAGGGAGAGTTTCACGCAGGTTGATGTTTGGACACACAACCTGAACGGAGTGCAAATGTTTGTTCACTACTCTCAGGGGTGGTTTGTCATAGATGGGACGAGAGCCGACCAAATTTCGCGTTTGTTATAATTCCCAGTAATTCGTTCATGCACTTTTGGTGTTAATATTGCATACGCAGAAGATGAACTTCAATTGACCACATACTGTGAGTGTTATGCCTGCATCAGTACGTTTGGTCACTTTACATCCACAACTGGGTTGCATACTTTTTTCCGTATACGAATTGCTTTTTTGTAGTTATGAAACGAATTTGAACTATGGACCTTCCGCTCGACGGTCGAAGATGTTAACCACTACACCACGGCCACCCCCTACGACTAGCAGAACAACGACGAAAAGCACCCATACACTGGGCGTCATGGCAGAGGACAATATCAACGACGCCAATAACCAGAGTCTGTTGGACACCGACAATCCCCCGCTTCAGGATGCACACACCACTATCGCACAACCTTAACCCTTCCACATCATACAACTCTCTTTCTAAAACCCTACAACCACAGGATCACATATATGCCGTGAACTTACAATTACCCCAATTCTCTCCGGACACCCCAGAATTTTGGTTTGCGATTGCTGATGCTAATTTTGTTGCCAACAGAATCACCAGCGATGCTCACTTACTAAAGTTCTTACCGTCAGCAATATACATACAACTAATTGATGTCATCAACAACCCTCCACCACAAAACAAATATAACGGCTTGAAAACGGCCGTTCTTCAACGTTTTTCGGAATCCCGGCAGAGACAACTGTAAGAAACTTCTCCGAGAAAAGGTCCTGGGCGACAAAAAACCTTCCTAGCTTCTCATGGAAATGAGGAAAGAATTCGTTCGTTGCTGGTCGTGTCCGACAATCTCGCAGACACGGCAGACCGCATCATGGATGCTCTCAACAGTGTCTCCATCAGCAAAGATTTTGTGCTACCCAAATTCCAAACCCCCATTGAATCCGAAACCATCCATTTGGAAGGACAATTTCTAGAGATGCAATTGACTCTACAGAACTGCCAACGTGAGATTCAAAACCTCCACTCCCATCATCAACAACAAGACAAAATAATCCAGGACCTCAGGATCGCACTCCAACAACAGCAACAACAACACCTGTCGTACATGACGCCACCACAACAGACGCAGCAACTTCACCAGCAATGTCCGCATACCAACCGCCACTTCTAATCGCAACAATGGCATTTGTTACTACCACAACAGATGGGGAAAATATGCCCAACACTGCACCCAACCATGCAAATACTCAGCCGGAACTTCCTACCAGGGAAACTAAGTGCGCTGTCATCAACCGCGGCAGTAGTTGATGACAGCATAGACTCTCCATCAACTCGAAAGGAAACCCGACTCCACATCTACGACTCCTCCACCAACCAAACCTTCTTAACCACTTAACAGTCGGATTTTTGAGAAAAAAGAAGTAAAAAAAATTTTTATTTTTATTTTATTTGACTTATACATATACATATGTACATATAACTGTTTTTCCCGCTATTGAGGAACAGGCGACAAATACTCGGGCAAATCACCACCAACAAGTTAAAACCAAACTTGCCCGAACGAGACTCGGGTTCGTCAGTGTACGGAAAAATGTCATGCCCGAGTGCTGTTCGGGCAAAACTGTCAAGTGGTTAATAGACTCAGGCTCCGTCGCGTACATTGTCTCAGTGACACTTTTCAAGATTAAACCGGAAAAGGACCCACAACAACTCTACGCCGCGAATTCATTAACAATCAATACCTACGGCGTCAAGAAACTCAAGCTTGACCTCAACCTCCGACGACGTTTTCCTTGGACATTTATTATTGCCGACATTGCAACTTCAATAATTGGAGCAGATTTCCTCACACACTTTAATCTGCTGCTAGACCTGAAAAACCAACGACTAATAGATCCTCTCACATCCCTGTCATCCAAGGGCGAAATACTCGCGACGGATACCTTTAATATATTAACAATTGACACATCAGTTCCAGAAACATACGCTAAACTCTTAAAAGAATTCATCCAAATAACCAAACCCACAATAAAACCAAACGCTCATCGTATCACCGCAAAAGGTCCTCCAGTCGCAGCACGCTTCTACAAGCTAACAGGAGAAAAGGCTTCCGTAGCAAAAAAGCAAAGAGCCGATATGCTTGAAGAAGGGACCATCAGACCTTTTAGAAGCCCCTATGCTAACCCCATCCTTCTAACAAAAAAGAGGAATGGCGAATGGCGTCTCTGCGGCGACTACAGGAGACTAAATGCAATCACCGAAGCGGACAAATATGCACCCCCACTCATTCAAGACCTTTTTCCCCGCTTGTACGGTGCCAGCGTATTTACCAAACTTGATCTGGATAGAGCATATCACTAAGTTCCAATGCACCCTGACGACATCCACAAAACGGCCATCATAACACCCTGGGGCCTATTTGAATACATGGCATTTGGACTCAGGAATGCCACGCAAACCTTTCAAAGATTTATGGACTCCATCTTCCGAGACCTAGATTTTGTCTTTGTGTATACTGGTGATATACTAATCATGTCACAAGACAAAGTGCAGTACCAGAGGCATCTCGGCATAGTCTTCGAAAGGTTTAAAAGAATGCTCATTGGGCATCAACACCAAAAAGTGCGTTTTTGGCCAAGAAGAAATCAACTTTCCCGGCTACACCATCAACGCCTAGGGATATGCACCATCAAGTGAACGAGTCGATGTCATCCTCGATTTCAAGAAATCCGAGGCTATAGAAGAGTTAAGGCGTTTTCTTGGAATAATCAATTATTACAGGCATTGCATTACAAACGCAGCACAATTACAAGCACCACTAAAAAATTATCTGAAACGTTCCACAAAAAAAGACACCAATCACCTGGACGGAAGAAGCAACACAAGCCTTCAAGGAGTGCAAAAACCAAATAGCCAGCCTAACACTCCTCACATTTCCCTCTCCAGATTCCAAGACGCACCTCACGACGGATGCCTCATCCACTGCCATTGAAGCTAAGCTGGAGCAACTCACCGGTGATACCTGGGAACTGCTTGGGTTCTCAGTCCGTAACGTAAACTCAGTCCTTCAGAACAGAGTTACTGCACATATGTACGACCGTGAACTACATACTTGCCATATTCGCCTCCACCAAATTCTTTCACCACCTTTTAGACTGCCGACCATTTGTAATAATGGACAAAAACAGGGGCGACATCTAGATGTGAACTTTACTCGTGCCACGAAATATTTGTGAAACTAACTTACCACATGCCAATAATAGAATCTAGTTCTGTTCACGACGACAACAAACTGTCAGAGTGTGCATAATTTGGTAACTAGCATTTTCCTAGCCAAGTTGAACTATTTTTCTTAATTTCTTTAATTCAAATACTTACTTACATAGGTGGCGCTACAGTCCGGTGAGAACCTGGGCTTTAACCAACAAACTTCTCCAGCTGGCACGATATTTTGCCAGCTGTTTCCAGCGACGCACTTCCAGTTGGTTAAGGTCCCCTTCCACCTGTGTGCGCCATCTTATATTCTGTCATCCTCTGCTGCGTCGTCCCTCGGGGTAAAGATTCTTCGGGCCGGAGCTGTTTTATACATTCGCTCTACATGGCCCTTGCCATCTTAGACGTTGAGTCCATTGACGTCGTACTAGGCCGTATAGTTCGTCGTTGTATCTTCTGCTTCACTCTCCGTTTATACAAACGGGACCAAGGGCCTCTTCATCCGTTTTCGTTAAAGTCCAGGGTTCTGCGCCATAGAGAAGCACCGGGATGATTAAGGAACCGAGGAGCCAACGTCGACTCGGATCACTACCTTGTTGTACCCAAGGTACAAATGAAGATATCAAGGATGCCACGGAGTCGAGATGGATAACGAAAGCTTGACGTCGGAAAGCTACAATCCCAGGAGACCGCTAGGACCTTTGCCGATCGAGTTTCCCTCAACTTCTATCAAGTAAAACGCCTACAAAGCCAAGCAACATGGACGAACGAGAGACACTCGTGTACTTTACGAAAAGAAACGGAGAGAGGAACGCACGCTTTTAAGGAAGGAAAAAAGGCAGTATGAAAAGCGTGAGATCGAGGAGATGGAGAGATGCTATCACAGGAATAATGCTCGCAAGTCTTACGAAAAAGTAAAACAAATATGCCAGGGCTATAAAGGCAAAGCGGAAGCCTGTAGGTATGTATTGTTTTAAATAATATTTTCTTAAACTTTCACTGTCTCATAAGTTCATCTTAATGTGAAATGTTATGCTATTACATGAATAAACAAACAAACAAACAAATCACTAGTAGTAGAGTCACAGTCGGTGCTGAGAATATGGAAGGAATACTTCTGTAGACTGTTTAACGGCTATGAAAGATCTAATACCGCTGTCAGGCAGAATGGTCTATTCGCAAGGGAAGCAGATGCAAGAGAATTTCGTCCACCCGACCTAGATAAAAATAAGCCAGTAATTTCGAGGCTCAAGAATAATAAAGCCGCGGGCGCAGACGGGTTGTCTGCCGAGCTATTTAAAGTTCCTGGATATGACCTGGTGAGGGCGTCGTCGCGCAGTCGTTAGTGTGTATGACTCCGGCGCACGATGGGCGAGTTCGGATCCCGATAACAACAACGCCATTGAATGTTTATTTCGCGGTGTCCCTCCTCGGCGGGGTACTGGCAAAACCCCCCGTAGTATACTTGCCATGAAGAAGATTCTCGACTCACGCCGGTCGGAATCGGCATTAAACTGTAGGTCCCTTTCACCTGTGTAAAAAAAAAAAAACGTAAATCACACACAACATGGATGATTGAGAGAAGCTTGGCTCTGTCCCTTCACGGGCTGTAACACCACCAAAGCAAGCAAACAAGATATGACCTGGTGGGGCGCATGCACCAGCTCATCTGTGAAATATGGTCGGAGGAAAGCATGCCCGACGAATGTAATCTCAGCATCGTTTGCCCAGTATACAAGAAAGGAGACCCCTATAACTGCGCCAACTACAGGGGAATAGGTCTCCTTAATATCGCATACAAGGTTTCTCTGCCGTACTGTGTGAACGCCTGAAATCCTTTGTGGATAATCGGTTGGGTCCGTATCAGTGTAGTTTCAAGCCAGGTAAGTCCACAATAGACCAGATATTCACATTACGACAGATCTTGGAGAAGATCCAAGAATACCAAATCGACACCCATCACCTTTTCGTCGATTTCAGGGTCGCGTATGACTGTGTGCTTAGTCCCTTATTCCACGGCGATTTTTTAGTACAGCTTGAAATAAGTGCGAAAGAGATGGTCAGTGAAACAGAAATACATTGGCACAGTCACGCGCGGGTAGCTACTTCGTGCGGCTCTTTGACATTTCCTTATCTCCTTTTCTTTGTTTTGCGATGTCGCTTCACTCCTGTTTCAGATTTGAAAGTGTACGTATGGATACCATTCTTACTTTTCAAATTTCACCACAGGCTAACGATAATGATATGTGAAACGAAATGTCAAAAAGATGCACACTGCTGCGAAATGAAAAAAAGTCCCTTATTCCACGGCGCTTTTTTAGTACAGCTTGAAAAGTGTGATTTCCTTTTGGACTGACATTCCGAGCAGCAAGAGTTATTCCATGGACCTTTTTTTCATTTCGCAGCAGTGTGCGTCTTTTTGACATTTCGTTTCACATATCATTATCGTTAGCCTGTGGTAAAATTTGAAAAGTAAGAATGGTATCCATACGTACACTTTCAAATCTGAAACAGGAGTGAAGCGACATCGCAAAACAAAGAAAAGGAGATAAGGAAATGTCAAAGAGACGCACGAAGTAGCTACCCGCGCGTGACTGTGCCAATGTATTTCTGTTTCACTGACCATCTCTTGCGCACTTATTTCAAGCTGTACTAAAAAAACGCCGTGTAATAAGGGACTATACAGCGCCATGTCTAGTTTTGACATCCCTGCCAAACTCGTCAGATTGTGCAGAATGACAATGGAGAACTCTCGCTGCTCCATTAAGGCCGGTAGCGAATTAACCGAGACCTATGATGTTAAAAAAGGATTTAGATAAGGTGAGGCACTGTTATGTAATTTTTTCAACATCGTGCTTGAAAATATCATACGAGACTCACTGGCCAACACAAGAGGTACGATCTATTTCAAGTCTGTGCAACTGCTTGCGTACGCGGATGACATTGACCAACACATTGGGACGTCAATGAAGGGTAAAACGAAATATATGCTGTCATCCAAAAAAGACGCACGTCACAATCGGCAGCTACAAATTCAAGAACTTCGTCTACCTTGGCTCACTAGTGACCATCGAGAACAACACCATCGCTGAGATCAAACGCAGAATTACTCTCCACCGGCTGCTTCTTTGGGCTCAAGAGGCATTTGAGAAGTAGATCCCTCTCTCGAAAGGCCAAAATTGCGCTGTACAAAACCTTAAACCTTTGATTCAAATATGGTCCATTATTACTGAGTTGTCGAAGTTAAGTCATGATATTATCAGTTAAGAAATTCTCCGGCTTTTTATAGATCCAGTGGTTTTCACAATGTTTTTATTTTGAGGTTGGTAAGACTATCTATGTCATCCATGCCAAGTTTCACATCAAAATATTCATTATCTTGTGAGCGGCTGAAAGCAAATTTTTCGAATTTTGTATCTACATTGGGTAAGTTTACAAGTGGTATAAAGAGTCTTAAGAAGATTAGGATCGTGTCGAAAACGAAGCTCAATCGACAAAGCTCATGTCCAGAAAATCAAAGATTTGATACTTCTAAACCATCGATTAATAAATGGATGTTGGATTTCAAAACGATCTGTCAGTACCATTTCAAGGGGTTTTTTGTTTCTCGGACGTGTCAAATGTGTGTGAAATAATGCCTTCTGAGTATCAGTACAATACAGCGAAGCAGAAGGCATATAAATCCTCGCTGCATAGAGGAACAAGGGCAGCCCTAGCACTTCTACCGCTTCTGCAGACTGTATAACGGCGATGTTAGTCAATATACCGCCATCAGGCAGAATAATCTATTTCTTAACGACGACAGAGTTAAGATCGCCATATCGAAACTCAAGTCAAACAAAGCTCCTGCGCAGATGGACTGTCTGCAGAACTCTTCAAAGTAGCTGGAGATGACCTGGTTAGGAGTGTGCATAAGCTCATCTGTAACATGCCCGAGGAATGGAGCCTTCGCATAGTTTGCCCGATCTGCCGATTTGTGTGACCGCCTGAAACTGATAGATCCTTATCAGTGAAGTCCACCATCGACCAAGTCGACACTCACCACGTATTTGTCGACCTCAAAACCACATACGACAGTGAAATTAGAGACGAGCTGTACAACGCCATGTCTACCTTTAACATCCCTGCTAAGCTCGCCAAACTATGCAGGATGACTTCGGGGAATGATCTCTGCTTCATCCAAATCGGTGTAGACCTGACCTGGTTTATCGTGTGATTTGTTCAGCATAGTGTTAGAATGAGGACCAATGAAATCACTGGTCAAATCAAATCCTCACAACTCCTCGCATACGCGGATAATGTTGACATAATCGGACGAACACATCGAGAGGCGGTGAAAATGGATTTGGCAGTAAATAAGGGCACAACTAAATACATATACATATGTACGTATGTGCCGTCATCAAGGAAGGACGCCCACCACCGACGTCTTGGCCAGAACGATTATATTATTAGATATAAGTTAGAGGTAATTAAGGATTTCGTCTACCTTGGCTCCACATTGACCTGGAACACCGACATCAGTTCCGAAACCAAACGCAGAATCACTCTTGCCAATCGCTGTAATACAACCTTCTTCCGAACGACAAAGTTGTTTGTATTCCAGACCCCTATAATCCCGGTTCTGATGTACGGCACAGAAGCATAGACAGGAGGGTCCCTGATCGGTTCGAGATGAAGATTTTGCTTGCGATTTTCGGTCCTATAAACGCAAGTGGTGGATGGAGGGTTGTACAGTGACATGAGTCTAGTCAGGCGTCTACGGACTCAACGCCTAAGATGGCTACCATGTTGAGCGAATGGAGACCGCAGCTCCATCCCAGAGAATGCTTAAGGCAGTGGGTAAAGAGGGAGGAGTATTATAGCTCTCTCGTGTCATTAAAGTGGCCTGAGATTGCGGTGAGACACCTAGCTATGAGCAGAGAGGTGGGATCGTCCCTCTTTTCAAAAAGGGGGATAAAAAAGAGTGTTCCAACTAAAGCAGCATATCTCTTTTAAGTGTTCCCGGTAAAGTATGTACTAAGGTGTTGGAGATGCGTTCTAAAGCTATGGGCGAATCCAGAATAGCGGATAAACAGTGCGGTTTTCGTAAAGGCAGAAGTACAACCGAACAGCTTTTCACTCTAAGAATGGTACTCGAGAAGGCTTGGGAGTACGCCAAACCGATCTACATGTACATTTGGGAAAGGTGTATGACCAAGTTCCTCAAGGTAAACTCTGGAGTGTTCTGCAGGAGTATGGGATTTATGGTCCTCTGTTGAGGGCCAGTCAGTCTCCATACACAAACTGTACCAGCTGCGGTAGTAAATCAGCATCTTTCACCGTGGGCGTTGGACTTCGCACAGGGTGCGTCTTGTCACGTATCCTTTTCATTATATCTATATATATGTATGTATATGGACGGGATGTTGCAGTGCAGTCGGGGCGAGGAATGTTTTACTTGGGAAGAGCTGAGGGTAAGCCGTCTTCTTTTTGCAGATGACTTTGTTCTCACATCCTCCCAGACGGTACTCCAGCGCGCGCTGAGATAGTTTTGTGGCCGTATGTGCTGATGCTGGAATGAAGGTTAACGTGGACAAATCCGAAGTTATGGTTATATCCAGAACACCTGTCCAATGCACTCTACAGGTTAGTAGAATCCCATTGAAGCAGGTGGAGAAAGTTTAAGTATCTCGGGGTCTTCGTCACGAGTGATGGGAGGAGGTATACTGAGCTTTCCTGCAGGATTGACCAGGCTGGGTCAATTTTCAAACAGCTTGGAATATCTGTAATCAGAAAGACCGAGCTTGGTGTCAATGCCAAGTTGGCGGTTTTTAACTCAATATTTGTTCCAACATGGTGGACCATGTTGGAAGCATGACCTATGGTCATGAAATTTGGGAATTCACCGAAAGAATAAGATCGCGAGTATAAGCTGCCGAAATGAGTTTTCTTCGTGCTGTTGTGGAAGTTACTCGCCGGGATAGGGTGAGAAACACGGCAGGGCGCGAGAAGCTCACGGAAAGGGCTATGGTTCGATGGTTTGGTCAGTGAGACGAATGTCGCCATCATCACGACTTCCGAGGCGTGCTTTGAATGCAATACCATCAGGTAGGTGACCGGTTGGCAGACCCAGGACGACTTGGTTGGACCAAGTCTAAAAACTCTCCTGAGAGCTCTTGGGCATAGCTCTTGATGAGAGTCGATGGCGGAGGATCGATTGGCCTGGAGCATGCCGACCACTGAGAATGTATGTATGTCTAAAATTGGATCAAGAGATTTTTTGATAAATTCCTAACTTTAATCAATAAAATCGACATTGAAGTGAGTGACGATCAAAGCGTAATTTATCTTGGACTTCGAAACTGTCTCAACGGAAGAGTTTCCTTTAAACGAACCAAGTTTTCCCACGAGCCTTCAGCTTTTAGCCTTCTTCCTAGTAGTATTGCAAAATTAAACGAAATTTCCCATTATTTTCCTCACTTTTCTAAGTCGGGTATTATACGATTAAAAATTTTCAGTCAACTTTTATTTATTCATTTTTGTTTTCTGTTCGTGTTGCACGAAATATTACATGATTCAGTACAGAGCTCACCACAAAGTGACACTTAGCCCGCATTTTATCTTGATTTTACGTTTTGCTGAGAGACAGTGCACAAATACTCGCAAAAAAAAAAGAGAAATGTCAAAGTGTTGAATCAAATCTCCGGTACCAGGCAACACGACGCTTCTCCTTCTCTCACCCACATGTTCGTGTTGCTGGAGAGAGAGTTGAATCGTACAATACTCGACTACAGCGAATTACTTAAATATCGCCACGACGAAAATAATAAAAACCTGTCACCACTCGAATAAAAGTCAATATAATCGGTTGTTTTCGAGTTGTTAGAAAATAAGCCACAAGCTTATTTCCCCACGTCGATATTTTTGAATACCAAAAGCTCTTCACCTCATAACATCCCTGACCGGGACGATCGCGGACACTCGCACTCTTGCTTTGACATTTACGGTCAAAACTGACAGATGTGGCATTTCGCATTGAAGTAACACCTCTCCATTTATCAAACCCTATGGTCAACTAGTTAAACAATAATTTCACGACGAAAGTGTATCGCCCTCGATATCGGTTTTCGGTTTTGGAATTTAAGTATCAAATCCCATCGTTATCGAACATTGTATTTATAGTTGAGTCATCTGTTCTGTCGCTGTTGTGATCCGCTCGGTATTGTAATCGCGAACAGTGAAAAGCCAACGCATCGCCCCCAATTAGCACTGTTTGCATGGTTTTGCGACGAAATCCGAAAAGACCTCACTCGGTTAGTTGACCTTCGTCCTTGCTTTCTCCTCAATGCCACTTGTTTACCTTTTCCTTCATGCTCTCCATTTGTGAATACATGTGAGTTGTCGTACATATCACCCCTCCGCATTAGACATTTAGAAATCCAACACACGACGGCGACTAGGTCTCCCCACTTGTTCGTTCGACTAGGTAGCGGACAGCTCGCACATCCCCGTCGCGCAAGTAATCCGTAGTACAAATGGCAAAATCACCTTCTCTCTACACATAATACGAATGTATTGCACATGTCAAAAACTGAATCTCTATCTCTCTCGCAGTCCTCTTTTCTTCGGCAGGGGGTGAACCAGGGTGAACCAACAAACTGAACCAAACTAAACTGTGAACCGAAAGCGAAACAAGTCCGTGGTGTCCATTTGGAGCATACACATAGAGCAGAGAAAGAGAGAATTGGATTTCGAGAAGTTTACCATCTCCCTATTATTGATCTCTGGTGCTTGGTAGTGAAAAGAAAAATTGTGTGTCGATAACTCGGGAAAATTTGATAGAAAGAAAAAACGAAAACAAAAAAGAAAAATCAGTTTCTAATGAAAATCAAAAACTGCTAACTAACCAAGAGTGGGTTGGTTGAACCTCTGACAAATATAAGTAAACTTTTGCCTTCAACATTCAAGTGGACATAGGACGTAGAGACAAATAAACGTAGAGTAACAAGCATAGACTCAATTCAATTCAATTATGGCGTTTGCTGGCTTAAAAAAGAAGATAAACAAAGCAAATCAGTATGTGACCGAGAAAATGGGTGGTGCTGAAGGCACCAAACTCGACATGGACTTCATGGAAATGGAAAGGAAGACTGACGTGATTGTGGAACTTGTCGAGGAGCTACAATTGCGAACGAAGGAATTCCTGCAGCCAAATCCAACGGCTCGCGCTAAGATGGCTGCGGTTAAGGGTATCTCGAAATTATCCGGACAGGCGAAGAGTAATACTTATCCGCAGCCCGAGGGTATACTGGCCGATTGTATGTTAACCTATGGTAAGAGACTGGGCGAGGACAATATCTTCGCTAGTGCCTTGGTCGAATTCGGCGAATCGCTTAAACAAATGGCCGATGTTAAATACTCACTTGATGACAATATTAAGCAGAACTTCCTCGAACCGTTACACCATTTACAAACTAAAGACTTGAAAGAGGTGATGTATCATCGAAAGAAATTACAGGGTCGACGGTTGGATTTCGATTGTAAACGTCGCCGACAGGCAAAGGATGATGAGGTACGTAGCGCCGAAGAGAAATTCGAAGAATCCCTACAAGCAGCTCAATTGGGTATGTTCAATTTATTGGACAATGATACCGAGCCCGTCTCTCAATTGGTCGTATTCTGCGAAGCACTCTATGATTATCATTTACAATGTGCCGATATGCTTAAAGTTTTACAAGAAACATTACAACAGAAACGTGAGGAGGCCGAAACACGTCCAAAATCAGAATTCGTTCCAAAATCCCTAAACGATTTGAATTTAGATTCACATGATGAATCGAAACCGATGCACCTGGATGTCGACAATGAACGATGGGAAGGTGGCAAACAACCATCACCTGTATCGTCACCAGTTCGGTCGCCTGCCCGCACTCCGACATCTAACAAACAGCCATGCTGTCAGGCACTATACGATTTCGAGCCCGAAAATCCCGGCGAATTGGGCTTCAAAGAGAATGATATTATTCAGTTATTAAGTCGTGTCGATGAGAATTGGTACGAAGGTACCGTTAACGGTCGTACCGGTTACTTCCCACAAAGTTATGTTCAAGTTATGGTCCCACTTCCAAATTAAAAAAGCATAAAACAGCAATTCTGCATCAAAACAAAAAAAAAAAAACCAAAAAAACTCTCCACACTCTCCAAGTCTCTAGCATACAGGTGTTGCTTGATCCAATGTTACAAATTATTATTACTTACTTTACCAATTATGATGCTTAAAATGTATTGATATACTTACCTGAAACAATATTAATGTTTAATGTTAATGTTTATCCATTTTAATTCGTGCGAATTTTTAAAATGAAAAACCACAAAAACACAAAAAAAGATTCAATAAAAAACAAAACAATATTATAATGTACGAGTATTTGTCTAAGATAATGATAAAAATAAATTGAGACGTTTTTTATTTTATTTTTAATTTGTTGTTTGGTGGGTCACGGAGGTGGCATAGCCATCTCTCACGCCCGCCGCCATACGATAATAATAATAATAATTAAATATGTTTGTCATTGTGAAAGATAATATCGTAATCGGAAAATTATTGTGCAAAATAAGAAAATAATATTTAAAAAGACATTAAAAGAGAGAAAGAAAAAAAAAAACAAAATGAACAACAAGAAAAGCAAAAAAAAAAAAAGAGAATTTAAAAAACAACAAAAAGTAAACTATACAATAATAAATTTAAACTATCTACATATATCTACAATCTGAGTTGTTTTTTTCGTTATTCATTTCATTTATTTATTCCTCGCTCGGCATTGCATGTGCTGGCTGCGTGGGTTGGGGGTGGTGTCCACTCAACTGAGTCTGTGCCGAGATGTGTCACTGCTCATGTTGGTGTTGTTGGTCTTTTCTACTCTTCCACATCCTATGAATGGATGTGAATTTTGAAAAAAATACAAATTCTATATATCCATGGATGTATAGGGACCTTGGCAGATACTATAAACACCTCAGAGAAGTATGATAAAATCTGTAACCGCTAAGAGCAACCACCACCCCTTTTGAAATTATATCAGCTTATTCGGCATCATTTAGAATGAATCGATAAATCTTAAAATATTCCAAGAAAAGTTGACGTAATCCAAATATTTTTAGGTCCACAGGAGAAACAATATCAACATTTCTCACGACTTGGATCCCAATTTTCTTAACTTTCGCTACATCAAAGAGCACGAAACGTAGTAGGAAACAAACTATTCCGTATAAGCAATGTTTCTTACAAGGGCGTGCGACGCATAATAATACATAATCGATACGAGTATCAGTTGGATGTTCTTAATGCCATCGTATGTATGTACTATGTACGTGGAGAAAGACATGAACTACATTCCTTGTTTCGTGTTTTTGTTCTCCTTTGCTAGTTTTGGGAGAAGAACACTTTCTTGGCCTCGTTTTGTCGTCGTCGGATGATTGGAAGGAAAAGTTGAAAGTAAAAAATCGATTAGTACACTATTATCATCTTTTCTATTCCATTTCTAATCCACATGCTCTACACACTTACAGGTGTGATTATTATGTCTGTAGGTAGCCGACCGTATCAACAAACCATAAACGGATAATCAATCAAAATGACTGTTCTGAACTGCTTAGATTGCAAGCAGAACTTATTGACTTAGTCATATTGCTAGTTATACTCGATTCGATTGTTTTTACCAGTTATGTACGAACTCCCCCTTATTTTCTATGCATGAGAGCGTTTTGTCGGCTTTGAAGGTCATCGTCTGATGATGGGGTTGTTTTTTGCAAATCTGGGCCAATGATTCGGTTCTGGAATGAGGGAGAAACGACCTCTGACTGCATTAAGTGTTGTAAATTACTTTTTTTTTTTTTGTTTTTTTGGGTTGTTTTACGTTTACTGTTACGAATCTTACGCACGATGACACAGCATTTCTGTCCTACATACTCGTACATACAAATGACTGTACTGCAGAATGAAGCAAGTATTCGACACCGGTTTCAATATATCTGTATAGACGCTTAGGCGCCTCTATAGCAAGTTTCTCGTTTTGGCATTGGCATTGCTACTTATCATCATTATCGTGTTCCATTGCCAGCGATACGAGTGCATCAACACAACTACCTGCAATACGGCTGGGGGGAAAGTTGCTGGGCTTGGTCCAATCATCTAATTTTGTTTTTTTTTTTGTTTACAGACTAATGGGACACACTGGTACGTATTGAAATTCCATCTGGAGACTTACGTATGACTGAAAACACCTAAGTGAGAGATTGATCCGAACGGGGATCCATCCAATCTCAATATTCTATATTGTCGTTCGCGAATTTTTTGTTGCTTCGATCAACATTCATTAGCATCTAATATGGTCTTAGGTGCCTTAATGTGACCAACTTTCTTGACGAAGTTGATGATCGAACTAGCTGGAATATCGGCTAGTGCTATCAAAGTGCAGCATATTCATAGAATGTGCACTCAGTAATGAATATCTTTTCTGTTTTTCTTGCTAAGCTTGAAGAACAAGACAAACCAACATATTTTCGTGGAAATCAAAACTCTCGAAAATAGGCCTTGTTCGTGTCCAATACGAACTTTCTAAAAATTCTCGCTTGGAACAACAATGGGCACAAGAACTTAACGAATTAGAAATATTCACAAAACAAACAAATATTGGCTTGGTTTCTGAAACAAATTTAACAAAGCAAACGCGTGCTAAGCTAAGAGGCTAACAAGCCTACTACGCTAACTATCCATCGGAAATTGAGCGAGGCGGATCATTGTTATTTATCAAAGATAGTATCGAACACTCTCTGGGATTGAGGGTAGAGCTTGAGACGGTAAGAATGAAAACCGGTCAAGTGCGAGTCGGACTCGCGCAAGAAGGGTTCCGTACCATCTGTATATATAAAAATGAAAGAGACGTTGTATGTTACCTCATAACATTAAAACAGCTATTCCGTTTGAAATAATTTCTTGCGTGATGACAGATCTTGGTTGCAGGCAGGCTATAGGCATATTACTTTGATGATCAAAAATCTCCATGATTAGATAGTTTACCATCAAAGTGTCCATTGAATTCAAATCAATTATCTTACTTGACAGTAAAGAGGTGAAAAGGTTAATAACAATAATTATAGAAAAAAGGTTTGCAGCTAAAATTAATACAACAAAAGACACAATAGGGATCAAAGCTCGGAAGTTTGCTACTGACTGTGGGATATTGTCGACTAACCTTACGTCAGTATGTGGCCAAGGGGATTTTTTGGATGAAAATCATGTCTGTTGTATGGGAGACCCCCTTAAGTGTTGATTTTATTCTGTTTTTAGTATTTGTTGCTATAGCGGCAACAGAAATACATCACCTGTAAAAATTTCAACTGTCTAACTATCACGGTTCATGAGATACAGCCTGATGACAGACGGACGGACAGCGAAGTTTAGTAATAGGGTCCCGTTTTACCCTTTGGGTATGGAATCCTAAAAATGATTCCTTTATTTTATCTTTAGTGTATTGCCAACCGCGCTGTCCGTTGGAGGCGGCCCAGTTTATCAATCTTTTTGATGATCTTGGACCGAATTTCCTTATTGGTTGTGACTTTAAAATGTAATTCATAGAGAGGCGAAATGCTCTACAACACTGGTATGGATTGCGGTTGCAACTTTTACTAATCTGGCAAACCAACGTATTGGCCTACAGACATGGCGAAACCACCTGACCTTATCGATTTTTTCATTGCGAAAGGCATATCTGATCGCTATATTAAAGACGAAGTAAGCCTTGATCTCTCCTCAGACCATTCTCCAGTTATATTGACGATGAAACCTAGCCTTGCGAATAGAAGCACAAACTGGGAAGGTTTTAGCAATGAAATTAAAGAATGTATTAGTGTAAGAGTGCCACTAAAGACGCCGTACGAACTAGAATCTGAAGTCGCCCGATTCATTGAAGCTATTCAGCACGCCATGTTGGCCAGAGCCAAACTTCTCTCAATCACCCATGTTCTGTGTGATTAATTTTTTACACAGTTGATAGAGTAAAGGACTAGCAAAGGCCTCGTAGGACTGACTGTCGACTGATGCTGGCCCGACAAATTGCTGGCCCACAGATTGCTCAGAAACAAAAAACAGCCTCGGATAAACAAATGGAACGGATCTATGTTGACGATCCTTTAATAAAACAAAAAAACAAACAAGGTCCTTTGGTTCTGTACGTGGAATGTTAGGTCCCTAAACAGACCACGTGCGGCCAAACAACTTGCGAACGCCCTCGACAGCTATAAAGCAGATACAACCGCCATCCAGGAAATGCGATGGAATGGACCGGGTAAAAAGCGGATGAAAAACTGCGACATCTACTACGGTGACTGCCATAGGGAGAGAGGATAGAGACTATTTGGATGCGGATTTGTTGTTAGAGGTGGACTAAAGCATAAAGACCTAAGTTTACAGTATGCGAGTGAACCACTCATAACGATCCGCATCAAGGCAACATTTTCTAACATCATCCTCATAAGTGTCCATACTCCCACGGAAGAGAAGGATGACTCCATCAGAGATGATTTCTTTGATCTCCTAGATAGAACATATGCCAAATGCTCCAGCTATGATAGCAAAATCGTACTAGGAGATTTTAACTCTGAGCTGGGTAAAGAAAGCATCTTTGCACGGGTCATCGGCAAACACAGCTTACATGACACCACATCCGATAACGGACACAGGCTGATCGACCTTGCCACGGGGCGAAATCTTTTAGCCAGCACAAGCTTTACATAAAGGCACCAGGTGGTCACCAGATCAATAAGTCACCAACCAGATTAATCACTTCGCGATTGATGTCAGACACTATTCCACTATTCTTGATGTTCGTACTTTCCGAGAGCGAACATCGACTCAGACCACTATCTTATAGTAGCTAAGATACGTCAACGGATAACACGAACACCGTAGAGTAGAGTTAGAACACCAAGCTATGACGTCGGAAAGCTACTATCGCCGGAGATCGCCAGTGCTTTTGCCAACCGCGTCTCCCTTAAGCTTTCCGATAAACTTCAAACCTCCACTCAGTCAGTAGAACAACAATGGAGCCTATGCAACAAGCCCTGAAGAGCACAGCAACGGAAGTGATGGGCCTTAAAGATCCACCACGACGAAACACCTGGTTCGATGACGAGTATAGAAGGATTCACGAGAAGCGGGCGGTTAAAAACTTGGAGAGATGCTACTGCAGGCACGTCGTTCGAAGATTTTATCAACAGAGAAAACGAATGCTTCAAGGCTATAAAGCCCGGACGGAGGCCTTTAAGGATGAGAACGGACACCTAGTGTAGTAGTAGTAGTAGAATCACAGTCGATGCTGAGAATTTGGAAAAAAACACTTCTGCAGACTGTATATTATATTATGCCGTCAGGCAGAATGATCCATTTCTTAATGACGAAGATCCGTCCCCTGACCTCGATGAAGTTGAGATTGCCATGTCGAAACTCAAGTCGAGTAAAGCTGCTGGCGCAGATGGATTGTCTGCTGAGCTCTTCGAAGCAGCTGGGTGCGGAGTTAGGAGCATGCACTGGCTCATCTGTAAGATATGGTCAGAGGAAAGCATGCCCGAGGTATGGAGTCTCAGCATTGTTTGCCCGATCCACAAAAAGGAGCCCCCTTTGACTGCGCCAACTTCTTCTTTCTTCTTTTGGTGGCGTTACAGCCCATGAAGGACCAGAGCCAAGCTTCTCTCAATCACCCATGTTGTGTGTGTATTATTTTTCACACAGGTGAAAGGGACCTACAGTTAAATGCCGAATCCGAACGGCGTGGGTCGAGAAGCTTTTTCATGGCAAGTTTACTACGGGGGGTTTTGCCAGTACCCCGCCGAGGAGGAACGTCGTGAAATAAACATTCGATGGCGTTGATGTTATCGGCATCCGAATTCGCTCATCGTGCGCCAGAGTCCAACACACTAACCACTGCGCCACGGCGCCATCTACAGAGGAATAAGTCTCCTTAATGTCGCATACAAGATCTTCGCTGCCGTTTTGTATGGAAGTCCACCATCGACCAAATCTTCACACTACGGCAGATCCTGGAGAAAACCAAAGAATTTCAAGTCGACACCCACCACTATTCGTCGACTTCAAGGCCGCATACGACAGCGTAATTAGAGACGAGCTATATAACGCCATGTTTACTTTTGACATCCCTGTTAAGCTCGTCAGACTTTGCAGGATGAATCTGGAGAACTGCTCCATCCGAATCGGTGCAGAACTGGCCTATAGTTTCGAAGTCAAAAAAGGATTTAGACAGGGCGGTACGCTGTCTTGTGTTTTTTTTTTTAACATCATACCTATTAGAAATGATTGTGCGAAAATTACACTTCAATACAAGAGGCACAATCTATTTCAAATCCTCGCAACTCCTTGCATACGCCGACGACATTGACATAATAGGCAGATCACGGCGAGATGTCAATGAGGCGTTCTTTCTTCGGGCTCAGGAGATAATTGAGTAATAGATCTCTCTCCCGAACTAAGAAGTTGACCCTATACAAGATCCTTCTTATCCCGGTCATGCTGTATGGCGCAGAAGCATGGACGCTATCAAAAGCATTTAAAGAGAAAGAATTAGCTTGTGATATTCGGTCCTATAAAGCCGGGGAATGAAGGAAAAGATTCAATTACGAACTTTACGGGCTATACAGCGACATGAGTCTAGTCAGGCGTCTACGATTTCAAAGCCGAAGATGGCTAGGCCATGTAGAGCGAATTGACACCACAATTCCAGCCCGAAGAGTTCTTGAATCCAACCCCGAGGGACGAGAAACAGAGGATGGCACTTAAGTAGCCGCACACTGGTGGAAGGGGATATCAGCCAACTGGGTGTGCGGCAATGAAAAAGGCTAGCAAAAGATCGTTCTAGTTAGAGGGGCATGTTGCTTGAGTCAATAAGAATAAGAAGCCAGAGCGGTCACTTACTTTGAATATTTTATTTAAAATGGTTTTCCGCAATTGCCTCCGTCTACTCGACTTTCGATTCCATGCGACAAAGAACAAATTTAAAAGAGAAGCACCCAATTCGCTTGCCATAATTTCCCACAACTGTCATAGTTGCTATAAAAGTTTCAGGTAAACTTTCTCTTGTGTGCGCTGTCGCTGTCAAATCGAACATAAGAAAGTGTCAAAAAAACACCCGTCAAGGCATAGAGAACAGAAGAAGGAACGACGGAAAATTGATTCGCTACCACATCCACAAAATCGACAAATAGTTATTCAAAAAAAATCCCGAATAGGTACTCCGCGGACCATAAACTCGACACAAACGAAATGGAATACGAAAGTGTGCTGATCGTTAAGCCAGAAGTATTCATTTACAAGATTCCACCAAGGGCCAGCAACAGAGGATACAGGTGATGAAATGAAAATTATGATGACGATGATTAAGAATGTGGAAAACACGAAGAAGACAAAAAAAAAAAAAAAAAAAAATCACAAAAGCAAAACGAAAAAACCGTCATTTGCATTCGTATGATCGTTTGAGTGTTTGGCATCTGCATCATCGTACACCTCATCCCATTCTTATCGTGTATCGTCTACACTGCAGCTTTGTTTTCATTTATCTCGTCAAGTAGAATAAGTCGTTCTGTTTGTTTTCGACGTGTTTTTTTATTTACAATGTACGCCCCCCGATGGAATACGTGCCAACATTGCAAACTTGTTCTTTTGCTTTTACAGAGCCGCTGACTGGAATTTAGGTGAACCGACATGGACGGGGCGTATGCGTTTGGTTGCAAAGGGCACAACTGTGAATCTTAAGCTGGAGGATAAGACATCGGGTGCACTGTTTGCAAATTGTCCCATCGAAACATATCCTGGCGTTGCTCTCGAGGCTGTGTCGGACAGTTCGAGATATTTTGTGATTCGCGTACAAGACGACAACGGTAAGGAGAGCGATTTCCCATTTTATTTCGTGACTTGAATGTGAATATCATGTTATAGGTCGATCTGCATTTCTTGGCCTGGGTTTTGGCGATCGTTCGGATTCATTTGATCTCAATGTGGCGCTACAGGATCACTTCAAGTGGGTAAAGAACCAAGAGCAAATAGAAAAGGAGAAAACCGAACCGAAGCAAGAGCTCGATCTTGGCTTCAAGGAAGGTGAAACCATTAAAATCAACATGAGAATCACTGTAAGCTGTACATGTTAGAGGAAATGGACACACATGACAGTTTAAATTTAATTCTTTCTTAGAAAAAAGACGGCTCGGAAGGTACGTCCCGAACGTCAAAAGTGAAATCTGGTTCCGGAATTTTGCCTCCGCCACCGGGTGGTGTTGGTAAAATTGCTCCTCCACCATCTGGTGGCGGTGGTAGTGTACGACAAAGTCCTGCTGCATCACCAGCGCATAAGCCCCAAAGTGGAACAGAGTGGGGCGATTATGCCTCAGCCGGGTGAGTGCTTCTTAAATAATTTAGATTTGTGCGAGGTTCAAAACGACGACATCCTGTGGGGGCTGAATCCAGTTATACTCCGATTCGAATCACTTGATTTCTATTTTGGGTTTATGTGTCAAATTCTATTAACGCATTCACACGCTCACGCAAATTGATCTTGAGTGAGTCATAGTAAATTGTATTTAAAGTGGTTGTCTGGTTGATTACAATCAGGATGTTGTGTCAGGTGCATAGGAAAGGTTACCCGAAATGTTTGCTTTCACTGAATGGTTCTATTTTATTCGTAAAATTATTCCCAAATAGTGGAGGGCATATTCATCGGAATTTCCAATTACTCTCGCAAAATAAACCTTAATACATCTACATACTAACTCTATAGCCGTACGAGTAAACAACAATTGCGACGCTAAAATCATCCTCTATTGTGGCATCTCTCGTGGTTACATTAGATTCCAAAACTTTTTAGACTTGAGTCTTGACGGTTTGTGGTCTAAGTTGTTTATCCACATGGCGCGCGCCTCGAAAAAATCAATGACATAGTCGATGTCGACTTGAAAGCTTGTCTGTCAATACGTGCATATGTACAGGATGGGCCAAATACAAGTTTCTTTTTAAAATTGCAATAAAATGAACAAAATAATTTTTTTCCCATGTATTGTGCCTTTATTAGTAAGAACAAATATTCCCATTAATTTCTGTCACCCCAATTTTCCAAGACCTTGTTGAAGGTTTCGGGCTGTAGCTCACAGATTGCTTGGATGATATTGGCATTAAGTGCTTGAATTGTTTCCGGATTGTTGCCATAACATCGGTCCTTCACATTTCCCCACAAACAAAAGTCCAAAGGGGTCAAATCGCAGCTCCGAGGCGGCCACTTAACATCGCCAAGAAGGCTGATAACACGATTTGAGAATTTGGTGCGCATCAGATAGATTACGGCATGGGCTGTGTGATATGGCGCGCCATCCTGCATGAACCAGAGGTCGTTTAAATCCATGTCTTCAATTTCAGTAAGAAAAAAAGTCGGTTAACATGGCTTTGTAACGTCCACCGTTGAGCGAAACGTTGTTCCCAGCTTCATTTTCCAGGAAAAATGGTCCAATGATACCACCACTCCACAATTCACACCAAACTGTCACTCTGTGGATGCATTGGCTTCTGGACAATAAGGTGCGGCTTTCCGGTTGTTTGTTAACGTAGCCGCCGAGATGAAAATGCACCTCGTCAGAAAAGATGATTTTTCGCCCAAAATCGTTGTCCAATTCAAGCTGTTCTAAGGCCCAAACTGCGATGCAATAACGAATGGTAGCGCGCATTCAATTGCTGAGTCAATTGGACCTTGTAAGCGAATAATCCGAGATCTTTGTGCAGAATTCTCCTCAGGCTAGTGCGTGAAATGTTGAGATCGATGGCGAGTTGATGTTCGTGAATTGAACGGTGCTTCTTTTCGGCCAAAACTACTTTTCAAAAAAACGCACTGTTTGGGCTACACAGCACTTACTTTGGATATAAGTTTTCAATATATCCCAACGTTGTTCAAGCGTAAAGTGACTCATTTCATTCCGTGAAGGTATACTGACTTTCTGTCAAGATTTCGAGCGGGAAACAGCTGTCAGTGTCAAAATAACCTATGAGTTAAAAAAACGAAAACACTAGATGGCCCACCTCGTATGGAATACGATCTTTTTTGAGGCCTGCATAAACAGATATTCTTCTTCTTAAAGTTCCTCTCTGCTGCGGACGCTGGAAATCATCGTTTGTAATGGATATTTATTATTTGTGATTCCTCTTATCTCTGTGGGGGACAGATTGAGCCAGTCCCGCAAGTTAGATACCAATGAAAGCCTTTGTCCCCCTACCGTTCTTCTTCCCTTTATCTTCCCTTACAGAATTAGTTGACTTACTTACTTAACGGGCGCTACAGTTCGGGGTGAACCTGGGCCTCAACCAATATGCCTTTCCACCTAGCACGATCTTTCGCTAGTCTTTTTCAGAACCGCACGCCCAGTTGGTTGAGGTCCCTTTCCACCTGTGCGCGTCACCTTAGGTGCGGCCGTCCTCTATTTCTTCGTTCCTCGGGGTTGGATTCAAAGACTGTACGGACTGGAGCTGTGGTGTCCATTCGCTCTACATGACCTAGCCATTCTAGGCGTTGGATCCGTAAGTAAACGCCTGACTGGACTGATGTCGCTGTACAACCCGTACAGCTCGTGATTGAATCTTCTCCTCCAACCCTCAGTGTTTACAGGACCGTAAATCGCACGCAGAATCTTTCTCTCGAAACGACCAAGGATTTTCTCATCCGCTTTATATAAAGTCCAGGCTTCTGCGCCGTATAACAGGACCGGGATAATTAAGTTCTTATATAAGGTCAACGTGGTAGTACGAGAGAGGGTTCTACTTCTCAATTGCCTCTTGAGCCCAAAGAAGCAGCGGTTGGCGAGAATAATTCTGCGCTTGATTTCGAAATTCGTGTCGTTGTTTCAGGTCACTGCGGAACCGAGGTATATGAAGTCCTTAACTATCTCAAACTTATATCTGCCAATATGCACGTTCTGTCCAAGACGTCGTTGGTGAATGTACTTTTTCGATGACATCAGATATTTAGTCTTGCCCTCATTAACTGCAAAGCCAATTTTTGCCGCCTCCATCTCAATTTTCGCAAACGCCTAATTGACATCTCGCTGTGATCTACCTATTATGTCAATATCGTCGGCGTATGCAAGGAGTTGCGAGGATTTGAAATAGATAGATACGTTGTTAAAAAAATCACACGACAGCACATTGCCGTTTTCGCCAGGATCTGCCGTAGTGTGAAGATTTGATCGATGGTGGAATCCCCTGACCTGAAGCCACTCTGATAAGCACCTATCAGCTTATTTATGAACGGTTTCAGGCGTTCACACAAAACGGTAGCGAAGATCTTGTATGCGACATTAAGGAGACTTATCCCTCCTTTCTTATGGACCGGGCAAACGATGCAGAGATTCCATTCGTCGGGCATGCATTCTTCCGACCATATCTTACAGATGAGTTGGTGCTCATCGCCAGCTGCTTTAAACAGTTCCGCGGGAAGCCCGTCTGCTCCAGCAGCTTTATAAGGCTTAAGTTTCGATATCGTTATTTTAACATCGTCTAGGTCGGGTGGACGGGATTATCTTTCGTCTTCGTCCATTGTGAATAGTTCGTTCTGCCCGACGGCGGTATTTTGACCATCATCGCCGTTATACAGTCTGCAGAAGTGGTCTTTCCACAATCTCAGCATCGACTGTGAGTTCACTATTAGTTGTCCGTGCTCATCCCTGCAGGCTTCTGCTCTGGCTTTATAGCCTCGGTATGCTCGTTTTACTTTTTGGTAGAACTTTCGAACATCATTCCTGCAATAGCATCTGTCCATCTCCTCGATCTCGCGCTATTCGTGCTCCTTTTTTCTTCCTTCCTTTTCTGTTCTGTTCGTCGTCCGTCGATGCAGTGTAGTCATGTATGCATTCTGTTTCTCTACATGCGCCTGTCTACATTCGTCATCAAACCAGGGGTTTCTCGAAGGTTACTTACTTAGGTGGCGCTACAGTCCGTGGTGAACCTGGGTCTCAACCAACAAGCGTCTCCAGCCGGCACGGTCTTTGGCCAGCTGTTTCCAGTGCCGCACGCCCAGTTGGTTGAGGTCCCCTTCCTTCTGCGTGCGCCACCGCTGAGGCGGCCGTCCTCTGCCGCGCCTTCCTTCCGGAGTGGATTCGAAGACTTTTCGGGTCGGAGCTGTATCTTCCATGCGCTCTACATGGCCTAGCCACCTTAGACGCTGTATCCGTAGACGTCGTACCAGGCCGATGTCGCTGTACAACCCGTACAGTTCTTCGTTATATCTTCTCCTCCATACACCGTTTGAACAAACGGGACCGTAGATAGTGCGCAGAATTTTCCTCTCGAAACGACCAAGGGCATCTTCATCCGCTTTTGTTAAGGTCCAAGCCTCTGCACCGTAATGGAGGACTGAGATGATCAAGGTCTTATATAGTGTCACCTTGGTTTTCTGAGAGAGGGCTCTACTTCTCAATTGCCTCTTGAACCCAAAGAAACAGCGGTTGGCAAGAGTGATTCTGCGTTTTATCTCAGCGCTGGTGTTGTTGTCGCTGGTCACCAGTGAGCCAAGGTAGACGAATTCCTTGACCACTTCAAAGTTATATCCGCCCATGGTGACGTTCTGGCCAATACGTCGGTGTTGTCCGTCTCTTTTAGATGAAAGCAGATATTTGGTTTTACCCTCATTAACCTTGAGACCCATCTTAGCCGCTTCTACCTCAATGCTCACGAAAGCCTCATTGACGTCTTGCTGTTTTCGTCCAATTACGTTAATATCGTCGGCGTACGCAAGCAGTTGCGTAGACTTGAAATAAATCGTACCTCTTGTGTTGGCCAGTGACTCTTGCACGATCTTTTCAAGCACGATGTTGAAAAAGTTGCATGACAGCGCGTCGCCCTGCCTAAATCCTTTTTTAACATCAAAGGTCTCGGTTTGCTCATTACCGACCTTAATGGAGCAGCGAGAATTCTCCATTGTCATCCTGCACAGTCGGACGAGTTTGACAGGGATGTTAAAACTAGACATGGCGTTTCTCGAAGGTGGTGGCTTTAAAACGAGTACATCTGAGGCGGTCTCTCTGATGGCGTTCTGACAACGACTCCATTGCTGATCTATGGTTTGTGCAGATTGCATCGGGACTTGAATTGTCCCTGAGTATGTATGTTTTTTTTTTTTTGCAACCGACTAGGCCTGTTTTTTGGATCAGGAAACTCGCCATTCGCCCTTCCCCGTCTGTAATTTCCAGAGGAAGTGGGAATGGGACTTACTAACAGTGCCGCAAGGCGTTCGTCTGCTGTGGCTCCTCTGACTTTTTAGCAGGCCAGCATCTGTTGGATAGATTCTACCTCTACGAGGCCTTTATTTGCCATCCATTGCTATGGTGTAACTAGGTTTTTTTTTTTTTCATCGTCTCTTAATTCTTATTTTTATTTATTTTTTATTTAAATTTTTTTTTCGATTTGGCCTAAAAATTCAATAAGCACTCGTAGCTTCTCTGACCATTTCCTGTTTTTTCTTTTTTAATTGAATACTCATTTGTATTTGGTGTCCTGTCACGATTAGACTCAAAGATATCTACGAATTCTGTTCAAAGAATATTTCTTAACCATTAGTCGCTTCCACTTGTCCATAGTGAGACAAGACGGAGAAATGGGGCTTTTTGCATGCTTACAAGTCCGTCTGAAAATCTGTCTCGTTTGTTTTCTTCCAGATCGAACAGCCAGGCACAAGGACAACAGCAACAACCACCAGTAGCAAACGCTAATTGGGTTCAGTTCTAAACAATTAATTTAATTGCCACTGTAAAAAGGAAAATAAAACCAGAAAAGAACACATTCATAATATATAAAAGCAAAACAACAAAAAAATAAATAAAATATTTACAAACAAACAGTAATAAATAAGATATTGAATTAATAGAAAACGAAAATAATAATAATAATCGTAATAACGACGTTGGACAACAGGAAAACAAAACAAAGAAAATCCATTAAGGAAAGAATTATGTATAAACTTGTTGAACTGTATTTTTACAAAATATATTTAAAAACAGAAAACAACAAATATATATACAATTTAAATCGTAATATATATACCTATATATATTATCAGAATATTAGTGAAGGACAACAGAGAATTACACGAATTAGCAAAAAGGTATTTAGTTGAACAATTTAATGTTTCGTTACGATAACGATGATATATAGAGACGTAGTGTTCATTAATAAAACGAAACAGAAAGCACCAACCGATGTTAAATGCAGTCCAGTATGTTTTGTTCTTTATCATTGGAATTGTTTTGTTACTTTATTTCCAGCTATTACGTAGGTATACTTAAGAGGCGAATTATGCAATAATGATCACTTAAATCTTACTCAAGCTATATTATAATAGTTTCAAGCGAAATATTTTTGTACTTATGTATGAAAGAAAATGATTTAAACGGAAATATACCATCCAATTGTTTCAGTTAAACTAACTAAATAAAATGTATGTGTAGATATATTAACAAAACTTTTATGCAATATACAGTGAACCAAAGAAAAACTGGGACACCCATCACCCTTAAGTTTAAGCTGAAATATATCAGCCATTTTTTAATATATTGAATCGAAACATATTAAATATTAAAGCTCATTTTCATGCGACTTCAGTAACGTAAGCATATCTAATTTATTATTTTTAGGGCTCCGTGCGTCCGAAAAAAACGGAACCCTTATAGGATCACTCGTGTGTCCGTCTGTCCGTCGCTCACAGTCAATTATCTCCGAATCTACTGGACCGATTAAGTTGAAAAAATAAATAGTTTCCAAGTTATTCAAGAAAATAGACGAAAAATAAGCCCACAATGAGCATTCTACGGCCAATATTTTAGGAGATATTAATTTTTCAATTTAATTCCGCCCGCGGCATAAAAAATAAAAATAAAAATTCTTAGTAAGGCGTAGACCCTTACTACGGCATTGTGAGTCACGAGCACGTACACGTTGTTCTACTTGAGACCGATTTGTGCGCTAGTGTCTTGTTATAGATAATGGCACGGAACCCTTTGTGCGCGAGTCCGACTCGCACTTGCCCGGTTTTTTATATTAACAACAATAAAATAAAACTGAAAATATTACAAATTCATAGGCCAAAAAAAAAAAAACTGGGACAGTAACAAAAATGACAACAATTGTAGATTTTAATACCTTGTGTGTTGCTTTCAAAACTTCTTGCAATCTTTTGTTCATCGATCCGATCAAGTTTTTTGTTACAGTCGCTGGAGTTTTTTGCCATTCTTCATACAACGCTGTCTTTAACTCTTCCCTGAAACGAATTGTTCTTTTTCGTACCTCTTTGTCCAGAACAGCCCATAGGTGCTCTATGGGATTTAGATCCGGACTTTGGGGAGGATGCGGCAACACCTTTTTTTGTATTCCAAACACACCAATCTTTCGTTATACCAGCTGTATGTTTTGGATCGTTATCATGCAACAGTATGTATTACACTTGGTGGTAGTCCCAATGTTTCTATTGTTTCGGGGATATACCGTTTTAAGATGTCGACGTATCCAAATTTTGTTAAATTCCCTTCAACCAACTCCGTTTGCTGCCATTGCATCCCACACCATTATGTTTCCGCCACCGTGCTTAACTGTGAGAATAACATTTTTTGGATCCAATGCAGTTCCGTCCCTCCTCCACACAAAACGTCGGTCATCGCTACCAAAAATTTTGAATTTAGATTCATCGCAATAAATCACTTGCTTCCAAAACTCATCAGTTTTTTGCACGTACTCCTTGGCGTACTCCAGTCGCTTCTTTATATTTTTTTCCGGGCGGGCTTTCAAACGTTCTTTATGTAGGAAATTGCGCACTGTTTGCGGATAACTTCTGTAATTTTATCTTTTTTCATGGTTTTGGCAATTTCGACAGCTGATTCCCTCGGGTTTTCATTAATAATTCTTAATATCCTTCGTTTAGTTTGCTCCGTGGATATTTTTGAAGGCCTTCCACTTCCCGAAATGCGATGAAGAATCCCGTTGATTTTAAAAGATTTCACAATATTAAAAACTGTTATATCAACTGTAATAATCAATTATTAATGCTTTCATTTCGCCAGACGTCTGTTTATTTTCCATTTTTTTTCACAACGAAGCTTAATGACGTCAATATGCAATTGTAAACAACTTGGCAGAATAGTGCAAGTCGCCTTCAATCTAAGATAGGGGAAACAACGCAACGGTACGTCAACATTGGCTTTGTAAAGCAACTGTCCCAGTTTTTTTTTTTTTGGCCGATGAATTTGTAATATTTTTAGTTTTAGTTTATTGTTGTTAAAATACCAAATAAAACTTAGATATGTTTACGTTACTGAAGTCGCATTAAAATAAGCTTTAATATTTAATATGTTTCGATTCAATATATTAAAAAATGGCTGAGATATTTCAGCTTAAACTTAAGGGTGATGGGTGTCCCAGTTTTTTTTTATTTTGTTCACGGTAACTCTGAACGAAAAAAATCATTGAAAATCTTATAAAAAATATAAAAACTATATATTTTGGATGTTATCTAATGTAAGGCTACCTTAATTGCATGATAGAGTAAAGTGAAAACCCAATAAAATCTGTATAAACTCTAAATAACATAAATCTTATGGCAAACACGCAAACATATATTTATTCAAGATAAAAACGAACTAGTTTTCCTCTCACAACGTTCAGATATGTTCCTTTTGTTAACATTAACATACGCTCAGCGCAGCGATCAAGATATTTGTCAAATCCTTTATTTAATTATTTTGTTATTTTAGGTTTATGTATATTCGGTCGATCAGTATCATTCAGGCGACAGCGATTAACACATTCCGCAAAATGATGTATATCTCATTGAATTAAACATAATTAAAAGAAAAACAATTTAATTTGTGTTTCTCTAATTTATTTGTTTTCTGATTGATCTTCTCATTCAAAATGTTTAGTATACAGTGGTGTCCTTATAAGTAGCACACCCTTATTCAAATGTGTATTTGCTTGCAATACACACTGTACTTACAAGCTGCGCAGGAGTAAAGCCATAATATCCCAAGGTAGCACCGTTATGGATATGAAAACATACTACAAAGAAGATCCCGTTAGGTTTTCCTGGTTTTGCAATCGTTAGAGCTAGTGATCATTGCAAATTGGGTGTTCATATAAATAGCACATATCATGGTGTGTCAGAAAAAAAAAATATTTTTCAGTGATTTAAGTGAGGTTAGTGTAAATCTTTATAAGGATAGCCATAATTACACTAATTTCTTACACAAATAGGGGTATTTAAAATGGGCAGATGAAAGCGTTGCACGGAGGAAAGGAGGCAAATAGCCGGTACCATGATACAGGATGGAAAGACTATTTCAGAGGTGGCAAGGACATTAAGGTGCTCTAGGAAGCTTGTTCAAAATACAATGAAGGTCTCACGGTGCAGCCAATCTTCCGAAAATCCCGTAAGGAAAAACAAAAAAACAAAAGAAAAAAAGTCAGAAGTGACTGATAGAATTATCCACAAAACCAGTGGCAGCGACCCTTTCATAACTTCCCGGGAGATAAAGCAACAACTACCTGACCAACACAATGTCCAAATATCAGCCGTAACTGTAAGTCGCCAGTTAATTGAATTCCAGCTTCATGGAAGAATCGCCAGAAAAAAACCTCTTGTCTCCGAAAAAAACAAAAAAAAAAAAAAAAACCGAAAGAGAAGACTTATTTTCGCAAACGCTCACAAGGACAAACCCTTGTCCTTTTGGAAAAATATCTTGTGGAGCGACGAAAATAAGCTCAACAGGTTTAGATTAGATGGAAAAAAAGCATATGCGAAGGCCAACGAACCTAGAGTACCATCCCAGATACACCATTAAGACTGTCAAGCATGGCAGTGGGAGCATTATGGTGGGGCGGCGTTGCCATGGCATGGCGTTGGACCAGTTGTGAAAATAAATGGCATTATGAATCAACATCAATAAAAGCTAATCCTGGAGAACCAAATGGAGCCATATACCGACGTCTCTATGCCTGTATCATGGATTTTTATGAATGGCAATTATCCAAAGCATACTTTGCGGATAGTGGAGAATTGGCTTTCGGAGCGACAAATTTTCCTGCTTGACTGGCCGGCCCAAAGTCCCGATCTGAATCCTACCGAGAATCTTTGGAATGATGTTGACTCCCTTGTTAAAGACTCCAGCTCAAAAAATTTAGAAGAATTTCGGCAAACCATAATGCCCATATCACAATACTGCGTTAGCGCTAGCTTCGAGTGACGTTTAACATTCAACACAGGCAATTAAATGGGGCACTTTACAATACTGCGTTTGCGTTGGCGAGCTTACGTTTATTGAAAAATGAGAGAAAATAAGAAAAAATGAGAGGGAATAAGAAAAAAAGAGAGCGAGAGAAAACGTAAACTCACGTAACCAAAGCAGACAAAAGTCAAACACGTCGGAAATTTCTGTGCCGTCGAACAACTGTTGCTGTGTATTGATGTGTATGCTGTATCTGTGTATTTTGTGGTTTGTGTGTGTACGTTTACTTTGACATGGAGCAGCCGATAAAATTGAGGTGTCATTTTCAAAGCATGCGTCGAAGCATTTCATCGTAACACGTAATGAAGCACGCACCAACGCAGCATTGTGATATGGGCATAAAGGCTGTTTGGGAAGCTTTACCTGCACAGAAATGTAAGCGTTTAATAGAGAGTTTGCAAAAACCTTGTCAATAGTGATAAGGAACAAGGAGTATCCTACAAAATTGTTGGAATTTCATCATCAACTGTCTACATGGCAGCACTTACAACTTCCATACTCGTCATTTGGTCATCTGTCATTTTTCACACACTTTCCTGTGTTACTCTTCCTTGTCAATTAGCAAACAAAATGTGTCGTATATTTAAATAAAGCTCCAAGTAATCCGTAATAATCTGTTTTATATTTCATCAGGTTATGGGCCCAGTTTGGTTAAAATACCGGAAAGTATTAAATTAAAAGTATATGTTTTTTCTTATTCCGATCCGCTTCCTAAATTCGAATTAAATTTGAATGCCCTAACCTTTAAAAATGAACCCGAACATCGTAAACCGTGTCCAGCCATTCAATGGCGAAAATTTCGCATCCTGGAAACCACAAATGGAGGCAATTCTCCACAAGGCCCGATTGACTGGCTACGTTAAAGGAACACACGCAAGACCTGCGGAGGCAGGAAATTTGCAGCAAAATTGGGACGATAAGGACATGGACGCAAGAGCAGAACTAATACTGGCGATGGAACCAAACATAATCTCTTTGGTAAAAAACAAATGTTTTTCTCATGACATCTGGACTTTTTTAGCGGACACATACGACAGAAGGGGACCAAGGCAAAAGGCTGAGGAATTTAGACATCTTATTAATATCAAGATGGAGTCAAATCAAAGTATGGGCGAATACATCCAAGAGTTTAAAACCACGGTGAGCAGGCTGCTGGAGTTGGAGGCAACACTCGACAAGGATTTGTTGGTAGTTATACTCCTCGATGGACTTTCCGACGAGTATAAGGATGTACAGGCTGCGTTCGATGCACAAAGCAGCTATCCGGACCTTGACATTGTATGCACGCGGCTTCTGGAGGTTAGTGACCGGAAGAAAGAGTCGGCTCCAACGTCAAGCTCAGCATTCTATTCTAAAGGGAAGTCCAAGCCCAAATTTTCTAACTACAAGAAAAATAATTCATTTCCATACGACTGTCGCAAATGTGGAAAAAAAGGTCACAAAGCAAAAGATTGCTTCAGTAACAAAGAAAAGGCAAGGAACGTGCAATCAGATGACATAGACGATTACAAATACGGATTTACTGTTCAAGAGCAATCTGTCTTCAGAATTAAGAGCGAAGACGTGGCCTGGTGTGTTGATTCGGGAGCCACATCCCATATGTGCTCAAACCGTTCATTGTTTGACAGCTTGGAGGCTTGCAAAACCCAAACGTATGCGACTTTGGCCAATGGTAATCGGGTTAGTATAGTTGGCATCGGAACAGCAGTCATACTGCCAAGTTCAAGTCATGCCGAGGAAAATATCAGACTATTCAACACGCTATTCATCCCAGATTTAAAGGAAAACCTTATTTCCGTCAGTAAGGCAACTGAACGCGGCATTAAAGTTGTATTTGAAGGTCGCCATGCTAAGTTATATGAAAAAAGTGGGAAACTTTTAGTAACAGCTGAGAGGAAGCACGGATTATTCCTCACCAATGAACATCGAGCATTCATGGTGACTCCCGACTCAAACTCCCTGGAAGTTTGGCATAAGAGAATGGGACATCTTAATTTGGCGTCACTTAAACAAATGCATCTGAACAAAATGGTAACTGGATTGCCTAAAAGCTTGGAAAAAGAACGTGCTATCTGTGACTCGTGTATCTGTGCGAAACAAGCCATCAAACCGTTTACCCTGTGTGACACCAAGAGAAGCTCAAGAAAACTTGAAATTATCCATTCGGACGTATGTGGACCAATGCGTACTGAATCGTTAGGAAGATCAGTGTACTTCATAACGTTCATAGACGACTTCTCTAGGCACATTTCTGTGTATTTCATGCAAAAGAAAAGTGAAGCGCTGGAAAAATTTAAAGCCTACAAAGCCTTTGCAGAAAAACAGACGGGTGAATTTATCAAGTCGTTAAAAAGTGATAACGGGTCCGAGTACACAAACGGAAGCTTTGAAAAGTTTCTTGAACACAATGGAATCACTCACGATTTTTCTGCACCGTACACCCCGCAGCAAAACGGGATAGCCGAAAGAGCCAATAGAACATTACTGAACATGGCAAGATGTTTAAAGCTTGAGGCGAATTTGCCAGATATGTTATGGGCGGAGTTAATTTGCACAGCTGCATTCATACGCAACCGGTGTCCAACAAAGATGAATGGGCTAACCACACCAGAAGAATTGTGGACCGGCAGAAAACCGAATGTGTCAAAATTTAGGTGCATTGGAACAAGAGCCTATGTTCTGGATAAGGGAAGCAACATTGGAAAATTCGACCCAAAGAGTACAGAGCATATGATCGTAGGATACGAAAACGAATACGGAACCTACAGACTTTGGAAACCCGGAACGCGACTTGTCATCAAAAGCAGGGATGTGAAGTTCGTGGAAGATGTACCAAGTAATAAAAGAAAGGTCGAAGAATCCCAGCCAAACCTATACACTTTCAATACTGAAGCGCTGGATCGCAAACACCAACAAACTGAAGAAGAAACCCAAAATGAAGAGGAGGTAAATAAGCTGGAACAACGCTCACCTGGACAGGAGACCTTAACTGAAGAACCGAAAACAAAAGAACCTGCATGCGGCTATTTAACAGATGCTGTGACTGGTGGCGAAGTAGTTCACAACGTAGAATCCGACCCTATAAATCTGAAGCAGCTCGAGAAAATGGAAAATAGAGATGAATGGTATAGTGCCATGCAGGAAGAATACGAATCGTTAATGCGAAACGGGACTTGGGAGTTAGTAGATAGACCTACTGACAGACAGGTAATTAAATGTAAATGGGTTTTTAAAACCAAATATAAGCAGGATGGTTCAGTAGAGCGTCGGAAGGCAAGGTTAGTAGCGAAAGGCTATGAGCAAATCCCTGGACTTGACTATACGGATACCTACGCCCCCGTAGCCAATATCCATTCGATTCGACTAACGCTAGCTATTGCAGCAGAGCACAGTCTCAAACTACATCACTTAGACGTATCTTCGGCATATCTCAACGGTGAACTTGACGCTCAAATATACATGGAACAGCCGGAAGGTTTCCAGAAGGACAATGTCAAAAAAGTATGTACATTGAAGAAAGCCATTTACGGACTTAAACAGTCTGGCAGACAATGGAATTTAAGATTGGACAGAACCCTAAAGGACCTTAAATTTTTGCAGTCATCATATGACAGATGCATATATTACAAAATCGATGGAAAAAGTACCACTATAATGACTATTTACGTAGACGACCTCCTCCTTGCAACCAATGACCCTAAGAAGTACTTAGATGTATGCCGCAGATTATCGAAAGATTTCGATACGCGACCTGGGAGAACCGAAGCTTTGCGTTGGTTTGGAAATCTCGCAAAACAATGGAAACATCAACATCAACCAAACGGGCTACATTAACAATCTTCAAAGATTATACCAGTTAGAAGAAGCAAAACCATCACGCATTCCGGTGCCAGTAAAGCTGCAACTAGAGAAGAACCCAACAATGAAGGGCGAAAGTGAAAGTGTCGACAAAACTTCCTACAGGCAACTAATCGGACGATTGTTGTACATTTCAACGTTTAGTCGGCCGGATATTTCATTCATCGTCAACGCTCTTTCACAGTACGTTGAAGAACCTAGACGTCAGCACTGGACAGCAGGAGTTAACGTCATAAGGTACTTAATTGGCACTAAATCTTCTAAGATTGTTTACAGACAAGCAAACAATCAGCTCCAGGCTTATTCGGACTCAAGCTGGGCGGGTGACGTTGACGACAGGAAGTCCCAATCCGGTTTTGTTTTTACTTATGCTGGTGGAGCAGTACACTGGGGATCCAGAAAACAACGGATCGTTGCCACGTCCAGCACAGAGGCGGAATACATCACCCTATCTTCCGTGGCAAAAGAAGCGGCGTATCTCCGAAACATAATGGTTGAGCTCAAATTACATGACGGGTCTCTCAACATCTACTGCGACAATCAGAGTGCCAAGCACATCGCTCATGACCAGGCGAACCAAGGGAGAACTAAGCACATAGATGTACGATATCACTTCGTAAGGGAAGCGATTGCCAACAACACCATCAGCATCAGTTTCCTCAGATCCAAAGACATGATAGCAGACGCACTGACGAAAGCATTGCCGAAGCAGGCGCATTACAAGCATTTTGCGGATATGGGAATGATACTTTGATCATACCATTACTTTTTTTTGTAGACATATGTACAGTACATACACAGCTACATATTTTTTCTTTGAATTCAATGTATTAACAGTCATTTATATTTTCATTTTACTTGAAATTTAATATTTTATTTTGGATTTTTTTTTGTGTAGCAAGCGTTCAATTTTTTCTTTTATTTGTTAAAGGAAGACACTTGACGACTATGAAGTTGAGCGGGGATGTTGGAATTTCATCATCAACTGTCTACATGGCAGCACTTACAACTTCCATACTCGTCATTTGGTCATCTGTCATTTTTCACACACTTTCCTGTGTTACTCTTCCTTGTCAATTAGCAAACAAAATGTGTCGTATATTTAAATAAAGCTCCAAGTAATCCGTAATAATCTGTTTTATATTTCATCAAAAATATTTACTTATACATTCGTTTTTTTAGAGTATTTATTCATTATTTTAAGTGTTCCGCTGACTGTGCTATTTAAATGAACAACTACTTTCTTATTTTTGCCCATTTTAAATTATTATTTTTGAGTTGATTCCTTTGATTCCACAATTCCTTTAATTGTGTGTTTTTTAATAAAGTACATATAAACGCACATCAGTTATAAAACAAAAAAATCTGAACCTCTTTAGACTTTTGGCACAACATAATGTATGAGAACTCACGAGTGTGCTATTTATCTGAACATCACTGTAAATTCGTTAGCCTGTGATTTGTTTTCTCTTAATATCCTCCGCAGCAGCAAGAGATGAAAATGACGGTACGTTTGTTTGCCTCCGATTTGGCAAAGTTACTGATAAGTATTCTTTTTTTTTTTTTTTTTTTGTAATTGTATCTACTCTAAGTAAGAGCAGGTGAATTTACAAAATCTGAAAAGCGAGAAATCGAGTTTTTTTTATTTCTAACTTCCCAGTGGGAATGGGGCCCGATTTTGCGAATTCCAAATTTTGACATATCTCCACGTTTCGAGGTCTTACTTACTTATCAGGCCTGCGATCCATGGAGGATCTGAGCCTGAGCTATAGCTGCCTTCCATCCTTGACGGTCCCGGGCACGCTGCTTCCAGTTGTCAAGACCAAGATGTCCTACATCCGCGACTACTTGGTCTTTATACCGGAGGTTCGGTCTTCCTCTTCTTCTCGAACCAGGAGGCTCGGAGTCGAAGACCCTCTTAGCTGGAGCGTTGATGTCCATGCGCTCGATGTGGCCGAGCCAGTGTAGTCGACGGGTCCTTGCTTTCCGGACTACATCCACATCTTGGTACAGCTCGTAGAGTTCGCGGTTGCAGAATTTTTCTTTCGAAAGAACCCAAAATCAGCTCCGCTGTCCTGCTTATCGTCCAGCTTTCGGCTCCGTACAGCAAGACTGGCAGAATGTGCGTTTTGTAAAGCATGACTTTGGTCTTTCGAGTGAGGAGTTTTGACCCCAGTTGTTTGGACCAGCCGAAGTAGCAGCGGTTGCCAAGGGCGATTCTACGCCGGATCTCCACTGTGGTGTCATTTGTGGAATTTACGTTTGCCCCGAGGTAGACAAACTCCTTAACTACCTCGAAATTGTAGCTGTCAATTGTTATGTTTTGTCCCAGGTGGTGAGCGACGGATTGGTTTTTGCTTGACAGCATGTATTTCGTTTTGTCCTCATTGATCTTAAGGCCAATTCGTTTCGCCTGTTCTTCAATCGCCGTGAATGCTTCCACAATGCCACGGCGAGAACACGCGATGATGTCGATATCATCCGCGTATCCTAGCAGCTGGATGGACTTGTAAAAGATAGTGCCTTCCCTGTTGACGCCTGCCCGTCGCACTATCTGCTCCAGCACCAGGTTGAAGAAGTCACATGACAGCGCATCTCCTTGCCGAAATCCGGTGCATGTTTCGAGTGGTTCCGAGGTCCTAGAACCGAGTTGCACGGTGCATCGCGTGTTTTTTAGCGTGGCGCGACACAACTGGATCAGTTTTACCGGGATCCCGAATTCGGCCATCGCCCCAAACAGTGCTTCACGATGAATGCTGTCGTATGCGGCTTTGAAATCGATGAAAAGATGGTGTGTATCGATTCGAGACTCGTTGGTCTTTTACAGGATTTGTCGAAGTGTGAAAATTTGGTCTATAGTTGATTTGCCGGGCCGGAAGCCGCACTGGTAGCTGCCGATTAGTGCGGTGCAAAATGGTTTTAGACGTTCACACAATACGCTGGACAGGATCTTGTATGCGACATTGAGCAGGGATATACCTCTATAGTTCTTACAAGAGGTAGGATCGCCTTTTTTGTGGATGGGGCATATAGAGCTGGTATTCCAGTCGTCGGGCATGCTCTCATCTTCCCAAATTCTGCAGATGATCTGGTGCATGCTCCCTACCAGAACATCGCCGCCAGCCTTGAAGAGCTCTGATGGCAAGCCATCTGAGCCTGCGGCCTTGTTGTTCTTCAGCTTCTGAATAGCTGTGCCGACTTCTTCTATGCTGGGTGGGAGGACTACTTCAGCGGCTGGAGTTGGGATTTCTTCAGTCCCTACCACTCTCTCTTGGTCATGCTCGTTAAGCAGCTGCTGGAAGTGCTGCTTAAATACATCCACTATTCCCTGCGGGTCGGTGACAAGATTACCCTCCCAGTTTCGAAGAGCCAGGGTGCCCTTTTGGAAGCCTCCTGCAAGGCCTTTGGCTTTCTTGTAAAAGGCTCGTATCTTATGTCTATCCCTAGACTCCTCGATATCCTTGAGCTGGGAGGCTGCGAAGATTCTTTTCTTTTGTCGCAGTAGTTTCTTCTCCTCCCTTCTTCTGGCTCGGTACTCTTCTCGCGCTGCCCTGGTTTTCCTCTGCAGCGCCTTTTGGTACGCCTCGTCGGTTGCTGCCTTTTTCTGCTCACACTCGCCATCATACCACGGGTTTCTTGTCGGGGGTGGTAGGTATCCTAAGGTAGTTTCGGCTACTTCCTGAATGGCTGAGCGGCAATGCAGCCACATATTATTGGCATTTGTGTTCGACGTAGGCATACCGTAGAGTCTTTCGCTCAGCTGCTCCCTGTAGACTCTGGCAACCTCCGGTGTGCTCAGGCGCCCAATGTCGAACCTCCTCCTGATGGGCTGGTGCAGCTTTCTGACATTGGACAGTCGAGCTCTGAATCTTGCTGCTACGAGGAAGTGGTCAGAGTCGACATTTGCCCCTCTGAATGTTCGCACATCCAGGATGTTTGACGCGTGCCTTGCGTCAATGAGCACATGGTCGATTTGGTTGGCGGTTCGACCGTCCAGAGATCCCCAGGTTGCTGTGTGGATTCGCTTGCGAGGGAATCTTGTGCTACTTATCACCGCATTACGAGCTGTCGCAAAGTCAGCGAGTCGGAAGCCGTTATCTGTTGTTGTATCGTGGAGGCTGTGCTTTCCGATCACTCCGCCAAGGGTGTTTTTCTTTCCGATTTTGGCGTTGAAGTCCCCGAGCACGATTTTTACATCGTACTCCGGACAAGCTCCGTAGGCGTTGTCCAGGAGGTCATAGAAGTCCTCCTTGATAGGGTCTTCAGCCTCGTCGGTAGGGGCGTGTGCACATATAAGGCTGATGTTATAAAATCTGCCTCTGATGCGGATCACAGCCAGGCGATCACTTATAGGTTTAAAGTCGATGACCTTCGACCTTAACCGCTTTCCCACTACAAATCCGCATCCCAGTAAGTGCAACCTTTTGTGACAGCTGTAATAAATGTCGCAATTTTTCTTCCTAATCATACCGTTTCCTATCCAGCGTATTTCCTGGACCGCAGTAATATCCGCCTTGTACTGCGTGAGGATTCCTTCTAGTTTATGAGCAGCTCCGGGAGTGTACAGGGTTCTGACATTCCAGGAGCATACTCGCAAATCGTGTTCCTTTTTCGTGCGTTGTCGTCGTCGAGTATCCGTCCGTGTAACTTTGGGTTTTTTTACGTGGGCGGATTGTTAGCCCGCCGCACAACCGCCATTCTGGTCGGGTTTTTTTTTCGCTGCATACGTTTGTTCACCTCCCAACGGTTGTTGAAGAGGCTATCCAGAGGGCGCCGCGAGGAGGCCGTATGTCAACTTGACCCGGGCATTTAAACAGGGATCGTTGCTGGCATCTCGCCAGAATGAGAGCAATCAACAACTTTACCCTGTATGTCCGAGCCCATGCCCTCTGACCTACGTTTCGAGGTCACCAGAATCCAATTCCAAGGGTTTTATAGTGATGTCTCTGTGTGTGTATAGAGAGCATACCGTAGAGTCCTACGTCGTCCTACCTACGTCGAACACAAATGCCAATAATATGTGGCTGCATTGCCGCTCAGCCATTCAGGAAGTAGCCGAAACCACCTTAGGATACCTACCACCCCCGACAAGAAACCCGTGGTATGATGGTGAGTGTGAGCAGAAAAAGGCAGCAACCGACGAGGCGTACCAAAAGGCGTTACAAAGGAAAACCAGGGCAGCGCAAGAAGAATACCGAGCCAGAAGAAGGGGGGGAGAAAAAACTACTGCGACAAAAGAAAAGAATCTTCGCAGCCTCCCAGCTCAAGGATATTGAGGAGTCTAGGGATAAGCGTACAACATGAGCCTTTTACAAGAAAGCCAAAGGCCTTGCAGGAGGCTTCATAAAGGGCACCCAGGCTCTTTGAAACTGCGAGTGTAATCTTGTCACCGACCCGCAGGGAATAGTGGATGTATTAAGCATGGCTTGCCATCAGAGCTCTTCAAGGCTGGCGGCGATGTTCTGGTAGGGAGCATGCACCAGATCATCTGCGGAATTTGGGAAGATGAAAGCATGCCCGACGACTGGAATACCAGCTCTATATGCCCCATCCACAAAAAAGGCGATCATACCTCTTGCAAGAACTATAGAGGTATATCCCTGCTCAATGTCGCATACAAGATCCCGTCCAGCATATTGTGTGAACGTCTAAAGCCACTTTGCACCGCACTAATCGGCAGCCCGGCTTCCGGCCCGGCAAATCGACTATAGACCAAATTTTCACACTTCGACAAATCCTGGAAAAGATCAACGAGTCTCGAATCGATACACACCATCTTTTCATCGATTTCAAAGACGCATACGACAGCATTCATCGTGAAGGACTGTTTGGTGCGATGGCCGAATTTGGGATCCCGGGAAAACTGATCCAGTTGTGTCGCGCCACGCTAAAAAAGACGCGATGCACCGTGCAACTCGGTTCTAGGAGTTCGGAACCGTTTGAAACATGCACCGGATTTCGGCAAGGAGATGCGCTGTCATGTGACTTGTTCAACCTGGTGCTGGAGCTGATAGTGCGACGGGCAGGCGTCAACAGGGAAGGCACTATCTTCTACAAGTCCGTCCAGCAGCTAGGATACGCGGATGATATCGACATCATCGTGTGTTCTCGCCGTGGCATTGTGGAAGCATTCACGGCGGTTGAAGAACAGGCGAAACGAGTTGGTCTTAAGGTCAATGAGGACAAAACGAAGTACATGCTGTCAAGCAAAAACCAACCCGTCGCTCACCACCTGGGACAAAATATAACAATCGACAGCTACAATTTCGAGGTAGTTAAGGAATTTGTCTACCTCGGGGCAAACGTAAATTCCACAAATGACACCACAGTGGAGATCCGGCATAGAATCGCGGGATCGCCCAGTTGATTGCTCGCCCAGTGTTGTGGTTATATGGAACGACAGCAAAAGGGCGGCTTGATGCCAACAACACGCGGCGTTCCCAAGCAGTCCCCATCTAAGTACTGACCGCGCCCGACGCTGGTTGATTCTGGTGATCGGACGAGAACCGATACATACGAGATTGTTCGCCCAGTGTTGTGGTTATATGGAACGACAGCAAAAATGCGGCTTGATGCCAACAACACGCGGTGTTCCCAAGCAGTCCCCATTTAAGTACTGACCGCGCCCGACGCTGTTTGATTGCAGTGATGGGACGAGAACTGATACATTACCCAGTATTCGTCTAAGAACCCTACCGCAGCTAACAAAAAGAGCGGATGACCTTGAAACACGTGAACACATCTTCACAAATTTTAGCTGAGATGGTTCTCAGCTCATGTGATCACGTTAACTTAAAAAAAAAAAAAAAAAAAAAAACATCAAAATCGGTCCATTCATTCAGGAGCTAATGCCACAGACAGACACACAGACATCTCTTAGACCTCTTAGCACTTAGACCAATTTTTTTTTAACTTCTGTTCTCGCGGTGTTTTCTCGATTTTTTGTTTTTTTTTTTTTTTTTGATACTGTTTTTTAACTTGAAGAGCGCGGTAGCGCAATGGGTAGTGCGTTGTATAGCTCGTCTATATTATGCTGTCGTATGCGGCTTTGAAATCGACAAATAGGTGTTGACTGATGCCTTGAAATTCATTAGTAGTGTGAAGATTTGGTCGATGGTGGCCTTGTATGGCCTGAAGCCACATTGATAAGGACCTATCAGCTAATTTACAAAATGCTTCAGGCGTTCACACAAATCGGAAGCAATTTCCAGCTGTTTGAAGAGCTTAGCAGGCAGTCCGTCTACGCAAGCAGCTTTATTCGACTTGAGTTTCGATATGGCGATGTTAACTTCGTCGTGGTCAGGGGGACGGAATTCCCTGCGGTCTTCATCGTTAAGAAATGGATCATTCTACCTGACAGCGGCATATGGACTAACATCGCCGTTATACAGTATCCAGAAGTGGCCTTTCCATATTCTCAGCATCGAATGCAATTTTACTACTAGGTGATTCCGTTCTGGCTTATAACCTTGGCCTTATAACCTTGTTTGCTTCATCTGTTGATAAAACTTACGAACGTCCTTCCTGCGAGAACATCTCTCCATTTTCTCGATCGTGCAAAAGTAGACATCCAGGATGCTAGAGGAGTATCTGGCGTCGATCGCAATATGATCGATTCAATTCACAGATACTAATTAAACAGGAGACCACCAGGTCCCCTTTTGGATATTGAGGTGTGTGCTAGCTAGTAGATGATTACGCTCCATCACAAGGTCTATTAAACTCAATACGATTTCGAACGTGGTGTCGTGTAGGTTTTACTTTCCTATGACTCATTCAAATATGTCCCTCTTACCCAAGTTCGAGTTAAAATCTTCTAGAACGATCTTGGTGTCATAGCCGTATCATTGAGCGTATGTTCTATCTAAGAGGTCATTGAAGTCATCTGTGACTTTGTGGTCTTTTCCTTCTGTCGGGACGAGAATGCATATCAAGCTTTGGTGCGGATTGTTTTGAGGCGTTCGCTCACATGCCGGACGCTTAGGACTTTTTGCCTCAGTCCACCTCGAACAACAAATCCGCATCCAAATAGGCGTTGTTGGTTCTCCTTGTAGCAGTTTCCGTAGTATATGTCACAGTTTAACATTCTCTTTTTACCCGGTCCATCCCATCGCACTCCATGGAGTGCGGTAATGTCTGCTTCACAGCAGCTTAGGGCTTTTTCTAACTTAACATTCCAGGTACAGAACTGATACTCCTGTCCTCTTATACGTTTGCGGGGGTCGTTAACATTTAGTCTGTCTATTAAAATCAAGGTTTGTGGTTGTCTCTGAGTAGGTATTCTCTTTTTTGGTTTCGGCTTACTAGGCCCAACCGACTAAACCTCTTTTCCGGCACAGGAAACTAGCCATTCGCCCTTCCCCGTCTGTAATTTCCACAGGAAATCTCCAGATGGCACTACGAGGAGGTGGGAATGGGACTTACTAACAGTGCCGCAAGGTGTTTGTCTGCGGTGACTCTTCTCGGTTTTTAGCAGGCCAGCATCCGTCGGATAAATGCTACCCCTTCGAGGCCTTTGTTAGTCCTTACCCATCCATCGGATCATTTTAACTGTACTAAATAAAGCCTTCACCACCAACTTCACGTCAGAAAACAGACTTAGGCTAGTAGATTTTATGGCCGTACACAATCTCGTAGTAGCATCCATAAGGGGACCTAGCGGTCCTCCGATCAATCGACAACCAATTAAATTGATCACATTGCGATCGACGGCAGACACTCCTCTAGCATCTTAGATGTCCGAACCTTTCGAGGAGCCAACATCGACTCGGATCATTACCTTGTTGCAGCCGAGGTACGAATGCGAATTTCTCGGAATCAACGGAGTCGAGTAAGAACACCAAAAATTAACGTCGGAAGGCTGCAATCGCAAGAGACCGTCAGGATCTTGGCCTATCAAGTCTCCCTCAAGCTCTCTCAAGTCCCAATGCAATCCGCACAAACCATAGAACAGCAATGGAGACGTTGTCTCCGCATCAGATATACTCGGTTTCAAGCCACCACTTTCGAGAAACCCCTGGTTTGATGAAGAATGCAGACAGACCCATGTAGAGAAACAGAATGCCTACATGACTACACGGAATCGACGGACAAGAGTTGCCCGCGAGTTCTATGAACAGAAAAGGAGGACTGAGGTGGACTGATTTGAAAAGATCGTGCGGGACTTTGCGGTCAATACAAGAGGTACGATCTACTTCAAGTCCACACAATTGCTTGACTACGCAGATGACATTGACGCTATTGGACGGACAAGTGCGAGACGTCAATGAGGCGTTCGCAAGCATTGAAACAGAAGTGGCTAAAATGGGTCTAAGAGTAAATGGGGACAAGACCAAATATATGCTACCATCAAAGAAAGACGCGCAACGCCGACGTCTTGGTCAGAACGTCACCTTCGGCAGCTATATTTTTGAAGTAGTAAATGACTTCGTCTACCTTGGCTCGATAGTGACAAGCAGCTGCGATACCAGCGCTGAAATAATACGCAGAATAACTCTTGCCAACCGCTGCTTCTTTGAGCTCAAGAGGCAACTGAGTAGTATAGCCCTTTCTCGAAAAACTAAGGTATCCCTCTACAAGACCTTAATCATCCCGGTCCTCCTCTACAGCGCTGAGGGTTGGACGTTATCAAAAGTAAAGGAGAAGATTCAACAAAGAACTGTACCGGTTGTAGAGCGACATCGGCCTAGTTAGATGTCTACGGATCCAACGTCTAAGATGGCTGGGCCATGTAGAGCGAATGAACATCACCGCTCCGGCCCGAAGAGTCTTTGAACCCAACCCCGTGGGACGATGCAGCAGAGGAAGACCGCATCCAAGGTGGCGCGCACAGGCGGAAAAGGACCTCAACCAACTGGGCGTGCGGCACTGGAAGCAGCTGGTCAAGGATCGTGCCGGCTGGAGAAGCTTGTTGGTTGAGGCCTTGGTTCACCGCGAACTGTAGCGCCATCTAAGTAAGTAAGTAAATAAAGCCTTCAACTTCTTGCCAAGATAATGAATTTCTTTTTACAACACCTAATAGGTACAACAATCTAATTTTTATTGTAAAACATGAGCATGTTGCCCTGATGTATCTTGAGGTACCTCCTCAGTTTGCTCTTGTTCTCTGTATCTCATATCCTATTTTTTTTGAAACCTTTTACCCCACGCTATGTTCTTGTACTATAAACAAAAGCCCTCGCAAGGGTATATGGGGTGAGAATACTACCATCTCAGCAATTTCTTGTCACCCATGTTGAGCTTTAGAATTACCGCTGTTTAAAGGATTCCCAAACACCTGTTGTCAAAAGTATCTCTTCAGCGTACCATTTACTATATCACGGCAACACTCTGCTCTTGACAGTTGACAGCCGAAGCTTGTCAAGTGCCAACAGATGAAGCATTTCATTTTGCTTTTTGTTATTTCTACGCGGATATGTAAATAAGTCCGAACTAATCCCCTTTTTCGTTCCAAAGAAAACCGAAGGAACATCGAAATGTATGCACTTTTGTCCGGGCTATACCGGTACCTAACGCAGAAGGATGATTATTGCGTCGTTATACTGGGATTGGATAATGCTGGAAAAACAGTAGGAGCCACAGCGACTTCAAGCACCTTGTATACATATATGATTGTCAACTATTTGCAGACGTACCTGGAGGCGGCTAAGACAAAATTCACAAAGAACTACAAGGGCATGAATCCGGCTAAAATCACAACAACCGTCGGTCTGAACATTGGTCAAATCGATGTGCACGGAATCCGCTTGAATTTCTGGGATTTGGGCGGACAACAGGAGTTGCAATCGTTGTGGGACAAGTATTATGAAGAGTGTCATGCCATCATATATGTGATAGACTCAAATGATCGGGAGCGTATGGATGAATCAAAACAGATTTTCGGTGAGTGTCTGGTTCTGGGATTCTCTTCTAATGTGATAATCTTCATTCGCCGTAGATAAAATGATAAAGAACGAACATTTGTCCGGTGTGCCTCTACTGGTGCTGGCGAACAAACAAGATCTACCGGACGTAATGGGAGTACGGGATATCAAACCAATTTTCCAGCGGACAGGTGAACTAATCGGTCGTCGAGATTGTCTTACAATGCCTGTATCAGCACTGACTGGGTAAGGAATTATTGCCAATTGAATGAGGTGGCACGCTACTAATTAGAAATGCAAATGTATTTCAGTGAAGGTGTTGACGAAGGCATCGAGTGGCTTGTACACGCCGTGAAGAGGAACTCTGTCATCCGCCCCCCAAGAGAAGATGACTGAACAACTAACAGATTATATTGTATCTCTCCACTAAATCCTGATCGTGAAACTCAAACGGCCCTGTCTGCTAATTAGGTCTCGTCTAGCTTACACCTACATCTATGTACATACACTTTTATATGCATGTACATACTCTGTTCTGTAAAGTGTTGTTTTGTTGTTTTTTTAAGGCATTAAAATACGACTCAAAGCAAATCGTTGTTTCACTATACATACGTGTACCACCCGAACTGGCTTCCATGAAGTGACCTTACAGCGAGTGTACTTATCAGCGAATTAATTTACTTTCTCTGATAAGCATACACATTGTACGAGTCGAGTGCTCGATTGTGTGTGCGAGCACCTTTGGTAATGTTTTCTTAGATAAGCTATCAGTTAGTCGTACAGGTACGAGTTGATGGTGCGTCCACTACCTAAAGTCGAATTGAAGTTGAAGTTTTCGTTTTGTGTTCTCATTGAAAACATCAAGAAGCAGGACAATGTTCTAATACACGCGGGCAGTAAACGAACTTTCAAGAAGTGCAATAGATTTAAGTATTGTGTGTTTGGTTTTGAAATTGAAAAAAGAAAGAGGAAACGAACTCGATGATGTACCCGTATTACGAGCAAGACTGGAGTGTTCTTCCTCCAGAGAACAATAGAAGGTTGGTTTTGGATTGATTCGTAATTGCATTTCTTAGAATTTCTTTGCTTTTATGTGAGGTAAAAATAGATATTGGAAGGGTTTTCAGTGATTAAAATACGATTCGTTATCATTTTGGAGCAGCGGGCCTGTGCTGGCATCTATGTGTGATTTCTGTGATTAGATTTACGACTAACACTGGTCGCTTGCCAGTGCTCGTAGACGTAGTAGTGTGAACAAAATATTTGCTTCTTGCTATGTATCAGCTACAGAAAGGGAATTTGTAGGTTTATACTAACTTTGAACATACAATCGAGTAGCTTTTGTTATGTAGGTGTACTTTACGGACATTTGTTGTAGTAATTAAACAAATAGGACAGAGATACGATGGCTATAGCCTAGACATTACATTTCTTCGTTTATGCCAATGTGCCAATTTCAGTCAGTGAAAGACGGCATATTATATTGCAAATGTCGTTTCTCTGAAATCTCTGCTAAGTAATGATGAGCATTACTTTCTAATCCTTGTTGGGTCCTCTTTGGTTTGAATGTCTGCAAAACTAGCAGCAATGTCTCTCGAAAACCGCGGAAGGCGAATAGCCAGGAGTTTAATACGGAGCTGAGTTAAACCCTCAGTCGACTTCCAAAAGGGAATCCTAACTCCGTAAAAGACATTGAGAAGAGGATATTAAGCCTGACCAATAAGCTAAACCGGTCCTTCGAGAGGTCCTCTCCTATCGGTCGAGCCAGTAAAAAAATAGCTGAGCGACTAAGTATGTATCTGTATCTCTTGGGGGTGGCCGTGGTGCAGTGGTTAGCATCATCGACCGCCGAGCGGAAGGTTTACGGTTCAAATTCGCTTCATAGCCAAGAATAAAAGTAGTTTCTATACCGCCAAAAAGTATGCAACGCTGTTGAGAATGGAAAGTGACCAGTCGTACTGCTGCAGGCATAACACTCACAGTATATGGTCAAACGAAATTCATCCTCTGCGTATGCAATACTAAAAAGTGCTTGAACGAATTACTACGGACTATAACCAGCGCGGAATTTGGTCGGCTCTCGTCCTATCTAGGTCTAGGACAACCACCCCTGAGAGTAGTGAACGAACATCAACGACCCCAACCACTGTACTCTGTTCAGGTTGTGTGTGTCAACACATCATAAGAGAATATAAAAACTCCTGAACCTGCGCGAGTCTAAAAAAAAAAAAAAAAAAAAAAAAAACATAGCCGGAACCTCGTAAAAGAGGGTGCCATCGATTGGTCAACTTATAGAGATAATGTTAAGCGGATTGAAATAGAAACTAGACTCGCCAAACATAGCTCCTGGAGAAGTTTCTGTAGCTCTATTGATTCCTATACGGATGCGGCTCATCTGAGAAGGGTCTTTGCCAAAACTACCCTACAGATGCCCTCTATTAAGAAATCTAATGAAGCGTGCTCCATGCCCCACCAAAATGTCATTTCCCCGACTATGAAAATTTAGGAACCTTCAATTTGGCAAATACACTGTTAAGTTAATGCAATGGCCTGAAACAATCGATAAAATCCTTGCCGAGGAAAAAAATCCTATGGGCAGATAAATCGTTTGACCTCTACAGGGCGTCCGGAATCGACGGTATACATATAGAATAGCTTATCTCACGGCTGAAGCGCATTTACTACTGATGCCTCAGGATGGGCCATGTTCCACAAGCATGGAAGGAAGTTAGGGTGGTTTTCATATCCAAGCCGGGAAAGTTCAATCACGCCACCTTATGAGAACACTGACACGATTTAATCGACATAAAGGGTAAATCGGCAGATACTGCTCTTCACGGGGTAGTCTATACTACTTACTTACTTAGGTGGCGCTACTATGCGTGGTGAACGTGGGCCTCAACTAACAAGCATCTCCAGGTCTCCAGGTCCCCTTCCACTTGCGTGCGCCACCGTAGATGCGGCCGTCCTCTGCCGCGCCTTGCTTCCGGGGTGGATTCAAAGACCCTTCGGGTCGGAGCTGTATTTTCCATGCGCTTTACATGGCCTAGTCACCTTAGACGCTGCATCCGTCGACGTCGTCGTACCAGGCCGATGTCGCTATACAACCCGTACAGTTCTTCGTTAAATCTTCTCCTCCATACTCCGTTTGAACAAACGCGACCGTAGATAGTTCGTATAATTTTCCTCTCGAATCGAGCAGCCTAGGTTAGGTTAGGTACAAGTGGTAGGCATAAGCCACACGTAGGCCGAAGTCGGCCCATTGTGATACTACATGGATCATATTACCCTGATCCGTTACCTGAGAACCAACCAGTGCTTCTGGTGGAGCGATGGAGTAGAGCAGAAGTGGTTTTTCCATACTCTCAGCATCGACTGCGGTTCTACTACTAGGTGTCCGTTCTCATCCCTGCAGGCTTCCGTTCTGGCTTTATAACCTTGGCATGTTCGCTTTATCTGTTGATAAAACTTTCGAACGTCACGCCTGTAGTAACACCTCTTCAATTCCTCAATCGCGCGCTTCTCCTGCTCTTTCTTCTAAGAAGCTTATGCTCCTCCCTTCTTTTTAACTCGTAGAGCTCACGAGCTGCTCTTGTTCTGTTATGCAGCGAGGCTGTGCGAGGAGTGTGAATCCTCCTGCACTCATCAGCGAACCAGGTGTTTCTTCGTGGTGGGGGCTTGAAGCCTAAAACTTCGGATGCAGAGCTTTTCAGGGCTTGTTTGCAAAGGATCCACTGCTGTTCTATTGACAGCGTGGAGGATTGAGGTGTATTGGAGAGCTTAAGGGAGACGCGATCGGTAAAAGCACGAGCGGTTTCTGGCGATAGTAGCTTTCCGACGTCATAACTTTGTATTCTTACTCTACTCCATTGCATTCGTGATATCCGTAGGCGCATCTTGGCTACTACAAGATAGTGGTCCGAGTCGATGTTAACCCCTCGGAAAGTTCGAACATTAAGAATAGTGGAGGAGTGTCTGACGTCGATCGCGATGTGATCAATCTGGTTGGCAGTCGATTGATCAAAAGACCGCTATGTGCCTTTGTGTATATCGAGATGCGGGAAGCGCGTACTGGCTAGAAAGAGATTTCGTCCCGTAGCAAGATCAATCAGCCTGTGTCCGTTATTGGAGGTGGTGTCGTGTAGGCTATGTTTGCCGATGACTCGTTCAAAGATGCTTTCCTTACCCAGCTTAGCATTGAAGTCTCCTAGTACAATTTTGATGTTATAGCTGGGACATTGGACATACGTTCTGTCTAGGAGATCGTAGAACTCATCTTTGGTGGAGTCATCTTTGTCGTCCGTGGGGGCGTGGACGCAGATCAGGCTGATGTTAAAAAATGTAGCCTTGATACGGATTGTTATGAGGCGTTCGCTCACATGCCGAAAGCTTAGGACTTTTTGCCTTAGTCCACCTCGAACAACAAATCCGCATCCAAACAATCGTTGTCCTCTCTCCCTATAGCAGTCGCCGTAGTAAATATCGCAGTTTTTCATCCGCTTTATACCCGGTCCATTCCATCGCATTTCCTGGATGGCTGTTATGTCCGCTTTATAGCGGCCTAGGGCGTCCGCAAGTTGTTCGGCTGCACGTGGCCTGTTTAGGGACCTAACATTCCACGTACAAAGCCGAAGATCATTGTCCTTTTTTCGTTTTTTGCTAGGTTTGCCGACATAAATCCGGTCCGTTATATCCGAGGCTTGTGGTTGTTTCGGAGTTTGTGATTTTTTTACGGTTACGGCTTACTAGGCCGTAGCCCAACCGACTAATCCTGTTTTTTTGGCGCAGGAAGCTCGCCATTTGCCCCTCCCCGTCTGCAATTTCCATAGTAAGTCCCCAGGTGGCACCACGAGGAGGTGAAGATAGGACTTACTAACAGTGCCGCAAGATGTTCGACTGTGGTGGCTCTTCTCGCCTTTTAGCTGGCCAGCATCCGTCGGATAGATGCTGCCCCTCGAGGTCTTTGTTAGTTCTTTGCCATTATCTGTTTATCTGCTTGCCATAAAATAATCTTATCCACAACTGGCCAGATTGTATTACCTCATTCCAACAATTGGTAGGAAAACAATAATAAAAAGAAAAAATACTTTTCCTCCACGAAAGCGTTCAAAGAAATTACCCCACACGGGTGTTCAGTGGACAGTCATAAAATTTCCCTTCGCTACCGAATCTCACCAACATCAACACATCGACAAATCTCCACAATCTCTACACATTACGAAAAATGTCATCGTCACAAGCAGAGTGTTCGGTCAAATCATCCGTCATTTCGTGTGATTTTATGTGATTTTATTTTAATTCATTTGGCAAGTTATTCGCCTAATTTATCATTAATAAAACAGACCATTCGTATCCGTATACATTCCGCTATCGTAGACACTAATTGAAACCACACCAGAGCACTCGTACAGCTCGAAAAAAAGTGAAATTCCGAAAAAACAATAAGACGACTAGCAGAGCGAAGAGAAAGAGAAGGAAAATACGGTCGTCGGGAGGAAAAAGAGCGAAGAACCCTCGTCGTGTCGTGTGTCATTTGAAAAACTAACAAAAAAAAGTTTTTTTTTTTTTTTTCATTTCCACTTGCAACACTGCACGAGACAAGAAATCGAATCGAAACACAACAGATTGAACAGCGAGAACAGTGAAAAGAATAATTTATTAGATTTTGTAAAACAACAAAAAAAGGTTTGTTGGTGTGCCCGTGCGGACTGCGGACAGAGTGCTCGAGAATCAAGTCCATCTTGCTTGCTGCTGTCATTGTACAAAGTCGGGTTTTTGTGACTAACGCTGTGGCATTTCAATCGCTGTATTGCTGAACAGTATCTTAACTCAGTTCGGGAGTACATATTTGGTTTTTAAAGTTTTCTTTTTGTTTTATTTAGATAAACGAAATGAATGCGGTTGAGTTGTGACACGTTCTCTTCTGTTTTCCTGTGACACGGCCGTTGTTGTGTGGTGGCCCGTCACTTCGGTTGTGTTTCGACACTGCAACCGCCATCGCCATCGACACCGCCCCCGCTACCAATATTCATTTTCTTTCCTTTTTTTTTCGTTATTTTATGTTTAAATTCGATTTACTGTGCTGTGTGTGCTTGTGACAAAAGTTCTCTGTGCTTAATTCATCAATATTAATTCCATTCGCAATAATTGCTCAGCAATAGACGAGAATAAGACGAAAACCTTAAGGATACGTTTGGTGGCAGTGAGACGTTAACAAACACCACAGTAGTCATGAATTCCGAGCATGGGTAAATGTCAAAGGAACACTATCATCCCGTACTGACACTGACTGAGAGGACAGGAAAGGGCTCTTCTTTGACGGGCATGCAACCAACTCATGAAATGCATTCAAACTAGTATTGTCTTTGTAATACATTCTCTTGTACTAGGCTTGACCTCTTGATCGATCACTTGGCAATTTATTCTTCTTTCTTTCAGTTTATTCGAGCAGAACAGCCAAAATCCTATTAGGAGTGTTTGATTAATCGATTTTTAGTATATAGTTCGGTCGATGACCGCTGGATAGCAAGTAGTTAGTCATCACTTACAGATGGCGAGATTAACATATGGTGCGATAGTTTTCAATTTTGTTATGACATGACCTTGATCGGATAAGTAGCGTTGAAGGAGTTGCTGTTATAAAATGCCATAAAGTTTATTATCAGTTGCTTCTACATATTTGTTTTTGCTTTGAACGATGCCAGGGGCTTTTCCTATAAACAAGCTATTTGCTCAGAGACACTCAAAAGAATAAGGAACTGAACACCTCTCACTCTCTTTCTAACTAGGAGAGCAATAACTGGGAAGGGCTTTCAAGCCTATACCTTGCTAATACGTCCAGTTTTGTTGGACGTTTATCAATTGTTTCAATCTGTTCGTTTTGGGGCTTTTTGTCTGTGCATAGATCTAATAATTTTCACACCTGAATGCTCTGATTCTTCCCCCTTCGGTCGATATTAGCCACCTGCTGACATGCCTGTTTCATTTTCGGGCCCTCTACTGAACATACCCCATGCCTTATGATGAGCATTCAGTTCGAATGGTCCGGATCGAACATGCATTCGATCTGATGGCCAAATATCCCTGTACATACATACATACTATGTCATCGTTTTATTTTGTGCTTCAATAATGCCGTAGCTTAAGCATTTAGTCAAGCATGCAATTCACAAGCCTTTCAGCAAAGCAAACCTTAACGGCTGCTTTTGGTAATATTCTAAACTAACACACCTACTTATCTAATAACATAAAACACATAACATCGTCTTGATATAAGGAAATAAGGAACTCAGGGGAAAATTCCACAGAGGATCTAGCTTTTTTGACATCATTTTCATATCAGTACTCAGGCAGAGTGTCGAAAAATCGATAAGGCTGAACGGAGGAATAAATTCTCACCGCAATGAAGCTATGATAGGATTTTTTCGACCGACGTACGACGGTTGGTGCTTAGGTTTTGAGATATTTACTTAGGTGGCACTACAGTCTGGTGTGAACCTGTTCCCGTTCCACCTGTGTGCGCCACCTTAGATTCGGTCGTCCCTCGGGGTCGGATTCGAAAACTCTTCGGACCGGAGCTGTGTTGTCCATTCGCTCTACATGGCCTAGCAATCTTAGACGTTGGATCCAAAGACATCGTACTAGGCCGATGTCGCTTTACAGCCCGTACAGTTCGTGGTTGTATCTGCTCCACTCTCCGTTTATATAAACGGGACCATAGATTAAATGCAGAATTTGCCTCTCGAAATGACCTAGGGTCTCCTCATCCGCTTTCGTTAAGGTCCAGGCCTCTACACCATATGTAGAGCAGGACCGGGATGATTAAGGTTTTGTTATGTTACGAAAATTGAATCGAGTCTGAATAGGGTTCGAATAACTGGATTGCGATAAGCTACTACGCTTATTCAATACACACACTTCTTTTTTGGTGGCGTTACAGCCCATGGAGGACCAGAGCCAAGCTTCTCTCAATCACCCATTGTGTGTGATTTATTTTTCACACAGGTGAAAGGGACCTACAGTTTAATGCCGATTCCGAACGGCGTGAGTCGAGAAGCTTTTTCATGGCAAGTTTACTACGGGGGGTTTTGCCAGTACCCCGCCGAGGAGGAACGTCGCGAAATAAACATTCGATGGCGTTGGTGTTATCGGGATCCGAACTCGCTCATCGTACGCCAGAGTCCAACACACTAACCACTGCGCCACGGCGCCCTCACACACACTTTTCTTATTTCACTTCAGATCAATTATCTGAGCACTTCACTTCTTTTATTGATTATTATAACCTTTTTACACACTTTACACTTTATTGCTTACACAAACCTTTATTACAATATTGTATAGCTCGTTTACTTTCACACTGGTTTACCGACTGATCGCACGTTATTCAATTCCGTAAACTGAATGCTCCCGAGGGCGAGCGCGTTCGCGCTTATATAGCCTCCGGTCCACTTTTTCGAATGTTCGCCATAAGACGTTCCCCTTCAGAAGTCTCTAGAATGCTCTGACATTCAGCAGTATGCCGCTGAAAATTACCATCATTACCATTTCAGCTTCACCAGAGCATCCCAAACTTCGACAGCGAAATTCGAACATAACCATCAGTTTATGTCCGTAACAGTGCAACATTGGTTTTTCGAGAGAGGGCTCTAGTTCTTAATTACTGTTTGGATCCAAAGAAGCAGCGTTAGGCAAGAGTAATTCTGCGTTTGATCTCAACGCTGGTATTGTTGTCGCTCGTCACTAGTGAGACAAGGTAGACCACCTCGAAATTGTAGCTGCCAATTGTGATGTTCTCGCCGGAACGTCGGTGTCGTGCGTCCTTTTTGATTGATAGCATATATTTCGTTCTACCCTTGTTAACCGAAAGAGGTCTCTGCTTTAATGATTTCGAACGCCTCACTGACGTCTCCCTGTGCTCGTCCAATTGCTTCAATGTCATCCGCGTACTCAAGCAATTGCGCAGATATGAAATAGATCGTACCTCTTGTGTTAGCCAGTGAGGCTCGTATGATGTTTTCAAGCAAGATGTTGAAAAAATGACATAACAGCACGTCACCTCGATTAATTCGCTACCGACCTTAATAGAGCTGCGAAAGTTCTCTAGCGTCATTCTGCCCAATCTGACGAGTTGGGCAGGGAGGCCAAAACTAGACATGGCGCTGTATAGCTCGTCTCTATGGACATTTTCATACGCGGCTTTGAAATCGACGAAAAGGTGATGGGTGTCGATTTGATCTGCCGCATTGTGACGGTCTATTCTATTGTGAATTTACCTGGTCTCAAACCACATTGATAAGAACCTATCAGATTATCCACAAAGGGTTTCAGGCGTTCAGACAATACGGTAGAGCAATGTTAAGGATACTTATTTTCCTGTAGTTCGCGCAGTTATATGGGTCTCCTTTCTTGTGGACCGGCAAACGATGCTGAGATTCCATTCGTCGGACATGCTTTCCTCCGACCCTATTTTATTTTTATTTGAGCTGGTGCCCTACCAGTTTATCTCCAGCGGCTTTAAATAGCTCGGCAGACAGGCCGGCGCCCCCGGCATTTCTAGACTTTAGCTTCGAAATTTCATCCAGACCTGGTGGACGGAATTTTTTTTAACATCTTCGTCTGTTGTAAAGGGATCATTCTGCCTGACGCGGTATTAGATTTTTCATCGCCGTTAAACAGTCTATAGAAGTGGTCCTTCCATATTCTCTGCATCGACTGAACCTCTACTACTTGTTTTCCGCCTTCATCCCTACAGGTTTCCGCTTTAGCTTTTTAGCCCTGGCATGTTCGTTTTACTTTTTCTTAAAACTTGCGAGCGTTATTCCTGTGGTAGCATTTCTCCATCTCTCAAACGCCTTGTACCCTAATGAAAAGAGACAGCACCCCATTCTTTGGGTAGCTATCTGTAGAACCACTGTCAGACGCGGGCATGAAAATCACTTTTACAAGTGGCTACATCCCACAGCTCTAACAGTTTATGGCGGCTAAAGTCATCAACTTCTTCTGTTGCCATGCGTGCAGTTCCCATAAATACCCGATCTGAGCTTAAAACGTTCAAAGTGTACGATGGCGTTGTGAGCTATTTATGAGAAGAGCAGTGGGCACGACGATTGGCTCTTTGTGAGGCGCAAAGTCTACTACTAAGGTTGAATTTCTAATTACCATCGTTTTGCCAAAGGGCATTCATCCAAGATGTCATTCCTCTGTCCTTTGATCTGTGGTTTTCTTGCCATCAATCTCGGTTCAAACACAAATCTACAAGTGACAACTTCGTTTCGCTTCGGTGATAATAAAACGGCAAATAAAACAATTTCATTTGCACTTTGATGTGTAATCATGTAATTACGGTTTTTCGGTAACTACCATTCGTTGGTATGTTGGTTGCGGAAAACCACCTTGCCGCCAATTTGACTGTAGATTGTGATATCAGAACAGCAATGCGTTGTACGCTGTGCGTTAGCAGTCCTGCCTACAGGTTGAAGGGCTCTCGTTATAGGTTTTTTTCCTCCTCTCTGTGTCACGACCTGGTAGGGGCTCGTTCGTACTACAGGTCAGTTGCTTGTTTCTTGTTTTTTTTTTTTTATGTCGAAACGGTGCGCTTATATTTGAGTATTACGAGTAAATTCAAAATTCACCTTTGTGTCATGAGAGCATACGCTTTCAATGTATCCCTGAAGTATTTCTCGTTCCATGAATGGAAATTATATTGAATGGTCTCCCCTTTGTGTAATTGTCATTATGATGAACTATGCTTACAGCCAGCTCTCTGTCGCTCTCCGTTTATTTCATTCAGAACGAAAACCCTTCCAACTCTCAGTCAAAGCCACGAAAGATTCCATGATTTAACCGCTTTCGAGGCTTCTTCATCCTACCATCCACATATATGTACATATGTATCTATTAACGAACGCATGCTGTATTGTTTGCGATTTTTTGTGTAATTGCAGATTTAATCCAGCATTTAATATGGCGACAATTCGCCAAGCATTTACAGAGGCAGTCGAACGGGGTAAGTAGATTTTGAGTGGCGATAAGGACGATTAAGCTATAAACTTCGTTATTCTCTTAAGTATCCATTGACCTGATTACTATGTACATACACTAAAGAATGAATAACCACCCACTCAGCTACTGCTACTGCTAAATTGCAATTAAAGCAAAACACAAAAGACGAGAAACATAGTTTCAATTAGCTTTATTTCCTTTACTTTATCTCATCCATTCCTCTGTGCTTTGCCTCTCCTTTCTTGGATTCAATTACAACCGATAAACCAATATGCTATTGTTGTTACTTAAACAGTGAGAATGCCGACACCTACACGACTACGGGATCTAATCCGACAAATACGCGCTGCAAGAACCGCCGCCGAAGAGAGGGCTGTGGTGAATAAAGAATGCGCTTACATTCGCAGTACGTTTCGGGAGGAAGACTCAGTTTGGAGGTAGATGCCTACGCGTACGAGGATGTACATTTTTAATTAATCATTTCCTTTGCCTTTGTCAGATGTCGAAATATCGCCAAACTGTTGTATATCCACATGTTGGGCTATCCGGCACACTTTGGTCAATTGGAATGCCTTAAGTTGACTGCCAGTTCACGTTTTACAGACAAACGAATTGGTTACTTGGGTGCGATGCTGTTGCTCGACGAGAGACAGGATGTACACCTGCTGATAACAAATTGTCTAAAGAAGTAAGCTCGCCTCTGGTGTTTGATTATATATGTTTGATACTCTATCGTATTCCTTTTATCTTTTCAGCGATCTAAATAGCTCAACACAATTTGTTGTGGGCTTGGCGTTGTGTACGCTCGGTGCCATAGCTTCGCCCGAGATGGCTCGTGACTTGGCCAGTGAAGTTGAACGACTAATGAAATCTCCAAATACGTACATACGAAAGAAAGCGACACTATGCGCCTTTCGTGTGATACGACGTGTGCCCGAATTGATGGAGATATTCTTGCCGGCAACGCGATCATTGTTGAGCGAAAAGAATCATGGTATTTAGATTGACAAAAAACACACGCGCACAGCATGTACATACCTTTCATTTATTTAACTCAAATGTGTTTCTTATTTTAGGCATTCTAATCACTGGCGTCACACTAATCACCGAGATGTGCGAGAACAGTGCCGACACGTTGAATCACTTCAAGAAGGTAGGTATTACGTAGTTGAACGCTTGTTTAATGAATACGTAATCAAATATCATTATACATAAGGCCAATCCATATTACGAACAAATACGATTACTTCCCTTGCTTTCGCGAAAGGCATTGCATTTTTATTATTTCCTACATTCAGTGTACATATGTCGATTAACTAAATTAAGTAGAAGTTAAATTAATGCGGCTTGGAGTGGGCACAATTGACTCAGTGAGGTGCGCTTTTGCATTCTCAGGAGATTGGTTAGCGGCTTGTGCTCGAATTATACTACACGTGTGCTATGAATCACCAGAATTACCTGCTTAGTATACATTTTCGTATTTAGGAGCTAATCTCATTCGAATGGCAGTTAAACACAAGACAATTGGCTCTTGAAACGAGACGATGAACAGGGCTTAATCCAGTTATTGTCTAGAAATCAATTAACTTAGTAAGTGTACTCTCATGCTCTTGTGTTTGGATTATATTACTTGCAGTTCGTTACTGCTTCAGACTCAACTACGTGGAATCGCAGCAATGCCTATGATTACCCCACATTAATGGGATATTACGTAAGGTGAAACAATAAGCGAAATCCATGAATAAACAGTTAATCGACGGTTTCAAGTTGTCCACAACTTACTTACTTAGGTGGCGCTACAGTTCGGGGTGAATCTATGCCCCAACCAACAAGCCTTCCCAGCTAGCACGATCTTTTGCTAGCTGTTTCCAGTTGGTTGAGGTCCCTTGCCACCTGTGTGCGCCACGTCCTCTGCAACATCGTCCTTCCGGGTTGGAGTCAAACACTCTTTGGGCCGGAGCTTTGCTGTCCATTCGCTCTACATGGCCTAGCCATCTTATCTGTATACGTCGTACTAGTACAATTCGTGGTTGAATATTCTCCTCCACTCGCCGTCATCACAAACGGGACCGAAGATTTTACGCAGAATTTTCTTCTCGAAATGACCAAGGGCCTCGTCATCCATTTTTGATAAGGTCCAAGCCCCTGCGCCATAGAGGAAGATCGGGATGATTAAGGTTTTAAAGAGAGTCACCTTAGTTTTCCGAGAGAGGGCTCTACTACTCAATTGCCTCTTGAGCCCGACGTAACAGCGGTTGGCAAGAGTTATTCTGCGTCTAATCTCAGCGGTGGTGTCGTTGCCGCTTGTTACCAGTGAGCCAAGGTAGACGATATTCTTGACTGTATCAAAGTTTTAGCAGCCAATAGTGACGTTCTGGCCAAGACGTCGATGTTGTGTGTCTTTCTTTGACGACAGCATGTATGTATTTGGTTTTGCCCTCGTTTACCTTCACACCCACTTTAGCCCCTTCTGCTTCAATGCCCAAAAAAGCTTCGTTGACATTTCGCTGCGTTCTCCCAATCACATCAATGTCATCAGCGTATGCGAGCAATTGTGCAGACTTTAAGTAGATCGTGCCTCTTGTATTTGCCAGTGAATCTCGAACGGTCTTTTCAAGCATGATTTTGAAAAAACCCCATGACAGTGCGTCGCCCCATCTGGATCCTTTTTTGACATCGAAGGCCTCGGTTAACTCCTTTTCTTACTTACTTACTTACTTATCAGGCCGGCGATCCATGGATGAATACTTGGTCTTTATACCGGAGGTTCGGTCTTCCGCTTCTTCTCGAACCCGGAGGCTCAGAGTCGAAGACCCTCTTAGCTGGAGAGGTGCTCATGAGCTCGATGTGGCCGAGCCAATGTAGTCGACGGATCTTTTCCTTCCGGACTATATCCACATCTTTGTACAGCTCGAGAGTTCGCGGTTCTGTCTTCTCCTCCATTCATCTTCCTCACAGACAGGACCAAATATCCGGCGCAGAACTTTTCTTTCGAAAGAACCCAAAATCAGCTCCGCCGTCCTACTTATCATCCAGCTTTCGGCTCCGTATAGCAAATCTGGCAGTATAAGCTTGTAGAAATAGTGCCTTACCTGTTGACGCCTACCCGTCGCACTATCTGCTCTAGCACTAAATTCAAGAAGTCGCATGACGGCGCATCTCCTTGCCGAAATCCGGCGCATGTTTCAAACGGTTCAGAGGTCCTACAACCGAACTGCGCGGAGCATTACGTTATTTTTAGCGTGACGCGACACAGCCGCTTCAGTTTTCCTGGGATCCCCAATTCAGCCATTGCATCAAACAATTCCTTGCGATGAATGCTGTCATATGCGGCTTTAAAATCGATAAAGAGATGGTGTGTATCGATTTGTAACTCGCTGGTCTTTTCCAGGATTTGTATGCGACATTGAGCAGGGAATAGCTGTGCTGACCTCTCGATGCTGGGTGGGAGGACTACTTCAGCAGTTGGAGTTGGGATTTCCACAGTCCCTACCACTCTCTCTTGGTCATGCCCGTTGAGCAGCTGCTGGAAATGCTGCTTAATACATCCACTATTCCCTGCGGGTCGGGAACAATATGGCCTTCGCAATTCCGAAGAGCATGGGTGCTTGCAAGACTTTTAGCTTTCTTTTATAAAGCTCGTATAAAATACGAGCTTGTCCCTAGACTCCTCGATATCCTTGAGCTGGGAGGCCCCGAAGATTAATTTCTTTAGTAGCAGCAGTTTGTTCTCCTCCATTCTTCTGGCTCGGTACTCCTCACGCGCTGCAACCACGTCGGTTGCTGCCTTTTTCTGTTCACATTCGCCATCATACCACGGGTTTCTTGTCGGGGGGTGATAGGTGTCCTAAGGTGGTTTCGGCTACTTCCTGAATGGCTGAGCGGCAATACAGCCAAATATTGTTGGCATTTTTGCTCGACGTAGGCATACTGGATAGCCCAGCTTTCTGACATTGGACAGTCGAGATCTGAATCTTGCTGCAACGAGCCATTTTCATGATCGAAAATGGCTTCATTGTTTTTGAAAATAGCCTCTCTTGGAGATCAGAACACTTTTGCATGCGTTAAAACCAATTTTTGAAGCTCTTATTCCACTCCGATCCAAAACATGTAATTTTGACGCATCAACCGCTTCTTCAGGCTCATCTTGAATCGACTCTATGGGTCGATCGTTGTTTAATTCCATGATTCGTTGCGAATGAATCTGTTTGTTCATGCAATGTTGAATGTATGCGAGTGGAAAGAAAGACCAACGTCGAAGCGACGAACCACTGTTGTTGGTTCAATTCACTTTGAAATTAATGAAGAATCATCGCAAATGATGGGTACCACGTCACCTACCGCTAGCCTTCAGCAGAAACATTAATCTTGCACTGCGCTTCTGTCCCGTCACAATCAAGAACCATTTTTGAATCAGATCGTTGCCAGATATGAGAAAGGGTTTATATACAATAACATTAAACGTTGGTACCATTGGCTTAGTACAGAAGACCGACCAGCATAACATCCCAGAGATTAACTTTTTCTTCTTCGGTGGCGTTACAGCCCATGGAGGACCAGAGCCAAGTTTTTCGCAAATACAGTCCATGAAGGACCAGAGCCGAGCTTCTCTCAATCACCCATGTTGTGTGTGATTTAATTTTTCCATAGGTGAAAGGGACCTACAGTTTATTGCCGGTTCCGAACGGCGAATTTCGAGAAGCTTTTCATTACATGATTTACCACAGGGGGTTTTGTCAGAACCCCGCTGAGGAGAAACAATGTGAAAACACGTTCGATGACATAGCTGTGTCGGGATTCTACAATACCACTACCCACTGCGCCACGGTGCTCTCGGTCAAAGGCTTAGTAGACCTCAAAAAATACATTGGTACGATGCACTTGGTCTAAAGTGGAATGGTCGCTACAGTTCGGGGTGAGCCTGGGCCTCCACTAACAAGCCTTTTTAGCTAGCCCGATCTTTTGCCAGCTGTTTCCAGTGTCGCACGCCCAGTTGTTTAAGGTCCCTTTCCACCTGTGTGCGCCACCTTAGAATCGGCCGTCCTCTGCAACGTCGTCCCTCGAGTTTGGATTCAAAGACTCTTCGGGCTGGAGCTGTGGTGTCCATTCACTTTTTATGGCCCAGCCATCTTAGACGTTGAATCCGTAGACGCCTGACTAGACTCATGTCGCTGTACAGCCTGTAAAGCTTGTGGTTGAATCTTTTCCTCTATCCCTCGTCTGCGTTTATAGGACCAAAAATCACACCCAAAATATTTCTCTCGAATCGACCAAGGACCTCTTATCCGCTTTTGATAGTATCCAAGCAGCAGGACCGGGATGACAAGGGCCGTGTATAGAGTCAACTTTGCTGTTCGGGAGAGAGCTCTATTACTTAATCACCTCCTGAGCCCAAAGAAACAGCGATTGGCAAGAGTGATTCTGCGTTTGATTTCAAAACTGATGTCGTGACCTGGAAGTCACTGCGGAGCCAATACAAACGTTCTGGCCAAGACGTCGGTGGAGAGCGTCCTTTTTTGGCGATAGCATATATGTACATATTTAGTTTTGCCCTCTGCCAAACTAATTTTCACCGCCTCCGCCTCAATACTCGTAAACGCCCCATTTGCATCTCGCTGTGTTCGTCCGATAATGTCAATGTGATCGGTATATGCGAGGAGTTTTGAGGGTTTAATTTGTCCAGTGATTTTTGCACAACCATTTCTAATACGACGTTGAAGAAATCAAACGACAGCGCATCGCCCTGCCTAAATCCTTTTTGACATCAAAATTATCGGTGAGGTGTTCCCCGAATTGGATGGAGCAGCGAGCATTCTCCAAAGCCATCCTGCATAGTCTGACGAGCTTAGCAAGGATGTCTAAGGTAGACATGGCGTTGTACAGCTCGTCTCTAGCTACGCTGTTGGATGGGGCTTGAAGCCGACAAATAGGTGGTGAGTGTCGACTAGAAATTTAGTGTTTTTTCCAGGATCTGCCGTAGTGTGAAGATTTGGTCGATGGTGGACTTCCCTGGCCTTGAGCCACACTGATAACGACCTATCAGTTTATTTACAAAAGGCTTCAGGTATTCACACAAAGATTTTATAGACGATGTTAAGGACATTTATTCCTCTGTAGTTGGCATAGTCAAAGAGGTCTCCTTTCTTGTGGATCGGGCAAAAGATGCTGAGACTCGGGCATGCTTTCCTCTCACCATATTTTACAGATGAGCTGGTGCATGCTCCTAACCAAGTCATTTCCAGCTGGTTTGAAGAATTTTGCAGATAGTCCGTCTGTGTCAGAAGCTTTATTCGACTTGAGTTTCGATATGTATAAATGTATGTATGTATGTTGGCGTTACAGCCCTTGAAGGACCAGAGCCAAGCTTCTCTCAATCACCCATGTTGTGTGTGATTTATTTTTTCACACAGGTGAAAGGGACCTACAGTTTAATGCCAATTCCTAATGGCGTGAGTCGAGAAGCTTTCTCAAAGCAAGTATACTACGGGGGGTTTTGCCAATACCCCGCTGAGGACGCGTTGGTGTTATCGGGATCCGAACTCGCTCATCGTGCGTCAGAGTCCAACACAATAACCACTGCGCCACGGCGCCGTGTGAGTTTCGATATGGCAAACTTAATTTCGTCGAGGTCAGGGGGACGGAATTCTCTGCGATCTTTGTCGTTAAGAAATGGATCATTCTGCCTGACAGCGATATATTGACTAACATCGCCGTTATACAGTCTGCAGAAGTGGGTTTTCCATATTCTACTCATCGACTGTGATTCTACTGTGTGTCCGTTCTCTCCCTATGGTTTCGTCTACTCATACAACTTTCGAACGGCACGCATGCAGTAACACTTCTCCAAATCCTCAATCGCGCGCTTCTCGTGCTCTTTTTTCTTTCCGTTTCTCCTTTTCCAGCTCTTTAATTTCTGGTGAATAGTTTATCAAAAGATTGTTCGGCACTTTTTTATCGGAAAGGAGTATTATTCCACGGTGCGTGTTGAATAGCTTCAATGAATCGGTCGAGTTCGGATTCTAATTCGTGCGGCCTAGGACCACGGCCGCAGAGTGCCAGTGGCACTCTTAGACTAATATCACCTTGAACTTCATTCCTAAAACCTTCTCGGTTTGTCCTTCTACTCGTAAGCCTAGACGGTTCAGGCTTTTTAGTAAGAATTTCACTCATGGTCAATATAAGTGGAGAAATGTCTGAGGAGGGATCAAAGTTCTCTCCGACTTTAATGTAGCCATCAGATATGCCTTTTGCAACGAAAAAATCGATAAGGTCAAGTGTTTTCACCATGTCTGTAGGCCAGTATGTTGGTTTGAAATTGGGTAAAAGTTGTAACCGCAATCCATACCAGCTTTGGAGAGCATTTTCCTTTCTGCGGTTGTATTGCGAACTGAAGATACATTAAAGGAATAATTTTTATTCTTAACGCGCACTGTACTGATTTGTATCGTCTTAAGCTCTACTCTTAACCCCAGAGGGTGTTCGATATTATCTTTAATAAAGAACGATGGTCCGCCTCGCGCCCTTCCCGATGGGTGGTAAGCGTAGTAGGCTTGATAGCCCCTAGCTTAGCACCCGTTTGCGTTGTCAGATGGGTTTCAGAAACCCAGAAATGTTGCCCAATGAAGGAAATTACACTGACAGACGACTAGATTTTCGCGGTTCATGCAAATTACTTAGCATTAAATAGACATTCAAATCACGTTTTTCTTTACCTATTCGCATGTTGTCCGTTCAAAAACAAATGGAGAATCACCGAGCGATCCTGCTCATTTACCACTTTGGCCAAAAATCAGGATGCCTTCAATACAGGTGTTTGCCACATGTGATTCAATGCACGGTACAAGACGGTAACACCAAAATCGTTTAGTAGTACCACCTAACCGTGTCTGATTTAATGATCTGCGTAAGGTACCCATACATTATAGACGACGATTTTCGATCTATTTTTAGGTCCAAATGTGTGCAATAATTTTTTCTCATGTCCGCAGGCGTGCTAATTAAATTATACCCCCCAGCCCAGTAGCAATTTAGCATCGCAACCTGTGTATGAGTACAAGGTATGTAGCAACCGCACTACAATTAGCAACTTAACTATATAGACTACAACAAGAACAAAGTTCAATGATAGCAACAGATCCGCATCATTGGTCAAGTACGCGACGTGCAGTAGTAGTTACAAAAAAAAAGATGTATTGAATCAAATGTGCCCACTCCGCAGCGAGGCTGCCATAACTCCAACTAGATGCATATGTACCTCATAATCTAATGTCATGTGCATGTGCACAGGTGTATCTATATGAATATATACTTACTATACTCGTGTATCATAATCAAGCTCGTTAGCTCGACTTTATTGTTTCCGATTTTCCTTTTCCGTTCCAATTAACTCTCTTATCATTTATGCATTCGATTCGATAAGCATTTTAATAGCAAACTTTTCCAATTGTACCCAAATTTGTATGTTGCTTGCCAGGATAGCGGAAATCGAGAGGTATGCCGAATTTGCCAGTTGGCTTGAAACGTTCTTTTTCTTTTTTCTATTTATTTTTGAGTTTGAATTGCTAGAGATATTTACTCGACTCTATAGTTTAGTTTGAACATAGATATAAATGTAGTAGACGATTATGAAACAAGAACTAGTATGAGAACACGACGGCGTGAAGAAGAGAAGAGAAGAGAGGAAATGTCTGGTTTTTATTTGGCGTCTTTTTTCTTGTCCTTCCCGATCTCGTTTAGATCGTCCCGAATTTAGTGCGTATATTGAAGAATCTGATTCTGGGCGGTTATTCACCGGAACACGATGTTAGCGGTGTAAGTGATCCGTTCCTGCAAGTGAAGATTCTGCGTCTATTGCGAATTCTCGGTCACAATGATCCGGATGCGTCGGAAGCGATGAATGACATTTTGGCGCAGGTTGCCACGAACACGGAAACCAGCAAGAACGTGGGGAATACGATTCTTTATGAGACTGTTCTCTCGATCATGGATATACGGTAAGATGACATTTTATTTAATCATTAGAAGCGCATTAACCAATTGATAATGACCAGTTCGGAAGGTGGACTGCGCGTTTTGGCTGTGAACATCTTGGGACGTTTCCTCTTAAACTCGGATAAAAACATTCGTTACGTTGCGCTGAACACATTACTGCGTACCGTGCACGCAGACACTTCGGCTGTGCAGAGACATCGTACCACCATATTGGAGTGTCTTAAGGATCCGGACGTTTCGATTCGACGCCGTGCAATGGATCTATCGTTTGCCCTAATCAATGGACAGAATATCCGAACAATGACGAAGGAGCTGTTATTGTTCCTCGAAAAGGCTGATCCCGAGTTTAAGGCACAGTGCAGTTCAGGTATGATACTGGCGGCTGAGCGATACGCACCCAGTACTCGGTGGCATTTGGACACACAATTGAGTGTCTTGATTGCGGTAAGTCATAAAATGCCTATAACGCCGGTCGTTTTGTATGCTGTTGTTTTTAGGCCGGAAATTATGTACGAGATGATGTCGTCTCGTCGACCATTCAATTGGTGTCGAGTAGTCCAGTTTCCGAACAGACTTATATAGCAAATCGTTTCTGGGAGTCGCTACAGGTGGCCAATCACTGCGAGGATAAGCAGCCCTTGTTACAAGTAGCTGTATGGGCGATCGGGGAATACGGTGATCTCTTCATGTACGGCCCTTCTGAAGATGGCAAGTGTGACCCCCCCGTTGTGGAGAAGATTTTTCTATCAATAAACGTTTATTTTCAGATCTAGAACGACCATCAGAAGCGGATATTATCACTCTGTTTCATAAGTTCTTAACCTCAGCTCAGGTGTCGAATACCAGCAAACAGTATGCTTTGGTGGCGCTAGCGAAACTAAGTACACGTCTGCAAAATAGTCACGAGTAAGTGGAAATTTGTAAACCTAATGAGCATGTCACGAACGTATGTTGTTGTTTTTAGTGAAATCCAAAGCCTGATCCAGTCATTCGGTAGCCATTTGAATGTCGATCTCCAACAAAGAGGTGTCGAGTTCTCGCAGCTGTTCGGAACATATAACCACCTTCGTCCTGCGCTACTTGAAAAGATGCCTCCCATGCAGGTTAGTCGAATTTCAACCCAAAACGGTGGCTCGTACGACGAAAACAGTCCTGATCTAATCGAAAACGGCCTCGAGGAGCAGGAGAACAACTTGAATACAGTGACTTCATTAGGCGATCAATCGGTACGAGCAATTGTGTCCGATAAATCAACTTTTCCACTTTCATGCACTTTCATTTTTAGAACATTCTGTTGGACCTTCTGGGCGGAAGTGATCTTGGAACGGATCTTTCCAATGCTTCGGTACAAAAGAAAAATTCAAAGAATGCCAATGCTGCAATAGCCACAGAAACGTCTAATAATCAAGACCTGTTAGACCTGCTCGGTGGGTTAGATTTGACATCACCAGGCACGGTAATGACGGAGAACGCAAGCGGTATGATTACTTCACCATCTGCCAACGGAAATGACTTATCTGGTTTAGCAGGTGGTTTGAATGTGAACACTCCATCGATTATGGAAAGTGGTATTATGACAAATTCTCTACTTAACGACTTGACGGCGAAAACGACGAGCATAGCCGTGGTTCGTTAATACATATGTACATCTCTTATGCGTGTACTTATTGTTTTTGGTTTTTTCGATTAGCCTCCAGTACCGAAATTAACAGCTTTAGATAAGAATGGTATTCTGGTGCAACTGGTGCCGGTTAAAGGGACCGACTGTATGCAGATCTTTATGACGACAACAAACAATTCGTCAACCACAATCGAACAGTATCTATTTCAGGTAAGTACAGCTGATTGGTTGCAGGGTTTGTTCCTTATTGATGTGATCATTCAGTCTTACTTGGAAACTTTCTTGAGAGCTTATGTTCTGATATGGAATTTCTCCGACATGCGGCGTTTTTGTTCAAATAAAGGAATACCATGTATGACCTGAGAAAGCAAGCCCTCCAATCTTCATAAAATATTTCACAAATCCCAAAAAAGTGCAAGCATCTACCAAGTTCTGCAACTCAAAAACTGACTGGGATGAATTTCGTCAATAAATAGAAATGTCCCTTGAAACGAACATTCCCCTTAAGCATCATGACGGCATCGAAAGAGCAATCGTGTACCTTAATGACCAAATAAATGAAGGGGCTTACAGAGCAACGGCCTCCATAAAGGGCAAAATCTACAGCGTTCCAACGCCCCCCTGGATCAAAAAGGGCATACAGACCAAAAGGAACATGAGAAAAAAATGGCAGTTGACAAAAGCATTCACATATAAGGTAAAACTCAGTTTTGACTCAGTTTGGCACAAGGGACCTTTGGCTAAGCTCAGTATAGTCGTTCCCAAAGACTACTTCTCACTATTGAAAAGCTACCTGGAACAACGATGCTCCTATCTAAGAGCCGACGACAAATGCTCTAATATTCACCAAATTAAAGCTGGAGTACCCCAAGGGAGTATCTTAGGACCTCTTCTATACCTGATTTTCACAGCAGACATGCCCACCCCGGGCAGTGAACGGGCCATGATCGCAACTTTCGCGGACGACATTGTGCTTCTAAACCCCGGACACCATCTACAAAATACACACCACTACCACTGCGGGAGTCTGCGTTTTATCTCAGCGCTGGTGTTGTTGTCGTCCGTCATCATTGAGCCAAGGTAGACGAATTCCTTGCCCACTTCAAAGTTATATCCATCCATGGTGACGTTCTGGCCAATACGTCGGTGTTGACCGTCTCTTTTAGATGAAGGCAGATATTTGGTTTTACCCTCATTAACCTTGAGACCCATCTTAGCCGCTTCTACCTCAGTGCTTACAAAGGCCTCATTGACGTCTCGCTGTGTCCGTCCAATCACGTCAACGTCGTCCGCGTACGCAAGCAATTGCGTAGACTTGAAATAAATCCTACCTCTTGTGTTGGCCAGCGACTCTTGAACGATATTTTCAAGCACGATGTTGAAAAAGTTGCATGATAGCACGTCACCTTGTCTTAATCCTTTTTTAACAACAAACGTCTCGGTTTGTTCATTACCGACCTTAATGGAGCAGCGAGAATTCTCCACTGTCATCCTGCACGGTCGGACGAGTTTGGTAGGGATGTTAAAATTAGACATGGCGCAGTATAGCTTGTCTCTAAGCACACTGTCATACGCGGCCTTGAAATCGACGAAAAGGTGGTGAATGTCGATTTGGTATTCCTCCAAAATCTTCCGTAGCGTAAATATGTGGTATATTGTGGATTTACCTGATCTGAAACCACACTGATAAGAGCCGACCAGGTTGTCCACAAACGGTTTCTGGCATTCACACAATACGGCAGAGAAGATCATATATGTGAGGTTAAGGAAACTTATTCCCCTATAGTTGGCGCAGTTATGTATAGGGGTCTCCTTTCTTATGGACCGGGCAAACGATGCTGAGATTCCATTCGTCGGGCATGCTTTCCTCCGACCATATCTTGCAAATGAGATGGTGCATGCACCTTACCAGCTCATCTCCAGCCGCCTTAAAAAGCTCAGCAGATAGGCCGTCTTTATTAGACTTAAGTCTTGATATTGCTATTTTGACTTCGTCTAGGTCGGGTGGACGGGGTTCTCTTACATCGTCGTCCTTACGAATGGATCGTTCTGGCTGACAGCGATATCTTGTCTGTCATCGCCGTTATACAGTCTGCAGAAGTGGTCTTGCCAAATCCTCAGCAGCGACTGTGATTCCACTACCAGTTCTCCATTGTCATCACTGTAGGCCTCCGCATCGGCTTTGTAGCCATGGCATGTTCGTGTTACTTTATTGTAAAACTTCCGGACGTCATTCCTGCGGAAGCATCTCCATCTCCCGATCTCACGCTTTCCGTATTCTCTTTTCTTTTTTCTGAGAAGCGTGTGTTCCTCTCTTCTCTCCTGCTCATAGATTTCGCGAGAAGCTCTCGTCTGACGTTGCAGCGTGGCTTTATATGCCTCTTGTTTTGCTGCATGGACTTGTTCGCATTGTTCATCGAACCAGGGGTTTGAAACCCAGCACCTATGAGGCAGCGTCTCTGACGGCGCTCTGGCAATACGCCCGTTCCTGCTCTGCTGTGGCCGGATTTTGAGAGAGTTTGAAGGAGAATCGGCAAAGATTCTTTCAGTCTCTTGTGATGGTAGCTTTCCGACGTCAAACTTACGTTGTCCTACTCGACTCCTAAGCATTCTTGATATCCTCATTCGTACCTTGGCTACAACAAGGTAGTGGTCCGAGTCGATGTCGGCTCCTCGGAAGGTTCGTACGTTGAGAATGCTGGAGGAGTGTCTGGCGTCGATCGCAATGTGATCAGTGTGGTTGGTGGTCGATTGATTAGGAGATTAGGGGAATCGCGTGTTCTTGTTACAAGGAGGTTACGCCCCGTTTGAAAATCGGTTAGCCTAAATCCGTTGTCGGATGCGGTGTTATGGAGACTATGCTTTCCTATGATCGATCTAAATATGTCTTCTTTGCCCAGTTTTGCGTTGAAATCTCCTAGTAGGATTTTGGTGTCATAACTGGGGCATTGGGCGTATGTTCGGTCCAAGAGATCATAGAAGTCATCCTTAGTCGGCCCCAGTGTACTCTTGATGTGAATTGTTATGAGGCGTTCGCTTACATGACGAAAGCTTAAGACTTTTTGTCTAAATCTACCTCGAATAACAGATCCGCACCCAAATAAGCGTTGCTTGTTTTCCTTGTAGCAATTACCGTAATAGATATCACAGTTAAGCTTTTTAGTGGGCAGTTCTCTGGGTACACAATTCTCCGTGGCTTCTGTGACTTCGTTCAGAACTTTAATTGGTTATTTTGCTCGACAACGACTTGGAAGCGGCACTGATATTGCTAATATTTCCCGAATTTGCGTGGCAAATTTAATTCCTAATAGGATTAAAGCACCTGACCTAAGAATAATACGTAATTTGATATAACCTCATGGAGGAGGTTTAGTGTGATTGTATTTTCCCATGGGTGAAAGGGGCCTAAGTGTTATTGACGATTCCGAACGGCGAATTTCAAAAGGCTTTTCCTGACAATCATACTACAAGGGGTTTCGTCAGAACCCTACTGAGGATAAACACCGTGAAAGACATATTCGACCACGTGGTTGTTGTCGGGATTCGATCCGGTGTCAAAGGCGCCAGAGGTCAACACACTACCCACTGTGCCACGGCGCTATCAAGAGAGGGAAGAAAATTTCCCGACCTATAAGGCAAACAATTCTAACAAAAAACGGAAAAGGCAGCATAAGTTTCTGGCCACTTGTCAAAAACATCAGAAACTCATTCCATTCACAATGACATTCCAGCTATGACTCCCTTAACAAAGCTAAACTTCTTGCTGCTCACTTCGTAGCCAACTCACAGCTCTCAGATTGCTCCCACTTGAGTTTGTCGTACTGCACTGACCTACATGATGCACGCTTGTTTCGTGTGTCTTGATTCATCGTTAGCGCTGTTGGCGGATATGGGTGAAAGAAGAGAAGTGTGCATTCGCTGAGTGGACGATGCGTGCGGTCCGTTGTGTGGATCACAACATATCAGAAGACTAGTACAGCTACCTGACGGGACGCTGTGGTCTGAGATATCATCTCAATAAAATGAACCTCTGGTCTGAAACTGAGTGTCGACTATGTCGTGAGGATGAAGACACTGCAGAGCAAATACTGTGTGAGTGTGCTGCGCTTTGCCATCTTATGAAGCGTATCCTTCTCAGTGAAATAATGGCTCCTGAGGGTATCATCTCAGCTCCTACGAGAAGCATTCTCAACTTCATTAAGGAAGCGGAGAAGCTCCTCGGCTAGTTGACACAACGACACGCTAGATCTTTAAATGTCACAGGGCCTCGTGCTATGTGTTAGGAACCAGCCCCTTAATTAAAGAGAGAGAGATGATCCGACATTACTACGTGTTTTTGTGAATGTCATTGTGTTTACGAAATGTGTTCATGTTGCTCGAACAACAAAAGACAAACAATTACATTTGTCGTTCTCGTTTAGGTTTGAGTCACAGCTCCTTCCTATCCAATCCCCCAAAACTTTCTAATAACATCCGCATGAGCATTAAACTGACCAAACTTAAACTCGGTAAACCAATACTGTACTGTGATCATTGGCGACGAAGGATCCTGACAATCAACACAGAAATTTCTCTTGTCTGTTCGCACATTTTCTATTTCAAATCCAAAAACTAAATCTTGCTTACTTACTTTCATGGCGCTACAGTTCGGGGTGAACCATGGCCTCAACCAACAAGCCTCTCCAGTCGGCCCGATCTTTGGCCAGTGCCGCACACCCAGTTGGTTGAGGTCCCTTTCCACCTGTGCGCGCCACCTTAAATGCGGTCGTCCTCTGCTGCGTCGTCCCTCGGGGTTGGAGTCGAAGACTCTTCGGGCCGGAGCGGTGATGTCCAATCGCGCTACATGGCCTAGCCATCTTAGACGTCGGATCCGAAGACGTCTAACTAGGTCGATGTCGCTGTACAGCCCGTACAGTTCCTGGTTGAATCTCCTCCTCCACTCTCCGTTTACACAAACGGGACCAAAGATTGCACGCAGAATTTTTCTCTCGAAACGCCCAAGAGCCTCTTCATCCGCTTTTGATAACGTCCAAGCCTCAGCGCCGTAGAGGAGGACCGGGATGATTAAGGTTTTGTAGAGGGATACCTTAGTTTTTCGAGAGAGGGCTCTACTACTGAATTGCCTCTTGAGCCCGAAGAAGCAGCGATTGGCAAGAGTTATTCTGCGTTTTATCTCAGCGCTGGTGTCGTTGCTGCTTGTCACTATCGAGCCAAGGTAGACGAAGTCCTGGACTGCTTTAAAAATATAGCTGCCGAAGGTGACGTTCTGATCAAGACGTCGGTGTTGCGCGTCTTTCTTGGATGACAGCATATATTTGGTCTTATTCCCATTTACCCTTAGACCCAGTTTGGCCGCTTCTGCTTCAATGCTTGCGAACGCCTCATTGACGTCTCGCTTTGTTCGTCCAATAACGTCAATGTCATCTGCGTAGGCAAGCAATTGTATCGACTTGAAGTAGATCGTACCTCTTGTATTGGCCGCAGAGTCCCGCACGATATTTTCAATAATAATGGTGAAGAAATCACATGACAGTGCGTCACCCTGTCTAAAACCCTTTTTAACATCAAAGGGGTCGGTTAGTTCACCTCCGACCTTAATGGAGCATCGAGAGTTCTCCATAGTCATCCTGCACAGTCTGACGAGTTTGGCAGGAATGTTAAAACATGACATGGCTCTGTATAGCTCGTCTCTATAAAGATGGTGCGTGTCGACCTGGAATTCATGGGTCTTCTCCAGATCTGCCGTAGTGTAAATATTTGGTCTATCGTGGATTTTCCTGGCCTGAAACCACACTAGTAGTTGACTACGCCAACTACAGAGGAATAAGTCTCCTTAACATCACCTAGAAAATCTTCTTTGCCGTTTTGTGTGAACGCCCGAAGCCTTTTGTAAATAAGCTGATAGGTCCTTACTAGTATGGCTTCAGATCAGACAAGACCACAATCGACCCAATTTTCACACTACGGCAGATCCTGGAAAAAGCCAATGAATTTCAAGTCGACATTCATCACCTATGGAGGAAAAGATTCAACCACGAGCTTTACGGGCTGTACAGCGACATGAGTCTAGTCAGGCGTCTACAGATTCAACGCCTCTGATGGCTAGGCCATGTAGAGCGAATGGACTCCACAGCTCCAGCCCGAAGAGTCTTTAAATCCAAGCCCGAGAGACGAAGAAACAGAGGACGGCCGCACTTAAGATTGCGCACATAGGTGGAAGGGGACCTCAGCCAACTGGGTGTGCGGCAATGGAAAAGACTAGCAAAATATCGTGCTAGTTGGAGAGGCATGATGGTTGAGACCCAGATTCACCTCGAACTGTAGCGCCCGATAAGAAGAAGAAGAAACGATAATAGCTCTTTTCCCTTTTTCAACACTCAAAATACGTCGAATGCAAATACTCTCCAAATGTTATTTATTGGATAAATGTAGACCATTCCTCTTAGCCGTAACTCGTTATGTCCTCAACCAGCTGGGTGCCCTCTTTTGTTGAAATGTTCCACTTGTCTACTTTGACGTCTCTATTTTTCTTGAGCTGAATCTGATTCCTTGGTGACTCTGACAACCCAATGTTTCCAGCACTTTACCTAACCGATAGATACAAAAGAGGAATGTTCCTCACTAAACTTATGCCTTTTTAACGCAGTTTCCAATATTTGCTACAACTACTTTCTCCTTGTTTCCTTGCACTGTTTTAGGCTGCAGTTCCTAGGAGCTTTACTCTGCAAATGTTATCGCCGTCAGGATCGTTACTACCTCCTGGTGGTGTTATAACTCAAGAAATGCGAGTCGTCAGTACGTCCAAGGTAAATCAAAATCTATACTCTCAATTCTATCTTCTCCTCTAATACTCTAATTTAACGTTCTAGGCTATCCTCCGGATGAGGTTACGCATATCATATGTCGTCGACGGTCAGCCTGTACTCGAACAAACCGAAGTGAGTGGGTTTCCCGATAATTCGCCCGAATAGGAGCCAACACAATTCGACAAGCAACCATCAAAACCAATTCAATGAAAGAACACCATCAATTTTGTAAAATACGTGCAGCAGAACTACATAAGTAAATAGAGAAGCAACTCAACTGGCAAAACAATAAAAGGAAATTGAAAACTGAGAAGTGGAAAGCGAACGTGAAACGCAATCTTTACGTTAGACTTATGGTTTTTTATTAAATGAAATTGTTAACTGATTTTTAAGATGGTAAATGGTTGATGTTAGTCCGATTACACTGCGAGTATTCCGCGTGAGAGGGTCACATTTCTGTTTCCAACCAACAATATGGAGAACATCCTTTTTGTAACTAACCATTTAAATTTTGTATCTGAAATCAGTGTATTTATTTGTTGCGAAAGCAACAGGAAAAGACGAACACTTCGTGGCAACTTGAAACTAAACACGAAAGCACCTAAACCCGAATGCAGCATATAACAGAAAGACCACACGGAAGAGTTTATTTATTATTATCGTTTAGTTATAGGTAATTCTCTAAATAAAGGCGAAGAAAAAGTATTTTATCAAAGCAGAAAAAAGCAAGAAGCAGTAAAACATACGAGATGATTTTACTATTCTTTACTTGTTTGTGCACCGTCCCATTTTTCATGTTACGACTACTTTGATTCGATTCTCAAAGGAGTTATTAATCATATTTTTGTATCGAAACAAAACAACCAATTAGTGAAGGTACACCGCATCAGAGCTTACGAAAACAACAGGATACGAGGGAGGCGACGTGTTCATTTCTAGAATTTCAGTTTTATGTTTTGTTTTCTTGTTTTTTTTTTTGTTTCGTTTTCCTATTTTTGAAAGCATGTAATGTAAGGGAATCCGTTTTGTTGATTGAATTGCTTTGAAATGCGCGTTTTTTTAAATCTATCCTATTTGCCCTTCCCTTTTTGATTCAGTTATCTGATTTTCTTGTTTTCGTTGTCATGCTATGAACGTAAATTAGATGTAAATGAGAATACATACATAAGAACTACTGTACTTAAAATAATTGGAGAAATATATATATATATACAAAACTATTATGTTAGAAATGTATATTTAAATAAACAAGCGAGGAGTGTACGACAAACCAGTCATACTATCAATCGTTTCAAACGGTCAGAAGTGGATCACCATCAGATTTGGAGTCCTACAACATTAGGTTTGAAGTTGAACATCATCATTACGTCTGTAGTCGATCATCATCAGGTCTGAAGTCGAACATCATCAGGTCTGAAGTCGGACACCATCAGGTCTGAAGTCAAACATCGTCAAGCCTGAAGTCGATCATCATCAGGTCTGAAGTCGAACATCATCATGTGTGAAGTCGAACATCATCAGGTCTGAAGTCGAACATCATCAAGCGTAAAGTCAATCATCATCAGGTCTGAAGTCGAACATCATCAGGTCTGAAGTCGAACATCATCAGGTCTGAAGTCGGACACCATCGGGTCTGAAGTCAAACATCGTCAAGCCTGAAGTCGATCATCATCAGGTCTGAAGTCGAACATTATCAAGCGTGAAGTCGATCATCAGGTCTGAAATCTAACATCATCGAGCCTAAAGTTTATCATCATCAGGTCTGTAGTCGATCATCATCAGATCTGTAGTGGAATGTCATCAGGTCTGAAGTCGAACATCAACAGGTCTGAAGTCAAATATCATGTCTGGAGTCGAACACCGTCAGGTCTGAAGTCGAACATCATCGGGTCTGAAGTCGGACACCATCGGGTCTGAAGTCAAACATCATCAAGCCTGAAGTCGAACATCATCAGGTCTGAAATCGAACATCATCGTGCCTAAAGTTGATCATCATCAGGTCTGTAGTCGATCATCATTAGATCTGTAGTGGAACATCATCAGGTCTGAAGTCGAACATCAACAGGTCTGAAGTCAAACATCATGTCTGAAGTCGAACACCATCAGGTCTGAAGTCGAACATCATCAGGTGTGAAGTCGAACATTGCCAGGTCTGAAGTCGGACATCATCAGGTCTGAAGTCGAACATCTTCAGGTCTGTAGCCGATCATCATCAAGCCTAAAGTCGATCATCATCAGGCCTAAAGTCGAACATCATCAGGTCTGAAATTGAACATTATCAGGGGTTGAATCGGCTAAGGTGATTTGTGACAAGTGACAGTCACATTTTCGGTTTCGGTATCGTGTAAGGTGATAGTCACTGTGATTGTCACATTTTTGTGACAGTTTTCTGGTGACAGCTATTTAGCTATCACTTTCCTATGTTCTGTGCGTTTGATATGGCTTTGTTTGTGCTTTTGTGTGTTTTATAAAATATGTATGTTTCCGTGCTTGGAACTATTTTTAAGCGAAGATGAAGAGCTTAACGAGACATTGATGGAAGTTAGAATTCTGAGGAAGAATTTGAGAAATCGGTCTTTAATCGGTTTCCTTTCCCTGTACGCCGACAAAATGTATAATTGGCCAATAAATGAATTGAATGCAATAATAGCATTTCTAATATGTACATTATTTACTTTTCCCAGTATTTGTGCAAAACAATCGGTGACAACGGCCCTGATTTTAATTTCAAAATTTCTTTTTAACCCTCTAATGCTTTATTTTTTGATTCGATTATAAAAATCAGTCTATACTTATATGGACACGGTAAAATCGAATCTGAAATTATTTTCAAAAAAAAATATTTTTTTAACGTTTTACAGGTGTAACTATTCACACCGCCTCTAGGCGGGGTTGGGTCGTTACGGGAGAAAAAGCATACACGAGTGAAGTTATAAAAATAATAGTTTATTCAATGAATAATGATGAAAATGAATCAAAAATATGTGAAAACGAAGTGAAAAATGTTTGTATGGGAATATATTACGTTAACGTAGATGGAAGGCAAAGAAACACGACTTTGTGGTTGAATTGCAGAGATTCAATTTACATTTTGTACAATATGCCTGTGTTTCTGACGTACATTCCGGGAATTTACACATCTTTTTTCCCTTGCGGTCGAGGAATATGCACCAATGGCCCACGTTGTCGTATCGAACTTCTGGAGTTGGAAAGTATGACTTTTTTGCCTTGCGGGGTGGTGGTGCTGGTGATGACGTTGGACGACCTCTCGATTTTTTTGCTTCACTCGAAATCATGCACAATGATTCCGCAACTTCAGGGCGAAAATTTGGCAGTTCGATTTTGACTACGTTGTGCAGTCTATGATAAAGAATGTATGCGTTGACCATCGCCACATCCAACAGGTGGAAAAAAATGCGGTTCGTCCATTTTCGGGTTTTCATGCGAATATGATAGCGACCAAGAAGACCATCCATGAGATCGACACCGCCCATATGTCGATTATATTCTTTTATAATAAATGGACAATCAATTTCTATTCGTTGCTGTTTTTTTCTGTCCCATCGCGAAGATTTTGAGGGTGGTGCAACAAGCTCTCTCGAGAGAATTGGTTTAATGCCTGCATAGGTCGAAAGTAGTCGAACGCTTTTGTTGTCCAGCCACAAAACGCTGCTTATGTCTATGCCGTAAGCGTTAGCGACATATTCCTCGGAGTAGCCTCGCTCAACTCTTCTCTTCGTCAGTTCAACATCACTTGACAATTTTATGTTTGGTACTCGATTTGCGCGCACGGTTCCCAAACTATATATACCCCGGCTTCTTAGATATGTCAGCAAACCCAATGACGTGTAAAAATTGTCAAAATATACTATATGGTTCACGTTGTCTGGGATTTTACTTGACAAACGAACAACGACATTTGACGAGGCTCCGAGATCGGGTGCGTTTTCTGGTACAACATTGTCTCCTGCGCCAGAATAAATTTCAAATGAATATGAGAACCCCATGTGATCACATAGAACAAACAGCTTCGTCCCCCATTTATGTGGTTTGGCTGGCATATATTGTCGAGTAGGGTTGCCACCCATTTTTGTAGCACACATCTGTTCGTCTACACAAAGACGATGAAGCATCGGAATAGACCCAAAGCGTTCGTTGAAATGTGTTATAAGTGGCCGAACTCGATGTAACTTGTCGTATCCAGGCTGGCCATTCGGGATCATAGTGGAGTTATCATTGAAATGCAAGAACTGGCGCATTTGTTCGAATCTCGTTCGTGTCATTGTGGTCCGTATAACTTCCAGCGAATGTCTTCCCCAGTAGGAACGAACATTTGGATAGCGGTAAACAGACATTAAGAACATGATTCCGATGAACTGTCGAACTTCCTGTTGGTTAGTTATGAATCGAGTTTCGATTTTCTGCTGGCACGCGTACAAATTCATTTCATTAACCATATACTGTATAAATTCGTCAGTCACAAAGTAATGGACCAATGAATTGACCCGTGCTTGAACAATGTGGGCCAACTTCCTCTTCTTGCAATTCACTGCCATCCGAATCGCGTTTACGTTTTCTGTAGCGTGACGGGACAACATAGGGCTCAGGTATGCAAGCGGAACTTGATGCAGTATTAGCTCTCACGTCTGATTCAAGAGCAGCAACAGAAGCAACGGATGTTGAAGGCAATGATGTTACAACAGAACTTGAACTGATGTCCAAACTTGGATTTATTGCATCAATCAAGGCTTGACTCGAATTTATCAAACAATGATCAACCAAGAGTTCGTCTTCAGAGCAAAGAAAGTCTGGATCGTCAACATTGTCATCATCATCGAAATCGTCTTCACCGTCAGTGTCTTCAAAACTTGAAATGGCATTCATCATTTCCAATATTTCACCATCTGTCATTTTCGACAGGTTCCTGGAAGATCTTCTTGACATTGCTACCTAACAAAAGCACTGGATCAGTTATGAAGAACTTACGCAAATGCCTGAACCCGCCTCTAGACGGGTTCAAGAAAACTCTGATAGTTCATATAAAAAACATCACAGCTTTGAACTTTTTTCACTTGTCGATAAAGAACACTTTTCTCTACTCACCTGTTATTTTTCCTATTCGATCAGACCAAAAATAGTGTTTGGATTCTACAAACGAAAATCGTATTTGCAAAAAAATAATTATTTTCGAGGTTGCGAGGGTATTTTTCACTCTGAACAAACTTAGCTTGCAAACGAAATGCACTACAGCTTTGTAATAAAAAACTATGCAGAGAACGATATTTAAACTAAAGATAAAGCTTACCAGGTTGGACAAGAGATCATACCGTTATCTGTAGATAGCTTTAAGCTTTACCCCGCCTAGAGGCAGTTCAAGGCATTAGAGGGTTAACTATCTAACAGCTGTCTTAAGGCACCCCTACACGGCGAACATGTTCGCCCAATTTGTTCGTGAATTTGCTGTGAATGTCGCTGAGTAAACATAAATAAATAACCATAAGCGCTACCACTTGTGCTTATTTATCGTACATGTTTACCCCTGAAGAATCAGCATGAAATTAATGTTCTCCAAATGTGTTCGCCGTGTAGAGAGTAACGCAAACGAACGGATTCGGCGAACATGTTCGCCGTTTAGGGCTACCTTTATCTATCAGTAATTCCAAAAAAGCAAGTGTTGCTCCTCTTCTAAACTTTTTTTGTGATAATCTTACCCGATACCAAAAGATGATGATAGTCACATATGACTGTCACAAAAGTGACTATCACCTTAGCCGATTCTAGTCCAGGTCTGAAGTCGAACATCATCAGGTGTGAACTCGAACATCAGTAGGACTGAAGTCAAACGTCATCAGTCCTGAAGTCGAACATCAGCGGGTCTGAAGTCGAACATCATCAGGTCTGAACTCTAACATCATCATCAGGTCTGAAGTCGAACATCATCAGGTCTTAAGTCGAACATGAGCAGGTCTGAAGTCGAACATCATCAAGCGTGAAGTCGATCATTATCAGGTCTGAAATCGAACATCATCAAGCCTAAAGTTGATCATCATCAGGTCTGTAGTCGATCATCATCATTCCTGAAGTCGAACATCATCAGGTGTGAAGTCGAACATCATCAGATGTGAAGTCGAACATCATCAGGTCTGAAGACGAACATCATCAAGCCTGAAGTCGAACATCATCAGGTCTGAAGTCGAACATCACTAGGTGTGAAGTCGAACATCGTTAGGTCTGAAGTCGATCATGATCAAGCCTGAAGTCGAACATCATCAGCTGTGAGGTCGAGCCTCAGCAGGACTGAAGCCAAACATCATCAGTCCTGAAGTCGAACATCAGCAGGTCTGAAGTCGAACATCATCAGGTCTGAAGTCGAACGCCATCAAGCCTGAAGTCGAACATCATCAGGTCTGAGGTCGAACATCATCAGTCCTGAAGTCGAACATCATCAGGTCTGCAGGCGAACGTCATCAGGTGTAAAGTCGAACATCGCCAGGTCTAAAGTCGGACATCATCAGGTATGAAGTCGAACATCATCATGTCTGAAGTCCATCATCATCAAGCCTGAAGTCGAACATCTTCAGGTCTGTAGTCTACCATCATCAGGTCTGAAGTCGAACATCATCAAGCCTGAAGTGGAACATCATCAGGTCTGAAGTCGAACATCAACAGGTCTGAAGTCAAACATCATCATGTCTGAGGTCGAACACCATCAAGCCTGAAGTTGAACATCATCGGGTCTGAGGTCGAACATCATCAGGTGTGAAGTCGAACATCATCAGATGTGAAGTCGAACATCATCAGGTCTGAAGTCGAAAGTTATCAGGTCTGAAGTCGAACATCACCAGGTGTGAAGTCGAACATCGTTAGGTCTGAAGTCGAACATCATCAGGTCTGAAGTCGATCATTATCAAGCCTGAAGTCGAACATCATCAGATGTGAAGTCGAGCCTCAGCAGGACTGAAGTCAAACATCATCAGTCCTGAAGTCGAACATCAGCAGGTCCAGTCCCGTCAAATCCAGCCCGTTCCAGTACGCTCTATTCCGATCCAACCCCCTCCCATCCAGTCGTTTAGCTCAGTCCGGTCCACTTCCGTCCATTCCGATCCAGCCCAGTCTAATCCTCTCCCATCCAGTCCCGTCCAGTCCACATACGTCCAGTCCCGTCCTGTCCATTCCCGTGCAGTCCAGACCCGCCTTGTCCGGTCACGACCAGTGCAGTACAGTCCCTGCCAGTCCAGTCCCATCCAGTCCGGTCCCGTCCAGTCCAAGTCCTATCTAGTCAAATCGACTAAATCCATCCCCGTCCTGTCCAGCCGTTTAGCCCAGTACCGTTCATTCCGATCCAGTTAAGTCCAGACCCATCGAGTCCAGTCCACTCTAGTCCCGTCCAGTCCAATCCCGTCCAGTGCAGTCTCCAGTCCAGTGCAGTCTCCAGTCCAGTGCAGTCTCTAGTCCAGTTCAGTCCCACCCAGTAAGATACCGTCCAGTCCAGCCTCGTCCTGTCCAATCCAGTCCCGTTTGGTCCAGTTCCGTCGAGTTCAGATCCGTCCAGTCCAGTCCTGTCCCGTCCAATCCAGTCCCGTCGAGTGCAGACCTGTCGAACCTAGTCCCGTTCAGTCCAGTCCCGTGCAGTCCAGACCCATCTTCTCCAGTCACGACCAGCGCAGTACACTCCCGTCCAGTCCAGGCCCGTCCAGTTTAGATCCGTCCAGTCCTAGCCAGTTCAAACCCGTCCAGTCAAGTCCAGTCCTGTCCCGTCCAGTCCAGTCCCGTCCAATCCAGTCTCATCCCTTCCGGTCCCGTCCACTCCAGTTTAGTCCAGTCCTGTGCAATCCAGACCTGTCTTGTCCAGTCACGACCAGTGCAGTACAGTCCCGTCCAGTTCAGTAACATCCAGTCCGTTCCCGTCCAGTCCGGTCCCCCCAGTCCGAGTCAGCCCCGTCAAGTTCAGCCCCGTCCAGTACGCTCAATTCCGATCCAGTTCCGACCAGTCCAGCCCCGTCCTGTCCAATCCAGTCCCGTTTAGCCCAGTCCCGTCCAGTTCAGATCCGTCCAGTCCAGTTCCACCCAGTCCAGTCCCGTCCAATCCAGTCCACTCCCGTCCAATCCAATTCAGTCTCGTCCAGTCAATTCCCCCCGAGCCTAGTACCGACCAGTCCAGTCCAGTCCTGTCTACGTCCACTGACCTTTTAAATAAGGTCACTGACTTTTCAAATGAGATCACTGACATTTAAGCAAGGTCACTGATCTTTTTGAACAAGGTCACTGACCTTTTTGAACATGGTCACTGACCTTTTGAACAAGGTCAATGAGCTTTTGAACAAGGTTACAGGTCTAGTTGTACGGGTCTGGCTGGACGGGATTGGACTGGGCGGGACTCGCCTGAACGGTTGTCGACGTGATGAGACGGGGCTGGGTTGGACGGGACTGGCCTTGACGGGACAGGTCTGGACTGGCCTGGACGGGTCTGAATTGGCTAGGACTGGACGGATCTGAACCGGACGGGACTGGACTGGACGAGACTGTACTCGACGGGACTGGACTGCACGGGACTAGACCTGACAGGTCTGCACTCGACGGGACTGGAATGGACGAGACTAGACCCGATGGGACTGGACTTAACTGGATCGGAATGAACGGGACTGGGCTAAAGGACTGGACGGGACGGGGCTGGATCGGGATGGACCGTACTAGACGGGACTTGGACAGGACTGTACTGGACTGAGACTGGACTGGACGGGTATAGAATAAACGACTTGACGGAACTGGCCTGGACGGGACTGGACTAGATGGGGCTGGCCTGAACGGGACTGGACGGATCTGAACTGGACTGGACGGGAATGGCCTGAACGGGACTGGACTGGACGGCTGGACTGAATGGGACTGGACGGATCTGAACAGGGCGGGACTGGACTGGACGGGGCTGGCATGGAAGGGACACGACTGTACTGGACTGGACGCGTCTGAACTGGACTGGACGGGACTAGACTTGACGGGACTGGATGGCTCTGAACTTGACGGGACTGGACTGGACGAGACTAGACCCGACGGGATTGGAATGGACGGGACTGGGCTGGATGGGACTTGAATGAACGGGAGTAGACTGAACTGGACTCGATGGGATTGGACTGGACTGGATCGGTCGGGACTGTGCTGGACGGGACTACAATGGGCTGGACTAGACTGGACGGGACTGGACTGTACGGGCTAGACTCGATGGGACTGGGCTGGACGGGACTGGATTGGACTTGGCTGGACGGAACGGGACACGACTGTACTGGACAGGACGGGTCTGAACTGGACGGGACTGGATTGGACGGGACTGGACGACTCTGAACTGGACGGCTCTTGGCTGGACTGGACGGAACTAGACCCGACGGGATTGGACTGGACGGGACCGAACTGGACTGGAAGGGACTCTCCTGCACTGGTCGTAACCGCACAAGACGGGTCTGGATGCACGGGACTAGACAGGACGGGACTGGAGCGGACGGGACCGGAAGGAGTGGGACTGAACAGGACTGGAGGAGACGGATCTGAACTGGTCGGATCTGGACTGGAAGGGACAGGATTGGACTGGGCTGTATCGGAATGGACGGAACTGGACCGAACTGGGCTAAACGGCTGGATGGGACATGGCTGGATCGGAATGGAAGGAACTGGGCTAAACGGCTGGATGGGACGGGACTGGACAGGACGGGACATGACTGGACGGGACTGTAATGAGTGGGAGTAGACTGGACTGGACTCGATGGAACTGGACTGGATCGGACGGGACTATAATGGGCTGTTCTAGACTGGAAGGGACTTTACTGCACTGGTTGTGACCGCACAGGACGGGCCTGGACTGCACAGGACTGGATCAGACATGATTGGACGGGACTGGAATAGACGGGACTAGACTCGACGGGACTGGACTCGACGGACCTGGCCTGGATGAGATTGGATTGGACGGCACTGGACTTGGCGGGACTGGATTGGACGCAACTGACCTGGACAGGACAGGACTGGACTTCACTGGACTGGATGGGCCTGAACTGGACGGGACTGGACTGGACGGGAAAAGACTCGACGAGACTGGACGGGACTGCTGCATGGGACGGGACTGGACGGATCTGAACTGGGCGGGACTGGACTGGCCTGGACGGTACTGGACTGGACGGGGCAGGACTGGACTGGACGGGTTTGAACAGGAAGGGACTGGACGGGCCTAGACTCGAGGGAACTGGACGGGACTGGATTGGACACGACTGGACTTAACGGGAGTAGACGGCTCTGAGCTGGACTGGACGGTACTATACTTGGCGGGTCTGGCCTGGACGGGACTGGAAGCAGAGCCCTCTCTCGAAAAGCCAAGCTGACCATATACAACACCCTTATCATCCTCTTTCTTCTTTATGGCGCAGAGACATGGACCTTATCGAAAGTGGATGAGGAGGCCCTTGGTCGTTTCGAGAGAAAAATTATGTATACAATTTTCGGCCGAACTGCATAAATAGGGAGTGGATGAGAAGACTTAATAGTGAACTGTACGGGCTGTACAACGACATGAACGTAGCACGGCGTCTTCGCCGTCAATTAAAATAAGTAACTTGCTTTCTCGCCGCCCTGTCCTTTTGGCGGTTGAAGCCTAAGGTGGTGTGCGAGAATTCGCACCAGTCAATTTGGCTATCGGAACAAAGGGAATCACCTCCAGAGTTCCAATAGCCTCTACACTCTTTGGTAACGGAAGCATTCACCACCCCGGTTGTACTAAAAGTTATTCAAGTTAAGGTTAAACGTCTCCCTCGAATAACCCGGTGGTTTAGGTGCACTTTTGTCTTCGAGGGACTTGTAATTATCGCAGCCTTTGCCGAATGTCGAGCTACCCGCTCACAATTTAAATACTTACAATGTTTTTCTTCTTTTCCTTAGGATATATAGGGGCGAGACAACAGTTTACTCTTTGGGCTTACAATTCTTTTGGGGTTTCAACATTCATTTGCTTTTAGACGACACTTTACTAATTGGGGGTGACATTCTTCTTTTGCTCAGACAATTATTTAGTTATGGTGGGGCCTTCACCCTTGTCGTGGTTGCTGGTCTCGATGGGGATCGTCCGTCCCTGTTGACGGCGTTTGGGACCGTCCGTCCCTGCTGTCAGTGTTGGGGTCCGTCCGTCCCTGATGTCGGCGTTGGGAACCGTCCGTCCCTGCTGTCGGATCGTCCGCCGGTCTTTCCTGCTTTGTTGCCCCCTCAAGAGAGTCGGACCACGATACCGCAAGATCCTCCTGATCCGCGTATGCACCGAGGTCACCCTCAAAAGAGAGCAACGGACCAAAATGACGGGTAGAAATACGGGAGAGGGAGGGATGGAGCGGAAAAGGTTTTTGGTGGGTATTTATACGCAACAGATGGCTAGGTCATGTTGAGCGCATGTTAATCACAGCTCGGGCCCGGTAAGTCTTTGAATCCAACCCAGAGGGGCGAAACGGTCGAGGATGGCAAAATGTAAGGTGGCGCAAACAAGTGGAAGAGGACCTTAACGAAATAGGTGTGCGGCACTGGAGACTGCTGGCAAAAGACCGAGCCAGTTGGAGAGGTTTTTTAAGGGAGGCCCCGGTTCGCCATGATCTGTAGCGCCAAAAAAGAAGAAGAGGACATGCAAAACTTATTGTTTTTATTTTTAATTTTTTGATTAAGCAAATGGTACCTTGCCCTGATTCATTTGAAGCATTTAATTATTACTACCCCCCCCCCCCCCCCCCCCCCCCCTCAAACCTGGCTAACGAAGCGCAAAACCCGTCTGGATGACAAAAAGGAGCCTGCCTCGGAAACTGCGTGCCTCCATTCGGAGCCAGGCCTTAATAGTGGCAGTATGCGAGCGTCGGATGGCCTGTACCGCTCGGCAGCCGGTCAGTGGCCGGCAGTGGCCTCGTGAGCCATTACGGAGGTGGATGGGGATGCACGCCATGCACTAACCAGTGCATGCGAAGTGTAAAAGGCAACAGACAACGGCATCGAACGGCATATGGAAGGTCTCATCGCTCTCACAGGAAAGCATCTCGAGCTGGTTGAGGAAGCTGCCAGATATCGGTTAGATATTGTAGGTATCTCTTCGACAAAGCAAAGAGGATATAGAACTGTGAACCATACGGACGGGTGCAAACTCTTCCTGTCGGGAGTTGCACCTCAAATGTCTGCACAGACGGGAGTGGGAATACTCATAAGTCCCAGGCTGACAGACAGGCTATTGGAGTGGATACCATTAGGAGGGAGAGTCGCGATCTTAAAACTCAAGCTTGAAAGATCAACTTTGGCCCTGGTTCAGGTGTATGCACCGAATCTAGAGTCTGAGTATGCGACTTTCCTAGATGAAGTTGATGCTGCCCTTGATAGGGTGGTTGAGATGGATTCATATATCCTGATAGGGGACTTCAACGCCCACGTGGGTGTGGTTGTAACGACACGGGGGAGTGTGATTGAGAGGAACGGTGATCCTCATCAAAACGCGAACGGATAGAGGTTGTTGGATTTTTGCTGTGCAAATGGCATGTCCATTATGAACATCTTCTTTCCGCACAAATCATTCATAAATATACGTGGTATCATCGGAGTCTTGAACAGAAATCGTTGATAGGTTAGTATGTGGTACCATTGTGTGATAGAGTACCTCGTCTACCAAGGCGGAAACCAAGAGTGGTTACACACATACGGTGGGAGAAACTACAGAACGGTGAGGTACGGCAACACTTCGCACGACACATATCCGAAAGATTTGTGCAAATTCCAACTGTTCCATCGCATGTGGAGGAAGACGCAGGCGACTATTTTCAAGAGCTGTCATTGCCTCTGCACCTGAGAAGCGGCTTGGAGTGACGGCTGGCGGTGAGAAAAGAACTGCATTGTTTAAAACACCCGGAGTTCAAGAAGCCATCATAGAGAAAGAGAAGGCCTACAGGAACTGAATTCGGATTCTCTTGGGGGAATCTGCTTCCCGTGACCGGTAGACTCTGGCGCGAAGAACTTGCAAATTGGCTGTGCGAGCAGCTAAAGAGCAGTTCTGGAAGGAGTTCGGCGAGGAATTGGAAGGCGACCATGGATATGCGAAAAAGGTTCGCCGGCTCCCAGGAAGGCAATTCAACATAATCGAAAGAGTTAAGTCCATGAGATAGATATGTTACGCCGATGGAGCGAGCACTTTTCGGAGCTGCTCGATCCCGAACAGGACACTGAGGGGGACAGACCTGTAGTCTTGAGTGGGGCGTAGAATAATCCAACGGTGGAGGAAGTAATTTTAGCGATTGAATCGTTAAAAGTTGGCAAATCCGCCGATGTGGATGAAGTTCGGCCAGAAATGCTTTAGGCAATGGGTAAAAAGGGAGTATTATGGCTCTTTCGTGTCATTAAGGTGGCCTGGGAATGCGGTGAGACAACTAGCGATTGGCAGACTGGGGTGATAAAAAAGAGTGCTCCAACTATAGGGCATATCTCTTTTAAGTGTTCCCGGTAAAGTCTACGCTAAGGTGCTGGAGGCGCGTTCTAGAACTATGGTCGAATCCAGGATAGGGGATGAACAGTGCGGGTTTCGTCATGGCAGACACTACCGACCAGCTTTTCACTCTAAGAATGGTACTCGAGATTTGGAAAAGGCGTATGACCGAGTTCCTCGAGGTAAACTTTGGAGTATTCTGCTGGAATATGGGATTGATGGTCCTCTGTTGAGGGCCATTCAGTCTTTATACACAAATCGTACCAGCTGCGTTCGGGTTAACGGTAGTAAATCAATACCTTTCACCGCGTTGGACTTCGTCTAGGGTGCGTCTTGTCACTTCTCCTTTTCATTATATAGTATATGGACTGGATGTTGCAGCGCAGTCGAGGCGAGGAGTGTTTTACATTGGGAGAGTTGAGGATAAGTCATCTTCTTTTCGCAGATGACTTAGTTGTCCTCACATCCTCCCAGATGGAACTTCAGTGCGCGCTAGATAGGTTTGTGGCCGTATGTGCTAATGCTGGAATGAGGACAAATCCGAGGTTATGGTTATTTCCAGAACACCTGTCCAATGCACTCTACATGTTAGTGGAGTCCCATTGAAGCAGGTGGAGAAGTTTAATCATCTCGGGGTCTTCTTCATGAGTGATGGGAGGAGTGATACTGAGCTTTCCTATAGGATTGGCCAAGCTGGGTCAATTTTGAAAGAGCTTGGAAGGTCTTTAATCAGGAAGACCTGGTGTCAAAGCCAAGTTTGCGGTTTTTAACTCAGTACTTGTTCCAACTCTCGCCTATGGTCATGAAATTTAGGTATTAACCGAAAGAATAAGATCGCGAATATAAGCTGCCGAAATGACATTTCTTCGTGCTGTTGCGGGAGTTATTCGACGGCATAGGATGAGAAACACGTCATTCGCGCGGGGAGCTCAATGTTGAGCAGCTGTTTCCCCGAACGGAAAGGGCTATGCTTCGATGGTTTGGTCCCGTGAGATGAATGACGCCATCATCACGGCTTCCGAAACGTGCCTTGGAGCCAGTACCATCAGGCAAGCGACCGCTTGGCAGACCCAGGACGAGGTTGTTGGACCAAGTCCAAAAACTCGCTTGGGTGCGCTTGAGCATAGCTTCTGATGAGTTACAGTCGATGGCGGAGGATCGAGTGGCCTGGGGATCCCGCGTGCGCGTATTACCCCCACGACCCGTTTAGTGGAACATACGGGTCACTGAAAGTGTATGTGTGTATGTAATTATTATTGAAAATTCGACGAAATTATTCAAGCAAATTTGCCGCGAACGAAGTCGCGGGTACACGCTAGTAAATTAATAAAAATAACCGTCGACATTCAAATGCAAACGGCCGCGACCTCAACTTGTGAAAATCTCTCCACAACCCAGCGAAAAAGGAAATTTCCATACGTCACTCACGGGAGCAAAAATATCCTCTCTCTCCACTCACAAGCGGCCATATTTACTTTTGCATTTGCAATTGTCAAATGAAAATCTGTCAATTTAGCAAGGAAAGAGGCAAAAGGAAAAAAACTTTAATCTTTAGCACTCGGTGGTATTGTTTTTCAAGTAATTTGATCTTCACACGGTTATTGGTGTCGAAAATCGCTTCGATCGGTGCATAGAAAGTGAATTGATTCGATTTCATATACGGCCACGGCGGGGGAAAGAGCAAATTCTCGTGGCCGCCGTCGAATTGGTTCGATGGAAAAGCAATTCATTTGAATTGGGTAATTGCCTGCCGGGAATAGTATATGGCGGTGGTGGTGGTGCCATCAACAGCAGCAGTCGAAGCATTTGTAGCAATAGCAACAGAGCCTTTTAGCAGAGGTACTACGACGGCTACGAAACGGTTTAATCTCGGTTTCTAATCTCGAATAAGCTATGTATGTACGTAATACAATAGGGATTTGTGGTGCGATGAAATGAGTTTGTTTCGTATTCTGTAGATCGGTTTTGCCGGATACGAGTTGAAGAAAAGAAAGAAAACGGAAAACGGCTAGTAAATAGAATATTAAGTGAAAACTCGAACGGAAAAGTGGTGACTGAGAGAAAGAATTGGAAAATCGAGAAAGATGTCGTCTGCAGTTGATATACATATAGCGAATCCTCCGAATCTGGAGAGAATTGAGAATTTCTTGAAAGACTCAACGTACCGCGAGACGATAGAATTTAGTGCTAATTTCAATACAAGGCTATGTATCGAGCGGAGATTACGATTGCCGTTCCTAGACCCGCAGACCGGTGTTGCACAGAATCATTCCAATTTGTTCATGGATAAGCGACAACGTATGCCCGGTTTTCGCCAGGGTCAGATCTACACGTACCCATCGGCGAGGTGGCGTAAAAGTCGTCGTCAGTACTTGAGTAAAATGTATAGGTGAGTCGGTGGTGTACGAGTATAGTATGGCGATGTTAGTGGGTATAGCGATGGCTAGTGCAGAACTCTATTCGAAAGTAGGTTTTCGGTAGGTACTCATTATTGTTGGTTGTAGTACGTAGTACACGCAAGCACAAATGGAACGCCAATTGTCGGCGACTCTACATATGTGTACATATGTACTTGTTATCGCGGGCGAATGAGAACGGAAACAAAAAGGAAACGAACGGCCTTATCTGCGGCTGCTAGAACTCGCACGTCGTTTGTTGACGATGCTAAACTATACGAACAATCATTAGCACAAAGTACTTTCGTCTGCATAGCCAGAGCTACTCCATTCTAACTACCTCATTCGACTCTAATTAACATGTTGAATTACCCTTGTTTACAGGTTTCCCGATCGACCATTTCAAGCATTACGCAAAGAGAACGACAGCGTGAATCTGCTTATTCCGGGCGCAGCAGTTGTACCACCAATCTCGACACCGATAGTCGCAGCTACGCCCGCTATTCCCATCGATCCCGATTTCAATGGCGCTCTACTCGAGGAATCGTCATCGCTTGGCGGTGCAGGCGACACATCCGACAGCAAAGACAGCCAACAACACCTGAAAGAGGAGCTGCCCAAAGAGTGGTTCTACGATGACATCGATATCAATGAAATGGATTCGTTGGAAGAACCAAAATCACCGGCCGACGATGAATACGATTACGATCCACGTTACGGCAATAAGAAACGAAGAAAGCGACGACCGGGTAAAAAGTCGCTCGGCACACCAACCGAAACGAGTCGAAAGAGCCGCTCGAGCGGCAGCAGTACTGGTGCAAGCGGTAGTCGCGGTGGACGTGGTCGACGTAAAACGCCCAAAGATGCTGCCAGTCGTCTGCTAGATCCTCCCAGTCCGGGAATGGGCACCGAACCGCCATCATTCGAATCGGCAGCAGCCGCCGTCTGCGGTGACATTGTCACCGATGATCATGGTGACCTGCGGAACTATCGAAAGTACCTGTAACATCCCCCCGACGAGAGTTTCGAGCATCTCGAAACTGATGTCGTCACTGTGCTTTCTATTTAGTTTTTTTGTTCTTTTTTTTTCTTTCTATTTGGTTTTCTGTTTATGTAATTGAAAATGCGTTCTCATGCTAAACTAAATCAAATATCTGTATATGGATGTATGTATTAATTTATACGGTTCCTCGTAAGCAATCCTTCCAGATCACTAAACAATATACCATACGTGTACCCGCAGCCAGAGACAGACACCTACATTCTTTAAATAAACAGAAATAGTAAATAGCAAATGGCACTTAACCGATAATACATAGTAGAGCAATCCCCCTCTTGCAGTCTCCTCCTCCCCCCGTTTTAACATTACATTCTTACATAAATGAAATAGTTGTAATAGAAATGCATATGTGGGATACGTAGAGGTAACAGGCGGTAAAACAGCTGCTGGCTTTCTAACGACCTTCTGTTATCGTTAACATAGAACACTTTGTTTCAAAGAGTATCGCATCACATGGCACATTACTACCAGATGCGACTATATATATATATATACTAGATTTATTGTGTATTTATATTAACATTATTATTATTACCGTAACTTTACTATTTTATTTAAACTTTTTAATGTTATTAAGCCGAAGACTCTGCTGCCATTCGTCGAATGGCAAGAGTACGAAATTCCCTTTTCTACATATATCTCGTGTATAATATGGAAACAAAACTAATGAATTTACAATGAGAAACAAAGAAGAAAATAGATTTTAATGAAACATTTTTGGATTAAAACAAAATAACAATTGAGAGGAAATACAGCATGTGTGGGATGCACATGAATATAAATTTATTATAAAAGAATAAAGAAGAAAAACACCAAAAACGTACCGATTGACTGTATGATTGTTTATGTTTGGATAGGGCTAGAAAAGCTAAAGGTGGAGAGGACTCTGATAGAGCTGATCAACGAGTTGCTAATGACACGCAAGATTCACTCTAAGTGGGGAAGCCTAGTAACTACCAGAGTAGTTACCAAGGGAACCCCGCAAGGTGGGGTCCTCTCACCTCTTCTCTGGAATGTAGTTGTAAACGAACTACTAATCAAACTAGAGAAAGAAGACCTAGACGTTGTTGCCTACGCCGATGACGTTGCCATCACAATCTCAGGTAAATACCTATCTACACTGAATGACCGCATGCAAACGGCATTCTCACTTCTGTGCAAATGGGCGCATAGTAACGGGCTCGGGATTAACCCAAAGAAAACGGAGCTCGTGCTTTTTACCAAAAAGCACAAAATCCCGGAAAACTGCCCTATCACTCTGCTCGATACCAGGTTAGCCTACTCCCCTAGTGCCAAATTCCTTGGCATTATACTCGATAGGAAATTAACTTGGAAGAGCAACACAACTGAAAGAGCAAAAAAAGCAACAATAGCTCTCTACACATGTAAGAAAGCCCTAGGAAAAAAATGGGGTTCAACCCCAAGATTACCCTATGGCTCTACATCACGGTCGTTAGATCCATACTAATGTATGGAGTGATAGTCTGGGTGACTGCACTAGACAAGACAACATACCACAAACAACTCGAGAAGGTACAAAGGATGGCATGTATGTGCATTGCCGGGGCCCTCAGGTCCACACCAACGGCTGCGCTTAACATGATACTAGACCTTACACCACTCGATATTTTCGGCAAGCAAATTGCCACACACACGGCCATAAGACTAAAAGCCAACTCGAAATGGGTGAGCTATGTCACTGGCCACTCCTCCATCCCGCAAAACAGGATAACTATGACAAAAAACCTAGACCACACAGAACCCACCATAGTCTTGGACAAAAACTTTACGATGATTTATCCGGACAGGAAGAACTGGACCCGCCAAACTCAACCGCGCAGAAACTGTGAGGATTTCTACACTGACGGGTCTAAAACCAAAGACGGGGTGGGCAGTGGAGTTTTCTGCAAACAACTCAAACTACATAAAGCTCTAAGATTACCAGATCACTGCAGCGTTTTCCAGGCGGAACTGTTGGCAATAAAAGAGGCTTTGTCTTGGCTGAAGTGGAACGTAATATCCACCACGGATATTCGCATTCTCACAGACAGTCAAGCAGTCTTAAAGTTACTGGAGTCCTATGTGTACACATCGAAATCTAGTCTCGAGTGTCGCAGATCTCTTAACGAGATGGCAGAACAGTTCAACATACAGCTTATCTGGGTACCAGGACACAGCGACATTGCAGGAAATGAAAAAGCCGACACACTCGCTAAACTAGGAACGACGCCACAATCAATCGTGGCTTGTGAGGGAGTACCCCTTACAACCATTAAACATAATCTGACCAATCTCGCCAGGGCCGAGACGAGCCTGAGATGGACACAGGGACATACCTGCGTCATCACCAGGCAAATTTGGCCTCAGCCGGACAGTCAACGCACAAGGAGTATAATCTCCCCAAAAAGAACTGACACCTACAAAGTAATCGGTGTCATCACAGGACACTGCCTCATTGGCAGTCACGCACAAAAACTAGGAATAGCTCCAAATGATTTCTGCAGAAGCTGTCAGGACGAGGAGGAGGTTGAATCCATTCACCACCTTCTCTGCGCCTGTCCAGCTCTCTGCAATTTCAGGAAACGTTACCTAGGCTCTTACTTCCTTAACGATGTGACAGATGTTCAGAGAGTAGGGATACTTGATCTTCTTAACTTCTTAAGAAGTACAAAATGGTACCACGAATAGGGGGGTAAAACCCCCTCGTAGCTGCACAACGGGCCTCCCTGGCCTATGTGCATTCTTCTCAACTCTGGGAAGGCTACGACCCTACGTACCTACCTACCTTATGTTTGGATCAGATGCGCGTCCTATAGTAGGCGACAAGGAGGAGGGCGTCACATTTCAAGGCAAACATACGAGTATACGTGACAATTGCATTCGAATCCCGACTGAATTGTAGAATACCTGTGTGTGCCACCTTAGATGCGGCCGTCCTCTGCTGCGTCTTTCCTCGAGGTAAGACTCGAAGAACCTTTCGGGCCGGAGCTGTGCCCTCCATTCACTCTACAAAGCCTAGCTGTCTTAGACAATGGATCCGAAGACGTTGTACCAGGCCGATGTCGCTGTACAGACCGTACAGTTTGTCGTTGTATCTTCTCCACTCTCAGTTTATTTTCTTCTTAACGGGTGCTACAGCTCGGGATGAACCGGAGCCGATCTAGCACGATCTTTTGCTAGCCTGTTCCATTGCCGCACACCCAGCTGACTGAGGTCCCCTTCCACCTGTGTGCGCCATCACAAGTGCGGCCGTCCTCTGTTCCTTCGTCCCACGGGGTTGAATCCAAAGACTCTCCGGGCTGGAGCTGTGGTGTCCATTCGCTCTACATGGCCTAGTCATTTTAGGCGTTGATTAGACTCATGTTGCTGTACAGGCAGGTTCGTGGTTGAATCTTTTCCTTCATCTCCCGTCTGTGTTTATAGGCCCGAAAATGACGCGCAAAATCTTTCTCTCGGACCGACCAAGGGCCTCCTCATCCGCTTTTGATAGTGTCCATGCTTCTGCGCCGTACAGCAGGATCGGGATGATAAGGGACTTATATAGAGTCAATTTTGTCATTCGGGAGAGGGCTCTATTACTCAATTGCCTCCTGAACCCAAAGAAACAGCGATTGGCAAGAGTGATTCTGCGCTTGATTTTGGAACTGATGTCGTTGTTCCAGGTCGCTGTGGAGCCAAGGTAGACGATGTTCTTAACTACCTCAAACTTATAACTGCCAATACAAACGTTATGGCCAACACGTCGGTGGTGAGTGTCCTTTTTTGATGACAGCATAAATATATTTAGTCACAGTCGATGCTGAGATTGCGGAAGGACCACTTCTGCAGACTATAACGGCTATGATAGTCAAAATGCCGCCGTCAGGCAGAACGAACCATTCACAATGGACGAAGACGAAAGAGAATCCCGTCCACCCGACCTAGACGATGTTAAGATAGCGATATCGACACTTAAGTCTTTGAAAGCTGCTGGAGCAGACGAAACAGCTGGCGATGAACTGGTCAGGAACATGCACCAACTCATCTGCAAGATATGGTCGGAAGAATGCATGCCCGATGAATGGAATCTTAGCATCGTTTGCCCGGTCCATAAGAAAGGAGACCCCTATGTCTGCCCCAATTACAGAGGGATAAGTCTCCTGAACATTGCGTACAAGATCCTCTCTGCCGTACTGTGTAAGCCCCTGAATCCTTTCGTGGACAATCTGTGGTTCCAGGCCAGAAAAATATTTACACCGGCAGATCTTGGAGAGGACGAGGTAGGCCAAGGTAGACGAAGTCCTTGACTACTTCAAAAATATAGCTGCCGAAGGTGACGTTCTGACCAAGACGTCGGTGTTGCGCGTCTTTCTTTGTTGACAGCATATATTTGGTCTTGTCCCCATTTACGTCTCGCCTTGATCGTGCCTGTTGTATTGGCCGCAGAGTCCCGCACGATCTTTTCAAGTATGATGTTAAAGAAACCACATGACAGGGCGTTACCCTGCCTAAAACTTCTTTTAACATCGAGAGTTCTCCATAGTCATCCTGCACGGTCTGACGAGTTTGGCAGGAATGTTAAAACATGACATGGCTCTGTATAGCTCGTCTCTATAAACACTGTCATATGCGGCTTTAAAGTCGACAAATAGGTGGTGAGTGTCGATTTGGGATTCATAGGCTTTTTCCAGGCTCTACCTACTGCGATTTTGCTACTAGGTGTCCGTTCTCATCCCTGCAGGCTTCCGTTCTAGTTTTATAACCTTGGCAAGTTCGCTTTATCTGATGGTAAAACTTTCGAACGTCAATCCTGCAGTAACACCTTTCCAGGTCGTCAATCGCGCGCTTCTCGTGCTCTTTCTTCTGAAAAGCTTATGCTCCTCCCTTCTTTTCAACTCGTAGAGCTCACGAGCTGCTCTTGTTCTTCTATGCAGCGAGGCTTTATATGCCCCCTGCTTCGCTGTGTGAATACTCTCGCACTCGTCATCGAACCAGGTGTTTCTTTGTGGTGGAGCCTTGAAGCCCAAAACTTCAGATGCAGTGCTTTTCAGGGCTTTTTTGCAAAGGTTCCACTGCTATTATATTGACAGCGTAGAGGATTGAGGTGTATTGGACAACTTAAGGGAGACGCGATCGGAAAAAGCACGAGCGGTTTCTAGCGATAGTAGCTTTCCGACGTCATAACTTCTTATTCTTACTCTACTCCGCTGCATTCGTGATATGTGATATCCGTAGGCGCATCTTGGCTACTACAAGATAGTGGTCCGAGTCGATGTTAGCCCCTCGGAAAGTTCGAACATTAAGAATAGTGGAGGAGTGTCTGACGTCGATCGCGATGTGATCAATCTGGTTGGTGGTCAATTGATCAAAAGACCGCCATGTGCCTTTGTGTATATCGAGGTGCGGGAAGCGCGTACTGGCTAGAAGAAGATTTCGCCCCGTAGCAAGATCACTTAGCCTGTGTCCGTTATCGGATCTGGTGTCGTGTAGGCTATGTTTGCCGATGACTCATTCAAAGACGTTTTCCTTACCCAGCTTAGCATTGAAGTCCCCTAGTACAATTTTGATGTCATAGCTGGGACATTGGGCATACGTTATATCTAAGAGATCGTAGAACTCATCTTTGGCGGAGTCATCCTTGTCTTCCGTGGGGGCGTGGACTCATATCAGGCTGATGTTAGAAAATTTAGCCTTGATACGGATCGTTATGAGGCGTTCGCTTACATGCCGAAAGCTTAGGACTTTTTGCAATAGTCCACCTCGAACAACATCCGAACAATCGTTGTCCTCTCTCCCTATAGCAGTCGCCGTAGTAAATATCGCAGTTTTTCATCCGCTTTATACCCGGTCCATTCCATCGCATTTCCTGGATGGCGGTTATGGCCGCTTTATAGCGGTCTAGGGCGTCCGCAAGTTGTTCGGCGACTTAACATTCCACGTACAAGGCCGAAGATCACTGTCCTTTTTTCGTTTTTTGCAAGGGTCGTCAACATTAATCCGGTCCGTTATATCCTAGGCTTGTGGTTGTTTCGGAGTTTGTAGTTTTTTTACGGTTATGGCTTACTCGGCCGTAGCCCATCCGACTAATCCTGTTTGGCGCAGGAGGCTCGCCATTCGTCCTTCCCCGTCTGCAGTTTCTATAAGAAATCTCGAGGAGGTGGGGATGGGACTTACTAACAGTGCCGCAAGGTGTTCGACTGCGGTGGCTCTTCTGGCTTTTTAGCAGGCCAGTATCCGTCGGATAGATGTTACCCCTACGAGGCATTTGTTAGTCCTTTGCCATCCCTCTCCGTTTATACAAACTAGAATTATCCTATCCAAACGAACCAGCGCCTCCTCATCCGCTTTCGATAAGGTCCATGCCTCTGCGCTGTGGCAGGTGACCGAGATGATTAAGATTTTGTACAGCGCAACTTTGGTCTTTCGACAGAGGGCTCTACTTCCCAATTGCCTGTTGAGCCCAAGGGAGCAGCGGCTGGCAAGAATAATTCTGCGTTTGATCTCAGCGCTGGTGTTGTTGTCGTTGGTCACTAGTGAGCCAAGGTAGAAGTCCTTGACCACTTCGAACTGTAGCTACCAATTGTGACGTTCTCACCGAGACGTCGTCGGTGTTGTGCGTCTTTTTTGGTTGACAGCTTTTATTTGGTTTTACACTTATTAACCGAGAAACCCATTTTATCCGCTTCTGCTTGTGCTTTCGAACGCTTCATTGACGTCCCGCTGTGTTCATCCAATTACGTCAATGTCATCCGCTTACGAAAGCAGTTGCGCAGACTTGAAATAGATCGTACCTCTTGTGTTGGCCAATGAGTCTCGTATGATCTTTTCAAGTACGATGTTACATGACTGCGTGTCACCTTGTCTACATCAAAGGTCTCGGTTATTTCGCTACCGACGTTAATGGAGCAGCGAGAATTCTCCATTGTCATCGTGCATAATCTGACCAGTTTGGCAGGGACGTTAAAACCAGGCATGGCTCCGTACAGCTCATTCCTATGCACACTGTCATACGCGGTTTGAAATCGACGAAAAGATCTTCGTCGAGGATTTGGTATTATTGGGTCTTCTCCAAGATCTGTCACAATGTGAATATCTGGTCTATTGTGGACTTACCTGGCCTGAAACCACACTGATAAAAAACCGGATTATCCACATTATTATGTTTGTCACACAACCTGGGCAGAGCGCAGATGATTTGAGTCGTAGGTGTGTCACTTTTCTCCAGGGGTGGTTGTCCTGGATAACATCCGAGAGGAACTCGACTGAATGTTCACGTTGGTTTTAGTCATTTTCTTTTGAAACATTGAACATATGCTCAATGTCTCAGCTATGACTCCAAGATTGTTCTAGGAGTCGTAGGGAAGCACAGCACGGATGCAGGCTAATAGACTTTGTGACGAAGCGTAAACTCCTAGTAACAAGCACACGATATCCACATCACAATATCCAAAAGGGGACCTGACGGTCTCCTGATCAATTATCTGTTAATCAAATCGATCATTCGAACCTTCCGAGGAGAGAATGTTGACTCGGATCATTACCTTTTTACAGACAAGATACGTATGCTTATGAATATCGCGAACACTGTGGAGTCGAGTAGGACCAGCAAAATTTGACTAAGGGAAGCTGTAATCTCAAGAGACCGCCAGGACCTTCGCCAATCGTATCTCCCTCAGGCTCTTTCAAGAGCCGATGCAAGCCGCAAAAGCCATAGAGCAGCAATGAAGGCGTTGTAAAAGCGCCATCAGGAATGCTGACTCTGATGATCCAGCTATCACCCAGGATAAAACTTGGTTTGATGACGAGTGCAGACAGTTACATGCAGAAAAGCAGAATGCATATATGGCCACTATGAGTGGAAAGGAAGGGAGCTTTTCAGAAGGAAAAAGAAAGAACACGGGAAGCACGCGATCGAAGAGATGGAGAGATGTTATCGCAGGAACGAGCGGCATATCTTGGAGAAGACCTATGAAATTCAGAACATTGAACTATCCGTCCAAAATATTTCTGAACAAGCCTAGGCTCTCTGATGCTCCGCAAACATTGTATCCCCATGTTATGCACACGAAATTTCCAGCTGCTGCCATGGTTTTAGGAGTTGTGAGCAAGAAGAATGATCCATTCGTAACGCACGAAGATGCAAGAGAATTTCATCCACCCAACCTAGATGAAATTAAGCTAGTAATTTCAAAGCTAGAGCCCCGTGGCGCAGTGGGTAGTGTGTTGGCCTCTGACGCCGATGACACGGGATCGAATCCCGACACAGCCATGTCATCGAACGTGTTTTTTACGGTGTTTCTCCTCAGCGGGGTTCTGACAAAACCCCCTGTAGTAAAATTGTCATGAAAAGCTTCTCGAAATTCGCCGTTCGGAACCGGCAATAAACTGAAGGTCCCTTTCACCTATGGGAAAATGAAATCACACACAACATGGGTGATTGAGAGAAGCTCGGCTCAGGTCCTTCATGGACTGTAACGCTAACGTACATACAATTTCAAAGCTCAAGAACAATAAAGCCGCGGGCACAGACGGGCTGTCTGCCGAGCTATTTAAAGAGGCTGGAGATGACCTGGTAGGACGCATGCACCAGCTCATTTGTAAAATATGGTCGGACGAAAGCATGTCCGACGAATGGAATCTCAGCATCGTTTGCCCAGTCCACAAGAAAGGAGTCCCCTACAACTGCGCCACCTGCAGTGGAATAAGTCTCCTTAAAAACGCATACAAAATCTTCTGTGCCGTACTGTGTGAATGCCTGAAACCACGTATCAGACCAATTATCCACCTTTTCGTCGATTTCAAGGCCGCGTATGGCAGTGTGCATAGAGATGAGCTATACAGCACCATGTCTAGTTTTAACATCTCTGCCAAACTCGTGGTGCACTGCCATGTAATTTCTTCAACATCTTCCTTGAAAAGTTCATACGAGACTCACTGGCCAACAGAAGAGGTACGATCTATTTCAAGTCTACACAACTGCTTGCGTACGCGGATGACATTGACGTAACGGAGGGACGTCAATGATGCGTTCGAAAGCATTGAAGCAGAAGCGGCTAAAATGGGTCTTTCGGTTAACGAGGGTAAAACGAAATATATGCTGTCAACCAAAAAAACGCGCAACACGACGTCTCGACCAGAACGTCACAATTGGCAGCTACAGATTCGAAGTGGCCGAAGACTTCATCTACTTTGACTTTGTAACCAGCGACAACAACACCAGCGCTGAGATCAAACGCAGAATTACCCTTGCCAACCACTGCTTCTTTGGGCTCAAGAGGCAATTGAGAAGTTTTGCCCGATATAAAATCTTAATTATCCCGGTCTTCCTCTATGGCGCAGAGACCTGGACTTTAACGAAAGCGGATGAAGAGGCCCTTGGTCGATTCGAGAGGAAAATTCTGCGTCCCGTTTGTATGAACGGGGAGTGGAGCAGAAGATACAACGACGAACTATAAGGGCTGTACAACGACATTGGCCTAGTACGACGTCTACGGATCCAACGCCTAAGATGGCTAGCCCATGTAGAGCAAATGGATAACACAGCTCCGGCCCGAGGAGTCTTCAAGTCAAACCCCGAGGGACGACGCAACAGAGGACGACCGAATCTAAGGTGGCGCACACAGGTGAAAGGGGACCTTAACCAACTGGGAGTGAGTCGCTGAAAACAGCTAATAAGAGACCATGCTGGCTGGAGAAGTTTGTTGGTTGAGGCCCAAGTTCACACCGGACTGTAGAGCCACCTAAGTAAGTAAGTAAGAGCAAGAAGATCATGTCTTCCGACAAGGATTTCGGGTTAATGCGGCCGCCTACCTTGAAATCGGGGACAGACGACACATAAATTTATATCGCAGTAGGATTCTGCTACTTCACACAAGGCGATAGTGACACAGAATTGGATGGCCGAATTTTCTATGGCTACATAACCACTAACTTATTGCCTCCTAGCTCTTAATCCTAAGTCCCTGGATTATTACGTCAGGGGCGTAATTGGGCATGAGAGCAATAAAGGACGCCTTAACTACCATCATGGCATGCAAATAAAGAGCATTTGATTTAGGAATTCAATCGCTTCCGATTTAGGATTGACCAGGTTATCGTCGATAACGTAGGTTTTTATAAACAATTTTGTAATCAAGTAGTCAACGCTGTATAACATTGATTCTTCAGATACCATACGCTTCCTTCAGGTAGATATGTCATAGTCGATAGATGACCTGATAGATTATTAACGATTCTATTACAAATGTACTTACTTACTTATCAGGCCAGCGATCCATGGAGGATCTGAACCTGAGCTATAGCTGCCTTCAAAGATGTCTTTCCGCGATTACTTGGTCTTTATACCGGAGGTTCGGTCTTCCTCTTCTTCTTGAACCAGGAGGCTCGGAGTCGAAGACCCCCTTAGCTGGAGCGTTGATGTCCATGCGCTCGATGTGGCCGAGCCAGTGAAGTCGACGGATCCTTGCCTTTCGGACTACATCCACATCTTTGTACAGCTCGTAGAGTTGGCGGTTGTGTCTTCTTTTCCATTCACCTTCCTCACAGACAGGACCAAACATCTCGAGGTAGACAAACTCCTTAACTACCTCGGAATTGTAGCTGTCAATTGTTATATTTTGTCCAAGGTGATGAGCGACGGATTGGTTCTTGCTTGACAGCATGTACTTCGTCTTGTCCTCATTGACCTTAAGACCAACTAGTTTCGCCTATTCTTCAATCGCCGTGAATGCTTCCACAATGCCACGGCGAAAACACGCGATGATATCGATATCATCCGCGTATCCTAGCAGCTGAACGGACTTGTAGAAGATAGTGCCTTCCCTGTTGACGCCTGCCCGTCGCACTATCTGCTCCAGCACCAGGTTGAAGAAGTCACATGACAGCGCATCTCCTTGCCGAAATCCGGTGCATGTTTCAAACGGTTCCGAAGTCCTAGAACCGAGTTGCACTAGGCATCGCGTATTTTTTAGCGTGGCGCGACACAACTGGATCAGTTTCCCGGGATCCCAAATTCGGCTATCGCACCAAACAGTCCTTCCAGTAGAATGCTGTCGTATGCGGCTTTGAAATCGATGAAAAGATGGTGTGTATCGATTCGAAACTCGTTGGTCTTTTCCAGGATTTGTCGAAGTTTGAAAATTTGGTCTATCTATTACGAATGATAGATAGGAGAGCACCGTGGCGCAGTGGGTAGTGTGTTGGCCTCTAACGCCAACTGGACTGTAACGCCAATATACATACATATTACAAATGTATCATACTTTATAACAGACAGCCGAAAGTCCTTATAGCAGAGTAGACCTTATAGCAGAGAAGACCTTAGAGCCGATATAAAAAAAATAGAAGGCGATTAGCCTCGAAAATAGAAACGACTATTTCATTTCATCATTCGTCATATAAAAGAAAAAGTCCTTGGCGTGTAACAGCAGCGTTGTTATGTTATGTAACAATTGGGTTACCTATGTACGTACTACATTAAAAAGTCGAGTGTCTTCAGATGACTTACGACCAAATATAAGAAACCGTCGCAGTACTGTGTGCCAAGACGCTTTGACCTTAGACCACAACTTATTTGCCACAACTCACCACCAGATCATTGACCCACAACCCCCGAATGTAAAAAATGCCAACAAGCGTTCTAGCTTACACCTACCTTGCCACGCACTTAAGCTTACCACCGCCACACGATACACCGCTAAATCAAAAGTTCACAATCAAACAAATTACCGAAGGTATTTTCTCGGTGACTTTCTATAAATAAGAGATTCCTCTGCCACGAAAATAGACCGCGCTCATCGGAAAAAGAACCCAAACAGCTAAGAAACCGAAAAAGTGAACAAGACATCGCAAGCTGCATCGTGCCACTTCACTCCACCGATGCTGAGATGACGATGACTGCTCTGAATTCCATTCGCTAAACTTTTCTATTTTAATATTGCATCGCATACCACAGGGGCGACACCCTGTATGTGTCATACATGTAGTTATATACGTACGACGGCGACAGTCGGATGCGCCCAATCTTAAGCCCTCCGCCCACCGTTACAACTTTATCGTTACAATGCAACTATATTATCGTCATCGGATTCTCAATGAGGACAGTCATTCACTCTCAATGCATTCCCGAAATCTTCGTCGCGGACATCCACCTCGTTGTCGTTATCGTACGCGTGAGCCCAGAGGCATGTGCATCTAGCCGTTGCCCTCCTTGCACTTCTAACCTAATAAATAAAGGTTAAGGCAAAAGATGTGCGAAAACTATTTTTTGTCTTACGACGGCGGACGAAATCGTTTATTTATTTATAAATCTGATTAGGCGGTGGTGAAGCGACGCGATGACTGTGACGGCCACTTCATACCTGTGGCCAGTCCCCGTTTGGGGTTGCTCGTACGTTGCTGCGCCGCCAATCTAACAATCTAACCGCCTCGCTAAATAAAGATGTGCCGTCCGATGATTGTCTAGAGCCAAACGTCATCATCATGTCCACTCGGAATAAATACTGAATTCGCACACGAATACATTGCATCGTGCCCCTTCTGATAATGAGGAAGAATCTAGTGATGCACCAGTGGTCCACGACGACAGAGAGGATTCATCGGAGAGTATTCAGTTTTCATCGAAGAAATGTAATTGCTAAATATAGCCAGCCCCGTCGTAGAGGGTAAGGAATTTTAATTTATTGAGACATGCGAGCTTGGATCGATATTGGTGTGCACACAGAAATTGGCATTGGCCACTAATTAATTGCATATTAATAATTAATTTATTAGTCACGAATGAATCTGTAATCTGATGTTGGATGGGAGAGTGGATGCTGCACGAGATGTTTGTTGGTTCGAATCACTGTTGGTTACGAGTATATACACTCTGGTTCGAGTCCATGTTGCACTTCCTCTCCATAAATAACAATAATAAATCACGCGTTCCATGGAATTCCTTAACTATGTATGTACATTGTGGAGCACCTGAATAAACTCTATCGCAGCCAACTCGAGAACCATTCATCAATCCGCGATCATTAATTTCAATGAACTTTTCATAAAACTCCCAATGCCTTGCCCACCTCCCACCGGAAGACCAACATCCGCCGAGGCCTTTACAGTCATCGCGGTGTTTACAAGAAAACGATAAAATGGCTAATTTCACGCTTTGACTAAGTATGTAGATGCGATTCACTGTACAATGCCCTTAGCCGCATTTAGGACTATATTCGCGTACCAATCGCTCTCACTTTCCCTCTCTTTCTCCAATTCCATTACATGGAATTCCTGAGGCCTTCTAGCCCACCATCCATGCAGCGACGATGTTTTCCTGTCTTCACGGCAAGCTGTTGCTCGGCTCGCTGCCGATGTTACTGCTGCTGATGATGATGGACGTCCACCGTGCAATCTTAAAGTCTTTAAATAAAATTCACTCGAAATCTAAACAAGAGCATGTCAGATCTTATTTGGTAAATTAATTGCGGCAAATTCGCACTACGATGTGATGATCGGAAAAGCGATTGCAATCACGATTGCGATCGGGATTGGGATTGAGATCTAAATACATGCGGAACATATGCGCCTATGAATGCATATATGTAAGTTACGTCTGCGGGTCAGAGCTTCTCTCTACAGTCCGATGAAATAAACAAATCAACGCGTGGAATCTGTCTGATACATACTATATCCACTCTCGAACGTCCCGATGCACTCTATGCAGGCGCATGGCATGTTGACGTTACACTATGCCACACCACCATCTCGTCTCATTCTCTCGCAAATTGTCTAATTGAAATTGGAGTCATCAATCCTAATGCTTCAAAGGAGATGAAGGCATTCTACGAGTATAGCGGCGGCATTATCTGCATATCCGCATCCGATGCGTAGCGACAGCGGGTAGAGTAAAAGCACACACTCGCAAACACACTGTCGTGATGAATGATTGCATAATATTTACTTGAGCAGCTCTTTTCGCCTCCGAGGTAGACAAGGTGTTTGGGAGTGCAATTAAGACTTGTTCTAAATTCGGTTGAGAATAAATATCCGAAGGATTCTCGTGGATAGGGTAGGATCGATTTGATTAACATTTTGGACACATTCTGACAAAAAATTCCGTGAAGATGGTCATAGCGATTGTAAAGGTTGAAAGACTAGAGGATTGTCTAAAAGCTGGTGCTTGGAAGTTCTTTTGAGTCGATGAATTCCACCAATTAAAACATTGGTTTGCCGAACGTAATATTCTGCCAAAGGGTGCGATGAAGGGGGAGTCGAAAAAGCATTGTAGACCTTAGTTGAATAAAGCTGCTGGCGCAGACGGACTGTCTGCTGAGATCTTCAAGGCAGCTGGGGATGACCTGGTTAGGAGCATGTACCAGCTCATCTGTAAGATATGGTCAGAGGAAAGCATGCCCGAGGAATGGAGTCTCAGCATCGTATGCCCGATCCACAAGAAAGAAGACCCCTCTGACTGCGCCAACTACAGAGGAATAAGTCTCCTTAACATCGCCTACAAAATCTTCCCTGCCGTTTTGTGTGAACACCTGAAGCCTTTTGTAAATAAGCTGATAGGTCGACCAAGTCTTCACACTTCGGCAGATCCTGGAAAAAACCTGGAAAATTTCAAGTCAACACTCACCTGGTCGACTTCAAAGCCACATACGACAGCGTAATTAGAGACGAGCTATACAACGCTCATCAGACTATGCAGGATGACTTTGGAGAATGCTCGCTGCTCCTTCCGAATCGGTGAACACCTTACCGATAGTTTTGATGTCAAAAAAGGATTTAGGCAGGGCGATGCGCTGTCGTGTGATTTCTTCAACATCATATTGGAAATGATTTTGCAAAAATCACTGCCCAATACAAGAGGCACAATCTATTTCAAGTCTTCGCAACTCCTTGCATACGCTGACGATATTGACATAATAGGTAGATCACAGCGAGATGTCAATGAAGTGTTTGCGAGTATTGAGTTAGAGGCGGCGAAAGTTGGTCTGGTGGTAAACGAGGGCAAACCTAAATATATGCTATCATCAAAAAAGGACGCTCACCACCGACGTCTTGGCCATAACGTTCGTATTGGCAGTTATAAGTTCAAGGTAGTTAAAGACTTCGTCTACCTTGGCTCCGCAGTTACCTGGAACAACGACATCAGTTCCGAAATCAAACGCAGAATCACTCTTGCCAATCGCTGTTTCTCTGGGCTCAGGAGGCAATTGAGAAATAGAGCCCTCTCCCGAACGACAAAGTTGACTCTATATAAGACCCTTATCATCCCGGTCCTGTTGTACGGCGCAGAAGCATGGACACTATCAAAAGCGGATGAGGAGGCCCTTGGTCGGTTCGAGAGAAAGATTTTGCGCGTGATTTTCGGGCCTATAAACGCAGACGGAGGGTGGAGGAAAAGATTCAACCACGAACTTTACGGGCTGTACAGCGACAAGAGCCTAGTCAGGCGTCTACGGATTCAGCGCCTAAGATGGCTGGGCCATTTAGAGCGAATGGACACCACAGCTCCAGCCCGGAGAGTCTTTGAATCCAACCCCATGGGACGAAGAAGCAGAGGACGGCCGCACTTAAGATGGCGCACACAGGTGGAAGGGGACCTCAGCCAATTGGGTGTGCGGCTAGCAAAAGATCGTGCTAGATGGAGGGGCATGTTGGTTGAGGCCCAGGTTCATCCCGAACTGTAGCGCCCGCTAAGAAGAAGAAGAAGAAGACCTTAGGTGACGAGGGTTGCTGAGAGTCGATAGTTCCAGCTAACAGTTGGTACACAAAGAGAATGTAGGCTACTTCAGTCGATCTTCGTAGGGTGGTAATTCAATTCTATCAGACCATTGGAGACCATTGAGGTGGCCGTGGTGCAGTGGTAAGCATCACCGACTATCGAGCGAAAGGTTTGTAATTCAAAGAATGTCCATAGTCAAGAAATGCTGCTCCTGTACGGAAAAATTGTGCAACACAGCTGTTGTGAATGGGAAGGAATCAAAAATACCGAGCAAGGCATAACACACAGTATATGGCCACTTCAAATTCATGGCATGGAGCGTTTGCTGGGAACTACAACCAGCGTTAAAATTCAGTCGAGTTCCTCTCGAATCCTATCTAAGACACCCACCCCTGGAGAGTAGTGAACGAATATCTACGACCCAAACCATATGCACTCCGTCCAGGTTGTCCGACAAACATAATAAGAGTATAAAAAAAAAAGACTCAAAAACCTACGTTGCACAGCTTCAATTTGTACAGACTTGAGTAGCATATCTGAGAAGACTAAGTGGTCTGACTAAGTGATGTAGAGGGGTATGCTAACGTGCAACATCGTTTTATGAAGTCAAGGGAAGAATGGATGATATGGTCGATGAGGAAGAGAAATTTGAGCTTTCTATCACATATGATTCCTAGGTTCCGTATGAAAGAGAACCTAGGTTGCAGGAGCTCGTTAAAGAGATAGTAAGTTTTCTAGAAAAAATAGGGGACTGACACTTACCGATGTTAAGCACCAGGAAGCTATTATCACACCTTCGGTACTTAAGTAAGGTTATCCGTAGCCTCCACAGAGAGTATGCAATTAGGCCAGGTAGGCCCTTTGTGTTACTACGAGGGTAGTCGATCCCTTATTCATGGAACAACTTTGCGCTTCTTACGTAGTTAAGAAGGTCAGTTTTCCTTAACTGCTGAACGTCAGTCAGGTCGTTAAGGAAGTAGGAACCTTGGTAACATTTCCTGACATGACAGTGGGCCGGACAGGCGCCGTGCAGGTTTTGAATAGATTCAATAGAATAGATTCCTCTTCGTCTTAGCAGCATCTGTAGCAGTCATTCGAAACTTGCCCCAACCTTTGTGCATGACTACCAATAAGATAGTGACCAGTGATGATGCTGATGTCGTTTCGTTTAAGGGAGATTAGTACTTTGATTCGCTGATGATCAAGTCGAGGACAGACAGGCAAGTATGGCCTTTCGGTCCATCTCAGATTTTTCTTAGTCGTGGCTTGATTCGTTAGTTTAGTTTAATGTCTGCTAGCCATGCTTGTTTATTGCGTCGTTCCTTGTCTGGCGAGCATGTCAGCTCTTTCATTTCTCGAAATATCGCTATATCCTGGTACCCATGAGATGTGTATGTTAAACTGTTCAGCCATCTCGTTGAGAGATAGGGGGTAGTCGAGGCTTGCTTTAGAAGTGTACACATAAGACTCCATCGATTTCAGGGCAGCTTGACTGTCAATGAGGATACGAATATCATTAGTAGACATCACGTTCCACTACAGCCAAGACAGGGCTTCCTTTATTGCCAACAACTCCGCTAGAAAGACGTTGTAATGGTTCGGCAGTTTCGGGCCTGACTTAGGTTTAATTGTTTGCAGAACTCTCCGCTACCATCCTTGGTTGTTGACCCATCAATGTAAAAGTCCTCACAACCCTTGCGAGGTTGCTCTTGTTGGGACCAATTCTTCCTATCAGGGTGTGTTATCTTCATTTTTTCCTCAAAGACGGTGGTGGGTTTAATGTGGTCGGAGTTTTCTGCCAAAGTTATCCTGTTGTTCAGGATAAAGGAATAGCCAGTAATATAGCTCATCTATTTTAAGCTGGCCTTTAGTCTGGCTGCTGTGTATGTGGCTAGTTGATTACCGTAGTTATCGAGTGGGATTAGGTGGAGTAGAATGTTGAGCGCCGCCGTTGAAATATAACTTAGGGCCCCGGTGATGCACATACAAGATAAACTCTATACTTTCTCGGTTTGTTTGTGGTATGTTGTTTTGTCCAGGGCTCCATGGCGCAGTGGTTAGTTTGTTGGACTCTGACGTACGATGAGCGAGTTCGGATCCCGATAACACCAACGCCATCGAATGCTTATTTCGCGGTGTCTCCTCGGCGGGGTACTAGCAAAACCCTCCGTAGTATACTTGTTATGAAAAAACTTTTCGACACACGCCGTTCGGAATCGCCATTCAACTGTAGGTCCCTTTCACCTGCGTGAAAAATAATACACACACAACATGGGTGAAAGAGAGAAGCCTGGCTCTGGCCCTTAGAATAGGTCTAGCGAATGTGATATACAATCATAGGGTTAGTTTGGGGTTGAATCCCCATTTTTTTCCGTAAGGCTCTCCTGCAAGAGCAGAAATCTATGATTACCTTCTTTGCTCGTTCGGTTAGATTGTCTTTCCAGATTAGTTTCCGATCTAGTATAATGCCAGGATATTTGGCACTAGAAGAGTAGGTTCGCCTGGTACCGAGTAAAGCCATTGGACATATTCCCTGCATCTTGTGCTTTCTTGTGAAGAGCACAAGTTCCGTTTTCGGGGCGTTTATCCCGAGTCTGCTATTTTGTGCAGAGTATGAAGAGTACCGCGCGCATATGGTCATTCAGTGTAGGTAGATATTTATCTGAAATGGCAAATGCAACGTCATTAGCGTAGGCAATAACCTCCAGGCTTTCTTTCTCCAGTTTAGTCCGTAGTTCGTTTGGAACTACATTCCAGAAAAGAGGAGAGGGGACCCACCTATATGGGATGCCTCTGGTAAGTGATCTAGAGGTTACTTGGCTTCCCCACACTGCAAATGCTAATGTGTCATTCGACACATTTTAAGATTAAGTGTGACACTTCACTGCAAATGCTAGTGTGTTAAAGAACACGTTTGATCTTTGAAATTGAGGCACATTTTTTTTTTTTTTTTTTTTTTTTTTAATGGGCGTTAAAGCCCATGAAGGATCAGAGACAAGCTTCTCTCAATCACCCATGTTGTGTGTGATTTTATTTTTCACACAGGTGAAAGGGACCTACAATTTAATGCAGATTCCGAACGGCGAGAGCCGAGAAGCTTTTTCATGGCAAGTTTACTACGGGGGATTTTGCCAGTACCCCGCCGAGGAGGAGCATCGCGAAATAAACATTCGATGGCGTTGGTGTTATCGGGATCCGAACTCGCTCATCGTGCGCCAGAGTCCAACACACTAACACATATTTGTGTTAAAACTGTAACACGTTTTATTGCGTGTCATGAATAAAAGCTTTAGTGGCACGTTAAGTCAATAAGTGCGTTACAGCGACACACTTTGGATAAATCAATCAAACAAAAGGGAAATATCCCAACTATGTGTAACTTGCCAGAAAGTAATTTGCGAGTCGGATCCATGCCGTAATGGTTAACACATTGGATTCTCAGGGCAGTGATCACGTGTCCAAATCTCAAGGTTCCTGTGAACATTTTTCGCAGCGAACAAAAAAAAAAGACTCACCTAGTCCTCGCTTTCCGAGCACTTGTCACTTCGAAGCTGTGTGCCAAGTCAACCATTACGACATGTGTCCGAGTCGCAGTTTAAAAAATAGCTATGTACAATGAAAACATACACTATGGTGTGTTACGGCAACACATTTACCATTTCCAGTGCATTTAGAGAAAATTGTGCGATTTTTCGGTACTTGGTGGAAATCAAGGAAAATTTAAATTGCGACCGAGTCTATTTGATAGTATCCCGATCATTTTCATATCGTCTGTGTAGGTTGACAAATTGAGGAAGAGGCAACAATGGTTGGTTGTGGTGAATCTACCCTTTAGCAAACTCTGCCGGCGGGGTTTGCAGTATAAGAATAGACAATAGACTCGAAGAGTTCAGAAATAAAAGGCAATTGAATTGGCCTATGGTTAGAAATATCAATCTTAGAGCATTTTTGTGTATGAAAGATTCTTTCCATATTGTAAGGAAGGTATTATAGTTTGACAAAGGGAAAGACGAAGAAGAGTAGGAAGAGACTTAGATAGAGAAATGATACATTTCGTCTCGTGCCGTTGTGGGGGTTGGCAAGACGGTGGGTAAAGATGAGAAATCTTTTCGTTGAATGACGTCCTATTCGACGACGGCCTTGAGGCTCCGAGTCACACCCATGAGAGATAAATCATTAGTGGGGCAGACTGCTTAGGGATTTGAGTCCAGTTTTCATTCCATGGAGATTTTTAGTCAGCAGCAACTTAAGTGTCCTAACCTCAGAGTGCTTTTTTTGGTTTTTTTTTTTTAATCGCGCAGATTCCAGAGCTGTATACTCTTATAATGTTTATCATACAACCTGAGCGGAGGGCAGTGGTTTGGTTCGTAGAGGTACGTTCACTACTCTTCAGAGGTGGTTGTCCTAAATAGGAGGAGAGGAACCGACCGAATTTTCACGTCTGTAAGCTGCCTGAGTTTGATTTTTGACAGAGGTCTACCTTTCTCTCCGTGCAGTGCTTCGACTGTCGCGTTTCAACGCAATTTTTGTAGTATCGTTCTACCTTTGATGTGGTACAATTCTGTCCATTATCTGTGTGATCATCTCGTTCATTTGTTCAAGCTTCTTGTCAATCTCGTTATTTAATGGACGATCCGATAACTTGTTGCCATCTTGAAGATACTCTTAATTTCATCATGCCTCTCTCAGAGAAGCCCTCGCCCCTATTGGTAAAAAACCGAGACAGTCGCTTCTCGCAAGCCTCTCTTGAGACGGATCTTTCACCAGAAAAGTCGTTCTCTATGGATAGGAGTAGGTGGTAATCACCTGGTACCAGGTTCAAACTAGAAGATGGATGCATAACAACATCCTAACCAAGCTCCCAGAACTTCTGGATCTTTCACACGTAGGGCCAATCCCACCAAATACACCACAATATAGGGCAACCAGCAAAGCACTGCAGTCTTTTTCAGCTGCACATTATCAGTTGCTTCCTCATTGCCTGGCCCTATCCCTATGACCAGTAATCGTAACTCAATAGAGAAAGTGCATCTGCACATGCACCGCACCAAGCGCGTTGATTTAATTAAAAACAACAAAACCACCTAGACTAAGATGAAAATATGAGAAACAACCAAGCGCCGCACAGAACGCGAGAGGAAGCTATTTTATTTAAATTGATTTGAATCGGCTGCCGGACGAACGGCCCGGACGGCGTCAACATCGCAAGACCAACAACTACCACTCGCAAGCGCGACATTTGAAGTGTTTGCCTTTTTGGTTTCTGAGTATGGCCGTTTCTGACTGCAAAAACCAAAATAAATAAATATGTAGTTGCGTAGGTAGTTTGGTGTTAGGTGTTGGATGTTGGATGGCCCGAGGACAACAAGAGCTACTACGTATGCTAGCACTTGCCGTTCTCGAAACGATCGTTTTCCAAGTGATTTTCTGCTAATTCTTGTTCGCGTGTGGTTTTATTCTTTTCTGTTTCGGCGGCTTGTTTTCTATTTATTTTGTTTTCGAACGCATTTTTGAAATTCCATTCGATAATCTGCGAGTGCACAGCTAGGAATGAGTGCAGCAGGGACTTTAATGTTGGATCGGAGATTTACCGGTGCGGATCGAAAGTTCTCGGTTTCGGTGTCTAGTGTTGATATGATTTTTTGTTTTTTTTTTTGAAAAACATAATATTATCTGAAATAGGTTTTGAGCTAATTGTGAGGTACTGAGTGTCGTGGATTATTAAATGGTAATTCCCATGAGTTGTAATTGAAAAGAAATATATTTATGAACAGTACTGATCACATTTGATTGTATCTGAAAGGAGAAAATTCGTGGAATTTGTATTGAGTCCTGCAACCGAGTGAAATGCTTTCTGCTTGGTTATTGTTTTGAGAAAAATATGCTTTTAAAAAACCGTTAGTTAGGGGACAATCATAAGGTGTACAAATCATTTTTTGAAGCTTTTTTGAGAGTAATTGGCCCAATGTATGTTACTCAAAGCATTGCCCATAGCTTTCTACTACCTTGACCATCGTTAAAAAAATCATCATCTTTTGAAGCGATCCAAGAATCGACCCAATTTTTTGCTTTTTCGTAAGAAGTGAAGTGCTAACCGGTCAAGTCATAAGCTATCGACCGGAACACTTGGTAGTCGGAAGGAGGTTAAGTGGCGCCGGAGTTTCCTTGAAGACTTTAGCAACATGTGACCGAGTGTTGTCGTGTTGAAAGATCAATTTGTCATGCTGTTAAGCTTTAATGATCAGCTCAATTGCATCAATTGTTTTTGAAAATGATCCGCAATGATGATTTCGTTAATATGGTGTAACTCATAGTAGATACTTACCTATCAGGCCAGCGATCCATGGAGGATCTAAGCCTGAGCTATAGCTGCCTTCCATCCTTGACGGTACCGGGCACGCTGCTTCCAGTTGTCAAGACCAAAATGTCTTACATCCGGGATTACTTGGTCTTTATACCGGAGGTTCGGTCTTCCTCTTCTTCTCGAACCAGGAGGCTCGGAGTCGAAGACCCTCTCAGCTGGAGCGTTGATATCCATGCGCTCGATGTGGCCGAGCCAGTGTAGTCGACGGATCCTTGCCTTCCGGACTACATCCACATCTTGGTACAGCTCGTAGAGTTCGCGGTTGTGTCTTCTTCTCCATTTACCTTCCTCACAGACAGGACCAAATATCCGGCGCAGAATTTTTCTTTCGAAAGAGCCCAAAATCAGCTCCGCTGTCCTGCTTATCGTCCAGCTTTCGGCTCCGTATAGCAAGACTGGCAGAATGAGCGTTTTGTAAAGCATGACTTTGGTCTTTAGAGTGAGGAGTTTTGACCCCAGTTGTTTGGACAAGCCGAAGTAGCAGCGGTTGCCAAGGCCGATTCTATGCCGGATCTCCACTGTGGTGTCATTTGTGGAATTTACGTTTGCCCCGAGGTAGACAAACTCCTTAACTACCTCGAAATTGTAGCTGTCAATTGTTATATTTTGTCCCATGTGGTGAGCGACGGAATGGTTTTTGCTTGACAGCATGTATTTCGTTTTGTCCTCATTGATCTTAAGACCATCTCGTTTCGCCTGTTCTTCAATCGCCGTGAATGCTTCCACAATGCCACGGCGAGAACACGCGATGATGTCGAAATCATCCGCGTATCCTAGCAGCTGGATGGACTTGTAAAAGATAGTGCCTTCACTGTTGACGCCTGCCCTTCGCACTATCTGCTCCAGCACCAGGTTGAAGAGGTCATATGACAGCGCATCTCCTTGCCGAAATCCGGTGCATGTTTCGAATGGTTCCGAGGTTCTAGAACCGAATTGCACGGTGCGTGTTTTTTAGCGTGGCGCGACACAACTGGATCCGTTTTACCGGGTTCCCGAATTCGGCCATCGCACCAAACAGTTCTTCACGATGAATGCTGTCTTATGTGGCTTTGAAATCGATGAAAAGATGGTGTGTATCGATTCGGAACTCGTTGGTCTTTTCCAGGATTTGTCGAAGTGTGAACATTTGGTCTATAGTTGATTTGCCGGGCCGGAAGCCGCACTGGTAGCTGCCGATTAGTGCGGTGCAAAACGGCTTTAGGCGTTCACATAATACGCTGGACAGGATCTTGTATGCGACATTGAGCAGGGATCTACCTCTATAGTTCTTGCAAGTGTCGCCTTTTTTGTGGATGGGGCAAATAGAGCTGGTATTCCAGTCGTCGGGCATGCTTTCATCTTCCCAAATTCTGCAATTGATCTGGTGCATGCTCAATACCAGAACATCGCCGCCAGCCATCTGAGCCTGCGGCCTTGTTGTTCTTCAGCTTCTGAATTGCTGTGCCGACTTCTTCGATGCTGGATGGGAGGACTACTTCAGCGGCTGGAGTTGGGATTTCCTCGGTCCCTACCACTCTATCTTGGTCATGCTCGTTAAGCAGCTGCTGGAAATGCTGCTTAAATACATCCACTATTCCCTGCGGGTCGGTGACAAGATTACCGTCGCAGTTTCGAAGAGCCTGGGTGCCCTTTTTGAAGCCTCCTGCAAGGTCTTTGGCTTTATTGTAAAAGGCTCGGGTTTTATGTTTATCCCTAGACTCCTCGATATCCTTGATCTGGGAGGCTGCGAAGATTCTTTTCTTTTGTCGCAGTAGTTTTTTTTTTTTTTTTTCTCCCCCCTTCTCCTGGCTCGGTACTCTTCTTGCGCTGCTCTGGTTTTCCTCTGCAGTAAATCACTACCAGTTAATTCGACCAGATGCACAGCATTTGCTCTTTGTCATGAATATTCGGTTTGGCCATTGAAGTTGACATATGGCCGGGCTTACACCACGATTTTCTTTGCTCTGAATGGTTATAGTGGATACGCTTTTCATCCGCCGTCACCCTATCGATTTTGTCTCTGGAGCAGTTGTTCCTTACTTACTTAACGGGCGCTACAGTTCGGGGTGAACCTGGGCCTCGACCAACATGCCTCTCCACCTAGCACGATCTTTCGCTAGTCTTTTCCAGTGCCGCACGCCCAGTTGGTTGAGGTCCCTTTCTAGTTGTGCGCGCCACTTTAGGTGCGGCCGTCCTCTATTTCTTCGTCCCTCGGGGTTGGATTCAAAGACTCTACGGGCTGACCTAGCCATTTCAGGCGTTAGATCCGTATACGCCTGACTAAACTTATGTCGCTGTACAACCCATACAGTTCGTGATTGAGCCTTCTCTTCCAACCCCCCTCTGTGTTTATAGGACCGAAAATCGCACGCAGAATCTTTCTCTCGAAACGACCAAGGACTTCCTCACCCGCTTTAGATAAAGTTCATGTTTCTGCGCCGTATAACTGGGCCGGGATAATTGAGGTCTTATATAAGGTTAACTTGGTCATACGAGAGAGGGCTCTACTTCTCAATTGCCTCTTGAGCCCAATGAAGCAGCGGTTGGCAAGAGTAATTCTGCGCTTGATTTCAAAACTGGTGTCATTGTTCACTGCGGTCACTGCGGAGCCGAGGTATATGAAGTCCTTAACTACCTTAAACTATATCTGCCGATATGCACGTTCTAGCCAAGACGTCGGTGGTAAATGTCCTTTTTTGATGACAGCAGATATTTAGTCTTGCCCTCATTAACTGCAAAACCTATTTTAGCCGCCTCCATCTCAATACTCGCAAACGCCTCATTGACATCTCGCTGTGAGCTACCTTTTACGCCAATGTCGTTGGCGTATGCAAGGAGTTGCGAGGACTTGAAATAGATTGTGCCTCTTGTATTGGCGTCTGATTTTTGCACAATCATTTCTAATATGATGTTAAAAAAAATCACACGACAGCGCATCGCCCTGCCTAAATTGTTTTTTGACTTCGAAACTATCGGTCAGTTCTGTACCGATTCGGATGGAGCAGCGTATTCTCCAGAGTCATCTTGCAAAGCCTGACGAGCTTACCAGGGATGTCAAAAGTAAACATGGCGTTATATAGCTGGTCTCTATTTACGCTGTCGTATGCGGCCTTGAAGTCGACTTGAAATTCATCGGTTTTCTCCAGAATCTGCCGTAGTGGGAAGATTTGATCGATGGTGGCCTTCCCTGGCCTGAAGCCACACTGATAAGGTCCTATCAGCTTATTTACGAACGGTTTCAGGCATTCACATAAAACGGCAGCGAAGATCTTGTATGCACATGAAAAAAACGGCGTTCGACCGTCTTTTGGCTTGGGTTCAAGCTGTTAAAGAACAAGTTGCATCAAAACAAAACAATCAAATCAGTCCAACACAGGGGACATTTCTCAACTATATGCAACCTTACCAGGAACCAATTTGGAAGCTGGACCCATAGTGTAATGGTTAACTTATTGGACTCTCCAATCAGTGATCCGTGCTCAAATCTCAAGGTTCCTTTTCCTTTTTTTCCTTTTCGCAGCGAACAAAAGAAAAAAAACACCGGCCAAGTGCGACTCGGACTCGCGCACGAAGGGTTCCGTACCATAAGAATGAAAGAGATGTTGTATGTTACTTCATAACATTAAAACGGCTAATCCGTTTGAAATAATTTCTTGCATGATGACAGATCTTGGTTGCAGGCAGGCTATAGTCATATTACTTTGATGATCAAAAATCTCCATGAATAGATAGTTTATCATCAAAATGTCCATTGAATTCAAATCAATTTTCTTACTTGACAGTGAAGAGGTGAAAAGGTGAATAACTATAATTATAGAAATAACGTTTTCAGCTAAGATTAATACAACAGAAGACACAATAGGGATCAAAGTTTGGAAGTTTGCTACTGGTTGTGGGATATTGTAGACTAACCTTAGGTCAGTACGTGACCAAGAGGATTTTTTGGATGAAAATCATGCCTGTTGTATGGGGGCCCCCCTTAAATATTTATTTCTTTCTGTTTTTAGTATTTGTTGTTATATGTATGTATATTGGCGTTACAGTCCATGAAGGACCTGAGCCGAGCTTCTCTCAATCACCCATGTTGTTTGTGATTTCATTTTCCCATAGGTGAAAGGAACCTACAGTTTATTGCCGGTTCCGAACGGCGAATTTCGAGAAGCTTTTCATGACAATTTTACTACAGGGGGTTTTGTCAGAACCCCGCTGAGGAGAAACACCGTGAAAAACACGTTCGATGACATGGCTGTGTCGGGATTCGATCCCGTGTCATCGGCGTTAGAGGCCCACACACTACCCACAGCGCACGGTGCTCTCATTTGTTGTTATAGCGACAATAGAAATACATCATCTGAAAAAATCATCTGTAAAAATTTCAATAGTCTAACTATCACGGTTCATGAGATACAACCTGATGACAGACGGACGGACCGTTTTACTCTTTGAGTACGGAACCCTAAAAAGACCCATCAAGTCCTCGCTCTCCAAGCGTTTGTCGCTTCGAGGCTCATCAAGCCCGAAACATTGATCTTTGTTTTTTGTTTGATTAAATTGGTCGTTTTTTTTTTGTTGTTGTAAAGCAACATTGTGATGATCGTGCTATCTGGCCCGAAGGAGCAATGTACCTATAGAATAGGAGAGGTGAGTAGTTAAGTTTCTTTGTTTTTTGGTGGCTGCGGACCTTGAAATTCCAGTGTGTTAAGCATTACACCATGGATCCAATTCGCAAACTGCTTTCTGGCAAGGTTGCATACACCTACATATGTAGTTGGGAAGTTTCCCTTTTGCTTGATTTATTGATCCAAAGTGTGTTAATTATTAACAAGTATGTCGCTACAGCACACTTAAGGTGTCATCAGAGTTTTCATTCATGACATGCAATAGAAGGTGTTATAGTTTTAACACGAATATGTATTTCAAATTCAAAGACTAAACGTGTTAAGTGACACACTTAATCTTAAAGTGTGTCATCTAATACACTTCTGCGTGCTGTTTAACACATTACAATTTGCAGTGCATGGCCTTGAGGTGGTTTGAAATTGCTTGTTGAGTCACTCCCAAGGTTTCAGCGTGGTCCTCTTGAGTTTGCCATAAATCCTGATCCAATAATGCCTCCAACTCAGCGTTTTCAAACCTTACTGGTCTTCTTTCGCGTTTTTTGTCACTGGTGTCAAAATCACCACTTCTATAACGCCGAAACCAATACTCACATGTTTTTATTGATGGCGTCTGTTCCCCATAGGCTTTACGTAGCCATCGATGGCCTTCAGCGGCACTTTTCTTCAGGTTAAAGTCCTTCTCGCAAATGTTATTTTGTTGGCCCATAAGTTGAATCATGTTTATGGCACAAAGAATGCGTGCTGTTTATGAGACATACTGATTATTAGAGGACAATGGTGACGCATTAATATATTGGGGCTATATACAGGATACCAGCTACACCATCTTTTGCAAAGCCCTCAAAATCTATTTGTACACCTAATAGTATCCTCGTAATGCGGTGATAAGTAGCATAAGATTCCCTCGCATGCGAATCCACACAGCAACCTGGCGATCTCCGGACGGTCGAACCGCCAACCAAATCGACCATGTGCTCATTGACGCAAGGCACTCGTCAAACATCCTGGATGTGCGAACATTCAGAGGGGCAAATGTCGACTCTGACCACTTCCTCGTAGCACGAGATTCAGAGCTCGACTGTCCAATGTCAGAAAGCTGCACCAGCCCATCAGGAGGAGGTTCGACATTGGGCGCCTGAGCACACCGAAGGTTGCCAGAGTCTACAGGGAGCAGCTGAGCGAAACACTCTACGGTATGCCTACGTCGAACACAAATGCCAATAATATGTGGCTGCATTGCCGGTCAGCCATTCAGGAAGTAGCCGAAACCACCTTAGGATACCTACCACCCCCGACATGATGGCGAGTGTGAGCAGAAAAAGGCAGCAACCGACGAGGCGTACCAAAAGGCGCTGCAGAGGAAAACCAGGGCAGCGCAAGAAGAGTACCGAGCCAGAAGAAGCGGCTACTTCAGCCGCTGAAGTAGTCCTCCCACCCAGCATCGAAGAAGTCGGCACAGCAATTCAGAAGCTGAAGAACAACAAGGCCGCAGGCTCAGATGGCTTGACATCAGAGCTCTTCAAGACTGGCGGTGATGTTCTGGTAGGGAGCATGCACCAGATCATCTGCAGAATTTGGGAAGATGAAAGCATGCCCGACGACTGGAATACCAGCTCTATATGCCCCATCCACAAAAAAGGCGATCCTACCTCTTGCAAGAACTATAGAGGTATATCCCTGCTCAATGTCGCATACAAAATCCTGTCCAGCGTATTGTGTGAACATCTAAAACCATTTTGCACCGCACTAATCGGCAGCTACCAGTGCGGCTTCCGGCCCGGCAAATCAACTATAGACCAAATTTTCACACTTCGACAAATCCTGGAAAAGACTAACGAGTTTCGAATCGATACACACCATCTTTTCATCGATTTCAAAGCCGCATACGACAGCATTCATAATGAAGAATTGTTTGGTGCGATGGCCGAATTCGGGATCTCGGTAAAACTGATCCAGTTGTGTCGCGCTACGCTAAAAAACACGCGATGCACCGTGCAATTCGGTTCTAGGACCTCGGAACCATTCGAAACATGCACCGGATTTCGACAAGGAGATGCGCTGTCATGTGACTTCTTCAACCTGGGGCTGGAGCAGATAGTGCGACGGGTAGGCGTCAACAGGGAAGGCACTATCTTTTACAAGTCCATCCAGCTGCTAGGATACGCGGATGATATCGACATCATCGCGTGTTCTCGCCGTGGCATTGTGGAAGCATTCACGGCGATTGAAGAATAGCCGAAACTAGTTGGTCTTAAGGTCAATGAGGACAAGACGAAATACAAGCTGTCAAGCAAAAACCAATCCGTCGCTCACCACCTGGGACAAAATATAACAATTGACAGCTACAATTTCGAGGTAGTTAAGGAGTTTGTCTACCTCGGGGCAAACGTAAATTCCACAAATGACACCACAGTGGAGATCCGGCATAGAATCGCCCTTGGAAACCGTTGCTACTTCGGCTTGTCCAAACAACTGGGGTGAATGGAGAAGAAGACACAACCGCGAACTCTACGAGCTGTACCAAGATGTGGATGTAGTCCGGAAGGCAAGGATCCGTCGACTACACTGGCTCGGCCACATCGAGCGCATGGACATCAACGCTACAGCTAAGAGGGTCTTCGACTCCGAGCCTCCTGGTTCGAGATGAAGAGGAAGACCGAACCTCCGGTATAAAGACCAAGTAATCGCGGATGTAAGACATCTTGGTCTTGACAACTGGAAGCAGCGTGCCCGGGACCGTCAAGGATGGAAGGCAGCTATAGCTCAGGCTCAGATCCTCCATGGATCGCTGTCCTGATAAGTAAATAAGTAAATAATAGTATCCTCAAAATGGAATAGAAAGTATATCAGATCCTGTTTCATTAAAGTTCATTAAAGTTCTTTAAATATGTACACCTAACTCACCTCAAAGCCCTGTTGTCCTTACAATAGACTTAAAGGGTTTCACCCTTATATATCTTCTTCTTTGGTGGAGTTATAGCCCATGAAGGACCAGAGCCAAACTTCTCTCAATCACCCATATTGTGTGTGATTTATTTTTCACACAGGTGAAAGGGACCTACAGTTTAATACCGATTTCGAACGACATGAGTCGGGAAGCTTTTTCATGGCAAGTTTACTACGGCGAGTTTTGCCAGTACCCCGCCGAGGAGGAACGTCGCGAGGCCGCCGTGGCACAGTTGTTAGTGTGTTGGACTCTAGCGCACGATGAGCGAGTTCGGATCCCAATCACCCTTATAAATGGTATAAGGAAATGAAAGTCATAAAAGTCATGTAAAGGGGCAAAAATTCTCCGTCTGTACTAAAGTCGCAACTTTGCGGATTTACTGACAAGTGTACAGACCACTTGAACCTTGATCACGACGAATATCATCAGGGAAGTAATAACCTAATCAATAGACGCTACCATCTTAGAGTTCAGGCTTTCGTGAAGAGTTTCGACTTGGTTTAAATGATAGCAAAACGCCTTCTCAGTAGGCTTGGTGATAGTCCTTGTTGCTTTGTACACTTAGTCATAATATATCATCGAAATTAAGTCATTCAAACAGTCAAAAAGATGTTTCCCTGTTGCTAGGTTAGGTAAGGTGACTTCCCTCCGTACAAACGGTGAGGATCACTTAATCCAAGATCAGTCCATTGCGCTACCACAGGAGTCGGCTTGGTCGCCGTCACTCTTGGGGGCATTTTCAGTTTCGAATAAAATTCGACAGTTTGTTGATCTCTGTTTCGAATGTTTGTTGATCTCTGTTTCGAATAAATCCCTTAGTTCATTAAAGGAATATTCTCCCAGAAATCGTCTTCTTGAGGAGGCTAGCCCAGGGCAATTGCATAGGAGATAGGATGGAGATTCTTCCTCTTCCTCATCATGACACCTACTGCAATAGACGTTATATGGCAGTCCTATTCTAGCAGCATGTTTCCCTAATGCGCAGTGTTCTATTAGGACACCAATTAGGCTGCTCATACATTGCCTGCGTATGCTTACCAGGCTTGTGGTTCTACGTTGACAGTACTTGGGTCAGGTTTTCTCGCGTAGTTGCATGTAACAAGGTCACGCCATCTCTCATTGGCCTATTGCAGTGCCTGTTTCGAGATTTTATATTTTTGCGTTTCTATTGGTGGATGGATTTCTCCTTTAACAGTCGATAGCTCTAGTATGGTGCCTATTTTGGCTAGTTCGTCTGCGTCACAGTTCTTCTTCTTTGGTGGCGTTACAGCCCATGAATGACCGGAGCCAAGCTTCTCACAATCACCCATGTTGTGTGTGATTTATTTTTCACACAGGTGAAAGGGACCTACAGTTTAATGCCGTTTCCGAACGGCGTGAGTCGAGAAGCTTTTTCATGGCAAGTTTACTACTTAGAAGTAGGGAACTTACGTGATTCTAAGTTCCAGTTATTCTGCGCTTAGTCTCGGTACTGATGTTGTTCGTATTTGTTACTGCGGATCCAAGGTAGACGAAGTCCTTGACCATTTCAAAGTTCTTGCTGCCCATTGTGACGCTCTGTTCGAGGCGTCGATACTGTGCGTTCTTTCTTGATGGCAGCATATACTTCGTTTTGGCCTCATTTACCGCCAGAGCCTCCAATACTGCCTCCTCCACTTCAATGCTAGAAAACTCTTCATTGACGTCCCGCTACGTTAGACCAATCACCGAGAATATCGTCGACGTAAGCTAGCAGTTGAACGAACTTTTGAAAGATCGTGCCCCTAGTGCTGACTTGAGAGTTTCGCACGATCTTCTCAAATATGATGTTAAAAAAGTCGATGAAGGTCTCGGTAAGTACGTTACCACGCTTTATTGAGCAACGAGAATTTTCCATCGTTATCCTATACAATCAGACGAGTGTGATTTTTTTTTTTTTTTATACATGGGGCTAGTGCTACTATTAGCAATATGGCACTGTGACCTTTGCAGATCTATTGTGCCTGCTAGCCGAGTAGCCTCTCCACCTCTATAATGAAGTTGAGAATGCTTCTCGTAGGAGCCAGGGTGATCCCCTCAGGAGTCATAACTTCACTGAGAAGGATGCGCTTCCTAAGATGGCAGAGAGCAGCACACGTTAGATCCCGTTAGATAGCTGACTAGTCTTCTGATATCCCCTCTATTGAGTTTGAGTATGTCAATAGGGTGTTTGTTCACAGGTCGTATAAGTCGTTTAGATTGACGGAGTCCCCGAACACTGTTCCAGTAGGACAGGTGTTGCGATTTTTCCCACTTGTCTAAGAGGTAATTTATCTTAGACCCGGGAATGCCGCAGAGAGGTTCCGGACCTATGTATTTGTCGCTGGAACCTTTTCTGGCAAGTTGGTCGGCAATTTCATTGCCCTTGATACCTTTATGTCCTGGCACCCACCTAAGTTTAACAGTGTTTCTTTTGGCGAGGTCTTGCAGGGCGTCATGGCATTCCTTGACGGTTTTTGAGTTCGTGCTGCACGAACCCAGTGCTTTAAGCGCTGCTTGGCTATCAGAGAGTATGTTGATAGTTACTCCTTTGATGCCAGTATCGAGATTTAGATTTACACATGTTAGGATGGCATGCAGCTCTGCTTGGAAGACGCTGGGGCTTATTCCCAGGGCCTTCGAGATCTTGCGTTTTGGTCTAAAGATGCCGGCGCCAACGCCAGAAGCCATCTTGGAGCCATCCGTGTGCCGCCTAAGGCCTTTGACATTCAGCAGGGGATCACTGTTTTCCCATGCTGAGATCAGTATCTAAAACCTCTTGTCAAAGGTAGGGTGTGTGGCAATGCGTCCGAGACTGTAGTAATCTTATCCAGCTCGGGAAAGTGTTGTAATATGGATATGTGGCCTGCAGGTCTACATGGCATATTTGTTCCCGAGCAGAGGATTCTGATTGCACTGCGTAGTGCCACCTTCTTGATAAAAAGGTGCAGTGGAGCGAGTCCATTGAGTGCTTCTTATGCTGCCGTAGGGCAGGACGGCATAGCGCCTGTGATGCCGAGACATGATAGTTTCTGAAGGCGTTGAAGCTTAATAATTGTAGTTTTTTGTTCAACTTTTGTCCACCATACGGTGGACCCGTAGGTGACGATAGGCCTTACTATCGCGGTATATAACCAGTGGACTACCTTAGGTTTAAGCAGCCAGGTTTTACCGTAGGTGCGTCGGCAGGCCCACATTGCCTAGACGAGTGTGATAGGCATGGCTCTGTATAGCTCATCTCTTTATTTGTCGTCTGAAATCGACGAATAGGTGGTGAGGGTCGATCTGCATTTCTTGGGTTTATTCTTCCGTGGCCTGAAACCACACTGATAACGACTTATCAGGGTGTTGACACACCGTTCGTCAGGCGTTCACACAAAGTAGCAGAGAGGATCCCTCTATAATTGGCGCGGTCAAAGGGGCCTCCTTTCTTGTGGATAGGGAAAACGACACTTGTCGGGCATGCATTCCTCCGACCATATTCTAAAGATGAGCTGGTGCACTGCCAGCTCATCCCCAGCTGCTGCAAGCAGTTCCACGAACAGTCCGCCCGCTCTAGCAGCTTTGTTTGACTTCAGCCTTGATATTGCTATCTTGACGTCGTCAAAGTTCTGCCTGACAGCGGTATTTGAGTCTTTCTCGCCGTTTAGCAGTCTGAGGCACTGGAAGCAGCTGGCCAAAGATCGTGCCGGTTGGAGAGGCTTGTTGGTTGAGGCCTTGTTTCACCCCGAACTGTAGCGCCATCTACGTAAGTAAGTAATTTCGGCCGAGATAACCAGCGAAGGAACTGCGAATGAGAACCAAAGGATCCAATTTTATGGATTAGCCGAGTGTGATTAACAGAATCAGACGCTTTACTGAAAGTAGTATAAATAGTATCTATTTGGTGCTTTGTAAGACGTAAGATGAAAATAGTATCAGATTTGAGGTAGTGGAACTACCCAAGACAAGACCGTGTTGCTCATCCAGCCGATGTTCTTTAACAAGAAATTCAATTTTAGTTTTTATGATGCTTTCAAGTAATTTAGGAGCGATTGATAATATTTTTCTCTTTTTTTGTAAGAATAAATATGTAAACCTAACCTACAATTTTGATACCTTATTTCTACCAAAACCTGATTCATATTATTCAAACGTTTTTTGCAGCCGCCACGAGCCTGGTAACTCTGCTTCCATTCACAATAGGAAACCTACAACTGTCATCGAAGCCAAAACGAATATCCAGCACCCGTTCACAATCAGAGTCGAAATAACCCCCCACAACAAATCTCGAACTGAGCCCATTCCACACACATGTGTGTGTGTGTGTATAACCGTCATCTGCACTTGCTCGCAGTCAATTCAGCCGCCCCGCGAGCAACTACTGTTACTGTCTTCTGTACCAAACAACCCACACGACGCTCTCCGCACTAAGCCACGTAACTCCAACATCTGAATTGACAATTCACCACCCAAATCCATACTCTCAGCTCAACCGCAACGTCGCACAAGAAACAAGAAGCAATCAGCCAGAGCGAGACACAAAAGCACCAACACATCAAGCACGCCGTCAACGTCGTACACCGATATCAACGACTCGGCAATTCCGACATCGTTCCGCCGTCACGCAGCGCCACAGACAGAATCCAAGAGGGAAAATTCCTGACCAACGAAAACGAAAACCAGTCACGGGCAGTCTGCAGTCAGTCATTTCTGAGAGGCCGAGTCGAGTGGAGTTGTGAACAGTGAGAAGCGTTAACGCAACACAGCGATCCGAAAGTTTTGTTGTTAGTTAAGAGCGAAAGAGAGCCAAGTCGCGCTGAGCGTGTGTTACCGAGTGAGATAGTGCCGTCGAAAAATTACTATTTCCTTCCTCATTGTGCGTTTTTGTGTTTTTTTTTTTGTTTTTTTGTTTGGTTGTTGGGTTGTTGGAGTGATTAGTAGATGGTTCCATTTACCACTTGGATTTTCTTCCATCTGCAGCAGTCGTGTGGTATGCATGTGTGCGTCTTCACACTAAACTCTATTTTCTTTCGATTTGTCTTACTTTCGTTGTAAAGTTGTGTCGAAAAGGAACATTTCCAAAGACCCCAATAGTGTATCCACAGTGAGAAAACAATCTGTTCTTGTATCAAAATGCTGTGAACCTGTGAAAGATACATATATACACCTAATTCGAAGCACAGAGTCGGTCGTCACAAGGATTTACAATTTCTTTTCTGTTTTTTATCGCGAGATTCCAGAATAGTAGTAGTTAGTCGAAAATGCAAACGTAAAAATCGTAGTGGAAGTACATAGTAGAGATCCCAAGAATAACGAAGGAAAAGCGAACGTAAAGGAAGAAAGAGAGAGAGAAGCGAGAAACCAAAAACAACAAAAAACTTACAACTCAACTAGTTACCTACCAACCGTGGACCGTACGAACGTACCCGATAGTCGGGTGTCGAGAAGTTGCTTTTCGCTGTTCTTCTGTGTGTTCGTGTTTTTTTTTCTCATTCTTTCTGTGTTTTTGTTTTTCTTCATTCTCGTTCTATCAGTGTGTGCTGTGCTGCGCTGCCTCGTGTATGCAAGTGTGTATTTTCTACTATAGCTCTTAGCTGGGAGCTCTGTGTTTAACGTTATACTTAAATGTGTTTACACACATAGAAATGTGCTAATGCCAAATGCGATTTCTCTGCTGGAAAAAAGGTTGACGAAAAACACGTAAAGAACACGACGAAAACGACCAAGAAACAACAACTCAAAAAAAAAGAACCTTTTTCCTCGTCTTTCGTATCTTTTCCCTTCCTCGTGTCTGTTTCATCGGAACGTCTATTCCGTCAATTACTACATTCGTCTCCTCTCCCCATATACAAAGTATACATGTTGGTATTAGAAAAAAATTCACATTTTCGTGGTCAAAATTGCAAATGTACAAAAGTGCCTTCGTGAAAAGGAATAAACGAGTGTCGACCATACTCATGTGTACATAGAATAAAAAGTTTAAAATATCATTACGAAACACCGTTAAACTCAAACCATTGAACAGACAAATTCAAATCCAACGAAAGTAAATAAAAAAAAGGAAAAAAGCAAAATTAGCCATAGTTATAGCCAACCACCCTACTGCAATAGTAGTAACTGACGACAACGTAACGTAAAAAAAACAAAAAAAAAATGTTTTCGGAAGGAATTCATCCAATTGGCGATGGGCTGCTGGACGTGGACGACGAACGTATGCATGGATTAATTGTCCAGGACGACATCAACGAGATCTACGAAGTGGAACAAACTCCATTTGCAAGGTATGTATACCACATTCTTACTTTACTCTGATAATTACTTAACAATTACTACCAGTGCTTTTCTTCTCCAAGCCTTAGACGCACCATAGTGGTGGATACTGTCGCAACTGACCTTAGAGTCTGTTTTGTTTTATTTTCTTAATCGCGCATTTGAAAAATGCATTCAAAGCATTCAAGTATGTACCTATGTATTTCCATAGACATAACAACATGAATTGCCCATTCTCCCAGTGCTTCTTCTTCTTAATGGGCGCTACAGTTCGGGTTGAACCTGGGCCTCAACCAACATGCCACTCCAACTAGCACGATCTTTTGCTAACCTTTGGAGCTGTGGTGTCCATTCGCTCTACATGGCCTAGTCATCTTAGGCGTTGAATCCGTAGACGCCTGACTAGACTCATGTCGCTGTACAGCCCGTAAAGTTCGTGGTTGAATCTTTTCCCCCATCCTCCTGCGTTTATAGGCCCGAAAATCACGCGCAAAATCTCCTCATCCGCTTTTGATAGTGTCCATGCTTCTGCGCCATACAACAGGACCGGGATGATAAGGGTCTTATATAGAGAGAAGTCACCAAATAGGTGGTGAGTGTCGACTTGAAATTCATTGTTTTTTCCAGGATCTGCCGTAGTGTGAAGATTTGGTCGATGGTGGACTTCCCTGGCCTGAATTCGCACCGATAAGGACCTATCAGCTTATTTAAAAAAGTCTCCAGGCGTTCACACAAAACGGCAGAGAAGATTTTATAGGCGATACATATTAAGAAGACTTATTCCTCTGTAGTTGGCGCAGTCAGCGGGGTCTCCTTTCTTGTGGATCAGGCATACAATGCTGAGATTCCATTCCTCGGTCATGCTTTCCTCTGAACATATCTTACAGATGAGCTGGTGCATGTTCCTAACCAGGTCATCCCCAGCTGCCTTGAAGTGCCCAGCAGAAAGTTGGTGCGCGCCAGCAGCTTTATTCGACTTGAGTTTCGATATGGCAATCTTAACTTCGTCGTGGACTACGATTCTACTACATATGTACATATGTACTAGGTGTCCGTTCTCATCCCTGGAGGCTTCCGTTCTGGCTTTATAACCTTGGCATGTTCGCTTTATCTGTTGATAAAACTTTCGAACGTCACACCTGCAGTAACACCTCCAAATCCTCAATCGCGTGCTTTTCGTGCTCTTTCTTCTTTCTTCTGAAAAGCTTTAGCTCGTCCCTTCTTTTTAGCTCGTAGAGCTCACGAGCTGCTCTTGTTCTTCTATGCAGCGAGGCTTTATATGCCTCCTGCTTCGCTGTGTGAATCCTCCTGCACTCGTCATGGAACCAGGTGTTTCTTCGTGGTGGAGCCTTGAAGCCAAAAACTTCGGATGCAGAGATTTTCAGGGCTTGTTTGCAAAGGTTCCACTGCTGTTGAGGTGTATTAGAGAGCTTTAGGGAGACGCGTTCGGTAAAAGTACGAGCGGTTTCTGGCGATAGTAGCTTTGCGACGTCATAGCTTTGTATTCTAATTCTACTCCGCTGCGTTCGTAATATCTGTAGGCGCATCTTGACTACTACAAGATAGTGGTCCGAGGCGATGTTAGCTCCTCGGAAAGTTCGAACATAAAGAATAGTGGAGGACTATCTGACGTCAATCATGATATGATCAATCTGGTTAGTGATTGATCTGGCGACCGCCAGGTGCCTTTGTGTATATCGAGGTGCGGGAAGCGCTTACTGGCTAGAAGGAGATTTCGCCCCGTAGCAAGATCAATCAGCCTGTGTACAATTTTGATCTCATAGCTGGGACATGGGCATACTTTCTGTCTAGGAGATCGTAGAACTCATCTTTGGTGGAGTCATCCTTGTCTTCCGTGGGGGCGTGGACTGATATCAGGCTGATGTTAGAAAATTTTGCCTTGATACGGATCGTTATGAGGCGTTCGCTCACATGCCGAAAGCTTAGGACTTTTTGCCTAAGTCCACCTTGAACAACAGTCGCCGTAGTAGATGTCGCAGGTTTTCAGCCGCTTTATACCCGGCTCATTCCATCGCATTTCCTGGATGGCGGTTAAGTCCGTTTTATAGCGGTCTGTTGAGAGGCCTAACATTCCACGTACCGAGCCGAAGATCATTGTCCTTTTTTTCGTTGTTTGCAAGGGCTGTCAACATTGATCCGGTTTGTTTTATGCGAGGCTTGTGGTTGTTTCGGAGTTTGTAGTTTTTTAGGGTTACGGCTTACTAGGCCGTAGCATAACCGTATAATCCTGTTTTTTGGCGCAGGAGGCTCGCCATTCGCAATTTCCCGTCTGAAGTTACATAGGAAATCTCCAGATGGCACCACGAGGAGGTGGGGATGAGACTTACTAACAGTGCCGCAAGATTTTCGACTGCGGTGGCTCTTCTTGCTTTTTACGCTACCCCTACGAGGCCTTTTTTTGTCCTTTGCCATCCAGTGCTCAGTGCTAGTGCTAACAAAAAGCACGAGGCACTATGACCTTTAACGATCTATTGTGCCTACTAGCCACTTCCTTAAATGAAGTTGAGAATGTCTCTCATAGGAGCTGAGATGATCCCCTACGGAGTCATAATTTCACTGAGAAGGATAACTACGCTTCCTCAGATGGCTTCCTCTGTCTCCGTCGCAATCTCGGTCGCGGTCGGCATTGCCGTCGTTAAGGATTGGCAAAATTTCGCCTACAATGAGGTCGCTTTGTTATGTCAAGTTTTAACAGCTGTTTTCACCTTTATCCATATACTTACAACGAACCGTCAACCGCCGATTTGAAAATGTCGTACGGCCGAGCTAAAAGTTAGCCAACTCTCGCGACACATCCTACGACCGAGACAGCGACCGCGACCTCATTGTATTCCAGCAGTCACACATTATCTGCCCTGCAGTCTCTTCGTCCTCGAAACAGAGTCGACACTCAGTTTCAGACGGAAGGTTCATTTTATTGAGATGATATCTCAGACAACAGTGTCCCGTAAGGTACCTGACTAGTCTTCTAATATCTACTCTATTAAGTTAGGGTATATTATAGAGTGTTTGTTCAGGGGCCGTATAAATCTCTTCGATTGCCGAAGTCCTTGAACGTTGTTCCAAAAGGACAGTTGTTGCGATTTTTCCAACTTGTCTAAGAAGAAGTTGCCGGAACATTTTTCTGGCGAGTTGATCGGCAATTTCATCGCCCTTAATACCTACTGTTATGAAAATAAATTGTCGTTCCCGAATAGGTTTCGATCACTGGATTGCGAGAAACTATAATTGACTACTTTCTTTTCAATATACCCACTTTATTTATTATTACAACCTCAGATCAAAAATATGGGCGCTTCACCTTTATTACAAGTTCTTACACACTTTATTGCTTACACACACTTTCCTATTCCACCACGGAACAGATCACTTATCTGTTTGCTTCACCTTTATTACAACGTTTGTCTCTACAACCCACTAGATGGCTTGATTACCGACTGATCACTCGTTATTGATTCCCTAAGACTGAATGCTCCCGCTTATATAGCCCTCGGTCCACTTTCCGTTCCCCTTCGGAAGTCTCTAGAATGCTCTGACATTCAGCAGTATGCCGCTGAAAGTTGCCATCATTTCCTTTTTAGCTGCAACAGACCATTCCAAACTTTGACAGCGAAATTCGAACATAACCGTCGCTTCGTGTCCGTAACAATACCTTTGTGCCCTGGCACCCACCAGAGTTTGACTTTGATTCTTTTGGCAAGGTCTTGTAGATTTTTGAGTTCGTGCTATACGAACGCATGGCTATCAGGCACTATATTGATGGTTACTCCTCTTATGCCAGTCTCTAAGTTTAGATTGACGCTTGATAGGTTGAGGCCCAGGTTAAACCCGAACTGTAGCGCCCGAAGAAGAATGTAAGGATAGCATATGTATATGTATGTAATCCTGCTTGGAAGATACTAGAACTCATTCACAGGGTCTTCGAAAACTTCCGATTTGGTCCAAAGATGCCGGCGCCTCCGCTAGAAACCATCTTGGAGCCATAAGTCTACCACCTAAGGCTTTTGACGTTGAGCAAGGGATCACTGGTTTCCCAAGCTGTGCGGTTTGGGATAAATATATCAAATCTCTTGTCAAAAGTGAAGGTATGTGGTAATGCGTCCGAGACCGTGGTAATCATATCCAGCTCAGGAAGATGTTGCAGAATGGACATGTGACCCTTAGGTCTACATGGCAGGCCTGTTCTCGAACGAAGAATTCTGATTGCACTACGTAATGCGACCTTTTTAATGAAAATGTGCAGTTTAGTAAGTCTAATCAGTGCTTCTTGGGTTACCGTGGGGCAGGTTGCCACAGCGCCTGTAATGTCGAAACACGCTCGCCTCTGGAGGCGTTGTAGTTTACCGATTATCTGTTTTTGCTCAACTTTTGTCCACCATGCCATGGTCGCATAAGTGATGATAGGTCTTACTATCGCGGTATATAGCCAGTGGATTACCTTAGGTTTCAATCCCCAGGTTTTACCGTAAGTGCGTCGACAGGCCCACATGGTCTTAGTCGCCCTTGTAAGTTTGTTTTTAATATTTCAATTCCAGTTAAGTCTGCGATCAAAGTCAATACCTAGATACCTAACTTCTTCTGAAAATCCTATGTTTGTGCCATTTGTTTCACTGTATGCAATTCTAATATAAAACCATAAGTGCATGGAACAGTTGTTGAGAACTACAACCAACGTGAAAATTCGGTCGATTCCTTTCGAATCTTATCTAGGACAACAACCTCTGGAGAGTAGTGACCGAACATCTACGACCCAAACCACTGCGTTCAGTTCAGGTTGCATAACTTTTAAATCTGCGCGAACTATAAAAAAATTTAATTTAGTACGCAAAAGATCTATTTCCACCGAGTTCGAAAGCCTTACTTATTAGTACATACATATGTACATACATTTTAAATTGCTCGAAAAATATTCGGTTTTTCGACTGCCTTCCCTAAGCCTACATCAACTCGCCATCATCAACCAATAGTTTTAGGAAACTGTGCAAGATCGTACCCACCATCTCCACAATTGTTTTCCTCTCTCCGACTGACGCTTAATTTTTAACTCCTCCTGCGCCCCTATCTGAATGCACCAACTTCGAATTGCCTTTTCTTAGACACCAAATTAGGTGCCCTTCTCTTCTCCATATGAACGATGGTCTCATCATCTACACATTTACTGTTTTTAAAGTTTCCTACTGTTACTCAAGTGCAAATCGATTCATTTCTTACCGTGAAGTTTCACACCAAATAATTGTCAAATATTTTAAATGAAAGTGTTGCCAATGTCCAAATAGAATAACAAGTCGTTCAAAAAGAAACTAGCCATTGGCGACCTCTTGCTAGTTTGGAGGCTTTGCAATAGAAAATTCGGTCTCTAAACTGGGACCTAATGTGTGTCTTTACAACGATTGATGTTCTAGCGCAGCGACCTGTCGAGCATGTACATAAGTTGGGCCTACACCCTGGGAAATGCTTTCAAGGATTAGAAACGTAGATTTCCTTAAGCTGTGTCTTCGACGTACAACAGGACATGCCTATACTTTGTGTCCGTCTGTTTTTTGTCACTGCCCAAGAAAGGAAGTGAAAAAAACTGCTAAATGCATTGAGAAACGTAACGACATTTCTAATTCGCAAAAATAAGGTTTTCCGACCAACCATCCGTCCATCTTGCAGGTAAATAAGTCGCTTATTCATAATGCCCTAACCTGGTTTATGGCGGATCATAAATCATTCGGTTGTCAGAACAGCAAGTTAATCCAAGAAATTTATTGTCCACCAATAGATAAATGGCATTTGGTGGTATTTTAGGTTTATTGGAGGCGTAACTTTGTAAAAATGTCCCTTTGTCAAAGGTTTGTTTAAGATATAACCAATAAATCGAATTGACAATCGTTTAGACGAATTGCTGTCGATGATGGTTGCCCGTGACCGTCCATACACGGGACATTTGCCTTCTCTGTAACAAGCACACCTATGTATACATATGTCAACACATCGCTGGAAGAGACATCCAATCTCTTGTGGTATTTCTATAAAAATAAACCAAAGAAACCTGGATATTCCCATTTTTCCAGAAACTTATTTTCGAACCAAATTCACACAAAAAGGGAAATTCAGTTTTTTGTTTTTTGAAATACCTAGGTATATACGTGTATCCATAGATACATAGGTATGATGGTCGAAACACATCTCTCCGAAATCTATGTGCATAGCTGCAGCGGGAAAAACAGATGAAAAGAAAACCCAGCATACCACGAACGAAATGTCACACTCACTCATAGTACCCGTCCACTTCCACTTCCACTTGTTTCTTTCATTCCTTCGTCGTTCGTTAGTTGGTCTTTCATCCTATATTCCACGAGCTTGCAACCTACTACTATTACTACTAAACTTTGATTTGTTTTTCGTTTTTCTTTTCCTCCTCCTTTTTTTCCATCAATTATCATCTCCTTTCCGAGTTTTTCATCATACATAGTCCGGCAAAGAATGAGGGAACTGAAAACGAGTTCAAGAAATTAGCAACTGTGTGTTCCTCAAGTCAGCCATATACACAGGCATACAGTCAGCACAGGTTGTGGCCAAACAGGCCAATTGCCTGCATAATATGGCAAAACTTAACTTCAGTTCAACTCAACAACCAATCTTATACAGTGAGGTGGGAAAATGTTCGGTCGTTTGAGAAAACGTTCGAGATTAAGTGCATCAAGAAGCTATGTGACGCCAATATGCGACAGTCACGCCTCCTAGGGAGAATGAAGAAATGTTTGCCTTGATAGGGCTTAGTCAAAAGAACGGCGCTCGAAATCCAGGTCAAAATTGCTTTCATTGTTCTCGACCCTTGAATTCACTCCTTATCCTATTTCGGATGTAAAATCTGAAGAAATTTAAATTATGCCGAGCTTAGGGGTTCAACACGAAGCATACGAGCACGGCAGTCAAAGTCTCCAACTTCTCATTAATGCCTATCGTCTATCTTAGGATAAGCTGCTTTCTGAGGATAAGATGCTTTTGTGCAAGACTCTCCCACACCAGTGATTGTGCGATTGAAGAAACAAGTCACCCATTTTTCCTTTGAGTCCATTTTAGGCCCTTGACTCAAGTAGAATTAACCAGAGAAGCTTACTATGTACACCTAAACCTAGGATGACTTCCAGATATTTAGCTTCTTCCTAACGCTCATGCACCATCCGATGGCCAGTTTCAATGTTGCCAAGGGTTTGCGGATAAGATTTTTTAAACGAAACTTGCCTTGTGGGAAGCTTCTGCTATCTGTTGGAGCACTCAGACGCAAATATTGGTCCATTGTATTCTAGACAGACACCTTACATTAATATATTTTCCCCGTTTCCCAGAGAAAAATAAGAAGGAGCTTCAGGGACGTAGAGCTAAGAGATTCGGCACACACCACGCCCGCCTCAAGAATGCGCCATCGTGCGCGAGCAAAGGCGGGACAGTCACAGATAAAATGCTCTGCAGTGTCATCCTCCTCGCAATATGCAGCACAGGTAGGCGTCTCACTGATGCCAAGCACGAAGAGATGCTTAGCAAAAGTGTAATGGCCCGCAATGACTCCCACAAGTCTTCTGCAGTCGATTCTTGCTGCCGAATGCTGCCGATTTCTTGCAGATATCAAGGCATACGCCCTTTGTCATCTTGCATTCTGGATAATCCCTCCATCTACGGTTGTCTGTATTAAGCACCCAATCGTTAATTTAGGAATTTACCGTGGTCGCAGGTAGACCTAGAGCTAGTTCAGGTCCTGAGAAACTCTCCTCTGAACCCATTCTGGCGAGTTCATCAGAAATCTCATTTCCTGGGATCCCAGAGTGACCTGGGACCCATACAAGCCTAAGTGAATTTAGTCTACCGACTCTGTTCAAGAAGGTATTGAGTTCATGCACTAGTGCACTAATTTGGAGCTGGTTGAAGGGATGGACACAGCTTTGAGTGCAGCTTGGCTTCCACTGCAGACGCATATACTTTTTCCCCTCCATCTGTGCCTCACAACATTGTACATGGCCCATTAGGATTGCATATATCTCTAATTGAAAGACAGACGCATGTTTTCCTATCGAGAAGTGCAGTCGGATGTTTTTGTGCTCAAAGAAAACCCCAGATCTGGAGCCATCAGTGAAAATGCGAAGACTATCCTTTCTAGGTTTAGTATCCAGCCAGAGAGAGTCCTGCTGCCATGGAAACTCGACTGTGAAATTACAACGCAGTAGGATTAACGGATGTCAATGCGTCAGAAGGCAGGTCCATGAGACAGGGGTCCTGCGCAAGCACACTGTTATTCCTGAGCAAGTTGTACCAAAAGCCATTTCTCTTGAGACTAGATATGGTTTTCAGAGCACACCCTCTGATAAATATGTATATCAAGAGGTGGAAGGTTCATTATAGTATCTACAACATCCGGCGTGCAGGGGACAGCCCCTGTACTTCTGAAACAAACCGTTTTTGGAGTTTGGTGAAAGAGGCTACGACGTGTTAGCTTGTTCCATCAGACAACCGATGCATATCAGATTATAGGTCCGGCGATAAGCCCAAAAAGCAACTTTACATTGCCCACAAGCTGATAGCGCTTCAATGGTTTTCGACGCAACGTGCTTTGACCAAAGAAGTTTGCTATCTAAGATGACTTCCAGGTACTTAGCTTTCTTGAACACCGTGTATTTTTACTCCTTCTCGTGGAGAGACGACGCCGGTCTCTCGTCAATCACCAATCATCGACTAAATTAGTTATCACTACATTGCGGGGAATGGTCATCAGTCGTACACAAAGTTGTTTTCTTGAAACCAATGACCAATGGCGCTTTCATGCTCTATTCATTAACTTTAAGGCTCTGACGAGGAAGTGCCTCCTGATCCCAAAAGTATTGTGAAGAACAGGAGGGGCAAGGTTGACGAAGTCGTTAAGTACCGTCTATGATTTATGTTCTTCATTTTGTGTGTAACTGATGGTCTTAGCTCATGAGCATCGTTAGTTGTAATGCAGATTTAAGGTCACGTTGTGTCTCTAAAGACTCCTTATACACAACAACAAGTGGTCCAATCCGTTTAACGATTATGGTCTCCACAAGCATGAGACGAGATAAGGCACAATGTGTTCTTTGTTTAAGGTATAGGTTAGGTTGTATTGGTTGGCATACGTCACATGTAGGCCGAAATCGGCCCATTGTGACACCACATGGTTTCATATTACCTACATCCGCCACCTGAAAACCAATCAGTGCTTCTTATGAAGCAATGGAGGTGAGCTATTTTTATATCTGCTAGCAGCTGCGGCAGAAGTCATTGGCAGGTAGCCCTAGTTTGACAGCATATTTTCCAATTATGCAGAGGTTCCCCTTTTGGTTGCCACATGGTCCCTGGTCCGTTCTAAGCTTATCTTAGGCCAGATTTGTTTAGTGATAAAGCCGATATTTATCTCGTTCCATTGACCCTATGGTTCAAGGTTTTATCATGAGCCTTGCCGAGCTTATTGGTGTTTATAAGTTCCTGGGGGGTGGAAGACTGAGTGTGCTTGACCCTAACCTTGTGAGTTCATCTTTCGCGCAGTTTCCTGGAATAACCCCACGCCCGGGAGCCCACAGTATTTTTATATTGAACTGTTCAGCCATTTCGTCTAGAGATAGGCGGCAGTTGGGAGCTGCCTTTGATGTATGGGTTGCCGCTGCCAGGGAATTTATCGCAGATTGACTATCCGATATCACATTGATACTAAGCCATGCAAGGGGCTCCGTTGTGGCTGTTATTTCCGCTTGGTACACATTGCAGTGGTTTGAGAGTCTAAATGATAGGTTGTACCTACTCCGTCGTCATCTTGGAGCCATCGCTATAGAGGAATATCGACTCCTTCTGTATGACTTTTCTTTCAGCCCATTCCTCCCGGGATGGGAAGATATTTGGGAAGTTTTTGGTCCTTGGGTACTTCGACATGGTTGAAAATGTTGGTATGGTCTTTGTGTAGCGTAGGCCATTTGCCTATGCTCCTGATCCGTAGGGCCGCGCAGGCATTAACCTGTTTGCTGAAGAGGTCCAATGGCGGGAGATGTAGTAGAATGTTTAGGGCCGGCATGGGGTCGACCTAATCCCGCCACTAATGCAAATGTTGGCCGATCTTTGCACTTTTTCCAGAAGGGTGCGATAGACTGGCCTGTCAAAAGCAGTCCACCAAATTACGACGTCGTATAGAAGGATAGGTCTTATGACTGCTGTATATAGCCAGTAGCTTGGTTAGAGACCCCACTTTTTACGCACCATTTTCTTGCAACAATAGCGGGCAGTGGTAGCTTTCTTGATGCGATCGAGAATATTGGGTTTCCAATTTAGGCCGAGGTATTTGGCGTGATTTTTGAATGCTAATTGGGTTCCTCCCAGCCTCGGTGGGTTGAAGGGTGGAATTTTATATTTATAAGTAAACAGTACTAAATCTGTTTTCTTGGGGTTCGTCCAATTTACTACCGTTGTAAGGGTTCCTGCATTTTTAGGTATAACATACCCAGAAAACCAGCCACCAGCCTCGTTCACAATCCTACTTCTATCACGGTCCTAGTCATCAACAAAGAGAAATACTAGAAGCAGATGGGCCTTATGTAAATCGATCATTCTAACTAGAGAATTCCGTACACTGTGCCAGTTAAACAGGTGCGCAATAAGTCTCAACACCCGTCCTACCAGTAGATATTTACATAAGCAATAGCTGTTTTCGAATGTGCCTCGTATTTCTCACACCTTCATCGTTGTTTTTATCAGCTTTGTCGCGCATTTAGTCAAACAAAAGTGAGTACCACGTTATCTAGACCGTACGATTGCTAATGATTCAGTAATAAGTGCCCACTCAATCGAAAAAGCTTTTCGAGTATGTCAGAGAAAACTATTGGGGAAGGAACTGCTATGACAGGGGCAGGAGTATGGAAAGTTGCGGCAGTATAACACGCTAAATGCGAATGAGCACGCAATAGATGGGATATGGGCTAATTCTGCTGATTCTTTGAGGTTAACATTGACCTAACCGCTGACCACCGGAGGCAAATGGACAGGTTGACATCATCCCGGTGCGGGTAGGTTGTACATATGTTTTCATTCATTTTCCATGTCGAGAGAAAGGGATGGCGCTTTGTTTAGTATAAGGCTTGACGGTGTCCCCATTTGGTCATGACACAACATTTTTAATCATCGACGTAGGGATTTGCTTTTAGACGTCTCGTGAGTTTGATATATTTAAAAGTGAAAAGAGAATGCAGCGTTGAGTCACAGGTTGTACGTGTATACGTTGGGTTTTGAAAGGAAAGTCAACTCCTGTCGCGTGACCTTTCTTTCATCGCAGCTGTAACCAAACTCACATCCACAAACAGGTATTCATGTATAGAATCACATTGGATAAAGGCAGAATTCAAAAGAACAACGAACGACAAATAGCAAAACGAGTAAGTAAACTGCACAAAGGGTTCGTCTCTTATCGGCTTTTAAGGCTTGGAATTAGGAGGCATCGTATTAAGGTAAGATTTCGTCGCATCTCTACCTACAACTGGCCTCTGTCGTATCCATCATCTTTACTCACTCTTTTCTTCGTATATATGTACATATGTATGTATTTACCTCGTTCCAATGGCTGGTTTTTCCTTCTATCGCCTTCCTCCACTGCTTCGGACTGCTTGGCTTCCATGTAACAACCTCTTCAATAAAAGGTGACCAGCAACTTTGAAGGTCGTTTGCTCTTGTTTTTATGGAATTTTATAGCATTTTTCCCTTCTCTTTCATCTCTTTGCTTCTTTTTTTCTTTCTTATATGCATCGGATCCGGGTGTTTGAAAATGAAAATTGATCTCATCCGTGCAGTGCACAATGTGCAGAAGTAGGTATGTTGCTTGTCGTCTTTAATACGATTTTCTCCGTCTCCTATTCGTTTCTATCCGATGGATGGTAAACGACAATACGTGAATGAATCCGCCAAATCGGTAATTTTGGAATCGCATGCCCCAACCGGGATGTTTGTATTTGTTCTAGGCAAAACCACCCTCGTGTTGTAAGTGGTTCCACGTGACATCGATGGTCGGTCGATGACGTGCGTTCGTGTCACCCACACGTACTACACTGAGTTACAATAAAAAGTGGCGCACCTTGAAATTTTGCAATATTTTTAAGTGATTTTTGTCCAGTCTAGCCCACTGAGTGTCTCTGGAAGGACAGGTAGTCTCCTTATCATTTTCTCCAGCAGATCCCAAACGTGTTCGATGGGATTCATGTATGGGCTCTTCACAGGCCAAGCCATTACCTCAATATCCACTTCTTGCAAATACGAGTAGTCGCTCAAACGTAGCATTGTCGTTCATCAGCAAAAAGTTATCGCCAATAAATGGTGCGAATGGAATGTGGTTTGCGTAGTAACTAGAGTTCACCGATCCTTCCACGATGCACAGCTCGGTTTTCCCGCGCTTGGAGATTCCTGCCCACACCATGACTGAACCTCCCCAGAAATTTTCCCGCTGGGCAACTGTTGCCGAAGATAATCTCTCACCTGTTCATCTCCACACTCTGCTACGTCCATCTGGTGAGCGCAGACAAAACCTTAACTCAGTGAAAAGAACTCCAGTCCAATCGGCCATAGTCCAATTTTGGTGAAGGCGAGCAAATTTCATCAGACGTCGCTTGTGCTGTACAGTGAGTCTCGGCACGCGAACGGGCCTTTTTGCTCTCAGGCCACTCTCCACTAATCGCCGCCTCACTGTTTGTGCATTCACAGTTGTCCCTCTAACAGATCGAAGTCTGTGAGACAACTCAACCGCTGTTTGGTGACGATCTAGAAGGCTTTGAAGCACCAAAAATCGGTCATCCCTTGCAGATGTCAATCTCGGTCGACTTGAGCTGTGAGTTGCACGGTGCATCGTGTATTTTTTAGCGTGGCGCGACACAACTGGATCAGTTTACCAGGGATCCCGAAATCGGCCATCGCACCAAACTGTCGCTGTCGTATGCGGCTTTGAAATCCATGAGAAGATGGTGTCCATCCATTCGAAACTCGTTGGTCTTTTCCAGGATTTGTCGAAGTGTGATCATTTGGTCTATAGTCGATTTGCCGCACTGGTAGGTGCCGATTACTGCGGTGCAAAATTGCTTTAGACGTTCACGCTGGATAGGATCTTGTATGCGACATTGAGCAGGGATCTACCTCTATAGTTCGCCTTTTTTGTGGATGGGGCAAATAGAGCTGGTATTCCAGTCGTCGGGCTTGCTTTCATCTTCCCAAATCCTACAAATGATCTGGTGCATGCTCCCTACCAGAAAAACGCCGCCAGCCTTGAGAGCTCCGATGGCAAGTCATCTGAGCTTGCGGCCTTGTTGTTCTTCAGCTTCTGAATAGCTGTGCCGACTTCTTCGATGCTGGGTGGGGGGACTACTTCAGCGGCTGGAGTTGGGATTTTCTCGGTCCCTACCGCTCTCTCTTGGTCATGCTCGTTAAGCAGCTGCTGGATATGCTGCTTAAATACATCCACTATTCCCTGCGGGTCCAATTTAGGTGACAAGATTACCCTCGCAGTTTCAAAGAGCCTGGGTGCCCTTTTTGAAGCCTCCTACAAGGTCTTTGGCTTTCTTGTAAAAGGCTCGTATTTTATGCTTATCCCTAGACTCCTCGATATCCTTGAGCTGGGAGGCTGCGAACATTCTTTTCTTTTGCCGCAGTAGTTTTTTCTCCTCCCTTCTTCTGGCTCGGTACTCTTTTTGCGCTGTCATGGTTTTTTTTCTGCAGCGCCTTTTTTTGCTCACACTCGCCATCATACCACGGGTTCCTTGTCGGGGGTGGTAGGTATCCTAAGGTGGTTTCGGCTACTTCCTGAATGGCTGAGCGGCAATGAAGCCACATATTATTGACATTTGTGTTCGACGTAGGCGTACCGTAGAGTCTTTCGCTCAGCTGCTCCCTGTAGACTCTGGTAAACTCCGGTGTGCTCAGGCGCCCAATGTCGAACCTCCTCCTGGTGGGCTGGTGCAGCTTTCTGACATTGGACAGTCGAGCTTGGAATCTTGCTGCTACAAGGAAGTGGTCAGAGTCGACATTTGCCCCTCTGAATGTTCGCACATCCAGGATGTTTGACGAGTGCATTGCGTCAATGAGCACATGGTCGATTTGATTGGCGGTTCGACCATCCGGAGATCGCCAGGTTGCTGTGTGGATTCGCTAACAAGGGAATCTTGTGGACTTATCCGTCCGTGGGTCGGAAGCCGTTATCTGTTGTTGTATCGTGGAGGCTGTGCTTTCCGATCACTCCTTATCGATTTTGGCGTTAAAGTCCCCGAGTACGATTTTAACATCGTACTCCGGACAAGCTCCGTAGGCGTTGTCCAGGAGGTCATAAAAGTCCTCCTTGATAGGGTCTTCAGCCTCTTAGGTAGGGGCTTGTGCACATATAAGGCTGATGTTATAAAATCTGCCTCTAATGCGGATCACAGCCAAGCGATCACTTAATAGTTTAAAGTCGATGACCTTCGACCATAACCGCTATCCCACGACAAGTCCGCATCCCAGTAAGTGCAATCTTTGGTGACATGACAGCTGATATACGTATCACAAAGAAATTAATAAAAAGGGACCATGCGAAAAAGCCCACAAATATTCCATTAAACTGAAAAAATAAAGCTCAGCTCGGCATATTATCAAAATGATAAAAACACGTCAAAAAGTATGACTGTGTCACTTTTTTTGTAACCCACTGTACATACTATTTCGTGTAGGCATTCATACAACCCCCAAGTGACACGGAGAGCCGTGTGCCGGCGAGTGAGAAAAGTTGAAAGGCCAATAAATAAATTGAACGTTTGGGTGACACGCCGCGTGGACACATAGAGCACAACGCGGCGGGTGATGACTATACATAAAAGCAAAACATGAGGGAATAAGGAAAAGGCTTGATGACTACTCGTACTAATTTCCCTAGGGGTTGCGATTTTTTCCTTCATTCTTTTCTGTTTTAATTGCAATCCGTGCCCTTGCGTGGATTCAGGAGCACTTTAAAGCACTTGGGCTATTGTTTTAATCAATATTTTCCAATACAAGCTTGTCTTGCCACATGATGATGGTGGAGGGTGTTGTCTAAGGGCGTAAGAATTAGATTTTCCCTTTTACTTAAGCCCATTTAAGGTCTGGCCATCATCAAAAAGTCAATTGTCTTGCAAGTGATTGTGGTTTTCAAGTAACAAAATAGCAAGGGAAAGTAATCAACGACATACGGTTGCTTTAAAATGAACCAAAAAAAAACGCAAAACTTAATCTCATCGCAATCGTACGGATTGCAACACACTATCGTCGGCGTTTGTACAAATATTTTTACACCTGTCCAAACGCAACGTCGATTTCATAAAACCTTTTTTTTTTTTCTTGTCTTTTGTATCTATCATTTGAGCCCGACGAGGGAGCGAGAAGTGGGGCTGGCAGATCAAATTATCAAATTTGTGCGGCTAATTACCTAATATTGAATTACAAGCTTTTTCTTTTGTGGCAACAAGACAAATATCCGAGTCTGTAGATATCAAGCCGCGGGCGGAAAGTTGGGAATATTGATGCCAAGTGACTGGTGCGAACTTTGAGTGTTAGGTCACGAGTCTCACTGGTGTGTACATATGTGGATAACATACTTCATGTCATCGTAGACTGTTCTAGTGGTTGAGAAGTGATCATGATCTTGAATGAGGAAATGCTTATTATAAGGAGTGGGCCATCTAGTGGTGTTTTTATAAATCATAGGTTATTTTGACACTGACAGCTGTTTCCCGCTCGAAATCTTGACAGAAAGTCAGTATCGATATCCGCTGAACGGAATGAGTCGCTTTACGCTTGAACAACGTTGGGAAATATTGAAAACTTATTTCCAAAGTGAGTGCTGTTTAGCCCAAACAATGCGTCTTTTGAAATGAAGTTTTGGCCGAAAGTTCGTGAGACTGGTATGCTAGTGGACAACACTCATGGTCCCCGTCGTCGTGCGGTGCGCACAGATGAGAATGTGGCTGCTTTGGCCGAGAGTGTGAGACCTACATAATTCACGGACATCGATTCGCCATCGATCTCAATAGCTCAACATTTCACGCCCTAGTCTGAGGAGAATTCTGCACAAAGATCTCGGATTATTCGCTTACAAGGTTCAATTGACTTAGCAATTGAAGGCTATCCGTTTCATTATCGCTTTGCAGTTTGGGCCTTAGAGCAGCTTGAATTGAACAATGATTTGATTGCGAAAAATCATCTTTTCTGACGACTCGCATTTTCGTCTCGGCGGCTACGTTAACAAACAAAATTGCCGCATCTAGGGCTAGGAAAACCACCACGTTATTGTCGAGAAACCAACGCTACCCCATAGAGTGACAGTTTGGTGCGGATTGTGGAGTGGTTGCATCATTGGACCATTTTTCTTCAAAAATGAGGCTGAGAACAACGTTTCGGTCAACCGTGGGCGTTACAGAGCCACCGCCTGTTTTTTTTTTTTTTTTTGACTGAAATTGAAGACCTGGATTTGGACGACTTCCACAATCTATCTTGCGCATTAAATTCCCAAATCGTGTTATCAGCCGTTTTGGCGATGTCAATTGGCCGCTTCGGAGCTGCGACTTGACCCCTTTGGACTTCTTTTTTGTGGGAGACGATTCAGGCACTTAAGGTCAATATCATCCAAACAATCCCTGAGCTTCAGCCCGAAACCATCAACACGGTCTTGGAAAATTGGGGTGACAGAATGCGCTACTGCAAAGCCAGCCGAGGCCACCACTTAAACGACGTTGTGTTTCATAACTAATGGAAATGTTTGTTTTTACACTAGATACGATCGCATCGGAGAAGAGTCAGAATACAACGTTATGACGTCGGAAGCCTACTATCGTCAGAAACCGCTCGTGCTTTTACCGATCCAACCGTCCACGCTTTCAATAGAACAACAGTGAAGCCTTTGCAAACAAGCCCTGCATCTTAAGTTCTGAGCTTCAAGGCTCCACAAGGAAGAAACACAGCGAAGCAGGAGGCATATAAAGCCTCGCTGCATAGAAAAACGCAGCTTGTGAGCTGTACGAGTTAAAAAGAAGGGAGGAGCATAAACTTCTTAGGAGAAAGAAGAAAAAGCACGAGAAGCGCGCGATTGAGAATCTGGAGAAGTGACGTTCGAAAGTTTCGTCAACAGATAAAGCGAACATGCCAAGGTTATACAGCCAAAACGGAAGCCTGCAGGGATGAGAACGGCCACCTAGTAGTAGAATCGCAGTCGATTCTGAGAATATGGAAAAACCGTTTCTGCAAACTGTATAACGGTCATGAAAGTCAATATACCGCTGTCAGGCAGAATGATTCATTCCTTAACGACGAAGATCGCAGAGAATTCCGTCCCCCTGACCTCGACGAAGTTAAGATCGCCATATCGAAACTTAAGTCGAATAAAGCTCCTGGCGCAGACGAACTATCAGCTGAGCTCTTCAAGGCAGCTGGAATGACCTGGCTCATCTGTAAGATATGGTGAGAGGAAAGCATGCCCGAGGAATGGAGTCTCAGCATTGTATGCCCGATCCTGACTGCGTCTACTACAGAGGAATAAGTCTCTTTAACATCGCCTACAAAATATTCTCTGTCGTTTTGTGTGAACGCCTGAAGCCTTTTGTAAATAAGCTGATAGGTCCTTATTAGTGTGACTTCAGGCTAGGGAAGACCACCATCGACCAAATCTTCACGCTTGGGCAGATCCTGGAAAAAACCTATAAATTTCAATTCAGACTATGCAGGATTACTTTGGAGAACGCTCGCTAGCCCATCCGAATCGGTGAACACCTGACCGATAGTTTCGATGTCAAAAAAGGATTTAGTCAGGGCGATGCGCTGTCGTGTGATTTCTTCAACATCGTATTAGAAATTATTGTGCAAAAAACACTGGCCAACACAAGAGGCACAATATATTTCTAGTCCTCACAACCCTTCGCGGATGACATGGACATAATCAGAAGAACACAGCTAGATGTCAATGAGGTAGTTTGACAGTAAACAAGGACAAAAAAGGACACTCACCAGTCACCACCGACGTCTTGGCCAGAACGTTTGTGTTGGCAGTTATAAGTTTGAGGTAGTTAAGGACTTCGTCTACCTTGGTTCCGCAGTGACCTGGAACAACGACATCAGTTCCGAAAGCAAACACAGAATCACTCTTGCCAATCTCTGTTTCTTTGGGCTCAGGAGGCAATTGAGTAATAGAGCCCTCTCCCGAACGACAAAGTTGACTCTACCCAAGGCCTTTATTATCCTGGTCCTGCTAAAGCATGAACACTATCAAAAGCGCATGAGCGGGCCCTTGAAAGATTTTGCGTCTGATCTTCGGTCCTACAAACGCAGACGGGGGATAAAGGAAAAGTTTCAACCACGAGATTTAGTACAACGACATGAGTTTAGTCAGGCGGCTTCGGATTCAACGCCTAAGATGGCTAGGCCACGAATGGATACCATAGCTCCGGCTGAAGAGACCTTATATCTAATCCCGAGGGGCAAAGAAACAGAGGACGGCCGCACTTAAGTTGGCGCACACAGGTGGAAGGTGACCTCAGCCAACTGGGTGTGCGGCAATGGAAAAGGCTAGCAAAAGATCGTGCATATTGGTTGAGGGCCAGGTTCATTTTATTGCATTTTTAAAAAGAAACTTTTATTTGGTCCACCCTGTACATTTGGCATAATGGCTGACACCCGGCCAGACTTGAAGGCCCTCTAATTCAGTAGTATCAAGTCTGATAATCGGTCTTGCAATTACGAATATTGTGATCGTTGCAGTATTAAGACTAGCTGCCTTGTATAACGTTATAAACGAGCACCCACACAAGTTCCGTAGACAAAGTCTGTACTAGGTGGAAAAAGGTAGGGAACGGCCAACGACAGCGAGGATATAAAAGTCGGATGATTATCAAGGGTGCTTCGAATAGTAGGAGCAACGTTGGAATCGCTGTATAGCGTTAATTGCCACATCTCGTACTTCTACCTTTCTTGCAGTACGTTCCAGACTTTAAGTATATTTTAAAGTCCTCGGTGAAGGTATTGTTTTAGTCTACATATGTAGTCTGTCATAGCGGCCATTTATTTAGCAGTATTAGGGGCAAGTGGGAAATAATATTGAGGTCCGCCATAGAGGACCGCCAAGACCCTTATCATCCCGATCCTGCTTTATGGCGCAGAGACATGGATCTTATCGATAGCGGATAAGGAAGTCCTTAGTCGTTATGAGAGAGCGACATGAGCGTAGCACAGCTTCTGCGGGTCGGACCCCTAAGATGGCTAGGTCATGTAGACCTCATGGAAACCACAGTTCCGGCCTGGAAGGTCTTTGAATCCAACGCTGAGGAGCGACGCGGTCGTGGACGGCCAAATTTAATGTGGCGTACGCAAGTGGAAGAGGACCTCAACCAAATAGGCGTGCTGCGCTGGAGACCTGCTGGCGAAAGAGCCATGCCAGTTGGATAGGTTTTTTTAAAAGTAGTCCGGGTTTGCTATGAACTGTAGCACCGAGCAAGAGGAAGGAGGTAGACCATAAAGGTTATTGATAATCAAGGAAAGACGGCTACGACTGTTGATAGTTTTCCGGCAAGTTTCGTGACTTTTAAGCCATCGAAAAGGTAAAAAACTAGAGAAAACTATGCTACGATGTTTATAGGGCTGCAGTATTTTAAATCCACAGACGCCGTCTGGATCCTTTCTTGTATCGCATCGTCACCTCGGACGGGAAGTATGTAGATTTTATACAACAACCGGAAAAGGTCGGGAGCATGGAAAGACGTGAGCAAACATCCAGACTACTTGCCGAGTCACACTTACATCCCAAAAATGGTTATAATGACGTTACTCAGACGTGAAGAAGTAATTACGACCATGTCACATCTTCTTATTATAGAGTAGTCGATATAATGCCCAAAAAAAAGTTGCCCAAAACACGCGACTTACGTTTTTCATTCTTTTGTTTCGATCAATTAGAAGAATCTACACATTGTTTTCTTTTAAACACTTTATTCACTCATAGCTCAACAACGAATGACTTAAAAACTAACTTAACTTCCGATTGCTAGTTCGTTGCCATCGTCGACTTTTCGTTGACGCTGCCAACGACCTGCATTACAAAATAATTACGAGCTCCGGCGGAAATGCTTCGTACACATACTCGTATTACAAAATAATTGCGAGCTCCGACGGAAATGCTTCGTCAATATAATTAATTAAAATATTCTCGATGACAATGACCGAAAGTTCTTCGATGGGGTCATCGGTGTTACATTACACATAACTCCTCCCCGGTCAGAAAAAGAACTCTCCTGAGTTCTATTAAAATTATTTTCCTTTGCAACAATATTAAATTTTGTTTTTGAACTTTTGAGTTTGACAATAATAAAGATTATTACTATTAAGATAACTACGAGGAGAGTCATATCCATACCGTAAGATAAGTTCTTATGAAACCTAAGTTCTTTAATTAGCTTAAGATTTTGAAAATCATTGTTACTATTTATTTCGTCAAATGATGCTAATTTAATCGTAGTTTTTGAATCAAAAGTATTACTTGGATAAAAATATTTGGCTTCTACTTTAATTTTATTGTTTGTAAACGTTTCTTGGTATAGACTAATTTGGCAATTATAAAAATGAATTAAGTAATTTCTTGTTAGCGTTATATTTCTATCATCACAATTTTGAATAAGTTTTTCGTTTAAAGCATTTTTTACTAAAATGGTTTCGTCATCAATTATTTCTATTTTTGTTTTATTATTGAATTTATAGTTACAATTATTTCTGAAAATACAATTCTTACTCGGTTTTAGGTCCTTTAATATGGTACCTTGCTTAAAAGTTAAAATATCGTTATTTATTTTTACAATGTACTCATTGTTCCCATCAATTTCAACATTATCTTTATTTGGTAATGGTGTTATTAATTTTAAGTCTGTTTTCACATATGAATTTGGAATTTTTAAAGCTATAACAATAGATTGCTCTTTATATTTTAAAATTCCCATCTTAATTAATTTTAGCTTATAAAAATCGATTTTAAACATTTCTATTTCTTCAGCTGTTAATATTCCTGGATGAATCATGTTATTTTTTGCTGAAGCTATATTATCTTGAATTTGGTCGATCTTATTTTCCAAATATCTAAGTTTTAACATTTGATCTAAGAACATAGCTTGTTTTCTTATCTCATGATATTCTTCTTTGATGGTATTGAACGCACTTGTAATCTTACTTCTATCATTTATTATAGCATCTTTTAAAATACTTAATGTGTCATTGAAATGGGTATTAATTAAGATTTGTTGATTTAAGTTTTCTATTGCTTGTTTATTATTTTCTTTGTTTACATCTAGGTGTTTTAAAATTTCTACTCTATCTTCCTCATCCATGGTTCCAAACAACCATTTCTGAGCTTGACCTACAAAATTGAACAGTCCTCTTTTTTCTCTGTTAATATTTGGCATGATTGATCTAATTTTAGCTTGTATATTTATGATAACGCTGTTTAGTAATTCTTTGCCATGTAGTTCAAGACTATCAATATTTGCTTTTATTTCATTTAACATGATCACCATTTCTTGAGGGTTGATTATATGCAAGACCATATTTGTTGTATTGATAATTTCAACTTCTTGGATTTTTATCATCGTATATCCTAATTCTTCATTTATTTGATCTACTTGTAGTAGCCCCTGTGTCACTGGGATCAGAAACATTATTGCTGCTAGTATTAAGACCTGTAATTTTGGGAGGGCGTTTTATATTTGAAAAATGTACATTATGAAGGGGGGCTAATCTGTAATAACGTTCGTCCTTATGTCTTAGTCTTTTGTAATTTCTAATATGACCTCTCGATCTCGTTTCTTCATATACCTCTCTACCAAGATTTCTTTTTTTAATTATGTAATTTTTGACTTTATCAATTCTTATCTGAAGGTCATTAGCGCTTACTATTTCCTTAGCCTGTCTAGGTGAACATTTGATGGTAGAGTGATACCGATCATTATAGTTTCCTATAACGCATTGCATCTTCATTTCGAGTGAAAGTTCATCGTCCTCAATTCCTGTTATTTTTTCTAACAAGGTTGAGTGCAATCTTTCAATATCGGCGTTGCCTGTATGGCTATTGGGCTTTGTGAAATGAAATTCTACATTTTCTTTTTGCAGAAATTGTATTACTTGCTCTGATTTAAATTCATTGTCCATGATAACCAAATTTTGCAAATTGCTCCATTATAATAATAATTTTTGCTCTCCAGTTTCTATCTGTGATATAATAAGCTGCTGCAAATTTTGTTAATTTGTCTATTGTTGTGACAAATGCATGTTTTTTGAAATGAAATATATCTATATGGATGGTGTCGTTTTTCTCTTTTGGCTTAATAGGTTTCCTATCGTATTTAGTTTCACGGCATTTTTGGCAGTTGTTTATTATAAGATGAACATGCTCTTTCAATTTCGGGTAGTAAATTTTATTTTTTAGGCTATTGTAACATTCATTTATGCCGCTGTGCATAGATTCTTTGGTGTGGTACAAGGATAGTTGTTTATGTAATTCTGTTTCTGTCTTTATTTCCGTTGCTCTTTGGGTGCACTTTATAAATCGTGTTTTCTGGTCTAACGAATAAAGCGAAATTAAAATTAACTGAATTTTATTGTAGTCTGATTCTGATACTTCGGAGTAGATGCCTACATATCCCTTGTTAATATAACGTTTAAGCATCATTTTTATTTGATTTTCATTATCCAGTGGGTTGATCTGAATAATTGTTCTTTTATGTATCGTTTCAATTTCTTTACCTGGACTATAAGTTAAAATAATTTGAATTTTGTATTTATTAACTATATCGTCCTTGATTCCTATGTGATCAAGTAGTTGTTCCTCAACTGAATGTTGGGTATCTAGATCAGAGAGTGCAAGATTTGAACCTTCTTTATTACACTCATTAATCTTTTGTGAATTTTCTAATCTACTTAGATAATCGGCCACCTTATTTTCTCGCCCTTTCAAGTATTCGATTTCATAATTATATTCCTGCAACTTTAAGATCCATCTCTGATGCCTTTGCGAGAATTCTTTTCCCTTGAACTTATTATTTAGGTATTTTATTGGGGCATGATCAGTGATAATTTTAAACTTATTGCCATATAGATATGGACGAAAATAGTTTACAGCATAAACAATAGCAAGAAATTCTTTATCGGTAGTGCTATAATTTCTTTCATGATTATTAAGCGTTCTAGAAACATAGCATACTGGATGGCCCTGCTGCGACAGAACAGCGCCAATAGCATAATCGCTGGCATCCGTTGTCACAGTAAAGGATTTATCGAATTGGGGGTATTTTAGTATTGGATGTGTAGAAATCAAACTTTTCAAGTTTTCAAAGGCTGCTATGTATTGGGGGTCTTTAACATTAATCTTACATCCCTTTTTCAAATATTTTATCATCGGGTAAGCTATTTTTGAATAATTTTGAATAAACTTTCGATAAAACCCTGTAGCTCCCAGAGATCCTTTTAACTGCCTCTCCGTTTTTGGAATTTCTATATCCTGAATATCTTTTATTTTATCCGGATTTGGTTTTATACCATCCTTTGTTAAAATATGCCCCAAAAATTCCGTGTCCTTTTTAAGAAAACTGCATTTATCTATTTGTATTTTTAAGTTATGCTCCTGTAGTCTAGCAAAAACCTTTTTTAATGAATTTTCGTGTTCTTCTAGCGAAGTCGAAAAAATAAGTATATCATCTAAATATACTATACAAATTTTATTAATGAATTCTCTAAGGATTTCATTCATTAGCCGTTGAAAAGTTGCCGGAGCATTCTTTAACCCAAACGGCATTCGAACATATTCGTACAGACCTGCTGGGCTAACAAAAGCGGTTTTTTCTATATCCTTTTCCGCCACCATTATCTGGTGATAGCCTTTAGCAAGATCTATTGTACTAAAATACTGTGCCTTGCCTAATTTATCAAGTATTCCCTCAATATTCGGCAAAGGGTATTTATCATCGACTGTAACTTGATTCAGCTTTCTGTAATCGACAACTATTCTGAACTTTTGGATGCCTGAATTGTCCTTCTTCTTCGGAACGACAATAATTGGTGAACTATACCTACTCTTACTCTTTCGTATGATGCCTTGTTTCTCCATTTCGTCCAACTGTTTTCGAACCTCAGCATCATGTTTTGGTGGGTATCGGTATATTTTCGAATTTATCTGTTCATCTGTTGTAGTTTTTATATCATGTACAACCGTTTTTGTCTTAGTTAGAATATCTCCTTCTTTATATAGAAGTTTATTAAATTTAACCAGTAATTTTGTTATAATATTTCTTTCTTTTTCATTTAAATGATCCAACTGAATATTTTGCAAAGTGCTTACTTCTAAGACATTAACTTCATCTTCAACAATTTTAGAGAGGAAGGATAAATTTACACCGTTTTTCATTCTGATTTCTTTGTCCTCTAAGCTTATTTCCTTAACATTTTTTTGAATCCAGTCCATGCCAATTAAAAGATCGTAAGGTTTTTCTATTTCTAGCGCTATCCATTTAATTTTTGCATTATCTGGGTATTCGAATTCTACCGGGCAAACTGTTGCTACTGTTTTAGTAGGTTTGTTGACATGACCTTGTATTGTATTTATTTTCGTTTGTTGTATGTCTAATACTTGGTAATGGTAGTTGGGAAATCTCGATAGGTTAAGAATACTTATTGTAGAACCAGTATCGAATAGAGCAATATATTTTTTCTCTTCAATCGTGAGAGTTGTAAAAATTTTATTTTCCGAGGCTAGTTCGTAAAAAACGAATTTGTGACATCTGTAGCTAATCTGTCAATCGTATCTACGTCCATTGGTCGAGTACTTTGTTGACTACCTTGTGGTCTGTTATTCGTATATGATTGCTGTCTAGTGTTGTTTGAACTACCTGGTTGTACTTGTCTATTAGTTTGTCTTGTCCCTGCATATGATGGTTGGTTACCATTTCTATAAAATTGATTATTATTAAAGGGCTGCCTACTAAATTTAACTGAACTGTGATTTTGTCTGTTGACTGGTTGATTATTTTGTCTAGGATTAATACTCCAATTATAATGATTACTATTTTTCGTTCTGTTGTGACTATTTGTTTGGCTACCATTTAAATTACCCTGGTCGAGGCCTATAAATTTATGAATTATATCTCTAATATCTGATAAGTTATATTTATCAATTATGGCATAAGCTAATGGTCCAGAAACTAGTTCCTTAATTTTTTGCACCAGCATTCCACTAAAAATATCTACTTGTGTATCTTGGTTTTCAACAAAAGCTATATACTCTGTTATGTCTTCTACACATTTTGTTAACTTATTATCTAATTCTATTATGCTACTCACTCTGAGTGATCCAATTTGTTTGGTGAGAGTCATCTGATCCTTTTTGGGTCGGTAGTGCCGTTTTAACGCAGCTTTACACTCTTGCCAGGTTGAGGGAGGGTTGACATTTAACAAGTTTTTGGCTGCTCCTTGTATCTTCAGGTCGTAAATTATCCGGAATACTTCCAAGGCTTCTTCTCCGTATTCATCTAAAACTCTTGTTACTGCATCAATGAATGATGGTAGTGTCCCAAGCTGTCCATCGAAAATGGGTAGGAATCGAGTTTCCTTCTCGACTCTTGATCGCAAGCTTTGTCCCTGGGGTTGACCCTGTACTAGCAGTCGGGTCAATGCCACCAAACATTGTTCGATCTGATTCGGTTGAGCCATGTTTCTAGTGCTGTCGAATATGTTTCTTCTAATATTACGTCGATCCACTTTAAAAACGTTCGTTACTAAGTAAAGCACCAAATTTTATTTTCCACTTTTGTTTTTATTGGTTTTTTTTTTTTTTTTTTTTTTTTGTTTTGCACTGCTGTTCTTCTCCAAGACTGTTTTCGTTTCTACGCAAAGCACTAAATTTTATTTTACTTTACTCTGTTTCCAACTTATTATCTTGATTATTATATATATGTATATATGTTTATTTGCACTGCACTGGTTCGGTTCCGTCGACTGCGCCACTTACGTTTTTCATTCTTTTGTTTCGATCAATTAGAAGAATCTACACATTGTTTTCTTTTAAACACTTTATTCACTCATAGCTCAACAACGAATGACTTAAAAACTAACTTAACTTCCGATTGCAAGTTCGTTGCCATCGTCGACTTTTCGTTGACGCTGCCAACGACCTGCATTACAAAATAATTACGAGCTCCGGCGGAAATGCTTCGTACACATACTCGTATTACAAAATAATTGCGAGCTCCGACGGAAATGCTTCGTCAATATAATTAATTAAAATATTCTCGATGACAATGACCGAAAGTTCTTCGATGGGGTCATCGGTGTTACATTACACATAACTCGCGTCATTCCAGAACCTGGCGGGGTTTAGCAATTAAGATTTGTCCCAGCGGCCTTACTCAACAGACTTATCCCCGACTGATTACCACCTTGTCCTTCTCTTTAGGCAATTATTTCCAAAATATTGAGGTTATAAGTCCATATGCCACAAAGTAGGACTTAGAGTATCTCTTGGCCCAGAAGGTTAAGGACATTTTTAAAAGGGAGATTTTTACTTTAGGGAAATGTTGGACAAATACCATGGCTGTGAATGAATGTGATGATTTTATGGAATAAACTTTGTTAATTTTAAAAAAACTTTCGTGTAACCTACCACATAAAAATCATCTATTTATTACGTAATGACCTAAGATATGCAGGAACCATTGCCCCTATAACAGGCTAACGAGCAGTCCCCTAATACCTTTTTTGCTTTTATAAATAACTGCTCAACCAGAGCTTAAACCGACTGTGGCCCACGTCTGCGATGGTTTTGTCGAAAGCCTTTTTACAAACAAGTCAGTATATTTTTCAAAGAACCTATTAGTGTTTAGGCGATCAGAGAACGTTGGCGTTGAGTGGAGTAATCTTTAGCATGGGGTTACTTACTTACTTATCAGGCCGGCGATCCATGAAGGATCTGAGCCTGAGCTATAGGTGCCTTCCATCCTTGACGGTCCCGGGCACGCTGCTTCCACTTATCAAGTCCAAGGTGTCTTGTATCCGCGAGTACTTGGTCTTTATACCGGGGGTTTGGTCTTCCTCTTCTCGAACCAGGAGGCTCGGAGTCGAAGATCCTCTTAGCTGGAGCGTTGGTGTTCATGCGCTCGATGTGACCGAGCAAATGTAGTTGACGGATCTTTGCCTTCCGGACTATATCCACATATTTGTACAGCTCGTAGAATTCGCGGTTCTGTCTTCTTCTCCATTCACCTTCCTCACAGACAGGTCAAATATCCGGCTTTTCTTTCGAAAGAACCCAAAATCAGCTCCGCCGTCGTGCACATCGTCCAGCTTTCGGCTCCGTATAGCAAGACTGGGAGTATAAGCGTTTTGTAAAGCATGACTTTGGTTCTTCGAGTGAGGAGTTTTGAACCAAGTTGTTGGGACAAACCGAAGTCTCACCGATTGGCAAGGGCGATTCTGTGCTGGATCTCAACTCTGGTATCGTTTGTGGAGTTTACGTTTGCTGCGAGGTAGACAAACTCCTTAACCACCTCGAAATTGTAGCTGTCAATCGTGGCGTAGTGGATAGTTGCTTGGCCTCTGACGCCGATGACACGGGATCGAATCCCGACACAGTCATGTCATCGAACGTGTTTTCACGGTGTTTCTCCTCAGCGGGGTTCTGACAAAACCCCCTGTAGTAAAATTGTCATAAAAAGCTTCTCGAAAATCCCCGTTCGGAACCGGCATTAAACTGTAGGTCCCTTTCACCTGTGAGAAAAATAAATCACACACAACATGGGTGATTGAGAGAAGCTTGGCTCTGGTCCTTCATGGGCTGTAACGCCACCAAAGAAGAAGAAGACTTAACTACTTAACCACCTCGAAACTATAGCTGTCAATCGTTATATTTTGTCCAAGGTTACAGGCGACTGATCGGTTTTTGCTTGACAGCATGTACTTTGTCTTATCCTCGTTGACTTTAAGACCAACTCGTTTCGCCTGTTCCTCAATCGCCGTGTAAGCTTCTACAACCTCAATCATGGGGTGAGTGACTTGTAAATATCATTCGAATCTAGCGCACGAATTGAATACATATTTAGATAGATAGATAGGATAAGGGGGTGGGACAGAGTCGCCTGATCACTGCGGCCACGAGTGGGCCTATTGTGATGTCCCCCACTTAAAGTTCACTCAGAAAACCTGACTTCGTGATAAAACTTAGTATGGTTTTGAGTGAGCTAGCAGCGATTTCTTTTGCTTCAAGATAATACTTGCCTAGGTGACGAAGACGTGTACTGACCAGGCAGTTACAGTGGCATAGTATGTGCTCTGCTGTTTCTTCGTCTTCATTACACATTCGGCAAGTGTCATCTTGCATGATGCCCATTGTTTTGAGGTGTTTATTAACTGGGCAGTGTCCAGTAAGGAAACCTGTGATTAAACGAATCTGACTCCTCAAAAGCATGAGAACTTGTTTCATTCTTTTGAGGGATGTAGTTGGGAGGAACAGCTTGGCTTGTCTGCTACCTTTCGTTTGTAACCAGTAGTGATCCGTCGTGTTCCTTAACCAATTGTTTATGCAGCATTTGGTGGTGCTAATGGGTATGCCGCAGAAAGGCCGTGGCATCATAAATGGTGATGCAGAGCCTTTCCTTGCTAGTAGGTCCGCCTTTTCGTTGCCTGTATGGCCGCTGTGTCCAGGTATCCAAATGAGATGATCTCTGTTTGTACTGGCCAGCTGGTGAAGTAGCTGCAGGCAGTCCCATACCAGTTTGGAGGTGATTTTAAAGCTCTTTAGGGCAAGAAGTGCAGCCCTGCTGTCAGAGAGAATGTAAATGTTTTTGTTAAGTATATTTCTGTTTATATTTTCTCTGCGACAGAGTTCTATAGCAAATATCTCTGCTTGAAAAACGGAGTTATATCTGTCCATGCTGACGTAGATGCATGTATCTGTATTTGCTCCGTATACTCCAACCCCAACGCCTTTGTCCGTTTTGGAGCCATCTGTGTACCACACGTAGGACCCACGATTGAAGGAGGGTCTATCCTGTTCCCAGTTTTGTGGGTTGGGGAATGTGACCTTGTAGTTTTGATCTGGGGAGACAGTTGTCTGTAAGAGATATCTTTAGGATTTCATGCCTGTTCATTTCGGTAGGGATATCAGGGTGAAAGAGCCTACGGTTAGAGTCATCCTCCACGATCAGTCTATGGGCGAAGACCATTGCTTCTGAATGCATATTTAGTCGACCCGTTTGGTCTTTTAGATCTTTCAGTTCTTATGATTATTTTTTTTCCTCCTCCTTTGCAGCTTTCCATTATTTTCCAAAATTAGTTTCTTCTGGTTGTCGTCATAATGGATGTAGTAAACCAAACCTTTTTCAATAGCCTGAAGGAGGATCACACTAAGCATTGGGACATGGGAAACTACTGCTTCGCCTTAATCCGATTTCTACAATATTTGAAATCTCTTTTGCATATTCAAATGACCAAGATTGAGTTCTCGGTCAGTCCTTGAGCTATGCCTTTCGGCTTAGGGGACATATAGGTATATATGTATTTTGGACCCAGCACCATTTGTTCGGCCATTCCGGGTCGCAATTCGAGAGCACAAAAACCAGATTAACGATGACCTCTCGGTATTGTACATGTTCAACACGTAAGGTTAAGAACAATACGATTTAGAGACAACATTACCTGACTGTCTTACCGAAATACAAATATGACACGAATGCCCTCCGGCCATGCTCTTCGGTTACCTTTCGTTCAAGTTAATTGCAAAAAAATGTGTAATTCATTCTCCGGATGCTTCTTTGGCTCATGAACGAATATATACAAGTACAACAGCACACAAAGGTCGTTACGTTCGAGCAACAAGGTATTTTGTATCTTTGGAATCGGGTCATTGGTAATAGGAAATGCTGTTTTTCGGTTATACTATCGTTAGAATCATTAGACAAAAGATTGATGGATATTTGCATTCTCAATAGTTATGAGTTATGATTGGATTTCGGAGAGAGCATCAATGTTGCTTCATTGGAATACAGTTTTTAACTGACATTGACTTGACATTGAACTTTTTTTTTAAACGAATACATTTGAATAATAGATTACGTGACACGAGTCTACAAAAGAGGAGGCGATTACGGTCTAGTATTTAATGCTAGACATTTCTTTAGCTATTTGTTCGCGATTGTGTATGGAGCGAACGGAAGGGGTATCGTCATATAGTATAGTAAGCGATATATGTATCTTTGCATTTAATTGCGAAAACCTCGATAAATTGTTCTTCATTAGTGCGCTCTCGCATCGTTATGATCTTGATTACGGCCATTACTTTCCCATACGATTATCGCTCCTCTAATGGACCAAGTGTCTTTGTTTTTTTTTTTTTTTTTTTTTTTTTTTTCTATTAATTCGCCATTAATGGTTAGCGTATGGTTAAGCACGCCAACGAGAATACCCAGATAAGTCTAGTTGGAAGTCGTAGTTGCAATCAACACAATTAAGGTCGAATGTCAAGTTCACTGAATCACAGAATTATCGCTTGCCAATGACCTTACAGTGAATAGATGAGAATGAAATGAGATGAGAGTATGTATGTTCATATATTCAAGGATACCACGAAGAGGTTCTCTTTATTACTTTTTATGGACTTGAAGGTTGCTTTGTTCGAAGCATAAACATGTGTGGAGGGGTCTTAATCCTTTTGAAAATTGACGATTCCTGTCATCGTGATACCACTCCGCTTGTCATGCCATTCATCTCGTATGGTACCAGTTAGTCGGTATAAGAATCATCACTCAAACTGCGCGCACACGTTATTGAATAGAGTCCTGCTCGAGAATGTACAACTGATGCAGCGACTCAATGACCCTTGTGTCCGAATGACAGATCCCCATCAGTTATGGCATTGAACATTGGGGAATAACAAAAACAAATTCCACATCCCAGGGCCTCTTCGTCAAAGGTCATTAATTGATTTCCAATTAATTTTTCCCCAACAGACCTAGTATCTATCTATCCACATGTGTACTCGTATCTAGCACTGGGAAGGCGAATACAAAAATTGAAATTGTCTCATTTTATGAGTTTGTTGGTTCAACACAGCGATGACGCAAAAAAGCACGGAGCAAAACAATTCCACAGCCGATAGACGATAGACTGACTTCCACATTCCAAGTTCTCTTTCAAGTTTACACTAAGTGGTACAAATTGTATTGTGTAGCTACCGTTAAATCATTTTGTGAGAGAAGCTAATTGCGGCTGTTTAATTAATTAATAACAAGTGGCCAAATGGTGAGAATGGCGTACGAGCAACGAACGCGCTGAGCAATAGTGTAAACAGATACCGACAGACAGTCAGTCAAAACAATGAATTTGTGAATTTGTAGTAATCGCATCGAGAACGTTTGCCAAGCTGAGGAATAGTTGGAATTTATTATCTAATGGAGATGAGCGCTATTGTCGGTGACGGTTGGTATTGCGACTACGAATGGTGTAAATTACACAAGAGCGCCCGGCACTATTAAGTGATTGTTTGCAATTGTAAATTGTGAAAAATGTCAACTCGGACAGTTGTAAGACACTTATGGGTTTTCAATAGTATTGTACTATGGCGCTGATTGTCAAATTATTTTCAAAACAAAATCATTTGGGTGCCCATCTTTGCTTGCTGAAGACTAATACAACATTTTAAAAGACTCAGTTACACGTGATCTACGAGTATAATCTAAGTAAACCTTACAGTTTTATGCTCTTATAACATATGTATCTGCCAAGTTTTGGAGATTCTTGTTTCAAAAACAACAGAAGGCATATTTCGTCACATCGTTCAATTTAGTCTGCGCAGATTACTTACTTAGATGGCACTACAGTCCAGTGTGAACCTGGGCCTCAACCAACAAGCTTCTCCAGCTGGCACGGTCTTTTGCCAGCTGGTTAAGGTCCCCTTCCAACTATGTGCGCCACCTTAAATTCGGATGTCCTATGCTGCGTCGACCTCGGGGTTGGATTCGAAGACTCTTCGGGCCGGAGCAGGGTTATCTATTCGCTCTACATAGCATAGCCACCTTAGAGGTCGTTGGATTCGTAGAGACCGCACCAGTCCAATGTCGCTGTATAGCTCATATAGTTCGTCGTTGTATCTTCTCCTCCCCACTCCGTTTATACAAACGGGAGCATAGATTGAACGCAACATTTTTCTCGAAACGACCAAGGGCCTCATCATCAGCTTTCGTTAAAGTCCAGGCCTCTGCGCCATAGAGGAGGACCGAGGTGATTAAGGTTTTGAATAGTGCAACCTTGGTCTTTCGAGAGAGGGCTCTACTTCTCAATTGCCTCTTCTGCGTTTGATCTCAGTGCTGGTGCTGTTGTCGTTGGTCACTAGTGAGCCAAGGTGGACGAAGTCCTTGACCACTTCGAATTTTTAGCTGCCAATTGTGACGTTCTGGCCGAGATGTCGGTGTTGTGCGTCTTTTCTGCTTCGCAGTATATAAAGGGTGTTTTTTAGAGGTTTGCACCACTATTTTAACTGGCGGCCATTTAGTCAGCTGTCAAGTGATCTATTTTTAGTTTGGTTTGGCATTTCAACATGAATGGACTGACGCCTGAACAACGCTTCCAAATTGTGCAAATTTATTTTGAAAATCATGGTTCTATTTGAATAAAGTGGACATGCGTCCACTTTATATGATCAACATAATCGTCCATCAGAACAATTAATTCGATTAACTATGGAACATTTTCACACCACGTCTTCTCTAAATGATAATACGCATCCACAGAGACGCCATACAGTGCGTACAGAAGAAGCGTAGCGTAGAGGAAGACAGGAATTGGATATGTGTCCATCCACTTTATGGAAGATTTTGCAGAAAAATCTTGGTTTTCGTACTTACAAAATCCAACTAGTGCAAAAATTGAAGCCGCAGGATAACCTAGCAAGGCGTAGATTCGGTGAATGGGCTCAAAACAAGATCGCCGTTGATCTCAATTTTTTTGAGCTTATTTTGTTTAGCGATGAAGCTCACTTTTGGCTAAATGGATACGTCAATAAACAAAACTGTTCCATATTTGGAGTAATGATAATCCTTAAGTGTTTGTTGAGGCACCGTTACATCCACAAAAATTGACTGGTGTGCTTTCTTTAAAAACGGTGCTGGCCAGAACGTTACAGTCAATGGTGACCGCTATAGAGCCATGATTACTGACTTTTTCGTTAATCAATTGAACAACCATGATGTGCAGGAGCTGTGGTTTCAACAAGACTCGTGCCACAATTGACTTATTGAAGGAAACGTTTGGTAACCGCATAGTTTCACGTTACGGACCAGTGAGTTGGTCTCCAAAATCGTGCAATTTAACGCCGCTTGACTATTTTCTGTGGTGATATATGAAGTCGCTAGTCTACGCCGATAAGCCCGAAACGATTGACCACTTGGAGGACAACATTAGCCGTGTTATTGCCGATATACGGCCACAAATGTTGGAAAAAAATCATCGAAAATTGGACCTACTTACGTAGGTTGGCCTACTTACGTCTGAGCCAGCCGTGGCGGTCATATGCCAGAAATCATATTTAAATAATAATGCCAGAAGAGTATCTTTCGAAAAAAGTAAATTTCATGTCAATATAAAAAAATTATCTTTGTTTTATTCTCCTTTCCCCTTTCTCGTCTTTCGGTTAGACCCATTTTAGCCGCTTCTGCTTCAATACTTTTTCATTCTCCTTTGGCTTGGTCCATCCCATCGTACTTCTTGGAGTGCGGTTATGCCTTCTTTATAACCGTTTAGGGTTAGCTCTAGGACACAGCGACATTCCAGGGAATGAAAGAGCCGACACACTCGCCAAACAAGGAACGACTCTACAATCAATCGCGGCTTGTGAGGGAATACCCCTTGCAACCATTAAACTCAATCTTACTAATCTCGCCAGGGCCGAGACGAACCGGAGATGGACTCAGGGACATACCTGCGTCATCACCATGCAAATCTGGCCCCGGCTCGACAGTCAACGGACAAGGAGTATAATCTCCCTAAAAAGAACTGACATCTACAAAGTTATAGGTGTCATCACCGGACATTGCCTTATGGGCAGCCACTAGGTATAGTTCCGAATGATTTCTGCAGAAGCTGTCTAGACGAGGAGGAGGTCGAATCCATTCACCACCTTCTCTGCACTTGCCCGGCATTCTGCACAATCAGGAAACGATGCCTAGGCTCTTACTTCCTTAACGAACTGACAGAGGTTCAGCAAGTAGGGATACCTGATCTTAACTTCTTAAGAAGCACAAAATGGTTCCACGAATGGGGCTAAGCCCCCTCGTAGCTGCACAACGGGCCTCTCTGGCCTATCTGTGTTTTTCTCACATATGGGAAGGCTACGATCCTGGGGTTAGCTCCAATAGATTCCTTGCACCCGATCTGTTAGGGGACCTCACATTCCAGAAGCAGGCTCGCAAGTCATTTAGTCGTTTGCAGAGGTCGTCAGCTTTGCATCCCTCCGTATCCGATGCTTGTGGTTGTTTCGGAACAATTGGTTTTTCCGTGATAGGGATGTTACCCCTAAGCACAGTCTCCAACCTGGAGGGCCCTGCTCCTTTCTCCCCAGGAACAAGGGATTTGGGTCTATGCACACATTAGTTCACTACGTGGCGGGTGCCAGGCAGCTATCCAGGGAAGGCCACGCGGAGGCTGTGTGTCATCTTGGATTGAGCAGGGACAGAGACCGAGGCTGGCGTTTGCCATGTTAAACATTATTTGACCACAAAACTACATAAATGATACGAAACTTAAGAAATGCTGACTTCTTGGTTAATCGTTTCGCAGGCGCATTTGTTCTTTTGCCTTACAGGCCAGATCTGAACGTTGGCTACAAACTTAACTTCGTTACCTTCCTTGTTCTTTTTTTATTAGATAGAATTCAAGTCTCAGTTGTGGCTGGTGGCCCCATTCTTTGCCGTTTCAACTAGAATGGTCAGCAGAGGTACACCACCCACAGGCTGGCGTACTATCCCCTCTTCTCTGGAACGTGCTAGTCAATAAACTTCTACTTTTGCTAGAACAAGACGGGTACGTTGGGCATACCCAGTGATCTAATGCAAGAAGCCTCACAAACAGTCATAAACTGGACAAAGAGCTGCGGACTTGGGGTGAACCCCAAGGTCAAATATCTTGGCCTAACCCTTGATAGCAAACTAAATTGGAAACCCATCGTTATTGATAATATCAAGAAAGCTAACCACTGCCTTCTACTGTTGCAAGAAAGTGGTGGGCAAAAAGGGGGTCTCCAACCATTATGCACGGGTTCTATACAGCAGTCATAGGACCTATCCCTCTTTACGGCGTCGTAGTTTGGTGGACTGTTTTTGACAGGGCAGTCTATCACAACCTTCTGGGGAAAGTGCAAAGATCGGCTAGCATTTGCATTAGTGGTGCGATTAGATCGACCACCACGGAGGCCCTTAACATTCTACTACATCTCCTACCATTGGACCTCTTCAGCAAACAGGTTGCTGCCTGCGCCGTCGTACTCACCATGGACTTCCTATCTTTCCTATCTTTCCATCCTGGGAGGTAATGGGCTGAAGGAAAAATCACACAGAAGGACTCAATATCTCTCTATACTGACGGCTCTAAGATGAAGACAGGTTTAGGTAGTGGAGTCTACTCCAAGAACTTAACCTCAACCTCTCAAACCACTGCAGTGTGTACCAAGCGGAAATAACAGCGATAACGGAGGTTCTTGCATGGCTTACTTACTTAGATGGCCCTACAGTTCGGGGTGAACCAGGGCCTCAACCAACAAGCCTCTCCAGCCGGCACGTTCTTCGGCCAGCCGCTTCCAGTGCCGCATGCCCAGTTGGTTGAAGTCAGATGCGGTCGTCCTCTGCTGCGTCGTCCCTCGGGGTTGGTGTCGAAGACTCTTCGGGCCGGAACGGTGATGTCCATTCGCTCTACATGGCCCAGCCATCTTAGACGTTGGATCCGAAGACGTCTGACTAGGCCGATGTTGCTGTACAGCCCGTACAGTTCTTGGTTGAATCTCCTCCTCCACTCTCCGTTTACACAAATGAGACCAAATATTGCACGCAGAATTTTCCTCTCGAAACGCCCAAGAGCCTCTTCATCCGCTTTTGATAAAGTCCGAGCCCCAGCGCCGTAGAGGAGGACCGGGATGATTAAGGTTTGGTAGAGGGATACTCAGTTACCTCTGGAACCCAAAGAAGCAGCGGTTGGCAAGAGTTATTCTGCGTTTTATCTCAGCGCTGGTGTCGCTGCTTGTCACTATCGAGCTAAGGTAGACGAAGTCCTTGACTATTTCAAAAATATAGCTGCCGAAGGTGGCATTCTGACCAAGACGTCGGTGTTGCGCGTCTTTCTGATGACAGCATATATTTGGTCTTGTCCTCATTCATCCTTAGACCCACTTTAGCCGCTTCTGCTTCAATGCTTGCGAAAGCCTCATTGGCGTCTCGCTTTGTCCATCCAATAACGTCAATGTCATCTGCGTAGGCAAGCAATTGTGTAGTATTGAAGTAGATCGTACCTCTTGTATTAGTCGCAAAGTCCCGCACGATCTTTTCAAGAATGATGTTAAAGAAAACGCGTGGTATTGCGTCACCCTGTATAAAACCTTTTTTAACATCGAATGCCTCGGATAATTCAACCTCCGACCTTAATGTCATATGCGGCTTTAAAGTCGATAAAAAGATGGTGCGTGTCGACCTGGAATTCATGGGCCTTCTCCAAGATTTGCCGTAGTGTAAATATTTGGTCTATCGTGGATTTTCCTGGCCTGAAACCAAACGGTTAGGAACCTACCAGATTGTCCACGAAAGGTTTCAGGCGCTTACATAGTACGGCAAAGAGGATCTTGTACGCAATGTTCAGGAAACTTACCCCTCTGTAATTGGCGCAGTCATAGGGGTCTTCTTTCTTAAGGACCGGACAAACGATGCTGAGATTCCATTCATTGGGCATGCATTCTTCCGACTATATCTTGCAGATGAGTTGGTGCATGGTCTTAACCAGCATCGTCTGCATGGCTTACTCAATGTAATATCCGTAAAGGATATTACCATTTGCATGCATAGCCAATATGCGATAAGATCCCTGACAGCGGTAACCCACAAATCAAAGACAGCTCCCAACTGCCGCCTATCTCTAGACGAGGTGACAGCTTAATATAAAACTACTGTGGGTTTCCGTTCCCGAGCATAGGCATATTCCAGGAAACGACGCGGACGATGAAGGTTAGGGTCAAGCACACTCAGTCGCCAAACCCTTAGCAATTTAAAACACCCATAAGCGCTCCGTAAAGCACATGACAAAATTTCAATGGCACGAAAATAGTATCGGCTTTAGAACTAAACAAATCTGGCCTAAGCTAAACTTAGGACAGACCATAGATCTTGTGGCAACCACGCCAAGCACTCTAACAGGTGTCCATTGCACCATTAGCAAACATGCCGAAAAATAGGGCTCACGGAAGTCGCTCTTTCGCGAGCCGGATGAGGAGGCCCTTGGTCGGTTCGAGAGAAAGATTTTGCGCGTGATTTTTGGGCCTATAAACGCAGACGGGGGATGAAGGAGAAGATTCAACCACGAACTTTACGGGCTGTACAGCGACATGAGCCTAGTCAGGCGTCTACGGATTCAACGCCTAAGATGGCTGGGCCATGTAGAGCGAATGGACACCACAGCTCCAGCCCGGAGAGTCTTTGAATCCAACCCCGAGGGACGAAGAAGCAGAGGACGGCCGCCCTTAAGATGGCGCACACAGGTGGAAGGGGACCTCAGCCAACTGGGTGTGCGGCAATGGAAAAGGCTAGCGAAAGATTGCTAGATGGAGGGGCATGTTGGTTGAGGCCCAGGTTCACCCCGAACTGTAGCGCCCACTAAGAAGAAGAAGAAGGAGGAGGATCTTTTCTACGATAACTGAAGTGAGCTAGCAGATATAAATAAAGTTCAACTCCATCGCTTCATAAGAAGCACTGATTGGCTTTTAGGTGACGGATCTAGGTAGTATGGGCCGATTCCGGCCTACGTGTGGCATATGCCGACCACTACAACCTAACCTAACCTAATAGAGATCTAGCACTTTATCTGGACAGTCGATTTTTTTTTAAGGATTCACCTGTTGCCTTCACTCTGAAAACAGCAATGATAGAGTCTTTAGGTCAACAATAGCGGAACAAATAAATCTACCTGACCACCGTGGGCTTACGTGACCGTTTTAGTGATTTGTAATAAATTAAAAATTGCCCTTTACTAAATACTTGCTGTCCGAGTTCTGATAACGCTTCTAATAAATCATATACCTAAACGGTTTTTCATTAATTTTGAAAGTATCATACTGCCTCGGTATACATGGTTCAAGCTAATTTATACCGCACCTGGTTTAGTCAAACAGACCTACAGCGACAATCAGCAATCGGCAGCCACCTTTTCGCATTATTCCTTCCTGCTGACTCATGCCAATGTTATTCCACCATACGGGGAGAGAGAAAGATCGATTAAATCGGTTTCTTTTCTTCTGTCCGAAAATAGTATGAGAAGAAGAGGAATATGAAGAATAAGAACGAATCCCAGGAAGAGAAGACAAATTACATATCGCCACCTATAAAGCGGCTTACACCAACGGTATAAGCGGCTGTTTGTTATTTCTGCCATCGAACTTTTGCACCACCTACCATTCGAGGTTGTTTGATGAGAGTCAAGCAAATAAAACAAATAAGCGTCCAGCCAAACCTATACTAATTCCTGATCCACAGTTAGGTACAATGAACGCTTGCGTTCGTCGCGATCCATTCGTTTGTCATTCCTCAACCTGAAGTTTTTCTGATTCCTTTACTCACTTCTTAGCTTTAGTTTGCGTGATTCGGGACTATCCGGTTGGTCAAAAAAAGTGCCCGTAACAACGCATGTATTACCTACAAAGGTACCAATACTGGCCAAAACGTGCGATTGTTATTAAGCACGGTAAGCCTATTAGAGATCGTTACAGGGCAACAAGTCGTAGTGGTATCAGAAAAAAAAGAAAAAGATTCGCCGGAACGTGCGGCGAATTCGTAATTCACAATTTGCAACAAAATTTATGTTTCACACACCGAGATACTTGTATCTAAAAGATGTAAATTCATGGGGTAAACAAACGCATAAAGCACCCACTGCACTCCTGGTGACAAGCAACTTTGTCTCCTCTGCGTACTCCCCGGCTCTTCATATTTATTTTTTGTAATAATAATAACAATCATTTCGCGAAACAAATGTCGCACAAAATGCCCAAGCAGATAGCCGATTTTATGCAGATTTGTTTGGTCAGCAAAAAACAAGAGCGGACGAACGCTATCAATAGCTAGCTGCTTAGCATATGTATGAGAAGAAAAGCAAAAAGAGACGACGCAGGTAAAATTCCGGTCTATGAGTAATCACTGGGCGGTTAGGTTCGGTTGTTTTGTGTTTTCTTGTCACGATCCCTTTATATCTACTAAATGCAAAATGAAAATTCAATTTTGTGTTGTCAATGGGTAACGAAGGCGTCTGAAGATCAACGCCACATACGCTGGTTTCTGATGGCTATTTAATTATTTCATGTTTTCCGTTCGCTTCGCACAAACAAATACTTTTATTTCCGACTTGGCTGATTTGCTCTTAATGGATTTCAATTGTTATGGCCCCAGTCGCAACTGGTTTTTGGGAAATTAATGAAAACCAAAATCTAAAACTCATTAGTTCAAGTCAAGATTTCGCTTGATTTTGGAGAATACTTCGAGAGGTAGTTAGTTGTCCAGGTCTACGTGGACAAGGGTAAGGGGTATAAGCAAGAATGTCTACGCCTTAGGGTTGACGAAGTCAACTAGGCAACTTTGCCATACACAAGGCTCCAGACTTCATAGACTGCTGTAGAGAAACTTTCGGAAGGCATAAGTTCTAGTAGTCTAGTTGGTTGTACGTGAGAACGGTTAGACAAAGTCGCCTGATCACTGCGGCCTCTAATGGGTCTATTGTGAGATCCCCCGCTTATAAAGGTTGTTTTTTTTTTAGAGGCATAGATCTTTAAGTTGGCAACACTATTTTAACTGGCGGCAATTTTGTCAGCTGTCAAGTAATTTTTTTTTTGGTTTGGTTTGGCATTTCAAAATGAATAGTCTGTCGCGTGTACAACGCTTCCAAATTGTGCAAATTTATTTTGAAAATCTTGGTTCTGTTCGAAATACCTATCGCGCACTACGTCCATTTTACGGTCTACATAATCGTCCACCACGTTTTCTCTAAATGATAATACGCATCCACAGAGACGCCAGCGTAGCGTAGGGGAAGACCCGAATCAGTCTATCCGCCATCGTGCACAGGAATCGGATACATATGTATCCATCCACTTTATGAAAATTTTGGCGGAAAGATCTTGGTTTTCGTGCTTACAAAATCCAACTAGTGAAAGAATTGAAGCCACAGGATCACCTAGCAAGGCGTAGATTCGGTGAATGGGCTCAAAACAAGATCGCCGTTGATCCCAATTTTCATAAGCGAATTTTGTTTAGCGATGAAGCTCACTTTAGGCTGAATGAATACGTCAATAAACAAAACTGTTTCAAGATAGTACTTGCCTAAGTGACGATGGCGTGTGCTGACGAGGCAGTTACAGTGACACAGTATATGCTCTTCTGTTTCTTCGTCTTCATTACACATTCTGCAGGTGTCGTCTTGTATAATGCCCATGGTTTTAAGATGTTTGTTGACTCGCCAGTGCCCAGTGGGAAAGCCTGTGACTGTGCGAATCTGACTCCTAGAAAGCATGGGGAGTTGTTTCGAATGTCTTGACTTGTCTGCTACCTTCCGTTTGTGACCAGTAATGGTTAGACGTGTTCTTCAACCATCTGTTTATGCAGCATTTTGTTGTGCTAATAGGTACGTATGCCTCAGAAAACGGTGATACGGAGCCTTCCCTTGCTAGTAGGTCTGCTTTTTCGTTTCTTATATGGCCGCTGTGCCGGTATCCGAATGAGGTGAACTCTGTTTGTATTAGCTCCGTATACTCCAGCCCCAACGCCTTGATTCGTTTTGTTGAGTTTGGCTTGTGTTGATGTTGGTTTTGTGCCACCAGACGGGCGTAAGGTATGTAAGAATTGGTCTGGTGATGGCTGTATATAGCCAGCGAGTTATTATGGAAATGGCGCTCCAATTTTTACCAGTGTGACTTTTGCTGGTCCATAGAGTGATCTTGGTTTTCTCAATAGTTGTTGTGATGTAAATGAGGGTTTCGTTTAATGTTTAATGTTACACCTAGGTATTTGACTTCTTCTGAGATCTCTATCGCCTCACCAAAGAGAGTGGATTTAATGAGTTTATGTCTGCTCCTTCTTTTGGTGAAGGCGACGATAATGCTTTTCCTTGGACCAATTTGCAATAAGGTTGAGGGCCCTTTGGGAAATTTCCGAGATCGTGTCCTTAATTTGCCTCTGATTAGGAGGCCGTAGTACAGTGGTAAACATCACCGACTGTCGAGCGGAAGGTATGTAATTCAAAGTCTGTCCATAGCCAAGAAATACAATTCCTATACGACAAAATTGTGCAACACATTGGGATTGGGAAGTAACCAAAATACTGATGAAAGCTTAACACTCACAGTATATGGTCACTTCAAATTCATACTCTGTGTGTGCAGTTCTATTATAACAACGTAATGGCATGGAACATTTGCTGAGAACTACAACCAACGTGAAAATTCAGTCAAGTTCCTCTCGAATCCTGTCCAGGACAACCACCCCTGGAGAGTAGTGAACGAACATCTGCGACCCAAACCATCTACACTTTGCCGAGGTTGTGTGGCAAAACATAATAACCTGGTCCTTCCTTCCTTCATGGGCTGTAACGTCCCCAATGAAGTCATTCTTGGAATTTGTTAAGCAAAGAATGCATTCAATTAATTGAATTTTCGGTGCAACGGTACAGAAATCTCTTGGTGGTGCGGCTTTATCGAAAGAAAATCTTTACAAATTATATAAAGAGTTCCAAGAAGGCCGAGAACGTGTCGAAGGCGAAGAGCGTCCCGGAGGACCATCAACCTTAACCGACGTCCAAGAAATCAAAGATTTGGTACTCGCAAACCGTCGATTAACAATTAGAGATCTTGCTGATGATGTTGGCATTCCAAAAGGATAAGTCAATACCATTTTAAAGGAAGTTTTGGGGCCAGGTGAGCCAATTGATAGGGAAAACCCAGATTTTTTGATTTTTTTTTTTTGAAAAACATCGTCGCATCGAAGTGTGTAAAACAATGCTTTCTTAGTATCAGGACAATATGAAACGCATTATGTATTACGGGGAAAGAGACTCGGATTCATGCTTACGATCCAGAAACAACCGATCAATCAAGTGGAAATCGTATTAAAGGTGAGACAAGACCAACAAAACCTCGCCATAACCGCTAAAAATCAAGGTCATGCTGACTGGTTTCGTCGATTATCGTTTTGCAGCACGTTAATGCATCGACCAATTCGCCAAAAACTCTAACCCAGATTGTTCCCCTGATTAGACATCGTGTGACTCAAAGTATTCAACACCGGGACACCGTTTTAAATCGATAAAGGAGATACATACATACAAGCCGCATTGAAGGGAGAGCTGAAGATCATCCCGGAAATCGTCTTTAGCCACTGTTCCGAAGATTGACAAATCGATTGGCATATGTGAATTGTATAACGGGGGGATTACTTTGAAGGCGATGGAAATTGATTTGAAAAAATAAAAAAATAAATTGTTTCCCCCAAAATAAATGTTGTCACCTAACTTTTTGAACATAATAGTACACTGAATTGTGTGAAGTTCATGACTACAATGAGCATCCTGTCGAGTATTCAGTTCAAAGAATTGAAAATCGTCTCAGTTTGCAAACTATTAATCGTCAGAGCATACACTGGCTCGCGAGAAATTGGACGCAACCACAAGCTCGAATTCGCAGATAAGACTTGAGTACATTCGATAAAGAACTGACTCAGTGCAACCATACATATAACAAGTAGAAGCTTGGCTTTTGAAGGGCAGACAACAAGGAAGGTATAAGCTTTATCTTGATTCTTATACAAAATACCCAAAAATTCGATGCTTTACAACCATTAGCCACGTCCACAGTATACTAAAATTCCACTCGATAGACGACACCACTCCGTAGTTCCACATTCCTCACATTCATACAAGAAGATTTTCTTCACGATTTTCTTCCAACTGGCCGAGTGCAAAAACGACCAAACTCGTTGAAAGACCATATCTAAGTGGTACGCCGCCTACTACACGCATTCTCTCGCTTTCTTTTTCCATTAGCCGGTACCCAAACTTCAAGTCTCTTTTCTCTCCATCCACGCGATTCGAGAAGGAAAATGAAGAGTCTCTCTGCAACCGGCAGTGACAAGTGCTAATTACAATTAACACGTTCAAATTGCCTGGCAAGAATTTGTCTATTAAACAGTTTCAAATGAAACTGAATGAGACGAACGAAAGAACATCATAATACGGATTTCCAGATAACTTTGCAGCCACCAGCATCATCGTTGTCCTCGTCAACATACATAACCATTGTACTTGTCTGAGTATTGCATGCCTCTGCTCGCGTTGTATGAAGGGCATCGTATAGAAATTGTTTGCAATCGTTCTATGAAACCTTTAGTCGTCCTGCCCCACCAAAAAACGGAAACATTAACATTCCACGGCTCATCTCAACTTGAACCCAAGAGCGCGCGACTTTCAAGACTTCGACTGCTGCTGCAAAAAATAGAAAAAAACAGACGAGCACAGGCGATAGGGAGGAGAAAAAATCACACCAGATGATTGCAGCATGCGGATGTGGATGCAGGGAATTGTATGGGAGATGGAAAAACAATAACAGAATGCTGTCATAAAGACAAAGACTACGAAAGCCTTTGTACAAACAGAACGTACATACATATGTACGTATATGTATAGGTATAAACTATGTTTTGTTGTTGCATAAACAAATCATAAAAATTCCTTCCGAAAAGGGAAATGCACGTTTTGCTCAATGCTTTCGCAACTTTGCTCCCGCGCTGCTGCTGTTTACTGCCTTTGTTTTTACAACTATGAGGCAATGGAATCGTGCATCCACCACACAGATGTTTAGATGAAATGTGTGAAACAGCGGATAATCACCCTAATCCGGATCTTAGCTGCGAATCCTTACACCAAAGCAAGAGCGGAACGTTCGGTTTTTCTTTCCCTTATTCATTTCCTCCCACTTAATGGGGTGCGATGAGGACATTGAGGGTGGAGTATGGCTCAACATGTCCTTTATTGGAAGGATAAACACAATTCTGGGGAATGAAATTCTATTTTTAGCCAAATGCGTGGGTTTTCTGCAACGAAAGAAGCTCACAGAAACTTTTCTTATTATCCCGGAAGGAATGTGACGCCACATTTCCGTTTTTTGTTTGCGTACAATTTATTAGAATGGGAATTATGTCCCTTTTGTGGCGTCAATGACGCAGGGACTAGGAGCGTGGGAGTTGGAAAGTTTGTTTCAAACATCGGTTCACATCCGGTATCCATGGGTCCCGCCACGCACAAGGGACCTTTCAGCTTTCACTGGAATTAGAGAAGGCGGAAAATACGAATCTGTAAGGAGGACGTGGGAGAAGGTCATGGGTACATGACTAAGTACATGACTAAGTACATGCCTCCTCTATAAATAGGCAATGAAACAGAATTATTACAATATACCATGTAATGTGTCGAGAGTTTTGTCTTTTTCGAACCACGAGATAAAGCGAACATCATCAGCTAGAAGCACGCTGGGTTTCAAGAACCTTCGAAAACAACACTCTCAAGCTAACCAACATGTACTCCAGAAAGGAGCTTAAAGATTTCCTAAGAAGCAGCTCAGTCAGTATATTCTTAGTTTAGTAAGATGATGGCTTTACTAGAGGCTGACTTTACTTTACTTTGGCGGCACTATAGCTAGGCGAGAGCCTGAACCTCAAACAATATGCCTCCAACTTTGGGACTCGAAGACTCTTCGGGCTGTAGATGTGGTGCCTATTCACTGAATGTGGCCCAGCCATCTTAGACGTTGTATCCGTAGGCGTCTGATCAGGTCGATGTCGCTGTATGGCCCATAGAGTTCGTAGTTGAATATTCTTATCACCTCTATCTTAACATAAACGGGACCGAAGATTACACGGAGAATTTTCCTCTGGCCGTGGTGCAGTGGTTAACATCATCGACCGCCGAGCGGAAGGTCTATAGTTCAGATTCGTTTCATAGCCAAGAAAAAGTAATTCCAATACGGACAGAGGTGAATGGAAAGTGACTAGACGTACTGCTGCAGGTATCACACTCACAGTATATGGTCAACAGAAAATTCATCCTCTGCATATGCAATACTAAAGTGCTCGAACGAATTACTACGGACTATAACCAACGCGGAATTTGGTCGGCTCTCGTCCCATCTAGGAAGGACAACCACCCCTAAGAGTAGTGAACGAACATCAACGACCCAAACTACTGCACTCCGTTCAGGTTGTGTGTGTAACACATCATAAGGGAATATAAAAACTCTTGGCCCTGCGCGAGTCTCTAAAAAAAAAAAAAAAAAAAAAAAAAAACCGACCAAGTCTCTCCCTACCAATTTTTGATAGGGTACACGCCTCTGAGTCATAAGGAAGGACCGAGATAATTAAAACCCTTTATTTGGTTTTGCTCTCGTTTACCTTCAGACCCACTTTAGCTGCTTCTGCTTCAATGCTCACAAAAGCTTCACTGGCGTCTCGCAGTGTTCTTCCAATTAATTACGTCAATGTCTTCAGCATAATTAAGCAAGCAATTGTGCAGACTTGGAATATATCGTGCCTCTTGTATTGGTCAGTGAGTTTCGCACAATCTTTTTGAGAATGATGTTGAAAAAGTCATATGGCAATGCGTCGCCCTGCTTCCATTGGCTATCCACTGTCATAGTTATCCTGCGCAACATGATGAGTTTGGCAGGGATGTGAAAACACAACATAGATTTGTATAGCTCGTCCCTATAAATATCGTCGCCTTAAAGTCAACGAAGAGGTGATGCCTGTCGACATGGAATTGATGGGTCTTCTCTAGGATCTCTCACAGTGTGAATATCTGGTTTATTGTGTTTTTTTTTCTGGCCTGAAACTACATTGATAGGATCAGATCGCCCTCGAATGGTTTCAGGCGTTCACACAACCAGCAGGGAAGATGTTCAGACGACTTATTCCTCTAAAATTGGCGCAATTATTCGGATCTTCTTATGGGCCGGGCAAACGATGCTAAGGTTACACTCATCGGGCATGCTTTCTTCCGACCATATTCTACAGATGAGGTGGTTCATGCTCCCTATCAATTCAGATAGTCCATCTGCCCTAACAGCTTTATTAGACTAGTTAGATATCGCTCTCTTAACTTCGTCTAGGTCGGATGGAAGGAATTCTCTGTCATATTTGTCCAAGGTGAATGGTTCGTTACGTCTGACTGAGGTATTTTGACTATCATCACCGCTATTTAGTCTGCAGAAGTGGTCTTTCCAAATTCTCAGGATCAATTTCGTCCCGGCTGGCTTTATACCCTTGGCATGTTCGTATTTTTTTTTTTTTTTTTGTAAAACTCTTCCTCGACCTCGCTCTTCTCGTGCTCCGTCTCTTTCCTTTTGAAAAGCTCGTGCTCCTCTCTTCTTTTCCGTTCGTAAAGCCCACGAGTGACTATCGTCCGTCCGTCTGCATTTCATCATGAGCGTGGTTGACGGCTGGAAACCTAATACATCGTTGTGGCGTTTCGGCATCGTATCCTTTGATATTCTATGGTTTGTGCAGCTTGCTGCATCCATTATGGACGAGCATGAGGGAGACATGGTCGGCGAAAATTCTGGCGGTCTCTCGCGACTGCAGCTTTTTTCTGTTTTTGGTTTTTTTTTTTTTTTTTTGCTGCAACAAGGTCATGATTCCGAGTCAGTTTTGGGTCCGGGGAATGTTCGGACATCATCCAGTATGCTGGAGGAGTACCTCGCGTCGATCGTAATCGATTTGGTTGACGACTAATTGATTAGGAGACCGCCAGGTCCTCTTATGGATGACGAGATGGGGGAATCGTGTACTAGCTACTAGGAGCTTACGTTTCGTCGCAAAATCATTTATTAGAGGCGAACGCAGTTTTCACATTACTGTTCTACTGTTAGGGTCTATAAGTAATCGGATGCTTTTAACGTCGAAGTTAAAGATCATTTGTTGCAGTCGATTCACTTTTTCTGGCAAATTTGAACACCCTGTCGATCCTGAAAGTATTTACATTTTGGAAATTTATGAAATATACCTCATTTTTTTCACTAAATAGAATGTTTGTACAAAAATTCAGCTCCACGAATTCGTAAGAATTTTTTTTTCCTATAGAAAGTCAAACACCCCGTTTTACACGGTTGGAGCTTAGCTACCGAAAATCGGTAAAATACGCGTTTAATTTATTCTTTCTTGGGATATTTAGGAATTTAATCTCATTTTATTCATTATAGTAAAGTTTTTCATAGAATATCTAACACCCTGTTAATCTAAGGAAAGAGTTTCTATTTAGAAAGCGCATCTCAGCACGGGTAATGCCTGTAGAAATTACATGTTAAAGGCTTCATCATCATCATTACATCTGGCTCTAATGGTCGCCCTGGTAGGCCGGCACCATTTACGCGTTGAATAACATTTCGTTGTGTTACACTAGCCAGCACGGGGCAAAAGAAAGGAACGGAAAAAGTTTCTTAACGAAAGTTACACCAAATTCTGGGTACTAGTTCAAGACAGTCCCAGTCCGTTCCAGTCGTAGCACCAGTCCCAGTCCCGGTATTTCCATCACGAGATACTTGTCTTGTCGTGACTGCCGCTTCGCCATACCGTAAACGACAGAAATAGTGTCACGTAGCAATTTATGACCTACGAGTAAACATGTAATTTCCCATGAGTACTTGACAGTATTTATGTCGCACACTCTCGACTTAAAAGAAGAGAACGAAACGAAGACAAGAAACAGAATTAACACAATTAAGTTGTATCTTCACAGTTGTACCTCGAACGTGTGCTTACATATAATGTGATGGTGCGATACTGTCCGCTGTCGTTGTTCTCTAGAAACAATAATCACCAAATATTTGCTTTTTTTCTTCTTTTACAAAGTGCACACGACAACTGTTTGGCTTTAATCGTAGTACAAATTGTGTGAAGGTATAAAGTTGTCTAAGATTAAGATATCACAGGGTACGGGTTGTTGTGTCGCGATCGTAACAATGAGTCCTGGACTTGGTCTGGTCTGGTGCGACACGCAATTTTCCGTTGAATCAAAATAAAAGAAATAAAAATCCGACCGACACATTGCCGTATATCTACACAGTCGTGCATACCTTGTACGCGTAGTGTAAGCAGATTTTTTTTGAACTGCAAGTTCAAATTCGTTGTTAAGGCGAAATTCTTCTCGATCGCCTCCACAAATTATGTCGGATGGTACAGTGCATTATTTTTCACTCGTACATGTGGGTAATTAGCGGTAATGGAATTTTTATTGCTTTTGTTTATTTTTTATTCGGCTTTCGGAGAGATCATCGTCATCTCATCGTCATGTGCGCAAAGATCAGGAGGCCCCGGTGAGTTATGTTCTCCTCGTGGCCGCGTGACCTCTTTCCGCGTGTGTGGCTGGCTGGCATTGACTTTGTTAATTGAATAGTCTGAAGTACTGATGCGCGATCGACGGCAGTTCATTTGCCTAAACGAAACTAAAGCTTTTTGTTTTGTTTTTTCAACAATATATGTACTAATAGACCTTGGGCTAAAGATAAGTTGTTTTTCTTTTAGTACTTACTCATAAGTATCTCTCGAAAGGTGAGTTATCTCCAGTTCATTGTCGAATGCACCTTGAAAACCACATCCATAAAACTTTTGTCCGAGACATTTGTCAACTGTCACGGAAATTGCTTAACATACATATGATTGATTGCGCTAAGCATTTAGTGGTAGGTACTCGATTGTGTACATCGTTCAAAAGCGAGATCATGCCATAGACACTTGTATCCAACTATCTATCCCGACCCCATCAAGAAAACGAAAAACGTTTTGTCACTTGGTCAAGATCAAGTGAAAGCGCGCGTACGTATTGTTTACATATTAAAACGGCGCGAGCGAAATCTTGCCACGCAATTTAAGCGAAATGCTTTTCCAGTCACTGCGCGGCCCACATAATCCTGCTTTCGAACAACTTTGCTCCGACTTCTTAGGACCGCCACATGAAATGAATTAAATACACAAATTCCAATTAAGCGATGTTTTGAATTTCCTTTTTCTTTATTCGCAATTTAATTTATGAATTTGTTTGGGAGTCATGGTCAACACATGTATGTAGTATTATTATTATTATTATTACTGGCGCGTCGTTGGGGTCTAATTAAAACGACAGGCAAACAGAGGAGACAGAGGCATAACCGTGCGCTCGGCTAAAGTTCGAATAGCGCGCGCTATCCAGTGATGGCGGTTTCCTGTGATCATTTCCTCTGAATTAATTAAAATTGATTATGTGCGTATGTACGAGCGAGAGTGACTTGAACTTCCTAACTAACTATTCAATGGATACGAGTTGGAGTTTGTTGGCATGGGGCAAGGGAGTCACGATCGGGGCCAAACAAAGCGACCACCGGCAAGGCGACAATGCAGTCGAGGAGTGGTTATGTATGTATATGCTCTAGTGGCAGCGAAAACGTCACTCTATCTCCGAACGTCACAAATTCATTTGTTGTCAATTTGTATTCCAAAATTGGAACAAAGAATTTTCGTTTTAGTTCTCTTTTTTTCGGTTTTTTTTTGTTATTTTTGGATTTATGCTTCGGGTTGACAGTGCACGTTTCTAAGTGGATTCGGATCAAATGCTGTGTCCAATGGGTTGGGCCCGTTGGGAGGTAATTTTTTTTTTAAATGACGATGAGGCTTTTAGGGTGTTTTTCGGGATTAATTCGGATAATAAACTCCTCATAGTTAGGGGCAGCTCTTTTGACAAGAATCTGCATATTTTTGGAAGACCAAACTTTATATTATATTACTCATGTATGTCTGTACAATTCAACTCTACATTCTTTCCTTTTTCGTTTCTTTGCAGGTATGTCCACATATACATATACATATGTACATATGTATCTTGCGAAGATGTGAAGAGAACGACTGGGAATAATAAAGCTCGAGTGTCTCGAGTACTTTCTACTATTGAGTATAATGTTTCAACATGATAATGATCCTAAACATAGTACCTACAGCTGTGAAAATATCAATGTTCTTAATAAGATACTTTGAATTTATTAATATTGCAGTGGTAAACATCGCCGACCGTGGGGCGGAAGGTCTGTAGTTCAAAGTCGTTCCGTAGCCAAGAAAAAACAATCCCTATACCGAGAACAGCTGTTGTGAATGAGAAGTGATTAAACATACTGATGAATGCATAACACTCACGTTATATGGTCACTTTAAATTCATACTCTGTGTGCAATTCCAATATGTATGTATGTATATGTAATACCATAACTGCATGAAACAGTTGCTGAGAATTACCACCAACGAGAAAATTCGGTCGGTTCCTCTCGAATCCTATTTAGGACAACCACCCCTGGAGAGTAGTGAACGAACATCTACGACCCAAACCATTGCACTCTGTTCATTGCGCCCTCCCGAAAATCGCACGCAGAATCTTTCTCTCGTAACGACAAAGGATTTCCTCATCCGTTTTAGATGAAGTCCATGTTTCTGCGCCGTATAGCAGGACCGGGATAACTAAGGACTTATATAAGCTCAACTTGGTCGTACGAGAGAGGGCTCTACTTCTCAGTTGCCTCTTAAGCCCAATGAAGCAACGGTTGGCATGAGTAATTCTACGCTTGATTTCGAGACTAGTGTCGTTGTTCCAAGTCACTGCGGAGCCGAGGTATATGAGGTCCTTAACTACCTCAAACTTATATCTGCCAATATGCACGTTCTGTCCAAGACGTCGGTCGTAAATGTCCTTTTTCGATGATAGCAGATATTTAGTATTGCCCTCATTAACTGCCAAACCAATTTTTGCCGCTTCCATCTCAATACTCGCAAATGCCTCATTGACATCTCGCTGTGAAAAGGAAAGACACTTGTCCTCTTGCTTTTGACTTGGCAGCATTCAGTGTATGTTTTTTTTTGAAATCTATCACGTCTTCGAGTACAATTTGAAATTATGTACCGCAGACAGGTTTTGAAAGACCTTTACCTGAAGTCATTATACGACTTTTGCAAAAGACTAGATACATTAACCACATAAATCCACACCACGAAGCGTGGTTGTCGTATTGGTCGAAAATGGAATAAAAAACAATCTCTGTCTGACCTACAATTTTGATCGTATAGAGTGTATCATAAAGAAACTTGACTTGCAACCAGAACACTATAGTGGGCCAATGGCATAATGCTCTCAGACATAATTCACATCCCACGTGATCCCAATAGCGCACAAAGAAACCCAACTGACGGAAGTCGATATATTTCCACAAATCATTCATTTGTATCTTCTTCGCGCTATTACCCTGCGATACCCCATATGCTGTGGCCTTTTTTTTTTTCTAATAACTAATTCAAATCAATCGAAGGCAACAAAGCAGTTATGCAGTCGTTCGAATACATTTTAACTTTCCTCACGTTCTAGGTTTGTTTTTAAACAACAAAACGAAAAAGAAAAAAATATCAGTGTTCGTAGAGACTGCTTCCGGTCGACGTTCTGATTCTGATTTTTCCCTCAATCGATTCGATGACATATCGATTGATTTATAAAAACAAATGCCTGACAGACCTACTTCGCGTGAGTGAACACAGCAAAATCTTGCACGTGTTTTGCTCCCGTACAATACACATTCCGTGCCCTCATCCTATGGCACATTTTGTAAACCTAATGACACGTAGAATAGTTCAACAATCAAGCACGTCCCCTTTACATGCAATAGGTTGACCGTCAAAAACACACGCCACCATTTGTAACTTGTAACATACTCTCATGTGTATCTAGAACAATTTGTCAGTAGACATCAATTTAGTTCACGATTGCCTCCAGCTAAACTATGATATAGATTGTTGCACCATGTTATGTGTCTGCATTCGTTGGTGTTGCAAATCCCGTCAAATTAAGCATATGAATCCGGTGGTTTTTCTTGCATCAGTAGTGGTGAATCTAGGCCACATACAGAAAACAATTCGAATTGTCACTTTACCACCGCAGATCGATTAATCGATTTTCTCATCAAAACAGACACGACACTGTTTGCTTTTTACTTTTTTCTATTTCTGCCTTTCTATACGAGCTATTTGGAACTCGAGCTTCTGCAACGGCTGTGGCTGCCGTCGTCTATAGTCCTATTTAAAAAAGAGCACAAAGACCTCTTTGGCTAATTAGTCGCGCGTAACTTAAGTGACATCGACAGTCATCATCCTCGTTTGGTTAGCTGTAGATGGCTGTTGCTTCTCTCATGCTTTTAGAGAGTTTTAACCGCATAACTTGTATGTGTATGTAAGCGATTGCAATTCGATACAAGATCTAGATAAGTAGATAGCTTAGCGTATGATGTAGTGCGCGCGCGAGCGAACTCATTTGAAACGACCTTAGAAAATATTTTCTTTCTCCACGACTGCTCCAACGCGACGACAAAGAGAAAGGGAGACGAGATAAATCCTATCCGTACAATGTATCTGCAGCAAAATTCAATCTCTAACCACAATATGATGTTGAGTAGCTAAAAGGCCTAAAAGAGGCATTCCTTTTGATGCTTGATATATGTATACTCTTATGTATACGATATCGGTTTGAGCTCGAACGTTTAGTTCAGGCAACAAGATCTCTTGGTTTCGTGAAAATGAGCACGACACGACGACGATCGATCTCTTCCATTACACTATCATCGTCGTCATCGTCGCGCTGTTACAACCGCATACTTATGCTTGGCTTCTTTCGTCGAGAATTTCATCTTTTACGACTAGCGTTCTGGCTTTTCTCCTGTTTACCGGACTTGCCGGCTTTTCTAAGATTGACACATGTCAAGAACAATCGTTTTGCATTCGATCGAAGACGTAAAAGAAGACCTTACGTCAACTGTCTAACAAAACAAGTGATACAAGTTCAATGCTGAAAAATAGTATTTACGACATTACATCACTGTCTGTTATACCGGACCAAAGTTCATCCGCATAGAACGACAGGCTAAAAAGCATGAGTAAACAATCACCATAAAAGGTAGAAAAAACAATTTCAAAAATGGTCACAATGCCACAACAATAAACAATGCTTTCCGATAAACGATGACCCATCACATCGCCACATAAACAGTTCAATAACCCATTGACATTGAATACAATTCCAAGCTCATCTTGGCGATATCCAAATTCTAACGGCAATCTTCCCTCAACAAATATTTTAAAATCAATAGATTCTTTAGAACGTCGATCGCTCAAATAAAAATGCGCGCCATGCCTGCCCCCTTCAACTTGTCATATTTCCATTCGTTTCCTCCGAGTCTTCACACACTCGTGCGATGAGTATGTCAAAAATCAACAATAAATGCATTCAGAATACCAGAAAAACAACAATAGTAAAAAGAAACAGTTTTGAACCTCCAAGGTTAAAAGATCAATCTATCGGGCGAACAATAAGTTTACAGCTAGAGGAGCATGCGTCCATAAACCATCATTCCCTTTATAACCACCACGATCATCATCATCTCTGTTGACTGTTGGGCTTTCCTTGCGCCCCCAAAGAGACAAACGATCCATACAAGATGCAGTACAACCCGTACTCGTATAGAGACGATCGTTATTCCTTTGCTTTTCCCATCCAAACGAGATATACAATTATTAGGAAAGAAAATACGACAGACCGCAGCGATAGATGACATTGAATGCTTAATTACTCCGAATATAATGACGTCGCATATGCGTACGTTCACAGACGAAAGATTCTGTCGGGAAGCCAGGCGAACCGTACATTCATGATCTTGAACTTATTATTTGATTAAAAGGCTGACTCAGTGGGCATTGACGGTACTGCTGGCGAGTTGATGTGTGCACGAAACTAAACTTTAATCGAACGAATGAACTGTGAGTTTCGATAACGTCTATCACTTGGTAAGTTATTCGAGTGATAACCTTCGTAAAGCTTTCGGCGTCAATCAATATGAAGGAGGTTCTTAAAGCAAAAAAACTAAAGTCGTCGTTTCAAAACGATATTATTGGAGCAACGCTAGATTTGTGTAAGAACGACAAATTGCAGGGAATGGCTGGAAATGTTCATTACTTACTGGGGCGACTGAGGCCGCCGTGGCACAGGGGTTATTGTGTTGGGCTCTGACGCACGATGAGCGAGTTCAAATCCCGAAAACACCAACACCATCGAATGCTTACTTCGCGGCGTCCCTTCTTGGCAGGGTAGTATACTTGCCAAGAAAAAAACTTGTGGAATCACGCCGTTCCGAATCGGCATTAAACCGTAGGTTCTTTTCAACTGTGTGTAAAAAAAGAAATCACACACAACATGGGTGATTGAGAGAAGCATGGCTCTTGGCCCTACATGGGCTGTAACGCCACCAATGCAAAGCACTGGGGCGACTGCTCTACTGAAAATGAAACTGCCCAGCTTGGCCCATAACTTTGAAAAAAAAAAAAAATAAAAAATGTTTGATAGACATCCATTCGTCGATTGAAGTCGATGTGAAAAACAAAAGCAGCAACTAACGCTCTACTAACCAACCTCATCATCATTCAGACCAACACTATCGGCAAATGACGTTTCAACAGAAAACATAACTCGAACTCTACCGTGCTGAAGCTAGTCTTCAGGGATTAAAAAATAAGAACGAAAAGCCACACACGAGAGATGCTTCATATTTGTCGATCGAGTTTATCTCTATTTTAAACGATTTTTCTTGCAGCTATGCTTACTGATTGTTAAGAACCGACACTGCCAGGACATTGTCAAAAAAGTCGCTACTGATGCGATGGTCTTCCTTTGACGTTCACCCTCACAGGGGTACAGAATGTCATAGAGGTTAGCAATAGAAGGCCAAACTAAGTAGGATCATGACTGTAGAACTCTGTCTTCCCGGCTAAACTGGAAGATGTTTATCTGTTGGAGCACTCACTCGCATATACTGATCCATTGTACTGCTAGACACAGACAGCTTACATTACTATTGCCCGTTTTCTGAAGGAAAATGAGGAGGTGCATCAGTGTTGTAAAGCTAAGGAATTCGGCACACTACGTCGGCCCTAAGGATGCGCCATGTGCGCGAGCGAAGGCGAGACAGTAGCAGAGAATATGCAGCACAGGTAGGCGTCCCACTGATGCTTAGCAAACGTGTAATGGCTCATGATGACGCCCGCAAGTCTTCTGCAATCAATTCGCCTTTAGGATAAAAAGAATTTTGTAACAGCCTTCCAATGCTGTAGATTAATCCCTCTTTTTTAAGAGAGCCTATGCACTTTTTCTAAGAATAGGGCCTGGAATGCCTGGTGATGAGCCCTACATTCTGCGAATGTAATCGCGTCACACATTCAGCTTGTTTCCAGGTTTCTCCGGAATCCAGCGGGGCGTTAGTTTGGCGAGACTGATTACCTGACAAGTAGTAATTCGCTAGGGAGGGATTTACGGCATGGTGCTCCTGATCTAGAACGATGTCCGCTGCTAGAAACAGCTTACCACGGCGGCGGAGGTGCCATTTGTCAGTGCAGAATTCTCAGCCTGAATACAGAAGCCTATGGCTAAAGCTAACTCCAATAGACGAGCCTCGCAGTGTTTACAATCTGCGCTAATCATTCTACTGTCACTGCCAGCTATCCCTATCATGACCTTTTTAGAGGAGATCGTTGCCTTGTTTCAGGAAAGCTGCTCCTCTCGGCTCTCTATGGTCGACGGTGGAAAGGGTTTTGCTATGTGAAGTGCCCGTCTCCGAGGATCAGTTGTTGGTTCTCTTCGTCTTCTGGTATATACTTTGATGTCTGTGGAACACTGCATATACATTCGGACTCCAATTGTCCGCCGTTACGTCGTAGGAAGAGACGTTACATTTTCTCACACCAACGAGGCTGTCCTTGGCGGCCGTCTTCCGTTTGCGAGCGCTCTTACCTTTTTCGGTTCGAGCTCCTGCTTTGCCAGTTTAAGAAATCTTAGAACCCGGCTTTGACTGCATATCAGCATCATCATTTTTTTTTACGGCCGCAACTCTGGCCATAGCAAGACTCTGAACGCTTCCATCAATCCGGGAATCTATCATGCTCTTATTGGAGTGTTGATCCTTGCCAGTAAGAGGAGGCGCATACCGAAAGTGCTGACATGCATGTGTCCCCCTACAACAGCCTCCACCAACTGTCGACGCTTTCTTCGCTGCGCTCCACCGACCTAACCTTCTTGATTGATTCCTCCAGAGTTTTACCCTCAACAATCGTGCCTTCGGAGAGCGCCGTGGCGCAGTAGGTAGTGTGTTGGCCTCTGACGCCGATGACACGCGATCGAATCACGACAACAGCCATGCCATCGAACGTATTTTTCACGGTGCTTCTCCTTAGCGGGGTACTGACAAAACCCCCTATAATATAATTGTTAGGAAAAGCTTATCGAATCTGGCCGTTCGGAACCGGCAATTAACTGTAGGTCCCTTTCAAATATGGGAAAATAAAATCTCACATAACATGGTTGATTGAGAGAAGATCGGCTTTGGTCCTTCATGGACTGTAACATACATACATACAATCGTGCCTTCGGCTATGTCAGCCCCTTTGCATATTTTCCGGACACGCCTCCTTCCCCCTCTTTTTTGTACGGTATCGTCTCTGTTAAGTGTACCACTCGTGCCCCAACCAAGTAATCGGAAGGTGAGTCACAGAAGTCGGTATCGTTCCGAGCTGCCTAAAAGTTTAAAACGAATGGTAGGGCTTCATAATCTTTGCCCGGCCGCGGTTAAAAAGATCGCGGTGGATTTCCACTATTGCGGGTGCCATCTGGAGTACTCAAATCCTCTTGATTCTCCTTTCAATTGAGGTCTTCGAGTCTTGGTTCGAGGTTAGTGCCCTCTTAAGCTCTGCCCGCCCTAAAAAGGCGCCCGAAGGACGGAGAGAATACCAGCGTAGTTTTAGATCTAAGAAGTCTGTAATACCTCAAGTCTTCTGGTACACTGATCCATTATGGTCAGTAAAGACTTCACGGAGACCATCAAAATTATCAGAGAGTTCGAACAACCCAACGCGCTGTCGTGCTTAGTGCTCTTGCCGAAAAGGAGACAACAATGTATTGCTTAGAACACCACGATAAATAGCTCATTAAACTGGACCTTATTGAACGCGAATGAGCATATCCTTGATAGTTTTGAGAAGGAGATTCTTCGGATGACTTATGAACTGCATCCGTAAAAAGACATGAATCCTGTTGGACGTCTATGGGTGCAGCGACTTCGCACTCGAGATTTTAATCTCAATGTAATTGCTCTTGTTCGGGCTTACTTGTCTGCTCTTTACTATTAAGTTGTGTGCCCACGTGTCTAGCATTGTGTTTTCTCCACAGCCTAGGTGTTTAGGTTTCGGGCAGTGTGTTCTTAAAACAACAAAGAGAATAGTACCCTAAATGGATACATATGTTCTATTCACGCCTCCATTGAACCAGGAATATTATCCTCTACAACTTCCTAAACCGGATCTCGTTCTTAATAATGAATGCGCTCCTCCAAGGTTACCGAAATGGGCAGGCTCTTCACTACATCGATTGTCCATCTTCATCAGTATCCATCAAACGACTTTTTGAAGTATCTCGTCCCAACACTTATAAGCGTCGTATTCCTTAATCTTCCAATTGTCGTCGATTGGTTGGACTTATATTCAGATTTTCATTTAACTATCGAGTGCTTCCTGTCGTTACCACTATTGAAGCAGCGCTCGAAATCACTCGTCGTGCTTCGTAGTCAACTTCCGTTCCGTCGATTGTACGAATAGCGAAATATTTACGTTTCACTTGAAACAAAACCCAAAGAATAAAGCAATAGTTACTGCAAAACATTCATAAATCAAAGTCGCTTGTGCTGTGCTTATTCGATAGTAACTATTTGTGGAAGGCCTTGATTACGAAAGCGATAGTTTGAGTCAAAGTTAACCTAACCGATCGGTTGGTTTATTATTATTGTGATTTACATAACTCTTGGAGGGAGAAATAATGAATAATTTGTTGTATTTGAAAGATATGGTATGTGAAACAGATTTTAATTGTCGGCATCGCGGTACTTACCTTTGGTGTCAGATGTGCTCGGCTTATTGCTGCTCCCTTTCATGTGTTCCGCACGATTTGTATAGGACATTGTGTGTGGGTGAACGAGACGCCGACTTAGGCTCAAAGTCGGCGACTATACATATTATCGTTCAATGATCAGCTCTGACAGATTTCCAAGTTGGTAAAAGGCGACATATAAGAAAAGCCAACGACAGGAGTGCGACAACAACAAGGTACTCGTATTTTATTGTAATTGATAATGTCGAAGAATGGTTGAATGTACTGGGCTTACTTTGACTATAAATTACGCTTGGTATACTCGTACGCTACGTATCTGTACACAAAATACAATCTCGTCGAGCCGGACGCATTCCAGAGATTCTTTCTTTCCCTGCATCTTCGCCACGCTCTCTATTTGTATACACAGAGAGTACCCTGCACATTTGTTTGACATACATTTATCTCAGTTCGTGGCTTGTGGACAGTTCGAGTTCCAATGAAATGACAAATATTGACGGACACACGACAAGGTATTTAGTTCATCAACGTTTGCGGATTTTATCAGAGATGAGCGAAGGAGACTAGAATAAGCTTAACACAACAACGCACGAGTACATATTTCGATGACCGTCCCTCCTTTGCGCCTCTACTCGAATAATGCACAAGAACAACTTGTGAATGATTTAAGCAACAACCTCCAATGGATCGTGTGTGTCTCTGATTGTAGGCAGTTTATGGGAGCGATACAGGGGTGTACAACTTACAGCCTGCCCGCGGCTATATAAGGCGCCAGCGGATTAAGCTTCTCGATTCAATTTTTGCACATTTATGTTCGTGTGAGATTGTTGTTATTTCCACGCGCGCGGCTTAGGTATGCGTGACGTAAAGCCTTCTGCACCATACTATCATCAATGTTGCCGGTGGCATGAAATTAAATAAAAAAAAAAGCCAATGAAGAGGAGTATGTTAGGTAACATGGCATTCCTTCGACCTTTAAGACTCATAAGCAATAAAATTCCACAGTGGGTTTTCCCCAACAGTTTTTGTTTGACTTGAGATTTTAGTCACGTGTATGGACGAGTAGTTTTGGTATTCAGTTGACCTAGTAAACTACTACGATCGATCGCAGGGACGATGTCGTAGATATTGTTTGAGTCTATGAGAAATGTGACATTAATAGGTACTCGTGTCGCTTTCATTGTCAACTTGCGTCAAATTGCATGTTGATAAGTATCTGTGGGACAATTTGGTTCACTCTTCATGTGGTATGGTTGCGTTTTATGGGCTTGCATACGATTGTCCTTTGGGAGTGTCGCAAAATCGCAAAGCTTGTCAAGGCTGACATCAAAGAATGAAGTAATCGTGACATGAGTTTTGGTTTTCGCTTGGATTTCGTCACGTGTACTAGTTTTTTTCGCCAAACTATGTGACATTTAAGCGATGGCCTAACTTTGTGTCTTGCGTTGATCGTAGAGTTACCAGAAGGACTTCAAGTTAATCCATTTTCTCTTTTTACAAAGCCTTCGATCACTATATTATTGCTTTGAACTCATGACTTTTCTTGTATTGTATGGCTAGCCAATGGCTCAGCTAAATTGATAAGATTATGTTTAGACCATGACACGGCGAATGTTGGTTTCAAGCTGCCACTTCTTCTTATCGGGCGCCCCTCAAACTAGCAAGATCTTTTGCTAGCCTTTTCCATTGACGCAATTGGCTGAGGTCCCCTTCCACCTGTGTGCGCTATCTTAAGTGCGGCCGTCCTGTTTCTCCGTCTCTCGGGGTTAGATTCAAAAACTTTCCGTAGACGCCTGACTAGACTCACGTCGCTGTACAGTCCGTAAAGCTCGTGGTTGAATCTTTTCCTCTATTCTCCTTCTGCGTTTACAAGACCGAAAATCACACGTAAAATCTTTCTCTCGAACCGGCCAAGGAACTCCTCAACCGCTTTTGATAGTGTCCATGCTTCTGCGCCGTACAGCAGGACCGGGATAGTAAGGGTCTCGTATAGAGTCAACGTTGTTGTTCGGAAGAGGGCTCTATTATTCAAATGCCCCATGAGCCCAAAGAAAAACAGCAATTGACCTGCTTTTGAATTCGGAACTGATGTTGTTGTTCCACGTCACTGCGGAGTCAAGGTAGACGAAGTCCTCAAACTTTTATCTGCCAATACAAACGTTGTGGCCAAGAAATCGGTGGTGAGCGTCCGTTTTTGATGACAGTATATATTTAGTATGAGAGCACCGTGGCGCAGTGGGTAGTGTGTTGGCCTCTGACGCCCTTGACACGGGATCGAATCCAGATACAGCCATGTCATCGAACGTGTTTTTCACGGTGGTTCTTCTCAGCGGGGTTCTGACAAAACCACCTGTAGTAAAATTGTCATGAAAAGCTTCTCGAAATTCGCCGTTCGGAACCGGCAATAAACTGTAGGTCCCTTTCACCTATGGGAAAAATGAAATGACACATAACATGGGTGATTGAGAAAAGCTCGGCTCAGGTTCTTCATGGACTTTAACGCCAACAGACATACATACATACATACATATATTAAGTATTGCCCTCTTTTACTGCCAAGCTAATTTTCACCACCTTCACCTCAATACTCGCGACATCTCGCTGTGATCTACCTATTATGTCCATGTCATCCGCGTATGGCTTCAGGCGTTCACACAAAACGGCAGAGGAGATTTCGTAGACGACGTTAAGAAAGCTTATTCCTCTGTAGTTGATCTCCTTTCTTGTGGATCGGGCATACGATACTGAGACTCCATTCCTCGGGCATACTTTCCTCTGACCATATCTTACAGATGAGCTGGTTCATGCTCCTAACCAGATCATCTACAGCTGCCTTGAATAGCAGATAGTCAGATAGACAGATAGTCCGCCTGCGCCAGCAGCTTTATTCGACTTGCGTTTCAATATGGCGATATTAACTTCGTCGAGGTCAGGGGGATTTAATTCTCTGCGATCTTAGTCGTTAAGAAATGGATAATTCTGCCTGACAGCTGTATATTGACTAACATAGCCGATAACAGTCGGCAGAAGTGATTTTTCCATATTCTCAGCATCGACTGCAAGTCTACTACTAGGTGTCCGTTCTCATCCCTCCAGGCTTCCGTTCTGGCTTTATAAACTTGGTATGTTCGCTTTATCTGATGGTAAAACTTTCGAATGTCACGCTTGCAGTAACACCTCTCGTGCTCTTTCTTCTTAGAAGCTTATGCTCCTTCGTTCTTTTTAACTCGTAGAGCTTACGAGTTGCTCTTGTTCTTCTATGCAGAGAAGCTTTATATATATGCCTCGTGCTTCACTGTGTGAATACTCCTGCACTCGTAATCGAACCAGGTGTTTCTTCGTGGTGGAGCCTTGAAGGCAAAGACTTCAGATGCAGTGTTTTTCAGGGCTTGTTTGCAAAGGCTCCACTGTTGTTCTATTGCCAAGCTGTCACTATTGCTGCCTTTATCTTGTCTACTATACGCAATAACTTTCTCAAGGCCTGTTAAACGGCCTTAACATGATGGTATGCTACTCAGTGCACATTTTGGAAGGCATACTGCATGTACGTACATATTGTCCTTTCTACGGAAGTTACTTTAGGTTGAGTTCTCCACGCACATGTATCTCTCGGTTGCGATCATTGATGAGTCAGAGCAAGCACCTAATTGCAAGTTCTGACATCAAGTTCGATCTTGCTGATGACGATTTCAATCGTGGCAGTTTGACCAGGGAGCTCAGTGGCTAGCGATTTAATGCCACCCAGAGGATGACCATGAGAACCTTGGCTCTGGTTCTTCATGGGCTGCAACGCCAACCAAGATGAAAGGATGACCATCAGTTCCATATTCGTTCAAAATGAGTCCAATTCAACCTCTCCGTACTCGATATGTTTCCGTATATTGTTTGGCTCAATTGAAAACTACTGTATTGGAAATAAGCCATCGTTCTGGCTTAGGCCTTTATAATGCTGCGGACACGAACGGACGGTTATGTTCGAATTTCGCTGTCGAAGTTTCGAATGATGGTAACTTTCAGCGGCATACTGCTGAATTTCAATGACTTCTGAGGGGGAACGTCTGACGGAAACACTCGCCCTCGGCGTCATTCAGTATTCGGGATTCAGTGATTCGGTATTAAGGGTGATAGTAATCAAGCCACCTAGTGAGTTGTAGAGACAAAGTGTGTAAGCAATATAGTGTAAAGTGTGTAAAAGGTTGTATTAATAAAAAAAGGTGAATTGATCTGAGCTGGAATAACAAAGGGTATGTATTGAATAAAAAAGTAGACAGTTGTAGTTTATCGCAATCCAGTGATCGAGCGCTATTCTGGACTCGTATAAATGTTCGTAACAATATGTATGAAGAAATGTCAAACCAAACTGAAGGCAAATCCGTTGTCGCCTACCACACTGACTGTCGCCGGAGGGGCTAACTGCTTGGTATCTTGAACGCTGTAGCGACCATTACTTTATTACGAAAATTCGTGTCAAATTACCCACATCAAATTTCAGGTCTTCGGTGTGAATCAATCGGGCATGACATATGTACATATGTATGTAAATACATATGTCCAATGAACCATAGCTTAGTATTGTGCATATAACCCTGATCGCCCCCCATGGCCATTTCATTCTTCACTAACCCCAGACCCCAACACTACATCGTGAACAAGTTCCGCTTAAACTCCCTAACACCGGACGGCACCGGTAAGTTGTTTTTTTTTATCGGCTCGAAAGGAACTGTTTACAATCGACAAGCCTATGATTCAACAGCGAAAATCTCTAGGCCATATTGGTCAGCCTTGAGGCAGTCAACATTTCTCCTCGTGTTTTCCTTATTAATTCCACATTCAGCCTGTGTTGTGTTGTTTTTCGTTGCCATCGCCTTCTCTCTCGAAATGGAAATTTCATTTTCATCATTCAATTCGATTCGATTGACCATTTATCCGCCCACTCGTTATCCAAACCCAAACACTCAACACCCGTATGTTGTGGATGTTGTTCTCTACCCGGCAGTTTAGATATGTACATTCGATTTGAAACATCGTTGTCGATCACCATGAGTTAAGCATTTACATTACGCCGCAATTATATTTTCAATGTCTTGTTGGTTTCGTTTATAAGTAGTCGATCGGCTGATGTCTCCATAATGCATAACAAGCCGCTAACGATCTCAATGAACTTGAGCAACAACTACGACATGTGTGTATTTGGTGTGTTGTTTTATGCGCGCCCACTCGCTTTATCCGACGCAGGTGGCGGCGGCAACAGGCTACAGGAGTAGTTTTATCGTACTCGTTGTTTATGCTCGATATATGGTACTGATAAGATGACTTATTTAGTTGTCTCGACCGATACGTATTGACTCGCAGTGCCAAGTATGATTTGGCGTTCCTTACCAGAAAGCAATTCGCCTTCGAAACAATCACAACACCAACGAACCCTGGCGTGTTGTGAATGTCATTCTCATTGTTCAAATGCAATGTGCAGTGCAATTCCAGTTTTAACTCTTTTTTTTAAATCTTAATTTAAAGTGAAAAAAAGGTTCGTCGAATCACAATCGATGTGGCGAAACCAGATCTCGGTCAGATCTGGACCAGTTTTGATTTCTTCTCTTCTCTTTCTGTTTTCTCTCGCCCGTCGAGGTTGACCACGACACGATTGAAAGTGTACAAATCCCACACGCGGCAGCACACACGTCGATGACAACGGCGACGAGTGTGAATGGTGCGAATTGGAATCGAATGACACTAACTCTCGAACCCTTTTCACAAGATCATTTCAAGCATAAGAAATTATGCTATTTTCGATCAATGGAAGCGGAGCGAAGAGTGAGACGTCAATCTTCAAAAAATCAAGATAAGATAAACAATAATGAAGAAATGGAGTGCCATCTGACTTGACTGACTGACTAACTGGTGGTGATGATGATGAGATGGAGAGGTGGGCGTCAAAGGTCACATGTCGAAATTTACATCTTATTGTCTTCCTCATTGTGCAGCAGTACCCACTTGAGAAATGGTAACGTTAGACATTCGTTTTCGAGTGCTCCGGCCGCTTTTTGGGGGAATTTAAAATTGTTGATTCCTTCTTATGTCTTCTATAGTTTTTGGGTCAATATGGGATAAGTAGTTTTAGATATTTGAATTGATCTTATTGGACAATCGGCATATGGTTGCATAATATTGTGACTAAAGATGATATGAATGTGTTTAAGCGTGTTACCGAGCTTAAGCTTTGTATTACGGCTATGCATTTCTCATATTATTCTGGAAATTCGTTTCCCGATAAGGTAAATCGAGTTGCTCTCTACATTTCTTTTAACAATCAATAAAAAAAATAAAAAACCAAGATTTGGATATGGATATGTTGCTACCCTCCACAGTGCCAAGAGGCTGCAAGTCTTCTCCAACAAGCTGCCTCTAGCGTCGTAGTCCCAATTATTCGATTAGCCGAGCTAGTAAATGACAAAATACTGATCCCAGTGATTGGCAACACTTTTCATTTAAAGTAATTTATTTTTACCGCCTAAAAAGTTTGCAAAACCTGGAACAAATATCAATCTGAAGAATACGGTGGGTGATTCAATACATCCCTTTCAAGCTGTATAAGCTGAAAGCGAGTTACCAAACTTGTCTGAGATCTCGCATTATGTTGATGGAGAGGTACAATAGATCTGCAAAGGTCGCAGTGCCTCGTGCTATTTGATAGCACTAGCCCCTTAATTATGTTGGTGGAAAAGTACACCTTTCCAACTGATCTGGCCTTTTCTCTTGAAAGTAAATCATGAATTTTGTTGTGCGGATAATACACTTCAGAATTGATCGCTGTATTGTCCGATAGAAACTCAAGAAAAACAAAACTCATAGCAACAACTTTTTTTTTTATGAATATTGGGCTTACCGAGTGCCTTGAGCCGGGTCTTCCTTTTTACTTGCGTTTAACATTGTTGTAGACAATCCATTTCTCGTCCCGATCGCGTGAATCGTTTTCCTGGCATTTGGGAAGCAAATCACGGACGTCAATGTGACGGCACAGTTTTCTTTCCGTAAGAAACTAAAGAACCCATATGTCTTTGGTTTCATTTCAAAGCTCGATTGGATTGAAATTTTGCAAACCAGTTTTGGCAGTGCGGGTTCTGTCAATATACGGTATTGTATAAATGAAAATGTAAGGATCTTACCTCCGAAACAGTTCATACCTTGTTTGCGCATCTTTATGCCATTATGAGATCTATACATCTCTTCGGCATAGAATTTATAAGTGTGTCTGTCACGGTCATACACTGCAAATGTATGTACGTACACACCAAAAGGTGTGTTTTCGTTGTAGTCATTTTTAATGCAATTTAAAATGTATTTGTATGAAAACACACAAAAGTGAAATTGCCAACTATATACAACCTTGCCAGAAAGCAAAGTGCGATCCGGATCCATGGTGTAATGGTTATCACACTGGACTCCCAAGCCAGTGATCTCAGTGATCAAATCTCAAGGTTCCTGTGAACATTTTTCGCTCTTCGAGCATATGTCGCTTCGAGGCTTATCAAGCCCGAAACATTGGTTCTCTGTTCTCTGTGTAACACACCATAAGATAATATAAAAACTCTTGAACATGCGGGAGTCTCCAAAAAATAAAAAATTAATCCGGCTCAACGGACCAATGTAGATCGGGAAAGGAGAAGTTGAGTGTCTCTGGTTTTTGGTGTCTGCGGACATTGCGATTTGAACTCGGATCACTCGGTCGAGAGTCGAGTGTTAACCATTACGCCATGGATCCGATTCGCTAATTATTTTCTGGCAAGGTTGCATATAGTTGGGAAATTTCCCTTTTGTTTGATGGATTGATCCAAAGTGTGTTAATTATTAATAAGTGTGTCACCACAACACACTTAAGGTGTAATTAGAGTTTTTATTTATGACACGCAATAGAACGTATTCTAGTTTTATCACGAATAAGTGTCTCAATTTCAAAGATCAAACGTGTTAATCCTAATCTTAAAGTATGTCGAATGACACACTTGCTGCATGTTGTTTAACACACTATGTAGCATTTGCAATGTTCTCTTGTAAAACTCATCCAAAGTTGTACACTGGAACCTTGTTATCTCGTTTATTGACTATTTCCCCACAAGTTCTCAATATCGTTAAGATCAGGAGCTTGTGTAGGTCATTCCAGAACCTCGTTGTTATTGACATAAAACCAAGTTTTGAATCCATCCTTTTTTTCTACTGATCTCCTTATTCTGGTGATACCATCTGAATTCCTTTTGTATGGCATAGATTTATCAGAACAAACGGATGGTTTTCCACTTTGCAACTAACCAGTTGATATAGTTATTTACTACTAGTACATATTATGTATGTCCAAAAAATAAGGGGACATAGCATGAAAAATCTTTATTCTTCCATCTCAGCAAGTTATTTGGAACACGATGAATCGTTTTCACGCCACGTACCCTCAAGTGGATATCACTCCCCCCAAAGAAAAAGTTCTTGCCATTGTACAGCGCAACGTTAAGAAGATTCCAAATGGGTCGATTCGCCATCGTGCTCGGCAATTGGAGTCATGCCCATCCACTTTATCGAAGATTACACGGAAAAATCTTGGCTTAGAGGCTTATAAGATCCAGCTTATGCAAAAGTTGAATTGGCGTCGTCACAATTATACGCCTTATGGTTCAGCTTGATTCTCATTTTCAACGCAAAATTTTGTTCTCCAATGAGACCAATTTTTCGTTAAAGGGATGTGTAAACAAGCAAAACTGCAGAATTTGGAGTGGAGGAAACCCAGAGGCCTTTGTCGAGACGTCCTTACAGCCATTGAAACTCACCGCCTGGTGTTATGGGCCAGCAGGATCTTTCTTCTTTCTTTCTTTTGGGGGCGTTACAGGCCCCACAATCTCATATTTCTTTAAGGACGATGGCGGCCAGAATGTTACCGACAATGGAGAGCGCTATAAAAACACGGTTTCTCACTTCTTCGTTCCTCAGTTGAATGGCATAAACGTGACAGAGCTTTGGTTTCAACAAGATGGCGCAACACGCGACACGGCTCGCGACACCCATTATTCTATTTTGAGAAACATTTTCTGAGCGCATATTTTTGCGCAATGGACCTGTGAATTGGCCTCGATCTCACACCCTTAGATTACTTTCTTTGAGGATATGTGAAGTCAGTAGTCTATGCCGATAAACCAGAGACGCTGAACGATTTGAAAGTCAACATTCGCAGTGTTATTGCTGATATACGACCCCAGTTGCACGATAAAGTTGTCGAAAGTTGGACTTGACGATTGGGCTCCATTCGAGTTAGACGTGGCGCGTATATGCCCGAATTCGTATTCAAACATTAATGGCATAAAATGATCTACTACGTAAAGCTACTATCATAAACATCAACATTAGCTTCGAGTGTTTTATTCCATATTGAATTTGTTTACCTCTAAAAAAAACACTCTTTACTCTCCTTTCTGTATTAGAATCGGTACCAACCGAAAATTGCTGCGTAAAATCAATCGAACTTTTTCACAGACAAACCTTGCTATATCAGCTCCCAAAATAAGTGTGAAGCTTGCTGTGAAATAATACAAAAATGCAATTAAGTCTTCTGTTGAGAAAAAAACGAAATTTCTTTCCGAACATTCCGATAGACGATTTACACGCGATTTTCGACTAATTGGATAATTTTTCGGCTAAACGCCCCATTTATCGGAAAAATCTGAAAAAATGAAGGCAGGTTACGATTTCGATGAATATTTTTTTAATCTTGCTAATAACCCCTCTAAACCAAGCCGGAAGAGATCATTCCCAACCCAAGCGACTTATAATACATTTGGATATCCTTCAAATACTCCACCTGCTTCGCAAATCATTTTGTATATCTAAGCGCACGCCCACCGTCACCCGGTGAAGGATAAGTATGATAAACAGCCAATCACTTGAATATGAGCAACACCCATTTTGTTGTTAGCATTCAACATTCTCGATTTCTTCTCAGGTGTGGCATGCCGCCGTCATGCCTCTTGCTTTTCGGAGCATTTTGGTTTTTTTCCCCTTAAAGTCAATTTATCAAATTTGCATTTAGCACTCTATGGAACTCGAATTAGATACTCACTTCGAGTTTATTCTAACAAAAAATAAAAAATTACCTGCACGACTCTTCTAATTGCAAACAATTACGGGCGATTTGTCTGAGCCGCAGTTAAGAGCCTGTCATCTCATACCTTCTCGGTAATAATTAATGAAATCGTGTTCAATTACATTTGACCATATCCAACGGGGTTTAGTTCATATACAACACACCGTGTCGTTTGAAGAGATGAAAAACAGAAAGCAATTTGCATTTGACTTAAATTGGCAGCACATAAGCTGTGCATGTCCGAGTCGAGTGGTAGACTAGTTCTAGGTACAAGAGTGCTCAGTGAGCACTGTATTAGGCTCTTTGTCTAGTGAACCGCTACGAGGTATAGATATAGTCCCGTCGAGCGAGCTATATTTCCCTCTTCGAGACATCATGAACTGCTTAGAAAGGATTTCCTATAATTACATCTGTCATATTGCATTCATTAGGTTTTATTTAATTGCGCGTCAAGCGCGACAACTGACAACTTCTTACGACGGACGAGTACATTAGGGTCGTAAGTAATACTGTCGCGGGAGGTGTAACATGACCGATCACACTATCGATGACTGCGGCGGACGACTGACCATGTTTGGATGATACGATTTACAATTTCACTTGTAGATCAGTGTCTTTAAGGACACACTTTATGATTAAAGTGGAGCCGCTCACCATCATGGATTATTGTTAAATCGCACCAATAGCACACGAGTAGCGCAATGGCTTATCTGATGAACTGCTAATGAGTAGGTAACGATTTCATTATTTGTCACAATCGAGTCGTATAAAGCCACGAGCAATGGGTGACAGTCCATTATGCGCGATATGTGTCAGATATCGGATGATTAATTATACTCGTACTAATTAGACGACTACGTAGTATATATATACATGCATATGTATGTACGATGTAATAGAGAATCTATAGGATAAAAGCGGACTTTGAATTTGATTTCCAAAGACCTTGAACTATATCAAGTGTATTAACGACGTTTGTGCCAATGTCTAGACTAACAAACACCCACGACGCCAGCATCATCAACTCATCCGTCACATGTCAGCTTATGATTTACATTCGATTCCAGACAAACTACCTTATAACCAGACGAGGGACGTAATGTACTTAGATTCCAGGAACCAGACACAACAAACCATACAGTACCAACATCTGTATCTGTATCCATGACATTAAATTTTTGTTTTTCTCTTCTCATTTCGCTTATAAAACAGAGCCCCAAGTAGAGCATTTGCATAGTCGTCAAATGCGAATACCCAAAAAGCCAATAAACGCTTACTTAGATTTTGCATCTATAAAAGTCACAACGCAAAAATGAAACGCTCGAACGAATACGCGGTTTAAGTCCGCCCGCGGCATACCTATACCTATGTATGAACACATGTGCCACAAAAAGCTTTGTTGACGTCGCCCTGTTTCTATTTTGGGCTTTTCTTAATTTTCTGACTTCTTTTAGTTAAACCGCAAACGGAGTGTCGCATTAAATATTTTTATATCAACTTGGCCACCTGTCCAAAGTCGCCGAAATAGTGATTCCAAAAATAGTCATTACAATCCGAATCGAACAATAATAAGCAGAGAAAGAAACGAACAAAAATACAACAAAAACGCCTTAGTTATCTGGAAAAACTCTCAAGGTGAGACAAGGTAATCAGGTCTGTACTTAAAAAGATACAAAACTAAATTCAACCACTGACCAAGTTGGAAGTGTCGATTCGGTCGTCGATCGACGATCGATCGATGCCAAAAGGAATTGGCAACTCGTGTGAAACCAGCACTTTATTCGCCACACTTGACACACACCTAAAGCCGATAGCACTTGCCACAGATATCAGATGCCCGATACTGTTCATAATCATCGCCAAAGTATCTACAGTGATCGAGTTTTTCTTTTCCTTTTGTACATATTTGCGAAAATTAATTATTATTCAATAGTGGGCGCATGAATTGTCGTCTCCTTTAGAAGCAGCGGCGTCTTAAGTATCGGCAAAAATATTGCATATACGAGACTGGTTTGTAGTCAGTCGTACCACAAATCGATCGCGTCCGACGCAGTCGATGACAACAACAATCTGCGCGTTGTTGTGTCGCTGTCGATACCAAAAATGGTAATTTTCTCTTCGATTCGGTCCGCGTTGCTTTTTGTTTTTTGGTCGCGCTTCAGAAACCGAAATAATGCTTGACCAAAAGCGTAATGTGATTTACTGTAGGTAATGGGAATGGCTTGATGCTGTTCTATGGTTCTGGTTTAGTTTCTGAATTGATGGCTGAGGTAGAAATGTCAGGTGGTCGTACTGGTCAGTTTTTGATGCTCTTTGTCTGGAGCGACACAAGAGAAGGCGTAGCTCGTAGTTAATTTTTTATATTTGATTTGCATCTGCTACCAAAACTTACTCTACACTGGGGGATGAAGCGTATTGTAAACTATGACACTTTGCAAAAAACCCACGCAATATTCTCCATGCCACTTCTGTCCCAACCATAAATCCCTCGAACCTGTACGGCTTAGAAGCTCCACTTAAGGCTTGCTCTTACTTACTTAGGTGGCGCTATAGCCCGGGGTGAGCCTTGGTATCAACCAACATGCCTCTCCAATCGGCACGACCTCTAACCATCTGTTTCCAGTGCCGCACACCCAGTTGACTGAAGTCGGTGTCCATTCGCTCTACGTGCTCTGGACCTACATGAAGACGACTTATTGGGCCGATGTCACTCTTCAGCTCGTACAGTTTGTGGTTGGATCTTCTCCTCCATTCTCCGTCAACACAAACGGAACTGAAGATTACACGCAGAATTTTCCTCTGGAGGCGTCAGGCACCATTTTTGATAGGGTCCAAGTGTCTGCGCCATAAAGGTGGACCGGGATGATTAGGTTTTTGTAGAGGATCAATTTGGTTTTTCGAGAGAAGACTATACTTGGTTGATTGGTAAAAGCTATTCTGCGTCTAATCTCAGGACTGGTGTTGTCATTAGTAAGTAATTAAAATAGATCGTGCCTCTTGTATTGGCCAGTAAGATTCGCACAAAGATCTCAGTTAATAAGACTTGCTCCGCCTGCCTGAAATGAATATTTCCTTTAAAGCGATCTGCTTTGAAGTCAAAACGTATTTTTTTCAGAAGAACCTACATACACACTTAAGTAGCTGGTCTACTTACTTACTTAGATGGCGCTACAGTTCGGGGTGAACCAGGGCTTCAACCAACGAGCCTCTCCAGCCGGCACGATCTTTGGCCAGCCGCTTCCAGTGTCGCACGCCCAGTTGGTTGAGGTCCCTTTCCACCTGTGCGCGTCACCTTAGATGCGGTCGTCCTTTGCTGCGTCGTCCCTTGGGGTTGGTGTCGAAGACTCTACGGACCGGAGCGGTGATGTCCATTCGCTCTACATGGCCCAGTCATCTTAGACGTTGGATCCGAAGACGTCTAACATGGCCGATGTCGCTGTACAGCCCTTACGGTTCTTGGTTGAATCCCCTCCTCCACTCTTCATTTACACAAACGGGACTAAAGATTGCACGCAGAATTTTCCTCTCGGAACGCCCAAGAGCCTCTTCATCCGCTTTTGAGAACGTCCAAGCCTCAGCGCCGTAGAGGAGGACCGGGATGATTAAGGTTTTGTTGAGGGATACCTTAGTTTTTCGAGGGAGGGCTCTACTACTCAGTTGCCTCTTGAGCCCAAAGAAGCAGCGGTTGGCAAGAGTTATTCTGCGTTTTGTTTCAGCGCTGGTGTCATTGTTGCCTGTCACTATCGAGCCAAGGTAGACGAAGTCCTTGACTACTTCAAAAATATAGCTGCCGAAGGTGACATTCTGACCAAGACGTTGGTGTTGCGCGTCTTTCTTTGATGACAGCATATATTTAGTCTTGTCCCCATTTACCCTTAGACCCACTTTAGCCGATTCTGCGTCAATGCTTGCAAACGCCTTATCGACGTCTCGCCTTGTCCGTTCAATAACGTCAATATCATCTGCGTAGGCAAGCAGTTGTGTTGACTTGGAGTAGATCGTACCTCTTGTATTGGCCGCAGAGTCCCGCACGATTTTTTCAAGAATGATGTTAAAGAAATCACATGACAGTGCGTCACCCTGTCTAAAACCTTTTTTAACATCAAAGGGGTCGGTTAGTTCACCTCGGACCTTAATGGAGCAGCGAGTGTTCTCCATACTCATCCTGCACAGTCTGACGAGTTTGGAAGGAATGTTAAAACAAGACATGGCTCTGTATAGCTCGTCTCTATAAACGCTGTCATATGCGGCTTTAAAGTCGACAAAAAGATGGTGCGTGTCGACCTGGCATTCATCGGTCTTCTCCAAGATCTGCCGTAGTGTAAATATTTCGTCTATCGTGGATTTTCCTGGCCTGAATCCACACTGGTAGGAACCTATCAGATTGTCCATGAACGGTTTCAGGCGCTTACACAGTACGGCAGAGAGGATCTTGTACGCAATGTTTAGGAGACTTATCCCTCTGTAATCGGCGCAGTCATAGGGGTCTTATGGACCGGGCAAACTATACTGAAATTCCATTCATCGGGCATTTTTCCGACCATATCTTGCAGATAAGTTAGTGCATGTTCCTAACCAGCTCGTCGTAGCTGGCCTAACCACTGTGAATTCGCGTCCAAGAACGTTGAGCTTATGAAAGACAAGCCTTCAAGGTTTAATAACCTTACTATGCCGGTGACACAGTGCGGGCAGTAGGCAGAGAAGAAGAATAATTGGAGAGATGCCGATGGACATGCGTTATATTGAGGGGGAAGACCGAATTCGACAGGGGATTCCAGATTCGTGTGGTCAAAGAAAGATTCTCTATATCTGACGGTACGTCCGAAAGCAGGCTTCAGGGTACATGTATTGGTGAGCATACCTAGAGAGACGTGTGTTGCGGGAGAAATAATGAAGGGGCGGAATGCAACTGGCTATTTCATCAGAGCATTTTTGGTGGAAGTAACGATAAACAGGGTAAGGCAGGAAACATTCATGCGATGTTCCAGCGATTCTAATGTTTTGGTAATGCTGGAATCACCTATCAGTTTTATCCCGAGTTTTTGCATTCTATCTAGTAAGGTGCGATGAGGTCTTGGAAGCACCGGACCAGACCTTTCGGTTTCTGAGATGCAAGTGCCATTCATGGATAATGGGTTAGTTATACGCTTTACCGACAGGAGATAGCATTGTGTTTGGGATGCATTCAATTCCACTCTATTATTCGACCCCATTGAATGATGCTGTCGATATCGGAATTTAATGAACTTAACACACGCTTCGGTCTACAGCCGAAGTACAGGATTGTTTAGTAGTGAACGAATACGAGAAGCTAAGGGTACTGTCAGCGGAGAAGTGGCAGACAAGAGATAATTTATAAAAATGAGAAAAGTGTTGGAGATAAGACGGAGCCCTGTGGAACACCAGCATTTAAGAAATGAATGTCAGATTTGGTTCTCTCCAAAACGACAGGATCGAACGATTCGAAAGGTAGCTTCTAATCCATTGCAGAAGAGACTAATCGATTCCGAAAGCACACATTTTTGACAAAAGGGCTTCATGCCAAACGCTGTCAAATGCTTTCGAAATATCCAGTGCAACTACATATTTTGCTTTCATCTGCCTGATGAAGCGAGCGATTCCATTTTTGGTCGAGATATGCCGTAGAGCACCGTGGCGCAGTGGGTAGTGTGTTGGCCGATGACACGTGATCGAATCCCGACACAGCCATGTCATCGAACGTGTTTTTCACGGTGTTTCTCCTCAGCGGGGTTCTGACAAAACCCCCTGTAGTAAAATTGTCATGAAAAGCTCTTCGAAATTCGCCGTTCGGAACCGGCAATGAACTGTAGGTCCCTTTCACCTATGGGAAAATGAAATCACACACAACATGGGTGATTGAGAGAAGCTCGGCTCAGGTTCTTCATGGACTGTAACGCCAACATACATACATACAGTGGTTTCGCCAGCGTAGAAGAACACCTCTTCAGAACTATTGGGGTAATACCATCTGGACCAGTGGATTTGTGTATGTCGAGGTCCTTAAGAACCCTCGTACGAGTGTGGAAGTGGATTAGTCCCATGGTGAAATTGATGCATTCTAGTACAGGTGGAGACAAAGTACAAGCTGCTAGCTGAGAACTGGCTGCAAATTGTGTAGCAAGTAGGTTAGCTTTGTCCAAGGGGATGACAGGTGGAATGTCATTGTGGATGAGCGCCGGTATAGACGTCATGTTGTTTTTTTTGTATTTTTTACAAACGACCAGGAACTTTTCCTACCTTTGGGACATTGAAGGATTTTACGCCTTCATTTTTGGTTGGATTGGAATTTAACCTGTCGAATGTGGGTGTTGCAGTCATTTCTGGCTCGTATGTACTTTGTTGGGTTTTCCTCAGTACTGTTTGCCTTACAGGCCCGAAAGCTTAGCTCCCTGAGCTTAATAGCCTCTTTCGAGCTCAAGTCAAACCACATATTATACTTTGGCCTGGTGCTTTTAATTCTGCGCATACTTCTTTAGTGGCGTTACAGCGCATGAAGGACCAGAGCCAGCTTCTCTCAATCACCCATGTTGTGTGTGGTTTATTTTGCACACAGGTGAAGGGGACCTACACTTTAGTGCCGATTCCGAACGGCGGGAGTCGAGAAGCTTTTTCATGGTAAACATACTACGTAGAGTTTTGCCAGTACCCCGCCGAAGAGAGACGCCGCGAAATAAACATTCGAGGGCGTTGGTGTTATCGGGATCCGAACTCGCTCATCGTGCGTCAGAGTTCAACACACTAACCACCGCATTGGTACATTGAAGCATCTCTCTCGCTATTTCCCTGGTAACCTCGCTAAATACTCTTCATGGTAATTCTACCTGATTACGGGGGTACTTGCCCGCCGACTGTTACGTCTTAGAATCGCGTTTTTTGCACATTTAAACGAGCATCTCGTCACTAATCACCGGCAACTCTGCATGACGTTCGAATAACTGGAAGCAATGTACTCGAGCCCAATCAAACGTGCCTAATGCAAAACTTTTATCTACCGTTATACCAATTAGCCGACTACTGAACCAAATGGCATGCTTGACGTGCTTTTTAATTTTATTTTTGATTTCATTAGTTCCATTCGTTTCTGTTTTGTACTACGCTCCTCTTCATCTAATTGTCGCCTCCTTCACCTCCAACCACATCGTATCGCGTCAGCATTGCTCCGAATATATCATCCATTCGCATTTAATAAATAATAAGAAAATAGATACATAACAGAGGAAGAAATAAACAAATAAACCAATGGCAATCATTAGTAGATCATTAGCTGGAAGTCATTAACTCCATGTGTAGGTACTGCGCACTGCGTGGCGTCTCCGTGGTTTTCTTTTCTTTTCTAAATTCTGTGTGCAAATTGCACACCTTCCCATACGGCTACACCGTTAAACCAAAACCAACTATATCCATATTCAATGGGGGCCTTTTAGCATCGAAACTAATTAATTAGTCGTCACCGACAGAACAGAACGCACCATAGATCGACTAGAATGGAATGTGTAGTGGCGTCCCACGGATTTGCTTAGTTCTTTAGCTACCAATAACGACACTAATTCCCATTCCATCAATACCTAGTGTAAAATATTAAGTAAAGAAGTTTATTGGTAAACTGCATCCGACACGACAAATCGATTACAGATACATACTTAGCCATATCCCTTGTGGGCATTGGTGAAAGGCTTTTACAGTTTAGTTACCTTCTAAATATCGCGTGATATATTGAAGAAACCACGACGGTAAGATACTCGTGAAAATAATACGATTTAAAGCATCTTATCAGGCAATGATGGTGAGAGTCAAGTCAGTGTGTAAGCGGATGAGCCGCCACTGGGATATCCGAGCTCAGCAGTGAGCTCAAATGCGCGAAAGTCAGTCATTGCCAACTCTACCCAACTGGGGGCGCCAGTTGGAAAGAAAAGTTGGCCACTGAGACGTATTTCGTTTCGTTATGTCTCAATGGGTCACATCCTATCCGTGGGATACATTTTGATCTGCATATTTTTCGATGGATGATAGGTGCATTGTGGCCGGTAGTCGGTCGCGGTCCCACGGAGAAATTTATTGTGATCCGCGGTGGTCACCAATCGTGCGGAAAAGTGATTTTTCATGTGGTCAGCAGCAGTAATATTGACGACGGTGGGTTTGGTTTGTTCGGTGAATGGCTGTCGCGTCATAAGTTTGTTGTTCGCTCGTTTGTTTATTGAGCACTTTGTCGATGGAATACATGCGCTCTAGGTGTACCTGTATTTTTTTCTTCTTGATTTTTTCTCTTTGATAAACCTGCTCCTCCTGGTTATGGAGCTGTAAGCATGGAATTTTCCGTCCAAAAGCAACGAATTGGAAACAAGACAACAAGAAGAGACCCAAGTTTATTGATGGCAAATTGTTACTTAATTGCTATCCGCTGTGGTTTCGGGATTTTAAAACACTCTGGACCACGTATTTTGCAACAACGAAACCACATCAAAGGTGCTGGTAAAAAACAAAAAAAAAAAAAAAAAAAAAACACGAAGGGATTGGGCAATCCGAGACAAAAAAACGAAAACTAAAGATTCGTCATTAGGATCTCAGCATGCACGTGCGCGGCATCCAGTGGATTAATCGAGTGTCAAAAATAAGTGCGTTTTCCGATAGTGCAATGAGTAATAGGGTCTGTAGGTCAGTGACTTACATAACATTGTGACTATAAGGGCCACACGATGCACAATGGTTGGAGATAAGGGTTTTTCGGTAATTAAACGTAAGCCGGCTTAACCTTGGCGCGAGGGGGGAACTGATTGCTTTCAATCCGGGTTATTGTTGCTTAAATAGTTTAAGTTTTCTCGTTGCCATAGGAGGATAGAGAGTGTTGGTTATAGTACAATAGTCATGTCACCAAAGGGCACGACAACTCACATAATAAGAAATGAAATTCCAGCGATGTTTTATCGCAATTCGTCCGCATTTACGCGAAACGCTAATGGAAACTTTCCACAAGGAATAAAGAAGCCAATAGCTAATAATAGCAAATTGACGGCTAACATACAAACTCGAACTAACAGTCAATAGAAAAGCTAAGAGTTAACAGACAAGTTAAGAGCTAACAGACGAGCTAAGAGCCAATAGACAAGCTAAGAGCCAACAGACAAGCTATGAGCTAACAGCTAACAGAGAAGCTAAGAGCTAATAGACAAGTTAAGAGCTAATAGGCGAACTAGAAGCTAACAGACAAGCTAAGAACTAACAGACAAGCTGAGAACCAATAGACAAGCTAAGAGCCAACAGACAAGCTATGAACTAACAGACAAGCTAAGAGCTAACAGACAAGCTAAGAGCTAATAGGCAAACTAAAAGCTAACAGACGAGCTAAGAGCTAACGGGCAAGCTAGGAGCTAATAGACAAGCTAAGAGCTAACAGGCAAGCTAAGTGCTAATAGACAAAATAAAAGCTAACAGACAAGCTAAGAACTAACAGAGAAGCTAAGAGCTAACAGACAAGCTAAGAGCTAACGGACAAGATAAGAGGTAACGATAAGCTATGAGTTAACAGACAAGCTAAGAGCTAATAGGCAAACTAGAAGCTAACAGACAAGCTAAGAGCTAACAGACAAGCTAGAAGCTAATAGACAAGCTAAGAGCTAACAGACAAGATATGATCTAACAGGCAAGCTAAGTGCTAATAGGCAAAATAAAAGCTAACAGACAAGCTAAGAACTAACAGAGAAGCTAAGAGCTAACGGATAAGATAAGAGGTAACGATAAGCTATGAGTTAACAGACAAGATAAGAACTAACAGATAAGCTAAGAGCCAACATACAAGCTAAGAGCTGCAGACAAGCTAAGAGCTAACAAACAAGCTTAGAGCTAATACACAAGCTAAGAGCTAATAGACAAACTAAGAGCTAACAGACAAGCTAGGAGCTAATAGACAAGCTAAGAGCTAACAGAAAAGTTAAGGGCTAACAAACAGGCTATGAGCTAACAGACAAGATAACAGGTAACGATAAGCTAAGAGCTAACAGACAGGCTAAGAACTAACATAGAAGCTAAGAGCTAACAGACAAGCAAGAGCTAACAAACAACCTAATAGCTGACAGACAAACTAAGAGCAAAAAAACAAGCTAGGAGCTAGCAGCTAACAGAAAAGCTAAGATAGCAGACAAGCTAAAGGCTAACATACAAGCTAACGGCTAACACAAGAACGCAATTTTGGGACGACCACCAATTAAGGAAAGAAAATTTTACTTGAGAAAAACAGTGACGGGATTTCACCGGAAAATGGATAATTTCGTTACGTGGCTTAACGAAATTTGCATTAGATGTTATCCGGAAGCACTCAAAGAAAAGGGCTCTCCCTAGGACAACAGGCTCATATTCTTTGTTAATTTCTTCATTTAGCAAGAACAGCAATTCAAAACGAATGGTGGAAGAAAATCATAAAAAGAGGAAAAACACAATCATAAAGTTACGTATACGCCCGCTGTACTAGAATCTACACTTGGACTCTTCATCTAATCTTATCTCCATAAGCACCTCGCAAAAATGGCTGCCAGTTCGATTGCCCAGAAACAATTAACAACTACTCATATCTTACGATATCTACTCCTTTGTCATGAACAGGCTATAGATAATGGCTTGCCTGGTGTACTTGTATGTCATTGAAATGATTTAGTGATACGAGAGGTAATACCTAGCAAGATAGATACTACCACATTCGTGGTAGTAAGGGCGCATGAATTGTTCGGCGACTTGCACATCAAATTGCTGTTATTGCAAATACTTTAGTTGGAAATTTATCTACTCCTCCACCAGGCGAATATGATTCACGATTTCTGTACGAAAAAGAATAACACCATTTGGCGGTATATTGGTATCATTCGTGACGGTAGCTAGATCGTTTACTAAAACATGACGCAACAGCTAAGCGCTCGATGGTGGTTTCGAATTGATGCCTAATCGAGCCTTTATAAAGGTGTAAAGTAATACAAAACCCGACTCGATTGTTCTCAACATTCAAGCACTTAGCACTAGCCACTAGCACTTATACTGCACTGCGAATGCAACTACCGTCTTTGCCTATTTTGTAAGCGGTAGTAGTACGATATCGCCTTCCCCTCCTCCGTCGCTACTTTGCATTTGCATTTTCCCAAGTTTTTGTGTTCGTGTTTGATGTTTGCCGCTGTAAAATTACAAAATAATGCGGATAAAACGCAAAGTATGCTCTCAGATACTACAATGTGAAGCTGAGTAGACCGATGTACGAGTAAGCGCATATTAAAGCGTCCAGACGAGACAGTAGAGTGCAACAAATACGAGTACGCGAAGTGCGGCACGTTTGATTTTTATTTTTCAAATTGCACTTTGTCCATAGATACGACATGTGTATAGTGCTAGAACAGTTGTAGTTGAATTGAGGACAATTCTCAATTTTTCAGATAAAATATATCTTAATGCGTACTTTTTCCCTCCCGTCCTCGTATGGGGTATCGCTCTTGTTATTGCGTTTGGTGCTTTGATAATAAAATAAAAACAAATGCGACCAAGACGTGCGTTGCGCTTGTGCTGTTGTTCGCTTGTTGTTCATCGCTTCAGATGATTTAGTATTTCTAGTTAGTAATTTGTTTTTTTTTTTTTTTTTTCTCTTTCTATTTGCAGGTGAGTTCAGTGGGCTTTGTTTGCGATAAAATATTCCACGTAAATGGTAAGCTTAGTGATTACAAATAATCAAACAAACAGGGGCGACTGTGACCTTTGGGGTGGACAGGTATCCACACCAATAAATCATATAATTTTTATAAATATCCGCATGTGAATCAACAAATGCCGATAAATCACGGCGTATTTGCACACAGGCGGATGTTTATAAAATTGATATGGTTAATTGGTGCGGCAAATGGGAAATTAACTCCGTTTTTTAGGTTATTAACTATGTGAAGGACACCGCTTTCCTCGGGACAATGTTGTTAGGGTTTTCTGCGGATACACAAACTTAACTGATTTTGAAATCAGGATTTTTCAGTAGCTGATTTGACCATTGCCCTCAAATTTTTTGACGTTTGTACTAACGTAGTTTTTAGGGTTCCGTACCCAAAGGTTAAACGGAACCCTATTACTAAGACTTCGCTGTCCGTCCGTCTGTTACCAGGCTGTATCTCATGAACCGTCATAGTTAGAGAGTTGAAACAGAACAAAATGAATATTTAAGGGGGGCTCCCATACAACAGACATGATTTTCATCCAAAAAATCCCCTTGGTCTCCATACTGAACTAAGGTTAGTCGACAATATCCCACAAACAGTAGCAAACTTCCCAGTTTTGATCTCTTTTGTGTCTTTGATGAATTAATCCTAGCTGCAAACCCTTTTCCCATATTTCCCATTAGTGTTATTCACCTTTGCACATAGTTGCTGTCAAGTAAGATAATTGATTTGAATTCAATGGACACTTTGATGATCAACTATCTCATCATGGAGATTTTTGATTATCAAAGTAATATAAAATATAATGTTTTTTGGCGCAGGAGGCTCGCTATTCGCGCTTCCCCGTCTGCAATTTCCATAGGAAATCTCCAGATGGCACCACGAGTAGGTGGGGATGGGACTTACTAACAGTGCAGCGAGATGTTGGACTGCGGTGGCTCTTCTCGCTTTATAGCAGGCCAACATCCGTCGGATAGATGCTACCCCGACGAGGCTTTTGTTAGTCCTTTGCCATCCTGCTGAGCCATTGTAGTCGACAGATTTTTGCTTTCCGGACTACATCCACGTCCTTGTACAGTTCATAGACTTCGCTGTTATATCTTCTCCTCCATTAGCCTTCCTCGCAGACAGAACCTAATATCCGTCGCAGAATTCTTCTTTCGAAGGAGTGACGGATCTGTTGTCCTGCTTATCGTCCAGCTTTCGGCTCCATATAGCAGTGTAATAAAGGTGTGTGTAAGAAATAAAAGGTGAAGTGTGTAAAAGGTTGTAATAATAAATAAAGGTGAAGCGCCCAGATGATTGATCTGAGCTGGAATAATAAAGTGTGTGTATTGAACAAAAAAGTAAACAGTCGCAATCCTCTTCTTCTTTGATGGCGTTACAGCCCATGAAGGACCAGAACCAAGCTTCTCTCAATAACCCATGTTGTGTGTGATTTATTTTTCACATATGTGAAAGGGACCTGCCGTCTAATGCCGATTCCGAACGGCATGAGTCGAGAAGCTTTTTCACGGCAAGTATACTACCGGGGGTTTTGTCAGTACCCCGCCGAGGAGGAACGCCGCGAAATAAACATTCGATAGTGTCGGTGTTATCGGGATCCGAACTCGCTCATCGTGAGTCAGAGTCCAACACACTAACCACTGCGCCACGGCGTTCTCCAGTCGCAATCCAGTGACCTATAATACCGTCTTTCAAGACGAGCCTGAAGAGCCAGTCGTACAAATCACATGTTTTTGAGGTACCTCATTCGGAGCGGGTAAAGTGCTTCAAGAATTTGTTTAAACATATTCAAAAGTATAACGATCTTCATAGAGAATATTTTGTTTTCGCTTATAAATTTTAACTTGCCTATCTCCATCTCCCCAAATCCCTAAGAGCGCCTTGGCCTGCTTTTAGCAATGCGTTTGCAAATTGTTTTTTGTTTATTTTTGTATTTTACTGACTTAGCTCCCGTGTCTATCATTCACGATAAACATATCTTTAGAAAACGATTGCCACTATCAAATTTCATAAACTATGTGTCATACTGTATTCAGTTTCGTTAGAATTCTTCATAGCCATTTTCAATATATCAACAAATCGACGTATCATCGTGCTGAGTGCCTAAACCCTATGTCAATCCTACCTGCCCTACGTAGTGACTGTGTTCTCTGGCAGTTTTAATACCAAACATACATGTGGGTTTAGACATAGTAATGGACTCTAATCGTCGTCGGTTTTATCGACGCAGTTACGGTAACACCTGGGGAGTAAAATCTAAGGCAATCCACTGGTTATATTGATAACTACCGCGATAGTAAGAGCTATCATCCCCTAGGCGCTCGCGACATGGTGGACAAAAGTTGAGCAAAATACGATAATCGTTAAACTTCAATACGTTCAAAGACTAGCGTGTCTATGCATTACAGGCGCTATGCCAACCTGCCCCACGGCAGCTCAAGAAACACTGATTACACTTACTCCGCTGCACTTTTTTTTTGAAAGTTTGCATTACGCATTGCAATCAGAATTCTTCGCTGGGAAACGGGCCTACCATGGGGACAAATGGGTCACATGTCCATCCTGCAACATCTTCCTGAGCTGGATATGATTACCACATCTCGGACGCATTACCGCCCACTCTCAGTTTTGACAAGAGATTTGAGATACGGTTTCCTACAGCTTGGGAAAGCAACGATAAATTGCCCAACGACAAAGACCTTAGGTGGTGCACTGATGGCTCCAAAATGGCTTCTGCCGTTGGCGTCGGCATCTTTGGACCAAATCGGAAGATCTCGAAGGCTCTAGGAATGAGTCATAGTGTCTTCCAAGCTGAATTATATGCTATCCTGGCGTGCGTTAGTCTAAACTTAGAGACTGGTATAAGAGGAATAACCATCAATATACTCTCTGATAGTCAAGCAGCGCTTAAAGCTCTAAATTCGTATAGCACGAACTCAAAAACCGCTAAGGTATGCCATGATGCCATACACGACCATGCCTTTGACCTCCACCAGGTCAAACTCTGGTGGAAGCCAGGGCATGAAGGTACTAAGGGCAATGAAATCGGTAAGAAAGGTTCCACCGAAAAGTACATACATATGTATGTAGGTGCCGAATCTTACTGCGGTATTCCCACGGGACCCTGTGGTCTGAAACATCATCATCTCAATAAAATTAACCTCTCGTCTGAAACTGAGTGTCGAGCAGAACACCCATTTTGATAAAAAAAAAAAATCTGTCATATGCACATGTTGTTGAACGTCTATGATGATTTTGGCAAAACAGACTAAAATGTACGACCAATTTAGCAGATGTATCTTAAACAATATGGTCGTTATCAGCTGTCAAAGTTCGGAAGTCCCTATTGGAAGACCCTATAAAACCATAACAGCGGATACTTACCTACCGCTGCCGTTGTTCCATTTCTTTAAAATACTTTGCTTCCCCGTGCCGAATGCGAAATGCATCTAATTCGGACATTGCAACAGGTCAGTGATCCAAAACATTCTTCAAGAAAAGCTACGAAATTATTCCAAGAAAATCGTGTTTCAGTTATGTCGTTCGTGTCTCAGTCAGTGCCTATCAATCTAGAGGAAGTGTGTTGTCCAAGAGGCTTCGAAAAACATCACAGTCGATAATTAAGCTTGTGGACTCAATACCGTGTTTATTATTGTTTTAAACATTTAAGTTACATATGTACCTTCTGCAATTTCGCTTATGGTTCATGCACTTAATTTATTGACCTTAGCTATAGAAGCACATCTCCTTCTTTGGTGGCATTACAGCCCATGAAGGACCAGAGCCAAGCTTCTCTCAATCACCCATGTTGTGTGTGATTTATTTTTCACACAGGTGAAAGGGACCTACAGTTAAATGCCAATTCCGAACGGCGTGAGTCGAGAAGCTTTTTCATGGCAAGTATACTACGGGGGGTTCTTGCCAGTACCCCGCCGAGGAGGGACGCCGGTGTTATCGGGATCCGAACTCGCTCATCGTGCGTCAGAGTCCAACACAGCACATAGAAAAGGAACTTATGTATTTGAGTAAATCCAGATCTCATTTAACAGCTTTCGACCAACCAACTGTTAGTAGCAGACAGTGCCTAACATCAGCCTAGACATACCCTAATAAGGCAAAGAACTCAAAGTCATTCTTATGTCGTAATTAGTCTAGAATCACTGTAAGACACAATTAACCACTGGACAATTACCTATTCTTGATGAGTGAACAAAATAAATCGCCGATAATGGTAGCAGCATTTTTTCCCTGCAAAGGTCTCGTAAAATTGGAGACTTAAGTGGCTAGCGAAGGTCGCCAACCCAACTGGGCATATCCAGTGTTCCACATTCCTTGTAAACCACTTTTTATGCGATTTCAATTAATCTCAGCGGATTTTTTTCTAATTGCCTTTATTGCATCCCAATTCGTTTGCACTTTAATGTGTCATAGTTCAGTCGGTTGAATCACAGTCGAAGCTGAGAATGTGGAAAGACTATTTCTGCGGAGTGTATAACGGCGAAGATAGCCAAGATGCCGCTGTCAGGCAGAAGGCAGAATTCACACTAGAAGAAGATAAGAGAGAATTCCGTCCACCCGACTTAGACAAGGTTAAGATAGCGATATCAAAACTAAAGTCGAATAAAGCTGTTGGCGCAGACGACCTGTCTGCTAAGCTATCTCATGCAGCTAGAGATGAGTTGGTTGGGAACATGCACCAGTTCATCTGTAAGATATCGTCGGAGGAAAGCATGCCCGATGAATGGAATCTCAGCATCGTTTGCTCGGCTCATAAAAAACGAGACCCATATAACTGCGCCCACTATAGGGGAATAAACCTGCTTAACATGGCGTATATTATCTTTTCTGTCGTGCTGTGTGAACGCCTGAAACAATTCGTAGACTATTTAATATGTTCCTATCAATGTGGATTCAGGCCAGGAAAATCTACGATAGATCAAATGCTCACGCTGCGACAGATCTTGGAGAAGACCCATGAATTTCAGATCGACAAACAGCACAATTTCCATCTATTTTAATGGCGTCCATGACAGTGTTTATAGTGACGAGCTATATAGAGCCATGTTATGTTTTGACATCCCTGCCGAATTCGTCAGGCTATGCATGCTAACAATGAATATTTCTCGCTGCTCTATTAAGGTCGGTAAGTTAAGTTAACCGAGACCTTCGATGTCAAAAAAGGAATCAGACAGGGCGACGCACTGTCACGAGATTTTTTCAACATCATCCTTAAAAAGATTGTGCGGGATTCATTGGCCAATACAAGAGGCAGGATCTACTTTAAATCTGCACAATTGCTCGCATGCGTTGATGACATTGACGTGATTGGGACAACGCAGCGAGACGTAAATGAAACTTTTGTGAGCATTGAAGCAGAAGCGGCTAAAGTGGGTCGGAAGGTAAATACATATCTACAACACACACGGTAAATATATATGTACAACACTGACGTCTTGGCCAGAACGTCACTATTGGCGGCTATAACTTTGATGTAGTCAAGGATTTCGTCTACCTTGGCTCACTGGTAACAAGCGGCAATGACACCAGCGCAGAGACTAGACGCAGAATAACTCTTGCCAACCGCTGTTTCTTTGAGCTCAAGAGGCAATTGGGTAGTAGAGCTCTCTCAGAAAACTAAGGTGACCCTCTAAATGGTCGTTTCGAGAGGAAAATTCTACGTACAATCTTCGGTTCCGTTTGTTTTGACGGAGAATGATAGAGAAGATTCAACCACGAATTGTACGGGCTGTACAGCGACGTCTAAGATGGCTAGGCTATGTAGAACGAATTGACAGCACAGCTCCAGCCCGAAGAGTCTTCGACTCCAACTCGGCAGGACGATGTTGCAGAGGACGGCCGCCTCTAAGGGAAAGGGATCTTAACCAACTGGGCGTGCGACACTGGTTTTCTGTTGAATGCTTCTGCTATCTGTTGAGCCACTCAGAGACACATACTGGTCCATTGTACTCCAGACAGACACCTTACATTACTGTATTTTCCCCGTTTTCCGGAGAAAAGTGAGAGGAAGCTTCAGTGATGTAGAGCTAAGAGATTCGGCACACACTATGTCGGCTCCAAGGATGCGCCATCGTGCGCGAGCAAAGGCGGGACAGTCACAGAGAAAATGCTCTGCAGTGTCATCCTCCTCGCAACATGCAGCACAGATAGGCGTCTCACTTATGGCAAGCACGCAGAGATGCTTAGCAAAAGTGTAATGGCCCGTAATGACTCCCACAAGTCTTTTGCAGTCGATTCTCCTTAAAGATAGGATAATTGCTGCGGATTTCTCGCAGACATCGGGGTATACGACCTTTGTCATCCTGCATCCTGGACAATTCCTCCATCTACGGTTGTAGTCGTTAATGTGGGAATTAACCGTGGACGCAGGTAGACCTAGAGCGGGTTCAGGTCCTGAGAAGCTCTCCTCTGAACCCATTCTGGGGAAATCATCAGAGATCTCATTTCCTGGAATCCCAGAGTGGCCTGGAACACCTCCCATACAAGCCTTAATGAATTTAGGCTACCGACTCTGTTCAAGAAGGACTCGAGTTCAAGCACTAATTTGGAGCTAGTTAAGGGGTTGCACACAGCTTTGAGTGCAGCTTGGCTGTCACTGCAGACGCATATGCTTTTTCCCCTCCACCTGTGCTTCACAACATAGTGCATGGCCATTATTGTTCTGATTGGAAGACAGACGCATATTTTCCTGTGAGAAGTGAAGTCGGATGATTTCGTGCTCAAAGAAGACCCCAACACCGGACCCCCGCCCAGACTATCCTTTCCACGTTCACTATACAGCCAAAGCCAATCCTGATGCCATGGAAATTCGACTGTGAAATTACGGCGCAGTAGGATAACGGGCGTCAGTGCGTCAGAAGGCATGTCCATGAGACAGGGGTCGCAGGACAATTCTTGCGCAAGCACACTGTTATTCCTATGCGAGTTTTACCAAAAGCCATTTGTCTTCAGACGAGATATGCCATTCAGAGCACACCCTCTGATAAATACATCAAGAGGTGGAAGGTTCATCATAGCATCTAGAGCAGCGCCTGGCATGCTGGAGAAAGGCAATCAACTGAGACAAACCGTTTTTTGGATTTTGGTGAAAGAGGCTACGACGTGTTTGGGTTTTAGTCTGTTTCACCAGACAACCGATGCATATGAGATTATAGGTATTATCATTTCTGTGTAGATCCAGAGGACCTTTACCGGCGATAAACCCCATGTTATGTCAAAAGCTCCTTTGCATTGCCAGAAAGCTGACAGCGCTTTGGTGGTTTTTGACTCAACATGCTTTGACCAGAGAAGCTTGCTTTCTAAGATGACTCCTAGATACTTAGCCTCCTTGGATATCGGGATGGAAGTGCCTTTTAGTACCAGCTGAGTCGTGTCAGTATTTTTCCTCCTTCTCGTAAAGAGAACGACATCGGTCTTAAGAGGATTGACTGACAGCCCATTTCTGGTACACCAATCATCGATCACATTTTGCGCCGCCTGTGCTTTGCGACGGACAGTCGCTAAGCATGTGCCTACAGAAAGAATGGCGACATCATCCGCATTGGTCTGGGCATAGATTACAGAGGCATTGAGAGCATCAAGCAGAGAGTCGACCACCATGCACCATAACAGCGGAGACAGGACGCCACCTTGCGGGAAACCCCTGTTTACGCCGGATTTGACATACTGGTCGAGGCCTGAATCAGCGTTCAATGTCCTGTGCACAAGCTATGCTTTGATCCACAAAACCAATGCTTCATCTACGCCATGATGTCTGGCAGCATGTGCAACGCTGTCGAATGTTGCGTTATCAAAAATTCCCTCAACGTCGATGAAGATGTCTAGCGCGTACTCTTTCCTTTCGAGCGCGCATTCAATTCTCCCGACTAGATTTTGAAGCACAGTCTCGCAGTATTCGACGGGCAACTTCCATGTCTCCATGCTTTTCAGCAGGAAGGATGTTAGACTAATTGGTCTAAAACTCTTGGCAAGTGAGTAGTCCTCTATTCCTATTTTGGGAATAAAGACTACTTTCACCGTGCGCCAAGGAATGGCAAATGCTAGGCTAGCAGTGGAAATTATTTTCAAAGTAGTAGAAGCAGCTGCTACCTTTTTGCAGCATGACAAGAACATAATTAAGTTCAGTCGGTCTTTAAATGAGTTGCTTTTTCTTTTTACGACCCAACCCTGTCTTGATTCAGCAAATGTAATTGTATGAACTAAATTAGGGAACCGGTTAACCCTATTTGTTAAAGCGTTGTTTCCATGTCAAAGTTAATATACAACTCCCTGTGGGCCTTCCAAAGCTCGAGGGGTCAGAGTTGTTACGACATCAAAGTTTGATTATCCTGTGGTTGCCTTGTTCTTAATGTTTTTAAAAACTCCGAAACTAGTTTCAATGACATTTCTCCTAACGCATAACAACGTATCCGCATTCCATCGAGCGGCCATCTAGACTTCTGGGTCATTTATTTCCGTACTTCCTTCTGGCTGATAAATATTGAAAAGCTTCAAATGAACTTGATTTCTCATTAATAAAGCCACACTCCTTGGATCAACATTTTAAAGGAAGTTACTTAAGATTCATTGTTTTTAAATTACACTTAACCTTTCGCTATATTGCACCCCCGAACCCCCATGCTCTTGGCTTTTAGCCTTAGCACTAATTCGAAAAACATGCATACGTGCTTGCTCGTTTTCATGCAAATAAAGTATAAATGTTGTCTATTTATCTGCTAATTTGCGTGCTGAAATGCTTGGATTGTTTTAGGAAGCACACGTTAACCTTATAATTTAACATAAATCAACTAATTGCCTTCCTCCAAAACAACATACCCCAAAATCTCAACTTGCTGAGATCAAAGCATTTGCATATAAATACATCGGATCGAGATAGCTGTGTACATGCTGGTATGTAAATCAGTCTTGTATCTCGGTAGCTGAGCATAGATACCAAGACGGACGGGAGTTTGAACAATTATCTGTGCGACATGCGACAAATTGGTACCGCTAGCCAACCTCCCACTCAACGAATGCACTTCTTTCTTTTTCAAACGAACATGCGAGTATACATATGCTGCTACTACACCATGGCTGAGTATATGCGTCAAAAGCTATTAAAACTGATATTTTCCTGTTCTAACTGCACTGCCACTCTTGGAATCATGTGTGTATCGAATATGGAAATCATTTTGTAGATATATCACGGTTTCGCCTTCTCGACTGTAGAAGCAAAGCACAACAGCACCACAGGAACTAAAGCAAAAACTTGTCGTGCTACTGTGACACGCTGCTATTCTGTCGCCACTCAGTCATAGTATGAACATTCGTACACCCGTACGTCGCATGATCGTCGTACAGTCGGTCGTTTTTGTAATCTAACGAACGCCTTTTGACCGATCGAGCGCGCACTATGACATTTAGTTGTCAATCGGTTTATGGGTGCTATGCGATCTCGTTTCCTTTCAACCGGGGCGATTGTTTATTTAACCAAAAATACGTACAAGCAACTCCTAGAGCAGGAGGCAGTATGGAGGCGATATCTCACTCCTCGATGTTATTCGTATCTTGGAGATGTTTTTCCATGTTGTGATGTTTCGACACTTGAATTCATGTGTAGAATGAATGGGACACGCATGTTAACGGATTGGGTTTTTGTATTTTATGGTTTAGAAACTGAAATAAAATTAATTTGAAGGGGAAACCAATTTTGAATTTGTCTACTTTGAGCGAACAACAACGCCGCTAGCTGGCCTCACCCAAGACAACTTTGTAATTATGATATGAATAAATGTACGCCACACATGGATGCTGTGTTGATTGTATTTATGGAGATACAATCCGATGTCGAGCTGTTCCTGAAAGATGGAGCACAGGAAAGTTGAATGTAGGACAACAAACAGCAAAAATGTCAGACAAAGGGACATTTGAAGAGATGTAATGTGATAAACAACAGGAACCGAATGAAGGAAAACAAAAAACTTCCGCCTGTTGAGAGTCGACGAGTTGGTTGAGTTGTTTGTAATGAGCCAAGCCGCGGGGCAACGACAGGTTGTAAAATTGTATTTTATCGATCTACATGGGTGTTTTCCTCTTTTTAACTCATAAGCGATAGATACTATGTATTTGTAGCTTATTCATAAGTTTGAGGGATCCAAATGAGGATCATAAGCACGTGCTCATAGTAGTATGAGATTTCTACTCACTAAAACCGCCTTCCTTCGAAACGAATTTACGATGCAATTAAGTCATTCCACTTATCTAGCAATAATCCGTTTTCGATGTGTTCGCATTTGGCAGGCGATATTCCAACGAAGGTTCCAATGCTATTTACGTGGTCTTCAAGTCGACGTTTATGTTTCCCTTCGAAATTTTTCCTTTCATTTTCCACAGTTACGATACTCAGATCTCGTCGGATATCCTCGTTTCTAACATACCATGGTGCATTGACGAAAGCTTGTAGAACCCTTTTTTGAAACGTCTGTATGACGTTAGAATAACGCGAAATAATTTATTCGCAATGTATGTACTTAGAATATTAGTAAGATTTGTCTTAGTTTAGAAATCAACCCTTCGTGCCACACTTTGTCAACGGCCTGAGACACGTCATGGAATACACTCGAACATATCAGTTTATAATCACATAATCTCTAGAGAGAAAATTTCGTGGGCGTTAAAAACCTTCAAGCCCTATAAATCGCCAGGACTGGATGAAATTTAGCCTATCGAACTTACACAACCTATGGAATGGACTATACCATGGCTAGAAACTATCTTTAAAGGATGCCTAGCTCGGAGTCACATTCCAGAAAAGTGGAAGTGCACAAGGGTACTCTTCATCCCCAAGGATGGCAGGGACTCTCACACTTTCCCCACGGATCTAACGCCCATCTGTCTATCATCCTTTGCACCAAAAACCTTGAAAAGGCTGATAGTATTACACAACAACAGTATTATTCAACAACGTCACTCCGAATGCAATAATAGAAGGGCTAGAAAAGCTAAAGGTGGAGAGGACTCTCATAGAGTTGATTATCGAGTTACTCTTAACACGCAGAATCCACTCTAAATGGGGAAGCCAAGCAACCACCAGAGTGGATACCAGGGGAACCCCACAAGTGGGGGTCCTCTCACTTCTTCTCTGGAATGTAGTCGCAAATGAACTACTAATCAAACTGGAGAAAGAAGGCCTGGACGTTATTGTCTACGCTGATGACGCTGCCATTTCGATCTCAGGCAAAAACCTATCCACACTAAATGACCGTATCCAAACGGTATTCTCCATTTCTTGCAAATGGACGCAAAACAATGGGCTCAGGGTAAATCCCCAGAAGACGGAACTTGTGCTATTCACCAGAAAGCACAAAATTCCCAGTCACTTTGCTTGGCGCCAGGTTAACCTATTCCTTGTACTAGGCAGGAAATTAACCTGGAAGAACAACACAACCGAGGGAGCAAAAAAAGCAACTATAGCTCTCTACACATGCAAGAAAGCTATAAGGAAAAAATGGGGATTCAACCCCAAGATCACCCTATGGCTCTACATTACGGTCGCTAAACCCATACCAATGTATGGAGTGATAGTCTGGCACTGGACAAGGAAATATAACACAAACAGCTCGAGAAGGTACAAAGGCTAGCATGTACATATGTGCATCACCGGGGCCCTTCGGTCCACTCCAACGGCTGCGCTCAACATGATACTCCACCTTACACCAGTCGATATTATCGGCAAGCAAATTGCTACACACGGCTACAAGGATAACTGGCAGAAAACTTGGACCACATACAACCCACCACAGTCTTGGAGAAGAACTTTACGACAATCTACCCGGACAGACAAAACTGGACCCGCCAAACTCAACCCCGCAGGAACTGTGTGTTTTTTTACACTGACGGGTCAAAAACCAAAGACGAGTAGTGGAATATTCTGCTAACAACTAAAGTTGAACAAAGCTCTAAAATTACCAGATCACTGTAGCGTCTTCCAGGCGGAGCTGGTGGCAATTAAGGAGGCTTTGTCTTGGCTGAAGTGGAACGTGATATCCAATACGGATATCCGTATTCTCACGGATGGTCAAGTAGCCTTAAAGACGCTGGAGTCCTATGTGTACACCTCAACAAACTAGTGTCGACTGTCGCCTATCTCTTAACGAGATGGCCGAAAAGTTGAACATGAAACTTCTCTGGGTAACAGAACACAGCGATATCCCAGAAAACGAGAGATCCTACACACTCGCCAGACAAGGAACGACGCAACAATCAATCGTGGCATGTGAGGGAATACCCATTGCAACCACCAAACATAATCTCACAAATTTCGCTAGGGCTGAAATGAACCTGAGATGGACCTAGGGACACACCTGTCTCATTACCAGGCGAATCTGGCCCCGGCTCGACGGTCAACGGACTAGGAGTATAATCTCCCTAAAGAGAAATGACATCTATAAAATCATTGGTGTCATCCCAGGACACTGCCTTATTGGCAGTCACGCGCAAAAACTAGGAATAGTTCCGAATGATTTCTGCAGAAGCTGCCTAGACGAAGAGGAGGTCGAATCCATTCATCACCTTCTCTGCGCCTGTCCACAGGAAACGATACCTAGGATCTTACTTCCTTAACGACAGATGTTCAGCAAGTAGGGATATCTGACCTTTTTAACTTCTTAAGCACTAAGTGGTTCTGTGAATAGAAACAACGGGTCTCTCTGGCCTATGTGTATTCTTCTCTATTCTGGGAAGGCTACGAACCTACCTAGCTACCCTGTCTCGGCCCTTCATGGGCTATAACGCCACTAAAGAAGGAAGAGCAAGCTCTTCTCTCCTGATTTCCTAAAGTATTGAATGAAGAGCATTCACTAAAATGTAATTTTAATTTTAAACGCTCACAGCACTCTTCTGAGGTTTAGTTCTTTCTTTATTGCAAAAATGTACTCCACTTATATTAAAAAAAAAAAAAAAAAAGCTGATAGAAAAAATGTACTGCGAATTGTAAAGTCAATACAAAAAATGCTTACACAATTCTCTAAAGCCTCTTAGGCCACCACCAATTGATTATTCGAATTTTTACATCAATCCACTAGTCCATCAAAGTTAAAAAAAATTAAATCAAAAATGTCCAAATCCAAAGAAGACTGATCTGCATCGGAATTAACTCTTGCGTGAGAACCTACCTAATCAGTTCTTGACAGTCCGAACTGAAACTGGCCATGAACAAGATCCCGGTCGATTGAACTGACAATCATTATGATAAATAGTTTCCAGGGACCCGGTTGTAAGCACTCTAGTGTTTAATATAAAACCAGAATGTATCTGAGAAACTATCGCTCAAAGGCTGAAACAAAACGATTTCACATTCTCAAGAAGGCAAACAAAACTCTCCTAAGTGTACCCTACTTCCAGCCTAACGAATTATACAACATTCTCAACGCCAAACTGGCTGGCTCTAATTGCCAACACTTCACCTGTCCGCATCCAAAGAAACAAAACGAAACCCTTGCCTAATTGGTATTTTTTTTTTTTTTTTTTAAGAAAGCCGAACAGAGCAAGAGAGAAGAAATCCCAATTCATGAGTCCCTAATAGCTGGATAAACAAAAACATTACCAAGTTCCGAATGTTGCTTGTCCAGAGTGTCGACTCAACCGTGCGACTCTCCCACGCAAGTTTGCAGTTTGAATTTATTTTCTGTGCTTGATAGCAAGTCAGTATTTCTGTCTTTGCTCTGTACCACTTACTGTCCACGTGAGAGACCAGCAGAAGAGAATTTCATAATTCTGTCCAAATATTGCAAGTCAAACAAACGTGGTTTGGAGTTTAACTTCATCAGCCAATGTTAGCATTGAATTTTGGCACGAATTGGAATTTAAAAACACACCACAGGGTGATCTACATTCCTCGCTGTTTAGCATACCTGTCATGTTGATATACGGCGCGAGCAGTACGGGTGACATGAAAGACGTGCAATAGCGGGAGGAAAAAAAGCTTATCATTTGACATATGTATGTCTTGAGGTATACCACTGCGCGACGTAACACAACAGCAGAGTCGAGTCTTTTCCCTCTTTTTTTCGTTTACCAGTTCCTTTCCCAGATTTAGCGGTTTTAGTGTGTTTTTTCCGACGTTTTTGGCTTTTGCTTTTGGCTTTTTCGACTAGTGAAGTCTACAATTGTTACCTAAACTGCGATCGGAATTCGCAAATACGATTGGTAACTTGCATGGCCAGTGATTTGATTCGTTTTTGTTTCTTTTATATTTTATTCGAATGTCAACGAAATAGCGGTTAACATTTGTTGAATTTAAATTAGATAACCTGATTTCGGTGTAGGCATGAAAGGAATTTTATTAATTGTTTGCTGCAACAGTTTTGTAAAACAATGCGATTTAATTGAATTGGATAACAATAAGTTGGGTTAGGCCTGGTAAGGAAATCGTTTGTTGGGTTAGATTAGCAAAGGCTTGGGAAAGAAATTTATTACCTTTTCAACAGGTGGCTTTAGTAACCTGTATCTGGTACGGCAAATTCAATATCAAAGGTTGGAAGGCTTACTTACTTACGAGTACATTTAGGTGGCGCTACAGTCCGGTGTGAACCTGGGCCTCAACCAACAAACTTCTTCAGCTGGCACCGTCTTTTACCAGCTGTTTCCACCGACGCACTCTTAATTGGTCAAGTTCTCCTTCCACTTGCGCGCCACCTTAGATTCGGTTGTTCTCTGCTGCTTCGTCTCTCGGGGTTGTCGCAGTACAGCCCTTATAGTTCGTCATTGTGTCTTCTCCTCCACTCCCCGTTTATACAAACGAGACCATAGATTGAACGCAGAATTTTCCTCTCGAAACGATCAAGGGCCTGTTCATCTGCCTTCGTCAAAGTTCAGGCCTCTGCGCCATTGAGGAGGACCGGGATGAGCGAGCAAACAGAGCAAAGAAGTTGATCGCGTTTAACATGGCAAGCGCCAACCTCGATCTCTGTCCCTGATCAATCCAAGTTGACCCACAGCCTCAGCGTGGCCTCCCCTGGATAGAGCTGGACAACCAAAGCTTGGCGTCGTAAAGCTACCATCGCAGGAGACCGCTAGGACCTTTGCCAATCTAGCTTCCCTCAATCTCTCTCGATCTCGCCAACTTTGATGACACCGAAACAATCCAGAGAGCAACAGTGGGAGCATTGACAGCGTGCTATCAGAGACGCTGTCTCTGATGTGTTGGGTTTCAAACAACCGACAACTAGAAACCCCTGGTTTGATGTGCAATGCGGGAAAGCCCATGTAGCAAAGCAAAACGGCTACAAAGCCATGCTACATAGATGGACGAGAGCTGCTCGTGAACATTACGAGCAGAAACGGAGAGAGGAACACACGCTTTTAAATGGAATAAAAATAAAGCATGAAAAGCATGAGATCGAGGTGATGGAGAGATGCTACCACAGTAACAGCGTTACCTTTGATGTTTAAAAAGGATTTAGATAAGGTGACGTACTGTCATGTAATTTTTTCAACATCCTGATTGAAATGATCATATGAGACGCACTGGCCAACATAAGAGGTACGATCAATTTCAAGTCTGCACAACTGCTTGCGTACGCGGATGACATTGGCGTAATTGGACGTACATAGTCGGAAGTCAATGATGCGTTCGAAAGCATTAAAACGGAAGCGGCTAAAATGGGTTTTTCAGTTAACGAGGGTAAAACGAAATACATATGTACATCTGCTGTCAACCAAAAAAGACCCGCAACACCGACGTCTCGGCCAAAACGTCACAATTGGCAGCTACAGATTGCAAGTGGTCAAGGACTTCGTCTACCTACAACACCAGCGCTGAGATCAAACGCAGAATTACTCTTGCCAACCGTTGCTTTGGGCTCAAGAGGCAATTGAGAAGTAGAGACCAAAGTTACGCTATACTTTGGAAGGCTAATTATCAAAATATCGATAAAACCGTGGAGTCTGACGGCCAGGTAAACTCTGTTTCGATTGCCCAAGAGTTAAACATAGTACAAACAAACTGGACCATTTGAATGGATCTAAGGTTCGCGTTGTTTGTCATTGGTGTCAAAATCGTCGCTTTTGAAAGGCGGGAACTAATACTCATGTTTTTATTGATGAAGCATGTTCCCCATTTGCTTCACAATGCAATCGATGCACTTCAGCTGCACTTTTCTTCAAGTTAAAGCAAAAAAGCACTGCTTCCGGCAAATGTTGTTTTATTGGCACATAAGCTGACACGTTTAGAGCACTAAGATTCCACGTTGTTTACATCTCAGCGAAATGATACATACTGATTATTAGAAGGAAATGGTGACGCTTTAAAACTCTTGATTTAGACCTGTACTGTACTGTCAACAATTGGACCGTCTTAAGGAAGCAGTCGCCCAGGAGTGGCCGAACTTGGTTGGGAAGTTCTCATACCTCTATATTAATGCCTGGACCCCGCGCCGTGATTACCATCTGCTCCTGTCCATGGCGAACGATTTTGCTTGTAAAAAAGGAGCTTGCGAAGATTAACTGACCATTTTGTTTGCCAATAAAGACCAGGATTTCTATGAGAGAAGAATTACCTTCAAAATGGCAACAAGATATCGAAAAAAACGTCACGTATTAGGCCTGAAACGGATTCTTAATCTGCCAAATGAAGCCATCAGTTTTCTTTCACTACACCTGATGTCGTTGGTGATATCGGGATGCGAACTCGCTTATCGTGCATCAGAATCCAACACACTAACCACTGGGCCACGGCGCCTTGGCATAATTACCTAGAAATTTTTATCAATTCGCACCGACTTCTTCCCAAACTGCCAAGCTGGTGTTTGGTGGTAGAGATCATGATCTATTACGATTAGTCATAGTCATTTCTTTCACACTTAAATATGATACGAATACAAATGGAATGCATTGTTGTCATTATCAAAACAGGGTGTTGAATATTGTGTGGAAAAATAAGTCAATGTGAACTATTGAAGTCGATATTTCGTATTTCGTTGGTACTATGTAAATATGAAAAACGTTCGTCACAAATTTCCCAAACAAGTCATCTAAATGACGAACAGACTGTTCAACTTTGCGTATAACTTTTCCAAAATTAAATTTTTTTAAGTGATGGAAAAACAGAAACTTCTTTCAATGATATCTAATAGTAAATCCGAAAGATAATCCTCCTGAGTGTATTTATATAGCCCCTGTCATCTGTACTTAATATTATAAATGTGAAAGTGTGTGTGTCTGTTTGTCCGTCTTTCACGGCAAAACGGAGCGACGAATTGACGTGATTTTTTAAGTGGAGATAGTTGAAGGGATGGAGAGTGACGTAGGCTACTTTTTGTTTCTTTCTAGCCCCCGTTAAGTTTGTATGCAGCAAAAGAAAAAAAATCAGTAGGGGATGGAAATTTGTGTGAGACCCTCCGCAAAATTAGTATGGGTTCTATGATACAAACGAATAATTAAATAATTTAATTAAAACAACCATAAATCAATCAACTTTTGAGAAAACAATTAACATTCGAAACATAAATAAGTGTTACTCTTACATTACGATAGATGGCGCTGATATGTTTCTCAAATGCGCTAACGTTGTGTACTCTCTATCTGTACTTAAGTACGGGCATCGGGCTGCGCTTCACACTATAGTGCATACGGTACCTATACTCTGTTATTTGGTCATGCTTTTACGAAATTTAGATGCCCCGAGATTATGTAATGGGACGAGACTTCGTGTCACACAACTTGGCCGCAATATCATTAGCGCCACTATCTTAACCGGCGTAGGAAAGGGTGAAAATGTTATGATCCCAATAATTTCCACTGATCTTCCGCTCCAGTTTAAAAGGCTACAATTTCCTCTAAAGCTTAGTTTCGCTATGACCATTAACAAAGCGCAAGGTCAAACATTAAAGGTGGCTGGGGTGAACTTAGAAAAGCCGTGCTTTTCCCATGGACAATTGTATGTAGCATGTTCGCGTGTGTCCAATGCCCAGAATCTTTACATTCTATCCCCAAATGGATAGACATATAATATCGCCTACAGTAGCGTATTAAAATAACATTCTGTTCCGACTTCTCTTCTGTGTTCTAAATCAGGAAAGGGGAACCGTGTTACCCCGAGCGAAGCCGCGGGCAAAAGCTAGTATGTTAATAAAGTTTTTGATTTTATGCGAATGATTGTAAGCCACATGAGTCAATAATATTGTAGTTCCACGAAGGGTGTAGCAAACAATTTTTTAATTATCCCTCATTACCGCAACTAAGGTCTATTGCTTTATAGAGACCGATTATTCCATTATCATTGAAAAATAATTACCGTCATTCCTTAAATAATTTACTCAATCACCCAATGTATAGGAAACAACTTTTGCTACAAACATCGTTATGGGCGTCGTAAATTGCATGACAAAAAAGAAAAGTGTTAGAAATCCATAACTACTTTATCGATAAAGGTCGTTGTAGTAGCCAGTCATATGTATATGTTGCATCCTTACGATGTATAGTGTGAACATTACATCTCTACACCACCACAGCTATTCATAAGATAAAAAGGAATAAAACCAAACCAAACTGGTAACTACTAATTTACGGCAAAAACTAATTACTGTCGATTGTTTATGAGAGACATTCGCCGCAGCGGTAATAACAACTACTACGAGCATCCGAACGTGCGCACATCAAGTGCGAACCATAAGCAACAATCGCACCAGATACCGCATTTACATTCTAATTCCATTGCGGATTATGCACAATATCTACTCGTGTATCGTGTTCTGTAAAAAAAAAAAAAAAAACATAACTCGCATGCTGCACTCCCCCCTTCTGTCTCCTGTATATGTTTGCATAGAATCGAATGACGAAAAATTTATTGTTCGATACATTTCTAGCGGCCAGATAACAACTGCTAATTATCTACCATTACCTTCGTGCATTTTATGACTTATAGATTTACATAGTTGCCGTGGAGCTATAATAATGTCTCATATGGCCGTAGCAGAGCAACTCGGACAAGTACAAAAAGCAGAAAATAAAATGAAAAGCAAAATCCACCGCGAATACATGCAGTTGCATATTTTTGTGGTTATGCCTCTCTTGTATTATGTTTCATTATGCAGATACATTTACGTGGAATGCAGCGAACGGACATTTCCAAAATAAAATAAAAGCAGCGTCAAGATAAAAATAACAAAAAAATTATCAAAAAAGGAAAAAATAATAAAAGACTTTCGAAAATATTTGTCGCCGAGTTGGAACGACTAAGCAAGGCAGCACGTAGAATGCCCACGACATCGTCAACAACAACGACGACGACGGAGTGAGAGGGTATCAAGGCCAACGTGCACTGCCGCCTCCCACTGAGACCATAAAACGCTGTACATTCTCGAATAGCACTGTATCTGGAGCCGAAGATATCAATAAACACACATTCGCTTACTTATGTAGATGAAAATATCAGATGAATAGTGGAACTCTCGTAGATAGGTTTTGATTGCTTTCAAATGGGAGCAAAATACGGCTTGAGACTTTGATGACCCGAAATCAAGTTGGACATTTCGGTGTACTGTGGACTAACATTTAATTAAATCAGCCTGTGCGGATTTAGTTGGTTAAATTAGTAACTTTGTGCCTTAAAATCGATCTGACGTACGTACATCGGTCGATGTACTCCTAGTTATCAATTTTATTACACATGGCACGAAATTAAAAAATTAATTCGCTATACCAGATAAGGGATTCCCTTTAGAAACATGTATGGCCTTTGTCATCTCGATTCGAGTGATTTATTCTATCATTTTTAGGGTTCCGTACCCAAAGGTAAAACGGAACCCTATTACTAAGGCTTCGCTGTCCGTCCGTCCGTCTGTCACAGATGATGTATTTCTGTATGAATATTTAAGGGGGGCTCCCATACAACAGACATGATTTTCATCCAAAAAATCCCCTTGGTCACATACTGAGCTAAAGTTAGTCGACAACATCCCACAACCAGTAGCAAACTTCCCAGTTTTGATCTCGTTTGTGTCTTTGATGAATTAGTCCTAGCTGCAAACCTTTTTCCCATATTTCCCATTATTGTTATTCACCTTTTCACATCGTTGCTGTCAAGTTAGATAATTGATTTGAATTCAATGGACTCTTTGATGATCAACTATATCTCATCATGAAGATTTTTGATTATCAAAGTAATATGCCGATAATCTGCCTGTAACCAAGACCTGTCATCATACAAAAAATGTGATTTAATGTGATAACTGATGAGGTAACATACATAGTCTCTTTCATATTTATATATACAAATCGTACGGAACCCTTCGTGCTCGAGTCCGACTCGCACTTGGCCGGTCTTTTCCCTTTTAGGATGAAATAATTTGAGCCTTATACAGGGTCATTCAATTTAAGGTTCCGAAAGTACATTTTAGTAAAACAAACTTTTCATTTAGATTTAACCAAAATCATCCATTGTTACCAATGTTACCGATCACTATCGGTTCAGTGAACGGAGTCGCCAGTCTCAAAACTTCCTCCAAATAACACACCACACCGAGAGCGGGGCATTTTGACTTCTGGTTCGTGGTGTCTTGTTTTAACCAGGGATAAACAATGCGATACCAATCTTTCGTACGTCTGCCCGTTGATCCCCGCAGGGGTTGGTTGTTGCTCTTGTAATACACACCGATACTATACGTGTTATTCTCCGTTTTTAAAAACGACGCTTTTGACTAACACAATGATAGTTTTTTGTTTTTTTTTTTTTTTTTTGCATTTTAAATTCATTTTATTTCCAAAAAATCTTATAACTATCTTACATGCTAGACAAAATGATTAAAACTAGCTTATAATATAACTAACATTAGTGTCTTACTGACCCTAAGCGGGCACTCTAAACAAACAATATACAACTTATTCTATGTCTTTCGACTACTTAATATTAACAGAAAATTGTGAACTTTTATTAAATGTATGCTAAGAAAATTAAGAAAAACTTAGCGTAATATCGGGTAACACAATGATAGTCTCAAGACGTCAATGTGTAGAGTCAAAACGTGGCAAAATGGTCGCAACAAGGCAGAATGACATAGTCAAGACGCCGTCAAACCGCATCGCGTTTGTAGGTGAAAACTGTCAGAGTACCTGTCAAAGCCAATAGATTGGTATCTCATTCTTTATCCCTGGTTTTAACCTTCCGATAAGAAGGACGTACATATCCTTAGCATTGCTTCTAAGTTTTGAAATAAAACTTTTAAAAAATTAGGAAAAGAATCAATATTTTTGCCATTATAAATAGGATAAACCATCATTTAAATGTCCCCCATGATGTCACTGCGGAGCCTAGGTAGATGAAGTTTTTGACTGCCTCAAGATTATACCTGCCGACACGTGCGTCCTGACCAAGATAGCATATATTTTGTCTTGCCGTCATTTACCCCCAGTCCCATTTTAGCCGCTTCGGCCTCAATGCTCGTAAAGGCCTCATTGACATCGCGCTGAGTTCTTCAAATCATCACTTATGGTCATGAATGAAATGAGATTTCTTCGTGCTGTTGTGGGTCTTACTCGCCAAGATAGGGTGAGAAATACAGCAATGTGCGGGGAGCTCAATGTTGAGCAGCTGCTTCTCCGAACGGAAAGGGCTATGTTTCGAGGGTTTGGTCAAGTGAGACGAATGTCGCCATCATCATGACTTCCGAAGCGTGCCTTTGATGCAATACCATCAGGCAGGCGACCGCTTGGCAGACCCCGGGCGAGGTGGTTGGACCAAGTCCAAAAAATCTTGGGCATAGCTCCTGATGAGTTAGAGTCGATGGCGGAGGATCGAGTGGCGTGGAGATCCCGCGTGCGATCATTACCCCCGCGACCCTTTTAGTGAAACATGCGGGCCACTGAAAATGTATGTATGTATGTTTACCACCCTGTATATATTGCTCTCAGGTTTTTCGTTGCATGTATACTCCTTCGGAACGATGGCAAACCTGTTCTTTTGAGAGACGGCTGTCTTTATTTCGTGGGTTCCTAAAAACGTGACAGAATAAAACTACAATCTGGTCTAAGGCCTATTTCGCAGCGTTTAATCGAAACGTCTTCCTACCCCGATTAACTTGTCATTCATCTGTGATAGCACTGTTTTAAAAAGATTTGACTGTAACATGTCCCTGCAATTCCCTGCGGTCCAAATTCCCATTTATTTATCTCTCATAAGCCCAACTGTCTGCTATTTGAATGACTACATGTCAAGAGGTAACGTATTTCATCACCATCGGCTTACCAATAAGCCCATTAAAATCTCGGCTATAATATGCATATGATACCACAAAAGACCTTGTACTTAATTAATTAGCATGCGACATACGTTCCTACATCTATCAGCGGCATCTTTAGCCTTATATTCCAGACTGTCTGCATTACGTGCATAGGTGTAATTCATCATTAAGTACAAAAATCCTTAAACAAGATATTCGCAGCACCTTTGCTTGCACCTCTCTCTCTCTTTATTAACTATTATCTGACCAGTAATGAGCGACAATCTTTATTAATGCGTTTTATGTTTTTTTGTTTTCAGGTAAGAAATGCCAATCTGAGAAGGTCATCACTTTTAGCCGACAGACCGTGTCTTAAGCAACAGTCATTTGGTTAAAACTCCCCCCTGGATCCAATGGGTAAATGCAAATGTGATGCATGGATTCAGATCGTCCAAGTGGTGTGTTGTTCATGGACGTTTGAATGTTAAATGTTTGTTTGCATGCTTACGTAACTGAATTTATATTAGTCTTCTGAATAATTTATGTGCTCCAAAAGCACGGTGTTACGAACTTGATACTCCGTCACATAGAACCATATGATAGATGATGTTTCTTGGTAGTAGGCGTCAATAAAACGCGTAGTTAATTGGACAACAAACAGTTGAATTTCGCAAAGAACATTAGTAGCCCATCGATTACAAAACTCACTTATTTCCGTAACGCATCTCATGTATTCAATTAAAATCGATAATATCCGATCGCGACCTACTTTTTGGAGTCGCGCGAACAGACGTCCTCTTACAACACTCAATATCGTTTCCTTTGTTTACAACCACTAAAGGCTTCCGCATCACCTTACGGTACAAAACATAACCTACATTCACGTCAAATTACCACATTTGGCTGCGAAATATATGTTCATACATATATGTATCTGGTGAGAAGATGAGCTTCAACGATCAAACAATCCTATTTTCACATTCTGCACTGCACCTACTATGTAGTCGGAAGTATTCTAAACAAAACCTCCGAATGGAGATGTGAATTAAAAGATTTTCTCCAGCAGAGATCGTATGATGTGTTGAAAATGTCTATCAACGATATCTCAACTACACCCGCATTCCATAACTACATTGCCTTTATTGAGAGATTTTCAATTGAATTTTCAATTTTACGATTTTCCACTGAGGTAACTCGACTTGTATCCATCTCTCCATCAGCCTGTGAATGGTAGTATTGGATCGGCCATTCATTATTTTGCAATTCGTATGTGCGTCTGCCAATTAAGTTTTCAATTTCCGGTAGAACCTCATTGAACTTGTTGATTGCTTCAACGAAGACACATTGTACGATCTCTCATCATAACACTGATGACGCGTCGTGAAATTTGTTTTTTTAAATCCATTCCAGTAGTAGACCGAAATCAACTGGTTTTCTTTCTCTCCCTGTTATCGGTCAAACAGGCCTACTATTGGAATGCTGTTTGGACGGGTTAAGGACCTGCACAAAGTTTTTTTGTCAACTTGAAATTGGGTCAATGCATCTCGATGGGAGACAGAAGTGCTTCGCAGAATGGCAAATAATTATTATCTAAAGAATACGAGTACGTCATAGCGCGGGACGACTATTAACAGACGATTCATTCTCCATTCATTCATTTGTTATATTTCTTTCCATTCAATGGGAGACAAGAGGCCAGATGCATGACCGACCGTAGAATACAATTTAATTGAAAACATTTTTGAAAGATTTATTTAGCGGCGAGAAGGAAAATGAATGCTCCGTAACGGTTGGGGGCGCCTTTCAAAAAGAGACGCAAGTGCGTGGGCGGCCCGCCATGAAGCACCGAGTATACGAATGATACTGCTGCTATGAGTAATTAAGTGATACAGATGTTTTTGAGAGTGAATACGCGTTGTTTAATTATTTTATGGTGACAATTGCAGAGCGAAACGAATTAATTAAGCACCGGTTGGTTGGTGGAATGTGTTTTAAAAAGCTTGCCACTTGCCAATGTATAGGGTGGGTCATCTATTATTTTTTTTTTTTTTTTTTTTTTTGTGTAAATCGTAGGTTATTTTGACACTGACTGCTGTTTCCCGCCCGAAATCTTGACAGAAAGTCAGCATCATACCTCCGCGGAACGAAATGAGTTGCTTTACGCTTAACCAACGTTACTTACCTACTTAGATGGCGCTACAGTTTGGTTTGAACCAGGGCCTCAACCAACAAGCCTCTACAGCCGGCACGATCTTTGGCCAGTTGGTTGAGGTCCCTTTCCACCTGTGCGCGCCACTTTAGATGCGGTTGTCCTCTGCTGCGTCGTCCCTCGGGGTTGGTGTCGAAGACTCGAGCCGGAGGGGTAATGTCCATGGCCCAGCCATCTTAGACGTTGAAGCCAAAGATGTCTAACTAGGCCGATGTCGCTGTACAGCCCGTACAGTTTTTGGTGGAATCTCCTCCTCTACTCTCCGTTTACACAAACGGGACCAAAGATTGCACGCAGAATTTTCCTCTCGAAACGCCCAAGAGCCTCTTCATCCGCTTTTGAGAAAATCCAAGCCTCAGTGCCGTAGAGGAGGACCGGGATGATTAAGGTTTTGTAGATGGATACCTCAGTTTTTCGAGGGAGGGCTCTACTACTCAGTTGCCTCTTGAGTCCAAAGAAGCTGCGGTTGGCAAGAGTTATTCTGCGTTTTATCTGAGCGTTGGTGTCATTGTCGAGCCAAGGTAGATGAAATCCTTGACTTCAAAGATGTATCTGCCGAAGGTGACGTTTTGACCAAGACGTCGGTGTTGCGCGTCTTTCTTTGATGACAGCATATATCTGATCTTGTCCCCATTTACCCTTAGACCCACTTTAGCCGCTTCTGCTTCAATCCTTGTGAACGCCTCATTGACGTCTCGCTTTGTCCGTCCAATAACGTCAATGCCATCGGCGTAAGCAAGCAATTGTGTCGACTTGAAGTATATCGTACCTCTTGTATTGGCCGCAAAGTACCGGACGATTTTTTCAAGAATGATGTTAAGAAAATCACATGGCAGTGCGTCACCCTGTCTAAAACCTTTTTTAACATCGAAGGGGTCGGTTAGCTTACCTCCGACCTTAATGGAGCAGCGAGAGTTCTTTATGTTAAAACTAGACATTGCGTTGTATAGCTCGAACAACGTTGGGAAATATTAAAAACTTAATTCCAAAGTGAGTGATGTGTAGCCCAAACAGTGCGTTTTTTGAAAAGAAGTTTTGACCGAAATGAAGCACTCACCGCGACTGCTGTACGCAAGTTTGTGCAAAAAGTTCGTGAGACTGGTATGCTAGTGGACAACAGTCATGGTCCTCGTCTTGTTATGGTGCGCACAGATGAGAATGTGGCTGCTGTGGCCGAGAGTGTGAGACTCAATTCACGAACATCAACTCGCCATCGATCTCAATAGCTCAACATTTCACGCACTAGCCTGAGCAGAAGTCTGCACAAAGATCTCGGATTATTCGCTTACAAGGTCCAATTGACTCTGCAATAGTGCGCGACCATGTGCTCCATTACCGCTTCGCAGTTGGGGCCTTAGAGCGAAAAATCGTCTTTTCTGACGAGGCGCACTTTCGTCTCGGCGATTAACTTAACACGTTTGTTGTCGAGAAGCCAATGCATCCACACAATGACAGTTTGGAGCGATTGTGAGGTTGTGGCATCATTGAACCATTTTTCTTCGAACATGAGGATGGGAACAACGTTTCGGTCAACGTTGTTCGGTCGTTAACCGACATGAACGACCTCGGGTTCATGCAGGATGGCGCGCCATGCATCCCATCCATCCCATGTTAACCGATTTTTTTTTTTTTTTTTAACTGAAATGTATGGATTTGAACGACTTCCGGTTCATGCGCGCCATGTCACACAGCCCATGCCACCATCGAGATTTAGCTGCGCCCCCCGAATTCCCAAATCGTGTTATCAGCCGTCTTGGCAATGTCAATTGGCCGCATCGGAGATGCGATTTGAAGTCTTTGAACTTTTTTTGTGGGGAACCGTGAAGGGCCGGTGTTATGCCAACAATCCGGGAACGATTCAAGCACTTAAGGCCAATATCATCTAAGCAATGCGTGAGCTACGGCCCGAAACCATCAACAAGGTCTGGGAAAATTGGGGTGAAAGAATGCGCTACTGCGAAATCAGCCGAGGCAGCCACTTCAAGGACGTTGTATTTCATAATTAATGGAAATGTTTGTTCTTACAAAGCCATAATACATGGAAACAATTTAATTTCGTTAATTTTATTGCATTTTTAAAAAGAAACTTGTATTCGGCCCACCCTGTATAACATTTGCCGAGCAGCACATTTGCAAGTAGAATTCTTTCAATCAAGCACCACTATCCACCGCATACCAGGTGGGATGACAATTCGGATTGACGGTTTCGGTCTTCCTCTGATGGATTAAGAGACACGTCTGTTTCTACCCGCCCGTCTGCAGATTATACAACTCTTAATGAAAAGGTCGTCACGGTATAATTAAGCCGCCAACTATTAGGCAAACTACTGGCGACGCATTTGTGGGGTGCCATGATGCCACCGTTCATATTCTGCAAATTGCCCCCCCGGTATGTCGGTATGACTGTCTGGTCTGCTATCTATCTGGTAGCGCTCGAATGTAGCGAATGTGTTTTGTAATCGCATTCAGAACAATCTCCCGAATGACTCATCAGAGAATCGGTATCCGTAAACTGGGGAGGCATCACCGGTGCTGTTCACGCTACATTCCGATAACTTGTGTTACATTTTACGAGTACCGTGTGATGCGATGGTTTAGATATTTTTCCGCCTGAAATGCGATCTGTGGGAAATCATCGTAACACGCGAACGAAGCGAGTGTGGGTGCTGCTGCTTGCATAATGGTTTCGGAAAAGCCATTTCTCCTCTGTAAGAGCAAATAGCACTAGTGTGTCTCAAGCGGCACCCGTTCGAGAGCAATAATGGTGAGATGAAGACGCGCGACTTAAATACTTCTGGGTATGTACATAGTGTTGTGCTTTTGTTTCAAGATTAATGCGTCCGGGTATTGTTTTTCAGCCGGTGTGGGGTAGCAACAACTGTGTACCTCTTGATAAGATGATTAGTCATAACATGCTGCAGTGAAAATGCATTTAGTCGATGACGGCATGCTGTATTCTGGGAATTTTTTTTTTGTTAATAAGTCTTGTGATGAAAGTAATGCCTCCAACCAGCCGTGGACCATATCTTTCTCTCTCAGTAAAGGTCAATAGCCACATTAAACGGTTGAATCATGTATTTTTCTACAACTAACTCAGGAAGTAAACATCTCCCACCACCAAAAAATGTAAACAAGTGGACCCAAGACCAGTTGTGATCTTTTGGTTCTACAAATCCTTTATTATTCATATCCGCCGTGCTCGTGTCTCATAATCAATGCTAGCGAAAAAAATGGAAATCATTTCGAGATTAAAGTCATCTTTCAACCCTGTGCTCCCCCCACCAAATGCAAGCTCCAAAAATACAATAACAAACAATTGCAGATAAGAAGACATTCCACAGTTAATACCCCACGATAAGTACCCACACCGAACTACTCGGATTCCTGTTAAACAAACGAAACACACAGAAGAATCTGCTTCAAGGCAGGGAATCCCAAATCTCATATAAGTCTCCTCAAGGAGATAAGTAAATATTTACTTGTCGCCGTAGCTATAGGTACAGCGTTTACCGGAGAACAGATAGACGAGACGAGACAGTCGGCTTTGTTTCGCATGATGACGGTTTGTTCGGTGTTTTGTAATATGCATGGATTCGAAAATGTTTGAGTATAATGTGAGGCGAGATGAGATGGTTTTTATGTACTTTTCTCATAAAACTTTTAAATGCTTTGTCAAGAGCTTACGAGTGTTCGTCGTAGTGCATATGCGTGAGTTCATGCTATACCACATTCCATGAGTCTATGGCCCTCTCAACTCTCTCTCTCTTTGTCTAATCATCTCTCGATGGATAATGGATTGATGCCATTTAGCCTTTTCCTCATATGCAATTAAGTTGAATAGCTGAAGATTAGATTGTTAGGCTTAAACAGACTTGGTGTATGTGTGTGTCTACATACCTGGATGGATTATGGTGTTGATCTTGACACATGTGTGCACGATCGATGGGAAATTGCAAATACATCGAGCGGCTAATGGCTGGTGTAAAAGGCTTTTGGTAAGTAAGCTGCTTACTATTCAATGATTTGTCGCGAGATGTAAGCTCTGAGCTTTTCCTTGGCAAGCCTGTGAGGCATGCTTGTGATAGTGATTGCTATTTTCGACAGGCCTTGTGACGTGTGTTCTTTAATTAAGCCAGCCAAGTTCCAAATCTCTAAATAATTTTGATCGAAGAAGAGAGAGGGGAAAGTTGTCTCTGAGGATAATGTACAAATCCATGAGTTAGAGCCGATCTAGTGCCCATCTTTGGAGATGGTTAAAGGCTCTTTCTGTATTTTTATAACGACGTCAGTAGACGTTCTAAGCCAGTTTCTCGTGCTATTTACTGTCGAACTTTTTGTTATAAATCTTCAGGTCCATTTTCATGTTCATGCCGAATTGTCTACCAACCTCGTGCGACGTTACGAACCCCCTTAATTTCCTAGCGACATGATGGTTAGAAAGCTTTATAGGTTATAGTGCTTGTTGCCGTGATCTAGAATTCTCGTTAATACTTGAAGAACATATGTATGTATGTACGTACATAACTGAGCTTCTTAAATAGTTACCTTTATCCAAGGACTTTTAAATAATTATAAGATAAACTTTTTATATCGAAAACAATGGCTTCAGGGAGGGCGCATTGGTTAGTGTATTGAACTCTGACGCATGATGAGCTAGTTCGAATCCCGATAACACCAACGCCAATGTTGTTTCGCGGCCTCTCTCCTCGGCGGGGTACTGGCAAAACCCTCCGTAGTATAAATTGCCTAGAAAAAGCTTATTGACTTACGCCGTTCGGAATCGGCATTAAACTGTAGGTCCCTTTCACCTGTGTGAAAAATAGAATCACACACAACATGGGTGATTAAAGGGAAGCTTGGCTCTGGTCCTTCATGGGCTATAACCAAAGTAGAAAATGGCAGAACGTACTAACTACAAATCAACTTTCAACTGTCAAATTGACAGTGTTGCAAGTTTAAAAACCAAACGTCCTTTAAAAGGTTCTTCGATTTTTTAGAAAGAACGGGCGTCTGTTTAAAATGCAGCAAGCTCTTAAGGATGAACAGGAATTCATTTCCAAAAGCTGACCTTTTGAAAACAAACAAAAATATAGAAATCGCCGTCCTTCTCGTTAATTCCCAAGTGAATTCCATAATTAGTTTCATAAGATCATCCTCCATCCTACACCAAACACTTTCGCTTTTATTTCAGCGTAGCCAAGCCAATGTATAGTGTTATGAAAGTGAGAACAAAAACCTTACCGCATCCCAGCTGTAGGCCGCCTGAAAAGAGTCCAGAAGACACGATCCACATGGTTTCATCTACAGTCCTTTTACGAACCTACCGTTCAATATAGACTGTAATCGCTCCACATTTCTCGCTTGCATCGCGCCACTAAGTGTGTGTACATTACATTTCTCGTATTATGCAATTTTAAATTAAAAATTAATTTCAATTAAAATCGGGCAAAATACATTGCACACGCGACGTAAAGTGCTAAAGCGATTCCTCTGGCTTGCTGCCTGTATCATCGTCGTCATATGTATGTTGTGAGTTGTATCTTTCGGGCGTCGAAAAATATCTTCATTAAAGAAAAATACTCGTTAACACTGGCGCTTTTACTTACCTTCCGATCCCCTCGTACATTTGGAATATGCTTTATTGTCTAACTCTCTGTAATGAAATTCATTGAAAGAAAAATCAACGAAATGGAGAGCGCGATATGGAAATTGAACAAAAAATAAACACAAAAATGCGCCCCGGCCCGGCACATGTTTGACCCAGTTTCCTGGAAACATCACTGAAGCATTATCAAACATTTAGGGGGAATGGTTCGGTGATGATGATGATGATGATGTAGGCGAGTGCAAGTAGACTTCTAGCAGATCGATGACCTGACTCGGGTTTTTTGGGGAAAATCCAACTGCAATTGCATTTTAAAGTTTTTTTTTTCACTCTTTCAATATGAAATACACTCACCCGGTCGTGTAGTAATTGCACGAGTGCATGAGAATGAAATAATGTATCGTATATGCCCACATATCTGATATGTGAATGGAAGACAGATGGATTTCGGTCGAGTTAAATTGGTTTTTGGATGCTATTGGCTTTTGGGTCGATTAGAGAAATGGAAAACTCTTCAGTAGCTCTTAAGCCTAATGTTTTCCTTTTATAATTTGTTTTTTTTTTTTTTTTATAACAGATAGAGTGTTCTATTGAACTTTCATGGCAAGAAGAATGTGCAAATACATTTGAGCTGTTAATTATGTAAATGAGCATTTCACCCTTATACGTAAGACACTTATGTCTCTCTACCTATGTTCGAGCTTATACAGTGATGTTCAGATAAATAGCACACCCGTAAGTTCTCATACATTATGTTGTGCCAAAAGTCTAAAAAGAGGTTCAGCTTTTTTTGTTTTATAACTGATGTGCGTTTATATGTACTTTATTAAAAAACACATAATTCCTTTAAATCAACTCAAAAATAATAATTCAAAAATATTTTATTAATATTTTGTAGGATATTCCTTGTTCCTTATCACTCTTGACAACATTTTTGCAAACTCTCTACTAAGCGCTTACTTCTCTGGGCAGGTACAGCTTCGCAAGCAGCCTTTATGGTTTGCCGAAATTCTTCTAAATTTTTTGAGCTGGAGTCTTTAACAAGGGAGTCAACATCATTCAACAAAGATTCTGATAGGATTCAGATCGAGACTTTGGGCCGGCCAATCAAGCAGGAAAATTTGTCGCTCCGAAAGCTAATTCTTCACTATCCGCGAAGTGTGCTTTGGATAATTGTCATGCAAAAAAATCCATGATACAGGCATAGAGTCGTCAGTATATGGCTCTGTTTGGTTCTCCAGGATAAGCTTATATTGGTGCTGATTCATAATGACATTTATGCTCCCATTCGCGCATCGCCATACTTGACAGTCTCTTGGTTCGTTGGCCTTCGCACATACTTTTTTCCCATCTAATCCAAACCTGTTGAACTTATTTTCGTCGCTCCATAAAATATTTTTCCAAATGGTTTGTTCTTGTGAGCGTTTGTCTTCTCGTTCGGTATTTTTTTTTTTTTTTTTTTTTTATCCTAAATTAGGATTGAGAGCACGTTTCAAAAATTTTGCGATCGACATGTTTTCGCGACACGACATGCAGCATACAAAAATAAAATGTTGGTTAGAAAAATACATCAAGTGGACTCTCGTGATCGACCAACACGACATACGAGCTCGGATCGAAGAGAAAATTTTATATAAACGCTAGCAGACTCTCGTGATCGACCAACACGACATATGAGCTTGGATCGAAGAGAAAATTTTATCTACAATTTCTTTGCGTTGAAACTCTACGGAACTTCAAAATTTTTGAAACGTGCTCTCAATCCTAATTTAGGATATGGTCGTCAGAATCGGGACGAGACTCTGCGCGGCTTTTTTTTTTTTTTTATGGAGACAAGAGGTTTTTCTGGCGATTCTTCCATGAAGCTGGAATTCAATTAACCGGCGACTAAGAGTTACGGCTGATATTTGGACATTGTGTTGGTCAGGTAATTGTTGCTTTATCTCCCGGGAAGTTAGGAAAAGGTCGCTGCCACTGATTTTGTGGATAATTCTGTCAGTCACTTCTTCTTTTTTTTTTTTCTTTTTTAGGGTTCCGTACCCAAAGGTAAAACGGAACCCTATTACTAAGACTTCGCTGTCCGTCCGTCCGTCTGTCACCAGGCTGTATCTCATGAACCGTGATAGTTAGAGAGTTGAAATACTAAAAACAGAACAAAATGAATATTTAAGGGGGGCTCCAATACAACAGACATGGTTTTCATCCAAAAAATCCCCTTGGTCACATACTAAACTAAGGTTAGTTGACAATATCCCACAACCAGTAGCGAACTTCCCAGTTTTGATCTCTTTTGTGTCTTTGATGAATTAATCCTAGCTGCAAACCTTTTTCCCATATTTCCCATTATTGTTATTCACCTTTGCACATCGTTGCTGTCAAGTAAGATAATTGATTTGAATTCAATGGACACTTTGATGATCAACTATCTCATCATGGAGATTTTTGATTATCAAAGTAATATGCCGATAACCTGCCTGCAACCAAGATCTGTCATCATACAAAAAATGTGATTTAATGTGATGACTGATGAGGTAACATATATAGTCTCTCATATTTATATATACAGATCGTATGGAACCCTTCGTGCGCGAGTCCGACTCGCACTTGGCCGTTTTTTTTTTTTTTTTTTTTTTTTTTTTTTTTTTTTTGTTTTTCCTTACGGGATTTGCGAAAAATTGGCTGCACCGTATAACCTTCATTGCATTTTGAACAAGCTTCCTAAAGCACCTTAATGTCCTTGCCACCTCTGAAATAGTCTTTCCATTCTGTATCATGGTACCTCCTTCCCTCAGTGCAACGCTTTCGTCTGTCCATTTTAAATACTCCTATTTGTGTAAGAAATGAGTGTAATTATGGCTATCCTTAAAAAAGATTCACACTAACCTCATTTAAATCACTGAAAAATATTTTTTTTCTGACACACCGTGATATGTGCTATTTAAATGAACACCTAATTTGCGATGATCACCAACTCTAAAAGGTACCCTTACACGATCAATCGAATGACATCAAATATTTACGTGTGTTTGTGAAAATGCGTCTGTGTGCGTCCCACACATTTGTTGGTGACCGATTGACAGAAATCAAAACATTTTTGATATTGCATGACCATTATCATGCTGATTGATGTGTGTAAGGGTTGGATTGACCAAATAAGCTTATTGTGTGTCGTGCAGGTGTGGTGTCGCGAGCGTGGAATGTGATGTCTGTCGGGAGCGGAAAATTTAAATTGAAGGGGGATGAAGAACGGGAGATGGACTTAAAAGATTTTCATGAGTGAACTGATCCCTTTTTTTTTTTTAACCTTCTTTTTTGCCATTCTATTCTTCTTCTTCTTTACACAAAGTGCCAGATCAACGTACGCACTACAGTCGTCCGAATCACTCCACGTCCGTAATTCACTAAATTTCACTAGAAATTTGCTTTAACCGATTGAGGGATAGAGTCAATCCACATAGACACGATGCATGGTGTCGACTGATTGATAGTGTAAGGGCCATTTAAGGATTGCAAAACCAGGAAAACCTAACGGGATCTTCTTTGTAGTATGTTTTCATATACATAACGGTACTTACTTACTTACTTACTTACTTACTTATCAGGCCAGCGATCCATGGAGGATCTGAGCCTGAGCTATAGATGCCTTCCATCCTTGACGGTCCCGGGCACGCTGCTTCCAGTTGTCAAGACCAAGATAACGGTACTACCTTGGGATATTATGGCCTTACTCCTGTGCAGCTTGTGAGTACAGTGTGTTTTGCAAGCAAATATACATTGGAAGACGGGTGTGCTATTTATAAGAACACCACTGTACATATTCCAATCTAAACAGGAGAAGAAAAAAATCACCATAAAGTGTACGTACGAAGTAAGTAGTGTTGTTAATTGCCACCGTTATTTTCAACCCACTTACATCGTTTACGGTTTCCTTTCGTAAACCCACTTCTTTGCTCCTAAGATCATACCTCAAGAGCGACAGACAAATGAGAAATCATTAAAAAGTGAAAAGATCCAAAAAACCAAACACAAAGAGGGAGATTAACGACAAGCAATTCACCGTTCAATCGGGATTTGACTTTGAAATTACAATTCGTATCAATATTGAGATGCATGCACATGACACGGTTAGAATATTAATGTCCAACTTCCACCCACCCATCAGACACTAGATCGATAGATTATCCTTGTCACTACACACTGACTGACTCGTACTCTCTATGCGTAGATGAAGAGAAGAGAGAAAACTAAAATCGAAAGGAACTGACTGTAGTGGCACATTGATAGTGTGTACACGGGTGAATGGAAACTCCGAATAGAATCGGATGTCAGTGTCGTCGCTAACGTGTCGAGAATGCTAAGTGACCACTTAATGAGGGCGGACTTAGATATAAACCTGCGATAGGTCTCTCTACATATCTGTACAGTATCCCGTTGTATTTGATTAGTGACAATGACCACAAGTGTCAGTAGGCCTGACCGATCAACCTCCCTATTTTATTGTTATCAAGCATCACATTGACAGCTGCTCCACACTTCGCCTGTAGACACACAGCATATTATTTAACACTCTTCTTCACTTCACACTCTCTTCGTACACACAATCGAGAGTAATTTGGCGCTTAGCCTGCGTCCATTCGACGAGCAATGATGTAACTGTGAGTCGTATCGAAAAGGGGCGACAAATGACTTTACGCCGTATAGAATACCAAATCATTATAAGCGCGAGCGTGCGCCCACACATCGTCGCCCCTTGGAAGTCAACTAACTTGCATAATTTGTGAAGAGACCCTCTAAACGAGGAGCCACCCGACCGGATATTACTTCAATTGGATAAAATTAAATCCGATCATATCTGATTTGAAACAATGACATTTTAAACGACATACTTCTATTGGGGATAGCCATGTTCTGTTCATTAGTTTAGTTGTCTTCGTTATGAAGGAATGTAGTGAGTGTTTTCTTTGGACATTGGATGTTGCACGGGCGGCAAAGAAAGTGCACGATAAACAATAAACATCCTTATATAGAGTGGAGGCAATGGTTGTTGGCTGTTGGTTACTAGTTGATGTTTTGAAATTGTCAACTTTCGCCATTGTACATAGTGTTTGTTGTTCAAATACGTATTGCGGTCAAATGGTAGATGGATTGAACGTGCCGTTGAAGTAAAAATAACAGTTTCGAATCCAACGCACGAACAATGTCCTAATAAGGATCTTTTAATAATAGAGAGACATGCAGATGGAAGTCGCGGATATATTCACATAATATGAGAGTAAGGTGAAAAGTCCTCGGCTTGGCACAGAGATGGCGTTCCAACCAGCAAACATTTATATTTCCTGCCTGAATACCCATGTCATTCCTTTGTTTACATGAATTTTTGCAGCGGACGTCTTGTGGGTTTTTCGCTAGAATGGATAAACTTGAATATAGTTCGGTCATAAAATTCCTCGTTTTGGTTGGACTAACCCTTAAGGAAATTCACCCAAACTCTGCTTCTTCCATGACAACTCTTGGAAAGTGGTAGCTGAGTTTAAACGTAGTCACACATGCCTCGAAGATGTAGACCATCCTACTAACCGCTGGATTAGGGCGGTACTAAAAAGCCGTATATAGCAGCTACATCTGAAGAGTTCTCGGCGACAGTATCGGCAGCTAAGGGGTAAGGGGCGTCCACAAGGTGGAGTCTTTTCACCCCATCTCTGGTCGATAGTCATCGACGACCTACTCTACAGGCAGATACAAAATTTCTGCCTTTGAATGCAGGCAACTTGCGCTTCAGTCTATCTCTGACTGATTTGGCAGAGAGGGTTTATCGATAGATCCAAATAAGACAATCTTAGACTCGTTTGCAAAGAGGAGAAAGATACAGCCTTGCTCCGTCTCTCTAAATAGTACAAAAAAAGGATTTTCAGAAGAAGTTAAAAATCTAGGTATTGACCTTGATCGCAAAATTAACTGGAACTCCAACATCAAAAGTAAACTCACAAAGGCCACGAAGGTGGGCCTGTCGTGGCACTAACGGTAAAACCTGGGAGTTAAACCGCTATATACCGCGGTAGTAAGACCTATCATCACTTATGCGTCTGCAGTATGGTCCACAAAAGATAAACAAAAAACAATAATCGTTAAACTTGAACGCCTTCAGAGATCAGAAACAGGCCTACCATGTTGACCATTGGGTCACATGTTCATTTGCAACACCTTCTTGAGCTGGATATGATTACCATGATTCCGGACGCAGTATCACACGCTCATTTTTGACAAGAGATTCGAGATATTGATCCCAAACCATATAGCTTGGGAAAGCGGCGGTCCCTTGCTCAATATCAAGGGCCTTTGTTGTACACTGATAGCTCCAAGATAGGTTCCGGCGTTGGCACTGGCGCTGGCATCTTTGGACCAAATCGAAAAATCTCAAAGGCTCTGGGAGTGAGTTCTAATGTCTTCCAGGCCGAACTATACGCAATCCTGCCATAAACTAACAGACTGACATAAGAGGTGTAACCATCAATATACTCAAAGCCAGTCAACCAGCGCTCAAAGCATTGAGCTCGTATAGCACGAAGTTTGTTAAGGAATGCCATGATGCCCTACAGGACCAAACGAAAAGAAATAAGGTAGAACTCTGGTGGGTGCCAGGGCCGCAGGGTATTAACTCGCTCGGAAAGGTTCCGGTGAAAGGTACATAGGTGCTGAAACCTTCTGCGGAATTTCCAAGTTTAAGATTAACTTTTAGTTCGCGCAGGATCTAGAGTCACACAACGGAGTGCAGATAGTTTGGGTCGTAGATGTTCGTTCATTACTCTCCAAGGGTGGTTGTCCTAGATAGGATTCGAGATGAACTCGATTGAATTTTCACGGTGGTTATAGTTCTCAGCAAATGTTCCATGCCATTATGATGTTATATTAGAACTATCCACATAGAGTATGAATTTGAAGTGGCCATATACTGTGAGTGTTATTCTTTCGTCAGTATTTTTCATCTTTTCCCATTCACAATAGCTGTGTTGCACAATTTTTCCACAGACCTTCCGCTCGACAGTCGGTGATGTTTTGCACTGTATCACGGCTACCCGCTAGACAAGCGGAGAAAATTGCAACACCTGTCCTTTTAGAATAGCTTTCAAGCTTTTCCGCTAATTGAAAAGACTTTTACGTACCCTACTCTATTAATATCCTAAAACGTGTTGGACTCTCACGCACGATGAGTGAGTTCGGATTCCAATAACGCCCTCGAAAGTTCGAAATCGGCATTAAACTGCTGGAGATCCCTTTCACCTATGTGAAAAATAAATCACACACAACATTGGTGATTGAGAAAAGCTTGGCTCTGGTCCTTCATGGGCTGTAATGCCACCAAAAGAAAAGAAAAAGGTCAGCTACCTTACAGGACACTGTGATCTGAGATATCATCTAAACAAAATTAACCTCTCGTCTGAAACTGAGTGTTGACTCTGTCTTGAGGACGAACAAACTGCAGGGCACATAATATGTGATTGTGCTACCCTTTACCATCTTAGGAAGCATATCCTTCTCAGTGACATTATGACTCTTGAGGGGATCATCTCAGCTCCTACGAGAAGCATTCTCAACTTCATTAAGGATGTGGAAAAGCTCCTCTTCTGATCGGCTAGCAGGCACAATAAATCTACACATGTTAGCACTAGCCCCTTACAAAAAAAAAAAAACGGGGCTCAAGTGAACGATGACTACTACACCGGAAGCCATCAGAAGGTGGGGGAGATAGATGAGACATCTTGCATAAAGAATTATGGATAAGGAAGATATGTGCACATTGGCTGAATGCCGAACAAAATGCTAAAACGATTATCGCAGCAATTTTGCCGATTCAATAGGGATCCGAGCGATTTGGCGCTGTGATTTGTTTGGAAAAGACATGATGCACCTCTAGAGAAGGTCAAGAGGCTTTAACCACAGTTCCGAGCCAGTTAACTTTGGAGGCTCATCAAGGGTGCTCCGAATCGTTTGAGCTACGCTGGAATCGATGAAAAAATTTTGCGACAAACCAAATTTGCTTCTTTCTTGTTTACAATTTCCGGGAACATAATAGCAACACCTCGTAATCCGGCTTCGATTATTACCTTTCTTCATTCACTGAACGGGATCCACCACGCTCAACTATTACGATCACTTTCCTAAAATAAATCTTCCCAAAGGTCATAAACTAAACATTCCCAATGACGCGATCTGCGATCTTTCATGCGCGTTATTCCATTAAAGTTCACTCCGATTATGAGTTCAGTATTGCTTTTTTAGGTAATTATTTGCATAAGTCACGTAACTCATTCCACCTGGTTTATCTATTCATCTTATGTCTCCGCAAGTTTTACCACAAAATGATTCTCCGAATAACTAGTCTTTTAAGATGACTCAAAGACACGTATCACGACCGACAATCACACGCCCAAATTTGCTGTCATCATTCGACTACTGAGGGGTAGTTGGTTGACCATAAAAATAACCTTCAGTTCCTGTCTGCCCAGCTTTTAAGTTTAATGGCTTTAAAATGGATAGTTAAACCCGAAAGATGGTAGTATAAAAAACCAGTCACACTCCAGAAGCCTAGTCATTTGAATTAACTTTTTTTTGTTTTTGTCGGAACAGCTTTCAATACTGCCAAGAGTAGACATTCATTTCCCGTCCTATGTGGACCTTTACACGAACCCATTAACGTACTGGGCGCGATTTGATTGTCGTGAATCACACATAGAATAAATCGCCGTAAAAGCAGCATTCTACACCGTAATACTCGCAGAGTTTTACAGTTGCCCTCTATAATGTCGTGTAACGTGTTTCATGTTTGGTTTATGGATTTGTTTTTCCCTTCATCGGTGTTGACCCCGTCCTACTGCCGCATGTGTAGGCTTTTCTACTTTATTAACTTTGTCACGACTTTATTATATTTTATGCATTTTTAATTGAAATTTGTTTAATGCATTTACTCTCGTATTCAACGGTCGTTATTTGTGTTCTTTGAGTTTTAGTTTTGTCTTTTTGGTTCTTTTATTCCAGGTAATGGTGTGCAAGTTATTTGATTAGTTGTGGCTTTTATTGGATTGCTTCGGGCCATGTGCGCCCCGCTTTGACAAACCCACATTCTTCTGTTGTGCGGGGGAGACGCCTTTAGGGCAGTAAAGGAGTGGCTCCATTAAAATCATAGTAAGAAGGTGGAGAACTTGATTTCTATCCTAAATTTCACTTGACGTTAAACCCTTTTCGTATTGAGTTTTCTATGCAATCGAACGAATATCGTATGTCAAGTTGATTAATTTGCTAATTTGTTGTTGATCACTTGCGGGTGATCAGTGTGGATCTTAAAGGTGTTCAAGTTCTCAAAGAAGAGAATAAACTTTATCATTACAAAAAAAAATAATCTATCCATTCCATTTCCTATTGGTAGTGTGTTAATGGTCCCGTAAATGACCTTGACATTTCCGTTTCATCCAATTTCATTGAATACCTGCGACAATAAAGTAAAAGTCCCACAAGGTTCTTATCTCTGACCTATATTCGTTTTATTACTCTCGATTCAGTCCGGCAATCGACCAAGCAAAAGCACGTCGATAAATAACTTGGTTATTAATCGAATTTCCCGTTACAACCCAAATAAGAACGAACACAACAAATATGAGTTGCAGAAGAAGAATACGAGAATACGAGATACTCGTCACTTCGCCAGTGAATTAGTGTTATTTTATGCATAAAATTTGATTTTATCTGTCCTCCTCCCGGAATGCTACCTTACCTCTCTTGCATCTCTTGTATCTAGAATCGAGTTAACATCACGTTACATATATTTATTACTCATCGCCATTTGGGAATAGATCACCACTGTGTGTGTCTCTTATATATGATGTTTGTTTACTCCGACCATTTATGGATGACTCACATTCTCGATCGCGTAACATCTACACTCTCGTGTTCCCGATGTTCTTCATCTGGTCGTCTTCACGGATCCGCAGAGAAAGAGTGGACAGAGGGCAGTAGAGGCTTAATCATAATTTATGGTGCATTGATAAAATACTTTGGAATTTTTTTCTTTTCTGTATGAAAGGAGAGAACCCACTTCTCAGGTGAATCGTGTAGACGAGTATATTCTTTGTGCATGGAGTCTTGTGCCTGCAAATTTTCACAAGTTCAAAGCCACTCCATCATGTCGCGAGGTTTGGTTTTGTTTTTAAGCTATTGTAGTATCTTGCAACACATGCACATTTGTAATAGTTATGCGTTCGTAGGAAACCGCAGCGATTGTTGACATAAAGAAGTATTCATCGTTCAGTTATGAGTGCATGTCATCCAGACGTGACTTTACTACAAGCTACCAAACAATGGAAGAACGATGATGGAATGATACTTGAAACACATGCCAATTGGCAAAAGAACGAGCTTACTATACTCGTAGGGTGTTGGCATTGGGCTTGCTATTGTTCTGACGACTTTATTCGCAGGTGGTTATTGGTAGTAACTTACGAACGCACTATACCTATGCGTATACGAAATAGTTTTTCCTTACTGATTCACTCATCGTCAAGATGTTGTCGTAGCCTTCTTTAGGCTACGTACGCTCTTCCTAATCGAAGCGTTAACTTGCTCAAATATTGCGCTTGAAAAGAAAGAAATGATTTTGGTCCGAAAATCTGACTCAATACTCAGCAAAACAATCTTACCTATCACAATAGAGTGTTTCACTTTGTATACTAAGTACAATCACTGAACTTATTTCCCTGAAAATTAGCTTCATTAAAGCTATAAAAGCTCTAAGTAAGCAATTAGTAGAGCATATGTTTCCGTTTTCCTAAATCTTAACCCTTTATGTGTCAAATGGGGGTTCAACTTCGTACTAAAAAAAAAAAACAAAAAAAAACGTTATTTAGAGGAATTACTGATCTAAAATTTCCAACCAATATTCTTCTAAGGCAGTAATGAAGCATATATTTTTTCAAATTTTCTGGACGCGAACCCTGTTTACACAGTTCAAACGAAGTGTTCAACTTACTTACGTAGATGGCGCTACAGTTCGAGGTGAACCAGGGCCTCAACCAACAAGCCTCTTCAGCCGGCACGATCTTTGGCCAGCCGCTCCCAATGCCGTACTACCAGTTCGTTGAGGTCCCTTTCCACCTATGCGCGCCACCTTAGATGCGGTCGTCCTCTACTGCGTCGTCCCTCGGGGTTGATGTCGAAGACTCTTCGTGCCAGAGCGGTGATGTCCATTCGCTCTACATGGCCCAGCCATCTTAGACGTCTAACTAGGTCGATGTCGCTATACAGCCCGTACAGTTCTTACGGGACCAAACATTGCACGCAAGAGTCTCGAACCGCCCAAAAGCCTCTTCATCCGCTTTTGATAAAGTCCAAGCCTTAGCGCCGTAGAGGAGGACCGGGATGATTAAGGTTTTGTAGAGGGATACCTTAGTTTTTCGAGAGAGGGCTCTACTACTCAGTTGCCTCTTGAGCCCAAAGAAGCGGCGGTTGTATGTATGTATATTGGCGTTACAGTCCATGAAGAACCTGAGCCGAGCTTCTCTCAATCACCCATGTTGTGTGTGATTTAATTTTCCCATAGGTAAGAGGGACCTACAGTTAATATTGCCGGTTCCGAACAGCGAATTTCGAGAAGCTTTTCATGACAATTTTACTACAGGGGGTTTTGTCAGAACCCCGCTGAGGAGAAACACCGTGAAAAACACGTTCGATGACATGGCTGTGTCGGGATTCGATCCCGTGTCATCGGCGTCAGAGGCCAACACACTACCCACTGCGCCACGGTGCTCTCGGCGGCGGTTGGCAAGAGTTATTATGCGTTTTATTTCAGCGCTGGTGTAATTCCTGCTTGTCACTATCGAGCCAAGGTAAACGAAGTCCTTGACTACTTAAAAATATCGCTGGCGAAGGTGACGTTCTCACCAAGACGTCGATGTTGCGCGTCTTTCTTTGATCACAGCATATATTTAGTCTTGTCCCACTTTTAGACCCACTAGCCGCTTCTGCTTCAATGCTTGCGAAAGCCTCATTGACGTCTCGCTTTGTCCGTCCAATAACGTCAATGTCATCTGCGTAGGCAAGCAATTGTGTAGACTTGAAGTAGATCGTACCTCTTGTATTGGCCGCAGAGTCCCGCACCATATTTTCAAGAATGATGTTAAAGAAATCACTTGACAGTGCGTCACCTTGTCTAAAACCTTTTTTACATCGAACGTCTCGGTTAGTTCACCTCCGATCTTAATGGAGCAGCGGGAATTCTTCATAGTCATTCTGCACAGTCTGACGAGTTCGGCAGTAATGTTAAAACATGGCATGGCTCTGTATAGCTCATCTCTATAAATACTGTCATATGCGGCTTTAAAGTCGACAAAAAGATGGTGCGTGTCGACCTGGAATTCATGGGTCTTCTCCAAGATCTTCCGTAGTGCAAATATTTGGTCTATCGTGGATTTCCCTGGCCTGAAACCACACTGGCAGGAACCTATCAGATTGTCCACGAACGGTTCCAGGCGCTTACATAGTAAGGCAGAGAGGATTTTGTACGCAATGTTCAGGAGGCTTATCCCTCTGTAATAGGGGTCTCGTTTTCTTATGGACCGGGCAAACCATTCATCGGGCACGCGTTCTTCCGACCATATCTTGCGGATGGGTTGGTGCATGTTCCTAACCAGCTCATCGCCAGCTGCTTCAAACAGTTCCGCGAGAAGTTCGTCTGCTCCAGCAGCTTTATAAGACTTAAGTTTCGATATCGCTATCTTAACATCGTCTAGGTCGGCTGGACGGGATTCTCTTTCTTCTTCGTCCATTGTGAATGGTTCGGTCTGCCTGACGGCGGCATTTTGACTATAATCGCCGTAATGCAGTCTGCAGAAGTGGTCCGTCCACAATCTCAGCATCCTGCGCTGGCTTCATAGCGTTGGCATGTTCGTTTTACTTTTCGGTAAAACTTTCGAACGTCGTTCCTGCAATAACATCTCTCCATCTCCTCGATCTCGCGCTTTTCGTGCTCCTTCTTTTTTCTTCTCAGAAGCGCATGCTCCTCTCTCCTTTTCTGTTCATAGAGCTCGCGGAGAGCTCTCGTCCGTCGATGCAGTGTAGCCATGTATGCATTCTATTTCTCCACATGGACCTGTCTGCATACGTCAGCATACCAGGGGTTTCTCGAAGGTGGTGGCTTGAAAGCGAGTACATCCGAGGCGGAAGCGGGAAAACCCTCCCACACAACTCCCAAAGACTACAGACCCACCCGTTTCCCTTCCTTTCTTCTTAAGACGGTGCAGAGACTGCTGGACTTGTACATTCGCAAAACCCTACATATAAAGTATGCTTTCAACATCGCAGCATGTCTATTGTAAGGAAAAATCAGTAGATACAGCTCCACAGACTATAGTCGGAACATTGAAAAATCACTTTCCAACAAAGAATTCACAATGATTGACTTTCTCGACAACATTAATCTACTAGCTATCACCAATGCATTAAGCAAGCTAGAGGTTAATGGTAATATAATACTTTCGATCAAACAAATGCTCTCAAGAAGGTTGATTCATTTGAAATTCGGCTGCTACCAAACAAAAAGGGCAATAAAACGTGGCACACCACAGGAAGGAGTACTGTCGCCGCAATTGTGGTTGGTTGTAGACGAAGTATTCCTATCCCTGGTGGCCAGTGGGTGCAATTTCATTGCGTTGGCAGACGATACTGTACTAGCAATTAGAGGAAAACACCTCCCAACAATCCGAGATTTGATGGAAATAGTCCTAGGCAAACTTGCCAAATGGGCAGAGGACTGCGGGCTCGGAATAAATCCCTCCAAAACGGAGATAGTTTTATTCATAAGAAAGCGGCAAATACCTCAAGTCTCTCCTTCAAAACCAAATGGATCTTATCTTAGATTCGCAGATCACGTCAAATACCTGTACACCGATTCAGAAAATCGCCCAGCCTTTTGACTACCAAGCTGAATTAACGACAATTTGTGAGGCACTGTCGCAAATCTCTAAACGATTTATCGAACAGCTGCACTGTTACGTTGTGCTTGGTACCTGGGTATAGTGATATACCAGGTAACTGTGAAGCAGGCAAACTAGCCAGAATCGGCACCAAATAGGAGATCTGGACTGATAAAGGCGATATCCATCCACCAATGGAAACGCTAAAATATAAAATCTCTTGATACATGCAATTACGCGAGACAAACCTGGCCCAGGTACTGTCAACTTAGAGCCATAAGCCTGCTAAAAATAGGCAGGCAATGTATTAGCAGCCTAATTGGAGTCCTAACAGGATTAGGACTGCCATATAATGATTATTACACTAGGTATCATGATGAGGAAGAGGAACAATCTCCATCCCATCTTCTATGCAATTGCACTGTCCTAGCCACGAGTCACGTGTTAGCACAGTGGACCTACCGCGGCTTAAGTAAGTCACCTAGCCGACCAACCAACCAACTTGAAATTGGATTCTCCATATGAACCACTTGAAATGTAGTCATGGTCTACAATAATATGGAACAGTGCTAAATGGTAAACACTGGTTTATCCACCCAAATCAAAACTATGTTTACTTTTGCAGTTTCCATGCATTTTATTTAAGAATGAGGAACCAAACGCTTAAGAAATCTTACTTACTTAGGTGGTGCTACAGTCCGTCGTGAACCTGGGTCTCAACCAACAAGCGTCTCCTGCCGGCACGGTCTTTGGCCAGCTGTTTCCAGCGCCGCACGCCCGGTTGGTTAAGGTCCCCTTACAACTGCGTGCGCCACCGTTAATGCGGCCGTCCTCTGCCGCGCCTTCCTTCCGGGGTGGATTCGAAGACTCTTGGGATTTCTCTCGGTTTGCTCATTACCAACCTTGATGGAGCAGCGAGAATTCTCCATTGTCATCCTTCACAGTTGGACGAGTTTGGCAGGGATGTTAAAACTAGACATGGTTTTGTATAGCTCATCTCTATACACGCTGTCATATGCAGCCCTGAAATCGACGAAGAGGTGGTGAGTGTCGATTTGGTATTCCTTCTTCTTCTCCAAGATCTGCCGTAGCGTAAATATTTGGTCTATTGTGGATTTACCTGGCCTGAGACCACACTGATAAGAGCCGATCTGGTTATCCACAAAAGGTTTCAGGCGTTCACACAATACGCCAGAGAAGATCTTATATGCGATGTTAAGGAGACTTATTCCCCTATAGTTGGCGCAGTTATAGGGGTCTCCTTTCTTATGGACCGGGCAAACGATGCTGAGATTCCATTCGTCGGGCATGCTTTCCTCCGACCATACCTTGCAAATGAGATGGTGCATGCACCTTACCAGCTCATCTCCAAGCGCCTTTAGAAAGAAAGAAATCACAGGATATAAATTCGTTTTCATTGGTTACAAAATGTTGATCAATATTCCACAAATATTATAAATATGCCACAAAGCCAAAGGAGTGGCCGTGGTACAATGGTAAACATCACCGACTTTCGAGGAAGGTCTGTAGTTCAATGTATGTTAGTAACCAAGAATTGCAAGTCCTATACGGAAAAATTGTGCAACACAGCTGTTGTGAATGGGAAGTGGTCAAAAATACTGATGAAGGCATAACAATAATCTGTGTGCAATTCTAATATAACAACATAATTGCATGGAACATTTGCTGGGAACTACAACCAACGTGAAAATTCAGTCGAGTTACTCTCCTCCTATCTAGGACAACCACCCCTGAAGAGTAGTGAACGAACACCTACGACCCAAACCATCTACACTCGATCCGGGTTGTGTGACAGACATCATAAGAGTATAACTCTTGAACCTTTGCCTTTTTCGTGTAAGGAATAGCAACGTCTAAGACCTTTATTCTGAGACTTACATCTTTTGAAATAGACTAATGGTCTAGATAGAGTTAAATTACAAAAGTTTTATGCAAATTATTAGCAACAAGTTTAAACAACCTAGTTATATCCATCCGCTACAGATGAGTTTCCTGTTATTAAAAGCAAACACCAATTAATCACTAACAATTGGCCTTGGTTAGAAAAACAAACATTCGCATATCCAAGAACTGGGAACTCGTATTCACGCAGTATACATCTAAGGCAGTTAGGGATGAGTAACATCGAATTCTACCTATAGTACTCCTGGTATTTGTTGAATTTTGTTTATACTCTTACGCTTTATTTACGATTTAAAATTCTTTTCTTCGTCACTAATTATGGTATTAAATGAGTTTTAAGACTTTACTGCTGTCGTGTTATGTGTTCGTTTAGACTAGCATTCGTCATCTTATTGGAATCTGCCTTGGGTTCTCTTCTAACTTTTTACAATACGAAAAACATAGAAACGTGTGACTGCGGTGACTTCATCGTTAGTAAATACTTGCTGGATGCTGATAATCCCTCATGTATACACATGCATCGTAGAACCAGAATACAAACATTTACTTCTCCTCGCCCTTGTCTCTTTTCACCATTTTCCTACATAGTACGTCGTCGAGTCGAACTTGAAAGTTCACTCAGGTGAAGCGAAACCGAAACAAATACTCGTACGTATATCTACGACGAAGAACCAAAAAAGAATAAAAGAAAATAATGAAAATACTTGTATCTATCACAGAGCACCACGGTTACGTTCTGTGCTCTTGAAGTTATTCGCTAGAAAAAGAATAATCTACCATCGAGCAATGAGGTATGGAGGAAATAGCGCAGGTACAAGTGCAGAAGAAAACAAATCAGTTAAGTCCCCCGTCAAAAAGCTTCAGTCAAGTCTCCTTAGTAGTCCAACATGGAATTGCTTTTGTTCGAACCCGAACTGCCCACGCACATAATTCAAGAGGTGTCAACGTCAGTTTACGCTTCCATTTCACCAAACTTGCGTTTCCTAATTAACTACTTAGAGTCGTCTGTTAGTCGCTGTAAAAGGAAACTTTTTTTTTTTAATCATTTTGTCGAAAAAAACCTACATAACCCCGATTTGGTTGGCAGTCGACCAACCGGCTCTCCGTCAAGTGATGATTAATAAACCAGTACTTAAAGGCTTTCGATTGGATTTCAATTCAAAATGTTTGAAATGGGTATCTGGCTGCGTGTTAAGTCATTCGCTGTCAAAGTGTTAAGCGAAACGAAAATTGGGGAAAAATCACATTTAGGATCGTGCCACGAGTAGCATGTTAGGTATTCGGACTTGTTCACCCACGCGATGAATTTCCATGGGTGATTTAAAGTTTTCAAATTGGATGAACGCCCTACCGAAAAACGGTCACGGTAGAGGTCGTGAACCTCTCTCAAATGAAATTGCAAAGGAAATATTCTAAAATGAAATATGAATGGAGTTCTTTTAGATTAAGGAGTAGATATCAATAAAGTTTCTTGCCGCATTGCCAAAAATTCGAAGGAAACTTTTCCGACTATCAGTATGAGTTGACAGAGATTGATGAAGCTACGGCAATTTAAGGACGGTTTTCCAATGGCCGCATCTGAACTCTGAACAACGTACTTTTACGTAATCTTTGCTGCCACGGCATAGCTCGTTTTCTATTACTGTGCCAAAGCTATCTTACCTGACTAACTACAATAGCACGTTATTGTAAGGCCGAAAGTGGTGAAACCTTTTATAGAAATAAGAGCACGCACAAGAGCAACAATTTCTTTGCTTCCAAACTGGATCGAAGCAAAAGCAACACTCAGTTTTATACTACCTTTGCATTTCTAGTTAAATCTGTATCCAAGTTTCTACTACTCAAGTTTATATGAGAGCGCCGTGGCGCAGTGAGTAGTGTGTTGGCCTCTGACGCTAATGACACGGGATCGAATCACGACATCAGCCATGTCATCGAACGTGTTTTCATGGTGCTTCTCCTTAGCGGAGTCTTGACAAAACCCCTAGTATAATTGTCATGAAAAGCTTCTCGAAATTCGCCGTTCGGGACCGGCAATAAACTGTAGGTCACACACAGAACATGGGTGATTGAGACAAGCTCGGCTTTGGTCCTTCATGGACTGTTACGCCAACATACATACATACATACTCAAGTTTATTTAGAAAAAGCCAAAAGGGCATACTAATAATAAACTTTTTGTATAGAGTCTACAAGACAATTATTTATTATACCTGGAACATGGGCTCTTTTCCAAGCTCAACTTGCCGCTGTAGAAAATACGCTTCTTAAATCGATTGCATCGACAGATGACATCGAAGAGGCGGATGATCAACTCAATGAAGCACTCATCTCATCCCTTAGAAACAGCCGTACACCTAGGATAAATACACACAAGCAATGTATACCTTGGCCGTGTATACCAACTAATGGTTGGACTGATTATAGTCCACGAAATACAGCCTCCAATTAAGGAAATCCAAATCTTGGAGGAAGCACTGCGAGAACATGGATTCGCTACTAACTGCGGCCCGACTCTACACTGGGCTCGGGCTGCTTCATAAATCAGACGGTACCTTACTGTCAATGGCAGGGAAACCCTGGAGGTACATTTCCCTGGTTCTACTCTACAGTATATGCGTTTTTACGATCAGACGAGCGTCACAAATAACATCGACAGTAGAACGAACAGCCTCTCTTGTAGACTTCTTAGCCCCGGGGGAGTTAAATGGGCAATTGGTTAATTTAAACCCTGTTTAGTTCCCAGGAAAAGACGGTCTCTTTCCTGCTATTCTACAGAAAGGCCTAGGCATTATTCTAGCACCACTAAAAGCTCTTTTTAGGTCATGTTTCAGCTTTGGTTACATCCCTCAAATCTGGAGGCATCATCTGCAAGATTGGAAAACCAAGTAAACAACCTAACAGCCTAACATCTTTCCTACTAAAAATAATGGAAAAACTTATAGAGCTCCATAGTAGAGGTATACTGGAGAATCAGATACCACTGCATCCAAACCGGTATGCATATCGCAAAGTACGATCTACCGAGAAAGCGCAGTTTGCACCATCCTTGATATTGAGGAGGCTTTCCACATTACTGGCTAAACTCAACCACCAAAGCACTATTCTGCGGAGGTGTAGACCATCCCACTAATAGCTTAATTAGGGCGATGCTAAATAGCCTATAATATAATGTGGCTACATCCGGAGAGGTCCCGGTGACAGTAAACAGTTAAGGGGTATCCACAAGGAATAGTCCTTTCATCCCCTCTCTGGTCGATAGTCATCGACGACCTACTCTATAAGCCAACAAATCTCGACTACGAAGTCATTGGATACGCCGATGACCTAGTAATACAGGCAGGTACGAAATTTCTGCCCGTGAACCCAGCAAACTTGCGCTTCATTCTATCTTTGACTGGTATAACAGAGAGGGCTTATCAATAAAACCAAATAAGGCAATCTTAGTCTCGTTTACAAATAGGAAAAAGATACGGCCTTGCCTTTTCAGAAGAATTTTAGTTTCTAGGTATTAACCTTGATCGCGAACTTAACTGGAACTCTGACATCAAAAACAAACTCACAAAGGCGACACTGTGGGCCTGTCGACGCATTTACGGTAAAGCCTGGGGATTGAAACCTAAGGGGATCCACTGACTATATTTCATCATATATGCGTCTGCAGTATAGTGGACAAAAGTTAAACAAAAACGTTAAACTTCAACGCCTTCCGAGTCTGGTTGGCACAGTGCCTGTAATGTCTCGGCATTACAGGCGCTGTGCCAACCTGCCCCACGGCAGCCCAAGAAGCACTGATTGGACTTACTCCACTTTACCTAAATATTAAAAAGGTTGTAATACGCAGTGCAATCACAATTGCTCAGAAACAGGCTTACCATGTAGACCATTTAGCAAAATCTTCCTGGGACACTGTGGTCTGAGATATCATCTCAATAAAATGATCCTCTCGTTTTGAAACTGAGTGCCGACTCTATCTTGTGGACGAAGAAAGTGCATGCCACTTACTATGCGAGTGTGCTGCCCTTTGCCATCTTAGGAGGCGTAGCCTTCTCCGTGAAATGATGACTGCTGAGGGGATCATCTCAGCTCCTCGAAAGGTGACGGGAGCTGCTTTACATGGATCGTCTTCTAAGGCCCTTCTTGAACGTCTTTGCCTATTCAAACTTACGTATTTTCGACATACACTCGTTTCTCCTAAGGTTTTTCGCCAGAATTCACTAAAAATTTAATCAAAATTGTAACGTGACTCACTAAATTTTCTGACGCCACTAGATAGTTTTTTACTTTTACTTTTTTCCGAAAAATACGCACAACACAAACAAAACCCTCTGTCTGTCGTCTTCAGTCTTGGTAGTGTGTTGACCTCTGATGCCGATAACACGGAATCGAATCCCGACAACAGTCATGTCATCGAACTTGTTTTTTCACTGTGCTTCTCCTCAGCGGGGTTCTAACTCAAAATTCGCCTTTCGAAATCCGGCATATGCTGTAGGTCCCTTTCCCTTATGGGAAGATAAAATCACACACAACATGGGTGATTGAGAGAAGCTCGGCTTCATATGCCATCATATACTTATGTATATATGTATACATCAATAAATGGCAGACGTTCATCTAACGAAATAACATACAAAAGAAAGAAGGCAATCGTAGCGTCCCTGTCAAATGTACCTCTACTCGTACAGCTTACTGGCTATTTGGCCACTGCACTTGCGTTGAACTCCTCCAGGGCTGTATACTCTCACCTATGCTTTTTAACTAATCTAGGATACAACCGCATCATCCTTTCGTCACCACAGACATCCTATCAAAAGGTTTTTACTCGTCTGCGTTAACGCAGTGTTAGACAAATTTGAGGTTCGAAAAGCTCAGGAGTCATGGAACTCCCGGAGAAATGTTGATAAACTTCAGAAGGATCAAAGCGACGACATACATAGCCCGTGACTCTCTTATAAGAAATTAAGTCTAAAAATAACGATAAAAAGTATAACACTTTTTCTCGGCCCCCCTTTATAGGACTCCTGACCAATTTGTCACAGAGCAAAGAATAGAAAGTCAACCTATTGGAGTAAGTAGATTTTGTTCATCAGTTGGACAACCCTTTTTCTAGATCCTAAGTAAATGAATGTTCGACTGTATGACGAGGTAATCACGGGACGTAGGTGTCACTTTCCTGCACTGCTATTTACCGCGACACGTCAATCAAATTTGGTCACCTTGTACGCATTGCACACAAGCTCCAATTGAAGAACAGACACAAAATCGACATTAAAAGAGCTGTCATCACAGCGATCCATGAAATTAGATTCTACAAGACCTAATGCACAGAATTAAGTGTAAGCTCGACGACAACTGGAATTGGAAAATCGTTCAACAGCTGGGGTGAAGGTGAAAAACTCATGACTGGCTGGGCTGTAAGTAATCCGATACGAATTCACAAATCAATCCCTCACAATGGAACCACCATTACAAACAGTCCGATCCCATATCTACAAACTACTAACTGTCACTAAACCAGGTGGCGGTAAGCTGCTCGAGCATTTTGATGGTCATCATTGTCGAGTATAGTAGTATATCTGTGATCCACACAGTCATCACCCAGGTGATCCCCACACATGGCAACGAATGGCGAATGGATTTTCACGCAAATTAAACAAAATGGAAAAGCTGTGCTCGATGTAGTAATCCGATGCGGCCCCGGGTGACTATCGAGTGGGTAGTAACTAGTTGAATTCTCTTATTATGTCTTATGAAATTACGTTTCTTTATGGTTTCAAATAACGGAATGACAAAAGAATTGTGACCGTAACCTAATTTCCATCAACGTTAAGTACGAAGTATTGTCGTTTGTGCCTTGTATTGCTTTCCAAAGCAGCTGCTGTACGATGATGTTGCGGTGGTAAATTAGATACTTAATTCAATAACGAGCAATTCTCTGCGCCTCTGAGGGTATTCCTTTTATTTCCTGTTGTTTGTGAAAGGGTGGCATTCCATTTGCAAATGCATCTTCGTATGGAGAGACTCACGTCTCATGTATACAGTCTTCTTGTCACCCCCATAGTTTTCAGTGATTGATGAGATGCAGATTAATGACATATAGAACGGATGGAGCACAACGATACGAAGATGGCCAACCAGGCAGAGTCTTCGTATGTTAAACTAAACAGAACGCTAATATAAATGCACTAATTGACCTCGAGTAAACTGTCGAAGGAAGCAGGCCAGAGAAAAATATTTATTCACACATGAGTGCGATTAGTAAACGAGGAAGGAGGCAAAGATGCCACAAGAAACGAATGATGTGGCACAACAAGAGTCGTCGAGTCGTTGAGTCGCCAGTATGTGGAAAGAAGACAAATGAATTTAATGAATTTTGATTGTTAAAGGGTTCGCTACGCAAATTTACTACTCACGACAGCAAAGAGGAGCCGAGCCGTGTTATTGTGTTAGTCATATGATGTGGCGGCGGCAAACAGGAAAACATACTGGTCCAAATTACCCAAGTAAAATTCACAAAGAAGATAGCCACCACAATGATGAGACGACGGGAGTGCAAAAAAAGAAAATGAAAAGGCCATTTCCCCACCGCAAGGTTGCTGCATCTGTGCGAATGGGCATAGAGATCAGATCGTGAACATCGGGTGTATGGAATATTTTTAGATTGTTCCAAAAAAGCGCTTGGCTCGGCTCTCAGTAGGTTGATGATGACGATGGCATGACGTGGGTATTTTGGTGTTGCAACGTGTGACTAATACGCAATGCAAATTGTTTCACTTTCACGCAGCTGCAGTGAGGAATTTCACACTGCGTCACAATGTCACGCTTGATGTCTCTCTTTGTTTATCGCCCGATTAACATTGATTTCAAGGTATTTCGTATCCAGTGTTTTGCTGTCAGGCCTGGGAGGAAATGAGCTCTTGCTTATGCCCTCATTAGGCAACTTTGGTTTGCCCCAATTCCCATTGGAATTGATTATGAATACATTTCTTTTGTTGAGGGATCAACAGACTACCATACCCGTAGGCTATTATGTAAAAATGGATACAATCCACCTCCCAGTTGAACACTGATTCGAAGACATCAAGTTTACTTACGTAGGTCGATTATTCGAGCTCCTCAATAAGGTTTATTCTTGAACACTGTTGTCTCAATTCTAGCTTGAAATTATTCGGATAACATCTTAAGCTCGCCTTACACTCTTCCGTTTATTGATTCTTATTCATCGGCCCACAACAGTCGGAGCATTTATTGATCGCATCCGTTCGAGTTTTGGTAGCCGTAGGTGAGCGTCTCGACTCTTGGTTGCCAATCCTTTCCAAATGTGGAAAAAGGATTTATTCTTAACTGTACGCACGAGAATATCAGATCAATTGTTTGTCAATCATCGCACGTTGCGGATGTTAAAATTGGTTACACAAGTAACTACTATAGCTTGCGATTTCAGGAACAATCAATCAAGCAGCAAAAGATCAAAATTCAGTATAAATACGATTAGGGGTCGCAAGAAATCAATTAAGAATGACAAAAAAGTTCTTGGAAAACGCCTGAACACTGACTACTACTTTTTGGACAAACAACAAGAATATCAATAGCCTTGATTGAGTCTCCGAGACAAAGACCAACGGCCTTAATTTCAAGCGTTTAGCGTTTTATGTGCACAATTGATCACTAATGACGACCAGAAGAAGAAGTGTGCCACGACACCCATACCGATTCTCCCATATCTTTGTGTGAAACAGAAATTTGCAAATACAGGGTGGGCCAAATAGAAGTTTCGTTTTAAAAATGCAATAAAACGAACACAATTCAGTTTTTTCTATGTATTATGGCTTTATTAGTAAGAACAAACATTCCCATTACCAGTTGGTTGGAGTCCCTTTCCACCTGTGTGCGCCACCTTAGGTGCGGTCGTCTTCTGCTGCGTCGTCCCTCGGGTTTGGAGTCGAAGACTCTTCGGGCCGGAGCGGTGATGTCCATTCGCTCTACATGGTCTAACAATCTTAGACGTTGGATCCGAAGACGTCTAACTAGGCCGAAGTCGCTGTACAGCCCATACATTTCTTGGCTGAATCTCCTCCTTCACTCTCCGTTTACCCAAACGGTATCAAAGATTGCACGCAGAATTTTCCTCTCGAAACGCCTAAGAGCCTCTTCATTCGCTTTTGATAACGTCCAAGCATCAGCGCCGTAGAAGAGGACCGGGATGATTAAGGTTTTGTAGAGGGATACCTTAGTTTTTCGGGGGGATCAAATAGCAGCTCCGAGGCGGCAAATTGACACCGCCGAGACGGCTGGTAACCCGATTTAGGAATTTGGTGCGCAAAAGATCAAACGTGGCATGGCAAGTCATCCTGAATACCAGAAAAAAAAAAAAAAAAAAAAAAACCGGTTAACATGGCTCCGTAACGCTCACCGTTGACCGAAACGTTGCTCCCAGCCTCATTTTCGAAGCAAAATCGTCCAATGATGCGACCACTCCACAATCTGCACCAAACTGTCACTCTCTGTGGATGCATTGGCTTCTCGACAATAACGTGCGGGTTTTCCGATCCCCAGATACGGCAATTTTGATTGTTAACGTAGCCGTCGTAGTGCAGTGGTTAGTGTGTTGGACTCTGACGCACGATGAGCGAGTTCGGATCCCGATAACACCAACGCCATCAAATGTTTATTTTGCGGCGTCCTTCCTCGGTGAGGTACTGGCAAACCCCCCATTGCCTTTTTTTTTTTTTTTTTTTGGAATACAGTGGACCAGTATTTGCGTCTGAGTGCTCCAACAGATAGCAGAAGCTTCTCGACTCACGCCGTTCGGAATGGGCATTAAACTGTAGGCCCCTATTACTTGTGTGAAAAATAAATCACACACAACATGGGTGATTGAGAGAAGCTTGGCTCTGTTCCTTCATGGGCTGGCTGTAATGCCTCCAAAAAGAAAAGAACGTAACGTAACGTAAATGGCGATTTTTCGCCGAAAATCGTTGTCCAATTCAAGTTGTTCTAAGGCCCAAACTGCGAACCGATAACGAAGCGGATGGTCGCGCGCCTTCAATTGCTGAGTCAACTGGACCTTGTAAGCGAATAATCCGAGATCTTTGTGCAGAATTCTCCTCAGGCTAGTTGGTGAAATGTTGAGCTGTTGAGATCGATGGCGAGTTGATGTTCGTGAATTAAGTCTCACACTCTCAGCCACAGCAGCCACATTCTCATCTGTGCGCACCGTCCGACGACGGGGATCATGAGTCATTTCGGTCAAAACTTCTTTTCAAAAAACGCACTGTTTGGGCTACACAGCACTCACTTTGAAAATAAATTTTCAATATTTCCCAACGTTGTTCAAGCGTAAAGCAACCCATTTCGTTCCGCGGAGGTATGTTACTGACTTTCTGTCAAGATTTCAAGCGGGAAACAGCTGTCAGTGTCAAAATAACCTATAATTAAAAAAAAAAAAAAACACTAGATGGCCCACCCTATACACTCGTGGGATGAAGGTTACAACTTTTGATCGCCAAACTACCATCGCATTTGTCCGATGGTAATAAATCATTTCGTTTTCTTTGTCCATTCATACGTACGTAGACACAGCAGATTATTGCAAATGAATTCCTCGTCGTCGTGTAGAATAGCAAAACACGGGGTAATTCAAATTTGACTCATTAATGGTCAGAAAGATTTGTATCTCAAGGCCTTGAACGAGGAACGCGGGCGCAGCTCGAATGAAATGGAATTTATATATTCGTCGTCGGCGACGATTTGTTTTGTTGCCGTTGTGCTTTTAATTGGATTTTTATAGTTGAAGTACGGATATAAGGGTGATGACTTGTGTCGAAAGGTCGTAATCGACTATGGAATGCGAGGACGCTACGTATATGAATGGAAAAATGTCCCACCAACGACAGGACTATATACAATACACAAAATTCCCAAAAGACAAATATGGATGAGTTCCTTCGGGTGTATTTCCTAGTTCTCCCTATCCCTTTTAGCATTTCTATTACTTGCACATGCGACTGGCTGTAGGGAACCGAAACAACTCCACAGCTCATCCTCGAACTCATCTCGAAAGGGAATGGAGACGAAAACTTCTTGTACAAATAAACAAAAGGTGGGTTTCGTCACATTCTGCACACTTTGTGAGTTTCCTCTTTTCTGCTGGTACTTCTGGTTTATTTTTTTGAAACAACTTCATCCGGCATTGCATAGTGGTGTTGTAGGGTCCAGGTGAACGAACTGCTGCATTTGTTCACTTCATTTCATTTCCTATCTTTCCTCTCTCGCTCTCTTACTTTGTACTCTCGTCGGATTCGTATTTTCTATTTGTTTATTTTACTTATGTTTTCGTTTACGTTTTACGGTGCAGCAAAACGGAAGCGTGTATTGGGACAAAAACGAAAACCATGGCGGGGCAACTCGCGTCGTCTGCACATGCATTCACTTGAAACCCGATGGACGGATGTACGTAAAGTGAAGATCTAGAAACATAGCGAGTTTGTAATATGAATGAATGCGTACGTTTGTGTTGCTTACTTTATTCTTCGTCTTTTAGTGCTTTTGGTGTAATTAGCTCAAGACATAAAGAGTCACTTCCATTCCCTCCGGATGCAGAGACGAGCAGATTCTCGTGTTGTCGTTTTATTGTAATTATTTTTATGTGGGACTATCCACCTTGCCGTGGTGCTGGGGCTTACACTGGCCAGGGAAGCCTTGTCAACGACATGGGTTCCGGGCCGGGAACCAAGAGATAGTCAACCCTACTCCAGTGGTGGTGTGAGCTTCTTAAAACCGTGCCGAAGGATGAAAGGTTGGAGGGTTTATTTCCAACCGCTAACGAGCTCCCTTAGGTGCACAGGCGAGGCCTAAGGTATTCAAATGCCTTACTCCGATATTCGGCGGCTCTGTCGGAGTGGACCCATATTTCCGGCCGTACTCGTGGGTACAAAATTTCAAATTTAAACAAAACAAAAACACAAAAAGAAAGTAAAGAGGAAGAGCTCTCTCTCGAGTCGGTGGCAGACGCACTACTTGCTGTGGTCAGTGACAGAGAGGAAGAAGCCAAACCTAGGGGATCCAGCGTGTTAGACGAGGTCATCTCCAAGGAATTAGAGGAGGAATTACTCGCTGATTCTGAAGAGACAGCCCAAGAAGGTTTAACACGGAGAAAGGATGCCAAGAAACCTAAGAAATTAACCCAAGGAAAGCTGAGGCTTAAGGAGTACAAAAAAGCTGTACACCTTAAGCGCTTGCTTGAGGAAAAGGGCAGACCCCTGCTCTCCGATATGGAGAAGGAGAAGCTCGCTTGGGCAGAAGAGGTGATTGCCAAGGATGTCCTAACGAGACCAAGGGCTGACAAGGGCACATCCGGCAAAAAAGCCAGAGAAGGCAAGGGGGATAAAAAGACCATAAATCCCCCCAAGAAAAGGGAGCGGAGGGCTGGGCCAGGTGGAACCGAAGCCGATAAGGCGGGTTCTAGCTGCACCCAGACCCTAGGCGAAGGTGAGAACCTGAAAACCAAGGGCACGGGAAGGACTGTAGCCGCTAAGGCAGGTTCTACTAAGGTGGCCCCTAACGCGGTCGATAAGACTGGTAAGGGCAAACCAGAAAACGTGCCAGCTCCCAAGAAAAGAGAGGATTTCAAGGCGAAGAGGGTAAGATCCCAAGAGGAAGCCGGAAATCCATCAAAAAGAGTGAAGGTCAACACGGCAGTGCAGTTCGGAGGGGCTGCTCGGAATGCTTTACAGCTAGCTGTGATAGATTCCGGCAGGCCGAGTGGCCAGTATACCTTCGAACAGGGGAAGATGATCGAGAAGGCTTTGGCTAGAGCGATCTTCGACCACATTCGAGGGAATGCTGGGAAAACTGCGCCAACGTTTGGTCTCACTAACTGGAGGCGAGGTGTGAGTAGGCTGGACTGCAAGGACCAGCTATCACATGACTTTGCGAAGAAGGTTGTACCCACCTTCAAACTGTGGGAGGGGGCTGCACTAAAGGCAGTCCCCTTGGACGAGGTACCAGAGAGGCCTAAAGCCAAGATGAGCGTACCGGAAATGGAATTTGAGAAAAGCGAGATCCTCGGCTTTCTAAAGGCACAAAACCCAGCGGTCCCTATGGATGACTGGGAAGTAGTAGCAATTGAGAGCAACGAAGACGGCACAAAAAGCATAATCTTTGTTATCGAGGATCCGCCGGAAGCGATGAAAAAAGAGAGGCATATGCGCCTATTCTTCGGGGCTGGTGAGTTTCCTGTGAGACTCATGAAGAAGGCGCAGCCTGGCGGTACGGCAGCTGTGGTGAAGGAAAGTGCTACTAAAAATGAAAGTAGTGCAAATAAACCTGCATCACAGTAAGGCCGCATCAGCCAATCTTATGCTGCTCATGAACAAGGAGCAGCTTGATGTGGCCCTGATCCAAGAACCATGGATCCTCCATAATCGGGTTAAGGGATTAGGGTCATCGAAATACAGCCTCTTTTATAACAGCAGCGAAGGCAAGGTTAGAACTTGTATCGTTGCTAGCAAAGATCTCCACGTACTAATGTTAACTAATTTCAGCTCGGGTGACCAGACGGTGGTGGAGGTTACGGGAAAGGAGGGTGAACTAACGATGGCTTCGGTTTACCTACCGTACGACGAAGGCACGGACGTCCCCTCTAGAGAAACAAGGTCATTGATCGCAATGGCCGAACAAGGTAAGAAGAACTTAGTCGTAGGGTGTGATGCTAACGCCCATCACACTACTTGGGGTAGCTCTAATACCAATAGTAGGGGTGAGGCTTTGTTCAGTTTTGTCCTTAGTACTAACCTAGTTATATGTAATAGGGGTGATTCACCAACATTTATTACTAGTAACAGAAGGGAAGTCTTAGACATAACGCTTATAAATGATAATGGTACTGCGGAGATCTCGAACTGGAGAGTATCTGACAAAGCATCACTTTCTGATCACTGTTGGATCCTCTTCGACTTGAATGTCCGTAAGCCGGATAGGAAAGTGTTTCGGAATCCCCGGAAGGCGAACTGGCAGAGGTTTAACGCGGAGCTGGGTGGGACCCTCAACCGGCTTCCGGATGGGAACCCCGACTCCACGGAAGACATCGATGAGATGGTACTGAACCTTACCAGCAAGCTAAATCGGTCATTTGAGAAGGCATGTCCTACCAGACGACCCAGTAAAAGAAACCACCCACCATGGTGGAATGCTAAAATAGCAGAGCGGCTTCGTATCTCTAGGCTCAGTTGGAACCTGGCAAAGGAGGGGGCCATTGAATGGTCAACCTATAGAGATAATGTTAAGCGACTCAAAAAAGAAATTAGATTCGCCAAGAAGGACTCCTGGAGAAGCTTCTGCGGCTCTATTGAATCATGTACGGGTGCAGCTCGTCTGAGGAAGGTCCTTGCAAAAGCTCCCACACAGATGTCCTCTATAAAGAGATCTGATGGTAGCTGGACAGACTCAAACGAGAGCGTGCTTGATTCACTATTGAAAGGTCATTTCCCTGGCTGCGAGGATGCAGGAATCTTCAATTCAGCGGACACGTTGCCAAGGGAATGTATTGAGCATGAGACAGTCGATAAGATTGTTACGGGGAATAAGATCCTGTGGGCAATCAAATCTTTTGACCCCTACAAGGCACCGGGAATGGATGGGATCTTTCCGATCATGTTGCAGGAGTCATGCGAAGTCATTCTTCCATGGCTGGAGCGCATCTACTCCTGGTGCCTCAGGATGGGATATGTTCCTCAAGCGTGGAGGGAAGTTAGGGTGGTTTTCATACCCAAATCGGGTAAAGTCAGCCACACTACTGCAAAGGACTTCAGGCCTATTAGTCTGTCGTCCTTCCTGATGAAAACGCTGGAGCGAATAATAGATTTGTACGTAAGAGAAGAGATTGGGGACGGTTATCTGTCACAATCACATAATGCGTACATAAGGGGAAAGTCGGTGGATACTGCTCTGCATAGGGTAGTCTCTGCGATAGAAAAATCGCTCAGTATCAAGGAATTCACTCTAGGTGCTTTCCTGGACATTGAGGGTGCCTTTAACAACGTGAGTACCGAGGCAATAGTGTCCAGCCTTCATATGGCCCAAATAAACCCGGGTGTATGCAGGTGGATTGGGCAAATGCTGGGTACTCGTATAGTAAATTCGACGATAGGGGGAGCATGCGGAAGGGTGAGGGTAAATAAAGGCACACCACAAGGTGGCGTTCTGTCACCCCTCCTATGGCTCCTTGTGGTCGACGGAATGGTCAAGATTCTGGAGACGGAGGGTTTTAATGTTACGGCCTACGCCGATGACATTGCCATTTTAGTCTCTGGAAAATTTACGCAGGTCCTCAGCGATAGACTAAGCTATGCACTGATGTTAGTGGATAGCTGGGTCAAGGGGCGAGGCCTGGGAGTAAATCCGGCGAAAACAGAGGTAGTACTCTTTACAAGGAGAAGATCTGTACCAAGATACACCTACCCCCGTATGAATGGTATAGATCTGATCCCTGGACAATCTGCGAAATATCTGGGCACAATCCTGGACTCCAAACTTAGTTGGAGAGAAAATATTGAGGAAAGAATCAAAAAGGCCTATGTGGCACTATATTCGTGCAAGGTAGCCTTTGGAAAGACATGGGGCCTCAAACCGAGGTTAGTACATTGGTTATACACTGCGGTAGTAAGACCTATCCTAGTCTATGGCTCGGTTGTCTGGTGGAAAGCGCTTGAGAAAAAGTGTCATCTTCAGAGTGTGTCAAAGGTTCAAAGGGCGGGCTGTCTGGCGGTGACGGGATCTATGAAGTCCACACCAACGGCGGCCCTTGAAGTCATGCTGAGCCTCCCACCCCTGGACTTGTACTGCGAGAGCGTCGCAACCAGAACTGCGCTAAGATTACAGGAATTAGGTCTCTGGAAAAAGAGTCCTCATGGACATGCATCAGTCTTGGATCGATGGGCCGTCTCGAGATTCAGAACCGTAACGGACTATGTCACCCGACTTCCTTCCTGGGAGAGGAGATTCTCTATTAGAATTCCCTCCAGGGAGGAATGGACCGGTGACATGGTACGCACGGAAAGTGAACTGGCACTCTACACCGACGGATCCAAAATGGATGTTGGCACAGGTGCCGGAGTCTACTTTGAGTCTCGGGATATGCATCGCTCCTACAGGCTAGATGATGGATGCAGTGTCTTCCAAGCTGAGGTCTTCGCTATCAAGCAAGCGGCGGACCTGATCAGCAAAGAGAATATCACAGGAAAAAGGATCAGCATCTATGTTGACAGCCAGGCAGCCATTAAGGCTCTGCAGGCAGCATGGATAAGATCCAAACTCGTCAAAATCTGTAAGGAGAAGTTAGAAGAGATATCCAATGTAAATGAGGTGACCCTTTGCTGGGTACCTGGTCATATGAATATCTCCGGAAACGAGAGGGCGGACGAGTTGGCTAGGGTGGGATCAGGTGCTAATATTGCGCAGATCTCAGCTGATGCCAAAACACCACTCAGTGCGCTCTACAGGGAGATACAGACGGAGCTATTGGCGAAAGCCAATAAGCGATGGTGTCGCTTAGATACATGCGCAACGGCGAAATTGACCTGGCCCGTCTATGATAAGAAAAGAACGGAAAATCTGCTGAAGTTCAATCGTGGGAACATTCGACTGGCAGTCGGTGCCCTCACCGGGCATTGCATGCTATCTTATCATGCAGCTCGACTAGGCCAGCCCTACAATGACTTCTGTAGAAGCTGCAGGGACGAAGAGGAAATTGAGTCCGTTCGTCACCTGCTGTGCGAATGCCCGGCGCTAGCCCAAAAAAGGAATATTTTCCTGGGAAGATACTTCCTTTCGGGACTAGAAGAGGTAGGTAATATCGGGCTGAACAGAATACTAGGATTTTTATCCTCGTCTGGCTGGTTCAGCTCGACAGTAAATGTATAGGTATCAACGGGTTAAACAAAACAGGTGGGCACAATGGACTCAACGTAGTCTACGTGAGCCTTGACTTTACGTCAATAGGGCACCCATATACCTAACCTAACCCTATGTGGGACTTTGGGAACATCTATTTCAGTGTTTGTTCTTGTTGTTGTATATTGCTGCTTTTCACAAATCCTAGAGCCTCTTTCATTCGTATGCAGACTACAGTGAAACTCGGACTCTCGGACTCGGAGCAATGACATACTTAGGTGGCGCTATAGCCCGGGGTGAGCCTGAGCCTCAACCAACATGTCTCTCGTAGACCTGTGGGTCACATGTCCATCCTGCAACATCTTCCTGAGCTCAATATGATTACCACGGTCTCAGGCGCATTAACACACACCTTTACCTTTGGCAAGAGATTTGAGATATTGATCTCAAACAGCTCAGCTTGGGTAACCAGTGATCCCTTGCTTTACGTCAAAGGCCTTAGGTGGTACACTGATGGCTCCAAGATAATTTCTGGCGTTGGCGCCCGCATCTTTGAACCAAATCGGAAGATTTCGAAGGTCTTGGAAATGAGTTCTAGTATCTTCCAAGCAGAATTATCTAAATCTAAACTTAGAAGCGCCGATGCGCAGTGGTTAGTGTGTTGGACTCTGGCGCACCATGAGCGAGTTCGGATCCCGATAACACCAACGCCATCGAATGGTTATTTCGCAAGGTTCCTCCTCGGCGGGGTACTGGCAAAACCCCCCGTAGTAAACTTGCCATGAAAAAGCTTCTCGACTCACGCCGTTCGGAATCGGCATTAAATTGTAGGTCCCTTTCACCTGTGTGAAAAATAAATCACACACAACATGGGTGATTGAGAGAAGCTTGGCTCTGGTCCTTCATGGGCTGTAACGCCACCAAAGAAGAAGAAGAAACGTAGAAGCGGGCATAAGGGGAGTAACCATCAGTATACTCTCTGATAGCCAAGCAGCGCTTAAAGCGCTGAGTTCGTATGGCACGAACTCAAAAACCGTTAAGGAATGCTATGATTCCCTACAATACCTCGCCAAAAGAAACAAAATCAAACTCTGGTGGGTGCCAGGGCACAAAGGTATTAAGAGCATGAAATCACCGATCAACTCGCCAGGAAAAGTTCCAGCGAAAGGTACCAACATACATAGGTCCTGAACCTTTCTGCAGCAAGTTTAAGGTCAACGTCTTCTTAGAAAAATCGCAACACCTATCCTTCTGAAACAGCGTTCAAGGACTTCGCCAATCGAAACGATTTATACGGCCCCTGAACAAACCCTCTATTAATACACCCAAACTTATTAGAGTAGATATAACAAGAGTAGTCAGCTACCTTACTTACTTACTTACTTATCAGGCCAACGATCCATGGAGGATCTGAGCCTGAGCTATAGCAGCCTTCCATCCTTGACGGTCCCGGGCACGCTGCTACCAGTTATCAAGACCAAGATGTCCTACATCCGCGATTACTTGGTCTTTATACCGGAGGTTTGGTCTTTCTCTTCTTCTCGAACCAGGAGACTCGGAGTCGAAGACCCTCTTAGCTGGAGCGTTGATGTCCATGCGCTCGATGTGGCCCAGCCAGTGTAGTCGACGGATCTTTGCCTTCCGGACTACATTCACATCTTTGTACAGCTCGTAGATTTCGCGGTTGTGTCTTCTCCATTCACCTTCCTCACAGACAGGACCAAATATCCGGCGGAGAAGATAGTGCCTGCCCGTCGCACTATCTACTCCAGCACCAGGTTGAAAAAGTCCCTTGACAGCGCATCTCCTTGCCGAAATCCGGTTTAAGTTTCAAATGGTTCCAAAGTCCTAGAACCGAGTTGCACGGTGCATCGTGTATTTTTTAGCGTGGCGCGACACAACTGGATCAGTTTTCCCGGGATCCCGAATTCGGCCATCGCACCAAACAGTCCTTCACGATGAATACTGTCGTATGCGGCTTTGAAATCGATGAAAAGATGGTGTGTATCGATTCGAAACTCGTTGGTCTTTTCCAGGATTTGTCGAAGTGTGAAAATTTGGTCTATAGTCGATTTGCCGGGCCGGAAGCCGCACTGGTATGGGCCGATTAGTGCAGTACAAAATGGCTTTAGACGTTCACACAATACGCTGGACAGGATCTTGTATGCGACATTGAGCAGGGATGTACCTCTGTAGTTCTTGCAAGAGGTAGGATCGCCTTTTTTGTGGACGGGACGGGTCTGATAAAATGAACATCTCGTTTGAAACTGAGTGTCGCCTCTGTCTTGAGGACGAAAAGACTGCCATCTCAGGAAGCGTATCCTTCTCAGTGAAATTATGACTCCTAAGGGGATCATCTCAAATCCAACGAGAAGCAATCTCAATTGTAGAAGTGTAGAAAATCCTCGGCTAGTAGGCACAATAGAACTTTAAAGGTCGCAGTGCCTCGTGCTATTTGTTAGCACTAGCCCCTTAGTTAAAAGAAAAAAAAAAAAAAGAAAAAATGCCGCACGGCCTGTTGGTTGAGGTCCCTTTCCCCCTCTATGCGTCGCTTTAGATACGGTCGTCCTTTGCTGCGTCGTCGGGTTGAATTCCAAGACGTTTCGGGCTGGATGCCAGCTGGCTAGGCGACACTTGGTAGTCAGGTAGCACTTCAGCTGGTCAGGCGATACTTGACAGTCAGATAGGACCTCAGCTGGCCATGGTAGACGGACAGCACGTCGGGCAGCACTTCAAGGCCAGGTGACTCTTGGTAGGCAGGCGTCACTTGGTAGTCAAGCAGCATTTCAGCTGGCCAGGCGACCTGGGCAGACAGACAGCATGCCAGCTGCCTGTTCAGGTGACCATGGCAGCTCGGTAACACTATAGCTAGCCGGGCGATCAAGGTGGCCAAGCAGCACTTCAGCTGGCCAGTCCTAGCTGGCCATTTCAGCTGCCCAGGCGACCTGGGCAGACAGGCAACCATGGCAGCCTGGTAACACTATAGCTAGCCAGGCGACCAAGGTGGCCAAGCAGTACTTTAGTTGACCAGGAGACCATGGTAGACAGGCAGCATGCCAGCGAGTCAAGCGACACTTGGTAGATGGCCAGGCACCTACGGTAGACGGACGGCACGTCAGCTGGCCAAGCGATATTTGGCAGTTGGGCAAAACTTGATATAGCCAGGCGACTACCGTTGGCAGGCAGCACTTTAGCTGCCCAGGCGACACTAGGTAGTCAGGGAGCACTTCAGATGATCAGGCGACACTCGATAGTCAGGCAGCACCTTAGCAAGCCGAGCAACCGTGGAAGACAGACGTTACCTTGCCTGACCAGGCAGCTGCGTTAGACAAGTAGCACTTCTGCTTAGCAGACGACCATGGTAGACAGACAGCACTTGGTCTGGCCCAGCGATAATGGTAGGCAGGAACGGCTCCAGCTCGTCAGATGAGCCAGCACTTCAGCTGGCCACGCCGCCATGGTAGACATTTAGCACGTCTGCTGGACAGGCGACCAGTATCGTTGCCGCTTGTCATTACTGAAAATGTGAAATGGCTACTCTCTAAAAATCGATTGAACTATTCATTGAATACTCAGGCAGCATCACCGCAAATTACAAACGACACAAAGGCCTTGAGAAGTCTCAAAACATCATAAAACACCTTGAAAACTACCGAATTTATACACATTTCAACTTCCTTCCGCTATCGCACGCTTTAATAATAACCTCTTTAAAACACACTCATTCAAATTGTATTCAAACATAATTTTCGACATCCTTGGAATTCGTTCCTCTGAAACTATCCAAACATCCTTCAAAGTAATTCAAAACCACCGGTGCTTGACACCACTCAACAACGCTCTTACTTGATGAACCTCGCACAAGTGTGACATCGAATATCCGATTTCAGTGCATAACTATCCACTCTACTCTGCTTCTGCTTCATTGTATGTATTATCTCTTCAACACATCTCAAAAGTGGCAGCTCAGAAGCGCTTTTCCTCCTATCACTCCAATAAGATAGAATAGTTTCTTAAGACCCAAAATCAAATATATTCCAGTACGTGCTGCCGCATAGAGTGTGTTTACATTTGGGTAAGGAAGAACTCGAGTAGATTAGGGACCCATTAACCTATTCATTTATTACCAAGTCACTTAGAACCGAAGGAGTACCAACGGGATGAAGGAAGAACGACGAACGGAAAGATAACGTCAAAACCTTTACTCAAAACCCCGGAAGGAAAATTCTACTGAACAAACCGTACAGATGCAAATGACGAGGACGTGGATGGTGAAGATGAAGCAAGAAAACAACGACAACGGAACAGATCCATTTGCAAAAGTCGAAAGCTCATTGCGGAGAGTGAATACCCCGCCCTTCTCTTGTCATCATATGCCTTGAGGTGAGGGAACCTTGTCAATGGTGGCACTGACAAATGAGTTGTGTCCTCGTTTCGGCGATGAAGAAGAAAATGGAACTGCAACTGGGTTTGTTTACAAGGTAGAGTACGTTAAGGACTGAGAGTGTGATATGTACTTAATGTTGTGAGGGGGAAAGAAATGAAACTGAGTAAAGGAGCCGAACCCTTACTGCCTCCGAATGTTTTGAGAATTTGAGAGCGGTGCATACAGTGCACTATGCACAACAAATTTGGCTCGTGGAATTCAGTGGTTTTTCGTCGACTTACATAGGACTATAGACTATAGTGCTCTGTGTGCCTCTACACTTCAGCTTATATACTCGACAAAGACCACTTATTGCTAAAAAGCAGCTTTACAATGGGTCTTCCAATACGGACATCTGAACTTTGACAGTTGGCCATATTTTTGAAGCTACATCTGTCAAATTGGCTCTCATTTAATCAGTCTGTCACCACGGGCGGATATAGCGTTCAACAACATGTGCAACATTTGGGCAACGTTCGGCGAGCTTCGTCCATTTTACGGTTGTCATAATCGTCCTGTCCTATCGAGAGGACTATTCGCAGTGTGGTGAATAAATTTGAGTCCACTGGTTCAGTAAACGATAAACCAACAACCGTACGCTGTCCGTGAGATTGAGGCCGTGAATCCGAGGCAGTCAATTTCGCGTTGCTCATAAGAACTCGGCCTTTCGGAGACCACAACTTGACCAATTTTGCATCGTGACTTGAGCGTGTACCCGTACGAAATTTAACTGACACAGGAGCTGAAGGTAAACGACTATAGACAACGACGAATGTTCGCCGAATGTGCTCTGGAGCAATTGGAAATTGAACCTAATTTTCATCGAAAAATCATCCACATGGATTTTGGGCTGGCGGCGTCATCGGTCCATATTTCTTTGAGAACGACGTTGGCCAGGCCATCACCGTCAACGGAGAGCGCTATAGGTCGATGATTGCCAACTTCTGGCCTGAATAGGATGATATGGACACCAACGATATGTGGTTTCAACAGGATGACGCTACATAGCTCACGCCACATTGGAAATCCATCGAGATCGCGCGATTTGATCCAATCCCGTGGGCGGAGTGCAGATGGTTTCGGTCGTAGCTGTTCATTCAATACTTTCCAGGGCTTGTTGTCCTAGATTGGATTCGAGAGGGACTTGACTGAGTTTTCACGTTGGTTGTAATTCTCAGCAATTGTTCCATCCCATTATGGCGTTATATTAGAACTGCACGAGCAGAGTATGAATTTGAACTGACCGTATACTGTGAGTGTTATGCCATCGTCAGTATTTTGATCACTTCCCATTCACGACAGCTGTGTTGCACAATTATTCCGTATAGGAATTGTATTTCTTGGCTACGGACTTTGAACTACAGACCTTCCGCTTGACAGTCGGTGATTGCCATCCCCACAGTCGCAGGTATACGCAAATTAGCCACAAACCGCAGCGGCCATTAAAGCCAACATAACCCATGCCAACAAATTCAGCCTGATTTATGCGTCAGAGCCATGGAAAATTTGACAATTGTCGGCGGATATAATGGCATCGATAGGCCTTTCAAACGTATAAAAAATTTGGATGATATCTCACACACACTTTGTTTTGTTTTAATTTAAAGATAGGAAGCGCTTAATGAAAGACCATGTACAAACAACTTGAAATACATTCCAAGGTTAGCCAAGAGTGTAAGTCGGAAGTTTGTCATTTTTTTCTTCCTGTACTTGTTATTGAAGAGTCTAAAGTGCGGAGCGATCTGATGGCCTCTGTTAAAGTGCGTCTTGTGTCCATAAATCAATTAACAAACAAAATTTGCTATACACGACCTTCGCAGTTTCGTTTAACTCGAATTGACTGCAAAAACCAATTTGCAAAGTACGCGCAACGATAACATCTCTTCTTCAGCTACTCATTCGCATGAGTCAAGCTTCAATGTTACTAGAACTTTTCCGAGATCTCAATTCAGCTCTACAATACCAAACCACTACCAACTATACCCATGTTAATCGTGACAAGGCTACACCAGTAGTAGTCACTGTGTCATGTGAGATTTTTACGAGGTTCACCAAATTCACAGTCCGTTCCACTTTGTTGCCTCTCAAAACTACTAATGCACGCGATTACAAATCCGAAATAGAACAGCAACATGATAAATAGAAAAACGCGTAACTACAGTATGTTACACGCGATACCACAAATTTGGTGTCACCTTACGTTTAGTTAATTAAGCGTATGCGGGAGCTCGGTCTCGCTTTTCATGTCCAGGCCGCCCGCCGTACTCCGTTAATATGCATAAATCCAAGTTCACACACAACAAATCAACGAACGCATTCAGAATTGATTGGGGCGTCAATTTGATTAAGTTAAACAGCATCCCCCGCAGGAGAAGTGGACAATTTGCTGCTAAAAGTGAAGCGCAATTTTGTAATTTATCGCTTATCGCCACATTCGGTCGTTGGGTCGGTCGATGTGAACGTGTTTTTGGTTTTTTTTTATTGTATTCTGGAGGCAATGTCCGTTTGTGCAAATTTACACGGGTAATTGGGTCACTGTATGATGTTTTCTTGTTTTCCATGCATCCCCTCTGAATTGAATCGAAACTAGTTCTTTGATCGCCAGATGGCTAGGGGCTTAAACGTATCTTTATTGCCCACTGACCATCACGCCTGACAAGATGACAGGACACAAACGAGACCAAACGACTGTGTTCTGATTGGTAAAATTCCTTCCGTCGTCGTAGTAGTTTTGTTTGCTGCTAATGGCACTGGATTTTTGTCAAGGACATCGAGTGAATTTGGCATTTAACTAAATATTGCATATTTTTAACGCGCCGGAGAGACGGACTTTCATTCTCTTTGTTGTTCACACATGTCTCGCAGTCCAAGTCAGTCTCTGCCTTTTTAACAAAAGTCCACATTGCATTCGGACCCATTTGATTACCATTTGAATACTGTCGCGAGTGGTTTTGGAAACAGGATTTAAGAATTTCTTATGACCGAGGGGAGATTTTTTTTTTTTTTTTTTTTTGTATTGTATATTGTATTTATTAATTTTTTTCTTTCCGATTATTTTAATGGAAATTTGACTTAACGATTTATCTTTTATATTTCGTTTCAGGTAAAGTTGGAAAACTTAAACGAGCTACTCGGGAAAGGTCAATGCTATCGTGGGTTGAGTTATTTGAAGGTTTTTTGCAAAATTGATTTGGAATTTTAAATTAATTTGATGTTGTTTACGCAAACGCATTCATTTTGCACACAAATTATGCGCGGTATCTGCATAAATAATTCATTGACATGGCATTTATGCATGCTCCGAAAATAATTTGTCACATTTGTATTCACACTTGTCTTACCTAAGATAGGGTGTACTAGAGCGTTGGGAGGATAGAATATGCACTCGAAAGGGAATGAGTACGCGCTGGACATTTTCAACGACGTTAAGGGAGCTTTTGATAATGGCACTTTTGACAGCAAGTGAACGTTGCTAGACGACATGGCGTAGATGAAGCACTGGTTTTATGGAACAAAGCAATGTTCGTAGCGTCCTGTCGCTGCTGTTATGGTGCATGAGGGTGGCCGTGATGCAGTGGTAAACATCACCGACCGTCGAGCAGAAGGTCCGTAGTTCCAAGTCGTTCCATAGCCAAGGAAAAACAATTCTAAAACGGAAAAGATGCCACAGCTGTTGTGACCGAGAAGTTACCAAAAATACTGATGAGGGCTAACACTCACAGTATTGACCATATACTGTGACTATACTTCAGATTCATACTGTGCGCGGAATTCTAATATAAATCCACAAGTGCATGGAACAGTTACTGAGAACTACAACCAACGTGAAAATTCAGTCGATTTCTCTCCTCCTATCTAGGACAACCACCCCTGGAGAGTAGTGAACCAACATCTACGACCCTTTAAAAAATAAAAAAATGTGGTCTAGGTGTGACCCACAAGGCCCACACGACTAACTTCCCAGTGGGAAATATTAAAACACCCCTTTTCATTTCATTTTTAACCCCCGACGCAAAAGAGGTTATTATAAGTTTGAGGTGGCTGTGTGTCTGTCTGTGGCATCGTAACTCCTGAACGGATAGACCGATTATTATGATGCCTTTTTTGACTTCCAAGTGGGAAGTTATTGTAATGGGGCCGATTTTGCGAATTCCAAATTTTGAAATATCTCCACGTTTCAAGGTCACCAGAATCAAAATCCAAGGTTTTTATAGAGATGTATGTATATGTGCGTATCGGAATTTTCGTCTTGATTATTTCGAGAACCAAAGATGATATTGACATAAGATTGGGTTCATTCCACGGGTAACTACGCAACTTAGAATGGAGTAAGATCTGTTCAGGTGTTTTAAGGTCATAAACTCTTTGTTAGCTGCGGTAGGATTCTTTATGGGTAATGTATCGGTTCTCGTCCAATCACCGCAATCAACCAGCATCGGGTGCGGTCAGTACTTAGATGGGGAACCGCTTGGAAACATCGGGTATTGTTGGCATTAAGCCGCCTATTTGCTGTCGCTGCATGTAACCCAGGGTAAGGAAACGCACACTCGTGTGCGCACATTAAACAATCTATTGCTCATAAACTGCTCACGCAATTTCGATTGCTGAAAGTTTCTAATTTAGACCTTATAGAAAATTAAGTCATAACTAAAAAAAAAAAAAACTGTTCAAGTGAAATGTTTCCATGTTTTATCATTCTGCAAACAACTCCCGACCATCAAGGATGGAAGGCAGCTATGGCTCTGGCTCAGATCCTCCATGGGTCGCTGGCCTGATAAGTAAGTAAGCAAACAACTCCCGAGCAATAAATCAACTCATTTTAACCCCTCGAACTCACCCCATGTGCGTTAAACAGAACCCACCGTCAAAGTGCACATAAATGTGCGTTCTCTTTAACGAACATATGAAGTGCGCACAGGGGTGAGTTTTCATAAATGCACACACACTCGTGTTCATGAGCGAAAATAAAAATGCCCACAGCCAATTACTCATGAGCGCGTGCGTTTAATAATTGCTCGTTGGGTAGTGCACACTCACGAGCAGCTCATGAGTGTGCGTTTCCTTACCCAACCACACACTGTTCGAGCAATCTCATGTGTCGGTTGTCGTCCGATCACCACAATCAAACAGCGTCGGGAGCGGTTAGTAGTTAGATGGAGGACCGCTTGGAACACCCCGTGTTGTTAATTGTAAGTTGCGTAATTATGCGTGAAATGAACCATATCTTATGTCAATATCATCTTTTGTTCTCGAGATAATCGAGGCGAAAATTCCGATACGGACATACATACGTACATGCACACACACACATACATCTCTATTAAAACCTTGGATTTCGATTCTGGTTACCTTGAAACGTGGAGATATGTCAAAATTTGGAGTTCGCAAAATCGGCCCATTACAATAATTAAAAAATGGTGGTCGCCTCTCTGCTCTATGCCCTCAATGTCTCTGGAATCTATGCCCAGACCTATGCAGATAATGTCGCCGTTCTCTCTGTCGACTCTCTGTCTCAAAGCACAGGCGGCGCTAAATATGATCGATGAGTGGTGCACGAGAAATGGGTTGTTAGTTAATCCTCTCAAGACTAATGTCGTTCTCTTCACGAGAAGGAGGAAAAATACTGGCATGACTCAGCTGATGCTAAAAGCCATTCCCATCATGGAAGCTAAGTACCTAGGAGTTATGTTACACAGCAAGTTTCTTTGGTCAAAGCGTTCTGGTAATGCAAAGGTGCCTTTGGCAAAACATGGGGTTTATCGCCGCCAAAGGTCCTCTAGATCTACACGGCAATGATAAGACCGATAATCTCACATGCATCGGTTGTCTGGTGGAACGGGCAAAACGGTTTGTCTCAGAATGTGTGTACTGAAGACTATGCCTCGTCTCAAGAGAAATGGTTTTTGGTACAATTCGCATTAAAATGACAATGCGCTTCTGCGGAAAACATCCTTCACCCCGTGTCTCATGGATATGCCCTCTGGCGCAATGCCATCTGTCATCCTATTGCGCTATAAAACTTCAAAGTCCAATTTCCATGGCGTCAGGATTGGCACTGGCCACGTACTGGACCTAGAAAAGGATTGTCTTCGCATTTTCACAGATGGCTCCAAGTCTGGACTGGGGTCCGGCGCTGTGGTTTTTTTTTTTTTTTTTTTTTTTTATGGTTCGCGAAGGTTCAAGAGCCATACTGTTTATTCTGTTTCTCACATAACCTGGAAGGAGAGCAAATGGTTTGGGGCGTAGATGTCCGTTCACTACTCTCCAAAAGTGGTTGTCCTAGATAGTATTCGAGAGGAATTCGACTAAGCTATAAGCCTAAGCTATATATTTAGAAAGGCCTTGTGGCAACTAAAAGAGAAACTCTAAGCACTCTAACAAATGTCATTACCAATCACTGCGCCATTGGCAAGCACCCCGTCAAACTAGGGCTACTTGTCAATGACTTCTGACGCAGTTGCATGGAAGAAGAATCAACTCACCACATACTCTGCTCCAGTCCCTCAAGTCCCTCGGCGCACACTTTTACTATAACTTAAGTGAGCTAGCAGACATAAAAATTGCTTCATTAGAAGCACTATTTGGTTTTCAGATGGCGGATCTAGGTGATATGATCCATGTGATATCAGAATAGGCCGATTCCGGTCTAAGTGTGGCGTACGCCAACTACTATAACATAACCTAACTAACATATCGCACACAAAGCAAAGTGCTGTGCAGAGTCAGGATGAAGAGCCAGAAGAGAACAATTGTAGGACGTCTGCCGGCGTTCTTCTACGCAGACATTTGAAATAACACTTTACTCGCTAAAAAATATTGAATGTTCTCTAGAACGCAAGGATTACCGAAGTCTTTCTTAATATTGGGAATCGCCAGAATCTATTTGGGCCAGAATGCACTGCTTCTTACAAAAGGGATCAACGAGTCCGCATTACACGTATTTACCACCGAAAGTGTTCGCTATGGACAGGAACAGGTGGTCATCACTTAGTCGGGACTATAAGATGTATGTAAAAGTACCTCCAACCTAAGCTCATGGAGCTTCTGGCGACGTTGTACTGTTGGAACGCAATTCCACTCGTATTGCCCAAAGCCTGCCACTTCTAGAAGATTGCTTGCTTTAGACTATCCAATTGATAACAGAAGAGGTCCGAATTAAGAGTTTTGTCGTAGGGGAATAGCTCGTAGTAGACGATACCCTGGCAATCCTACAAAATACGCACCAAAACCTTACTGGCTGTCAGCCTGGGTTGATTATCGTTTACGTCGCTTTAGAAACGGGTCGATTTTATTGTGGTTCGCATGAGGTGGGGTGGTCTAAACTAAGACTCTGAATTGGAGACTTTATTGTACCAAGATCCATGGCAAACTCAAGAGAACCACGCTGAAACATTGGGAGTGACGGGGGATGAAAAGTGGACCCACTACGACAATCCGGGTAAGCCTCGCCATGCGTCAACTTCAATGGCCAAACCAAATATTCATGGCATGCATGGCATGCATCTGGTGGTGGAATCAGCTCTAAGTGATCTACTATGAGCTACTCCACTTTAACGAAATCATCACTGCGGATCGTTACCAACGGTTAAAGGAAGTGAACTTTGGAGGCACTTAACTGAGTTGTCCTACCACATCCGCCGTATCCTCCAGACATTGCTCCTTCCGACTAACAACAATTAGATCGGTTCTTGGATTGCTTCAAAATATAAGGAATATACAAATGCAATACTTTCTTAAGCGCGCATCCAAGCTTGAACCTTATAGTGGCGGTGACACAGTGCTCGCAGAAGGTATAAGGTAAACGAACCTTATATTGGTGGCGTTACAGCCCGTGAAGGGCCAGAGCCAAGCTTCTCTCAATCACCCATGTTGTGTGTGATTTAATTTTTATACAGGTGAAGTGGACCTACAGTTTAAGGCCGATTCCGAACGGCTTTTTCATGGCAAGTTATATTACGGGGGGTTTTGCCAATACCCCGCCGAGGAGGGACGTCGCGAAATAAACATTCGATGGCGTTGGTGTTATCGGGATCCAAACTCGCTCATCGTGCGTCAGAGTCCAACACACTAACTACTGCGCGACGATGTTATGCCCTTACCGAGTGTAATTTGCTCCATCAAAAGGAGCAGCACTCACCACCCCGTATGTAGTGGTAGTGTTATGTTAACACTCAGTCAGTGATCGTCTTTGCGCCAAGGTGATATTGCTGTTGCCATCTCCGGCAAAAATGAAGGGAGGCACTCTTAACTAACTTCAAACTTCGTTTATTCTGGAGAAACGATACCTATTTCCTTCATAAAATTGACATTATTTTCTCCAACGAGATCTTTTTAGGTTTAGGTGTGAATGACTGTAAATGAAGACGTTGTTAAGACACGCTACTACCATAACGATAGCGAGCTGGTGACAGTATCATATCGAGTCGCTCATAAATAAATATTGACAACGACAACGAGACAACGATTATTTCTACTATAAATCCGAGACATGACTTCATGTTTCTGTTTATTTACATTTTCACATCGCTGAACTCGCGCGACCTGTTTCCTTGACTTCATTTCAATTAATTCTTGTTTTAAAGTATTTAGAGTGCAGATAGTACATAAGTGTGTATACGAGAACTACTGCCATTGCTACCAACTCATTCTCCTCCTATTCTTCGCTTTCTTCTCCCATTATTTATTTAACCCAATTGCTAACTCGCAATATCATCATCATCATTGTCCATCAGGCCCTCACTCTGCCTGCCAGCCAGCCTAGCCTACAATTGTCATCTTCATTTAACTAAAACAAATATTTTCGCTTCGAATTAGAAGCGAGCGGGATTGTGCAATTAGCAAATGTTTCATTGCCGTCGTATTTATTTTTTTATCTATAAATTCGGATCTCCTGCATCACATTCAAATCGTCGCTCTTATCACACCATCACTCGGGTGACGAGTAGCTCGTGGGAACTTATGCAATACGACGTTGTCGTCATATCGCTTCGCTTCGTCTCTCCTAATCAGCATTTCACAAACAAATGCGCCCAGAGTCAATAAACTTTGTAACTTTGTTTTTAATTATCATCCACGTCGACTTGGATGAATGGATACCGAGCACAGGGTGTCCATGGAGTGTCAGAGATTCCAAGATGACAACAAATGGTGCCGATGTGTGAAAAAAAGAAATCCAATTGGACTCTAATAGTGTTGATCGGTATATACGATTATTGTCATACGGCTACTTCTCGCGACAGTTTGTCGATATCTTATCCGAAGATATGCATTCAACTATCTAGCTATCGTCAACCCACATCATTCCGGGGGATGACAGATTAATTAAGAGTCAAAAAACCCAAAGAGGGAAGAGAGCAGTGAAGAAAAGTGTCTATGACACAAGGAAAGCAATCACATTAGTATTCTATTCGGGTCTTGTTCACTCATCCGGTCAAGGAAGCATTTCGAAATAACCCTTCTTTTCATTCGTTCGTTCGATTTCCTTCTCCCGCCGTGACACGTAGGGTTTCCGACGATTTGTAAGCCGGTCGGAGATGTACTACAATTTAAGTAAACTACCCAAACACTTGACAGTTGACACTAAATGCTTTTTCGATTTTATTTACTACCCGACGAGGGTGGCAAACAGTAATTCATTTTCAAAAACAAAAAAGCAAATAAAGCATTAGAAGGACGACGATTGCTTGCTGTGAAAGGAAGTAATATGATATATGTATGTACGATGACGCGACAAACACCCCGCCCGCCTCTACACCTATTTCAAACTTTTCTATTTTCGAAATTTCATATCCAACTACCTACCCTCCGGTTTAGCTGATTGCCAGACAACAAAGACGTTAGAAGTTAGCGCCGTGTCAACCGCCATGTGTCGTTTTTACGGATATTTCTATTCGGAATGGAATAGACTTTGTGCAAATTTAGCTTGCACCCTCCGACAGGGCGGAGGGTGATATGGATATACATACGTACATATATGCAGCAGTATATCCTCTATACTCCTTTAATTCAGGACACGTATTGAACCCTCTTGTTTTTTAAACAGCTAAGGGATAGTGGCAGTGTACAAAGATTAACTTGTTCGTGAACTAATCTGTCGTAATAGACCTACAGGCTCTGATGGCGCAAATACCACACCACTTTGTTGAATCTGACGTGATTTGAGACATTCTTATTGGATATTTTAAAAGAGTGTCCAATAAATGCAGATTATATACATATGTATTTGTTTTTAGAGCAGATGGTCGCGAATGGCGACCTTGTGCTCGAAGCAGCTGCTTATTAAACTCTCAAAAATCAACCGAACAAAGGAGCTAAATTACAAGCTAAATTGAACAAGGATTTAATAGAACCACCTGCTACGGCGAAGGGTGATGAAGAAAAGGCTGACGTTTTTACTAAATACCTTTGCTGAAATGTTCTAGCCATTCAGAGGACAACTGCTACCTGACGATAGCAATACTCTGGAAAGGACCGCGGAATACAGAATGACGTGAGCTACGCTTTACGAACTGTAAACCAAACCAAATAAAGCACCAGGCTACGACTTAATTACAGAAGATGTCCTTCAAAAATTGCAGAGAATACTCTGCCCGAACTTTTACATCTTGTTAACTTAGCGCTTAGGTTAGAACACGTACCAAGCCTGGATTAGATTCTAAAGCCTGGAAAGTCAACGACGGATAACAGATCTTACCGCCCAATATCATCGTTGCCGATAATTTTCGAAAGAATTATAATCAATAGCTTTAAGCAAAACCCCCCGTAGTATTGTTTGTTGAAGGCTTCTGCTATCCGCTGGAGCACTCAGACGCAATCACTGGTCCATTGTACTCCCGTAGTATACTTGCATTGAAAAATCTTCTCGGCTAACGCCGTTCGGAATCGACATTAAAACGGTAGGTCCCTTTCACCTGTGTAAATATAAATCACACACAACATGGGTGATTGAGAGAAGCTTGGCTCTGGTCCTTCATGGGCTGTAACGCCACCAAAGAAGATTATCTCTGATTAGAAGGCAGACGCATATTTTCCTAAACAGAAGTGCAGCCGGATGCTTCCGCACTCAAAGACTCCAGCACCGGACCCCCGCCCAGACCTGGAGCCATCCGTGAAAATGCGAAGACTATCCTTTCCAGGTTCAGTATCCAGCCAGAGCCAATCCTGACACCATGGAAATTCGACTGTGAAATTACGGCGCAGTAGGATAACGGGCGTCAGTGCGTTAGAAGGCATGCCCATGAGACAGGGGTTACAGGACAATTCTTGCGCAAGCACACTGTTATTCTATGCGAGTTGTACCAAAAGCCATTTCTCTTCAGACGAGACAGGACTTTCAGAGCACACCCTCTGACAAATACATCAAGAGGTGGAAGGTTCATCATAGCATCTAGAGCAGCGCCTGGCATGCTGGGAAAAGCCATGCAACTGAGACAAACCGTTCTTTGGAGTTTGGTGAAAGAGGCTACGACGTGTTTGCGTTTTAGTCTGTTCCACCAGACAACCGATGCATATGAGATTATAGGTCTTATCATTGCCGTGTAGATCTAGAGGATCTTTGTCGGCTATAAACCCCATGTTTTGCCAAAAGCTCGTGCGCACGATTTTCCGCGCTGATAAGCACGTTGCATCTCCGAAAGAGGGTGCATTCGAAGGGCAACCTTGCGCACGGCAACTCTACCAGTCTCTCCATGCTTTTCAGCAGAAAGGATGTTAGACGAATTGGTCTGAAGCTCTTGGCGAGTGAGCTCTTTTCCTATTTTGGGAATAAAGACCACTTTCACTGTGCTCCAAGGAGTGGGTATATGAGCAAGTGCTAGGCTAGCAGTGAAAATTCTTTTTAAAGTAGGAAGCAGCTGCCTTATACCTTTTTTGCGGCATAACAGTATATATCCCGTCGGTGCCCGGGGATTTGAAGCCAACGAAGGATGCCGCAGCAAATTCAATGGCTTCAGTCGTAACCGGATCATTAGTTTGTTTTCAAAAGCAAGCATTTCACTTTAGACCAAGTGCATCGAATAACCGATGTGGTCGAAAAAGCACTCCCCAAGTCTTTGACAAAATGTGGTACGAAGGTTTGGCACATAAACTGAGACAAGTTATTCTCGAACGTTCTGGAAAACTACTTGTCTAATAGACTATTTCGTGTTAAACACAGGAACGAATACTCAAATTTTAGAGCAATTACGGTTGGTATTCCGCAGGAAAGTGTACTTGGTCCACTGCTTTACCTGCTGGACACCAGAGACATGCCACAAACCGATGCTGGCTACATTCGCCGACGATATTGCAATTTTGGCCACAGGAAAATCAGTCGAAGTCAGCGACTAAATTGCAGTATGCCCTGAACCGTAGAAGCCATTCATTGGGAAGCTGCCTGCTAAATGTGATAACCTCGAGATCGGAAAACTGCTAGATAAGTCAATTGACTTAGTTGTATTAAAATAAAAGAAATAACTCAAAGTGTGGTGTTTCTAGTGTTCTCACACTACTATGAGCACGAGCTGTCGGTCCTCATAGTGTCTTTTGAAGACTTTCACCATTTCGTTCTTTCGTTTCTTTATACACTTTCGAACTAGCTGGGTCTTAGTAAGCAAACCAAAGAGAGTGGTGAACATTTCATTTAGGGTGTTTGCAAGCGCAACGTGTTTCTCACTCAGTCTTATGTAAATTTTATAAACCACGCACAAAACAGGTGGGGGCAAGTCTAATCGAAACGGATTCAAAGTAATAATTATTAATATCTATCAATGGACTGTTTCTTTGGGCTCAAGAGGCAATTGAGAAGTAGAGTCCTTCACGAAAAACCAAGGTAACCTTCAGAGGGTTGGATCCTATAAAAAATGGATGAAGAGGCATTAGGACGCTTCGAGAGAAACTTTCTGCGTGTAATCCCAGTTCTGTTAACCAAGAGTGGAGGAGAAGATTCAAACACGAACTCCATGGGCTGTACAGCGACACCGGTCTGGTCAGACGTCTGGGCGAATTGACACCACAGATACAGCCCGAAGAGTCTTCGAATCCAACTATGAGGGACGACGCAGCCAGAGGATGGCCGCATCTAAGGAAGCGCACGCAGGTGTAAAAGGACCTCAAGTAACTGGGCATGCGGCATTGCACACAGTTGGTGGAGGTCCAGCCTCACCCCGAGCTGTAGCGCCTCCTATATCTATCACTGAATAACTAGTACATTCAGCAAGTTAAAAAGGTTTATTGCTGTGTACCTAAACTGATAGCAGCGGAAGGCGGTCTGAAAAGTTGCCGATTTTAATGTGAAGATGGAGCATCTGTCCACAAAAGCAAGGAAATGTGTTTGGGTATTTCAGCTATCGTTTGAGTGAGCCAATGTGAGCGTTTATTAAGCACCGTGCATTTTGGGCAGCTGAATTTAAACGTGGCAGTACCGACTTGGGGCCTGACGAGCACATGGGACGTCCACAAACTGCAACACCTGACAATAGGCTCGACCATCATCAATTTCACCACATACATATGAACATAACAGCACCTGGTGAATTAAAGTTAGAGAGATAGCAGAGGCTTTGAATATGTCCAACGGTCTAGACGCAATTTTGCGTTGTGGAGTTTTGGATACATCAATATATGCCCGAGACCAAATTAAGGTGAACACAGTGGACTGTGAAAGGGAAATCCTGTCCAAAAAACTTATCTTGAGAGGTTACTATTTTAAATGAATTTCCTCTGTCTTATCCTTAAAGTAACAAATCAAACCTGGCAGACTTTGTTCAGGAAGGCCTTAAGTTCTTACACTAACTTGGAGCTGGTTAAAGAGTTGGACACAGCTGTGAGTGCAGCTTAGCTGTTACTACCACCTATCCACCTATGCTTCACAACATAGTGCATAGTTTTATCATATGTTTTGCCGAGCTTATTGGTGTTTTCAAATTATTGAGTGTTGGAAGGCTGGGTGTGCTTGAACCTAACTTTATGAGTTCGTCGGCCGCTCAATTTCCTGGAATATCATTATGCCCGGGAATCCACAGTAGTTTCATGCTGAACTGTTCGTCCCTTTCGGTTAGAAATAAGCCGGAATGGAAAGATAACTTCGAAGTTCTTGATGAACGCGTTTTGCGGGATGACATAAACCGTCTACTTGGTAACTCGAAATGGTTGAAAATGTTGGTATAGCCTCTATGTAGTGTGGACCAACTTCCTATGCTCCTCATCTGTTTACTGAAGAGGTCTAATGGTGGGAGATGTAGTAGGATGTTTAGGGCCGCCATGGGGGTCGATTTATTCGCACCACTAATGCAAACGCTGGCCGACCTTTGCACTCTCCAGAAAGTTGCCCTATCAAGAGCAGTCCATCAAATTACGACGCCGTACAGAAGGATAGGTCTTATGACTCTTTGCCAACCACGTTCTTGCAACAGTAGAGGGCAGTGGTCGGAATTTGGTCGGCTCTCGTCCTCAACCACCCCTGAGAGTAGTGAACGCACATCAAAACTACCCACACCACTGCACTCCGTTCAGGTTGTGTGTCTAAAACACATCATAAGAGAATATAAAAACTCTTGAACCTACGCGAGTCTGTGATTGCTTTCTTGATAGATTGTTAGGGTTCTAATTAGGTATTTAGCCTGATCTTTGATTAGACATTAGGGTAGAAATGTCTAGATTTCTGATTCCCTTTTTGATATTCCCATTGACTGAAAACTTCGCGTCGGCATCATTTACAAATAATTTTTGTAATTTTATTCCCCAAAAATTGAATGCTGATCAAAGAGCCTTAATCTGATCAAAAATACTGATGAAGGCATAACACTCACAGTATATGGTCATTTCAAATTCATACTCTGTGTGTGCAGTTCTAACATAACACCATAATGACATGGAACATTCGCTGAGAACTATACCCAACGTGAGAATTCAGTCGAGTTTCTCTCGAATCCTATCTTGGACAACCACCCCTGGAGGGTAATGAACGAACATCAGACAACGGACATCGGGCTGTACTGACAACTTGTGAAGCTTGTACTTTGTTTCCTCGCGCGCTCCTACAATATTACCCTGAAAGTCATGTTGTCTTGGTGTCACGGATTTTTATCTGGATGAAACGTAACCAAATCAACTTAAAAGGTTTTATATTGCCACTCTACACACGCCCCCTTACAAGGTATATTTAAAAATATATATTTCCCATTACTACTTTGGTGTCCCTGTGCTTATTTCCTATTTATTTAAATAAATAATCAGCTGCACGTCCAGTATACCCGTATACATAATTCCCACTTAATTACGTGCATTCAAAACAACTTGGACTCGCGGAAGTTCTTCCGCGTAAGCCCACTCCTCAACCATCATAAAAGGCAATAATCGTTAAAGCCCTTTCCTTCACGCCAATCAAAGCACTCATTACGCTCGTCCGAGCTGTGAGGAATTTCTTAAATAAATTGTTTTCCTTACGTTCCCTAGCGAATTGTACTTTTTTTTCGTCGTTAAATCATTAAACCATGAAGAGGAAGAGATTTCCTTTCATCGATTTGCGGTCAAATCACTAGCTGAATGGGCTACAAGGCTACCATGGTCGTGTCGTGCACAATCACAACACTTTGTCATCGCAAAACAAAAAAAAGTGTCGTGCAGATAGCTATCAACAACATTAACTTGTGATCTTGAAGTGGTCAGTAAACAAAAGTAGTTTCCGAGAAGACGTCCACAGTCGGCGTGTTTCTATCCGTGTACGATTTATTATTATAAATTGTAGTGAACGAGAAACCACTCCCAAACGAAGCGCGATAGTGCCTGAAATTCTATCCCAGACCGCCTCTCGTTCATCGGACGAGGGAGAAACTCTTATCAGACCATAAGTCACTGTCTCATTTGTCTATAAGAAATGGATAGCAATGACAGCCTGCAATTGTAGCCTGCCCCGTCTCACGAAAACTATCAATAATATGTATAATGGACGTACAGCAACATATTACACGCTGACGGCTATGGCGGTGACCTAACTCTAGGCGTGCCTCTATGCAGTGTGCAATAAAGCAAACTACCGCAGTAAGGAGACCCACGGCTGCTGTTACGGAAACAGATAAGGTGGTGCTATACCTCTAGTAGACTAGACTAGAAGGACAATTTGGGTGATTTGAACAATCGTATTGCTTCCAAGGCGCGACACATGCTTGCATCGACCGAGCGTGTGTTCTAAATAAATATGTACATGGTCCGATGGTGATGGAATAAGCCATTAATAGCGCACCATCGAATAAGGATCGCAGTCAAACTAGTTGTGTAGTGCATTTTGCTGTTAGACTTAGTCTGCCGGAAGCATACTCTGCCGTTTGAGTAATGGTGGGCAAACAGGTGTCTACCATTTGACGTCATACACGAAAGTTGCCCCAGTCAATGGCAATTCGAACGGCTCCGGTAGGTCGATTGCTGTCCGCCTAAACGGTCGAATCGCACTATCGCCCAAAACAAAATCTGAACATTGGCGCTTACATCCGGACATGAATCTCTTAGCATTCATTTCACGTGCATGAACAGACCAAGCACACGGCCACTCCAGATCGCGAGACAGATGGAATACGCATCAGAAGCAACAAACAACCGAATTTAGGTAAATCGCGTGGTAATGCTAAATGTGAATATCCGCGCGCGGATCTAGACGTCTGTGTGTGGTGTCCTCGTTGTGATCTGCACCGCAAAAAGAGCTATGACCGCCACAGGCGCGGCAACCTCTCCCGGCCTACAGGGCATGCTTGACGAGTTGTGATGTTAGTGGCAATTGACGTGCCGTCACCGCCACCACGCCAGAGCACAGCCCGTGGAACTTCTGTCAGATTGGTCGCTGTGCTTATTGATCGGTTGGTTGGTCGGTCGTTTGAGTTGAGAAAGAGACGCCACAAAACGGGTTCGCTGTGGCGGCTTTTCAAATTGAATTCTATTGATGGAAAAGCGAGGAAAAATGTACAAAAATAGTCGCGTTGTTGTCTTCTCTGTCGGCTGTACTAGTTAATGTTGTTGCTCTTTCGTCGTCATTCCACGCTTTGGCTTCTGTTTGACGATCATGGTTACGACAATGGAGGCTTGCTTTCGCCAGTAGTTTTGTGGTCGCACAAAGAGAAAAGCAATCCTGTGCGCTACGTACTGAGGTGATGTGGAGCAAGAGAAGCTTAACGGTATAATGGATAATAAATAGGGCTAAGCACTTTTTTTTCCGTCATGTCATAGTAGTGGGCTTTATCTGTCGTAAGGAATCAAGATTTATGTGAACCTTTGCTCTGGAAATAGGGAAACGTCAAAAGTATTTTCGAGTCCTCCAACCGCCAGACAGCAAATTATGATGCATTGCGCGACAAAAGAAGTTATCACATTACATCTCGTTTACAAATTGTTATTATTTCAATCACGTTCCATTTGGCAGACAATCTGGCGGCGTGCCAGCGACTTCCTCCTTCGCCCAACCGCCTCCATCTGGAGCAGACGTAGCACAACTGTTCCAAATTTCTGGTGCCAAACAAAGGCAATGATCTTCGCAAAGTACTTGTTTTTCTTTTTCTCTTTAAAGAGACACTCGGAAGAGTTTCCAGAATGATGAATGACATCTCACCAACTAAAGCTGGTGCTTGACTTAAGCCGCTGTCTCTCACGGCTCATAGCAAAGTAATAATGTTATTTGTTGTGTGTTTATGGTTTATGAAAGGTCAACAAACAGTGTGGTGTTTTATATTTCCATTTCTTGGAAACATAGTTTTGCTTGCGACTTAATGCAGGGGCAAGAGCCATGCAATCTTCCGCTGACCAGAGACATATCTCATTCGTTTCTCATTCCCTTCTTTGTCTGTATGTTGGTTTGTACCAGTCGCATACTCGATGTTTTAATTAACTTCTTCTTCATCCCAGATTAGAAGAGTAGAAAAGGTTTGTCCCACCACAGCATGGGCACATACTGGATATATAGGGGGATACATATCTTGATTAAAGAAAATACAGAATAGTGCACGAGACAATCCTCATCGACCGAAAATGGGAGTTTATCCCTTTAATTGATTCGACATCCCATTATTGGTCTGTTTGCTTTTAATTATCCAATCCGAACTACAGGCCCATATCCTTGTGTTGTTCAAATCTTCCTTCCTGGTCTCGAAGGCTTTAGGCTAACGTACTTTCCAAGTAATTTCATTTCGACAGTTCAACAATTTACAAGAAAGAGAACAATAAACTTAGAATTGATATCAGACGATACGGACCACCGCAGTGTATATGTGCTTCAACTAATTCCATAGAGGACGGAGCAACCTGCACCAACTGTGCGTGTCTATAGCTTTGGCTCCATGTTGATTATCTTTCTACTTAGCAGGTGGGAACGAAGTGCAATCTAATTGAAGAGTACTGCACTGTACGGAGCAGAAGGCAGTAGCAGGTGGGTGCTAAAAGTCTAATAAAATTTTTCACGCCTATCGCCTCTTTCCCTGTAACCTATAAGGAGCGGATGGGATACAACATTGAAGACAGGAGAAAGGGTGCTCCTCTGCCCCGAAATTGTTGTGCAATGCACAATGTGTTTGCTGTTGTGGGTAATATGGTGTGCATCTAACATAAATTGTGTGGAGTTTTGAGGGGTCGATCTCGACGAAAAGTTATAACATCATAGGTGCGAGGTGAGATGAGAGAGATGTTTACTGAAGGAATTAGAAATGAAAGCTTTTGTCCGGAGAAACGAGTGCATGCAAACGGATTAGATTTTTTATACTGGTCGAGTATGCGCCACTGAAAACTTTATGGAAATGTTTCACCATACCTATGGCCTTATAGATTGGTTTTTGTTGTGTTGTGTTGTTTGCTCGTGGGAATAATATTTCCGGAAAATGCATGCGGCAGTATCAGTCAGTCTTCACTAGCAATCTTATCTACTCAAAGTGGATAGTGGTGGAAGGAGTTTGTCGGCACTTTCGATTGTACATTTTTGTTTTTTTACAAGGGTTGGTGAAAATCTTCAAAATCCACTTTGAGGGCCGATAGCGCGTGCTCACAGTCGTGTGAGACTTGGCTCACTAAAAACACCACCCTTCGAGTTAATTATTTTTTGTTATACTATGTACAACTAAGTCAATTGGTGTACCAGAAATGAGCTGTCGGTCAATCTTCTTAAGACCGATGTCGTAAGGCACTTCCACCCCGATATCCAAGGAGGCTAAGTATCTAGGAGTCATCTTAGATAGCAAGCTTCCCTAGTTAAAGCTTCTTTGAGTCAAAAACCACTAAAGTGCTGTCAGCTTTCTGGCAATGCAAAGGAGCTTTTGGCAAAACATGGGGTTTATCGCCGGTAAAGGTCCTTTGGATCCACACGGCAACGATAAGACCTATAATCTTCTATGCATCGGTTGTCTGGTAGAACAGACTAAAACACAAACACGTCGTAGCCTCTTTCACCAAACTCCAAAGAACGGTTTGTCTCTGCTGCACGGGGGCTTTCCCCAGCACGCCGGGCGCTGCTTTAAATGCTATGATAAACCTTCCACCTCTTGATATATGTATTTATCAGAGGGTGTGAACTGAAAACCATGTCTCGTCTGAAGAGAAATGGCTTTTGGTACAACTCGCATAGGAATAACACTGTGCTTTCGCAAGAATTGTTCTGCGACCCCTTACTCATGGACATGCCTTCTGACGCACTGACGCCCGTTATCCTATTGCGCCGTAATTTCACAGTCGAGTTTCCATGGCATCAGGATAGGCTCTGGCTGGATACTGAACCTGGAAAGGATGGTCTTCGCATTTTCACGGATGGCTCCAGGTCTGGGCGGGGGTCCGGTGCTGGGGTCTTCTTTGAGCGCGAAAACATCCGACTGCACTTCTCGTTAGGAAAATATGCGTCTGTCTTCTAATCTGAAATATACGCAATCCTAATGGCAATGCACTATGTTGTGGAGCACAGGTAGAGTGGGAAACGCATAAGCGTCTGCAATGACAGCCAAGCTGCACTCAAAGCTGTGTGTAACCCCTTAACTAGCTCCAAATTAGTGCTTGAACTCAAGTCCTTCTTGAACAGAGTCGGTATACTAAATTCATTGTATATGGGTTTCAGGCCTCTCTGGAACACCAGGAAATGAGATCTCTGATGAACTCGTCAGAATGGGTTCAGAGGAGAGCTTCTCAAGACCTGAACCCACTCTAGGTCTACCTGCGTCCACGTTTAATTCCCACATTAACGACTGGGTGTTCAATACACACAACCGTAGATGGAGGAATTGTCCAGGATGCAGGATGACAAAGCGTGTATGCCCTGATGTCTGCCAGAAATCCGCAGCATTCCTCCTGTCTTTAAGAAGAATCGACTGCAGAAGACTTAAAAGAGTCATTACGGGCCATTACACTTTTGCTAAGCGTCTCTACGTGCTTGGCATAAGCGAGACGCCTATCTGTGCTGCATGTTGTGAGGAGGATGACACTGCAGAGCATTTTCTCTGTGACTGTCCCGCCTTGCTCGCGCACCCTTGGGGCCGACGTGATGTGTGCCGAATCTCTTAGCTCTACATCACTGAAGCTTCTTCTCCTTTTTTTTCCGGAAAACGGGGAAAATACAGTAATGTAAAGTGTCTGTGTGGAGTACAATGGACCAGTATTTGCGCCTGAGTGCTCCAATAGCAGAAGCCTTCAACAAAAAAATAAAAAAAAAAAGTCAATTAACTTATCCAGCAGCTTTTCGTTCTCGAGTTACTGACATTTAGCAGGCAGCTTTCCAGTGAGAGTTCCTGGGATCTGCAGAGGGCGTGTGATTTAGGAGGTTCACCGCGTTGAATCAAATGGTATTGTTCTCTGAAGACGGCGCAACATGTTACGTTCCTCTATTATTTCAAGAGCCGCATTACTAATATGACCTTCCAGTCAATCTCTGTGTTTTCGAGCGAAAACTTTAGCTTCATTCGACGTTTTCAATGTTTAAATCACGATGAATGTCGTCGTTTCGAATATACCACGGCGCGTTAACAACGGCTCGCAATATTTTTTTTTGAAACGTTTGTTTAAGAAAAGAATTACTCTTCTTGGTACAAACCCAGAGTTGAATATCGCAAGGCCAAATAGGCTTAAGCTCTTGCTTGTAGAGAGCAGCTTGTTTTCAGTACTAAACTGGGAGTGTTTTCCAGTACGTTTCCCTATATAGCTTGAATTGAAGCTCTTCTCGTTCTTTACATGCGCTTTCCGTATGAGTTTCTCGTTGAGATGCCTAGGTATTTTGCCTCTTTTGCGGAAAGAATCCGGACTTCATTTACAAAGAGAGGTAGAGCACCTACTTTTCTGTAAAAAATTGGGGTGGACAGATTTGGTTTTGTTAAGCGCGATCCGCCAAGTCTTTGTACAGTCGCTTATACGGTTCAGGGCATATTGCAATTTGGTCGTTGATTCTTCGGCTGATTTTTCTGTGGCCAAAATTGCAGTATCAGCGGCGAATGTGGGCAGCACAGTGCCATTTGTTTGTGATATGTCTAGTATACAGCAGGTAAAGTAGCGGACCAAGTACGCTTCTCTGTGGAAAGCCAGCCGTAATTAGTCTAAAATTTGAGTATTCGATCCCGTGTTTAACACGGGTGAAACTTGTCTCAGTTTTTATCCCAAACCTTCGTGCCACACTTTGTCAAAGGCTTGGGAGACGTCAAGAAATACGCTCGAACATATTAGCTTATGTTCGAGTACATCTGTTATACGATGCACTTGGTCTAGAGTGGAATGCTTGCTTCTGAAACCAAACTGAGGATCCTGCAGAATACGCTTTTCTTCGACGAACGGCAACAATGATATTGGACGGTAAGATTTTTTATCCGTCGGTGACTTTCCGGGCTTTAAAATCATAACTACTTCGGCGACCTTCCATCGGCTCAGTAAATATTCTGACCTAAGCGCTGCGTTAACAAGATATAAAAGTTTGAGCAGAGCTTTTTTTCGGAACTTTTTTTAAGGAAATCTTCTGTAATTAAGTCGTAGCCTGGTTCTTTATTTGGCTTGTGGTAGCTGCTGTATCCGTAAACTTGAAGTCGCTGTATAGCTCATAGGGTTTGTGCTTAAATCTTCTCCTCCACTCTCTGTTAAGACAAACGGAACCGAATATTACACTTCTCTTCCATTTTTGATAGGGTACAAGCCTCTGCTCCATAAAGGATAACCGGAAGGATTAAGGTTTTGTAGTAGGTCACCTTGGTCTTTCGAGAGACTATTTCTCAGTGACCTCTTGAGCAAAGAAACGGTGGTTTGGCAAAAGTTATTCTGCGTATTGACCAGTGAGCTCCGCACAATCTTTTCAAGAATGATGTTGAAAAAGTCACATGACAATGCGTCGTCCTGAATAAAATATTTCTTGACATCATGATGGAGCAGCGAGAATCCTCCATTATCATCCTGCACAACCTGACGAATTTGGCAGGGATGTCAAAACGCGACATGGCTCTGTATAACTCATCCCTATAAACACTGTCATATGCGGCCTTAAAGTCGACGGAAAGGTTGTGCGTATCGACTTGGAATTCATGTCTGGTCTATCGTAGATTTTTCTGGACTGAAACCATATTGATGGGAACCTGTGTTGCATGGCGCGCCATCCTGCATGAACCAGAGGTCGTTCATGTCGGTTAACATGGCTCTGTAATGCCCACCGTTGACCGAAACATTGTTTCCAGCCTCATTTTCGAAGAAAAAATGGTCCAATCATGCCACCACTCAATCCGAACCAAATTGTCACTTTCTGTGGCTTCTCGATAATAACGTGCGGGTTTTCCGAGATGAAAATGCGCCTCGTCAGAAAAGATGGTTTTTCGTCCAAAATCGTTGTCCAATTCTCCTCTGAGGAGAAGCACCGTCAAAAACACGTTCGATGACATGGCTGTTGTCGGGCTTCGATCCCGTGTCATCGGCGTCAGAGGCCAACACACTACTATCAACTCATACCCAGTTGCTTTAAATAGCTCATCAGGCAGACCGTCTGCGCCGGCAGCTTTATTAGACTTCAGTTTTGATGTTGCTATTCTTTGGTGCCGTTACAGTCCATGAAGGACCAGAGCCAAGCTTTCTCAATCATCCATGTTGCGTGTGTTTTTATTTTTGACACAGGTGAAAGGAACCTACAGTTTAATGCGAACTCGCTCGTCGTGCGTCAGAGTCCAACACACTAGCCACAGCGCCACGACGGTCGGATGGACGGAAATCTCTTTCATATTCGTCCAAGGTTCATGGTTCATTCTGCTTGGCAGCGGTATTTTGAATATCATCGCCGTTAAACAGTCTGCAGAAGTGGTCTTTCCATATTCTCAGAATTGGCAGTGTGCCAACTACTAGACGTCCGCTTTCATTTCGGCAAACTTTTGCTCTGGCTTCATACGCTTGGCATGTTCGTTTTATTTTTCCGGACATAATTCCTGCGACCCATCTCCTGGACCTCGCGCTTCTCGTACTCTTTCTTTTTTCCTTTTGAAATGCGCGTGCTCCTCCCTTCTTTTCCGTTCGTAAAGCTCACGAGTGGCTCCCGTTCGTCAATGCATCATGGCCATTTACATATGCTTTCTGCACTCGTTGTCAAACCAAGGATTTCTTCTAGGTGGCGGCTGGAAACGTAATAGATCAGAGACGACACCCCTTTTGGCGTATCTATTGATGTTCTATTGTTTACGTAGGTTGCATCTGATCTTGGTCGAGTTTGTGGGAGACATGATCGGCGAAAACCCTGGCGAACTCTTGCGACTGCAGCTTACCGATATTCAATTTTGCTGTCTTACTCAACTCTCAAAGTTCGCGATGTCCGCATTCGTACCTTGGCTGCAACATGGTAATAATTCGAGTCAGTGTTAGCTCCGGGGAATATTCGGACATCAAATATGCGGAGTGTCTGGCGTCGATCGCAATATGTTAAATTTGATTGACGGCTTTATTCCTATTGATGACACAAAAAAAAACTCTATCGAGTTCGTCGCTCCTTTTCCATTAAACATTTTATCAGTCGAATTTGCACGTGACCCCGTTTATCCCAAGTTCACTCACTATTATCTGTTGATTTGCAAATTAATATTCATGAACCATTCCCGTCCCATACATGTGTACATATACCCATTCCACTGGGGAAAGAACCAGAAGGAATTATACGAGATCGAGTTCCGAGAATACACACAGAATCTAAATCAACGGCCAAGATTGAACCCCAGTGACCTCCGCACAACCGTGAGTGCAAAGACGCATTTCACAAGCACCACAAAACTGCTTTTAATCGTCTTTCATTCGTCATTTATCTTTTTCTTCTCCTTTTTTCTCACCTTTTAAGAATCCACAGAAGATACAATACAAAAAAAAAACAAAAAGTCGCTTATAAACAACAACGCGGTAGAACGGCATCGTCATCCTAACCTTGCCACAGCAAATGCGTGTCATTGTACGAAAAAAATACATAAAATGATAATGATTCCCCTTTCGACTACCAAGAGCTTAACGCGAAGCTAAAGGGAAGGTCTAATAAACAACGCATTTGCCCACCGCCTAAGGCAAACGATATAAGTCCTGTAATGGTTGAAAAGAAAAAATTCTCCTTCAAGTCTCGGTGCGTCGTGGCTCGTATCTTCTTTGAGTTAGAGGTTGTCCGACCCATTCGAGACGAAGCTCCCCTCCAAAACCCCTTCCGACCCATGACAGTTATGATAAACTAATTAAATATAAACTCCAGTCCATTGTGTGTGTGCCTAAGCACTGTGGACATGTTAAAAAAGAAGTGTTTCAAGTCAAGTATATCGGTAGACACGAGTACTAGACAAAAGGAGGAGGAAAACAAAAAAACAGAGAAACAAACGAATTACTCAAAAGATCGAATGCAGATAGGTACGCGCGTACAGACACTTCAGAAGCAAACACCATTCAGTATTTAACGGTGGGGAACCTACATAAGGTGAAACCAGAAGCTTTTTTCAAACACTGACCTTGATTCTATTCGAAGAAATGTTTTGAAACAAAGCAGACGACCGACGATAGTCTACTAGCAGCTATTTGCCAACCAAACTACCACATCGTGTCGAGCGAGGATCTTATCGACAGATAAGATAAAGAAATCTTCGGATTTTTCTTTCACCTCTTCCCATTTTCAATTGCGCAAATTGTTCGAAAACTTGCGTGTCTTTTTCAATTTTGCTTTGAAAAAAGAAAACCAAAAACCAAAAAATGCGTACATCAGTGGTATTAAGGAGCGGCCAAGGTAACAAAGTAGAGAGAGTGTACTATGCATTTGATTGGGAAAGGAAAATCCCTTATTACACGGGGAGATATTAATTTGTAATAGAAACACGACAGCATTGAGGTCAGAGATAGTGACCTTCTACGATTAGCTTTTGTAGATAAATTTTAAAGTTTGTGGGTTGTTTTCAAGTCTATTAGACAAAGGCGGAGAGTGGTATGTTATAGTTTTGTATTATTGGGTATCGTAGATATGTATGGGGAAGTCGTAACTACGCTGCCCCACTGGCTTGTTGCAACAATCTTGAGTACAATTTAATTACGTTTTTCCCTGATGATCTATTTGTAATCAAGTATCTGATTATTTTGATTATTTTTTCAAGGTAATGTGCACTATACTCGTAGAGCCACTGGAAATGTATGTTCGAATTACTAACTCACCGCACGGCTGAGGTGCGTGCTCTTGGGGGCACAAAGAGCAATTAAAAAGTGCTTTAGAACTCAAAGAAATAATTTACCTTATATAGTCATGCACCTTGTCAAAAGCTACGTAATTCTACCAGCTATTTAGACAGGTGGTTTGGCAAATGTTCTCTTAAGCTCACCTCAAATTCACTTTGCCGTCATCAGAGAACACTCTACTTATTGAAAGACGGCGTTTAACAAGATTCTTCAAGCTTTTAGAAGGAGAAGATTGACATTAAGATCTCCTATTATCATAGCTTAAAACACCGCGCCTTTCAATATACAGCAGCCACTTCAAAGTGCTGTTTACTTTGGAACGCACCTTGTAGATATCTAGAATGGGTGTTCCAATAGGGACTTCTGAAATCACCATGGAACGTTCAACAACATGTGCAAATGAAAAAATTATTTTGTCAAAATTGGTGTTCTGTTCGGACCACATTCCGCTCGCTTCGCCCATTTTATGGCCGCTATAATCGTCCTACTGAGGTGACTATTCAGCAGTGTGGTGAATAAATTTGAGTCCACGGCTTCAATAAACGATAAGCCAACACCCCACCATAGACAACGACGTGTGTTCGCTGCATGGGCTCTTGAGCAGTTGGAAACTGACCCTAATTTTCATGGAGAATTCATCTTCAGCGATGAGCCCATTTCTGGATGAATGGGTACCTCAACAAACAAAATTGTTGAATTTGGGACGATACCAATCCACATGAAATCCAAGAGCGTCCAATGCATCCCGGAAAAGTCACTGTTTGGTCTGGAATTTGGGCTGTCATCGTCATCGGTCTATATTTCTTTGACAACGACGTTAGCTCGGCCATCACCGTGGATGGTATGGACACCAACGACATGTGGTTCCAACAGGACGGCGCTTACTTTCTTACTTAGGTGGCGCTACAAGCATCTCCAACTGGCACGGTCTTTAGCCAGCTGTTTCCAGCGCCGCACCGTCTCTTAGATGAAAGCAGATATTTGGTCTTATTAATGCTTACAAAGGCCTCATTGACGTCTCGCTGCATCCGTCCAATCACGTCAATGTCGTCGGCGTACGCAAGCAATTGCATAGACTTAAAATAAATCGTACCTCTTGTGTTGGCCAGTGACTCTTGCACAATGTTGAAAAGTTGCATAACAGCGCGTCACCTTGCCTAAATCCTCTTTTAACATCATCAAAGGTCTCGGTTTGTTCATTACCGACCTTAATGAAGCAGCGAGAATTCTCCATTGTCATCCTGCACAGTCGGAAGAGTTTGGCAGGGATGTTAAAACTAGACATGGCGTTGTATAGATCGTCTCTATGCACGCTGTCATACGCGTCCTTGAAGTCGACGAAAAGGTGGTGAGTGTCGATTTGGTATTCCTTGGTCTTCTCCAAGATCTGCCGTAGCGTAAATATTTGGTCTATTGTAGATTAAGCTAGCAACCACACTGATAAGAGCCGATCAGGATATCCACAAACGGTTTCAGGCGTTCACACAATACGGCAGAAAAGATCGTATATGCGATGTTAAGGAGACTTATTCCCCTATAGTTGGCGCAGTTATAGGGGTCTTCTTTCTTATGGACCGGGTAAACGATGCTGAGATTCCATTCGTCGGGCATGCTTTTCTCCGACCATAGCTTGCAAATGAGATGGTGCATACATCTTACCAGCTCATCTTCAGCCGCCTAAAAAAGGTCAGCGGCCTGTCTGCTGCGCCCGCGGCTTTATTAGACTTAAGTCTTGATATCGCTATTTTGACTTCGTCTAGGTCGGCTGGACGGAATTATCTTACATCGTCGTCCATTACGAACGGCTCGTTTTGCCTGACAGCGTTATCTTGTCTGTCATCGCCGTTATACAGTCTGCAGAAATGATCTTCTGCAGACGGTGCTACATGCCACAAAACTCACGCCACATTGGAAATTCTGCACGAGCGATTTGAGGGCACGGTTATCTCACGTGTATGTGACGTGAACTGGCCACCGAGATCGTGCGATTTGACCCCGTCAGATTTTCTGTTGTGGGATTTTCTGAAGTCAGGTCTATGCGAATAAGCCACAAACCACCTCGGCCCTCAACGCTAACATAACCCATGCCCTCAACAATTAATGGTAGTGGTTTCGCATTATCTTTTCTCCCGTCTACTGTGTCCATAAAGTAAGGTGACCAGGTAATTTCTGGTCGCTCCTTCTTGAATGCTTCGTTCAACTGGTGGAGTTGTGTATAGTAGAGGAGGCGAATAGACCGTATTGAACAATTCCTCCAATCCCACCACACACACAACACTTTATTTGCTGTCAATTCAGGCTTTGAAATCGTTTGTGAAGAGTCACCGGCCTTTGACCATGATCGACTGCGTTGAATATTTCCATATAAAATGGTTCAATTTCGATGCGTTTCAGCAGTGTTCCACTGAGGGTAATTCGGTTATTTAAATGTCTTTGCGTTCATTTTTGTAGCACCCAACCATCGAACTTCTTTGAGTTGCCTCTTCTTTTTAGATGATGACAGTTTCGAAGTCATTTGGTTGATGTTTAGTACCTCCGCTATCTCCTGATAACTTACGTACGAATCCTTTTCCGCCAGCTGCAAAATTTCAATGAACATTTTTCATATTCTTTAACAACGACATTTCCGGTACAGAATCGAGCAAACCACTCCTGGATACGGCGGTAGCACTACACAAATCTCATCGTACACTTTACAAATTTTTAGCACATTTTTGCAGGATTTTTACCTTTTCTATAAGAATCGGATTAGAGCTACCCAATCAATGGACCTAAATAACATGTATTGACGAAAACCCGCGAAAACTTTATATACTCCAATCCTAACGAGTCCCTCTAAATATGAGGGCTTAAGGGCATCTTTGGCAATCACCTCCTCGGACCATCCGAGCTTCTCCTTCTCCAAATCGGAGAACAGGGGGATGTCCTTTTCCTCAAGTATGCGCTTAAGGAGTACGGCTTTTTTATACTCTTTGAGCCTCATCATATCTTGAGATAGTTTCTTGGTCTTCTTAGCATCTTTTTTTGTGTCACGCCTTCCTGGACTGTCTCTTCAGAATCAGCAAGTAGTTTAAATTTCTCCTCTAATTCTTTGGAGATGTCCTCGTCTAACACACTGGAATCCCTTTATATTAAACTCTCCGTCTCTGTTGGCGGCCACGGCTTTTAGTGCGTCTGCCACTGACTCAAGAGAGAGTTCTTCCCTGTTGCTTTCCTTTTTAAGGTAATTATTATCATTTGGAATCGAGTACGGCCGGAAGTATAGGCCCACTCCGACAGAGCCGCCGAATATCGGAGTAAGGCATTTAGATACCTTAAGCGTCGTTGCACTTAAGGGAGCTCGTTAGCGGCTGGAAATAAACCCTCCAACCCACGATTTAAAAAAGGTCACACCACCACTGGAATAGGGTTGACTACCTCTTGGTTACTGGCCTGGAGACCATGTTGTTCGACATGGTATCCTGGGCTAGTATAAGCACCACGACAAGGTGGATAGTCACACCGGGTTTGTCCACGAAGTAAGCCTTTAATCGTGTTCTCCCCTGACTTATGAGGCTTATAGACACCCACCAGGAATTTGCAGTGACCATTGACTTGAATATTATGGATTTGTTGATGTTTAGTTCGAAAAGTCCATCAATGAAGCCCGATGAATTCGTTGGTCGCCCAATTTTCTGGAATCTTGTATTAGTTCTCCGTGGAAATAGCTATGAATTTAAGCCTCAATAGTCTGCAGTGAATTCGTAATGGTGAGCACGTGTCTCAAACCCGTTTAACTCGCATAGACTATTCTTAACATAATCACGTGCTTCCTAGAAAATGGAACAATCGCAGGGCTAAAAACTCACGTTTTAAATGCGATCTACACTGCTGAACGTTATCTGGTAGATAACATCATGACACAGGGAAATGCTTATGACTGAGATGATATGTAGGTAATCAGAACCGTTCACTCTAAGTAATATTGCGTTTTAACAACTCGCACTTCCTGTCCACTCCCAGACGCTTTGTTTCCACTCATTTCATCAACCCAAAGCTAATAAAACGGATAACATCACTCATTAAACTAAAATGCCTTTTGTCCTCGGATGACATTCTTAAACACGCATTCGCTCAAGCTGCGGTCATTAAATTAAAACAAAAGCAATGTCAAGACCTACGTCAGATTTTCCGGACTTTTATATGATACGCCCGCATGATCTACAGCGAACTTTTGCACGACACCGAAGAGGCATAACAATAAAATCGACAATAAATCATTTCGCACAAAAGTGCGCGTCGTAAAGTCTGTGACCACACAGACATTGTCGACATTCAAAGTCGACAAAATGAGTGCAGAAAGGAAAAGGAAGTCTTCATTACGAGATGCATGTGGACATGATTATGACCGCGGCATTTCACGTTGCTTCCCGAGGTTGAGGGTTGAACTCGGCGAAACAGCAAATGCATAGAGTTTTGGTGATTACCATAGAGATTTCTTCCAGATTAGATCGTTCCATCTACATGAGTACATCTCTGTTAATCTGATTGAAGTAAGAAATGAGGGGGAAATCAATTTGAATGAGTCCGCGTAACTGCCATTTCGAGAGACAACAACGACAACGACGACGTACATATGTATGTTAGTCTTCAGAGGTGCATATACCATCTTCATTCCATGGTTGGTGAAACAGAAAATCCCATTCCAAAGTGCACACATTACTCTCGTTGTCGAGACCCGTCCAAAGACGAGTTTTTGAATTGAAGAGACATGCCGTCTCTCTATTCATATAGTGGTGATCACCACATTTTCCCATAAATACAAGTAACTACTCGACTCATCAACTCGCGTATATGTACATCTGAAATAAAACCACCGAATAACAGTTCTGTGCTTCCTCCTGGGATCGCATATTACTCAGTATTTTCATTCATTTATTCGGTTGCAGCAGATCATTGCGCAGCTCAGTAGTAGGCATCTTTCATGCGCAAATTAAATTGCCCAAGCGCTGCCAGAAAGTAACGACATTAGCAGACCTAGCCGTTTTGGTTGGAGGGAGCGATGTTGTTTGTCTCGGTGTGTCGCGGTCCCTGTTGCTGTTGAATTGCCAGAAGTAGCAAATAGAGTGCTTTGAACTATGAACTGTTTCTTCACATGGCTGCCGGTTGTTGCTTGGTATAGTAGCTGCTTTTGGATTATTTGCTAACTTGTTTGCTACGGATTGCATAACCTTTTTCGTTTCTGATGGGAAGAGGAGAAGAACTGCATTTGGTTAGCGGTACGATGACTAAATGGGAAGTGAAAAGGTTTAGATTTAGGTTTTAAGTTGCCTCTAAATGAATAGGGAGGGACGACGACGTGACAACACGACCCTGTTGCTTGCTACTGCTACCATAGCTACCGACGGTGATGGTAATGATATGGGTACGAGTATATAGTTTCAACGAAGACATAGCAGACACATGCATTCGAATAGCTGGGTGTAGTCTTACTAGATTTTCGGTCAATCATGCTAATGACTTCAGTGAAGCCACGTTTATGGGCATACATATCAGTGTTGTTCTTCTATCTTACTATCATAAATCGTAAAATCCTCTTTTCAGTTTGTACACACTCTTACTTCTATTATACATTCATTCATACACACAAACGACTTCGTGGGAAAGTTTCCATCTACTTAACATTGACCTCTTTCAACCAATATCCAACGTTATAGCAATCAAACAAGCAACTTTCATTCTATTCTAATCTTTTCCTTCCATTTTATAGGGGCAAATTCGCTGCTGTCCGTCGAGCGATTCACAAGAAATCAGGCGTACATTATGCTGCGAAATTTCTAAAACGCCGCCGTCGAGCTCAGTCATCGGATAAAGAGATAAAACACGAGATTGCCGTACTGATGCTCTGCGCGGGATCCGACAACATTGTCAAATTAAATGCCGTTCACGAGTCCAGATCAGATACGGCTCTTCTATTAGAATTGTAAGTATCCAAGTGAAATAGTGTGAGTGATGATGATCTGACAAAACGAATCAATTTTAATTTATTTTATAGAGCGACCGGGGGAGAGCTACAGACATTTCTGGATAACGAAGAATCCCTAAGCGAAGCACAGACACGAGTTTGTATGCGTGAAGTACTTAAAGCCCTTCAGTTCCTGCACAAACGTTCAATAGCACATTTGGACTTAAAGCCACAGAATATTTTGCTCACCGGTGAAAGGATCGAGGGTAAGTCTCTCTCACTCTATCTGTCGACTATGCCACATACATAAATCACGGTAATCGCGGCACGAACTTTGACTTGACTTGCTGCCTCCTGTATGCTTTGCGGTTAGACAACTTGCAAAACAGCGATTTTATGCTTTTGGCTGGCACTCTATCGAACCAGCCATTTATGTATGCCACACGATAGTATGGTATTGCAGGGAAAGTTCGTTCGTCTTGGCGGAAGATTTACTGCATATGAATGCAAAGAATTACAGAATTATCAGATCAAGGCCATTGGCTGGCTCTTGTGAGAGTCTGCATATCTTTAAGTGTAAATGAATCGACCCAGTATGTGGGAAAGATTCTACGTTTCGATAGCACTACGTTCTCAGATCGATGAATGCATCAACAACATTTCATTTCCTTTTGTTATTATGCATACAATTTAAATGTTAACCATTTCCTCTTTCACAGATGGTCTTAAACTATGCGACTTTGGCATTTCCCGTGTGGTAGCCAATGGCAGTAATGTTCGTGAAATACTTGGAACGCCAGATTATGTAGCACCCGAAGTACTACAATATGAGCCATTGTCCCTGCAGACAGATATTTGGTCTGTAGGCGTTTTGACATATGTCCTCCTGTCGGGTTTCTCGCCATTCGGTGGCGATACTAAACAAGAGACCTTCCTAAACATATCACAGTGTGCCCTCACGTTTCCAGAGAAACTCTTTAAAGGAGTATCAGTCCATGCCATCGATTTTATACGACGAGCGTTGCGTATTAAACCAAAGTAAGTATTCTATTTAGTTTACAAAAATCAGATACAATATGTAGTAACAAATGTGTGTTGTTTTTAGTGAACGCATGACAGCATCAGGATGTCTGGAACACATTTGGTTACGTGACGAGATGTCAGTCGATAGAAAGATCCTTAACATATCCACAGCTCACGATGATCTGTCGTCGAATGGTGGCGGCGGTCGTGGTGGTAACGATGGTCATTCCGACGATGAGGAAGATGACGACGAGAATAGTAGCAGCAGTAGTAGTGATAGTAGTACCAATCAGGGAATGAATGGCATGACTAATGGTACCAAGAAAATGATGCACAACGTAACAACAAGAAATAGTAGTACTTCATCATCGGTAGGCACTGCAAATGGTGGCTCATTAGTCAAACAACAACAACAACAGCAGCATAATGGCTATCAACAACAACCACAACAACATGATATGAATCCGCCAACAACTCGTCGTTATTCGTCCGATGCAAATAAGGAGAATACTTTTTTACGAAAACCATCATCGATGAGCAGCACCGGTAGCAATAGCACATCGACTAATTCGTCAATATCCTGCAAATTGAATGGATCCGTAACCGCAATCAATACTATGCAACAACAACAATTACAATTGCCACACACAACAAATGGTTCGTCGACAACACCATGCTTATTCCCAGATGCACCCACCACACCAAAAGTAATACGCAAAGCACCAACTTCCGAGTCGTCGCCGACCAGTGTTAAGGCCTTGGTTAAGAAGTTCCAGCTGGAAAGTGCACAACAACCCCTACAGGCACCCAGCTTACTACTAAAAGAGGCCCATCATAACAACAATAACAATAATAACAACAATAGTGATAGGAAATACAATGGTCATATGATTCATCATCAATTCAATAGTACTTCCTCTTCTTCTTCCTCATCCTCATCCTCCTCCAAGTATCATCATAGTCATAATAATAGTAGTATTCGTAAAGGTAATGGAATAACGACAACGACATTAATCCACCAGCAACTGAAATCAACGACAGATGTAGTCGCCAGCTTAACTAATGGTAGCGGACATTGTACATCTGGATCAGGAGCAGTGGTAGCAACACCAGTATCTGCAGTGGCGTCATCGTCATCCTCGTCTTCATCATCATCATCTGTCGCAGGAGCAACGGGAGCGATGCCTAATAGCAGTAATAGCTCTACCGCCACCGCCACCTATAAAACAAGTTGTGTCTTTTGTTTGACTTGCAGCGGTCCCGGATGCCGGCATTCGGGTACATCGTCTGCCAATAAGGCCACAACAAATAGCATCGGTCTGGATCAGGGTATCATCTGTTAGCTAAGGGCCAGCAGGGCTCGGAGGAACGCCAAAAGTTTCTTCCATCGTTTTCTATGTTGCATGTAATATTCGTTACACAATTAGAGATATCTGAAATGCGTTATTATTACTATTATTTAGTTTTCTTTTGATTTTTATTTTCTTTTCTAATTAATATTTTTTTTTTTTGTTTTCGTATTTTTTATTTAAATCAAATAATGAATAAAACAAATTCGTAGGTAATTAAGAACCTAGGCGTGTAAGCATATATCGAATAGGAAAAAATAAATTGTAATAATTAAATGAATACACCGCTTAACAAATGCGCATAAATAAAAGTCAAAGAAACAAAACAAAACGACAAAAGTAATCAATTGATCCGCGAGTGATGATGAGATGAGGATGATATGATAAAAAACAAAAAGAGAGGCGGCAGCTGAACGAGACGACAAACCTACATAGAGCGCCATTTGATAACGATAGGTTTATGTTATAACTATTCTAAAAAAAAAAAAAATTGAAAACAAAAAAGGAGGGAAGGAATTATATATGGTAATAATAAACAATTGATGTATTAAAAATGGTTTTATATATTATATATATTTTTAAATTTATTTTCAATTCAATTTTCTAAATAATTTATTAAAAAACAAAATGAGATATATGTTTCCACTATAACGAAGGGAATATACATTTAAATTATATGAAAGATAGGAAAGAAATAGAACTTTGTATAGAGAGAAAATCGAAAATTAATAATTCGATTAAATTCGATAAAAAGAAAATGTTCTTTTCTAATAAATAAATAAATAATGAAAAATAAAAACGAAAAGGAATTGCGCACAGTAATATTCGCAAATTAAATTTAATTTATTTAATCTTCTATTTTCTATTCGTTTTCTGTTCTATTTTTTTTTTTTTTCTATTTTAATTTTATGCAAAAATAAAGAATTGATTTTTTCTTAAAAACGAAATACATTTTTTCTTTCTTATTGTTTTGCTTAGTTTTTCTCTTTGTTTTCTTGTTTTATTGTGACAAAGATGATTTTCAAGAAGAGAAAAAGAAAGAAATCCTTTTCGATTGAGTTATGAGGAACAGCAGAAACGGTTGTCGCATTTCGTGTAGTTAAACAAAATCTATAACTTAAATATTTAAATTTAATTTTTCGTTTTTTTTTTTAAAACATTTTTAGCTTACAGGCATTTTTGTATTTTAATTTGATATCAGAAAATATATAGATACAGAAAATGGGTTAGTAGTTTAAGAAGAAATCACATAGCTAAAGAAAGAGATAAAGTTAAAAAAAAAATTAGAGAATGGGAAGGAATAAGATATAAATTAGTCTTCAAAGCAGAAAATAGAACTTATGGCAGTGTTGTTGTTTAATGTTTATGGAAAGGATTAAAACTAAAACAAACAAAAAACAAATGTAACATGTTAGTAGCAATTGTTCGCGTGGCTCTACCTACAAAAAGCTAAAACAAAATATGTATACTCTATAACCTTCAAGATAAATTAATCATTCCTATCCTGTACACTTTGTTCTGTGCTTCACTCGGCTCGAAAGTAGATGCAGAATAGGATACTATAATCATATTTATTGGAACGCGCGTTTAATCTATCGGAAGCAAGCATTGTAGAATCGTAACGAATTAGAGAAAAATATAGAATAAACTCGTTTGCAAAGTAGTCACAGTATGCATTTCGATATAGACATACTTTCACATACACGCTACACTTTTACACAAACTCGATGAATGGTTTTGTTACTTCCTTATTATTTGTTTAATTATATGTATCTTTAATTTTATTCCTTAAACACCGATACCATAACGAGTGATTGCGGGAAAAAACTAATTAAATGAAAAGAAATCACTTTTTCTTTTGTTTTTTCTTGCCCTCACTCGCTTGAGGATCTATGTACTTCTGCTAAGTGTTAGTTAAGAAAGACATATTTATTCATAATAAACGAACGGAAGACACATGTATGAAAGTGGAAAACAATTGATATTTAAATATTAAACAATTTTATTTAAAATTAAGTCAAAAAAACAGAAAACAAAAAATTAACCGACAGCGAGTACATAAATATTTTTGTGTAACTTTAAATGTATTTACTATGAATTATGATTATTGTATGAATTCTGAAGTGAAGCGAAAACAATTAATAAAACAAACAAATACAATCTACATAATTGCAAAAAAACTAAATAAATACATTTTTGTTTGTTATTTGTGAGCGACTTTTTGTTTGTTATTTGTGAGCGACTGTAAGGAAGATGAAAGTATAAGGTGGGCCATCTTGTGGGTTTTTTTTAAATCTTCTTTGCGGGCGCTACAGTTCGGGGTGAACCTGGGCCTCAGCCAACATGCCCCTCCAACTAGCAAGATATTTTGCTAGGTTTTTCCATTGCAGCACACCCAGTTGGCTGAGGTCCCCTTACACCTGTGTGCGCCATCTTAAGTGCGGCCGTCCTCTGCTTCTTCGTTTCTCGGGGTTGGATTCAAAGACTCTCCGGGCTGGAGCTGTGGTGTCCATTCGTTCTACATGGCCCAGCCATCTGAGGCGTAGAATCCGTAGACGCCTGACTAGGCTCATGTCGTGATTGAATCTTTTCCTCCAACCCCCTTCTGCGTTTAAAGGCCCGAAAAACCTCGAATCTTTTTCCCGAACCGACCAAGGGCTTCCAAATCTGCTTTTGATAGTGTTCATGCTTCTGGGCCGTAAAGCAGGACCGGAATGATAAGGGTTTTATATAGAGTCAACTTTGTCGTTCGGGATAGGGCTCTAGTACTCAATTGCCTTCTGAGCCCAAAGAAACAGCGACTGGCAAGAGTGATTCTGTGTTTGATTTCGGAACTGATGTCGTTGTTCCAGATCACTGCAGAGCCAAGGTAGACGAAGTCCTTAACTACCTCGAACCTATATCTGCCAATACAAACGTTCTGGTCAAGACGTCGGTGGTGAGCGTCCTTTTTTAATGACAGCATATATTTAGTTTTGCCCTCGTTTACTGCCAGACCAACTTTCGCCGCCTCGAACTCATTATCGCAAACGCCTCATTGACATCTCGCTGTGATCTACCTATTATGTCAATATCGTCGGCATAACAACGAGTTGCAAGGATTTGAAATAGATTTTGCCTCTTGTATTGGCCAGTGATTTTTGCACAATCATTTCCAATATGATGTTGAAGAAATCACATCGCCCTGTTTCCCGATTCGGATGGACCAGCGAGCATTCTCCAAAGTCATCCTGCATAGTCTGATGAGTTTAGCAGGAATGGCAAAGGTAGGCATAGCGTTGTATAGCTCGTCTCTAATTACGCTGTCGTATGCGGCTTTGAAGTCGACAAGTAGATGGTGAGTGGCGACCTGAAATTCATTGCTTTTTTCTAGGATCTGCCGTAGTGTGAAGATTTGGTCGACCTATCAGCTTATTTACAAAAGGCTTCAGGTATTCGCACAAAACGGCAGAGTAGATTTTGTAGGCGATGTTAAGGAGACTTATTCCTCTGTAGTTGGCGCAATCATAGGGGTCTCCTTTCTTGTGGATCGGGCATACGATGCTGAGACTCCATTCCTCGGGCATGCTTTCCTCTGGCCATATCTTACAGATGAGCTGGTAGATGCTCCTAACCAGGTCATCCCCAGCAGACAGTCCGTCTGCGCCAGCAGCTTAATTCGACTTGAGTTTCGATATGGCAATCTTAACTTCGTTGAGGTCAGGGGGACGGAGTTCTCTGCGGTCTTCGTCGATTTGAAATGGATCATTCAGCCTGACAGCGGTATATTGACTAACATCGCCGTTATACAGTCTGCAGAAGTGGTTTTTCCATATTCTCAGCATCGACTGCGACTCTTATCTCTGCAGGCTTCCGTTCTGGCATTATAACCTTGACATGTTCGCTTTACCTGTTGATAATACTTTCGAACGTCACGCCCGCAGTAACACCTCTCTAAATTCTCAATCGCGCGCTTCTCGTGCTCTTTCTTCATAGGTTGAAAATAACACTGACAGCTATTTCCCGCTCGAAATCTTGACAGGAAGTCAGTATCATACCTCCGCGGAACGAAATGAGTCGCTTTACGCTTGAACAACTTTGGGAGATATTGAAAACTTATTTCTCATGCCCAAACGGTGAATTTTTTGAAAATAAATGTTGGCCGAAATGAAGCACCCACCGCAACTGCTGTATGCAAGTTTGTGCAAAAAGTTCGTGAGACTGGTATGCTTATAGACAACACTCATTGTCCCCGTCGTCTTACGGTGCGCACAGATGAGAATGTGGCTAAGGTGGCCGAGACTGTGAGACTCATTCCACGAAAATCAACTCGCCAACGACTCAACAGCTCAACATTTCACGCACTAGCCTGAGGAGAATTCTGCACAAAGATCTCGGATTATTCGCTTACAAGGTCCAATTGACTCAGCAATTGAAGGCGCACGACCATTCGCTTCGTTATCGCTTCGCAGTTTGGGCCTTAGGGCAGCTTGAGTTGAACAACGATTTTTGGCGAAAAATCTTTTCTGACGAAACCCATTTGCATCTCGGCGGCTACAAACAAAATTGCCACATCTGGAGCTCGGAAAATCCGGACCTTATTGTCAACAACCCAATGCATCCACAGAGAGCTCGGTGCGGATTGTGGAGTGGTGGCATCATTGGACCTTTTTTCATCGAAAATGAGGCTGGAAACAACGTTTCGATGGGCATTACAGAGCCATGTTAACCGACTTTTTTTTTTACTGAAATTGAAAATATGGTTTTGGACGACCTCTGCAGAATGGCGCGCCATTCCACCCAGCCAATGCCACAATCGATCTTTTGGGCACCAAATTGCCAAATCATGTTATCAGGCGTCAATTGGCCACCTCGGAGCGGCCAACCGTACTACTAGCATCTGAGAGCAATTAAATAAAGCGCAGGAATAACTAATGAATGGTAAGAAATTTCGTAAGTAATACATTTTTTCGAGTTGTGAAAATAAACATTTTATTGCACATCATTCAATTGATTATATGTAAACTTCATCAGTACATTCTCCATCTGTCCATCCAATCGTAGTTATAATTGGTTTGTGGTAACTAAAGTAGGAAACATACAATTGCATTTCAATTTTATCTAAGTATCTCGAAAAAACGCCAGGTCAGAATGCCCAGCCAAAACGCCCAGCCAGACCACCCAGCCAGAACGACCAGTTAGACTACCCAGTCCGACCGCCCAGTCAGCCCGTCAAGTCCGGCCGCTCTGTCAGCCCGTCAAGTCCGACCGTCCGGCTACACCAACAAGTAAAGCCGTCCGACCAAACCGCCCACCCAGTCAGCCCGTCAAGTCCGACCGCCCAGCCGTGCCGTCCGGCTAGACCAACGAGTAAAGCCGTCCAGCCAAACCGTCCAGTCCGACCGTCCAAAACGTCCATTCAAACTGACCAGTCAGACCGCCCAGTCCGACCACCCTGTCAGACCGCTCAATCTGACCGCCCAGTCCGACTACCCTGTCAGACCGCTCAGTCCGACCACCCTGTCAGACCGCTCAGTCCGACCACCCAGCCAGATCGTCCGGCCAGACCGCTCAGTCCGACCACCCAGTGCGACCTTCCAGCCAGAACGCCCAGCTGTACCACCCTGTCAGACCGCCCAGTCCAACCACCCAATGCGACCTTCCAGCCAGACCGCCCACCCTGTCAGACTGCTCAGTCCAACCACCCAGCCAGACCGCCCAGTCCGACCACCCAGCCAGATCGTCCGGCCAGACCGCCCAGTCCGACCACCCAGTGCGACCTTCCAGCCAGAACGCCCAGCTGTACCAATTCAATTCAATTCTTCAATTCTTTCTTTATTGATACATCATAAGTAATTAACATTTTGATATAATTATCTGCAAAGCCTTAGGGGCTTATCTGCAGAAGATTGGTTACACAGTATTCTTTCACATGTGAGTTGAGCTATCTACATATGTATACATTTTTTAAATTTCGTGTTTACAAAAATTGACTAAATTAACATCAATACACGTTTACGTGCCTCATTTATTCTTTCCTATTCTATGTCAAAAACAACTGTTTTACTTTTTTCAATAAAAGGGGCTTTGAGAGATTTTTAAAATTAGTTGGAAGTTCATTAAATATTTTGGGGACTACTACTTCATATCGCCTTCGCCCGTACTCGTTCCAATGCCGTTGGATGTTGTATCGTCCTTGTTGTCTTCTTCGTGTGTTGAGGTTATGTTGCGCTGCAATTTTGTAAGTGTCATCGTTCCAGAATCTTGAGATAACTTCCATCTTATACAGCTGTTCGATGTTAAGCAGTTTCGCACTGTTGCTGTTTTGTTGTCGATTGTAGTGATGTCCTGTCTTTGCGCGATGTATCATTTTGTGGATTCTTGTTTGTATATTCTGCAGTGACCGCATCTGAGGCGCATTTCCCCATGCCAATATACCATGTCGTAGACGAGATTCCACTAATCCAAAGTAGCACTGTCGTAGAACATCTTCCGTGCATACGTTACTGAGATGGAAAAGGGCATAAGTTGACTGCCGTAGTTTTGTCTCAAGTTCTCTTATATGGTAGCTCCATTTGAAATTGTAGTCTACGATGACCCCTAGATATTTGTAGGTTGACACGCTTTCGATAAAAGTTTCGCAGCTGTCATCTTTTTCAAGTTGCATAGGGTTCTTTGCGTTATGAAGGCAGTTGGTGTCATGTATCTTAATTTTTGATAGTACTTTTAGGATATGCGGTGGGCGTATGTGCATCATTTTTGTCTTCTTTGCATTGATCAAGAGACCGTGATCATGGCACCAGGTAGTTACCGCATTGAATTCCTCTTGCATTATTTGTATTGCCTTCTCGGCACATCTGTGATTGACAACTATAGCTGTATCGTCTGCGTACGCGTATCCCCTACTCTGACGAAGAACAGAAAGAAGATCATTTATATATATAATGAAAAGTAGTGGACCGAGTTTTGATCCTTGCGGTACTCCGTATATTGATTGTTTTGGGTTGCTATAGTGGTCTTTAATTTTAACTTTAAAGCTACGGTTTTCTAGGTAGCTTTCGAACCACTTTAATATCACACCACGTACACCGATTCTGTCTAGCTGTCGTAATATATTCCCATGGCTCAAGGTGTCGAAGGCCTTTTTAAAGTCGATGAAAAGAACTATTGTGCTATGATTTCTATTCAGGCTACTATTTATTTGATTGGTGAACTCTCCCAAAAGCTGATTTATACTTCTGTTCTTTCGAAACCCGAATTGGTTTTTGTTTAAAATATTGTTTCTTTCTAGGTATTGATATAGTCTTTCCGCTATTACCCCCTCTAGTACTTTGTCTACTACTGACAGGATAGAAATTGGTCTATAGTTTAATATGTCATTTTTTGTACCACTCTTGTATATTGGCCTTACTATAGAGACTTTAAGCATGTCAGGAACATGAGACTGTGTTATGCTTTTATTGATCAGTTTGCATATTAAGGGTGATAGAATTATAGCGAATTCCTTAAGGTCCTTCGGTCGTATGCCATCTATTCCTGGTGATTTGTTGTCACTTAGTGTACATAATATATTCTGCACTTCTCTCACAGTCACTTCCTCCAGATACATTGAGCATACTGCACTTGACGACGTTGTGCCGAAAAAAGTTTTCCGACTGCACTGATGCACTATGTTGCTAATCTCACATGATAGTTGATTTGCAAACTTGTTCGCTAGACTTTCTATGTTGGATTCACTTGCAAAGTTTTTGGACAGGGTGTCATCCAGATTTAGAGATACTCTTCCCAATATGCGGTTAACGAGCTGCCATGTTTGTTTTGGGTTTGCTTTTGCAATGCGAAATTTCTCTTTGTAATATCCAAATTTTGTGGCATTTATCCTCTTGTTTAAGGTGTTTCGAAAAGCTTTGTAGTCACTTTCATATTCTTGGTTTCTTCTATTGTTCTTGTATCTTCTGTATAATCTGTCCCGTTCTTTGCAAGCCTGCTTAAGTTCCTTTGTCATCCATTCACACTCGACATTTCTTCGCTTTTCTTTTTTTGTCATTGTAGCTTCTTTCAGAATTTCCATGTACCTTTTTCTGAATTGTTCATAGATTTCGTTTACGCAGTCATATCTTTCAATTTGATCCCAATTAGTATTATTTATTCCTTCTGCAATTTTACGCATATTAATGTATTGCTGCATAGTTTTGGGCCTCCTTTCTGTGCTATTTTGCGTAACAAGCCTGGAGAATGTAGCATAGTGATCGGATATGTTTAGTTTTATAACCGCTGACTCTATTCTTTTGCCTATGGCACGAACTAAGATGTGATCTATGAGAGTGCTTGTGTTTCGAGCGAGATCGGTTCGAGTGTCAGATTCTATGACATTGCATAGCCCTTTCGATGCAATCATTGATAGATATTTTTTTGCATGGGATTCATTCTGTTCTTTGACATTGAGGTTCATATCACCAAGAATCACTAGCGTTTCTTTCTTTCCCACCATATCGATGTTTGCTGCCAGTTCATTAATGAATTCGTTTATGTATGGGTGTGGCGGTCTGTAGACACAGATTGTTGTGGCTTTAAGCTCATCACGCTTAATTTTCAATATCAAACTATCATACAAACCGGTTTCTGACTCACTTCCAATGAATTTTTCTTCAAGTTCGTATGTAATGTTATCTTTCAAAAATATTGCGATGCCACCACGTCCTGTTTGTCTGTTTGAGTATTCGCAATTAAAACCATTTATTTTATATAAGTTGTTTTCTTCTTTATATATATTCATTTCTGTTACTGCAATTAAGTCTAGGTCTTGCAGTAAATCACTAATACTTAACATAAATGCATTCCAGTTTTTTCTTGCTGACCTTATGTTAAGATGTAAGCACGAAAATCCGTTTCTGTATTTTATATATTTTTCTATTTCTGTTTGTGTTTTTAGATTAATAAAATTTACATTTAAAATTTCACTTAATTCATTTTCATTCATGTGTATGTATACTTTTGGTCGCAAATGTGCATCATTATATTAATTTTATGTTATGCTCTCATTTTCTCTATATCGTTCTCAGTGGCTATTTCGATGACGCGGCCACCGTCTGTTTTCCTGACTAGAATTTTGTTGTTGGCAAACCAAACGTACTTCCAATTTACGGCTTTTGCTTGTGTTTTTGCCAGCCATAGCATTTTCTTATTGTGGGCTGTGAGGAGAGTGCTTATATAAACATTTTGTTTGGCATATACCGGGTTTTGTTCTTTGTTCATTACGTCACACACCTGTTCATACTTAATTGTGCCAGTTGCTTTTGATTTTTGGAGGAATATTTGTTTGGTTTGTTTCCGTGAGAACCTAACTGCCATATTCGTCAGTTGTTTGTTCTTCCTGTCGGGATATGTACGAATGTCATCTATATCCGACTCTTTTATTTCGGCGTTTATTGCTTTGCCCACCGCAGCGACAATGTCAAGCGCGTTATCGTTGTTACGTATAGGGATATTTTTTATTTCGACGCTATTTTCTAATTGTCTTTGATCTAGTTCGTTAACCCTCGCTTGTAAATTCGCTATAATGTCATCTTTGATTTTATTTTGTCTCTTGTATTCGCCAATTTCATTCATCAGCTTTTCGATTAGTTCGTTGTTTTTTGTCAATGCGCTGTTAATTTCGTCGTACTTCGTGCTAGTGAACTCAACTGCCTTTGCATAGTCCTTGATCATTTTTTTGATTTCTATTAAATCATTTTGTACAGACTGAGATGTTTCCTGTTGCAGTGAGTCACTTTGTGTACTTGTGCCTGCTGTTGAGCGTGGGGACTCCGTTGGTCTGGCTCTTTTTGATGATTGGACGTCTTCATCAGTCCTGGTTTTTCCTCTACATATACCACATTTCCACGAATTTTTTGTTTGTGTGGTCATTTTCCTATATGTAGTGTAGGAGACAGAGGAGCACTCAAAGTGAAATTGACCTTTACACGCTGAGCATGAAATAAAATCTCCGTCAGCGGGAAGAGGATCGTTGCACCTAGTACATTTAGCCATAATAAATAATGTTTACCGTTTAAATGTTTATTTTTTATAACGAATTGTGCAAAAAAAAAAGAGCGCAGTTCACTATTCAATAAATCGAAATCACAATTCAAATAAAATCAAAACCGTTGACTGTGTTTTAATAATTTTACGGGTAATTTAATCTGGACTTTTAGAGAACACGTCTTAAGCTCACGAACTCACTGGTTGAACCATGTCAAACCGCCCAGTCCAACCACCCAATGCGACCTTCCAGCCAGACCGCCCACCCTGTCAGAACACTCAGTCCAACCACCCAGCCAGACCGCCCAGTCCGACCTTCCAGCCAGACCGCCCAGTCCGACCTTCCAGCCAGACCGCCCAGTCCGTTCACCCTGTCAGACCGCCCAGTCCGACCACCCAGCCAGATCATCCGGGCAGACCGCCCAGTCCGACCACCCAGTGCGACCTTCCAGCCAGAACGCCCAGCTGTACCACCCTGTCAGACCGCTCAGTCCGACCACCCAATGCGACATTCCAGCCAGACCGCCCACCTTGTCAGACCACTCAGTCCAACCACCCAGCCAGACCTTCCAGCCAGACCGTCCAGTCCGTTCACCCTGTCAGACCGCCCAGTCCGACCTTCCAGCCAGACCGCCCAGTCCGTTCACCCTGTCAGACCGCCAGTCCGACCACCCAGCCAGATCAACCGGCCAGACCGCCCAGTCCGACCACCCAGTGCGACCTTCCAGCCAGAACGCCCAGCTGTACCATTCTGTCAGACCGCTCAGTCCGACCACCCAATGCGACCTTCCAGCCAGACCGCCCAGTCCGTTCACCCTGTCAGACCGCCAGTCCGACCACCCAGCCAAATCGTCCGGCCAGGCCGCCCAGTCCGACCACCCAGTGCGACCTTCCAGCCAGAACGCCCAGCTGTACCACCCTATCAGACCGCTCAGTCCAACCACACAGCCAGACCGCTCAGTCTGACCTTCCAGACGGACCGCCCAGTCCGTTCACCCTGTCAGACTGCTCAGTCCAACTACCCAGCCAGACCGCTCAGTCTGACCTTCCAGCCAGTCCGTTCACCCTGTCAGACCGCTCAGTCCAACTACCCAGCCAGACCTTCCAGCCAGACCGCCCAGTCCGTTCACCCTGTCAGACCGCCCAGTCCGACCTTCCAGCCAGACCGCCCAGTCCGTTCACCCTGTCAGACCGCCAGTCCGACCACCCAGTCAGATCGTCCGGCCAGACCGCCCAGTCCGACCACCCAGTGCGACCTTCCAGCCAGAACGCCCAGCTGTACCACCCTGTCAGACCGCTCAGTCTGACCTTCCAGCCAGACCGCTCAGTCCAACTACCCAGGCAGACCGCCCAGTGCGACCTTCCAGCCAGACCGCCCAGTCCGTTCACCCTGTCAGACCGCCAGTCCGACCACCCAGTCAGATCGTCCGGCCAGGCCGCCCAGTCCGACCTTCCAGCCAGAACGCCCAGCTGTACCACCCTGTCAGACCGCTCAGTCCAACCACCCAGCCAGACCGCTCAGTCTGACCTTCCAGCCAGACCTCCCAGTCCGTTCACCCTGTCAGGCCAGAGCGCTCCTTCAGACCCCCCAGTCCGACCGCCGGACCGTTCGGTCAGGCCACCAGTCCGCCCGCCCAGTCTGACCTTCCAGCCAGACTGCCCAGCGCGACCTTCAAGCCAGAGCGCCCCTTCAGCCCGACCACCCTGTCTGAGCCCTCAGTCCGACCTTCCAACCAGACCGTCCGGCCAGAGCGCCCCTACAGCCAGGCCACCAGTGGCAAACCGCCTCGTCAGCCCGCCCATCCGTCCAGACCACCAGTCTGACCACCCAGTCCGACCGCCGAGATTAAATGATTTCTTACTTTTTAGTATTAGAAACGCTAACTGCCAAGTAATACTTAGGTAGCAATCGGCTTGAAGTGGGTGTGAATTATAAAATGAACCAAATTTTGTCAAACATTTCTCACGTTTTTTTTAGTTATTTAATTTCTAACAAAAAACGGCGATTTTGCTGGAAACTTAACCAGTAATTGCGTAATTGCGCGTCGAATGAAATCAGTCCCATGTCGATATTGTCTTTGGTTCTCGAGATAATCGAGACCAAAAATTCCGAACGCACATACGTACACAGACATTTGGATTCCACCTTGAAACGTGGAGATATATCAAAATTTGGAATTCGCAAAATCGGCCCCAATACAATAACTTCCTACTAGGAAGTTAAAAATAAAGTGTTTCGAAACAACAACAAGCGATACGGACGGATACAAGGCTGACGATCCTTGTAAACGATTAAATGACCTGCGAGTCTGCACTTGGGATGTGAGGTCGGATTCAGACGCGCATTCGTTGTTCGAGGGAGGATCCGACAAAAAGTTTTAAGATTTCGGGATTAGCTGGTATGTGCTCACGCCCCAACCGAAGAGAAGGACGATGGACTCAAAGGCGACTTCTACGATCACCTAGACAGAATATATGCCCAATGATACAGTTACTATATAAAAATAGATTTTAATGCGAAACTGGGCAAAGATGATATATTTGAGTCGATCACGACACCACGTCCGAAAACGGACATGGGCTACTTGACTTCCTGGTGGAGCGTAATCTTCTTCTAGCTCACACACGATTCCCTCATCTCAACATCCACAAGCGAACCTGGCTATCACCTGATCAGTCGACCATCAATTAGATTGATTACGTTGCGATTGACGCCGGACACTCCTCCTCCAGCATCCTAGATGTACGAACTTTCCGAGGAGCCAACATCGACTCGGATCACTACCTTGTTTGGCTACAACAAGGTGCCGCGGAGTCGAGCTGGACAACGAAAGTTTGACGTGTGAAAGCTACAATCGCAGGAGACCGCTAGGATCTTTGCCGATCGAGTTTCCCTCAATCTCTTGCAATTCCTGACGACACCAGCACAATTCACTGAACAACAATAGGAGCATTTTCAATGCGCAATCAGATACGTTGCCTCTGATGTATTGGGTTTTAAGTTACCGCCAGCTAGAAACCCCTGGTTTGATGAGCAATGCGGGAAAGGCAATGTAGCAAAGCAAAACGCCTACAAAGCCATGCTATATAGACGGACGAGAGCCGCCCGTGAACATTACGAGCAGAAAAGGAGAGAGGAACACACACTTTTAATGAAGAAAAAAAGAGAGCATGAAAAGCGTCAGATCGAGGAGATGGAGAGACGCTTCCCCAGGAATAACGCTCGCAAGTTTTACGAAAAATTAAAACGAACATGCCAGGGTTATAAAAACAGAGCGGAAGTAGTAGAGTCACAGTCGATGTTGAGAATATTGAAGGAACACTTGTGTAGACAAGTGTCAAGTCGCTTAACAGCGACGAAAGATTGAATACCGTTGTCAGGCAGAATAATCCATTCACAACGGACAAAGATGTAAGAAAATTCCGTCCAACCGACCTAAATTAAATTAGGCTGACAATTTCGAAGCTTAACGCTAATAAGGCCGCGGACGCAGACAGCCTGTCTGCACAGCGAAATAAACATTCGATGGCGTTGATGTTATCGGGACCCGAACTCGTCTATCGTGCGTCAGAATCCAACACGCTAACCACTGCGCCACGGCGCCTTGGTCTTACCTTCTTCTTCTTAGCGGGCGCTACAACTAGCACGATCTTTTACTAGCCTTTTCCATTGCCGCACACCCAGTTGGCTGAGGTCTCCTTCTACCTGTATGCGCCATCTTAAGTGCGGCCGTCCTCTGCTTCTTCGTCTCTCGGGGTTGGATTCAAACACTCTCCGGGCTGGAGCTGTGGTGTCCAATCGTTCTACATGGCTAGAGTCATGTCTCTGTACAGTCCGTAAGGTTCGTGATTGAATCTTTTCCTCCACCCCATTCTGCGTTTATAGGCCCGAAAATCACTCGCAGAATCTTTCCCTCGAACCGAACAAGGGCTTCCAAATCTGCTTTTGATAGTGTTCATGCTTCTGGGCCGTGTAGCAGGACCGGGATGATAAGGGTCTTATATAGACTCAACTTTTTCGTTCGGGATAGGGCTCTATTAAAGAAACAGCGACTGGCAAGAGTGATTCTGCGTTTGATTTCGGAACTGATGTCGTTGTTCCAGGTCACTGCGGAGCCAAGGTAGTCGAAGTCCTTAACTACATCGAAATTATATCTGCCAATACAAGCGTTCTGGCGAAGACGTCGGTGGTGAGCGTCCTTTTTTGATGACAGCGTATATTTAGTTTTGCTCTCGTTCGTTTTGCTCAGGTCATTTCCAGCAGTTTTGAAGAGCTCAGCAGACAGTCCTCTGCTACAGTAGCTTTATTCGACTTGAGTTTCAATATGGCAATCTTGACTTTGTCGAGGTCAGGGGGACAGAATTATCTGCGGTGTTTTCATTTTAATTTTTTCATTTTATCAATGGGTCGTTCTGCCTGACAGCGGTATATTGACTAACATCGCCGTTATACAGTCTGCAGAAGTGTTTTTTCCACATTCTCAGCATCGACTGTGATTCTACTACTAGGTGCACGCTCTCATCCCTGCAGACTTCCGTTCTTTATAACCTTGGCATGTTCGCTTTACCTGCTGATTAAACTTTCGAACGCCACGCATGCAGTAACACCTCTTAAAATCCTCGATCGCGCGCTTCTCGTGCTCTTTCTTCTATCTTCTGAGAAGCATATGCTCCTCCTTTCTTTTTAACTCGTAGAGCTCACGAGCTGCTCTTGTTTTTTTATGCAGCGAGGCTGTATATGCATCCTGCTTCGCTGTGTGAATCCTCCTGCACTCGTTATCGAACCAAGTGTTTCTTCGTGGTGGAGCCTTGAAGCCCAAAACTTCGGATGCAGACCTTTTCAGGGCTTGTTTGCATTGGTTCCACTGCTGTTCTGTTGAAAGTATTGGAGAGCTTAAAGGAGATGCGATCGGTAAAAGCACGAGCGGTTTCTGGCGATAGTAGCTTTCCGACGTCATAATTTTGTATTCTTACTCTACTCCGCTGCGTTCGTGATATCCGTAGGCTCATCTTGGCTACTACAAGATAGTGGTCCGAGTCGATGTTAGCCCATCGGAAAGTTCGAAAGTACATCAGTAATAGTGGAGGGGTGTCTGACGTCGATCGCGATTGGATCAATCTGGTTGGTGGTCGATCGATCAAAAGACCGCCAGGTGCCTTTGTGTATATCAAGGTGAGGAAAGTGTGTACTGGCTAGAAGGAGATTTCACTCCGTAGCAAGATCAATCAGCCTGTGTCCGTTATCGAATGTGGTGTCGTGAGGGCTATCTTTGCCGATGACTCGTTCAAAGATGCTTTCCTTACCCAGCTTAGCATTGTAGTCTCCTGGTACAATTTTGAAGTCACAGCTGGGACATTGGGCATACGTTCTGTATAGGAGATCATAGAGCTCATCTTTGGCGGAGTCTTCCGTGCGGGCGTGGACGCAGATACAGCTGATGTTAAAAAATTTAGCCTTGATAAGGATCGTTATGAGGCGTCCGCTCACATGCCGAAAGCTTAGGACTTTTTGCCTTAGTTCACCTCGAACAGCAAATCCGCAATCGTCGTTCTCTCTCCCTATACCAGTCGCCGTAGTAAATATCGCAGTTTTTCCTCCGCTTTATACCCGGTCCATTACACCGAATTTCCTGGATGGCGGTTATGTCCGTTTTATAGCGGTCGAGGGCGTCCGCAAGTCCTTCGGCTGCACGTGGCCTGATTAGGGACCTAACATTCAACGTACAGAGCCGAAGATCATTGTCCATTTTTCGTTCGGAGTTTGTGGTTTTATTACGGTTACGGCTTACTAGGCCGTAGCCCAACCGACTAATCCTGTTTTCTGGCGCAGGAGGCTCGCCATTCGCCCTTCCCCGTCTGCAATATCCATAGGAAATCTCCAGATGGCACTACGAGGAGGTGGGGATGGGACTTACTAACACTGCCGCAAGATGTTCGACTGCAGTGGCTCTTCTCGCTTTTTAGCAGGCCAGCATCCGTCGGATAGATGCTATTCATTGCCAAGCGCCAACAGTTGTCTCGAGAACTCAGCAGCCGATGGGTCGTTCTGCAATGCGACTCTCGTGTTCATGATCAATTCCAACTCCTTGACATGCCGCCACAAGGACGGTGGTTTCAGGCATGCATTAAGTTCATCGGCAACAGTAGATTTCGGGATGACCGGAAGCGTTTGACGAAAATCTCCGAAGAGCAATATCATAGCCCCACCAAATTGTCTCGCATCACCTCGTAAATCCTTCATCGTTCGGTAAACTGCCTCCAAAGCTCATTTGTGCGCATTTGTATTCTCGCATCAATTTCGCTGTCGCTTTCGCTCTTCTTGGTCATTGTGCACGTTGGCCCGTGAGGAGATTCATCGACAGCTTTAAAGCGGAATGTGCAGTTCGACCGCTTTCCAACAATGTGGTAGCAATGCCAAAGGATGCAACCGCCAACGCAATTTGAGATCTTGACGGCGCAGAAACAGTTGCATCGGCGAGCGTTGAGTCCCAATGTGTATCGTTTTCGAGCAAATTCAAACGTTGGCAAGCCTCCCCAAGACTTTGCAATTGTTCGATCATTTCACTTTCAGCCGCAGTAAAAATTGCACAACGCTGATCTAATTCAATTGCCGAATCGTCAACGAAATAGATCTGAAGGAACTTATGGTCTTCGTTTAGTGGTGGTAACAAAGCGCCCGCTCGACGGTGAAACATAACTATTGACAGCTACAATTTCGAGGTAGTTAAGGAGTTTGTCTACCTCGGGGCAAACGTAAATTCCACAATTGACACCACAGTGGAGATCCGGCGTAGAATCGCCCTTGGCAACCGCTGCTACTTCGGCTTGTCCAAACAACTGGGGTCAAAACTCCTCACTCGAAAGACCAAAGTCATTCTTTACAAAACGCTCATTCTGCCAGTCTTGCTGTACGGAGCCGAAAGCTGGACGATAAGCAGGACAGCGGAGCTGATTTTGGGCTCTTTCGAAAGAAAAATTCTGCGCCGGATATTTGGTCCTGTCTGTGAGGAAGGTGAATGGAGAAGAAGACACAACCGCGAACTCTACGAGCTGTACCAAGATGTGGATGTAGTCCGGAAGGCAAGGATCCGTCGACAACACTGGCTCGGCCACATCGAGCGCATGGACATCAACGCTCCAGCTAAGAGGGTCTTCGACTCCGAGCCTCCTGGTTCGAGAAGAAGAGGAAGACCGAACCTCCGGTATAAAGACCAAGTAATCGCGGATGTAAGACACCTTGGTCTTGACAACTGGAAGCAGCGTGCCCGGGACCGTCAAGGATGGAAGGCAGCTATAGCTCAGGCTCAGATCCTCCATGGATCCCTGGCCTGATAAGTAAGTAAGTAAGCAAGAAGACCTTTGTGGGCGATTGTAGAATCGTTTTCGAAAGCAGCCCGATTCAAGTCTACATTTTTTGTCCAAACACTGGTCCATTGTATTCCAGAAGGACACCTTACATTACTGTATTTTCCTCGTTTTCCGGAGAAAAATGAGGAGCTTCAGTGATGTAGAGCTAAGAAATTCGGCACACACCACATCCGCCCCAAGGGTGAACCACCGTGGGCGAGCAAAGGCGAGACAGTCACAGTCATCCTCCTCGCTACATGCAGCTCAGGTGGGCGTCTGATTGATGCTGTTCAAGCTTAAACTGTACACACCGCAGTTTTCCTCATTGCCAACTTTCCCACCCCATTTACTCCCATATGTACGCATTGAAACATTTCCTTTAAGTTTCCCACAGTGCACTCACTGCACCCAACACCTGTCTAGTCCCTAAAGAGCGTCACATTTCGTCTGGTGACGATCTAAAAATCCATCATTTTATTTTCCCACACTTCCAATTCCGAATTCTATTCCCACGATTCCTTGTCATGTAAAATAGTATTTAAGCTCAGGAATTCTTTTCAATAAAGTCACTTGTTATCCGGCAACCATCGTCGTTGTTTTAATTAGATCAAAAGAGATCTATTCAGACGCCAAGTACGCAGAGATAATTAGCAAAGGTGTAATGGCCGCCATAACTCCCACAAGCCTTCTGCAGTCGATTCTCCTTAAAGACAGGAGGAATGCTGCGGATTTCTGGCAGACATCAGGGCATACGCGCTAGTCATCCAGCAACCTGGATAATCCCGGTTGTGTGCATCAAACACTCAATCGTTAATGTAGGAATTTACTGTGGATGCAGTTAGACCTAGAGCGGGTTCAGGTCCTGAGAAGCTCTCCTCTGAACCCATTCTGGCGAGTTCATCAGAGATCTCATTTCCTGGGATCCCACAATGACCTGGGACCCAAGCAAGTCTTAGTGAATTTAGTCTACCGACTCTGTTTAAGAAGGACTTGAAGTCATGCACTAATTTGGAGCTAGTTAAGATGTTGCATACAGCTTTGAGTGCAGCTTGGCTGTCAGTGCAGACGCATATGCATGGCCATTAGGATTGCGTATATCTCTGATTGGAGGACAGAAGCATATTTTCCTAACGAGAAGTGCAGTCGGATGTTTTCGCGCTCAAAGAAAACCCTAGTACCAGTCCCCCGCCCAGACCTGGAGCCATCCGTGAAAACGCCAAGGCCATCCTTCCCAGGTTCAGTATCCAGCCAAAGCCAATACTGACGCCATAGAAACTCGACTGTGAAATTACAGCGCAGTAGGATAACGGGCGTCAATGCGTCAGAAGCCATGTCCATGAAACAGGGGTCGCAGGACAATTCTTGTGCAAGCACACTGTTACTCCTATTTCTCTTCAGGCGGGACATGAAAATCAGAGCACACCGTCTGATAAATATATCAAGAGGTGAAAGATTCATCATAGCATCTAGAGCAGCGCCCGGCTTGCTGGAGAAAGCCCCGTGTAGCTGAGACAAACCGTTCTTTGCAGTCTACATTTACGACTCGTCTTCTTCCAGTAACATTTTGTCGAATTTAAAGTGGTTATTGTACAGCGCGAACCTGTGCACGTCTCCATTCATTTTCTTCTGCACGTTCTTCTTGCATTTGATTATCACGGACATTCTGACTAATTATTGCACGACGTGTACGTCGTCCAAGGTTTGATCGTTTAATAGGAGGCATTAGTCAAGCAAATAACTCTCTCTAAAAAACAACAAAGTCGTTTTTGACTAACCCTAAAAAAAATTAAGAAAATGTGGTCTAGCTGTGACCCGCAAGGTCCACTCGACTAACTTCCCAGTGGGAAAAATGGAAACATCTATTTCATTTCGTTTTATTTTTTCATTTTTAACCCCCGATGGAAAAAGAGGGGTGTTATAAGTTTGACGTGTCTGTGTGTCTGTCTGTGGCATCGTAACTTCTGAACGAATGAACCGATTATGATGCCGTTTGTTTTTTGAAAGGTACCCTGATCGAAATGGTTTTTAGCTACAATTTGTGAAGATCTGTTCAGGTGTTTCAAGGTCATTAGCTCTTTTTGTTATGGGTAATGTATCGGTTCTCGTTCGATCACGGCAATCAACCAGCATCGGGTGCGGTCAGTACATCAAGCCGCCTATTTGCTGTCGCTCCATGTAACCCAGGGTAAGGTAACGCATACTCATGTGCGCACATTACCCAATCAATTGCTCATAAACTGTTCACGTGCGTGTGGAATTTCGATTGCTGAAAGTTTCTAATTGAAGTTCTAACTGAAAGTTTCTAAAATGAAGCCACCTTAGAGTTAAATATTATCAAAATGGTAATTGAAAAAAATAATGTTTAAGTGAAGTGTTTCCATGTGTTATCATTCTGCAAATAACTCCCGAGCAGAAAATCAACTCATTTAAACAAAACCCACCCTACAGAGTGCACATACATAAGTGTGCGTTCTCTTCGGAACATATGAAGTACGCACAGGGATGAGTTTCCATAAATCCACACACACTCGTGTACGTGAGCGAAAATAAAAACTCTCACAGCCAATTACTCATGAACGTGTGCGTTTAATAATTGCTCGTTGAGGGGGTAGTGCACACTCTCGAGCAGCTCATGATCCTTACCCAACCACAACACTGTCCGAGCAATCTCACATGTATCGGTTGTCGTCCGATCTCCGCAATCAACCAGCGTCGGCTGCGGTTAGTACTTAGATGGGGGACCGCTTGGGAACACCGCGTGTTGTACATTTTTTTTACCTTTTTTTTTAGTTATTTAATTTCTAACAAAAAAACGGCTAGACCGATTTTGCTCAAAACTTAAGTAGCGTAATTACGCGTGGAATGAACCTAACCTTATGTCCATATCATCTTTGGTTCTCGAGGTAATCGAGACGAAAATACGCACACGCGCATATATGTACGTACATACACGCACACATACATCTCCATCAAAACCTTAGTTTTGGATTCTGGTGACCTTGAAACGTGGAGATATATCAACATTTTGAGCTCTCAAAATCGGCCCCATTACAAAATCTCCCCACTGGAAAAAAAATCTTGCGGAATGAAAGTTTCGCAATGAATGCCCTCAACCCAATTAAATAACCTCACTTTTTACACTCAAACTTATTAAAATGCACGCAAAACGTCTTTCCACAATTATTTGGAACAATTGCACAACGCCATCGAATGTTTATTTCGCGGCGTCCTTCCTCGAAGGGGTACTGGCGAAGTAGTATACTTGCGTTGAAAAAGCTTCTCGCCTCGCGCCGTTCGGAATCGGCATTAAACTGTAGGTCCTTTTCACCTATGGAAAAATAAATCGTCCTTGATGGGCTGTAACGCCACCAAAAGAAGAAGATTGTAACTCTTTATTACTTACTTACTTATCAGGCCAGCGATTCATGGAGGATCTGAGCCTGAGCTATAGCTGCCTTCCATCCTTGACGGTCCCGGGCACGCTGCTTCCAGTTGTCAAGACCAAGATGTCTTACATCCGCGATTACTTGGCCTTTATACCGGAGGTTCGGTCTTCCTCTTCTTCTCGAACCAGGAGGCTCGGAGTCGACGACCCTCTTAGCTGGAGCGTTGATGTCCATGCGCTCGATGTGGCCGAGCCAGTGTAGTCGACGGATCCTTGCCTTCCGGACTACATTTACATCTTGGTACAGCTCGTAGAGTTCGCAGTTGTGTCTTCTTCTCCATTCACCTTCCTCACAGACAAGACCAAATATCCGTCGCAGAATTTTTCTTTCGAAAGAACCCAAAATTAGCTCCGCTGTCCTGCTGTCCAAACTCCTTAACTACCTCGAAATTGTAGCTGTCAATTGTTACTCTTTATTAAATATTCTAATTACGTACATACGTAGATACAATTCCGCACATGAGAAATTACAGACGGAAAAGTTGTCAGTCGAGTGGATGTGACTGTCGTTTAGACTTGCTCATACAATATCCGCTAGAGTTCTCGCGTCGGTTTTTCCGGTAATTCTTAATTTGTTAAGATGCGCTAAAAAAGATCGGATACTGATTGTAGTATCAATGATGAAAATATTGATCAAATAGAAAGGACACTGCGACTTTGCTTTATTTATTTCTATTTATTTAAAAATGTATAATTTAATTTGCACAAAATAAAATAAATATGTTTACTACCAACTACGCAATAAGAACAAAATAAGAAAAAATAAATAAATTTATCAACTATCTCCCCGACATTCTCACCATCGTCTTCACATCGACTGAATCAAGTTCACGTTGAGTGAGAATACATTCTAATTAAAATTAATTTCACATATAAAACCATTTAAAAAGAATTTATTTATATTATGCATTCCTGCTGTAACCATTAAGTATCATATATACGAAAAAAAATCACATTTGTTTTGCTATTCAGCTTATTGTTAAACTATTTTGTCAATGCTTATGTAATGTAGTTTTCGAGCATTTCCGCTCTGCGTTCATGTAACTATTAAAATGGAATTATTTAACCCTAATCCGCCCACCCGGTGACCGGTGGGTCACCGTCTCAGTTTCGAGAGTAATTTTCACAAATTTTTGAAAAGCAATCCCATTCGCACTCATTGACTTTGTTTCCTTAAGGAAACACTACTTAGAAATGAAAAAAAAAGTTAAGAAAGCCATCAGTATTTACCAACTTAATCCACCCAGGTGGTGTCTCACAGACACCTGTATTGCAACAATAATAGAATACTCGGAAAAGCATGCCTTGTTGAAGCTGAATCGGACGATGAAAACATTGGTTTTGATGTAAATAACGAGAATGACTATGAATTTTTTGGTAGTGACGATAGTGAGGAGGATGCTACTGAAATCTTTGAGGAATCGGCCGACGAAATCGAGCCAGATGATGAGGATGATGATATAAATATTGGAGCAGAGAAATATCTTGGCAAGGATGGAACTGAGTGGAACTCTGAACCGTTCCCTCAAGGAAGATCAGCCAGTCATAATATTATTAGAGGCCAATTGGATAAAGTTGTTTTACCACCTGGACAGCATATTGACGACGTAAGCGATGCATTCGACTTTTTTTTTTTTTTTTTTGATAATACAATTATTCGGCTCATTGTCAAATTTACGAATGGCCATGGTGCAGAAAAGGAAGGGCAGAAATGGAAACTTACTGACGCAATTGAAATAAGAAGTTTCATAGGATTGCTTATTTATGCAGGCACTAAAAAAGAAGGCATATTTGATTTTACAGACTTCTGGGATGAAGTTCATGGCCATCCAATGTTCAGGGCAACAATGTCAAAGAATCGGTTCGCTAAAATTTCACAACATTTACGATTCGATGACATATCAACAAGATCAGATAGACGACGAAGAGACAAATTTGCACCAATAAGGGAACTCTGGAACTCCGTTATGATAAATTTGAAGAAGATGTGCGTGCCTGGTATGAACCTGGCAATTGATGAGCAACTGGTCTCCTTCCAAGGTAGAGTACAATTCAAACAATACATTCCTTCAAAGCCGGATAAATATGGCATGAAGATCTGGTGGATATGTGATAGCTCTACATCTTATCCTATGTTTGGTATTCCTTACCTTGGAAAGGAAGGGAATAAAAGAGATTGTAATCAAGCGGAGAATGTGGTGTTGATACTTTCCGAGTCTAATTGTGGGTCGAACCGAAATCTCACGTTCGATAATTTTTTTACGTCATATCATTTGGCTAATCAATTATTGGGTAGGGGTCTCACCAGTGTTGGAACTCTACGAAAAAATAAAGCATGTATTCCAAAAGAATTTCTTCCCAATAGAAGCAGGGATCTGGAGTCAAATTTATTTGGGTTCAGGAAAAAAATATCATTAGTGAGTTACGTCCCAAAAAAAAAAAAAAAAAAAAAAAAAACAAATCAGTTTTGTTCTTATCAACGATGCAAAACAAACCAGAAGTTAATTTGTTCTACAATTCAACTAAAGGGGCGGTTGATACTTTGGATCAGATGTGCCATGCATTTTCAGTCAAACGAAAGTCAAACATTGTGATTTTCCACAACCTCATTGATGTTACGGGTATAGCTGCATATGTGATTTGGATGAAAACGTATCCAAATTGGAATGCACCTAAAAAGCACAAAGCAAGACCACTATTTCTCGGAGATCTTGCAATGGGATTAATTACACCTCATATTTTACGCCGCAAGACTAGGTATTTATCAGGGTCACTAAGACATGTCCTTAGCGAAATTGTGCCATCTGCAGCAAAGAACTCCGAAGAGAACAAAGCTGGCACGTCTAGAAAAAGAAAACGATGTTACATGTGTTCTCATGACATAGGCCGCGCTTCAAAACAAATACGCTGTAAATGCAAGAAGAGCGTCTGCAACGAGCACTCAGAAAAATCAGTTGTATGTCAAATTTGTACCTTAAAAATAAATTAACCAAATTATAAAATAACAAATCCAACAAATTACAGTTGGTATAATACATAGTTATTTAGTTATAAATAAAAAACCAATGAAAAACTCTAAATAATATTTTTTTCATTATAATTTAAAAAACTTTTCTAATGCGGTGTCTTTGGGTCACCACCTGGGTGGATTAGGGAGAAATTTACCTGGGCTGATTAGGGTTAAACACGCACCAACATTGTAAGTTATATTATTTGTTTGTTTGTTTTTTTCACACGAGAAAAGCTGTGCGAATTTATCATAAAAACAGTATAAAACAATTAAGCCAACTGTGCCGTTCCCTTGGTCTTTTTATAATTCAATTTGAAAACGCTTCACTATACTCCTGTTAATTGTGTCATAATCATGTCGTTATCATTATAAATTTCATAAACAGAGAAGACAATTTGTTTTGAATAATAAGTGCTCGATAAACTATTATACGGTATCTAGGCAACATTGCTTATTTTTCGTCCCCATTTGTATCTATTTTATGCAAAAAACTCTTAACATATATTGACTAGTATATAGATAAATAAATAGTAAAATAGAAACATACCTACATTTCTACTTGATTTCTGTTTACAATATATTTTTTGTTTTTGTTTATAAATTATAAACAATTTTAAGGCCCGACGAACTAATTCTACACACTAGAGAGGGAGGAAAAATGTTAAATTATTTTTGTTGACTACATTAAGACTTAATGGCAATTATAGAGCTCTAGAAGAAGAGATGGAAAGACGAAGGAAAAAATTACCGTCACATAATGCCCCTAAATAACTGGTAGAGAGAGAGAGAGAGAGAGGTAGGGATTTCATGTGTTCATTGCGGGAGGTATATTACGGTAGCTTGAGTCATGACGGATATTTCGAAGGCGGACTTAATATCGTAGTAAAATTCAAAATAAGAGCAGACATATACAGGACTAAGCGGCTGGGGGTGAGCTGGTTAGGAGCATGCACCGGCTCATCTGTAAGGTATGGTCAGAGGAAAGCATGCCCGAGGAATGGAGTCTCAGCATTGTTTGCCCGATCCACAAAAAAGGAGACCTCTTGGATTGCGCCAACTATAGAGTAATAAGTCTCCTTAATGTCGCATACAAGATCTTCGCTTCCGTTTTGTGTGAACGCCTGAAGCCATTCGTTAACAAGCTGATAGGTCCTTATCAGTGTGGCTTCAGGCCAGGGAAGTCCACCATCGATCAAATCTTCACACTACTGCAGATCCTGGAGAAAACCAATGAATTTCAAGTCGACACGCACCATCTATTCGTCGACTTCAAGGCCCTGCTAAGCTCGTCAGACTATGCAGGATGACCCTGGAAAATGCTCGCTGCTCCATCCGAATCGGTCCAGAACTGACCGACAGCTTCGAAGTCAAAAAAGGATTTAGACAGGGCGATGCGCTGTCGTGTGATTTTTTTAACATCATATTAAAAATGATTGTGCAAAAATCACTGGCCAATACAAGAGGCACAATCTATTTCAAATCCTCGCAACTCCTTGCATACGCCGACGACATTGACATAATAGGTAGATCGCAGCGAGATGTCAATGAGGCGTTTGAGAGTATTGAGATAGAGGCGGCAAAAATTGGTTTAGCAGTTAATGAGGGCAAGACTAAATATCTGCTGTCATCGAAAAAGGACATTTACCACCGACGTCTTGGACAGAACGTGCATATTGGCGGATATAAGTTTGAGGTAGTTAAGGACTTCATATACCTCGGTTCCGCAGTGACTTGGAACAACGACACCAGTTTCGAAATCAAGCGCAGAATTACTCTTGCCAACCGCTGCTTCTTTGGGCTCAAGAGACAACTGAGAAGTAGAGCCCTCTCTCGTACGACCAAGTTACCCTTATATAAGACCTTAATTATTCCGGTCCTGTTATACGGCGCAGAAACATGGACTTTATCTAAAACGGATGAGGAAATCTTTGGTCGTTTCGAGAGAAAGATTCTGTATGCGATTTTCGGTTCCATAAACAGAGAGGGGGGTTGGAGGAGAAGATTCAATCACGAACTGTAAGGGTTGTACAGCGACATGAGTCTAGTCAGGCGTCTACGGATCCAACGCCTAAGATGGCTAGGCCATGTAGAGCGAATGGACACCACAACTCCAGCCCGTAGAGTCTTTGAATCGAACCCCAAGGGACGAAGAAATAGAGAACGGCCGCACCTAAGGTGGCGCGCACAGGTGGAAAGGGATCTCAACCAACTGGGCGTGCGGCATTAATAAAGACTAGCGAAAGATCGAGCTAGGTGGAGAGGCATGTTGGTTGAAGCCCAGGTTCACCCTGTACTGTAGCGCCCGTTAAGTAAGTAAGTAAGCTTCTGATCTAGTACACTATACGTCCTCTACGTTCATATGGAAATCTGGAATATCTTAAGCAGATATGTTGGTGCTGACAATGTACAATTTATACAAACTCCACTATCATTATATAACGATTGAAGCATATAGAGCGTTTGGCGCCATCTACTCGTAATTCAGTAAATATAATTATAACATTGGCTCTTGAGACAAGTTCAAGTTCTGGTTCCTAATTGGCTGTAATAGAATTAGTTAAAAGACAATCGTTGGCTTAGAATAGAATTAGTTAAAAGACAATCGTTGGCAAGACTCCCAATAGGAAACTGGTCCATCAACAGTGCATATGTACGGAAAGAATGAGTATTCAAATCGAGAGGAATGGAATAATAAGAACAATAGGAACACAAGAAGATAAATTCAGACATGAAAAAATGAAACCTTTTTAATGAGATTGATTCTCTGATTAAATATTTGGTATTTTAGCCGCTAAAAATTGGATGGCTCCAGGAAAATACATTGCTGGCCAAAATAATAGGCAATGGGGTCTAATTAACACTAAAATTGGTCCGCCATATCGTAGGAATAGCATCTGCCGACGGGTGCTGGTTTGCTAGAAAAAAAAAAAAAAAAAAGCGAGTAGGAGCCTCTGCAGCCGAAGACCTTGCAGCTCTGTTAGCCAGATCCTACTTCCACCTCTTTGTGGTACCATCTGGGGGTTTCCTGACTATGGAAATAACTAACGGAAGAGGACGAATGGGCAGGATTAATGTCGGTTGGGCTATGACCTAGCAAGCCGTAACTGGAAAACCCCACAATTGCTCTCAGAAACAGCCACAAGCCTCAGGTAAAATGCACCAGATTAATGTTGAGGGTACGAGATAAAGACGAAGGCGAAGAATAATTTTTGTCAAATTTTATTTAGTTTCTTCATTTTATTTCGAGGCCCGCTGTCCTAAGCTCTTACTCTGCCCGTCTTCACATTTGGTTCTCTATTTATTGTGAAAAATCAAGACCAAAGCCAAGGGTGCAGCCGAACAACTTGGGGACGCCCTAGACCGCTATAAAGTTGAGTTAATCGCCATCCAGGAAATGTGATGGAATGGACCGGGTATAAAGTGGTGCGACTTCTACTACGGCAACTGCTATATGGAGAGAGGACAACGATTGTTTGGATGCGGGTTTCTTGTTTGAGGTGGACTAAGACAAAAAGTCCTAAGCTTTCGGCATGTGAGCCAACGCCTCATAACGATCCGTATCAAGGATAAACTTTCTAACATCAGACGGATCTGCTTCCAAGCCCCCACGGAAGACAAGGATGGCTCCACCAAAGATGAGTTCTACAATCTCTTAGACAGAACGTATGCCCAAGGTCCCAGCTATGACATCAAAACTGTACTAAAAGACTTCAATGCTAAGCTGGGTAAGGAAAGCATCTATAGCCAAGTAATCGGCAAACACAGCCTACACGACACCACATCCGATAACGGACACAGGCTGGTTGATCTTGCTACAAGGTGAGCAAGATCTTATACACCTCAACCCTCCACGCAGTCGATAGAACAACAGTGGAACATTTGCAAACAAGCCCTGAAAAGCACTGCATCTAAAGTTTTGGGCCTCAAGGCTCCACGACGAAGAAACACTTGGTTCGATGAAGAGTGCAAAGGATTCACACAGCGAAGCAGGTGGCATATAGAGCCTCTCTGCATAGAAGAACAAGAGCAGCTCGTAAGCTCTACGAGTAAAAAAGAAAGGAAGAAGCATTAAGCTTCTCAGGAGAAGAAAGAAAGAGCACGAGAAGCGCACGATTGAGAACTTGGAGAGGTATTACTGCAGGCATAACGTTGAAAGTTTTATCAACAGATAATGACGATGTTAGTCAATATACTGATGTCATGCAGAATGATTTCTTAACGACGAAGATCCCAGAGAATTTCGTCCCCCTTACCGTGTCAAGGTTAAGATCGCCATATCGAAACTCAAGTCGAATAAGACTGCTGGCGCAGACGGACTCATCTCATCTATAAGATATGGACAGAGGAAAGCAGGCCCGACGAATGGAGTCTCAGCATAGTTTGCCCGATCCACAAGAAAGGAGACCCCTTGACTGCGCCAACTACAGAGGAATAAGTCTTCTTAACATCGCATACAAAATCTTCTCTGCCGTTTTGTGTGAACGCCTGAAGCCTTTTGTAAATAAGCTGATAAGTCCTTATCTGTGTCGCTTCAGGCCATGGGAGTCCACCATCGACCAACTTCTCGCACTACGGCGGATGCTGGAAAAAATCATGGTAGACACCATGTCTACCTCTGACATCCCTGCTAAACTCGTCAGACTATGCAGGATGACTTTGGAGAGAGCTCCGCTGCTCCATCAGAATCGGTGAAGACCTAACCGATAGTTTTGATGTCAAAAAAGAAATTAAGGAGGGCGATGCGCGGTCGGGTGATTTCTTCAGCATCGTATTAGAAATGGTTGTGCAAATATCTCTGGCCAACACAAGAGGCACAATTTATTTAAAATTCCCACAACTCCTCGCATAAGCGGGCGACATTGACATAATCGAAAGAACACATCGAGATGTCAATGAGGCGTCATCAAAAAAGGACGCTCACCACCGACGTCTTGGCCAGAACGTGTGTATTGGTAGATATAAGTTTGAGGTAGTTAAGGACTTCGTCTACCTTGGCTCCGCAGTGACCTGGAATAAAGACATTAATTCCGAAATCAATCACTCTTGCCAATCGTTGTTTCTTTGGGCTCAGGGGGTGATTGGGTAATAGAGCCCTACCCCGAACGACAAAATTGACTCTATATAAGACCCGTATCATCCCGGTCCTGTTATATGGCGCAGAAGCATGGATATTATCAAAAGCGGACGAGGAAGTCCTTGGCCGTTTCGAGAGAAAGATTTTGCGAGTGATTTTCGGACCTATAAACGCAGACAGGAAATGGAGGAAAAGATTTAACCAGGAGCTTTACGGGCTGTACAGAGACATGAGTCTAGTCAGGCGTCTACGGATTCGAAATCCTGAGTAAGCAAATTTCAAATACAAAAAATTTTTTTTTTTTTAAAATAATAAAACCAAAAACCGAAAAATAAAAGTGGAAAACTACAACACCGGCAGCCCGCACTCCGCATTATTTAAGTGTCGGGCTACAATTCCGAAAGTGCGTCAATAGGCGCACCGATCAATACACCACCACCAACCAGAAAGAGGCTGAAGCCCACACCAAACCTCCTCAAGCGACCGTCTCATACCAGAGATAATGGGAGAATCTCCAAAAACGTCAGCATTGGCAGCAGCAAAACGCCAATGTAATGACCAGATTCAGGCGTCGTATGGGTCGGGAAAGAATACCTTTGGCGCTCTGGAGAGCTCAGAGTCAGACGACGAAGAAGATGTCGAAGTTTTAAATAGCGCATTCGACTCATCGAAGAGAAGGTGCGTGCTATTAAAGAAAAGCAAATAGCCAGAAGACAGAGGCAGTAAAAATCTGCTCTCCAACAGTAACAACAACCAAACCAAGCCCAACCACAACTGCAACAGAAACAAAAGCAACCCCATCCAACAAAAAAAACAAAGAGAGAAGCAACAAGATCCGCAACCGAAACAAAAACAAGAACATGCTAAGAAACAAGAACAGCCGCTGAAACACCAGCAGTCAGGCAAAAGGCAGCAGCAACGAACCAAAGAGAAAGTGCCACCAATCAACACTTTCAAAATGGATCTAGACGACACGATTGTAATGTGTAAGTCAGCTATTGGTCTTAATTTTAAAATGACTAGGCTAAGTGACGAGAAACATGCTATCTACTGCAACACAGTAGATCAGCATAAAAAAGTTAAGGAATTGCTAAGGGATTCTGAAATGAAGTACTTTACGTATACGCCGAAATCGGAAAGGCTACAAACCATGCTTTTAAAAGGGCATGGATCCCCTACTAATGCGGAGGGGCTCCTGCAATAACTCAAGAAGCTCGATTGCGACAGCTTCTTGTTTGTTGAAGTTAGGCACTTTGCCACGGTGAGGTCCAGACGGAAGAGGCGTTTATTGCCTTATTTCCTAATACAGCTAAATCCCGAAGGTAAGTGGACAGCCTAAAGACAATTAATGTCCCAGGCTGCCAGACCGTACCAAGATTGAGGAGCGGGACCATTTTACAATGCAACCGTTGCCAGAGGTTCGGGCACGCCGCGTCGAACTTCGAGATGCAGCCTCGATGCGTAAAGTGTATAAAAAACCACAAGCCCGGAGAATGTGATCTCGGTCAGGACAAAGTTGTGGAGAAGGAGCTGCTTGAGTGTGCGTTCCGCAACAATAAGGGACACCCTGCAAATTATCGGGGATGCCCTAGATATCAACAGCTAAAGAAAAATAAGCTGGCCCGATAGAGGGGAGTCGATGAAAGATGCCCTCCAAGTCGCTTGCAAACACCAGCCGTGACTTACGCCCAAATGACGTCAGGTTGGGAAAAAACAGCACAGCAAACAAAAACTGCCACCAAAGCTCCAGTTCCTGTCTCTAAGGCACCGAAAGCAGTGTTGGATTTGCGTTCGATGCTGTCCTCTATTCAAAGACAAATCGGCCAAATTCAACAGGAGCTACAAAAGCAGGCGACCCGGGTAGGCCGACTCTACTCGCTTCTGCCGGGTCCAGCCTACTTCCGATCGTAATGGAAAGACTACCTATGAGATCTCTGAAGATCCTGGCAGTGAATGTCAACTCACGGTGCTCACGTTAAGCCAATACACACAATCTGTATCGGCGGTAGAGCTCCAAACGATCTTGGAATCTCTAAGAAAGAAGAAATCCGCGGGCATCGACGGAATATCTAATATTGTACTTAGACACCTTCCACCGATGGCTATAGCGGCATTTGCTATCCTGTTTAACAATGCACTGAATAATGCATATTACCCGTTGCGTTGAAAAACAGCGGTGGTGGAGCCAATCCCCAAGAAAGGAAACGATTAAAAGTGTAGTCAGGTACCTCGGGATCTGGCTGGATCCCGCTGGAAAGAGCCGGGGCGTCCTGACAAGATGGCTGTTTTACTGCAGCCAACTTGATTCTAGGGTGAAGGTAATCTGCTACATGGCCTTGATCAGGCATATGTTTGCCATGTCCAGTCTGGTTTAATGTGAGCGCAAGCTTAATGGAAAAGATTCGGGTGTTTGAGAGACAATGTCCGAGGACTCGTCTTGGATTACACAGAACACCAGAGTCTGAGTACAGAAAGTGGAATCTCTAAGAAAGAAGAAATCCGCGGGCATCGACGGAATATCTAATACTGTACTTAGACACCTTCCACCGATGGCTATAGCGGCATTTGCTATCCTGTTTAACAATGCACTGAATAATGCATATTACCCGTTGCGTTGAAAAACAGCGGTGGTGGAGCCAATCCCCAAGAAAGGAAACGATTAAAAGTGTAGTCAGGTACCTCGGGATCTGGCTGGATCCCGCTGGAAAGAGCCGGGGCGTCCTGACAAGATGGCTGTTTCACTGCAGCCAACTTGATTCTAGGGTGAAGGTAATCTGCTACATGGCCTTGATCAGGCATATGTTTGCCATGTCCAGTCTGGTTTAATGTGAGCGCAAGCTTAATGGAAAAGATTCGGGTGTTTGAGAGACAATGTCCGAGGACTCGTCTTGGATTACACAGAACACCAGAGTCTGAGTACAGAAAGTTCTATCCCAACGGCGTTCTATACGATAGGGCAGGAACTTTATGGATAGACAACATTCTGATTAAACTGATTCGAGGTCACGTTGCAAGGACAATGACTTTGACCAATAACTTGATCTCTGGGGTTTACTACCCCAATTCTACATATTACGAAAAAGTGCGTCTAAACGGCTTTGTGCCTTCGGAAGCATTTCTTCACTTTGATAATTGTGAGCTGATCCAGGATAGATTGGCGGTACCGGTAATCTTCCATGTGGCTCGTAATTCTGTAGAACGGCGACTCATTTACGACCTGACGTTGTGCTCTGTGAGCTCGAGCGCCTCAGGTTCTGTTGAAAATTGTTATCCTTTAAATTAAAACGAGTTGAGCACGCAAACTTTATTCGACCTCTCGGGATGAAAACAATACTTGAACTGGACGAGATGTGCCATTTTTTACCAAAGGAAAAATATCTCTCGTTCAGTTGGAGGGGTGAAAACAAAGCGTCCATGAAAGGATAAAGAAAAGAAAGGGAAATTCGACGAGTGGGGAGGATTCGTTTGGTTGGGATAAGGAACGGAAAAAACGTGGTGGTTTTTCCCGCATGTGTTCAAAAGGCTCGGAGGAAGCGATCTGTAATCCGTTTTATGGTAGGGACTGCATGAAAGGGTATTGTCTCAGCAGGCAGCCATGTGTTTTGGATTACGGGGAAACCTTGATCTCGAGAGGAGACCTGACAGTTGAATCGAGACGAGTTGACCTAGCGGATCAACTCGGTTGACGTAATTAGTCAAAGGAATCTGTCTCCGGAGGAGACCTCACAATTGAATTGGGACGAGTTGATCTAGCGGATCAACTCGTTTGACGTAATTAGCCAAAGAAATCTGTATATCTCGACCTTTGGGTTTATTAAAAGATCAAAAGAAAAGCGATTTTCGATGTACATCATCAAATATACATCATTATTAGAATAAAATGCGTGCCTGTCATAGGTCCAATAAGAATTCATCCGAAAACATTATCAGAGAATTGTTCCCAAAGGCTCAGTGGGCGTTGGTTATCAGGTTGTGCTCGGTGTTGTCGGTATTCTTCGAATATTTTTAACATTCCCGCCCGCCTTCGTTGGCTCCGGCGAAGAACAGCTCTCCGACATGATGTCTAACGGGAAGAGTTTCACTAGTGGTCGGATCAGCGTTGATGTACTCGTTTGTATCGTTGCAACCCGAGCGATTCCGTCTGGGCCGTGATACAACTTTAGGATTCGTCCAAGTGCCCACTTAGCGGGAGGATAGCGTTCGTCCGTTACTATGATAAGACTTCCTTCTTGGAGGGTTGGTGTCGCTTGTCTCCATTTATACGTGGGCAAACATCTCTGCAAATATTCCTTCGACCACTTCCCCCAAAAGCTTTGGATCATATGACAGAGATGTCGCCACCTGGATAATCTTGATAGTTGGAGATGCTGAACATATGGCTCTGGTATTAGGTTTAGCGAGTGACCGACGAGGAAGTGTCCTGGAGTCAGGACCTCGAGATCGGTGGGGTCATCCGTGAGTGGGCATAGAGGCCGAGAGTTAAGAATTTCTTCGATTTGACATAAAACTGTTGAAAAATCTTCGTATGTCAGCAGGGTCTCGCCGACAATTCGTCGGAGGTGGTACTTCATGGACTTCACACCGGCTTCCCGCTTTCCACCAAAATGTGGGGATGATGGAGGGTTGAAAATCCATTTGGTTCCACTGTTGGATAAAATCGAAGAGATGTGATTCAATTCCTTGGAGTGTTGATCAAAGAACTGTCGTAGCTGGGCATCCGCTCCCTTAAAGTTCGTTCCGCAATCACTGGACAGAGTCGCGCAGATCCCACGCCTAGCTGTTAATCGCTTGTAAGCTGCAATGAAAGCTTTTGTGGAATAGTCGCTAACTCGAGGTGGATTGCGGAGGTTGACATGTAGATGAATAACGAAACCCAGGCTTTATGTTTTTGCTGCTCGACCTCTCCATGTCTTAATGATGAACGGTCCAGTATAATCAACTCCTGCATGTAAGAAAGCTCGACCTGAGGTGACTCTGCTAGTTGGAAGCTGGCCCATGATGTTCGATGCTGCTTGAGCTCTGTAGCGGATGCATCGAGGGCACTTCCTGATGAACGATCTGATTGGATTGCGACCTCCAATTATCCAGAAGGTTTGACGAATGAATGAAAGTGTTTCTTGGGTGGCTCCATGCATGGTTTGCTCATGAGCATCGCGAATAATTAGCAGAGACAATCGTGAGTTGGCCGGTAGAATATACGGATGTTTTGAATTCATCGGGAGCAGTGAGTTGCGGAGTCGTCCACCAACGCGGAGGAGTCCTTAGTTATCGACAAATGGAAGCAACTTTACCAGAGGATGGGACTTTGTCAGGGCTGTGGATCTGCGAAGCAGTGAAAGCTCAGTCATAAAGTTATGTTGTTGGGTAACTCTGACCCAATATTTGATGGAGTAATTGGAGTTTTCTTGAGACGATAAATGATTTCCGGCAGATTGAAGTGATTCTGATCAGGCGGTTAAAGGAGGAATATCGGTGTGGTAAGCCCCAACCTGGAACTGAAACAGCTGTATGAAGAACTATAGGAGTTGATGGAGTTCGTTGTTCCAGTTCATCAAGCGTGTGGTGCTGCTTTGATGGTATAACTGGCCAAGTGGATGGATGGTCACGAAGCCAAGATGGTCCAGTCCACCAGAGTGGATGAGTTTTTAGTTCATCAGAGCTGAGACCTCTTGAGGCGCAATCAGCGGGATTCTGCTCTCCTGGAACGTGTCTCCATTGAGCGTTAGGGAGCGTTTCTTGGATGAAGCACACTCTGTTATGAATGAATTCTTTCCAGCGTGAGGGGTGATTTTTGATCCAAGTGAAAGTGATGGAAGAGTCAGTCCATAGATAGCATGGTGCTTGATTAATTTACAGGATTTTAATACATTGTGACATCAGTTTGGTGAAAAGTACGGCTGCTAACAATTCTAAGCGCGGAATAGTAAGGCGTTTCAGCGACGCGACCTTCGTCTTGGAACACAGGATAGTAGTGGTAACTTTACCATGATGTCGAGTGAGGCAGTAAACAACTGCAGACATGGCTAGTTGGGATGCGTCGCAGAAGCCATGGATTTCTATTGTCGATGTTGAAAGAGTTCCAAGCCAACGAGGAATTGTAATTGTTTCTAAACCATTTAATGATTGCAAGATGTTGATCTGGAGAGAGCTCGTCATCCCATTGCAGCTTGATTGCCCACAATTCTTGCATGAAGATCTTTGCGGTGATAAATATAGGAGACAACAAACCTAAAGGATGAAAAGTTCAGCAATCTTGGAAAGAACAGCTCGTTTTGTAAGCTTTGATGGCTGTGATGATGACAGTTTAAAGTGTAGATAATCCTTTGACGGATTCCAGAAAAGCCCGAGTGCATGAACTGATTGATCGGTACATCGGTGGTGGGGATTTTGTGTTGGTCAAGTACTTGTTTGATGACGTTTGGATGATTACTGATCCATTTGCGCAAGGGGAAACCGCCCCCCATGCAGAGCTTGTTAAATTGGTCTGCTTTTTAAAGCAGGGCGTTGGTTGCGAGGGGATGAAGGTTTCTTTCATTGAGAGTTTTCGATAGCCCTCAAGGTTCTTGCTCTAGCGATGATAAACGACTGGAGTCTTGACCACGTTGGTGGTTCATCAGATGATCCTACGTGCTGCTTATGGATCTCGAGTATAGTTTTTGTCGCACTGTGATGTAGACTAGGATGTCATCCCAATGTTCCACTGGCCGTTTTAAGGTTTGCAAGGTGCGATAGATTTGTGTCATTGATGTATACAATCTTTCAAGTTCCATTCCACTTTCATGTTTGATTTATTTTATTCCAAAGAAATTATCAAGCGTAGAGCTGATCAGGATGCGACGGCTATCGTAGAACGATTTGAGTGATTCCCAGGCTTGATCAAAGTTGTCCGCACTCACGGTCGTGGTGTCCAGGAGCTGAGCTGCTGAGCCTCGTAGACAGCTTTTCAAGTACTGCAGTTTTTCAGTGGCTGTTATTGTTTGATTGGCGACCACAATTGATGAGAACAGATCTCTGAAGGATAACCAGTCCTGATGGGTTCCATCGTAATGCGGTAGGTTGATTCGTGGCAGCCGAGGGTCATGATGAGATGTTTGAGATTGATTGGTATGCACCGTTGGGTCTGATGTATGCTGATGGCAACGTTGTTGACTCGGAACTGTTCCCACTCGTCGGTAAGTGCATCTAATCGCGTCTCAAGGCGTTGACGAGAGATGTTGTCAATTCCCGGTCGAATGATGTTTCCGTAGGCAGCAGATCACGGCGCTCTATGTGATCAACCCTCATCGCGACTAATATTTATTATAGGCAATTACGCGATTTCCACAATAACGAAACTGCGCACAAGATTCGGTTCGAAGGACCAAAATGTTGAAAATTGTTAGCCTTTAAATTAAAACGAGTTGAGCACGCAAACTTTATTCGACCTCTCGGGATGAAAACAATACTTGAACTGGACGAGATGTGCCATTTTTTACCAAAGGAAAAATATCTCTCGTTCAGTTGGAGGGGTGAAAACAAAGCGTCCATGAAAGGATAAAGAAAAGAAAGGGAAATTCGAGGAGTGGGGAGGATTCGTTTGGTTGGGATAAGGAACGGAAAAAACGTGGTGGTTTTTCCCGCATGTGTTCAAAAGGGTCGGTGGAAGCGATCTGTAATCCGTTTTATGGTAGGGACTGCGTGAAAGGGTATTGTCTCAGCAGGCAGCCATGTGTATTGGATTACGGGGAAACCTTGATCTCGAGAGAAGACCTGACAGTTGAATTGAGACGAGTTGACCTAGCGGATCAACTCGGTTGACGTAATTAGTCAAAGGAATCTGTCTCTGGAGGATACCCCACAATTGAATTGGGACGAGTTGATCTAGCGGATCAACTCGTTTGACGTAATTAGCCAAAGGAATCTGTATATCTCGACCTTTGGGTTTATTAAAAGATCAAAAGGAAAGCGTTTTTCGATGTACATCATCAAATATACAACATTATTAGAATAAAATGCGTGCCTGTCATAGGACCAATAAGAATTCATCCGAAAACATTATCAGAGAATTGTTCCCAAGGGCTCTGTGGGCGTTGGTTATCTAGTTGTGCTCGGTGTTGTCGGTATTCTACGAATATTTTAAACAGGTTCAGTAGAGCGGTTTCTCGCCGAGATAGAGAAGACGTTGTCCGACAGCATCAACGCTTTTGGTGGCTGGAACGGAACCGTATTGGAATCTTTCAGGTAACCTCTTTAAGGAAGGTTCGCCGAACCCCAATGGAGGACTTACATAGGGTAGGGTAGGCTAGCATTTGATATTTAAAATGGTCTGCAACAGGGCATGGTGAACTCGCCGAACGTTTCCAACATTTAGTCAGTGGTCTGATAGCTTCTCTTCGTCACTCGATAGCCTAGCAGACGACCTAGTCGCGTACAGAACAGGTCCAACGATGGATGTCATAGCAACTCTCCTCCAACGTGGCTTCGAACAAATTCAGATGTTTTGTAATGACTGGAGATTAAAAATAAATTAATAAAAATCGGAAACTTTTTTGTTAAGCACGTCATTGTCTGGGGCCTCTATCGATACCAGGCGAAACTGGCGAAAATGTTCCATTACTGGACCGGATGGGCGTCGACTGGCGAACCAAAATGTAGTCAGATACCTTGGAATCTAGTATCATATCATATCATATAGATGCTGCTTTGGCCAGGGCTCGGGGAGCTTTTGCTCTGTTAAGGTGGCTGTTTCATAACAGCTAACTTGATAAGAAAATGAAAGTAATATTTTACATGGCTTTAATCAGGCCCATGATCGCCTATAGTTGTCCCGTTTGGTTCAATGTGAGTGCAGGCCTGATGAAAAAAAAACCGGCTGTTCGAGAGAAAGTACGGAGCGCCAGAATCCGAGTACACACAATTCTATCCCAATGAACAATAGAACCAAAACTAAAAGAATTAACAACTTTTTGATCAAGCTGATTAGGGGTCATGTTGCGAGAGCAATGTTCTCGACCCAAATGAGTTATATCACGAGAGAGCGCGCCTTGGGGACTTCGCCGCTAACTGATACAGGCGAATCGAGCTTATCTTACGAACGCGACGTTGCACTCCGTGATCCGGAGCGTTCCCGTTTCAGTATGGCAACATCAGATCAAGATCGAGCAGACGTGGCTCGAAGAGACTCCGTCGGTGAATCCCTTGGGCCTAGTGCCATAAAAAAGAAATATGTATATAAAAGGCCAATAGGTGTCAGAAAAATGTATTCGAACTGACTAGCAGAGAAAAGAGTTAAGGCTCAAAACAGACCCTATCATGTTATACTAATTCATTGATTGAGGCGAATAGTGTCTCCCTTCTTTCTTAGATCCTAGACTTACAGATTTAACCATAACTTAATCTACTTTGTAGTGTACACAAGTGCTTGAAGCGTGAGGAATGGCAAGAAAAGCAATTACTCCGGCAAGTTTGTGATAGGGCACTTATATGACTTAGATCTAGAGATAACTGGCAGTTTAAAGGAATGTTGATTATCTACGGACTACTAGGGGTCCTTCCGCATGAACACATGTCACAAATCCCAAACTAATTTTCACACAATATCTCTGAAATATTCAGAAAATAAATTAAATAACAAACAATTAGAAAAAACAAAAAAACCTAAAAATGAAGAACCAGTTGTCTCCATTTCAACTGGCCACCTCCAAAACAGCCGATCTTATTCAATTCCAAAAGTATTTGTCTCTTCGACAGCCAACAATAACTTTTCATAGAGAAGTTCCGGAGTTGGATATGGAGGCAAATCTAAACGATTAAAACATGTATGGGCCCGCGGCAAAGCATTCGGTTTACCCCACTTCTCAATACAAAAACGTCGCGGCCCGGTCGATCCGCGTAATGCTGAAAAACCCTCATACGGAATACTCGATGTTCCCGTAACAAATTGTAATAATCGTAGTCTCTGCTCATTTGTAAACTTCTCAATCACTTGCCAAAACCAAATGATCACTTGATGATTATCGTGATAACCGCTACGATATTCCGTGTTCAGACGCCAATCATTAATGTCAATTTCTGCCGTGCCAGCAATGACTAGCTCCAATTCGCGGGCATCGAACACCGATACCAGACGTGAATCAACCACTTCGTAAAATCCACGTACCAATGACTCGGTTTGCTCTTGAACGCCTCGCTCTAATCGCCATTTAATCATTCGTTCCAGATATTCTTTTTTGTTCTTCTCATTGATTATAATGTTCTTGCCGCCGGGCTTTAATTCACGATCAACAACACGGCCGAGGAGTTCCTCGGTAACACAGAAGGTAAGGCCAAGATCGTTGCCCGTGCCGATATCATTATCACGAATCCACTGCAATGACTGGTGGAACTCATTATCAAGTGATTCTAAAAAAGAAAATGAAATAAATAAATGATCAACAGATACTACAGCGTAATAGGTTCCTACCCAAATCGCTAAGTGCAACGGGTAGTCTTAGGAGTGCCTTGTAGAAAGGTCTCGTAAAAAATGCGTCCAATAGATACTGATGTACCAGGGCTAGACCTAAAACTCGTCCACTAAATCGAAACCAATCGTGACAATTATCGACAAAGGCAGACAATGGCGACACTTGGACGGTATATGTGTCGTTTGCTGAATACTCAAATAGTCCATAGTATGGATTGAAGAGCTCTCGCGATAGAAGGAAGAAGAATTCCCTTGAAAATAAAATAACACGCCGCTCGATTAAGTCGATGGTGATTTGAATAGTGTTTTTTCTCACCTCGATGGACCACCGTAGTCGAGTCCCTCTTCGGTGTCCCATAGTACAGCGAGACGTCCTCTTTGCAGATCTTTTTTGTTTGCAGACATGATTCTCCTAAAAGCATCTTCCAACAAGTGAGTCCGACGAATATGAAGCCTTCCGGAAACGATGGAGAATTATAATGGAATTGTAATCAGCTTTACTAATAGCCTGATGCTTACTTGAGTTTATGAGGTCCTTGTCCGTAGCCCTTTGACTCCAATTTACGGTAGAAACCACGAAGTTTAGCCTCGAAATCCCGTCGAAACGGTGGTGGGCCGCGCTGAGGGATCCGTGAATTTAAATTCGGTGAACCTTGTGGACTGCGCTCCTCGATTGGGACATAGCTCATAATTTCCTGCTCAAATAGACTAAAATAAAACCAAAAACAAAAATAATTTCAATTGAATGATACATAATCGCAAATTAGAATGTAAACGACAAATCGAAAAGCAGATGGCAGATAAACAGAAAGACCATGCTTCAACGGTGTTTTGCTATCTGCAAGGGTGGAATGAAACCGCAAATAGCAAATACGTATGATATCACTTCAAACGAACCACTTCAACCTTGCTCACGATTCGCACCATGACTTCATAGACCATTTACACGAGCAGTGGAAATTCTGCAGCAGAAACGTCGTTGTTAAACACGAGAATCGCAACACATTGCAACCTATAATTTCTCTTTAATGATTCATTACATTGATTCGCCATCATTAGGCGCATTAATCACAAGGCAAGCCTGTACTATATCACCTACCGCAGAACCTATTACACAAGGCCAGACGATTGAGTCAAAGACCTTAAGCGGTTACTTAATTCTATGATCGACTGCTGCTCTGATTGTTATTGTTTCTGTTTTGATCACTGTTGAAAACGATAAACAATTCAAGATTCAAATGCGCAGGAATAATGGTACCAGGAGGGGGCAGATAGGAAGTATATTCTAATCCAAGTGTGTAGACGATGCAAATAATTACCATTAACACGAGCATAAGATTTACACTTTAGTTTTTTGTCAGACATCGGTTACTTATGGTTGACTGACGAAAAGGGTGTCAATTAAAATAATTGTCGCATTCGACAGTTGTCAATTAGTCGAATGAAAGAGGATCGCTAAATTACTGTTGTGTTTTTTGCTTAGATTTTGAGATGGAGCGCGAATGACTGGACACTCATTCATTAATTGAAGTCGATTTGTTCCACCAGCCGCGGAAATTGCAATTTACGGAAAAACACTGTTTTTTTTTTCGGTGTGCTTGAAAGGAAACTGCTGCTTCAGGGGATACTGACTGACAACATGAACTTGAATATGTACGGATTTAAACACACGATTGTTGATCGCTTTAGAATAAGGAAACAACAAAGCATCGTGGGTTGGATTTTAAGTGCGTAGAATAAAATTAATTATTTTTTTTTAGGGCATTAGTAATGCTTAGGTAATGCGCACCCTCCCTTTTGCTTTCTACCTTAGGCTATTCGATGGTTGGCACCCTTTTTAGACTAGTTACTCAGACAAACAGGAAGAGTTTGTTACAAAACCTGCCTTTTACACGACTCAGAACCGCTTCAAACAGGTTTTAGACAGGTGTAGATTTAGTAACCATTCGAAAATAAAATATGTATGAAAACTTAGCCTAGAGCAGGATATGTAGATCACTCAAGGGAATGAATGACAAGGTCAACAAATAGTTTCATACCGTTTTGTTTTTATATCTTCTTCTTCTTCTTCTTAATGGGCGCTACAGTTCGGGGTGAACCTGGGCCTCAACCATCATGCCCCTCCAACTAGCACGATCTTTTGCTAGCCTTTTCCATTGCCGCACACCCAGTTGGCTGAGGTCCCCTTCCATCTGTGTGCGCCATCTTAAGTGCGGCCGTCCTCTGCTTCTTCGTCCCTCGGGGTTGGATTCAAAGACTCTCCGGGCTGGAGCTGTGGTGTCCATTCGCTCTACATGGCCCAGCCATCTTAGGCGTTGAATCCGTAGACGCCCGACTAGACTCATGTCGCTGCACAGCCCGTAAAGTTCGTGGTTGAATCTATTCCTCCAGCCCCCTTCTACGTTTATAGGCCCGAAAATCACGCGCAAAATCTTTCTCTCGAACCAACCAAGGGCCTCCTCATCCGCTTTTGATAGTGTCCATGCTTCTGCGCCGTACAACAGGACCGGGATGATGAGGGTCTTATATAGAGTCAACTTTGTCATTCGGGAGAGGTCTCTATTACTCAGTTGCCTCCTGAGCCCAAAGAAACAGCGGTTGGCAAGAGTGATTCTGCGTTTAATTTCGGAACTGATGTCGTTGTTCCAGGTCACAAGTAGACGAAGTCCTTAACTACCTCGAACTTATATCTGCCAATACAAACGTCAAGACGTCGGTGGTGAGCGTCCTTTTTTGATGACAGCATATATTTAGTTTTGCCTTCGTTTACCGCCAACTATCAAAACTATCGGTAAGGTGTTCACCGATTTGGATGGAGCAGCGAGCATAGCGTTGTATAGCTCGTCTCTAATTACGCTGTCGTATGCGACTTTGAAGTCGACAAATAGGTTGTGAGTGTCGACTTGAAATTCATTGGTTTTCCAGGATCTGCCTAAGTGTGAAGATTTGGTCGATGGTGGACTTTCCTGACCTGAATCCGCACCGATAAGGACCTATCAGCTTATTTACAAAAGGCTTCAGGCGTTCACACAAAACGGCAGAGAAGATTTTGTAGGCGATGTTAAGGAGACTTATTCCTCTATAGTTGGCGCAATCAGAGGGGTCTCCTTTCTTGTTGATCGGGCATACAATGCTGAGACTCCATTCCTCGGGCATGCTTTCCTCTGACCATATCTTACAGATGGGCTGGTGCATGCTCCTAACCAGGTCATCGCCAGCTGCCTTGAAGAGCCCAGCAGACAGTCCGTCTGCGCCAGCAGCTTTATTCGACTCTTTTTGTTTTTTTACAGTCACACACGCACTCAAGGCTAAGGCCATGTAATGTATTGAACGTTGTGCGAGCGAAAGTAACAGGGTTGTGGGAAAGTTTGCCTGTGGAAAGTTTTGGGGGTTTGTCCTACATAGGACAAGAGCCGACCAAATTTCGCGTTGGTTATAATTATCAGTAATTCGTTCGTGCACTTTGGGTGTTAGTATTGCATACGCGGAGGATGAATTTCAATTGACCACATACTGTGTGTGTTATGCCTGCAGCAGTATACGTTTGGTCACTTTCCATTCACAACTGTGTTGCATACTTTTTGTCCGTATTGGAATTACTTTTTCTTGGCTATGAAACGAATTTGAACTATAGACCTTCCGCTCGACGGCCGATGATGTTAACCACCGCACCACGGCCACCCCCAAAGCCGAGCTTGAGCTTCGATATGGTAATCTTAACTTCGTCGAGGTCAGGGGGACAGAATTCTCTACGGTCTTCGTCGATAAGAAATGGATCATTCTGCCTGACAGCGGTATATTGACTAATATCGCCGTTATACAGTCTGCAAAAGTGGTTTTTCCATATTCTCAGCATCGACTGCGATTCTACTACTAGGTGTCCGTTCTCATCCCTGCAGACTTCCGTTATGGCTTTATAACTTTCGCATGTTCGCTTTATCTGTTTATAAAACTTTCGAACGTCACGTCTGCAGTAACACCTCTCCAAATCCTCAATCGCGCGCTTCTCGTGCTCTTTCTTCTTTCTTCTAAGAAGCTTATGCTCCTCCCTTCTTTTTAACTCGTAGAGCTCACAAGCTGCTCTTGTTCTTTTATGCAGCGAGGCCTTATATGCATCCTGCTTCCCTGCGTGAATCCTCCTGCACTCGTCATCGAACCAGGTTTTTCTTTGTGGTGGAACCTTGAAACCCAAAACTTCGGATGCAGAGCTTTTCAGGGCTTGTTAGCAAAGGCTCCACTGCTGTTCTATTGATAGCGTGAAGGATTGAGGTGTATTGGAGAGCTTAAGGGCGTAGCTTTCCGACGTCATAACTTTGTATTCTTACTCTACTCCGCTGCATTCGTGATATCCGCAAGCGCATCTTGGCTACTACAAGATGGTGGTCCGAGTCGATGTTAGCCCATCGGAAAGTTCGAACATCAAGAATAGTGGAGGAGTGTCTGACGTCGATCGCGATGTGATCGATCTGGTTGGTAGTCGATTGATCAAAAGTCCGCCAGGTGCCTTTGTGTATATCGAGGTGCGGGAAGCGCGTACTGGCTAGAATGAGATTCCGCTTTATACCCGGTCCATTCCATCGCATTTCCTGGATGGCGGTTATGTCCGCTTTATAGCGGTCTAGGGCTTCTGCACGTGGCCTGTTTACGGACCTAACATTCCACGTACAAAGCCGAAGAGCATTGCCCTTTTTTCGTTTTTTGCCAGGGTCGTCAACATAAATCCGGTCCGTTATATCCGAGGCTTGTGGTTGCTTCGGAGTTTGTGGTTTTTTTTATGGTTACGGCTTACTAGGCCGAAGCCCAACCGACTAATCCTGTTTTTTGGCACAGGAGGCCATTCGCCCTTCCCCGTCTGCAATTTCCATAGGAAATTTCCAGATGGCACCACGAGGAGGTGGGTATGGGTTCGACTGCGGTGGCTCTTCTCGCTTTTTAGCAGGCCAGCATCCGTCGGATAGATGCTACCCCATACAAGGCCTTTGTTAGTCCCTTGCCATCAAATGTAATTATAAATATCAACATAACTCACTCTATAACAAACGTGCTCCTTTCTGAAGGTTAATCGCAAGAAGTGCAAAAGGAAGCAGAAGTCAGAAAAAGGAAAATGTCCGTCCTCGGTGTAGTCTGTTACTTGAAGGAGTTTGCTCCGTTCACTGAACCAATAGTATTTGCTATAATGGGGTGTGTTCACTACTACAAAATCAATTGTTGATAATGAAGTGACGTGGACAGAGTGGAAATGTGTAGCATTGGCAAAATGGATTCGATTCCTAAAGGATAATGCAGCAAGAGAACGGATAATGCGCGAACTTTACAAAGTTACTCGTTTAATGGTAGGTAGATAGGTAGGCGTGGCCGCCTTGTTTCAGAGAGTTCAGGGCCCAATTAGCACGCGTGCGCCGTTTTGATGCCACCATTTAAGTGATCACGAGCACGAGAAGCGCGAGATCGAGGAGATGGAGAGATGTCAAGGCTATAAAGCCAGAGCAGAAGCCAGTGATGTGCACAGACAACTGGTAGTGGAGTCACGGTCGATGCTGAGATTGTGGAAGGACCATTTCTGCAGACTGTATAACGGCGATAATAGTCAAAATGCCGCTGCCAGGCAGAGCGAACCATTCACAATGGACGAAGACGAAAAAGAATCCTTTCCACCCGACCTAAACGATTTTAAGATAGCAATATCGAAACTTAAGTCTTATAAAGCTGCTGGAGCATATGGACTCCCCGCGGAACTGTTTAAAGCAGCTGGCGATGAGCTGATCAGGAACATGCACCAACTTATATGCAAGATATGGTCGGCAGAATGCATGCGCGATGAATGGATGAAGTATCGTTTGCCCGGTCCATAAGAAAGAAGACCTCTATGACTGCGCCAATTACAGAGGGATAAGTACAAGATCCTCTCTGCTGTACTATGTAAGCGCCTGAAACTGTTCGTGGACAATTTGATAGGTTCCTACAAGTGTGGTTTCAGCCCGAGAAAATCCACGATAGGCCAAATTTTTACACTACGACAGATCTTGGAGAAGATCCACCAATTCCAGGTCGACATGCACCATCTTTTTGTCAACTTTAAAGCCGCGTATGACAGGGATTAAAGAGACGAGCTATACAGAGCCATGTCATGTTTCAGCATTCCTGCCAAACTCGTCAGACTGTGCAGGATGACTATGGAGAACTCTCGCTGCTCCATTAAGGTCGGAGGTGAACTAACCGACCCCTTTGATGTTAAAAAAAGTTTTAGACAGGGTGACACACTGTCATGTGATTTCTTTAACATCATACTTGAAAAGATCGTGCGGGACTCTGCGGCCAATATAAGAGGTACGATCTTCTTCAAGTCTACACAATTGCTTGTCTACGCAGATGACATTGACGTCATTGGACGCACAAAGCGAGACGTCAATGAGGCGTTCGCAAACATTGAAGTAGAAGCGGCTAAAGTGGGTCTAAGGGTAAATGGGGACAAGACCAAATATATGCTATCATCAAAAAAAGACACACAACACCGACGTCTTGGTCAGTACGTCACCTTCGGCAGCTATATTTTTGAAGTAGTCAAGGACTTCGTCTACCTTGGCTCGATAGTGACAAGCAGCAACGACACCAACGCTAAGATAAAACGCACAATAACTCTTGCCAACCGCTGCTTCTATGAGCTCAAGAGGCAATTGAGTAGTAAAGCCTTCTCTCGAAAAACTAAGGTATCTCGGTCCTCCTCCACGGCGCTGAGGCTTGGACGTTATCAAAAGCGGATGAAGAGGCTCATGGGCGTTTCGAGAGGAAAATTCTGCGTGCAATCTTTGGTCCCGTTTGTGTAAACGTAGAGTGGAGGAGGAGATTCAACCAAGAACTGTACGGGCTGTAAAGCGACATCGGCCTAGTTAGACGTCTTTGAATCCATCGTCTAAGATGGCTAGGCTATGTAGAGCGAATGGACATCACCGCTCCGGCCCGAAGAGTCTTCGACTCCAACGACGCAGTAGAGAACGACCGCATCTAAGGTGGCGCGCACAGGTGGAAAGGGACCTAAACCAACCGGGCTTGCGGCACTGGAAGCGGCTGGCCAAAGATCGTGCCGACTGGAGATGCTTGTTGTTTGAGGCCCTGGTTCACCCCGAATTGTAGCGTCATCAAAGTAAGTAAGTAAGATTCAAGTGACCTAGTGTGTCGATTTGTGTTTTAAATCCATCCTATGGAGCTGAGAAATTGAATGATGTTGCAGAATTCTATGTTACTGAACTCTGATAGGTTGCCGAAAAAGACTTTGCGAAGTGTGCGCTATCGGGTTCTAGCTAGAGCCGGGCATTGGCAAAGGAAATGGTTATGGAATTCCTTTCCAGCGGTTTTTGGCCTGGCAATCTCCTGTCGAATTCTGTTAGTGAGGCCAAGAGTTCTTTTTGTGTTGTAGGAAGGTCATATACTTCTAGATATGACACAGTTACCCAAGGTGCTCCATCTAGAGTTCGCCCTTGACAGTAAGTGTTGAAAAATGTGTCCCTTGATCAGTCCTATGGGAGGGGATACTGCCTTTGCCAGGGAACTATCGAGGGTAGAGTCGTGCCTTACCAGCGCATTTTTTCCATTATTTCTATGTTGCTATGGCTAGGAACCCACTCCTATAATAGCATTCAAACAATCCAATATTTCATAATTTAAAAAGAATAATGCATAAAGGTCAATACGATTCGTCCGCCGCAACAGTCGATCAAATTTAATTTAAAACGGAAAAGTACAAAAAACGAACTTACACAGCCCATATGATGTAGGCGGCCTTTGAGAAGAATCCCATCGTAGCTCTGCTGCTGTTACTTTTTGGTCTTTCTCTTAATAAACAATTATTTTATCAACAAAATGTCTACTCAATGTACATACGAATGCTTTAGGATCACAATTAAAAACACTGTTCATCGTGGGGTATCATAGATTCAAAGCAATCCTTTCAGATACACTGGCTTTGTATAACTTTCTGCACAACTTTTAACTTAATCTTATCGTTTTCCAACGAAACATGAAAAAGGCTAACACAAAAAAATATTGTTCAAGATCGTTTATGTTAGATACGTACGATACGTACGATTAGATCAAAGTTTATTGTTGGGTTTTCGTTTTTATTCTAGCTACTTTAGCGCGATCATGTTTTTAATTTCTTCTAGTTGATTGGATTTTCTGTTTCTTAGCATCCGATAAGTAATACAAAATCTAAGACAAGAGTGAACGAAGTGCAGTTCAGTAATGGAATGATATTATCGATCGAGAGGAGGTATTAATTAAATCTGATAGGAGTTGATATCAGAGGCATACTATGAAGGCAGTTGATTTGAAAACTTTATCGAAGAAAGTTAATCGAGATATTCCCGATGGATGGAACTACATCAAGTGGACTTACAAGAAACCAATTTAGGTTCTGATAAGATCAATACTAAGCTGGTTAAACTTGTTGATGGCTTGTCAGGGGACAGAAGAAAGGTTGAATTATTTCGTTGGTACTTTGTACTCAAGTACTTACTTATGGTGGTTCTTGCAAGTTAATCTAATTGGACGAGCAATAGTGCCAATTGCCTTTTTCGCCATTGGTCCAATAATGCCTCTTAACAGGCGATTATAGAATATCGAAAAGCCACTTCTGTGGATGATAATTCACAGCCAAGCCTTCTACGACTGCTTAGAAAGACAATAAATACTGAATAAAGTAGAAGCAAATCTGCATGATATCTGAAGTTAGTACCTTACTCCCTTAGACTTGAAGCTTCTGTATTTGATGCGATGTGAAATGTTATTGGCCTGACACAGAGATGGCATTTCAATTAGCAAAAATGTATATTTCTTACCTAGACGCACTTGTCATTAGCTCGTACGCAGTAGACGTATTGCGTTGTATGTATGTATGTTGGCGTTACAGTCCATGAAGAACCTGAGCCGAGCTTCTCTCAATCACCCATGTTGTGTGTGATTTCATTTTCACATAGGTGAAAGGGACCTACAGTTTATTGCCGGTTCCGAACGGCGTATTTCGAGAAGCTTTTCATGACAATTTTACTACAGGGGGTTTTGTCAGAACCCCGCTGAGGAGAAACACCGTGAAAAACACGTTCGATGACATGGTTGTGTCGGGATTCGATCCCGAGTCATATTGCGTTGCTTTTCGTTAAAATTGACAAACCTGAACTGTTTAAAAGTGGGCGCAACCCCCGAAGATGACTTATGTTACGGACGCCCACAAATCGCAACCACACCGTGAACCATAAAAAAAAAGTGCTCGATATCGTGCTGAACACTAGGGGAGTGAAGGTGAGTGACTCGAAAGAGAGGGTGCAAAACATCTTGTACAAATAATTAGGGATGCAAGCATTCTGCCAAAGATGAGTGACCCATTGGCTGAATGCCGATCAAAAGCAAATGCATAAACGATTTTCGCAGCAATCTTTCAACCGATTCAATAGGATGAGACATGGGCTCACAACTATACGCCAGGAACGAAACAGCAGCCCAAGTAGTGGGTAGAAGCCGGTGGTTCAGTGCCAAGAAAGGAAGTCGATCGCATCTGCCGGCAAGGTTTTGGGATGGGAAAGCCATCCCTGCACAAGGCAGAATAATTACAAGCGAATATAACCTACTCCAACCTTTCTGATCAGCTGGATGTCAAAGAAGAAGCTGGATGTGAAGAAGAAAAAGATCATCTCTCACCAAGGCAACGCAACTGTACACAAGGGTACTCTAGCGATAGGAAGATTGTTGGATTTGGGGTACGATTTGCCAGGCCATCCCAACTAGGAAGTCGTGGGAACCTAGGAAGACGTGGATGCTAGGAAGATGTAGAGTGGTAACCTGAAAACCTTTAACTTGAAGAAACGTGCTACGGTAGGAAGACGTGGTACCCTAGGAAGACGTGATAACCGAGGAAGACGTAGTAACCTAGGTGGACGTGGTAACCTACATAGGAAGATGTGGTAACCTAGCAAGACGTGGTAACATAGGAAGACGTGGTAACTTAGGAAGACGTGGTAGCCTAGGAAGACGTGGTTACATAGGAAGACGTGGTAACCTAGGAAGACGTGGTAACCTAGGAGGACGTGGTAACCTAGGAAGACGTGGTAACCTAGGAAGACGTGGTAGCCTAGGAAGACGTGGTAGCCTAGGAAGACGTGGTTACATAGAAAGACGTGGTAACCTAGGAAGATGCGGTAACCTAGGGAGACGTGGTAACCTAGGAAGACGTGGTAACCTGGAAACCTAGGCATACGTGGTAACATAGGACCACGTGGTAACTTAGGAAGACGTGGTAACATAGGAAGACGTGGTAACATAGGAAGACTTGGTAACTTAGGAAGATGTGGTAACTTAGGAAGACGTGGTTACCTAGGAAGAAGCGGTAACCTAGGAAGACGTGGTAACCTAGAAAGACGTGGTAACCTGGAAACCTAGACACACGTGGTGCCCTAGCAAGACATGGTAACCTGAAAAAGCGTGGACGTGAAAGACATAAAAACCTAGTTAAACGGATACCCCAGGAAGGCGCAATAACCTATGAAAACCTGGTAACGTAGGAAGATGTGGTACCCTAGCAGGACGTGGCAATCTAAAAAGACGAGGTAGCCTGAAAGACTAAAAAGCCTAGTTAAACGGAAGAACATGGTAACCTAAAAAAAAAATGTGGTACCCCAGGAAAACGTGATGACCTAGGAAGACGTGATGAAAAGACGATTCCACCTTTTGATGACAATGGACCACAGTTAGAGAAGTCGACAGATGGGTTCAAAACTCCGTTTGGACCGTTGTGATAGAAATCTGCGGGCGTTTTGGTGACTTATCGAATTGAATTCTTAGACTGAAAAATTAATGAGACACCGCACCATTTGTCAATGGTGGGATGGTCGCGGTGCAGTGGTAAACATCATCGACCATCAAGCGGAAGGTCTGTAGTTCAAAGCCGTTCCATAGAAAGAAAAGAAAAAACAATTCCTGTACGGAAAATAATTATGCAACGCAGCAGTTGTGAATGAGAAGTGATCAAACATACTGATGAAGGCATAACACTCACAGTATATGGTTACTTCAAATTCATATTCTGTGCGTGCAATTCTAATATAACACCATAAGTGCATGGAAAAGTTGCTGAGAACTTCAACCAACGTGAAAATTCGGTCGGTCCCTCTCCTCCAATCTAAGACAACCACCACTGGAGAGAAGTGAACGAACATCAAGTTCAGGTTGTGTGATAAAACATTATAAGAGTACAAAACTCTTTAACCTGCGGGAACTTTGAAAAAAAAAAAAATGCTGTCTCATCCGGACAATACGCCACTGCAAAATTGCATGAACCGTGCTGTTTCAAAGAGATTGGCAGAGCAATGTACAGCTTAGATTATGTCGAAGAAGTTAGTAAATAAAAATGAAACCTCCATAACCTGCTCTCATAATACAGACAATTAAAGGTCGATTGTCGCACTAAGATTATTTCGATAACCTACTTCCGACAATGATCAATGATGCCTCTTATATAAAAGCCTGTTTATAGGCTATTTAATAAGAAAAAACAAAACACCATAAACGTATGTATATTGATGGTATAAAAAATGTAATACAAGCTTTCCTTCACTCTTATCTCAACAGCCAAGTAACTTTCGGGCTTATACAATCCTTGAGGTTGACAATAATAAAGAGACCGAAACGAAAACAACACTCAGATGACTATTTGTCTGCCCTCATATCTTGATTACCTCACTCTAAAGGGGTGGTGATGTGAAGTCTTTCCTTTCCTCACTTAACCCGAAACACATCACAAATGTTTGCAACGAATTTTCTGGCAATTTGTTAAGGTTATAAACTGCGAAAACTTAACAGTGAAGCCTGAATTACATCGCTTACGTATGTACATTTATTGCATATGTATATAAACCTATCCCTAATAACCCGCTGCATATCTAATGAGTTGTCTAAATATGGGCGCTGATATAGAAAGGAAATTAACAAAAAAATGTAACTTTTCTAAAACCTTGTTATTAATCAAAAATGTGTTTTGTTTTTTTCTTTCTTTGTGATTAATCGCTGGCCTCGATACTAAATAGTCTTATCTTGAAACCCAAAAATCACATAGCCACAGTGTACCCATAGTCGAATCACTTCTTTCGAAGGCGAGAACACACACGACGCTTTGAAAAAAAAAAAAAGAACTTGACCGATTATCACAACGAAAAAACAGAAAAGCACAGAACGACAATACGACTAACATTCTATGAACTCTGTTCCGGTCTACGAAAATTCACCGAGCCTGATCTAAAACACCAATTACCCCAACAGCACTGTTCAACGCTTAACCGTACCACTAACTACAAACGTTCTTAAAAGCGCGTTCAACATTTAATCGCTTCCCTCGCACAACCAAAATGCCAGCCAATCGCAGTTAATACCGCCACCAAGCACAATTGATCGAAAAACACTGACTGTAACGAACGACTTTTCATAACAACCCTTGACACTTGAGAATAGTGGTGGTCGTAGCAGTGCAAAGGTTTAAGCACTTGTGCCGGTCACTATACCACTACCGGTGTCTGTCCGAAACAAAACAAAAACACTCGTTAACTAATTTACAAATTCGAATGAACAGCCTTATTATCAAGACTATGCCACGCTGGGTTATTACATCAATCCAAGATAGATAAAAGGGCGATAATCGTATGACTAACCACAAGAGCACTACGCGACCCACCCAGTTCGACTGCTTCCCAGCGCAATGTCTAGATCAAAACACTGTAAGGCCAGTACTTTTACTCGAAGAGTTCGACTCGTACGAGATCGAGAAGAGAATAATTATGCAGCTGGATTCTCGGATAACATCTGAATAAATCAACAGACTGATGACATTTGAATCTAAAATCGACCACGAAAATTATTCGGTAGCTCTCCTTATAAGGGGGGTTGTAGTAGTCTGTCTATATGGCGTTCCCGAGTGCCTTTTGTTACATTACATTTTCGCTAAGCCCACTCTAAGTGCTTGTGGAAGCGCAATCAACTGCGACCAACAGGTAACGGTTTGTTAATCATGACAGAAAAGCAACAACACAAAAAACAGATCAGAACAGAAATTATATTCCTAATCAATTAAGGCAGAATTATACAAGAAAAAAACAAAACGTAAGGTTGCCGCGGATTGTTAATTCATTAAATTGAAGACCTAATTTCCTTGTCGAATGTGGTTTTCTTGGCGGTAACCTTACTCTTAACCTTGGTGCGTTAAGAGTGATTGTAAGTGGAAGTGAAACCATTCATGCAGGACCATTAACCTGACGCGTAGCCGTTTTCACGCTTCATTCAAGACAGGAACCACTACATATCCATGATTTTATGCTTTTAACGGTAACGGTACGATATGGTTGGAAATTTGTTTTGGTTTCGGTGTGCAATGTCAGTTAATTCGGTGTGATTTGCTGAATATTTACTATTTCTCATTGTGTAATTTCACATTTTCATGCTTATAGAGTTTCCCCGTAGATTGTTTTCCAAACGATCATTGTTACATCATAACCGCTGTCACTGTGCTTCTACACATTTATAAGATTTGAATGCAAATGGAAAATTATTTCTTTTTTTTAGAGTGAATGTCATACTCATTCCATTTCTTAGAATTAACCTTAACTTGTGTAATCGTTCTCTAACTGTTTTTTGATTTACATATTTCCACACCCGGAAGACTACGACTAATAGGTACATATATGTACCGTGCTAATCAAAGATCTTTACGTACAGTCAGTAACATGCACGGGTGATCACAAGATATGTAACCACCGATACCGATCACAAGATGTAACCTCCCTCTATACCGATGGCTCTAAGATGGAGTCGGGTGTAGGCAGTGGAGTCTTCTCCAAGGAGCTTAACCTCAGCCTATCCTTACTTACTTACTTACTTATCAGGCCAGCGACCCATGGAGATCTGAGCCTGAGCTATAGCTGCCTTCCATCCTTGACGGTCCCGGGCACGCTGCTTCCAGTTGTCAAGATCAAGATGGCTTACATCCGCGATTACTTGGTCTTTATACCGGAGGTTCGGTCTTCCTCTTCTTCTCGAACCAGGAGGCTCGGAGTCGAAGACCCTCTTAGCTGGAGCGTTGATGTCCATGCGCTTGATGTGGCCGAACCAGTGTAGTCGACGGATCCTTGCCTTCCGGACTACATCCACATCTTGGTACAGCTCGTAGAGTTCGCGGTTGTGTCTTCTTCTCCATTCACCTTCCTCCCAGACAGGATCAAATATCCGGCGCAGAATTTTTCTTTCGAAAGAACCCAAAACCAGCTCCGCTTTCCCGCTTATCGTCCAGCTTTCGGCTCCGTACAGCAAGACTGGCAGAATGAGCGTTTTGTAAAGCATGACTTTGGTCTTTCGAGTGAGGAGTTTTGACCCCAGTTGTTTGGACAAGCCGAAGTAGCAGCGGTTGCCAAGGGCGATTCTATGCCGGATCTCCACTGTGGTGTCATTTGTGGAATTTACGTTTGCCCCGAGGTAGACAAACTCCTTAACTACCTCGAAATTGTAGCTGTCAATTGCCATATTTTGTCCCAGGTGGTGAGTGACGGATTGGTTTTTGCTTGACAGCATGTATTTCGTTATGTCCTCATTGATCTTAAGACCAACTCGTTTCGCCTCTTCTTCAATCGCCGTGGATGCTTCCACAATGCCACGGCGAGAATACGCGATGATGTCGATATCATCCGCGTATCCTAGCAGCTGGATGGACTTGTAAAAGATAGTGCCTTCCCTGTTGACGCCTGCCCGTCGCACTATCTACTCCAGCACCAGATTGAAGAAGTCACATGACAGCGCATCTCCTTGCCGAAATCCGGTGCATGTTTCGAATGGTTCCGAGGTCCTAGAACCGAGTTGCACGGTGCATCGCGTGTTTTTTACCGTGGCGCGACACAACTGGATCAGTTTTCCCGGGATCCCGAATTCGGCCATCGCACCAAACAGTTCCTCACGATGAATGCTGTCGTATGCGGCTTTGAAATCGCTGAAAAGATGGTGTGTATCGATTCGAAACTCGTTGGTCTATTCCAGGATTTGTCGAAGTGTGAATATTTGGTCTATAATTGATTTTCCGGGCCGGAAGCTGCACTGGTAGCTGCCGATTAGTGCGGTGCAAAATGGTTTTAGACGTTCACACAATACGCTGGACAGGATCTTGTATGCGACATTGAGCAGGAATATACCTCTATAGTTCTAGCAAGAGGTGGGATCGCCTTTTTTGTGGATGGGGCATTTAGAGCTGGTATTCCATGGTATTCATCTTCCCAAATTCTGCAGATGATCTGGTGCATGCTCCCTACCAGAACATCGCCGCCAGCCTTGAAGAGCTCTGATGGCAAGCCCTCTGAGCCTGCGGTCTTGTTGTTCTTCAGCTTCTGAATAGCTGTGCCGCCTTCTTCGATGCTGGTTGGGAGGACTACTTCAGCGGCTGGAGTTGGGATTTCCTCGGTCCATACCACTCTCTCTTGGTCATGCTCGTTAAGCAGCTGCTGTAAATGCTGCTTAAATACATCCACTATACCCTGCGGGTCGGTGACAAGATTACCCTCGCAGTTTCGAAGAGCCTGGGTGCCCTTTTTGAAGCCTCCTGCAAGGCCTTTGGATTTCTTGTAAAAGGCTCGTATTTTATGTTTATCCCTAGACTCCTCGATATCCTTGAGCTGGGAGGTTGCGAAGATTCTATTCTTTTGTCGCAGTAGTTTTTTCTCCTCCCTTCTTCTGGCTCGGTACTCTTCTTGCGCTGCCCTGGTTTTCCTCTGCAGCGCCTTTTGGTACGCCTCGTCGGTTGCTGCCTTTTTCTGCTCACACTCGCCATCATACCACGGGTTTCTTGTCGGGGGTGGTAGGTATCCTAAGGTGGTTTCGGCTACTTCCTGAATGGCTGAGCGGCAATGCAGCCACATATTACTGGCATTTGTATTCGACGTAGGCATACCGTAGAGTCTTTCGCTCAGCTGCTCCCTGTAGACTCTGGCAACCTCCGGTGAGCACAGGCGCCCAATGTCGAACCTCCTCCTGATGGGCTGGTGCAGCTTCATGACATTGGACAGTCGAGCTCTGAATCTTGCTGCTACGAGGAAGTGGTCAGAGTCGGCATTTGCCCCTCTGAATGTTCGCACATCCAGCCTATCCTTTAGACTCCCAAATTACTGCAGTGTGTATCAGGCTGAAATAACAGCGATAACGGAGGCCCTTGCATGGCTCTGGATCAATGTAATATCCGCCAAGGATATTATCATTTGCACGGACAGCCAATCTGCTAAAAATCCCTGGCAGCGGTAACCCACAAATCAAAGACATCTCTTAACTGTCGCCTATTTCTAGATGAGATGGCTGAGCAGTTCAACAATAAAGTATTGTGGGTTCCCGGGCGTAGGGATATTCCATCAAACTGCGCGGCCGACGAACTCGCAAGGTTAGGGTCTAGCACACTCACCCTACCTACCCTCGGATACCTAGAAAGACCAATAAGTACGGTAAAGCACATGATAAAACTCCAAACCACTGAGGCGACCAACCTCCAATGGAATGAAAGTAATATCGGCTTTATCACCAAACAACTCTGGCCTAAATTAAACCTTAGACGAACCAGGGACCTAGTGGCAACCTTAAGTACTCTGGTGGGTGTCATTACAACTCACTGCATCATTAGGAAACACGCCGCCAGACTAGGACTACCCTCCAACGACTTCTGTCGCGGCTGCATGGACGAGGAGAAAGAGGAATCAATACATAACCTCCTCTGCTCATACCCCTCTTTTGCGAATCGAAGGAGGATCTACCTCGGCGCGCCCTTCTATGATAATCTAAGTGAGCTAGCAGACCAAAAAATAGCTCAACTCCATCGCTTCATCAGAAGCACTGGTTGGTTCTCTGGTAGCGGATCTGGGTAACACGATCCATGTGGTATCACAATGGGCCGACTTCGGCCTACGTGTGGCTTATGCCGACCACATTAACCTAACCTAACCACCGATAAGAATCAGTTGATAGATTGTTTACTGATTCTATGCAAGTTAAGCCATATGTCGTTTGGAATACCTTCTTCGAAATAGTGTAGACCAAAAGGCAGTAGAGACAGAATTCGTCACTATATTAAGTCAATCCTGCGACATACCAACATCATATTCGCCTAATTCCCCGTTCTAACTCTACACCGCGATTCCAATGTTGCTTCCACGATTCGTACCGTCCTTGGTAATCCTCCGGTAATCCTCCACTACACCACGTCCACCGGGGTGACTGTCGAGCGGCAGTTTGTCCATAGCCAAGAAATACTATGATGAAATAGCCAGTTACGTTCCGCCCCTTCAACATTTCTCCGGCAATACACGTCTCTCTAGGAATGCTCACCAATATACCCTGAAGCCCGCTTTCGGAGGTACCGTCAAATTAGAAAATCTTTCATTAACCGAACCACACGAATCTGGAATTCCCTGCCGGCTTCGGTTTTCCCCCTTCAATGCAACATGCAAGCATTTAAGATCAATGTCCAACGGCATCTCCTCTATCCCTCTTCCTTTCTACCTTCTGCCTGCACTGTGTCGCCGACATAATAAGGTTATTAGACCTTGAGTACGCGCAAATTATTAAAAAAAAAAAAAAAAAACGAATCAAAACATCAACTCCCAAAATAACAGTTCTCCAAGAAACTCACCTAACGTCCAATTACGCCACCCCCAATCCCAATAATTACCTACTCATCTCCCGAAACACTTCCCATAACCCCTGTGGCGGTATTGCCTACCTGATCCAAACATCCATATAACTCGTACCAATAACCCTTAGAGGGCGCCGTGGTGCAGTAGTTAGTGTATTGAACTCTGACGCACGATGAGCGAGTTCGGATCCCGATAATACCAACGCCATCGAAAGTTTATTTCGCGGCATCCCTCCTCGGCGGGTACTGGCAAGACCTCCCTAGTATAACTTGCCTTGAAAAAGATCCTCGCGCACCGTTCGGAATCGCCATTAAACCTGTGTGAAAAATAAATCACACACAACATGGGTGATTGAACAGAAGCTTGGCTCTGGTCCTTCAGGGGCTGTAATGCCACCAAAAGAAAGAACCCTTAACAACGACCTTGAGGCACTAGGTATTTCAATTGTACCCAAATTAAATTTCTCCTTAATAAATGTCTACGTCCCCACTTTACAAAACCTAACTTCCTCTCACTTAGAACATGTCCTTTCCCCCCGGCATCAACCCGCACTAATACTAGACGACTTCAACGGCTGGGACTCCAATCGGGGTTCCCCCAAGAGTAACCGCCGCGGGAAAATCATCTCATATTTTATAACAAAATCAGAATATTAACTGCTTAACGACGGCTCTCCCATTCACATTAGCACTCACTCCACTTTCGCCCACATCGACCTCTCTTTCTGTTCTCCCAATCTGATCCCATTCATCCAAAGGGAAATTTTATGACCTTTTTGGAAGTGATCATTTTCGTATCACAATTTGCATTCCCTCATATAAGACGACCAAAATTCAAAACTGACACAGACATTGGAACCTCTATCAGAAACTGCTAGACAAATATAACAACAAATACCCCATCAGCATTAATCCTAGTAGGTATGCATCTATAAAATTATCCTAGAAAGTGCAAACCAATCCATCCCCCAAGCCCATGCTTCAACAGGTAAACGCAAAGTTCCGTGGTGGCACAAAGAACTTCTTCTTCTTAATGGGCGCTACAGTTCGGGGTGAACCTGGTCTTTTGCTAGCCTTTTCCATTGCCGCACACCACGTTGGCTGAGGTCCCTTTCCACCTGTGTGCGGCCGTCCTCTGCTTCTTCGTCCCTCGGGGTTGGATTCAAAGACTCTCCGGGCTGGAGCTGTGGTGTCCAATCGTTCTACATGGCCCAGCCATCTTAGGCGTTGATTCCGTAGACTCATGCCGCTGTACAGCCCGTAAAGTTCGTGATTGATCGTATGTGGCTCTGAAGTCGATAAATAGGTGGTGAGTGTCGACTTGAAATTCATTGGTTTTTTCCAGGATCTGCCGAAGTGTGAAGATTTGATCGATGGTGGACTTCCCTGGCCTGAATCCGCACTGATAAGGACCTATCAGCTTATTTACAAAAGGCTTCAGGGGTTCACACAAAACGGAAGAGAAGATTTTCTAGGCGATGTTAAGGAGACTTATTCCTCTATAGTTGGCGCAATCAAAGGGGTCTCCTTGCTTGTGGATCGGGCATACGATGCTGAGACTCCATTCCTCGGGCATGCTTTCCTCTGACAATATCTTACAGATGAGCTGGTGCATACTCCTAACCAGGTCATCCCCAGCTGCCTTGAAGAGCTCAGCAGACAGTCCGTCTGCGCCAGCAGCTTTATTCGACTGAAGCTTCGATATGGCAATCTTAACTTCGTCGAGGTCAGAGGGACAGAATTCTCTGCGGTCTTCGTCGATTAGAACATCGCCATTATACAGTCTGCAGAAGTGGTTTTTCCATATTTTCAGCATCGACTGCGATTCTACTACTAGGTGTCCGTTCTCATCCCTGCAGGCACAAAGAACTTGCACACTTAAAAGAAGAGAACAACAGAATGTAACGATCCCTAAAACGTAACATTTGCCCCACCAACATCATAAACTACAAAAAAGCCAACGCCCAATATAAAAAATAAATCAAAAACGCAAAATCCAAATCCATTCACAAATGAACAATATCTCACACAGTATCTCTCTCCCCCATTCACACAATTACCCCGCAGGCTCACTACATCGCGGGCCCCGCCAACCTTTCGAACCATTTTGCCAATTTCTAGTCCGAGTAATCCCAAGATTCTAGCTTCCCTCCTAACATCTGCCAACGAAATCACCGCCTCTCTTTCCTATTCCCCATCAAAAAGTGCCCAAACTATAAACCATAATGGAATTAAACCTTGCACTAGACAAATTGAAAGGGCAAGCCCCGCTAATGACCGTATCTTCTTCCCAATGATTTCTCACCTATACCAGCCTCTAAAAACAATACTCCTCAACCAATACAACAATATCATCCGGTGCAACATCCAACAGCAAATTAAAAACAACACCATCATCCCCATCCTCAAACCGAATTCTAACAAAACTCTCACTAAATAGTACAGACCCATCTCCCTCATTCCCTGTTGCGCCAAAGTGCTTGACAAAATAATTGCCAACAGACTCTGGAGGTTTGGCAGCTATGACAAACTCCTCAGTAGTCACCAGATGGGTTTCAAAAAACGGCAAATCCCTTAATGGGACTCTACTGTTCTTAAACCATCAAATTACCGGTTTCCTAAACAGAAAAAGCCACATCTCCCTTATCTCCAGATCTATGCTCTTAGAACAAATCTCACACTGCCCCAGAAGTATTTCGTTCCCTCTTCCTTGAAATCAAAAATAAACTCCTCCAACACCACTTCATCTTCAGAGATGGCTCCACAGCAGGAGACAACGCCAGCTTCACTGTTACCATTGAGTACGAAACCATTTTCTCATTCCTCCTTCCTCCTTACACATCTTCCTTCCCTACAGAAATGATCACCATCTTAAGAGCCCTCCAATACACTAAGACTTCCACCTTTAAATTTGCCATCTGCACAGACTCCCATTTATCGATTGACGCCGTCCCTAACATCAAAAAGCAAACTTACGACACCTCCTTAATCCGCAACTTACTCTATCAGCTAGAACCAAGCTTATATGGGTACCAGGCCATGTGCAACTTTCTGGGAATGATTTTGCCGACAGTGCCGCCAAACAGACCTTAATAACCCCATTCCTTTTATCTACCAGCTTCAACCTAAAAGACATAAACAAGCACATAGAACCATTCATCATCCCAATGGTACCGGGCTGCCAACAAAGACAGACTTCCAATGAAAGGCTATGCTTACGACCCTGGACATAGGTTAGGTTAGGATAGGTAGTCCGTAGTATTCACTTAGGCCAGAGAGGCCCGTATTTCTACGACCTCTTGGACAACGCCTACGGAGCTTGTCCGGAGCTTGACATCAAAATCGTACTCGGGAACTTCAACGCCAAAATCGGTAAGGAGAACATCATTGGTGGAGTAGTCGAAAAGCACAGCCTCTACGATACAACAGACAAGGGCTTCCGACAAGATTTCCTCCCAAAAAGATCCACACAGACACCTAGCGACCCCCAGATGGTCGAACTGCCAACTATCGGCTCTGACCATTTCCTAGTGGCAGCAAGACTCAGAGCCCGACTTTCCAATGTTAGAAGGCTACATCAGCACACCAAGAAGAGGTTCACAATTTGAAGCCTGAGCAACTTAGAGATCGGCAGAAGCTACAGAAAGCAACTGAGCGGACGACTCGAAAGTATTCTTACGTCGGACACAAGGAAGAAGCTGAAATTACTATAGGCTACGCGCCACCACCGGCAAGAAGCCCTTGGTATGAGGCGAGTGTGAGCATAAAAAGCGAGTGACCAACGAGGCATACCAAAAGATGCTGCAAAGGAGCAGGAGGGAGGAAAAAAAAACGCTGCGGCGAAAGAAGAGAATCTTCGCAGTCTCCCAGCTCAAGGATATCGTAGAGTCCAGGAACAAAAATGCGGCACCCAGGCTCTTTGAAATTGCGAGAATAATCTTTTTACCTCCCGCAGGGAATATTGGATGTTTTCAAGCAACATTTCCAGGTGCTGCTTAACGGGCATGGGCAAAGGAGAGGCATAGTGGACGAAGAGATCCCGCCTCTAGTCGACGAAGTTGTCCGCCCTCCCAGCATTGAAAAAGTAAGTATAGCTATTGAAAAGCTGAGGAACAACAAGGCCACAAACCCGGATGGATTACCATCAGTACTCTTCAAAGCTGGGGGCGATGTTCTGGTAGGGAGCATGCATCAGATCATGTGTAGAGTTTGGGAGGACGAATGCATGTCCCCATCCACAAAAAAATCGATCCCTCCTCTTGCAAAATCTACAGAGGTATATCCTTGCTCAATGTCGCTTACAAGATCCTATCCAGTGTATTATGTGAACGTTTTAAGCCGTTTTGCACCGCACTAATCGGCACATACCAGTGCGGCTTCCGGACAGGCACATCAACTATAGACCAAATATTCATGCTGCGACAAATCCTGGAGAAGATCAGCGAGTTTCAAATCGATAACCACCATCTCTTTGTCGATTTAAAAGCCGCATATGATCCCGGGAAAACTGAACCGGATGTATCGAGCCACGCCAACAAACACTCGATGCACAGATTAGTTCGGCTCTAGAACCACCGAATATTTTGAAACCTGCACCGGATTTGGGCAAGGAGATGCGCTGTCATGCGACTTCTTCAATCTCGTGTTGGAACAACTAGTTCGGCGGGCCAACGTCAACACGAAAGGCACTATCTTCTACAAATCGGTCCAGTTGCTGGGCTACGCAGACGATATTTCGAGGTGGTGAAGGAGTTCACATGTATGTATGTATGTTGGCGTTACAGCCCATGAAGGACCAGAGCCAAGCTTCTCTCAATCACCCATGTTGTGTGTAATTTATTTTTCACACAGTTTAATGCCGATTCCGAACGGCATGAGTCGAGAAGCTTCTTCAAGGCAAGTTTACACCACGGGGGGTTTTGCCAGTACCCCGCCGAGGAGGGACACCACGAAATAAATATTCGATGGCGTTTGGTGTTATCGGGATCCGAACTCGCTCATCGTGCGCCAGAGTCCAACACACTAACCACTGCGCCACGGAGCCCTCGGGGCAAAATAAACTCCACGACTCGGCAACCGCTACTACTTCGGCTTGTCAAAACAGATAGAGTCCAAGCTCCTGTCCCGAAGAATCAAGGTTATGCTCTACAAGACTCTTATCCTGCCAGTCCTGCTATATGGCGCCGAAAGCTGGACGACAGGACAGCAGAGCTGATCCTTGGCTCTTTCGAAAGAAGAATTCGGCAACGGATATTCGGTCCTGTCTGCGAGGAAGGCGAATGGAGGAGAAGATATTACTGCGAACTCCGGAAGAGAGAGACTCCTGGTTCAAGCAGAAGGGGGAAACCGAATCTCCAGTATAAAGTCCAGGTGATTACGGACATAAGACAACTTGGTCTTTCCGACTGGAAGCAGCGTGCCCGGGACCACAAAGGATGGAAGGCTGTATTAACTCAGACCCAGATCCTTTATAGGTTGCTGGCCTAAAAAGTAAGTAAGTTACTTTGGAACGCAACTTGTATTTATTTCCAGTGCAAGTTGCGACTATTGGCAAACGCCCAGACTATCATCAAATTACATCTCGTTGGGCACAGCTGCGTACAGGTGATCAAACGATGAATCACTCCATATGAAGAAATGTGCCTTCTTCTAAATGTCAGCTTCCTTTAGATCTCTTAAAATTCCTCGTTTCTGAAGGTAACAAGAACGAAAAAAACTCGCAAAAGTTCGTAATCGTGAATTTTGTAACAAAACCTCATCAAAAAAAAAAAAAAAAAAAAAACGACAGACAGCTCAACCAATGTATTGTAGCTGTGGTTTGTATTAAAAGAGGGTAATAGACTCAGATGGGTGCATCGTTTAGTGTGCCTTCCCATGAACTTGATCTCCGAATATGAACCACACAACACACAACAAGCTACCGTTATGTTCACAAGGCAGTAACGATGTCTTTCAACAGTCTGGAATCGATGATAGAAACAAATGACGATGTAGAATAAGCCACAACCAATCAATAGTTAATTAATTGTCGCACATTTGATTACGGTGGCGCTAAAGGAAGGTGGTTCAACTAATCTCTTAAAGCAATTCACCTAGCTCATCATTTATACTCCGAAAACCTCTGAGAAAAACTTTACAAAACTCCCATAACCCAATCTCAGTCCAGTAAGGAACCAGTTCAGTTCGAAGCAAACGAAATTGACTTCGGAGCAACGTTGAATGCAAGCATCGGTGGTTCAGTGGTAGAATGCTCGCCTGCCACGCGGGCGGCCCGGGTTCGATTCCCGGCCGATGCAATCTATTTTTTTTTTTTTTTCTTTTTCGTATGGCAATTGTAAGTCATTATTTCACGTGTACTCACCTCAACAAAATCGTAAGCTGCAAATCGTGTCCAAGCCTCTCGAGAGCTGGTACACCTTCCACCCGAAGGATGTTAATCTTCTCACGCAACGATCTCGATACTGTAGACTGGCCATGTCGTTCGCGGAGAATCTCCAGAATGTTTGGTTGCCGCAAGAAAGCAATTACCTAAAATCACAATAGAATTAACAACCGCCCATCTACCCTCCACATATTTAAGGCATCTTACCTTCTCGTTGTAGGCAACAGGAATTTCGGTGACATGCTCGGGTAAGGCATTTGTTCTTGGCAACGAAGACGCCGGTCGAGGTGGTGGTGTCGGTGCCACATCGGTCACATCGTTTTGTTGTCTATGCCGTGCGACACGTGGACATTCGATCGGCAATCGGGGATCCATAAATGATGTCTTTCGATTACTATGATCGATGAAGAATTGTTTTCCTGAGTGATCGAGTTTGGTCTCCCAGCTCGACGGGAGATCTCTATTCAATTGTGCAAAAGAGTTGACTAGAGCTACTAAGTCTTTGTTGTACTGGTAGCGTTGGAATGTACTAGGATCACGGCGAATGCGTATGACCATGTGCTTGAGAGCCGCATTGCGATTGTATATACCAAGAGCGTCCTCGTTCGAATGCAGAAGGGAGTAGAAATCGGGACGACAAAGCATCAGAACAGCCGGATGATTGCCTAAGATTTGAATGCGCTCGAAATCAGAAGCAGATGACGCGCGATTACTCGACGTGCTACTGCCACCAATGCTTGTAGGATTGCAGCCGTTCGCGGTTATATCCCTATTCTCGCTGGTGATGGTACGTCGTATCGACTGATAACGTCTGTCCAACTGCTGTCGATGCTGATCTCGACCGCCAGCCAGTGCGCCACCATTCGAGCCGGGTCTTTGCCAACTTGTTGTACGGGTCGTATGGTCAATATAGAAGATTCTCCCGTGACTGTCCATACGAGCTTCCCAAGCTGGTGGAAGCGGGTCCTCAGAGTCGGAGAATATGCTTCGCCCCCTCTCTGGAATGGAAGGAAGTCGAGTACTCGTTATGTGTATCATATCGCCGTCATTATTGTCATATCCGCGGAAATTCTCGCCAGACCGCCCCGCACCCAGACTCACAATATCCGCAGTGCGAATGTCATGCGAGCCATTCTCGATACCTGCCGAGTAGTCTCGTATACGATAATCGTGTAGAGGAATGGCGGTTACATTGGTTTCATCTTGACTAGATAGGCGCTGCCGTCGGGCATGATGGGTTGGAGTTGGAGGACAAATTAAATTCGTACCACCACCGCCAATACGGGTGAGCAGTCGTGGTTGGGGGCGTAGAACAGGTTTGGGTATTGGTACTTGTGGAATCGGCGATCCGACTGGCTCGGGTGAGGAGAGGTCTAATGGTGATGCACTTCGAGTGGAGGATCCGGATCCAGGAGGGCTACGTTGTCGTTGTTGCTGTTGTTGTTGGTGAAACATTCGGGATACGGTGTAGGAAGGGAGATCGTTGGAACTTTCAATTTGTGCAGGGATAGCATTGTGTTTTCCCTTACCATTCGAAAGGGTACGCGTTAGAGGTCGGTGCTGTCGTATTATCTCGTTTGGCGAAGAGTCTTGACTGCCACCATTGGACAGCGGATAGTCGTAGGCTTGGTAGTCATTTACGGGCACTTTTTTAGTCAGAATCGTATTGATGTAGTTATCTGGACCGATTTTCTTCTTCAGCAAAGGTTTGAATTTCATCTGTTCTAAGCCGCTTATCGACGCTGCACTAGTTGAGGGTCCATTAGCCGAGGTTGAGGCACAACTGGTTGATGCCCCACTCGTAGATGGAAGCATTGATGAGGAAGAGCCTGCTCCATCGTCCATATCGTTCGATAACTGCAACGGCGATCGAATGCAACCGCTACCATAGTTTCTTTCAATGAGCGAGGTTGTAACCATCCGTGAATGAGTTGGCAATTCCTCTTCAGCCATGGGCATGACAATATCTTCGCCTAGCCGATAGTCGTCATCGATATCTACAATATCGAACTTGAAGACATCACCAGTTAGCTTTGGTTGGTTCTTTGCAACGTCCTTAACGCCCTTTGGTGGCCAAGAGCGTTCGAGTGGCCGATGAAACTGATTCGACACTGAAGTTCGCGGAGTAGGCGAATAGCCAGGATAATCGTCTTCGAACACTGTTTCGGCAGGAATGTTCTCGTAGCATTCGCGTGCCATCCACAGATTAAATGTATCACTTTCAGACGATGATGCACGCCTACTGCTACCACTACTCGGTGAAAATGTGGTCCGTGTTGTGTTCTTCGTTTCACTCTGTGGTGGCGTATCGGCAGTAGACATCTCATTCGAAAGCACTCTTCGGCGTAATTGCACGCAATTGATCGACGAACACGGCGACACAACATCCGGGTCGGCATTACTTGGACATGGCGACAACTGCACTGTCAAAGGCTCCTTCATCTCCGGCAATGGCTCTTCGACATTAACACTCCGAACGTTTTCTATTTATAAAACAACGAATAGACGAGACATTAAAAACTAAAGGCCAAACACAAAAACTAATAACAAACAAACCTGCTTTATCGGGTGGCGCACTTAACTTATCTCTATTTGAATGCTCGATCGTCGCAACCAGCGCCCGCTTATCCATAAGCACCGCAACACCTGCTTGATCATTGAGAACAGGTTCATCATCAACATCAACATCATCATTATCGTCAACACCAACATCCGCATTCAGTGTCAATGACTCTAATTTGTCATGGTCGCTTGTGCCGTTTTCATCACCGCGGGCGTCGTAACCATCGGCACCGCTACCACCACAACCGTCCGATGATGCTGCAGCAGCAACAACAGCTTGAAATCTGTTGTCTTCTTCGCTATTACTAATCCGATCCTCCTCCTCCTCCTCGATGGCCGTCCATGTATCCGATTCAGTCTTTGCCACAACCTCACCCGCATTTTCGGAATCCTCTTCGTCCATATCGCCGCAGCCAATTGACTAACTTACTGATTAAAATGTACTAAAATGCCTTTCATGATTAACTAGAAACTGCGTTTTCTTCCAACACTGGCACTGGAACTGGCACAATTACCATTACCACGGGTATACACATTATTTTTGTTGCTCGTTTTATCACAACTGCGGTATGTTATTCGAGTGGAATTCCAACTACACCGATGGCCATTATGCGGATGTCGCAATTTTCATTGAATAAACGGGAAGATTTCGGGTAATTGCTGGAAAAGGATCATTTTCTCCGGGAGGATTGAAATTTCCGATACAAAACGACGTCGATCAAATTGGATTTTCCTGCTACCAGCAGATGACAGATTGCTCACAACAACAATGTGACAGTTGGTCGGTTGGCTGGCCACGGAGAGTTGTTTGATTTGATATCGCAACAGTAACGTGGTGCTAGCCGCATGTTGCGGGCTACAATGTTGATGGCAATTTGAATTGGAGGACGTTGGGGACATTTATTTTTAAAAATTAAATTTTCAAGGCAAGGATATATTGTCTTCTGTTGCTCTATCCCTTATCGGAGGCCACTTTCCATACTTGCATACGTTGAAAACCTAAATGGTCCCTATCCACCTGTGCGCGCCACCTTGAATGCGGTCGTCCTCTGCTGCGTCGTCCATCGGGGTTGGAGCCGAAGACTCTTCGGGCCGTAGTGTTGATGTCCATTCGCTCTACATGGCCTAGCCATCTTAGACGTAGGATCCGAAGACATCTAACTAGGCCGATGTCGCTATACAGCCCGTACAGTTCTTGGTTGAATCTCCTCCTCCACTCTCCGTTTACACAAACGGGACCAAAGATTGCACGCAGAATTTTCCTCTCGAAACGCCCCAGAGCCTCTTCATCCGCTTTTGATAACGTCCAAGCCTTAGCGCCGTAGAGGAGGACCGAGATGATTAAGTTTTTATATAAGAATACCTTTGTTGTTCGAGAGAGGGCTTTACTACTCAATTGCCTCTTGAGCCCGAAGAAGCAGCGGTTGGCAAGAGTTATTCTGCGTTTTATCTCAGCGCTGGTGTCGTTGCTGCTTGTCACTATCGAGCTAAGGTAGACGAAGTCCTTGACTACTTCAAAAATATAGCTGCCGAAGGTGACGTTCTGACCAAGACGTCGGTGTTGGGCGTCTTTCTTGGATGACAGCATATATTTGGTCTTGTTCCCATTTACCCTTAGACCCACATTAGCCGCTTCTGCTTCAATGCTTGCGAACGCTTCATTGACGTCTCGCTTTGTCCGTCCAGTAACGTCAATGTCATCTGCGTAGGCAAGCAATTGTATGGACTTGAAGTAGATCGTACCTCTTATATTGGCCGCAGAGTCTCGCACGATCTTTTCAAGTATGATGTTAGAGAAATCACATGACAGTGCGTCACCCTGTCTAAAACCTTTTTTAACATTAAAGGGGTCGGTTAGTTCACCTCCGACCTTAATGGAGCAGCGAGAGTTCTCCATAGTCATCCTGCACAGTCTGACGAGTTTGGTAGGAGTGTTAAAACATGACATGGCTCTGTATAGCTCGTCTCTATAAACGCTGTTATATGCGGCTTTAAAGTCGACAAAAAGATGGTGCGTGTCGATCTGGTATTCATGGGTCTTCTCCAAGATCTGCCGTAGTGTAAATATTTTGTCTATCGTGGATTTTCCTGGCCTGAAACCACACTGGTAGGAACCTATCAGATTGTCCACGAACGGCTTCAGGCACTTACACAGTACGGCAGAGAAGATCTTGTACACGATGTTCAGGAGGCTTATCCCTCTGTAATTGGCGCAGTCATAGGGGTCTCCTTTCTTATGGACCAGGCAAACGATACTGAGATTCCATTCATCGGGCATGCGTTCTTCCGACCATATGATGTTAAAAAAGGATTTAGGCAAGGTGACGCGCTGTCATGAAACTTTTTCAACATCGTGCTTGAAAAGATCGTGCAAGAGTCACTGGCCAACACAAGAGGTACGATTTATTTCAAGTCTACGTAATTGCTTGCGTACGCCGACGACATTGACGTGATTGGACGGACACGGCGAGACGTCAATGAGGCCTTTGTAAGCATTGAGGTAGAAGCGGCTAAGATGGGTCTCAGGGTAATGAGGGTAAAACCAAATGTCTGCTTTCATCTAAAAGAGACGGACAACACCGACGTATTGCCCAGAATATAACTTTGAAGTGGTCAAGGAATTCGTCTACCATGGCACACTGATGACCAGCGAAAACAACACCAGCGCTGAGATAAAACGCAGAATCACTCTTGCCAACCGCTGTTTCTTTGGGCTCAAGAGGCAATTGAGAAGTAGATCCCTCTCTCGGAAAACCAAGGTAACACTATATAAGACCTTAATCATCCCAGTCCTCCTTTACGGCGCAGAGGCTTGGACCTTAACAAAAGCGGATGAAGATGCCCTTGGTAGTTTCGGGAGGAAAATTCCCGTTTGTTCAAACGGTGTATGGAGGAGAAGATATAACGAAGAACTGTACGGGTTGTACAGCGACATAGGCCTGGTACGACGTCTTCGGATACAGCGTCTAAAGTGGCTGGGCCATGTAGAGCGCATGGAAAATACAGTTCGATCCGAAGAGTCTTTGAATCCACCCCGGAAGGAAGGCGCGGCAGAGGACGGCTGCATCAATGGTGGCGCACGCAGGTGGAAGGGGACCTTAACCAACTGGGCGTGCGGTGCTGGAAACAGGTGGCCAAAGACCGTGCCAGCTGGAGACGCTTGTTGGTTGAGGCCCAAGTTCACCACGGACTGTAGCGCCACCTAAGACGATCGGTATAATGGATAGGATATTGTAGGCGACATTGAGCAGGGTTATGCCTCGGTAGTTGGTGCAAGACGTGGGACCGCCTTTTTTTAATATGGGGCAGATAGAGCTGGTATGCCAATCGTCGGGCATGCTTTCATCCTCCCGGATGATCTGGTGCATGATCCCTACCAGAATATCTTCCTTTGGGGGCATTACAGCCCATGAAGGACCAGAGCCAAGCTTCTCTCAATCACCCATGTTGTGTGTGATTTATTTTTCACACAGGTGAAAGCAACCTACAGTTGGATGCCGATTCCGAACGGCGTGAGTCGAGAAGCAAGTATACCACAGGAGGTTTTGCCAGCACCCCGCCGAAGAGGGACGCCGCGAAATAAACATTCGAGGGCGTTGGTGTTATCGGGATCCGAACTCGTTCATCGTGCGTCGGTGTCCAACACACTAACTACTGCGCCATGGCGACCCTGCCAGAATATCAGCGCCGCTTTTAAAAAACTCAGCCTGAAGACCGTCTGGGCCAGCAGGTTCGTTGGATTTCAGCTTATGTATCGCTGAGCTGATTTCCTCAAAGCTGGCTGGGGGGAATTAGTTCTTCGACTGACGTTGGGTTTTATTCACTACCTCTTGGTCATGTTCGCTAAGCAGCTGTTTAAGTGCTGCTTAAACACTGTTTCCTGCAAGTCGGTGACAAGATTACCTTCACAATTTCAAAGAGTCTGGGTGCCCGTTCTAAACCCGGATACAAGAGCTTTAATTTTTTTGTGGAAGGTTCTAATGTTCTGACTATCCCAGGCCCCTTCGATATCCTTAAGCTGGGAGGCTCATTTATTTTTTCGCCTTAGCTTCTTTGCCTCTCTTCTTCTGGCTCTGTACTCATCCCGCGCTGCTCTTGTTTTCCATTGCAACGCCTTCAGATAAGTTTTATCTGTTGATCACTTCCTTTCCGCAACTCGCCATCGTACCACGGGTTTCTGGTCGGGGGTGGTTTTAATAGCTTCTTGGATGGCAGTGCGGCAGCTTTACCACATGTTGTTAGCGCTTGTGTGGGCTTATGACATATGGGAGAGTCTTTCGCCAAGCCGCTCTCTATAGTCTCTGGCTATTTCAGGTGCGTGCAGTCGCCTAATGTCAAACCTCCATTTTTTTGGTGGTTGCAGCTTTCTGAAATTGGACAGTCGAGCTCTGAGTCGTGCTGCTAACAGGTGATGATCAGAGTCGACATTTGCGCCTGTGAATATTCGCACAACCAGGATGTTTTACGCGTACCTTGCCGCGTCGATTGATTGGCGGTTTAACCATCTGGAGATAGCCAGGTTGCTGAGTGGATCTTTCTGTGCTAATTATTGCCTTATTACTAGTCGTCGCAAGGTCTGCTAATGGAAAGCCGTACCCTGTTGTCGTGTCGTGGAGACTTTGCTTTCCGATCGCGCCGTTAAGGATGTTTTCCCTACCGATCTTGGAAATGAAGTCCTCGAGGTCATCCGTCCAAGAGGTCATAGAAATCCTCTTTGATGGACTCCTCAGCCTCATCAGTGGGGGCTTATGTTATACAATCTGCCCTAGATGCGGATTAGAGTCAGGCGATCATTTATCGGTTTGAAATCGAATACGTTCGACCTAAGCCATTTTCCTACAACGATTCCGCATCCTAATATGTGCAACCTTTTGTGACAGCTGTAGCAGAACTGGTAATGTTTTTTCCTTCTTACTCCATTTCCTATTCAGCGTATTTTGTGGATCGCAGTAACGTTTGCCTTATTCTTACTTACTTGCTTAGGTGACGCTACAGTTCGGGTAAAAATGGGACAGAAGATTGTACGCAGAATTTTCCTTTCGAAATGACCAAGTGCCTCTTCATCAATTTTTGATAAGGTCCAAGCCTCTACGTCGTAAAATAGGACCGGGATGATTAAAGTTTAATCGAGTGTCACCTTAGTTTCCCGAAAGAGGGCGCTACTACTCAATTGCCTCTTGAGACATATTTTGTGTCTAATCTCTGCGCTGGTGTCGTTGCCGCTTGTTACTAGTGAGCCAAGGTAGACGAAATCCCTGACTATATCAAAACTATTGCTGCCAATAGTGACGTTCTAGCCAAGACGTCGGTGTTGTGCGTCTTTCTTTGACAACAGCATATACATACATATGTACTTAGCTTTGCCCTCGTTTACCTTCAGACTCACTTTAGCCGCTTCTGCTTCAATGCTCTTAAAAGCTTCATTAATGTCTCGTTGCTCTCCCCCAGTCACGTCAATGTCATCAGCGTATGCGAGCGATTGTGCAGACTTGAATTAGATCGTGCCTCTTATATTGGCCAGTGACATAACTTACTTACTTACTTAGGTGGCGCTACAGTCCGTGGTGAACCTGGGCCTCAACCAACAAGCGACTCCAGCTGGCACGGTCTTTGGCCAGCTGTTTCCAGCGCCGCACGCCCAGTTGGTTAAGGTCCCCTTCCAACTGCGTGCGCCACCGTTGATGCGGCCGTCCTCTGCCGCACTTTCGTTCCGGGGTTGATTCAAAGTCTCTTCGGGTCGCAGCTGTATTTTCCATGCGCTCTATATGGCCTAGCCACCTTAGACGCTGTATCCGTAGACGTCGTACCAGGCCGATGTCGCTGTACAACCCGTACAGTTCTTCGTTATACCTTCTGCTCCATACACCGTTTGAACAAACGGGACTGTAGATAGTGCGCAGAATTTTCCTCTCGAAACGACCAAGGGCATCTTCATCCGCTTTTGTTAAGGTCTAAACCTCTGCGCCGTAAAGGAGGACTGGAATGATCAAGGTCTTATAGAGTGTCACCTTGGTTTTCCGAGGGGGCTCTACTTCTCAATTGCCTCTTTAGCCCAAAGAAACAGCGGTTGGCAAGAGTGATTCTGGGTTTTATCTTAGCGTTGGTGTTGTTATCGCTGGTCATCAGTGAGCCAAGGTAGACGAATTCCTTGACCACTTTAAAGTTATATCCGCCCATGATGACGTTCTGGCCAATACGTCGGTGTTGTCCGTCTCTTTTAGATGAAAGCAAATATTTGGTTTTATCCTCATTAACCTTGAGACCCATCTTAGCCGCTTCTACCTCCATGCTTACAAAGCCCTCATTGACGTCTCGCTGTGTCCGTCCAAGCAATTGCGTAGACTTGAAATAAATCGTACCTCTTGTGTTGGCCAGTGACTCTTGCACGATCTTTTCAAGCACGATTGTGAAAAAGTTGCATAACAGCGCGTCACCTTGCCTAAATCATTTTTTAACATCAAAGGTCTTGGTTTGCTCATTACCGACCTTAATGGAGCAGCGAGAATTCTCCATTATCATCCTGCATAGTCGGACGAGTTTGGCCACCTAAGTAAAGTAAGTATATCGATCGTCTTAAGCCGTTTTGCACCATATTAATAGATACGTACCAGTGTGGCTTCCGGACTGGCCAGATCCTCACCACTTTTTATCGATTTTAAAGCCGCATACGACAGCATTCATCGTCAAGAGTTCTACAGGACGATGGCCGATTTTGGAATCCCGGGAAAATTGATTCGAATGTGTCGCGCCACACTGGAAGACTAGTGTTGCACCGTGCATTTTGGACCCCATACCTCAGAACGCACGCCCGTTGGGCACTGGGTAGTGTGTTCGACTCTGACGCCGGAGACATGGGATCTAATCATCATCCATGTCAGCCATGTCATCGAATACGTTGTTCACGGTGCTTGTCCTCAGTGGGGTACTGACAAAACCTTTTCGAGTATAATTGTGACGAAAAAGCTTCTTAAAATTCGGCGTCCGGAATGGGCAAACTTTATAATTCCTTTAACCTATGAGAAAATAAAATCACACACAACATGGGTGATTGAGAGCTAGGCCTATGTCCTCCACGAGCTCTAACGCCACATATGTACATACATACAAGGGATGTTAAAAGGATTCTGTTGCTTTTGCCATTCTGGACATCAGCTTCAAAAAGTGCAATTTGTCTTCGTTTTTAAGGAAAATTAAATTTATTTCGCATAATATCGATAACCTAGTCTTCTAGCGAATGAACAGAAGTAAATTTAAAAGCAAAAAAGGATAAATAGGCGCACCATCTACTTCCATAACTTTTTAATCGACATATTCTTCTCGGAATCCTTCTGCATGACCTTCGCCACCGCCATCTCAAAGTCCTCCTGTGTGACATGAACACGTCGTTCACGCAAAGCATACATACCGGCCTCAGTGCAAACTCCTTTCACCTCAGCGCCAGATGCACCGGGCATAAGTTCGGCGATTTTCCTCAAATTGATGCCACGCGTCAGATTCATTTTCCTCGAGTGGATTTTCAAAATATCCAAACGAGCCTCCTCGTTTGGTGGTGGAAATTCAATCTTACGATCAATACGTCCCGGTCGAAGGAGAGCAGGGTCCAATATGTCAATTCGATTTGTGGCCATAATCACTTTGATGTTTTTGGTTGCCTCGAAACCGTCCAACTGGTTAAGAAGCTCCAACATGGTTCTCTGCACTTCAGAATCACCACCGGATCCCGATTCGATACGCGACGAACCAATGGAGTCGATTTCATCCATGAAAATGATCGATGGTGCGTGTTCGCGGGCCATGACGAACAGTTCACGCACCATTCGAGAACCCTCGCCAATGAATTTCTGCACCAATTCCGAGCCGGACACACGAATGAACGTACACTCGGTATGATGAGCTACAGCACGAGCGAGAAGAGTTTTTCCCGTACCAGGCGGACCGTACAATAGAACACCTTTGGGCTGGGCAATACCTAGGGCATCGAAGAGTTCCGGATGTTTTACGGGCAACTCAATTACCTCCTTGATCTCTTTGATTTGTTTATCTAATCCGCCGACCATTTCATATGTCGAATCGGGCACTTTCTCGACCATCATAAGCGAGACAAGCGGATCAACTTTATTGGGAAGAATTTTGTGCAGAGTGTAGCTCTCATTACGAAGTGCAACACGGCAATTGGGGGTTACATCATTGATATCGATATTCTTGTCGATGTCGACGACGAACTTTCCCTCCGGATGGACCTTGACTAGGACCTTTTTCTTATCCATTGGTTTCACGACTTCACCCACGTAGCTACCTTGCTCTTGCAGTAGTTGAAGCTCCTCGCGCAACATGCGAACTAGCGATAGAAATGGAATGGAATGGGGGGGAAGAGAGAGAGATGATGAAAATTGGTTCCTTTGTTCCTCGTCTGCGGGCATTTACCTTTGGCGTTCAACTCATTACGTTGCGCTTGTAGCCGGCGCAGATTTTGCGATTTCTCCGCCACAATAAGCTGCAATTCTTCGATTTTCTGAATGTAGTATGACCGGAATCCCTCGCCCTTGGCGACGTCCACATCCATCTGGAATGGCAAAAATTAAGTTTTTACTATCGATGATGCATAGAAATGGATATGTATGTGCTTACCTTATTTGAGACGGTCATGATTTTAGTTTTTCGTTTATTTTCACACAATAATCTTTATTCAAATGCTGTACGGACAAGAAGAAAGAAAGCGAGACACGACAGTCGGAAAATCAGAATCAGACGTCCACTTACTCGGCACAAATGAAATTCGACGTTTAGTACGTGGTTCTCTTACCGGTGAGCTTTTGAAGGGAATAGTGAGCTCTGATGGAAATATGTAGTAGACTTTATTAGTCACTGAATGGAACTAGACGACGTAAAATAATTAGACAAAATGTAGTAATAAAACATGGGCATATTGTCCAAGTTAATAAATTTCACTTTTTCGTGCATTTTCTACAATTTCTAATAAAAAGAATAAATCAATCAGTCTAAAAAGTCCTCCCTTTTCCCATTAAACCCTAACTGACAATTGAACTGTCCCTGTACGCGTCCATTCCAACCACCGCACTCGCTACTTTCGCTCGCAAATTGTGTCTCGGCTTCTGCCACCATAGCGTCACATTTCTGGTAGAAAAAAAAAAAAAAAAGAAACTCGCCGATCGTCCCCTTTTGTCAGAGTTCATTTTTCCGTGCGTTTTTCTTCCCACAAATTCTCTCAACAAATATCACCTCGAACGCCTTTCGAATGGTATTCTAACCGTGCGAATCGCATAACCCAACGCATTTTTTTTTTCGAATATATCTGCATACCAAGAGCAGGTATATTCCGTGGAATAGATATTTTTGAGACCGAGGCAACAGTGCACAGTTAAAATTGTGGAAAAAAACGAGAAACCGAAGAGGAAGAAAAAAGCAGCAGGCAAAATGTCTGTGGCATATACACAGCAGCAGCAACCGCCGCCTGTGCCGCCACAATCATCGTCTGCTCAACAAGGCGGCCTTCCGCAACAGCCGCTGCAGCCGATGCAACGTGGACCGCCGGGCGGCAGTGGGCCCGGCGGCCCACCAAATCGTGGTGTGCCGCAACCACCCAGCCCGGCGCAAATACAGAAAATTCTCGACGAAAATTGTGGCATAATCCAGACGATACAGGATTTTCAGAATATGGGCAAATCACAAGAGTGTATCTCGTATCACACGGCGTTGCATCGTAATCTGGTGTACTTGGCGCAGCTGGCCGATCCGACTATGAATATTGCGCAGATATTACCGGTAAGTGAGCCGAAAATGAAAAATCAATCTGGCAATAATCGATTTTATTTGATTTTTAGCCACCGCATGTGCTGGCGTCACAACCACAAGGTCCGCCGCATGGTATGATGGGTGGACCTCAGGGACCACCCGGTGGTGGCCCAACTGGGCCAGGCATGCCACCGCATGGCCACGGAGGTCCATCGGAGCCTGGTGTTCCATCGCCACAAAACAATACTCAACTGCCATACCCGAATCCCAATCAGCAGCCACCAACATCGCATGCAAATTTGCCGCCACCCAACTCGCAGCAACCTCAAGCGTCGGCCGGCCAGCCGCAACAACAACAACAACAGCAGCAGCCACAGGCAGGTAATACTATTCCACCGCCAACTAGCTCTCAACAGCAGGGAAGCAATGTTCCATATCGCGGGGTTCCGGGACCCGGTCAGCAGCCGCCACCATCGACTCCGAATAGTAAGAAAACTCAAAAATCCTTTACAGCTTCCACCAAGTTAACCCGATTATGTTGAATCGTTAACAGATCAACAGCCACAACGTACTGGAGGACAACCGCAACCTCAGCAGCCGCCACCACAGTCACAATATCGCGGTGCTTACCAGCAACACGGTCACTATCCCGGCTATCCGCCACAATCGCAGCCCTATCAGCCTCAGACTGGTTACCCAGGCGCCATGCCACCATATGGCCCTCCCACTCAAGGATACCCGCCCAATAGTCAAGGTTATCATCACGCTGGCATGCCGCCGAGTTCATCGACTGGCGGTCCGCCGCCACCAAATCATCCTTATCCCAATACTTCTCAACATCAAGGCCCTGTGCCGGGATCATATCCACCACCACCACCCAATCAGCAGTCACAGCCGCCGCCACAGATGTATGGTCCACCGGCTGGAGCACAGGCGCCACCTGGGCAATATCCGCCGCAAAACGCTAACGCACCTCCACCACCAATGGGATATGGATACGGTGCCCCGAATGCAGGTCCGACCTATGGACAAGGCACACAACCACAAATTCCGCCGCCCGGGCAACCAGGTTATCAGCAAGCAGCCGGAGGAACTCAGCCACCATATCCGCCACAACCTCAACAGCCCCCATATCAACAGGGTCCCGGCGGTTATCCACCGTCTGCTCAGCAACAGCAACAACAACCATCTGGCATGGGTCATCCACCATCATCGCAACCAAATCAAGTGGCACCACAGCCACCGCCGACTACTGCGCCTCCAAGCGGTGCGGCTGGCAGTTCATATGGTTCCTCTCCTAGCCCGGGTCAAACACCGCCACCCAATCAGGTGGTGACGACCAACAACGGTCCAAACACTCCCTCAAATGCTCCATCACAGCCACCAGTATCACAACCCCCTTCATCGCATCCCCCGACCTCATATGCTCCTCCACAATCGGCAGCAAGTGGACCGCCAACCCAGCAACCAGCCTATTCATCACCACCGTCCGCTGGCCCGACTGGTCCGCCAACTCCCTACACCCAGCACCAACCGCCGCCGCAGCAGCAACCTCCTCCATCGAACTCGTCGGCCAATGCACCATCAAACGGAGTCGCGGTGCCGGCTCAGTACCAGCCACCGCCCGGTGCTCAAACTTATGTTGCACCCCCGGCCGGTCAACCGTATGCCCCGCCCGGTCCTGGCGGCTATCCCGGCCACGGATATCATCAACAGGGTTATCCGACAATGCCGCAGGGACAATATCCGCCGTCACAAGGATATCAGGGCTACAGGCCGGGTGCACAAATGCCTCCGCCCGGTAGTCAGATGCCGCCACCTGGTCCGCAAGGGCCTCCGGCTGGTGCTTACACATACGGCTATCAGCCACCGCAGTGAGGTCGTAGTTAATTTCCTGATGGCCTTATGGCATCCTAGAAACGTTTATTTTCATTTTTGTTTTACACTCTTTTCTTCCCCTCCGTCTTGGTTTCCGTTCTCTAGACTTGACTACTATTAGCACGGAACACGGCGTCCTTCCTTCCGTTCCCCCTTTTGGCACACTTTAGTGAAAGATCTTGTTTCACATTTATAACGAATCGCTTCAGTTCCCCCTTTTTTTTTGTAAACGTATATGTATCGTTTGACTTAGATAAGATTAAAGTTGGAAGACGAACCAATTATGGTGTTTATTGGAACAGAAAACGAATTTTTTGCGCCTCGATCGTCTGCAAAGATGACGATTGTGGAGATACTTCCAAATTTTAAAATAAAGACAATTTAACTAAAGCTGCTGCTGTTGATGGGTTTGCTTTTTTTCCAGCGGTGGATTACTAGGACAGATAGAGTGAAGTCGCTGTTGCTATCGATGGTAGTTGAGTTACGAAGGTAAGCGGTTGGGTCCCCTTCCGATTGCGATACTCTACCAGTTTGGGTTTGAAGACTTGTGTCGATGTATTATTGTCCTTTTCCAGGGCAATTTACAAATTACCAGCCCCAATCTATACTGGAACGCAAAATGTGATGCGTTAGATGCACTGTCTAACCTCATCCAATGGCATATTTCCCTGGTTCCTCCCTCTGAAATCGTCTTAGCAGGCGAATTCAATGTACACAATTCACTGTGGCTTTAATACTCTAAACACACAGCACCGGCAGGAAGACATACAGAGTTAAATCAACTCACTGAATTCCTGGATAAGCCGTCGCGTATTCCCGATATTGCTAGACACACCGGCAAAACACTGGACGTGTTCTCTACTTACAAATACACCATTAAAGTGATATCGCCTATTGACACGTCCGATATCAGCCAAATTCTCGTATTTCCATCGCCCAAGTAGAAAGCCGACTGGTAGGGCCTTTCTTTCGGACCACTAACTGATCGTTGTCTGATATTATTGCCAATATTATCCAATTGGCGTGGCAAATTGTAATTGTGGTGCTGCTTCGCTGAATAAAGCGAGTAAGAGCCTCTGCAGCCGAACACCTTGCAGCTCTGTTAGCCAAGTCCTACTTCCACCTCCTCGTGGTACCATCTGTATATTTCCTGACCAAAGATATTACTACCAACGTCAACGCGTTTCATTTAAATCGAATCCAACAACTACCAACATCCCTCCTTCCAAATCACCTGTCCCGAATTCATTTCCAAATTTTGACCTCACGTCAGGAGCCAAGTATCCTAACTTCCGTAGCTCTCATATCCTCAACCCCTCCCAACCATCCCCCTCCAATATCACCACACAAAATCCCAACCTTTCGCCCGACTCTTCATCACCACCCACAGCAACAATTCCTGCCCCACTCACCCATTCTTCAGTCGCGACTCAATCTTTCGTTGATCCCCTTATGCCTCCTACAGTTAAACTTACTCAGCTTACTACTGACCCTATTCAAAATCGCTACGCTCTCTCTCGACTAAGAGATCGGAAGATATATGAGAACATTCGTCTCTTTTTGGCTTACCTTCATGATAAATCCGACTCGGTTTGCTATGAAGGTAATACAAACACAAGCGTCATGGTTTCCATTAAACAGGAAGGTCTCCCTACGGACTACGCTAGCCTCAAGAGCCTCTTCATCAAATACAACGAATTCCTTAATATCCCGCCCCAAAAAGTGTCAAATGATCTTGATACCTATCGCCAATACATTCACTCTAAACGAATATCACACCTTCAACGTAGTAGAGCTGATCACGATAAGTTTTTTCGTCCCTAAATCTCTCCCCCTTCCAGCAATACCATCACTCCGTCAAAATCTTCCTCTTACCATCTATTATCAGAACGTAAGAGGTCTCCGCTCAAAAACCCAAACTGTCTTCCAACAATCACATGCTCTACCCTTTGAAATCTTTGCTCTGACCGAAACGAACCTGATCCCCGGCATAAATAACTCCGAACTGTTCCCATCAAATTTCAATGTTTATCGAGATGACGAACTCGGCCGACCCATTGAGGGTTGCCCCTGTCGGGGTGTCCTTCTAGCCGTCCTTAATTCAATTGACTCCTCCCTTATTGCAGTATCATCCTCCCCACATCTCGACTTTATTACAATCAAGATTGTGCTACCCCAGAAGACCCTTTACATCACTTGTTTCTACATCTTGCCCTCACAACCCATAGAATCTTATCAACTCGCCATCAACACGATTGACCAAATAACTGATTTAAGAGATCCTCAGGATGAAATCCTTCTCCTCGGAGATTTCAACCTTCCTCATCTTAAATGGTCTCAATCAGACGAAGAATCGTTTTATATTGCCACCAACCCCACTACGACCAAAGAATGTCTCTTCTTGGATCGCCTAGCAGATTCAAACCTTAGCCAAGTTAGTGGCATCTCAAACTACATGGGTAGACAACTAGACCTCATATTCACAACCGATCCCTTCAATTCTTCCGTCTCTCGTTGTCCACTTTCCCTTTCTACCATCGATAACTTCCATCCTCCCCTTCTTCTTTCCTTTTTTCATAATTCTTCATCACAGAATACTCCCCCTACAGTTCTGCCTTCTCACGATTTCCACAAAGCGAAATTTCACCAAATTAACGAATACCTTAAAAAAGCGCTTTTCAATTTTGATAATCTAACTTTAAATGATGCTGTATCCATATTCTACAGGGAAATATTTAATTCTATCTCTCTTTACGTCCCATTTTCCCAACGCACAACTTTGTCCTCCTCCCCACCATGGTATAATCGCAGACTCCGATCCCTAAGAAACAAAAGAAATAAACAGTGGTCAATATTCCTTCGTACCCAATCCCCTAAAGACTTCTCTAATTACATGGGTAGCTATCTCCACTTTACGGCCCTTCACAACTCTCTCTATCAACGCTATATAGCCGAAACACAAGCCAATCTTATAAGCGATCCAAAGTCCTTCTTTAAGTTTGTTAACTACAAAAGAAAATCTGATGGGTACCCCACCTCTCTTTCCTTCAATGATCAAACCTCAAATGACCCTAACATTATCGCCAATTTTTTTGCCACCTATTTCAAACAATCTTTCGCCGACGATTCCTTTGTTCCGGATCCCGCTTACTTCGATTATTTACCGAATTTCTCCTTTGGACCTTTTCTTCCTCGTACAGTCGACCCCTGTGTCATCGAAAACAAATTAAATCAACTTAAAGATGAATTCACTCCTGGACCTGACGGTCTCCCTGCTATATTCCTAAAAAAATGCTCCTCAACCCTCTCTTCCCCTCTCTCGAAAATCTTCACTTTATCCCTATGTTTGGGCGAATTCCCCCAGTTATGGAAAACCTCATATATAACCCCTATACACAAAAAAGGGCCGAAGAACGATATCAACAATTATCGTCCCATTGCCAAACTGTCACATATACCCAAACTCTTCGAGAGCATTTTGCATGAAATCTTAAGTTTTCGCTGCAAGTCTTTAATCTCCCCTAGACAACACGGTTTCCTCAAATGCAGATCTACAACCACAAATCTTGTTGAATTTGTGTCCTTTACCCTCTCGGCCTTAGAAAATGGCAATGAAGTCGACGTTATTTCTACCGATTTCAGTAAAGCTTTCGATAAAATTTCCCACAGCCTAATACTCTTCAAACTGTCTTCCCTTGGTTTCGATCCCATTTCCGTGAAGTGGATATCTTCTTACTTGAACAATCGCTATTATAGTGTTCGCTTCAGGTCTGCCTTTTCTAAACCTTTTCCAGCTTCCTCCGGTGTCCCCCAAGGTAGCCACTTAGGTCCACTTCTTTTCGTTCTTACCATTAACGATATTGAAATGGTGATCAAACATTCCCATGTCTCACTATATGCCGATGATACCAAGTTCTTCAGGAGTATTTCCTCCAGTCAGGACCCTTCCCTAATCCAATTAGATCTCAATAGTTTTTCCACCTGGTGTTCCAAAAACTGCTTGGAACTCAACATTCCCAAATGCCAATCCATTACTTTTTCACGTAAACGAATCAAACCCCCTCCCCGTCTCTACTTTCTAAATAATCAACCCATAGCCACCGTTCAGGCCATCCGGGATCTTGGCATATTATGTGACCAGGAGTTAAATTTTCGGACACATATCGACGAGATAATCCTTAAAGCTAATTCAGCACTCGGCTTCGTAAAGCGATGGTCTAAAGAATTCTCCAACCCCTACGTTACCCGATCTCTCTACACAACCTTTGTCCGGCCCCTTCTTGAATACGCCTCTCAAGTATGGTCACCTTACCAACAAACCCACATTTCTAGAATTGAGAGCATCCAACGCCGATTCCTACGTTTTGCACTTCGAGGTCTCCCCTGGAATAATCCTTTGCTCCTACCACCCTATCAAGATCGTCTTAAATTAATCAACATGAACACGTTGGAGGAAAGAAGAACTGTATCTGACATTCTCTTCATCCATCGACTCCTTTCAGGTACCATTGATTGCGCGACCCTCTATGACTCTGTCTCTATCAACACTAACCCCCGCAATGTACGTAATCCCCGTCTCTTCTACCTAGCCACCCCCCGCACCGCCTATGGCTCCAATGAACCCATTTCTCGTATGCTGGGAAGTGTTAACTCAAATCCTTACTTCGACTTCAACCTCAGCACTCAATGCTTAAAAACTCGTCTTATTAATCATGCCCCCCTCCCCCACCATCATTAGCTTCTAAGTTAGATTAAGTTAGAATAAGTTAGATTAAGTTGGCTTGAATTAAGCCCAATAAATGGGGGTGTTCGCCCCCACGAAAATTCTAACGGAAGAGGGTAAAACAGGATTAATGTCGGTTGGACTGTGGTCTAGAAAACCGTAACCGGAAAAACCCACAATGCTCAGAGACAACGACAAGCCCCGGATAAAACGGGACGGATTGATGTTGACAACTCTTGCAGAAACGAAAAAAGGACAATGAACTTCGACTCTATACGTGGAATGTTAGGTCTCTAAACAGACCACATGCAGGCGATCAACTTGCGGACGCCCTAGACCACCAAAGGCGGGCTTAGCCCGGATAAAAAACTGCGGCATCTACGGCGACTTATGGGGAAAGGACCACGATTGTGGTTCGAGGTGGACTAAGGCAAAAAGTCCTATGCTTTCGGCATGTGAGCGAACGCCTCATAACGTAACGATCCGCATCAACTGTACATTTTCTAACGTCAGCCTGATCTGCGTCCAGGCACCCACGAAAGACAAGGATGACTCCATCAAAGATGACGATCACCCAGACAGAACGTGTCCCAGCTACGACAAAATTGTACTAGAAGACTTCAACGCTAAGCTGGAAAAGAAAAGCATCTTTGAACAAGCATCTTTGGTGCGGGGCGAAATCTCCTTCTAGCCGGTACGCGATTCCCGCACCACGATATACACAAAGACACTTGGCGGTCGCCAGATGTATCAATCACTAACCGGATTGATCACATGGCAATCGACGTCAGACATTCCTTCACCATTCTTATTGTTTGAACGAACGTCGACTAGGACCACTATCTTTTAGCAACCAAGATGCGCCTATGGATATCACGAACGCAGCGGAGTACAGTAAGTAATCAAAGCTATGACGTCGGAAAGCTACTATCGCCAGAAACCGCTCGTGGTTTTGCCTATTTCGTCTCCCTTAAGCACTCTCATACACCTTAACCCTCCACGCAGTCAATAGAAGAATAGTGCTCTGTTGTAAACAAGCTCTGAAAAGCACTGACTCTGAAGTTTTGAGCTTCAAGGCTTCACTACGAAGAGCACGGGAAGCGCGCGATTGAGAACTTGGAGTGGTTCGGTCGGGCAGAATTATCCATTTCTTAACGACGAAGATCGCAGAGAATTCGTCCCCCTAGCCCCGACGAAGCTAAGATCGCCATATCGAAACTCAAGTCGAATAAAGTTACTGGAGCAGATGGACTGTGCTGAGCTCTTCAAAGCAGCTGCAAATGACGAGGGCAGGAGCATGCACTAGCTCATCTCTAAGATATGGTCTGAGGAATAGTGTCTCAGCATCGTTTGCCCGGTCCACAGGAAAGGAGGCCCCTTTGACTGCGTCAACTACGGAGGAATAAATCTCCTTAACATCACCTACAAAACCTTCTCTGCCTTTTTATGTGAACGCCTGAAGCCTCTTATAAATAAGCTGATATGTACTTTTCAGTGTGGCTTCAGGCCATGGGGGTCCACCATCGTTCAACTCTTCGCACTACGGCAGATCCTTGAGAAAACCAGTAAATTTTAGGTCGGCACTCACCACCTATTTGTCGACCTCAAAGTCACATACGACAGCGTAATTAGAGACGAACTATACAGCGGCATCCCTGCTAAGCTCGTCACACTATGACGTTAACATGATCGGAAGAACACAGCGAGGTGCAATGAGGCGTTTACGAGTATAAAGGCGGAGGCGGCGAAAATTGGTTTGGCAGTAAACGAGGGCAAAACTAAATATATGCTGTCATCTTGGCCAGAACTTTTGTATTGGCAGATATAAGTTTGAGGTAGTTACGAACTTCGTCTACCTTGGCTCCGCAGTGACCTACAACAACGACATCAATTCCGAAATCAAACTCAGAATCACTCTTGCCAATCGCTGTTTCTTTAAGCTCAGGAGGCAATTGAGTAACAGAATCGTCTTCCGAACGACCAAGTTGACTATATACAAGACCCTTATCTCGTTCCTACTGTACGGCGCAGAAGCATGGACACTATCAAAAGTGGATGAGGAAGTCCTTGATCGTTTCGAGAAAAAAATCTTGCGTTGAATTGTCCACTTCACAGCCAGCTCCCAGCTTATACTTTGCTTCCCGATTTCTTCCGTCCAACTATCGACCCACCGCATTAACATCCCATCTTTCCAAGGTGATGGAAACTCTGATTAACCCATGGATAACGAAATATCTTGAGTCGCAAACTGACCGACATTATGCTTTCCGTTGCAACAGATCCACTGGTGATTTAATAGCATATCCTACCGAAAAGTGGAATTGCTAGCTTCACCATACAGGTGAAAGCAAGATATGTAGTTGCGAAAGCATTTTACGGGTTTTCGCACGAGGCGAAGTTATTGAGACTAAGTTGTCTTGCATCCGCGAATACTTGGGCTTTATTCCGGAGGTTCGATCTTCCTCTTCTTCTTGAACCAGGAGGCTCGGAGTCGATGACCCTCTTAGTTGGAGCGTTGGTGTTCATGCGCGCGATGTGGCCGAGCCAGTGTAGTCGATGGATCTTTGCCTTCCGGACTACATCCACATCTTTGTACAGCTCGTAGAGTTCGCGGTTGTGTCTTCTTTTCCATTCACCTTCCTCACAGACAGGACCAAATATCCGGCGCAAAATTTTTCTTTCGATGGAACCAAAAATCAGCTCCACTGTCCTGCTTATCGTCCAGCTTTCGGCTCCGTACAGCAAGACTGGCAGTATGAGCGTTTTATAAAGCATGACTTTGGTCTTTCGAGTGAGGAGTTTTGACCCAAGTTGTTGGGACAAGCCGAAGTAACAGCGGTTGCCAAGGGCGATTCTATGCCGGATCTCCACTGTGGTGTCGTTTGTGGAATTTACGTTTGGTAGACAAACAATGAGGGCGCCGTGGCGCAGTCGTTAGTGTGTTGGACTCTGAAGTACGATGAGCGAATTCGGATCCCGATAACACCGACGCCATCAAATGTTTATTTCGCGGCGTTCCTCCTCGGCGGGGTACTGGCAAAACCCCCCGTAGTATACTTGCCGTGAAAAAGCTTCTCGACTCACGCCGTTCGGAATCGGCATTAAACTGTAGGTCCCTTTCACCTGTGCGAAAAATAAATCACACACAACATGGGTGATTGAGAGAAGCTTGGCTCTGGTCCTTCATGGGATGTAACGCCACCAAAAAAAAAAAAAAAGGGTGGTGGGCGACGGATCGGTTTTTGCTTGACAGCATGTACTTTGTCTTATCCTCGTTGACTTTAAGACCAACTCGTTTCGCCTGTTCCACAATATCGCCGTGAAAGCTTCTACAACGTCACGCCGAGACCGCGCGATGATGTCAATATCATCGGCATATCCTAGCAGCTGAACAGACTTGTAGAAGATAGTGCCTTCCCTGTTGACGGCTGCCCGTCGCACTATCTGCTCCAACACTGAATTGAAGAAGTCGCATGGTAGTGCAACTCCTTGCCAAAATCCGGTGCATGTTTCAAACGATTCAGATGTCCTAGAACCGAACTTCACGACGCATCGCGTATTTTTTTAAGCGTGGCGCGACACAGCTGGGTGAGTTTTCTTGGGATCCCGAATTCGGCCATCGCATCAAACAATTCTTTGTGATGAATGCTGTCGTATGCGGCTTTAAAATCGATAAAGAGATGGTGTGTATCGATTTGAAACCCGTTGGTCTCTTCCAGGATTTGTCGAAGTGTGAATACTTGGTCTATAGTCGATTTTTTGGGCCGGAAACCGTACTGAGAGCTGCCGATTGGTGCGGTGCAAAAGGGCTTTAGAAGTTTTCACAGTACGCTGGACACGATCTTGTATGCGACCTTGAGCAGGGATATATCGTCATTTTTGTGGATGAGGCAAATAGAGCTGATTGATATTCCAGTCGTCGAGCATGTTTTCATCTTCCCAAATTCTACAGATCCTACCAGAACATCGTCGCCAGCCTTGAAGAGCTCTGATGGCAAGCCATTTGAGCCTGCGGACTTGTTGTTCTTCAGCTTTTGAATAGCCGTGCCTTCTTCGATGCTGGGAGGGAGGACTACTCCAGCGGCTGGAGTTGGGATTTCCTCTGTCCCTACCACTTTCTCTTGGTAATGCTCGTTAAGCAGCTGCTGGAAATGCTGCTTAAAAAGTCCACTATTTCCTGTGGGTTGGTGACAAGTTTGCCATCGCAATTTCGAAGAGCCTGGGTGCCTTTCTTAAAGCCTCCTGCAGGGCTTTTAGCTTTCTTATAAAAGGCCCATCTTGTCCCTAGACTCCTCGATATTCTTGAGTTGGGAGGCTCGATATTCCTGAAGATTTCTTTCTTTAGTCGCAGCAGTTTTCTCTCCTCCCTTCTTATGGCTCGGTACTCCTCTCGCGCTGCCCTGGTTTTTCGCTACAGCGCCTTTTGGTATGACACTCGCCATCATACCACGGGTTCCTTGTCGGGGGTGGTAGGTAACCTAAGGTGGTCTCGGCTACTTCCTGAAGGGCTGAGCGGCAATGCAGCCACATATTGTTGACATTTGTGCTCGACGTAGGCATGCCAGAGAGCCCTTAGCTTAGTTGCTCCCTGTCGACTCTGGTAATCTCCGGTGTGCTCAGGCGTCCGATGTCGAACCTGTGTTGCTGTGTAGATTCGCTTCAGAGGAAATCCTGTGCTACTTAGTACCGCATTACGAACTGTCGCAAAGTCCATGAATCGGAAGCCGTTATCTGTTGTTGTATCATGGAGGCTGTGCTTTCCGATCACTCCGCCAAAGGTGTTCTTCTTTCCGATTTTGACATCGAAGGCGTCGAATACGATTTTGACTTTGATTCCAGTCACAGCCAGATGATCACTTATAGATTTAAAGTCGATGACCTTTGACCTTAATCGCTTTCCCACGACAAATCCGGACCCCAACATGTGCAATCTTTTATGGCAGCTGTAATAGATGTCGCAATCTGTGTTCCTCATCATATCGTTTCCTATCCAGCGTATTATCCGCCTTATACTGCGAGAACCCTGAAGTTTATGAGCAGCTCCAGAAGTGTACAGCGTTCTGACATTTGAGGAGCATTTTCGTAAATCGTGTTCCTTTTTCGCGCCATGTCATCTTTGAGAATCCGCCCGTTTATCCGAGGCATTTTGCTCTACCATAACATGTTGTTTTTTTACGTGGGCGGGTTGTTGGCCCGCAGCACAACCGCCCGTCTTATCGGGGTATTGTAGCGCCCTCTTGCCTAGGGTGACCGCTGCAGACATTTGTTCACCTCTCCACGGTTGTTGTAGAGGCTATCCAGAGGGCGCCGCGAGGAGCCTCTATGTCAACTCGACCCGGGCATTTAAACAGGGATCGTTGCTAGTATCTCGCCAGGTTGAGAGCAATTGTGGGTGGCCGTGGTGCAGTGGTTAACATCATCGACCGTCGAGTGGAAGGTCTATAGTTCAAATTCGTTTCGTAGCCAAGATAAAAAGCAATTCCCATACGGAAAAAAGTATGCAACACAGTTGTGAATAGAAAGCGACCAAACGTACTGCTGCAGGCATAACACTCACAGTATCTGGTCGATTTAAATTCATCCTCTGTGTATGCAATATTAACACCAAAAGTGCAAGAACGAATTACCGGGAATTATAACCAACGCGAAATTTAGTCGGCTCTCGTCCTAAGACAAACCACCCCTGAGAGTAGTCAACGAACATCTACAACCCAATAAACCACTGCACTCCGCTCAGGTTGTGTGTGTGATTCGCGCGAAACTCTCCCTATCCCTGTTACCTTCGCTCGCACAACGTTCAAAAAAAAAACGTTATAAGGTCTTAGCCTTGAGTGCGAGTGTAACATTTAAAAAAAAAATCAACGACTTTACCCTGTATGCCCGAGCCCATGCCCTCTTGTATATTAAGAATGGGGTAAAAAGAAGGGAGTGGAATTAAATGCTCCCAAAACACAGTGCTGCCTTCTATCGCTCAAACGTATCATCGACTTGCAGCCATTATCCACGAATAGCAATCACCAATATACCCTGAAGACCGCTTTCAGACTTACCGTCAGGTATAAGAATTTTTTTTTTAACCTGAACCACACGAATCAAGAGTTTCTTGTACAGACATTTAAGATCAACATCAATCGCCATCTCGTCTACTGTCCTTTTTTCTTTACCTTCGGCCCGTACTGTGTTGTGTTCTTTTGTTCGGATATCACAAATTTCAATCGGTCAACAGGTTGGTTATCATTGGCCTGTTCATAGTTTCTCTGTTACGAAAAACTAGTTTTTGACTAGTGCAATAAACACATTCAACTTCTAATCATTCATTAGTCAAGAAATTTTGACAGAATGTCAGAATGTCGGATACATCTAACGCACTTCCAAGAGTGAAAATCACTTGACCAAGCTGTTCGCCGATAAATCACAATCATTCCACACCGATAGAATTATGAAGCACCCGGAAAATGGCCAATATTATACCTGATTGAATTTATGTAAATGTTCTATTTACATTCCATTCTTTTTCATCAAACTATGTTTGTTCAGTTAAAAAGTTCTCAAAGGAAACAGAGCCATTAGGTATAATAAGCGAACAAACCCCACCGTTGCCAAGAATTCTGGCGTTTGAGTTGTCAGCATTTATCAAGCCTTGCGAAAATCTGACATAAGAAAGTGCTAAAAATCAGAGTTTTTTGTTTTCAATGAAACCAGGACCGCGGCGAGCAATATTTTAATAATGCAACAACAAAGCGGTGTTAGAAATAGTCCCGTCTAGAGCAGATTTGGCGGCGAAAAAGTGTGTCTTTTCAAATGTATGCAATGTTATATTTTTTGTCGTTTGTCGATAAGCAAATTGTTTATTGTAATAAATAAACGTGATAATGGAAGCGATAAGACTATTTTCTTTTCATTGCCTTGATATTTCTACTCGCAGACTCTATGCTATATTCTAAACGCTGCCGATGGTCGATAGCCATTCTTCGAACCCGGTTTCAAGGAGGCCCCTGAGCCATGACGCTACTTCTATAGAAGCGTCGGTGATATGTATCTTGGAGAGTAAAGTTGCTCGTATAGGTTACGCTAGGTGTGTGGTCATAATATTTGGCTAGTAAATCGGCGGGCACGATTCCGATATCCGAGGTAAGGCATTTTGAAAACGCAGTTTTGTAGATCTCGATGAAATAAGCACAAAAAATAAAGTACCAACTTTCTCGTTTTCGCCTAGTTTAGGAGATATTAAGGTTTAAAAATTAATTTTTTCCTATGGATTTCTGAGAAAATATTTTTTTCTGCTGTGGGATACAATTTTGTTTGCATACTTGTGGGCCTAAAGAAAGTCTGCGTTTACATGTTGCTGCATAAACGTACATGCATAAAATGTAGGCATAGTTAGTAATCCAGATGATACATGCATTCATGTAATTCTGTTTTATTTGAAACTAGCTTTTGCCCGCGGCTTCGCTCGCGTTAAATTCGGGGTAACACGGTTCCCCTTTCCTGATTTAGAACACAGAAGAGAACTCGGAACAGAATGTCATTTTAATACGCTACATATGTCTTTCCATTTGGGGATAGAATGTAAAGATTCTGGGCATTGGACACACGCGAACATGCTACATACAATTGTCCATGGGAAAAGCACGGCTTTTCTAAGTTCACGAAACTAAGCTTTAGAGGAAATTGTAGCCTTTTAAACTGGAACGGGAGATCTGTGGGAATTATTGGGATTCGTGGGATCATTACATTTTCACCCTTTCCTATGCCGGTTAAGATAGTGGCGCTAATGATATTGCGGCCAAGTTGTGTGACACGAAGTCTCGTCCCATTACATAATCTCGGGGCATCTAAATTTCGTATAAGCATGACTGGGACGCTTAGTAGTCAAATAACAGAGTATAGGTACCGTATGCACTATAGCGTGAAGCGCGGCCCGATACCCGCACTTAAGTACAGATAGAGAGCACGCAACGTTAGCGCGTTTCAGAAACATATCAGCGCCATCTATCGCAAGTCAAGAGTAATACTTATTTATGTTTCGAATGTTGATTGCTTTCTCAAAACCTGATTGATTTATGGCTGTTTTAATTAAATTATTTTATCATTCGATTATATCATAGAACCTATACTAATTTTGCGGAGAGTCTCACATAAATTTCCATCCCCTACAAACTTTTTTTTGCTGCATACAAATTTAATGGGGGGCTAGAAAGAAACAAAAAGTAGCCTACGTCACTCTCCATCCCTTCAACTATCTCCACTTAAAAAATCACGTCAATTCGTTGCTCCGTTTTGCCGTGACAGACGGACAAACAGACACACACACAGTGCGGGCATCGGGCCGCGCTTCACACTATAGTGCATACGGTACCTATACTCTGTTATTTGTTTGCTAAGCGTCCCAGTCATACTTACTTACTTATCAGGCCAGCGATCCATGGAGGATATGAGCCTGAGCTATAGCTGCCTTCCATCCTTGACGGTCCCGGGCACGCTGCTTCCAGTTGTCAAGACCAAGATGTCTTACATCCGCGATTACTTGGTCTTTATACCGGAGGCTCGGTCTTCCTCTTCTTCTCGAACCAGGAGGCTCGGAGTCGAAGACCCTCTTAGCTGGAGCGTTGATGTCCATGCGCTCGATGTGGCCGAGCCAGTGTAGTCGACGGGTCCTTGCCCTCCGGACTACATCCACATCTTGGTACAGCTCGTAGAGTTCGCGGTTGTGTCTTCTTCTTCATTCACTTTCCTCAAAGACAGGACCAAATATCCGGCGCAGAATTTCTCTTTCGAAAGAACCCAAAATCAGCTCCGCTGTCCTGCTTATCGTCCAGCTTTCGGCTCCGTACAGCAAGACTGGCAGAATGAGCGTTTTGTAAAGCATGACTTTGGTCTTTCGAGTGAGGAGTTTTGACCCCAGTTGTTTGGACAAGCCGAAGTAGCAACGGTTGCCAAGGGCGATTCTATGCCGGATCTCCACTGTGGTGTCATTTGTGGAATTTACGTTTGCCCCGAGGTAGACAAACTCCTTAACTACCTCGAAATTGTAGCTGTCAATTGTTATAATTTGTCCCAGGTGGTGAGCGACGGATTGGTTTTTGCTTGACAGCATGTATTTCGTTTTGTCCTCATTGATCTTAAGACCAACTCGTTTCGCCTGTTCTTCAATCGCCGTGAATGCTTCCACAATGCCACGGCGCGAACACGCGATGATGTCGATATCATCCGCGTATCCTAGCAGCTGGATGGACTTGTAAAAAATAGTGCCTTCCCTGTTGACGCCTGCCCGTCGCACTATCTGTTCCAGCACCAGGTTGAAGAAGTCACATGACAGCGCATCTCCTTGCCGAAATCCGGTGCATGTTTCGAATGGTGCCGAGGTCCTAGAACCGAGTTGCACGGTGCATCGCGTGTTTTTTAGCGTGGCGCGACACAACTGGATCAGTTTTACCGGGATCCCGAATTCGGCCATCGCACCAAACAGTCCTTCACGATGAATGCTGTTGTATGCGGCTTTGAAATCGGTGAAAAGATGGTGTGTATCGATTCGAAACTCGTCGGCCTTTTCCAGGATTTGTCGAAGTGTGAAAATTTGGTCTATAGTTGATTTGCCGGGCCGGAAGCCGCACTGGTAGCTGCCGATTAGTGCGGTGCAAAATGGTTTTAGACATTCTCACAATACGCTGGACAGGATCTTGTATGCGACATTGAGCAGGGATATACCTCTATAGTTCTTTTAAGAGGAAGGATCGCCTTTTTTTGTGGATGGGGCATATAGAGCGGGTATTCCAGTCGTCGGGCATGCTTTCATCTTCCCAACCAGAACATCGCCGCCAGCCTTGAAGAGCTCTGATGGCAAGCCATCTGAGCCTGCGGCCTTGTTGTTCTCCAGCTTCTGAATAGCTGTGCCGACTTCTTCGATGCTGGGTGGGAGGACTACTTCAGCGGCTGGAGTTGGGATTTCCTCGGTCCCTACCACTCTCTCTTGATTATGCTAGTAAGACCTATCGTCACTTACGGGTCCACCGTATGTTGGACAAAAGTTGAACAAAAAACTACTATTATTAAGCTTCAACGCCTTCAGAGACTAGCGTGTCTCGGCATCACAGGCGCTATGCCATCCTGCCCTACGGCAGCACAAGAAGCACTCATTGGACTCGCTCCACTGCACCTTTTTATCAAAAAGGTGGCATTACGCCGTGCAATCAGAATCCTCTGCTCGGGAACAAATATGGCATGTAGACCTGCAGGCCACATGTCCATATTACAACATTTTCCCGAGCTGGATATGATTACTACAGTCCCGGACGCATTGCCACACACCTTCACCTTTGACAAGAGATTGGAGATACTGATCCCAAACCGCTCAGCATGGGAAAACAGTGATCCCCTGCTAAACGTCAAAGGCCTTAGGTGGTACACGGATAGCTCCAAGATGGCTTCTGGCGTTGGCGCCGGCATCTTTGGACGAAAACGCAAGATCTCGAAGGCCCTGGGAATAAGCCCCAGCGTCTTCCAAGCAGAGCTGCATGCCATCCTAACATATGTCAATCTAAATCTCGAGACTGGCATCAGAGGAGTAACTATCAACATATTCTCTGATAGCCAAGCAGCGCTTAAAGCACTGGGTTCGTACAGCACGAACTCAAAAACCGTCAAGGAATGCCATGACGCCCTGCAAGACCTCGCCAAAAGAAACACTGTTAAACTTTGGTGGGTGCCAGGACATAAAGGAATCAAGGGCAATGAAATTGCCGACCAACTTGCCAGTAAAGGTTCCAGCGACAAATACATAGGTCCGGAACCTTTCTGCGGCGTTCCCGGGTCTAAGATAAATTACATCTTGGACAAATGGGAAAAATCGCAACACCTGTCCTTCTGGAACAGTGTTCGGGGACTCCGTCAATCTAAACGACTTATACGACCCCTGAACAAACACATACTATGTGAGTGTGCTGCTCTCTACCATCTTAGGAAGCGTATCCTTCTCAGTGAAGTTATGACTCCTGAGGGGATCACCCTGGCTCCTACGAGAAGCATTCTCAACTTCATTATAGAGGTGGAAAGGCTACACGGCTAATCGGCTAGCAGGCATAATAGATCTGCAAAGGTGGCAGTCCCGTATTGCTAATAGTAGCACTAGCCCCGTATAAAAAAAGAAAGGGTTAAATCGCACGTGATAAATCCAGCGGTTATTTGTTGTGATAAGGGATTTTGTTGAATTAAACCGTGGATCCACGTATCACTAAGTGCCTCGTGTTTGTTCGTGTTTTTTTTTTTTTTAAATAATTTGCGCTCACTCAAGGTCTAATAACCTTATTATGTCGGCGACACAGTGCGGGCAGAAGGTAGAGAGGAAGAGGAATAGAGGAGATGCCGATGGACATTGATCTTAAATGCTTGCATGTTGCATTGAGGGGGGGAAAACCGAATCCGGATTCGTGTGGTTCGGTTAATGAAAGATTCTCTATATTTGACAGTACGTCCGAAAGCGGGCTTCAGAGTATATTGGTGAGCATTCCTAGAGAGACGTGTATTGCGGGAGAAATGTTGAAGGGGCGGAATCCAACTGGCTATTTCATCAGAGCATTTTGGTGGTAGCTCCGGGCTGGAGCTAGAAGGAGATTTCGCCCCGTAGCAAGATCAATCAGCCTGTGTCCGTTATCGGAGGTGGTGTCGTGTAGGCTATGTTTGCCGATGACTCGTTCAAATATGCTTTCCTTACCCAGCTTAGCATTGAAGTCTCCTAGTACAATTTTGATGTCATAGCTGGGCATTGGGCACACGTTCTGTCTAGGAGATCGTACAACTCATCATTGGCGGAGTCATCCTTGTCTTCCGTGGGGGCGTGGACGCAGATCAGGCTGATGTTAGCCTTGATACGGATTGTTATGAGACGTTCGCTCACATGCCGAAAGCTTAGGACTTTTTGCCTTAGTCCACCTCGAACAACAAATCCGCATCCAAACAATCGTTGCCCTCTCTCCCTATAGCAGTCGCCGTAGTAAATATCGCAGTTTTTTCATCCGCTTTATGTCCGGTCCATTCCATCGCATTTCCTGGATGGCGGTGATGTCCGCTTTATAGCGGTCTAGGGCGTCCGCAAGTTGTTCGGCTGCACGTGGCCTGTTTAGGGACCTAACATTCCACGTAAAAAGCCGAAGATCATTCTCCTTTTTTTGTTTTTTGCAAGGGTCGTCAACATAAATCCGGTCTGTTTTATCCGAGGCTTGTGGTTGTTTCGGAGTTTGTGTTTTTTTTTTTTTACCAGATCTAAGGGTGAGAAATATTTCTTGCATAAGAATCCTAGGCATTTCGCAGCATTCTTGGCGACACTGAATATATGGTCGCTCCAATTAAGATTGTGAGCAACACTCATACCCAGGATGGAAGGCTTTTCAGTTTCTGAGATGCAAGTGCCATTCATGGATAATGGTTGCGGCCCCATTGGATGATGCTGTCGATAACGGAATTAAATGAGCTCAACATACGCTGTCGCTCATTATCTACAACCGAAGTGCAGGGTCGTAAGCTGGTGAACGAATACGAGAAGCTGAGGATACTGTCGTCAGCGAAGGAGTGAATTGGATTAGAAGTAACAGACAAGAGATCATTTATAAAAATAAGAAAGAGTGTCGGAGACAAAACGGAGCCCTGGGGAACACTACACTACTTCGTGTGTCCGAATAAAACGCACAGGCCTTCAACCATCAATAGATTTTACTTACGTTTTATTTCTTTTTTTGTTCTTATGTATTCTTATGGAAACGTAGCATTGTTTCTTTGGAGTTTGGAGTTTTCCATTTTTTTTGTTTATTTTAATTTCTTCATTTTACAGAATTTGTCTTAGTTTCTGTGTTTTAATTTACATTTGTCATATCTTATTGAATAGATTTTGGGTTTGTCATTTTGAAAATATTGTAACAATGCGCATGAGTTTCATTCATGTTTGCCTTAGTCGATTATTTAGATACAAGAGTACAAATTTCAATATTTTTCACTTCAATTTACTACTACTTGTTTGTTTTTTTGTAATAATAATTTAATTAAACGGTTGTTTGCTGTTATGTGTGTATGGTTCTATAGAGTATATTGTGTGTAAAGTATTGTTCTAAGTCAGCACAGCTGCCTGTATTCTAAATTCTAACTAATTGTTTAAGATCAAGTTCATATACTGTGTGTTTCTAGTTGTTCTGTTATCGAATGTGCTAAGGAAAAAAACAAAACAAATAATTTCTCTATTTTCACTTCTCTTTTTTTTTTGTATGTTCCTTACTTTACGTTATATACACATTCATATTTGTTTTTTTTTTAAATATTCTTAAATAAAACAGAGAAAGAAAAATATTTACACGTTGACGTATGCAAGTACAGTTTGTCAAGAAAATGTTTGCAAAACGTAAATATAGAAAAAAAAACTGATCTAAAAGCATATATTTACCAAGAAGACAGCAAATGAGCTATTTTTTTTTATAACTAATCCATTTTCATATAAACTCTTTGCCGTAATGTAGAAAAAAAAAAAAAAAAAACCGGCCAAATGCGATTCGGACTCGCGCACGAAGGGTTACGTACCATCTGTATATATGTACATATAAATATGAAAGAGACTATGTATGTATGTTACCTCATCAGTCATCAGATTAAATCAAATTTTTTGTATGATGACAGATCTTGGTTGCAGGCAGGTTATCGGCATATTACTTTGATAATCACCATTGAATTCAAATCAATTATCTTACTTGACAGCAACGATGTGAAAAGGTGAATAACAATAAATATGGGGAAAAGGTTTGCAGCTAGGATTAATTCATCAAAGACACAAATATATTGTCGACTAACCTTAGTTCAGTATGTGACCAAGGGGATTTTTAAATATTCATTTTGTTCTGTTTTTAGTATTTGTCGCGGTAGCGGCAACAGAAATACATCATCTGTGAAAATTTCAACTGTCTAACTATTACGGTTCATGAGATACAGCCTGGTGACAGACGGACGGACGGACAGCGAAGTCTTAGTAATAGGGTTCCGTCTTACCTTTGGGAACGGAACCCTAAAAAAGGCAAATGTAACCCAAAAACCAACAGAAATTTAACAAAACATATCCAATGCTGTTTTTTCACTGTCAAATAATTCTTTGCAAAAGTGCATAGAGTTCGAGAAGTTTTTTTAATAATACACATTAGCGGTAATTCCATTGCGTTTTGGAGTTGTGTGTCAGTTTGTTAGTCATAAACGATTTCATAGGGTCCAGAAAATTAAAAAAAAAAGTAATCTTGAATATGCCAGGCAAACGGTTAAGTGATGATGTAATACAATTGGTGTATTAAAGTAGAAACACAATGTGGCGTGCGCGCGCGCGTGCTTTTGACAGCATGAGTAGGAACAACGATATCTTATGAAGCAACACATAATGTTACCTCAACTTTTGCTCGACCTCATATCGTAAATATCGTAAAGTCGAGCAAAGCGCCGGAGTAGAGCTACTCTCTACTCAAGGCGTGCGTTTGACAGATGTATTTCATTGTGTTGTTCGATTTTAGCAGAATAGTGTAACGTGTTCTGTCATGTAGTGTTCCGAGTTGTTCGCTTTCAACATGCATACATTTTCGTAGCTCATTATTAGATTTTTTGGATGCAAACTAATCATGATGGGTGTTACAGAACTAAATGCATATTTTTTTATAAACATATACCTTTATTTGAGCTGAAATTTTCTTATATTTATGTTTCAATTAAATCATATAAATAGAACAGAACACAAATCTACTCTTCTTTCTGCACTAAATTCATATGTGTACATTTTGAGGAAACAGAACATAGTATTGTCATATTCCTAAGCTCTCTACGCGCAGCTGACTTGAAGCCAAATTGTGTGTTGCGAATTGTGGTTGCGTGCGTCTGACACATTATCCCGTAAATCGGTACAAAGTCGATCAAAAGCACGCGCGCGCGCACGCCACATTGTGTTTCTACTTTTATAACTACCACAAAGGAAAATCCGCTAGGGAATTGGCTGAAATGTTAAGAACTGTGTACAACGTTATAAGCCGTGCTGAAAAACAAGGCAGACTAGATCTGAACCAGTCAACAGGCAGGCCAAAAAAACTAACAAGCAGGGACGAAAGACGTATTGAAAAAACCCTCATACCAGTATCAGAATATTAGCCACGGACTTAAGAAACGGTTACGGAGTTCAAGTGTCTTGTGTAAAAGCACAAGTACACATCATGAGTTGCTAGAAAAAAACCATTACTCTCACCGTTGAATATTTGCAGAAGCGTCAATTTTGCAACAAAGCACATTTATCTTCCGGTAGAGTATTGGAACGATGTTGTGTTTTGTGACGAGTCTAGTATAAAGCTGTACTACCATGCAGGACCGCCGAGAGTATGGCGAAAACCGCTTACAGCCCTCGACAACAAGAATATCATTCCAACAGTAAAATTCGGGAAATTGTCAGTGATGATATGGGGCTGCTTCTCAAGCTAAGGTGTTGGTGAGTTAAAAATTATTGATGATATAATTACAAAGGAAGTTTATTTGGATACTTTAAGACAAAATTTGAAAAGACGTGTTCAGAAATTCGGCTTTGTGGACCCAGAAAACGAAAAGAAATTACTTCTTAAATTGTACCAGGACGACGATCCAAAGCATAAATCATATTTGTGCAGGGAGTGGTTGCTTTATAATTGCCAAAAAGCAATTGACACCCCTGCGCAAAGCCCCGATCTGAACCCTATTGAGAATTTGTGGGCCCATTTAAAAAAGAAGGTGGCAAAAAGAAGTCCGAAGTCGAAAAATGATTTAATTAAGTTTATCAACGATGAATGGCTTAAGAATCCCGATGAATATGACCTTCAGAAGCTCATTCAATCAATGCAGGGTAGATTACGGGCTGTCATCAAAGCTAATGGTGGTCATACCAAGTATTAAAAATAAGAAAATTGGTTCTTTTGCTTGTAATTTTAATTAATTTGGTCGGCAAACAGCATTTTGCGAAGAATTGTTTGACAGTAAATAAACTGATATTGATCAATTATTGTTAAATTTCTCAAGTGTTTGGTTGATTGTGTTTTTTCTTTTTTTATATTACGGTAACCAGTTAATACGAAAATGGAATTATGAAGAAGGTTTTAAAAAAAATCTTATTTTACTTAGTAAATATATGCTTTTAACATTATTTGCTTTTCATTTCTACGTTTTGCAAACATTTCATTGACAAACTGCATCTTTCGTTTTTGTTTTGTATAAATTCATAAAGTCGTGACTCGAATACACTGGGTCTCAAAGAAATGAAAAGAAAATCGTAATTTCTCTCCATCTCTCGCTTGGCTTAAAATCAATGTAATTTTAAACAACATTAATATTTATTTCAATGCGTTTGATCAGATCTTTAACCTCCAGTTCTCGCACGCCCAAAAATTGAAACAGTTTCACTAAAATACCTATAAATAAGTTTACAATCATTTTTCCTGTCCTAGGTTGCCTTGCACTACCATCTTCGTTCCTAATTAACGATTCTTTCTTCGTACAATATTTATGTAATAATACAAAATGTAAAAAACAAAACATACAACAAAATCTATAAGAGAAAAATTAAATAAAATAAGAATAACAAATACTATGTATAAAAAAAATAATTAATTTGTATCAATAAGATGCTACTATGTATGTTGTATCGGAAATGTATGATTGGCCATCCTTGCTTTTGTTTTCTCTCAATAAAAAAACAAAAAACTGATATTAATTGAAATAGGGACAAATTGAGAAGACAAACAATAGTGGTTTTGTAGATAAATGTATTGGTATCCTTAGAGTATATGTAAAAGAAACAAAAAAAAAATTCGTTTACGTGTCACAGCACCAAATTTTGAATTTGTTAATCTGTAAAGATACAATGAAGAAATTGTTGTTTTCTTTTACACTAAAATACGAATATGTTCTAATATACACCGCGTTTCACTAGAATAGCACACACTGTATTCTCGTTTTTATTTACAGTGCTCCACAAAAGTCTGCGTACGGTGAAGCAATGTGAAAAAAATATACTTTTCCTGCCAAACCATAGGTGATCATTTCCTTTTTTGGGTATATTTTGATAAAACAATGCATAAGGTATTCAATTTTGGAAAACGTAGTCTAATGTTATTGTGGGACCTAACAATAACATTAGATTACGTTCACAAGAAAGGAGACCCCTCTGATTGCGCCAACTATAGAGGAATAAGTCTTCTTAACATCGCCTACAAAATCTTCTCTGTCGTTTTGTGTGAACGCCTGAAGCCTTTTGTAAATAAGCTGATAGGTCCTTATCAGTGCGGATTCAGGCCAGGGAAGTCCACCATCGACCAAATCTTCACACTACGGCAGATACTGGAGAAAACCAATGAATTTCAAGTCGACACTCACCACCTATTTGTCGACTTTAAAGCCGCATACGACAGCGTAATTAGAGACGAGCTATACAACGCTATGTCTACCTTTGACATAACTGCTAAACTCGTCAGACTATGCAGGATGACTTTGGAGAATGATCGCTGCTCCATCCGAATCGGTGAACACCTTACCGATAGTTTTGATGTCAAAAAAGGATTTAGGCAGGGCGATGCGCTGTCGTGTGATTTCTTCAACATCATATTGGAAATGATTGTGCAAAAATCACTGGCCAATAGAAGAGGCACAATCTATTTCAAATCCTCGCAACTCCTTGCATACGCCGACGATATTGACATAATAGGTAGATCACAGCGAGATGTCAATGAGGCGTTTGCGAGTATTGAGGTGGAGGCGGCGAAAGTTGGTCTGACGGTAAACGAGGGCAAAACTAAATATATGCTGTCATCAAAAAAGGACGCTCAACACCGACGTCTTGGCCGGAACGTTTGTATAGGCAGATATAAGTTCGAGGTAGTTAAGGACTTCGTCTACCTTGGCTCCGCAGTGACCTGGAACAACGACATCAGTTCCGAAATCAAACGCAGAATCACTCTTGCCAATCGCTGTTTCTTTGGGCACAGGTGGCAATTGAGTAATAGAGCCCTCTCCCGAACTACAAAGGTGTCTCTATACAAGACCCTTGTTATCCCGGTTCTGCTGTACGGCGCAAAAGCATGGACACTATCAAAAGTGGATGAGGAGGTCCTCGGTCGGTTCGAGAGAAAGATTTTGGGTGTAACTTTCGGTCCTACGCCACGAGCTTTACGGGCTGTACAGCGACATGAGTTTAGTCAGGCATCTACGGATTCAACGCCTAAGATGGCTTGGCCATGTAGAGTGAATGGATACCACAGCTCCAGCCCGAAGAGTCCTTTGAATCAAATCCCGAGGGACGAAGAAAAAAAAAGACGGCCGGTTTTTTGTTTTAAAGACTCGCGCATTTTCAAGAGTTTTTATATTCTCTTATGATGTGTTACACACACAACCTGGACGGAGTGCAGTGGTTTAGGTCTTTAGGTCGTTGATGTTCGTTCACTACTCTCAGCGGTGATTGTCCTAGATAGGATGAGAGCCGACCAAATTCCGCGTTGGTTATAGTCCGTAGTAATTCGTTCGAGCACTTTAGTATTGCATACGCAGAGGATAAATTTCAGTTCACCATATACTGTGAGTGTTATGCCTGCAGCAGTACGTCTGGTAACTTTCCATTCACAACTGCGTTACATACTTTTTGTCCGTATAGGAATTACTTTTTTTTTCTTGGCTATGAAGCGAACTTGAATTATAGAACTTCCGCTGGGCGATCGATGGTGTTAACCACTTCACCACTGAGGCAATGGAAAAGGGGTTCACCCCGAACTGTAGCGCCGGATAAGGACAAGAAGAAGTGATCGGAAATCATAAACAAAAGCTTGATTTGGCTATTTTATATATTGCATGTATGTATGTTGGCGTTGGCGAGGGCGGCGTGGTTAGTGTGTTGGACTCTGACGCACGATGTTTATTTCGCGGCGTCCCTCCTCGGCGGGGTACTGACAAAACCCCCCTAGCATACTTGCCTTGAGAAAGCTTCTCGACTCACGACGTTCGGAATCGGCAATAAACTGCAGGTCCCTTTCACCTGTGTGAAAAAATAAATCACACACAACATGGGTGATTGAGAGAAGATGTATGTTTGTATGTATGTTGGCGTTATAGCCCATGAAGGACAGAGCCAAGCTTCTCTCAATCACCCATATTATGTGTGATTTTATTTTCCCATAGGTGAAAGAGACCTACAGTTTATTGGGAAATTCTCGAAGCTTCTCTTGACAATTATACTACAGGGGATTTTGACAGTACCCCGCTGAGGAGAAGCACCGCGAAAAACACTTTCGATTACATGGCTGTTGTCGGGATTCGATCCCGTGTCATCGGCGTCAGAGGCCAACACACTACCCACACGCCCTCATTTTATATCTTATCATTAAAATTTCAATAATAATGGGTCGCGGAAAAGCATTAACAAGCATTTTAAGTTGTAAAATAAAAACCTATCTAGACGGTAATCTTTCACTGTCGGAAATATAAAAAAAAAATTGGAAAAAGCAGAAAATGTATGAACCAAACTATGGGAAATATATGAAAGATCGTGTGAAATGCGTATTACAAATACAGACCAGCGGGCTATTTTGTGCGAAGCGTCGAATTAGCATAATTCGGTCGACAAGATTAGGGCTAAAACTGGTTTTAATGCGAGCAAAACCACTGTATGGCGGGTTATTTAGAAAGTCCATCATCTTAAGCGTTTAAAATCAGGTCTGTTGTATGGGAGCCCCCCTTAAATATTCATTTGGTTCTGTTTTTAGTATTTGTCGTGGTAGCGGCAACAGAAATACATCATCTGTGAAAATTTCAACTGTCTAACTATCACGGTTTATGAGATACAGCCTGGGGACAGACGGACGGACGGACAGACAGCGAAGTCATAGTAATAGGGTTCCGTTTTACGAGGTTATTTCGACTTTTTTAATATTACAGTATTACATACAACAATATATTTAAATTGCAATGTGTGCTATTAAGTGAAAGGCAGTGTAAGTAGTATTTGTATGCTGGTGTTCCTACGTATATCATGTTTTCAAACTACAAGTTTACATCATACAAAGTGGGTCATGCATTCAAATATCCGATTTGCGAATAAACTAAACTAAACTTTCTTGTCCCCTTAAGACAGGCATACATATGTCAGGCTGCCATAAATACCTATATAACGTTACAACACAGAAAATAGTTAAACAACTAGCGTGTGTAAAGAACGACAATTGTAGAGCCAGAACAAAGATTAAATGAGAATTATTACTGCAAGCAAAGGACAAAGTTCATCGTACTACAAGTGTCGATTTCAGTTTTTCAATTAATCTTGTTAGGCCTTCATTCGATTTTGAACAGTTTGTGGGTTGAAGCCGCAGAAAGGTAATCAGTAGGGCAACCGGAAACATGCTCTTAAAAAACCGTTTATAGCGCTTTAAATATGCTCTAAAAAAGACGTTTTATGCTCTTAAAATATGCTCTAAAAACTATTGAAAAGTGGAAGAATTAAACAAAAAATGTTATTTTTAAATAAATTTTATTTGAGGAAACACAACTAAATAAGAAACAACTTAATTAAATAACTTAAATACATATATGAAACATTTTTCTTGAATTATAATTCATTTAAATTTTTGTTGCAATAAATGCAAATAATTTTGCTAAGATTGTCAAAAAGAAAACTTTGCCTATTTGCTCTAAAGACATTTTTGTACATAGAAAAACTTCTTTCTACCTCAACGGATGTAATAGGCGCAAATTTAAATGCCATTATCTCAGAAACTGTGTATTCATTCACTGTTGAATTTTTTCCGGACAGACAACTGGAAATTTCTTTTAAAGTCTTAAAACCGCGTTTTTTTTCCAAAACATCTGAAATTTTGGTCTTTATTTTTCTCCCTATTTCGCAGTCAATGGAGCCGACCTTAATTTCTGCATCGTTGACTATGTCGATATACGCGGCAAGTTCTAGACCATTCGTTTCCAATTTCTTATTTGATTCAGGAAAAAAACCATAGTTTGCTGCCAAAAACACCAAGTCAGCTTTTAAACTACCTCGTTCAAATAATTCTTTCAGTTTTTATAGCAGCATAATCCTCCTCATTGAATGAATTAAAAATGTTTATAATTTTTTCGTAATTTTCTGCATAGTATAAAACTGCTTCTATCCAGGTTCCCCAACGAGTTGTAACTGGTTGTGGAGGAAGTAACAGATTTGGTTCAACTTCCTTAAAAGTTCTTAATCTTGAAGGAGCTTTCAAAAATACTTTTTTTATACTCGCTATAAGAAGATCGACCTCAGGAAATTGTCCTCCTATGGTTTCGCAAACTCTATGAAGTCCATGTGCTAGACACGTCACATGAGTTATTTTCGGATAAAATATTTGAATTGCTCCAGCTGCCTTAACCATATATGGAGCAGCATCCGACAAAAACAGCAATATGGAGTCTTTTTCAAACTGGTCACCCAACATCTTTACCGAGTCATCGAAGAGCCTGGCTATTGTTGAATGGTTTACTGTATCCATTAAAGCAGTATTAATTAAAAACTTCTCCTTTGCAATTGAGTCGTCAGGATCTAAAATGCCAATTATTACATTGGCAACATACCTGATTGTAAATAAGAGAGGAAGAAGGAAATAATGATTCATTTTGTGTAATTTTACGACCACTACAATTAAATTCGAATTTGAACGTTTGAACATACCTGTTTGCTGCATCCGTTGTTTCGTCTATAGCAACCCACAACTTCCGGTTTTGCACTTTCGCCTTTATTTTTGCCATGGTTTCCTCATACAGTTTATCTGTGTATCTTCCGCGAAGAGTTGTCTCAGAAGGAATTTTATATTCCGTATATTTTTCCAAATAGGGCACCCTGGCTCTTCGAAACTGCGAGGGTAATCTTGTCACCGACCCGCAGGGAATAGTGGATGTATTTAAGCAGCACTTCCAGCAGCTGCTTAACGAGCATGACCAAGAGAGAGTGGTAGGGACTGAGGAAATCCCAACTCCAGCCGCTGAAGTAGTCCTCCCACCCAGCATAGAAGAAGTCGGCACAGCTATTCAGAAGCTGAAGAACAACAAGGCCGCAGGCTCAGATGGCTTGCCATCAGAGCTCTTCAAGGCTGGCGGCGATGTTCTGGTAGGGAGCATGCACCAGATCATCTGCAGAATTTGGGAAGATGAGAGCATGCCCGACGACTGGAATACCAGCTCTATATGCCCCATCCACAAAAAAGGCGATCCTACCTCTTGTAAGAACTATAGAGGTATATCCCTGCTCAATGTCGCATACAAGATCCTGTCCAGCGTATTGTGTGAACGTCTAAAACCATTTTGCACCGCACTAATCGGCAGCTACCAGTGCGGCTTCCGGCCCGGCAAATCAACCATAGACCAAATTTTCACACTTCGACAAATCCTGGAAAAGACCAACGAGTTTCAAATCGATACACACCATCTTTTCATCGATTTCAAAGCCGCATACGACAGCATTCATCGTGAAGCACTGTTTGGGGCGATGGCCGAATTCGGGATCCCGGTAAAACTGATCCAGTTGTGTCGCGCCACGCTAAAAAACACGCGATGCACCGTGCAACTCGGTTCTAGGACCTCGGAACCATTCGAAACATGCACCGGATTTCGGCAAGGAGATGCGCTGTCGTGTGACTTCTTCAACCTGGTGCTGGAGCAGATAGTGCGACGGGCAGGCGTCAACAGGGAAGGCACTATCTTTTACAAGTCCATCCAGCTGCTAGGATACGCGGATGATATCGACATCATCGCGTGTTCTCGCCGTGGCATTGTGGAAGCATTCACGGCGATTGAAGAACAGGCGAAACGAATTGGCCTTAAGATCAATGAGGACAAAACGAAATACATGCTGTCAAGCAAAAACCAATCCGTCGCTCACCACCTGGGACAAAACATAACAATTGACAGCTACAATTTCGAGGTAGTTAAGGAGTTTGTCTACCTCGGGGCAAACGTAAATTCCACAAATGACACCACAGTGGAGATCCGGCGTAGAATCGCCCTTGGCAACCGCTGCTACTTCGGCTTGTCCAAACAACTGGGGTCAAAACTCCTCACTCGAAAGACCAAAGTCATGCTTTACAAAACGCTCATTCTGCCAGTCTTGCTGTACGGAGCCGAAAGCTGGACGATAAGCAGGACAGCGGAGCTGATTTTGGGTTCTTTCGAAAGAAAAATTCTGCGCCGGATATTTGGTCCTGTCTGTGAGGAAGGTGAATGGAGAAGAAGACACAACCGCGAACTCTACGAGCTGTACAACGATGTGGATGTAATCCGGAAGGCAAAGATCCGTCGACTACACTGGCTCGGCCACATCGAGCGCATGGACATCAACGCTCCAGCTAAGAGGGTCTTCGACTCCGAGCCTCCTGGTTCGAGAAGAAGAGGAAGACCGAACCTCCGGTATAAAGACCAAGTAATCGCGGATGTAAGACATCTTGGTCTTGACAACTGGAAGCAGCGTGCCCGGGACCGTCAAGGATGGAAGGCAGCTATAGCTCAGGCTCAGATCCTCCATGGATCGCAGGCCTGATAAGTAAGTAAGTAAGTAAGTATATTTTTCCAAAAAGGATTTTAAGTTTTTATTGCGAAGTTTATGTAATGGAATATCCGCTGCAATGAATGCACAACATAAATCCTCTGCAAATGTATCATTTTGATTGTGGTTATTCGATGATGATTGCCCGAGAAATTATTGCGTTTTTCGGTCTTTCCTCTGCAAAAGTTCCAAATGCCTGGTTGTCTTCAAATGTTGCTTGACGGTGAATATTTTTTTCAGCACAAACCGTTTTATTGCAAATTTTGCACAACAGAGTTGTTCCATCTGTTTTAAAGCTTGGATATTCGGTTACGATTTTGTTTAACCGATCACTGGTTTTTGCTTTAATTTTTGGCATTTTCTAAAATGAAGAAAATTATATAAATAGTAAAAAACTAGGATATAGCTAATTTGATTCTTTTTTGTTTTTACGTACCCTACTATTTTACCTTCAAATTAAGGATTTCTATCAAACCAAACTTTGTTTATTCTCTAACTTTTCTTTTTTTTCACAAGTTTAACTTTTCACAACCACTTTCTTAGATCCACTGTTCGCGATTGAGATGAGAACTATTGTTTGCAATGTCGCATGTCTGTTGAAAATGGGAAAAGGATTGCCATTGTAAATGCGCAACTATCCGTTAGCTAGTCGTGTCCTATATATAAACATAGTTCTGGCGCCATCACTAATGACCGGAATATATAGCGCACATTTAGCACTTCATAAATGAATGCAAAACAAAAAGATAATAAAACAAGGATAAAAAAGCACTTTTCAGCTGCCTAGTATTCGCACATTTTTTTTTTTTTTTTTTTTAGAGACTCGCGCAGGTTCAAGAGTTTTTTATATTCTCTTATGATGTGTTGACACACACAACCTGAACGGAGTACAGTGGTTGGGGTCGTTGATGTTCGTTCACTACTCTCAGGGGTGGTTGTCCTAGACCTAGATAGGACGAGAGCCGACCAAATTCCGCGTTGGTTATAGTCCATAGTAATTCGTTCAAGCACTTTTAGTATTGCATACGCAGAGGATGAATTTCGTTTGACCATATACTGTGAGTGTTATGCCTGCAGCAGTACGTCTGGTCACTTTCCATTCTCAACAGCGTTGCATACTTTTTGGCGGTATAGAAACTACTTTTTCTTGGCTATGAAGCGAATTTGAACCATAAACCTTCCGCTCGGCGGTCGATGATGTTAACCACTGCACCACGGCCACCCCCATGCTCAGATGTCTAGAAAATTAGAACAAATATTTTATAGCTTGTCATAAGCAGATGGTAAAAGGTTTTACTAGCGCAGCTGTGTATACATATAGGCAGCCACATAGTGAACAAATTGTGCCTGCTGGTGCGCAGCTGTTCTGTGCACTTCCGCAAATATCCATTTTATTTTTTACACAAACAGTGGATGGAAAAAGGACAAAGAAGCAATGCCTACATATGCTCTTAAGAGTGAAATATGCACAAATATGCCCTAACGAATGGGGCTCAAAACGCTTAGTTTTGTATAAAACGTATTTCTGTGTAATCCAATTTTCAATACGACCTCCCCAAAAAAACATGCTTTTGCATATTTCCGGTTGCCCTAGTAATCAGATTATGCGTAAACAAACCCTTTCCAACACACGATTTCTTGCTTACTTAAAATTGTTGCTTTTAAAGTTAGGAAATTACGACGTAGGACGGATGGCTTCTTTGCCGCATGTTACTTCTTCAAGATCTGTATATTCCTACGGTGTGGAGATCTTGGCGAGATCTTTTGGTACGTTAGGACGGTTTCTATATACCTAAATAACCCTTAATTCCATTTCCGGCCGATCTAGATTTGCCCAGGGAACAAACGATTTTGCCAAAAAAACATTTCTTTGCTGGGCCTGACTGATAGTGGGTGACAGACCTGGCATTAACAATCAAAATGAATCTAATTCTTGTATTTTGCACATGCTGTCAAGTAAAAACCGATTAATAGCTCACCGACTGGGACATAAAATATAACAATCAACACCACAGTGGAGGTCCGAGATAGAATCGCCCTTGGCAACCGCTGCTACTTCAGTTTGTCCAAACAACTTGGGTCAAAACTTCTCACTCCAAAAACCGAAGTCATGCTTTACAAAACGCTTATACTGCCCGTTTTGCTGAACGGAGCCGAAAGCTGGATGATAAGCAGAACGGCGGAACTGACTTCGGATTCTAACCGCGAACTCTACGAGCTGTAAAAGGATATGGATATAGTCCGGAAGGCAAAGATCCGTCGACCATATCGAGCGAATGAACCAGTTAAGAGTCTTCGAATCCGACCCTCCTGGGGTTCGAAAAGGAGAGGAAGACTGAGTCTCCGGTATAAAGTTAAAGTCATCGTGGATGCAAGACAACTTGGTCTTGACAACTGGAAACGGTGTGACCGTCGAGGATGGAAGGGAGTTACAGCTATTGCCTGATAAGTAACTAAGTTGTATATCGTACGATGAATTTGATTGGGCTGTGTGTATAAAATGCCTCATAACAATCCGCATCAAAGCTAAATTTGGAAACATTAGCTTGATATGCGCTCACGCCCCAACGGAAGAAAAGGACGATCGACTCAAGGAAGAATTCTACGATCTCCTAGACAGAACATATGCCCAATGTCCCAGCTACGACACAAAAATAGTTCTAGATTTTAATGCAAAACTGGGCAAAGAGGATATATTTGAGTTGATCATAGGAAAGCATAGCCTACATAACACCACATCCGACAATGGACTTAGGCTAATCGATTTCCTAGCGGGGCGTAACCTCCTTGTAGCAAGCACGCGATTCCCCCATCTCAATATCCACAAGGGTACCTGGCGGTCTTTTGATCAATCGACCACCAACCAGATTGATCACATTGAGATCGACGCCAGACACTCCTCCAGTATTCTCGACGTACGAACCTTCAGAGGGCCCAACATCGACTCGGACCACTACCTTGTTGTAGCCAAGGTACGAATGAGGACATCAAGAATGCTTAGGAGTCGAATAGGACTACCTAAGTTTGACGTCGGAAAGCTACAATCGCAAGAGACTGCCAGAATCTTTGTCGATCGTGTCTCCTCCAAGCTCTCTCAAAATCCGCCCACAGCAGCACAAACAATATAGCAGGAATGAGCGCATTGCCAGAGCGCCGTCAGTGACGCTGCCTCAGAGGTGCTGGGTTTTAAACCGCCACCGCCTAGAAACAAGCCGCAAAACAAGAGGCATATAAAGCCATGCTGCAACGACGGACGAGAGCTGCTCGCGAAATCTATGAGCAGAAGAGAAGAGAGGAACACACGCTTTTCAGAAGAAAGAAGAGAGAGCACGGAAAGCCTGAGATCGAGGAGATGGAGAGATGCTTTACAATAAGGTAAAACGAACATGCCATGGCTACAAAGCCAGAGCGTCGGCCTGCAGGGATGAAAATGGAGAACCGTAGAGTCGCAGTCGATGCTGAGGATTTGGAAGGATCACTTCTGCAGACTGTTTAACGGCGATGATAGACAAGATACCACTGTCAGGCAGAACGAGCCATTCGTAATGGACGACGATATAGGAGAATTCCGTCCACCCGACCTAGACGATATCAAGACTTAGTGGTCAAGGAATTCGTCTACCTTGGCTCACGGATGACCAGCGACTACAACACCAGCGCTGAGATAAAACGCAGAATCACTCTTGCCAACCGCTGTTTCTTTGGGCTCAAGAGGCAATTGAGAAGTAGAGCCCTCTCTCGGAAAACCAAGGTGACACTATATAAGACCTTGATCATCCCAGTCCTCCTTTACGGCGCAGGGGGGTGGCCGTGGTGCAGTGGTTAACATCATCGACCGCCGAGCGGAAGGTTTATGGTTCAAATTCGCTTCATAGCCAAGAAAAAGTAGTTTCTATACCGCCAAAAAGTATGCAACGCTGTTGAGAATGGAAAGTGACCAGACGTACTGCTGCAGGCATAACACTCACAGTATATGGTCAAACGAAATTCATCCTCTGCGTATGCAATACTAAAGTACTCGAACGAATTACTACGGACTATAACCAACGCGGAATTTGGTCAGCTCTCGTCCTATCTAGGTCTAGGACAACCACCCCTGAGAGTAGTGAACGAACATCAACGACCCCAACCACTGTACTCCGTTCAGGTTGTGTGTGTCAACACATCATAAGAGAATATAAAAACTCTTGAACCTGCGCGAGTCTCTAAAAAAAAAAAAAAAAAAAAAAGAGGCTTGGACCTTAACAAAAGCGGATGAAGATGACCTTGGTCGTTTCGAGAGGAAAATTCCCGTTTGTTCAAACGGTGTATGGAGGAAAAGATATAACGAAGAACTGTACGGGTTGTACAGCGACATCGGCCTTGTACGACGTCTACGGATACAGCGTCTAAGGTGGCTAGGCCATGTAGAGCGCATGGAAAATACAGCTCTGACACGAAGAGTCTTCGAATCCACCCCGGAAGGAAGGCGCGGCAGAGGACGGCCGCATCAACGGTGGCCAAAGACTGTGCTAGCTGGAGACGCTTGTTGGTTGAGCCCCAAGCTCACCACGGACTGTAGCGCCACCTAAGTAAGTAAGTGTATATAAAACCTACGCGTCTTGGGATATAAGAGTAAATTGTATTAAGCGAAAACGTGTGAGAGAATGATGGGCGATTTAATTCAAGTTTCCCATGTTGGCGACTCCGTAAAGTAGACATAGACATTGATTAACAACTCACGCTCACGTTGTGCAAGACCGAGACAAGGTTCTGGTGCACAAAGGCACCAACTAGTCTTCTCTGAAAAATCGCAACATCTGTCCTATTGGAATAGAGTCCTCCGCTAGCCAAATAAATGTATACGACTCTTGAGCGAGCAATTTAAAACATTCAGTCTCAATGGACAATATCAGAAGACAAGAAGACAAAACATTGTTGTTCTTACATCTTCACAAAGTAATCTTTTCACCGAGGTAGAAAGCAAACCCATACTAGGTAAATCTGCTGCTAGGAAACATACATATCTTCATAACGAAGAAGTGGTAACCCATGAAATGGTGAATCTCCCTAGTATTCAAACAATTTGTGGAAGTAACCTTTTTGGCACAAAGTCAAAGGAATGGGTATGGATGGAAGACATGGTTTCAGCAATGTGATTTGGCGCTGTTGCAGCAAGCAAAAGAGCAATTAAAAGCCAAAGTTCGCTTAGTTATAGTCGATTAATGCCTCAGAGCTTAGGAAAAAAAACCGACGAATATTACTTCAAAAGAATCAACTGCTACAGATTCAGGTACAGGTCCAGACACTGCCATATGACTATCGTTTGCGTACAAATTTAATGAAGCACACCGTGAACTCGATCTATTTTTTCTTGAATGAAATTTGGGAAATTTGAATTGAACCATCCCGTATAAGCTTCAAGCAAGTCAGTTTCTAAATCAGCTTATTGTTGGTTCAGTTCGATTTTTCTGTTAAGAGAGACTACCAGGAATTCAGCGCTATAACAAAACATGGCCTAATTCAGATTTAAAAGCAAATGTAGACAGGCTTTTGTGCCTACAATGTACATGTAGAGGGCATGGGCTCGGACATACAGGGTAAAGTTGTTGATTGCTCTCAACCTGGCGAGATGCCAGCAACGATCCCTGTTTAAATGGCCGGGTCAATTTGACATACGGCCTCCTCGCGGCGCCCTCTGGATAGCCTCTTCAACAACTGTTGGGAGGTGAACAAACGTATGCAGCGAAAAAAAACCCCGACCAGAATGGCGGTTGTGCGGCGGGCTAACAATCCGCCCACGTAAAAAACCTAAAAGTCATGAATGAGCAAGATGCCTCGGATACACGGACGTATACTCGACGACGACAACGCACGAAAAAGGAACACGATTTGCGAGTATGCTCCTGGAATGTCAGAACCCTGTACACTCCCGGAGCTGCTCATAAACTAGAAGGAATCCTCACGCAGTACAAGGCGGATATTACTGCGGTCCAGGAAATACGCTGGATAGGAAACGGTATGATTAGGAAGAAAAATTGCGACATTTATTACAGCTGTCACAAAAGGTTGCACTTACTGGGATGTGGATTTGTCGTGGGACGTGTTCGTTAAGGTCGAAGATCATCGACTTTAAATCTATAAGTGATCGCCTGGCTGTGATCCGCATCAGAGGCAGATTTTATAACATCAGCCTTATATGTGCCCACGCCCCTACCGACGAGGCTGAAGACCCTATCAAGGAGGACTTCTATGACCTCCTGGACAACGCCTACAGAGCTTGTCCAGAGTACGATGTAAAAATCGTGCTCGGGGACTTCAACGCCAAAATCGGTAGGGAAAGCACAGCCTCCACGATACAACAACAGATAACGGCTTCCGACTCGCTGACTTTGCGACAGCTCGTAATGCGGTGATAAGTAGCACAAGATTCCCTCGCAAGCGAATCCACACAGCAACCTGGCGATCTCCGGACGGTCGAACCGCCAACCAAATCGACCATGTGCTCATTGACGCAAGGCACTCGTCAAACATCCTGGATGTGCGAACATTCAGAGGGGCAAGTGTCGACTCTGACCACTTCCTCGTAGCAGCAAGATTCAGAGTTCGACTGTCCAATGTCAGAAAGCTGCACCAGCCCATCAGGAGGAGATTCGACATTGGGCGCCTGAGCACACCGGAGGTTGCCAGAGTCTACAGGGAGCAACTGAGCGAAAGACTCTACGGTATGCCTACGTCGAACACAAATGCCAATAATATGTGGCTGCATTGCCGCTCAGCCATTCAGGAAGTAGCCGAAACCACCTTAGGATACCTACCACCTCCGACACGAAACCCGTGGTGTGATGGCGAGTGTGAGCAGAAAAAGGCAGCAACCGACGAGGCGTACCAAAAGGCGCTGCAGAGGAAAACCAGGGCAGGGCAAGAAGAGTACCGAGCCAGAAGAAGTGAGGAGAAAAAACTACTGCGACAAAAGAAAAGAATCTTCGCAGCCTCCCAGCTCAAGGATATCGAGGAGTCTAGGGATAATCATAAAACAAGAGCCATTTACAAGAAAGTCAAAGGCCTTGCAGAATGCTTCAAAAAGGGCACCCAGGCTCTTCGAAACTGCGAGGGTAATCTTGTCACCGACCCGCAGGGAACAGTGGATGTATTTAAGCAGCATTTCCAGCAGCTGCTTAACGAGCATAACCAAGAGAGAGTGGTAGGGACCGAGGAAATCCCAACTCCAGCCGCTGAAGTAGTCCTCCCAACCAGCATCGAAGAAGTCGGCACAGCTATTCAGAAGCTGAAGAACAACAAGGCCGCAGGCTCAGATGGCTTGCCATCAGAGCTCTTCAAGGCTGGCGGCGATGTTCTGGTAGGGAGCATGCACCAGATCATCTGCAGAATTTGGGAAGATGAAAGCATGCCCGACGACTGGAATACCAGCTCTATATGCCCCATCCACAAAAAAGGCGATCCTACCTCTTGCAAGAACTAAAGAGGTATATCCCTGCTCAATGTCGCATACAAGATCCTGTCCAGCGTATTGTGTGAACGTCTAAAACCATTTTGCACCGCACTAATCGGCAGCTACCAGTGCGGCTTCCGGCCCGGCAAATCAACTATAGACCAAATTTTTACACTTCGACAAATCCTGGAAAAGACCAACGAGTTTCGAATCGATACACACAATCTTTTCATCGATTTCAAAGCCGCATACGACAGCATTCATCGTGAAGCACTGTTTGGGGCGATGGCCGAATTCGGGATCCCGGTAAAACTGATCCAGTTGTGTCGCGCCACGCTAAAAAACACGCGATGCACCGTGCAACTCGGTTCTAGGACCTCGGAACCATTCGAAACATGCACCGGATTTCGGCAAGGAGATGCGCTGTCATGTGACTTCTTCAACCTGGCGCTGGAGCAGATAGTGCGACGGACAGGCGTCAACAGGGAAGGCACTATCTTTTACAAGTCCATCCAGCTGCTAGGATACGCGGATGATATCGACATCATCGCGTGTTCTCGCCGTGGCATTGTGGAAGCATTCACAGTGATTGAAGAACAGGCGAAACGAATTGGTCTTAAGATCAATGAGGACAAAACGAAATACATGCTGTCAAGCAAAAACCAATCCGTCGCTCACCACCTGGGACAAAACATAACAATTGACAGCTACAATTTCGAGGTAGTTAAGGAGTTTGTCTACCTCGGGGCAAACGTAAATTCCACAAATGACACCACAGTGGAGATCCGGCATAGAATCGCCCTTGGCAACCGCTGCTACTTCGGCTTGTCCAAACAACTGGGGTCAAAACTCCTCACTCGAAAGACCAAAGTCATGCTTTCCAAAACGCATATTCTGCCAGTCTTGCTGTACGGAGCCGAAAGCTGGACGATAAGCAGGACAGCGGAGCTGATTTTGGGTTCTTTCGAAAGAAAAATTCTGCGCCGGATATTTGGTCCTGTCTGTGAGGAAGGTGAATGGAGAAGAAGACACAACCGCGAACTCTACGAGCTGTACCAAGATGTGGATGTAGTCCGGAAGGCAAGGATCCGTCGACTACACTGGCTCGGCCACATCGAGCGCATGGACATCAATGCTCCAGCTATGAGGGTCTTCGACTCCGAGCCTCCTGGTTCGAGAAGAAGAGGAAGACCGAAACTCCGGTATAAAGACCAAGTAATCGCGGATGTAAGACATCTTGGTCTTGACAACTGGAAGCAGCGTGCCCGGGACCGTCAAGGATGGAAGGCAGCTATAGCTCAGGCTCAGATCCTCCATGGATCGCTGGCCTGATAAGTAAGTAAGTATAAGTTATTGTTGGTTCAGTTCGATTTTTCTGTTAAGAGAGACTACCAGGAATTCAGCGCTATAATAAAACATGGCCTAATCCAGATTTAAAAGTTAATGTAGACAGGCTTTTGTGCCTACAATGTACATGTAGGTAAAATGTGAATGATTGCAATGCAAAAGCCTGCATCTGCACATCAGCTGATTATAAAATTAAAGAAAAAGTATGAAAACCTCTCGGTGCCATAGTACAGAAAAGAATACTGTTCGAAGTAAATGCGAAGAATCAACGTCATACAGAAATCCATTATGTGGAAGTTCAAAACTGGCAGTTAAGGACGTCATATCGTATTGTCTGATACGAAAGACATGGGTGAAAATAAAAATTCAAAAAACGCACAAGACATTCGAGCGACTCATAAATAATTGATTACTTGCTACTAGAAAAAAACAAGAACAAATGCAAAACAGAAGCTCAGAGGTCATGGAGTGCTCTCGAGAGCAAGATCAAAGCTAAGACTGTCATGTCGACTGTGTAGCATAAGACAGTTTTTGTCGTATATACGAGTAATTGTGTCGTTATCGTTAAATCAGTAAAATATAAGTAAAATGACAACACAACCTTATCTAAATCTATATTGTCTGTCTGTTGTACAATAAGAGGTTTACAATTATATTCATCTTAAAACACTACACAATTCATTTACCATTTTATTAGTCTACAATTAAATACAATTTAAGTACAAACCTGCTACCATAAACGATGCAAGTGTAAGTTCCGCGACAGTACCGATCGTACATCATTTGTAAATCTTAAAGCGTCCAAAAGTGGCAATAATGATAATAACGCAACATCCATTGGATCCGAAAACCAACTTTTAATTGGTATTGCATTATTTGGAAAACAACGATATGCTCCTGGTGAATTATCTATGATAAATATCTGAAACGATAATTAGGGCATTTTATAGATATAGACATACATAAGTTTGATTAAGCTGCATAGTCGCAGACTCACCCTATTTAAGTCATTACAAATGGCTGACAGGTCTTTGGTGTATGAACCAAAATCGGGCGTACAGTGCTGACGATAGTATCTCCGGCAGAGTATATTCCGACCGTTGTCCAATTTATCCGCCACTGCTGCACCATATATTTCCATACTCGCAGTGAATATCACTAGATCGTACCACTGCGACACCTAAACACAGAAATTCATTTAAAGCATAGTAAATCGAGTGGTGGTAGGATGATTGAATCTTACCACATCGAGAAAAAAGTCAACGTGTGGCCGTTTATGCACGAAAAATCGCACCGGATGTCTGTCGATGATCACTTTCACGGTGAAATCGTGCGGTGTTCCTGGCTTAACTGTGTTCCTGGGCATTGCATTATGATGAGAGTGAATGAGCGTTTCGTCCAGATCGAGTACAAGTGTTTTCCGTTGCACAATGCTGAGGCGATGCCGCGACACCGGCGATAATGGGAAGAGCTCATATTTGACTGGCTGGTGCTGTACAAACTAAAGAGGCTCATATCAGACTTTTTTTATTTTTTAAGTAATGCGAAGTTCAAATTTAAAGAAAAAGTAAATTACACTAAATGTAACTCAAAGTTCTCGGGCCTATGTTATTGTTATCAGTGCGTAGTGTTCTAGTTATCCCCTTGATAAAGGAAATACAAACAAAACTTCATCCTTATCTAGTGCAAGTCGCGCGATAGTACACAAACTGCCTATTATTGGCACAACAGTGTTGCAGTTCTCACAAGTCAATGGTTAGCTTGTGTTGATTTAAGACGTTTTTTTGTTTTTTAAACCAAAACAAGTAACAAGTAGACATTGGGTGGCAGTAGAGATATCTCAATCAAATTGCAATCACATTACTAAATAAACCATGCAATGTAGTATTCAAAAGGTCAGAGTCATCAAACGTCGAGCCGACGCAAGGCTATTCCTGGTCATGTCGTGTGCCTATCGCCACAAAGCCTAACAACTCGCCGTGAACGATCTTGACTTTGTTTCTAATGAACTGTTTCATACAGTCATCCAAGGAGCGGTCTGGATGAGACGTTCAAGTGCATCGTAATAAATAATTTGACCTCTTTTCGTTCATACGAAGAAGAGCTGTAAAAGTAACAAATGAAGGGTTAGAGCTAAATTCTTTGATATCGTCTACTGACGAGCAGGTATCGTGTTACCGATATCGATAAACGATAGAGATAACCTTATCATTGTATTTATGGCAATCTCTATCTGTTATCACCTAACCTTTGTATGAATTTCCTCATTGCACAGAATCTGGAACTACCTGCAAGCCCCCCCAATGAAACCTGCTAGCATTTAAGATTAATGTCCATCTCCTCTATTCGTCTCCCTTTCTACCTTCTGCCCGCCCTGTGTCGCCGACATAATAAGGTTATTAGACCTTGAGTGCGCGCAAATTATTAAAAAAAAAAAAAAGTAAAACATGCCACACCACAGGGAGAAGTACTATCGCCGCAATTATGGGTGTTAGTTGTAAACGATGTACTCCTATCCCTGGAGGCCTGCGGGTGCAAGTGCATACGATATTGCACTAAAAATAAGCGGGAAACACCACCTAGAAACAGGCCTGGACACACTTGCCAAATGGGCAGAAAACTGCGGGCTTGGAATAAATTCCTCCAAAACTACAGTTTTAATCACAAGAATGCGGCAGATACTTCAAGTCTCTTCTCCAAAACTCAATGGGACTGATCTTAAACTCGCAGGTCACGCCAAATACCTTGGCCTAATATTCGACAGGAAGCTCAACTGGAGATTGAATGCGGAAGAACGCAAAAAAGCAACAACTGTGCTACATATCTGCAAGAAAGCCCTGGGCACCAGATGGGGTATCAAACCCCATATCACGCACGGTCGTTAGGCCTATACTGACGTAAGGCTGATTAGTCGGGTGGACGGCACTGTACAGGTCTGTGTCAAACTTAGCTATAACCGGGGCACTGCGAACAACCCCCACTGCGGCCCTTGATACGATGCTCCACCTACTCCCGTTGGATTTGTTTAGCAAGGAAAATGCTAAAAAATGCTATTCACCACCAATGGAAATGCTAAAATATAAAATCTCGAAATAGGCACTGCAACAGTCCAATGAGAGATGGCGTTACCTTGATACATGCAACTATGCGAGACAAACCTGCTAAAAATACGCAGGCAATATATAAGTAGCCTAATTGGAGTCCTAACAGAGCACTGCGCTTTAAGGAAATACGCCGCTAGATTAAGACTGCCATACAATGACTATTGCAATAGAAGAATCTCCACCCCGTCTCCTTGGCAATTGTCCTGCCCTATCCTCCTCAAGAAAACGATTTCTGGGGGAATATTTCTTTAATAAACTAGTGGATCTATCTGAAACGGATATCAGCAAATTATCATTTTTTTTTTTCAATGCATAAAATGGTTCCAGGAGTAACGCTGACCAAGCCGACTCAAGTGGTAGCACATTAGACCTATCGTGATCGAAGTGACCCCCACTTTACGGAGGAAAGCTACTCAACCAACCAACCAAGGCTGATAAAAGGGTATCCGAGAAAAAGTGCTGCTGGTCTTATGCTACCATGGGCAGAAGACACACTGCAGACTTCAGAAAAAAGTTGTTTGAAGAAACTTCAATTGCAGTTTTTGATTGGCTTTCGCGTAGTGTAGAGATTTGAGTAGAGTTGAACAAATTGGAGTATTGTAGCATGGAGAAAGCAATAACAAGCAGAACTAAATCAGAAATGCAGGGATTCATTTTGTCTGGCGATTTCGTGTCCCACTTAATAATCAAGCATGGCTAACATCGTCGAACCATTTTTCACGGCAACGACACCCTTGGCTAACGTAACAACTGTGACTAAAACAGGCCTGTACCGCGAGTCCCAAGCATAAACATGAGTTGTTATTTAAGCTTCACTGCGAAAAAGCTGTCCTATGAACTTGAGAACAGTAGGCAAATGGGAAGACATTCAATTTACGAAGAACAACTAGGTAGCAAGAAGAGTGAAACAACTACATATCGCAAGCTATCATAACAAGTGATAATATGAGCCGAGGGCACCGTGGCGCAGTGGTTAGTGTCTAGTTAGACTCTGACGATGAGCGACTTCGTATACCGACAACACCAACGGGATCGGCGAAACCCCCCCTAGTATACATGGTGGGCCAAATACAAGTTTCTTTTTAGAAATGCAATAAAATGAACAACATCCAATTTTTTCCATGTATTATGGCTTTATTAGTAAGAACAAACGTCGTTCAAGTGGCTGCCTCGGCTAGCTTCACAGTAGCGCATTCTGTTACCCCAATTTTTCAAGACCTTTTTGGTGGTTTCAGGTTGTAGCTCACGGATTGCTTGGATGATATTGGTCTTAAGTGCTTGAACCGCTTCCGGATTGTTGGCATAACATAGGTCATTCATCGGTCTAAAGGAGTAAAATCGCAGTTCCGCGGCGTCTAATTGACATCGCCAAGACGGATGATAACACGATTTGGGAATTTGGTGCGCAAAAGATCGATTGGGCTGTGTGGCATGGCGCGCCATCCTGCATGAACCAGAGGTCGTCCAAAACCATGTCTTCAATTTCAGGAAGAAAAAAAAAAGTGGTCTAGGTGCGACCCGCAAGGCCCACACGGCTAACTTCCCAGTGGGGAAACTGAAAACACCCATTTAATTTAATTTTTAACCCCGACGCAAAAAGAGGGGTGTTATAAGTTTGAGGTTTCTGTGTGTCTGTCTGTGGCATCGCAGCCCCTGAACGAATGGGCCGTTATGACGCCTTTTTTTTTTTTTTTTTGAAAGCTAACACGATTGAGGCCGCCGTGGCGCAGTGGTTAGTGTGTTGGACCCTGACGCACGATGAGCGAGTTCGGACCCCGATAACATCAACGCCATCCTCCTCGGCGGGGTACTGGCAAAACCCCCCGTAGTATACTTACCTTGAAAAAGCTTCGCGACTCACGCCGTTCGGAATCGGCATTAAAACTGTAGGTCCCTTTCACCTGTGTGAAAAATAAATCACACACAACATGGGTGATTGAGAGAAGCTTGGCTCTGGTCCTTCATGGGCTGTAACGCCACCAAAGAAAGAAGAAGAACACGATTAAAATGGTTCTTAGCTACAATTTGTGAAGATCTGTTCAGGGGTTTCAAGGTCAATAGCTCTTTTTGTTTGCTGCGGTAGGAATCTTAGACGAATAATGGGTTATGTATCGGTTCTCGTCCGATCACCGCAATCAACCACCATCGGGTGCGGTCAGTACTTAGATGGGGAACCGCTGGAAACACCGCGTGTTGTTGGCATCAAGCCGCCTATTTGCTGTCGCTCCGCGTAACCCAGGGCAAGGAAACGCACACTCATGTGCGCACATTAAACAATCTATTGCTCATAAACTGCTCACGTGCATGTGTAATTTCGATTGCTGCTAGTTTCTAATTTAGACTTTATAGAAAATGAAGCCATCTTAGACTGAAATATTATAAAAACGGAAAATACAAAAAAATGTTCAAGTGAAATGTTTCCATGTTTTATCATTCTGCAAACAACTCCCGAGCAGTAAATCAACTCATTTTAGCTCCGGACGCGAGTGAGCATTTTTATTTTCGCTCACAAACATGTGTATGTGCATTTATGGAAACTCACCCCATGTGCGCACTCCACATGTGCGTTAAACAGAATCCACCGTATAGAGTGCACATAAGTATGTGTTCTCGAACGCAACATATGTATGCAGTGCGCACAGGGGTGAGTTTCCATAAATGCACATACACTCATGTTTGTGAGCGAAAATAAAAATGCTCACAGCCAATTACTCATGAGCAGCTAATGAGTGTGCGTTTCGTCCGATCACCACAATCAACCAGCGTCGGGTGCAGTTAGTACTTAGATGGTGGACCGCTTGGGAACACCGCAGGTTGTTCTTTTTTTTTGCCTATTTTTTTGATATTTGATTTCTAACAAAACACGGCTGGACGGATTTGTTAGAAAACCTACTCACTTCTAAGTTGCGTGATTACACGTGGAATGAACCCAATCTTATGTCAATGTCATCTTTGGTTCTCGAGATAATCGATACGCACATCCGCACATACACACACACATTTGTATGTACATCTCTATAAAAACCTATGATTTGGATTCAGGTGACCTTGAAACAGGTGATACATATGTATGTACATATGTCAACGCCCACCGTTGACCGAAATGTTGTTCCCAGCCTCATTTTCGAAGAAAAATGGTCCAATGACGCCACCACTCCATAATCTGCACGAACATGTCACGAAACTGTGGATGCATTGGCATTTCGACAATAACGTGCGGGTTTTCCGAGCCGCATCTGGGGCAATTTTGTTTGTTAACGTAGCCGCCTAGATGAAAATACGCCTCGTCAGAAAAGATGATTTTTCGCCCAAAATCGTTGTCCAATTCAAGCTGCTTTAAGGCCCAAAATGCGAAGCGATAACGAGGCGGATTGTCGCGCGCCTTCAATTGCTGAGTCAATTGGATCTTGTAAGCGAATAATCCGAGATCTTCGTGTAGATATCTCTTCAGGCTAGTGCGTGAAATGTTGAGCTGTTGAGATCGATCGAGTTGATGTTCGTGAATTGAGTTTCACACTTTCCCCCTACAACGACGCACGGGGACCATGAGTGTTGTCCACTAGCATAACAGTCTCACGAACTTTTTGTACAAACTTGCGTATAGCAGTCGCGGTCGGTGCTTCATTTGGGCAAAAACTTCTGTTCAAAAAACCCACTGTTTCGGGCTCACTTTGGGAATAAGTTTTCAATATTTACCAACGTTGTTCAAGCTGATAGAAGTTTGATACTAACTTTCTGTCAAGATTTCGAGCGGGAAGCAGCTGTCAGTCTCAAAATATATGATTTTTAAACCAAAAACCACTAGACGGTCCACCACTTATGTATGTACTTGCCATGAAAAAGCTTCTTGACTCAAGCCGTTCGGAATAGGCTTTCAATTGTAGGCCCCCTTCACCTGTGTAAAATTGATTTAGAGAAGCTTGGTTCTGGTCCTGCATGGGCTATAATGCAACCAAAGCAATATGGGCCAAGGGGCACCGTGGCTCAGTTGGTACTATAATTATGTATAATTTGGTACAGATGACACAACAAAAGTATATATACGAGACATACCTACGAGGTTTATTGTGTAGTTTAAAAACGCATAGAGCCAGGTAACCACAGACATTTCTTGCAAACGTTTGGCACAATAGAGATCATCGTTATCGTTTCCTCTTATAACCGATTCGGATGCACCTAACTTCGTTTCCCCCCTACTCAACCGTAATACAGTTAACATGACTAATCCCATTCGATACGATTATTGGAAAATAAATTACTTAGAAGGGCATACAAGCTTATTCAGTAGGAACATCGAAAAACCCAACTTACAGTAAAGTGCACTTCCTACACACAAATACCTTCGAGTATTTTGCAACATCAGCTAGTGCTAGAGTGATACTTCCTCGTTCGTTGCCTACCGCCTTCGAGTCGTCGATAATACACAATCACTAGCCGCTCTATCACTTGCTTCGTAAATTGCAAATCATTCTTTGCAAAAACCAACAAAAAGAAGCTAATCTGATCAGCATGTATAGGTACCACTATAAATGCTATTATCACTGATAATTGTTTTATCGCACAACCGAGTCCAACGTACGTAGATATGTAGGTACCCTCTGCCCTCCACCGTAATCACATTCACCCTTGATCAACATATGAACCTCATCCGAACGGTCTACCCGACACATGTGCTTATGGCACTTTCTTACAGGTAAGAAAAATCCCGCCATTCAGTGTCAACGGACAGGTGCAGGAGTATGGATTTTAAGTGACTATTTACAATGTGAGGAAAGCAAAACAAACACGCGACACAAGTGAGTCTATCGTGCATAGCCAAGCAACTTGCTTGCAGGGACCGCGAGCTGGTGTAAATCACAACAACAAGAGATATTTATAAACGAAATTCATACTTACAGCACGGATTTGCCGATTGAACATAAAGCAGATGCACGTCCATATTTTTGATATTAGAACCAAAAACGCTCGGAATTTCATTTGAAAGAGTGACAACATTGGTATAGCACCAATGCCTCATAAACGCGCGCGCGTCTCGCCGAAAGATGCAAAACACAAAAATCTTTGATGTTTCCCACTAAAAACAACAAATACCCCCAAAATGCCTTGAGGAAAATCTCTTTTTGTTTTGGTTTTCGATCCTTTTTGTTTTGTAAAAAAAATTGTAGAAAAAATTATAAACAAATAAACTAGTAAACCGATTATCCGAGTTTATTGGCTGATGTCCGATAGGAAGTGGAAGTAAGGTTCACACTTTGCTCTATGTTGTCGCTCCCCGCACTGATGCTCCTACTTGGTTGTTATATTTTTTTTTTATTATTATTTTTTGCTGTTTTTTCTTTTTGGTCTTCTTTTCTATCCGTATTCGTATTTCTTTGATTAGGTTCCCTTCCGCCGTGTTTCTTGGATGTACGCCAAAAACAGAAAAAAACGAAAAAAAAAAAAAAACGAGGAGTCAGTTCTTTCGTTACTACACTTTTCTTCTATTTTTTTTCCCTACTTTCTCGTCGGTTTCGTTTTTGTTATATATATGCAAGAAGTTCGATGAAATTAGAAGAAAATCAACACAACACGCATTTACTGATGGGAATTCACTGAAATTTGCACTTAACACTCATGATTTACGATTGATTGGTACGCGCTTGAATGATCCAAGTTTGAATTTGTTATTTTTTTTAAGATTTTTGTTATTTTTTCTTAATCAATTTGAACGGATATGTGGGTTTTTTCCGGAATTAAAAATTGTTTCTGGGTCTCCAAATTTATCTATTGCCGTTTTGACACATTCGAATACCCGAGCGAGGAAAAAATTCGCAATTTGAAGTTGTCACACGAAGTTGGAGGCGGTTGGTAATAGAACGCGTTCCTCGTTGGGTGCGTTCATAGAGTGTCAACTAAGTGGATTCTAATTTGATTTGTGTTACTACTACAGTTCGGGGTGAACCAGGGCCTCAACCAACAAGCGTCTCCAGCCGGCCCGATCTTTGGACAGCCGCTTCCAGTGCCGCACGCCCAGTTGGTTAAGGTTCCTTTCCACCTGTGCGCGCCACCTTAAATGCGGTCGTCCTCTGCTGCGTCGCCCCTAGGGGTTAGGTTAGGTTAGATTGACGTGGTAGGCATAAGCCACACTTAAGGGTTGACCATAATGCCTGATTCACAACACTGCGTTAGTGCTAACTGAGACATCCAACACAAGCAATTCAATGGGGTAGTAATAAATACTGCGTTTGCGTTGGCGAGCTTACGTTCATTAAAAAATGAGAGAAAATAAGAAAAAATGAGAGCGAGGGAAATCGTAAGCTCACGTAACCAAAGGAGACAAAAGTCAAACACGTCGGAAATTTCTGTGCGTTAGAACGACTGTTGCTGTGTATTGATGTGTATGCTGTATCTGTGTATTTTATGGTTTGTGTTGTGTACGTTTAAGTCAGTGTTTTGACATGGAACGGCTGATAAAATTGAAGTAAGCATGCGTCGAAGCATTTCTCGTAACACGTAAAGTGCCTCGCACCAACGCAGTGTTGTGAATCAGGCATAATAGACTTACGCGAACTTAAGCTTATGTCAGAATCGAACGAAAATCTCACTTAAGTTTCAACGAAAAGTCAAGTTACCCATAGTGAACTTAAGCGAAGGATCTATCAAATTGCTTTCATTCGGTTTGATTATTTTCGGTGTGGCTACAATCGTTTTGTTTAAAGTGAGAAAAATAAAAATAAATTAATAAAATCGTGTTCCGACATATTTAAATTTGTTATTATTTTTCTTGATTGTACTTTTGGTTTCTTTCACTCTCAGCTGTCAAAATTCCGCACGGAATATCTTCTTTCATTGAGACGTTCCGTAAGCTCGCTTAAGTTAACGAACATTTAACGAAACCGCGCATATTCCCATTATGGGTATGTCATAGGCTTTGAATGTAATAAGACATTTCCGTAAGCTGGCGTACGCTCGCTTAAGTCTATTATGGCCAACCCTTTAGGCCGAAGCCCGCCCATTGTGATACCACCTGGATCAGGTTATCCTGATCCGCTACCTGGGAACCAACCGGTGTTTCTTAAAAAGCGGTGGAGTTGAGCTATTTTTTGGTTTGCTAGCTCACTCAAATTGTCGAAGAAGGGCGCGCCGAGGTAAATCCTCCTGCGATTCGCAAAAGAGGGACATGAGCAGAGGAGGTGGTGTATTGATTCCTCCTCCTCGTCCATGCAGCCGCGACAGAAGTCATTGTAGGGTAGCTCCAGTCTGGCGGCGTGTTTTCCAATGGTGCAGTGACCTGTAATGACACCCACTAGAGTACTTAAGGTTGCCAACAGGTCCCTGGTTCGTTCTAGGCTTAGCTTAGGCTACAATTGTTTGGTGATAAGGCCGATATTGCTCTCATTCCATTGGAGGTTGGTCTCCTCTATGGTTTGAAGCTTTATCATGTGCTTTACCGTACTTATTGGTGTTTCTAGGTACCCGAGAAGAGGTAGCCTGAGTGTGCTTGACCCTAACTTTGCAAGTTCGTCGGCCATGCAGTTTACTGGAATATCCGGGAACCCACAGTATTTTAATGTTGAACTGTTCAGCCATCTCATCTAGAGATAGACGACAATTAAGAGATGTCTTTGATTTGTGGGTTATCGCGGACAGGGACTTTATCGCAGATTGGCTGTCCGTGCAAATGATAATATCCTTGGCGGATATAATATTGATCCTGAGCCGTGCCAGGGCCTCCGTTATCGCTGTTGTTTCTGCTTGATGCACACTACAGTAATTTGGGAGTCTAAATGATAGGTTGAGGTTAAGTTCCTTGAACCCGACTCCATCTTAGAGCCATCGGTAGAGTGGCTTTTGGTATAACTTTCCCTTCAGCCCATTCCTCCCTGGATGGAAAGACAGCTTCGAAGTTCCTGGTGAACACATTCTGCGGGGTGATGAAGTCAGTGTCCATGGGTACTTTGAAGTGTTTTAGAATAGTGGTGTGGCCTTTTTGAGATGTGAGCCATTTTCCTATGCTCCTCATCCTTAGGGCCGCGCATGCAGCAACTTGCTTGCTGAAAAGGTTTAATGGCGAAAGGTGTAGTAGAACATTTAAGGCCTCCGTGGGGATTGATCTGATCTTCTTCTTTAGTGGCGTTACAGCCCATGGAGGACCAGATCCAAGCTTCTCTTCAATCACCCATGTTGTGTGTGATTTATTTTTCACACAGGTGAAAGGGACGTACACTTTAATGCCGATTTCGAACGGCATGAATCGAGAAGCTTTTTCGAGGCAAATTATACTACGGGGGGTTTTGCCAGTACCCCGCCGAGGAGGGACGCCGCGAAATAAACATTTGATGGCGTCGGTGTTATCGGGATCCGAACTCGCTCATCGTGCGTCACTGCGCCCTCCCGTTAACCTCTCAATAAAGCCGATCTTTGTACCTTCCCCAGAAGGTTTCGATTGACTGATTTGTCCAGAGCAGTCCACCAGACTACGACGCCATATAGGAGGATAGGCCTTATGACTGCTGTGTAGAGCCAGTACATAATGCTTGGTTGAATACCCCACCTCCTGCCCACTCCCTCGGGTTGGAGTCGAAGACTCTTCGGGTCGGAGCGTTGATGTCCATTCACTCTACATGGCCTATCCATCTTAAACGACTAACCAGGCAGATGTCGCTGTACAGTCCGTACAGTTCTTGGTTGAATCTCCTCCTCCACTCTCCGTTTACACAAACGGGACCAAAAATTGCACGCAGCATTTTCCTCTCAAAACGCCCAAGAGCCTCTTCATCCGCTTTTGATAACGTCCAAGCTTCAGCGCCGTAGAGGAGGACCTTAGTTTTTCCAAAGAGGGCTCTACTACTCAATTGCCTCTTGAGCCCGAAGAAGCAGCGATTGGCAAGAGTTATTCTGCGTTTTATCTCAGCGCTGGTGTCGTTGCTGCTTGTCACTATCGAGCCAAGGTAGACGAAGTCCTTGACTACTTCAAAAATATAGCTGCCGAAGGTGACGTTCTGACCAAGACGTCGGTGTTGCGCGTCTTTCTTGGATGACAGCATATATTTGGTCTTGTCCCCATTTACCCTTAGACCTACTTTAGCCGCTTCTGCTTCAATGCTTGCGAACACCTCATTGACGTATCGCGTTGTCCGTCCAATAACGTCAATGTCATCTGCGTAGGCAAACAATTGTGTGGACTTGAAGACCTGGAATTTATGGGTCTTCTCCAAGGTCTGCCGTAGTATACAAATTTCGTCTACCAAGGATTTTCCTGGCCTGAACCACATCGGTAGGAACCTATCAGATTGTCCACGAACGGCTTCAGGCGCTTATACAGTACGGCAGAGAGGATCTTGTACGCGATGTTCAGGAGGCTTATCCCTCTGTTTTAAGGACCGGGCAAAGTATTCTGAGATTCCATTCATCGGGCATGCGTTCTTTCGACCATATCTTGCAGATGAGTCGGTGCATGTTCCTGACCAGCTCATCGCCAGCTGCTTTAAACATTTCCGCGGGGAGTCCGTCGGCTCCAGCAGCTTTATAAGACTTTCGATATCGCTATCTTAACATCGTCTAGGTCGGGTGGACGGGATTCTCCTTCGTCTTCGTCCATTGTGAATGGTTCTCTCTGCCTGACGGCGGCATTTTGACTATCATCGCCGTTATACAATCTGCAGAAGTGGTCCTTCTACAATCTCAGCATCGACTGTGACTCCACTACTAGTTGTCCGTACTCATCCCTGCAGGCTTCTGCTCTGGCTTTATAGCCTTGGCATGTTCGTTTTACTTTCTGGTAACATTTTCGAACGTCGTTTCTGCAGTAACATCTCTCCGTCTCCTCAATCTCGCGCTTCTCGTGCTCCTTCTTTTTCCTTCTCAGAAGCGCATGCTCCTTCCTCCTTTTCTGTTCATAGAGCTCGCGGGCATCTCTCGTCCGTCGATGCAATGTGGCCATGTATGCATTCTGTTTCTCTGCATGGGCCTGTCTGCACTCATCATCAAACCAGGGGTTTCTCGACGGTGGTGGCTCGAAACCGAGTATATCTGAGGCAGCCTCTCTAAAGGCGTTCTGACAACGACTCCATTGCTGTTCTATGGTTTCTGCAGATTGCATCGGGACTTGAGAGAGCTTGAGGGATTGCAGCTGTCCGACGTTAAATTTTGGTGTTCTTACTCGACTCCGTTGATTCCGAAAGATTCGCATCCGTACCTTGGCTGCAACAAGGTAATGATCCGAGTCGATGTTGGCTCCTCGAAAGGTTCGGACATCTAGGATGCTGGAGGAGTGTTTGCCGTCGATCGCAATATGATCAATTTGATTGGTTGTCGATTGATCGAAAGACCGCCAGCTCCCCTTATAGATGTCGAGATGTGGGAATCGTGTACTTACTACTACCAGGTTATGTCCCGCCATAAAGTCCACTAGCCTTAGTCCGTTTTCTGACGTGGTGTTGTATAGGCTGTGCTTTCCAATGACCCGTTCAAAGATAGCTTGTTGCGAATTGGTTTTTGGTAAAATCATTCTTCTTTGATGAAAACCCTGGTACATGTACACGGAATAGTTGAAGTCAAAGTCGGAATGGGAACGACTTTCCTTTTTTCTTTTTATTGAAATCTTCTGCTATCTGTTGGAGAAAATATTGGTCCATTGTAGAGCCAGACAGACACCTTACGAGAACTCTCGCTGCTTAATCAGGGTCGGTAGCGACCTAACCGATACTTTATATGTCAAAAAGGGTTTTGGACAGGGTGATACGCTATCGTTTGACATCGTCCTTGAAAGGATCGTGAAAAACTCACTGCTCAATACGAGAGGCACCATCTTTTTCAAGTCCATGCAACTGCTCGCAACTTCTCGAGTACTATTCAAGGAGTGAAAAGCTGGTCGATTGTACTTCTGCCGTGGCGATAACCGCACCCTCTTTTATCCCCCTTTTGAAAAGAGGGAAATCACCCCGGTCTGCCAATCGCTAGGTATCCCACCACATTCCCAGGCCACCTTAATGACACGAGAGAGCCTTAATACTCCCTCTTTACCCATTGCAATAAGCATATCTGGCCAAATTTCTTCCACACTGGCGGATCTGCCAACTTTTAGCCATTCAATCGCTAAAATGACTTCCTCCACCGTTGGACTATTCTCCGCCCCACTCAAGACTATACGTCTTTCCCTCTCAGTGCCCTGTTCGGGATTGCGCAGCTCCGAAAAGTGCTCGCTCCATCTGCATAAGATGTCCACCTCATTGGAAAGCAATTGATTATGTTGAATTTCCTTCCTCTGAGCCGGCGAATAGTTTGCCAGAACACCTTTTCCGCAGATCTATGCTAGCTTTCCAACTTCTCGTCGAACTCCTTCCAGGACTGCTGTAAAGCTGCTCGCACAGCCAATTTGTAGGCCTTCTTCATCTCTCTGATGGCTTCTTGAACTCCGGGTGTTTTAAACCACGCAGTTCTTTTCTCATCACCAGCCGCCACACTAAGCTGCTTCTCTCCACAAACATCACGTGCAGAGGCAATGACAGCTGTTGAAAATAGTCGCCATTCTTCCTCTACATGCGACGGAACAGTTGGAATTTGCTCAAACCTTTCGGATATGTGTCGTGCAAAGTGTTGCCGCACCTCACTGCTCTGTAACCATTCGTGGTTTCCGCCTTGGCAGTCGAGGTGCTCTGTCAGAAAAATACAGCTTACACAACACCAAGTGATGATCAGTTGACGGTTAAGCCCCTCTCAACACACGAACGTCACAAACCATCCGTTCACACACGATGGTACTTTCCTATCGACTTGCTAGCTGATGAGATGAAAAGACATCGAAGTGAACGAGTTCGAAACGGCCGGGTAAACGACGATAAAAGAAAGTATGAAAGGGATCGCAATCTGGCAACAACAGTGGAACGAATCCGTAAAGGGAAGATGGACACATCGTCTTATACCAGAAATCGAGGTATGGGTAAAACGTGACGACGGTGAAACAAATTATTATTTAACCCAGTTTCTGACGGGACACGGAAGTTTCAGAGAACACCTCTTCAAGCGCAAACACAAAGTGGCCCCTTACTGCCCACAGTGCGAATACGTTCTAGAAAACGTGGAACATGTGTTCTTTCATTGTCCACGATATGCAAGTGAGAGGATCGTTCTGCAAGAACAGTTTGGGGAGAGGCCCACTCCTAAGAATATTATAATGTGCAGGGTGTGGTTTAGCACGTAGACGCATTCCTGGCAACCTTAGCCAAGCCTGCGAATCGTGCATGCCTGTAGCCCGGGCTACTGGTATCTAGGAAGATTCCACACCCTTTGGCGCAACCAAAAAAAAAAAAAAAAAAAAAACACACGATGGTACCACAAAGAAATCTATTCTATCAACGATTTCTGTTAAAGACTCCGACGATACCACGTATATTTATGAATGTCTTTGTGCGGAAAGAAGTTGTTCATAATGGAGATGCCATTTGCTTACTTTCTTACTTACTTAGGTGGCGCTACAGTCCGTGGTGAACCTGGGTCTCAACCAACAAGCGTCTCCAGGTGGCACGGTCTTCGGCCAGCTGTTTCCAGCGCCGCACGCCCAGTTGGTTAAGGTCCCCTTCCACCTGCGTGCGCCACCGTTGATGCGGCCGTCCTCTGCCGCGTCCTTCTTCCGGAGTGGATTCGAAGACTCTTCAGGTCGGAGCTGTATTTTCCATTCGCTCTACATGGCCTAGCCACCTTAGACGCTGTATCCGTAGACGTTGTACCAGGCCGATGTCGCTGTACAACCCGCACAGTTCTTCGTTATATCTTCGCCTCCATACACCGCTTGAACAAACGGGACCATAGATAGTGCGCAGAATTTTCCTCTCGAAACGACCAAGGGTATCTTCATCCGCTGTTGTTAAGGTCCAAGCCTCTGCGTCGTAAAGGAGGACTGGGCTGATCAAAGTCTTATATAGTGTCACCTTGGTTTTCCGAGAGGGAGCTTTACTTCTCAATTGCCTCTTGAGCCCAAAGAAACAGCGGTTGGCAAGAGTGATTCTGCGTTTTATCCCAGCGCTGGTGTTGTTCTCGCCGGTCATCAGTGAGCCAAGGTAGACAAATTCCTTGACCACTTCAATGCTATATCTGCCCATGGTGACGTTCTGGCCAATACCTCAGTGTTGACCGTCTCTTTTAGATGAAAGCAGATATGTATTTGGTTTTACCTTCATTAACCTTGAGACCCATCTAAGCCGCTTCTACCTCAATGCTTACCAAGGCCTCATTGACGTCTCGCTGTGTCCGTCCAATCACGTCAATGTCGTCGGCATACGCAATTGCGTAGACTTGAAATAAATCGTACCTCTTGTGTTGGCCAGTGACTCTTGCACGATCTTTTCAAGCACGATGTTGAAAAAGTTGCATAAGTTGCATGACAGCGCGTCACCTTGCCTAGATCCTTTTTGAACATCAAAGGTCTCGGTTTGCTCTACCGACCTTAATAGAGCAGCGAGAATTCTCCATTGTCATCCTGCACAGTCGGACGAGTTTGGCAGGGATGTTAAAACTAGACATGGCTTTGTGTAGCTCATCTCTATACACGCTGTCATATGCAGCCTTGAATCGACGAAGAGGTGGTGAGTGTCGATTTGGTATTCCTGGGTCTTCTCCAAGATCTGCCGTAGCGTAAATATTTGGTCTATTGTGGATTTACCTGGCCTGAAACCACACTGATAAGAGCCGATCAGGTTATCCACAAACGGTTTCACGCATTCACACAATACGGCAGAGAAGATCTTATATGCGATGTTAAGGAGACTTATTCCCCTATAGTTGGCGCAGTTATAGGGGTCTCCTTTCTTATTGACCGGGCAAACGATGCTGAGATTCCATTCGCCGGGCATGCTTTCCCACGACCATACCTTGCAAATGAGATGGTGCATGCACCTTACCAGCTCAGCTCCATCCGCCTTAAGAAGCTCAGCAGACAGGCCGTCAGCGCCCGCGGCTTTATTAGACGTAAGTCTTGATATCGCTATTTTGACTTCGTCTAGGTCGGGTGGACTGAATTCGGTTACATCGTCGGCCATTACGAATGGCTCGTTCTGCCTGACAGCGGTATCTTGTCTATCATCGCCGTTATACAGTCTGCAGAAGTGGTCCTTCCAAATCCTGAGTATCGACTGCGACTCTACTACCAGTTCTCCATTTTCATCCCTGCAGGCCACCGCTCTGCGGAAGCATCTCACCATCTCCTCGATCGGAGGCTGTGTATCAACTTGGATTGGGCAGGGACAGAGATCAAAGCTGGCGTTTGCCATGTTAAACGCCATCAACTTCTTTGCTCTGTTTGCTCGCTCCCTCCCCCATGCCATTTGCATAACCTCTGTCCGTTCGCGTTTTGATGAGGATCACCGTTCCTCCCAATCAGACTGCCGCGTGTCGTACTTTATTGAGAGGTAAACGGGAGGGCGCAGTGGTTAGTGTGTTGGACTCTGACGCACGATGAGCGAGTTCGGATCCCGATAACACCGACGCCATCAAATGTTTATTTCGCGGCGTTCCTTCTCGGCGGGGTAATGGCAAAACCCCCCGTAGTATACTTGCCGTGAAAAAGCTTCTCGACTCACGCCGTTCGGAATCGGCATTAAACTGTAGGTCCCTTTCACCTGTGCGAAAAATAAATCACACACAACATGGGTGATTCAGAGAAGCTTCTTGGCTGTGGTCCTTCATGGGCTGTAACGCCATTAAAGAAGCAGAAGAACGCCAATAAAGAAGAAAAGGGATGTTTGCACTCTCTTTTCGTCGAATTCGATAGACACAACCGACCGATCGAACTTTCCAATAAAGAAAACAGCAAAACCACCCATAAATTCCTTCTAAAATCACCTAGACATTTGGTTTATTGATTAATACTAACAAAATCTTTCAAATTAATAAAAAAGCAGGCAACCTACTCCTCTTTTGCTTCCATGACGCACAGCTCCGCCGTCTCTTCAACCTCCTCCACCTCTTCACTTGTCTCCTCTTTGGTTTGATTCGATTTTTTCCCAAACAATTTCATCTTGATCTTCCCAAAGACCGATTGCAGTTCATCCTTCCTTTCAATCACAATCTTCTTGGTCGCAACACTGTGTATCGGTCCGAAAGCCAATGCGACACCGGTACACGCCAGGCAAATTACATTGTACGGCATACTAAAGTCCGGAGTGGGCAAAGATAGTATCAACGTTTCAGTGCGGATTCGTAGAAAGTACGACGATCTGGTCGCATTGAAGGAATGCTCAAATAGATAACCATCCAACGGGATTGATGTGTAGTTCCTCCCGACTGGTAGTTGAGTTGTGATTACAGCCGCTCCGATGTAGTGTCCGTGATTAGCATCTGGTGGGTATTCGAGCCACTTTAAGAAAATGTAATCAAAATCGATCATGACCAATGCGGTTGACTTAGCCGGAACTTGAAATACGATTTCAAGGTGATACGGTCGTTCGCGTTGCGCTCCGGGTATATAGTGGACAGTTTTAGGAGTGATGGTCGTGTCGCCGCATAAAATCTTAAGTGTATGCAAGTAAACAGGCATAAACCAGGGGATATTCTCCTGCAGGACAATGTTGAGCGGAGCCCAATGCGTATTTGTTATTTGCGTTACAATCTGACCCCGCTCCAGACCTCGGCCAAGGATGTAACGATGGGTGTACAGCGGCGGTGGCGGTTGATGAGCAACCAAGTCCGGCTTGCCCTTAAGTATCCAAGCAATATTGAACAATTTGTTCGGGGATTCCTTTTGAATATCGTACATGGCTAGTAGAGTAGTACTACCGCCTCGAGTGGATGTAAAATTTGCATTCGGCGCCGGGGTGAGGGTATACCTGTCGCTGGATATATCGACGTAGACTTTGCTCGACCGGGCTAATGGACAGGCGCCATTCAACCCCTGTCCAAACATACGACGTAGCGAGAAATCATTGTTTACAAGCAGCTTTATATCGTATACGATATTCGCCGTCTGAACAAACTCAATAGTACAACCTTCGGAATAGCCATTACAGAACGTTCGCAGGGAGATGCCTAGTGAATGAAAATTCGTATTGTATACAAATCCGGAGTTCAGCAAGGAAACAAGTCCAGTTTTACTGTTACAGGGCAAAAGTTTCTTCCACGGCGTCAGATTCTCTGTACACACAATCTCACGTGGTAACGATGAGTACCTGTAAGAAGTCGTTTCATAAATCACCTCAGAAAGAGCATCAACAATGGAATACCTTATGAATTTCTCGTCGTTGTTAACACCATATCTGGGTCTGAAGGAGAATTTCGGCTGCAAAGTGTTTGTCTGGTCGATGAAATTCAACGAAGCGCACATGATACCCGAGAACGTGCTCATCAAATCCATCCACTGCGTGTCGACATCAGATTCGGAAAGGTTTCGTCCACTAAACCATGTCCACACATCGGCGCCGGCTGGAGCATCGACTACAGGATACCCCCACGTTTCGTACCGCCATAGACCCTGCGTGAGACTCATGTGTAATTCCTTCACATCAAAGTGCAGCAAGATTTCAGCAATGGCTCGTGGTATCAAATTTGTATTATAGACTGCACAAATGTTTAAATTAAGAGTAAGGTATTGGCGAACAACAATTTCGACTTACGGTTATCGCCGGCACCCAACTTCCATCGGGTTGTGAATTGAAAATATGTGTTTATGTGACCGCTAGGCAGGGGTTTGACAAAAAGTTCCTCGAAAAACTCCTCATTATGCTGGAGCGAGGGCGAAATTAGAAAAAACAGAAGGAATATCGTTCTAATAAACATTCTGTTTATTTTATTTATTTTTGCTGTTTATTGACTGGGAAAAGGTTTCGATTTGACAGGTGATTTGCGAAAACGTCTGAGAGGAGGCACCGATATTGACAGCAAGCCTATAAGATGTGCTCTAGATGAACACATTTGAGGGTGCGAAAGCATCTTCCTGATGGATTCTGACCATTCGATCTACATGTACTCTCGTTAATCTAATCAGAAAGCTGAATGAGCGTTACTACTCTTATATAGAGTAAGAGTGGATTGGGGGATGGGACAAGGTGGCCTGAACACTGCGGTCACTAATTGGCCTATTGTGAAATCGCCTACTTACAGTTCACGCGAAAATCCTGAGTTCATAAAACTTAAGGGTTGACCATAATAGGCAGAAGCGAGCATATGCAAGCAGAGGGGAATGTCTTTTTACATGCAAAGCATATGACAAACCCATAATGGGAATATATGAAGTTTCGTTAAATGTTCGTTAACTGATGCGAGCAGACGGGAGGTCTTCATGAAAGCAGACATTCCGTACGGAATTTTGACAGCTGATAGTGAACGGAACCAAAAGTACAATAAAGAAACACTTTTTAGTTTTTAATGGTTTTAATCTATTTCCCATTGTTTTATTTTCCATTTTTCTCACTTTCAATATCACGATTGTACCCACACCGAAAGTAAACAAGCCGAATAACATCAATTTGACAGTTCCTTTCCTTCTGCTCGCTTATGTTCATTATGGGTAACTTGACTTTTCGTTGAAACAGAGGGGAGAATATCGTTCGGTTCTGACGTAAGCTTCTGCTTGCTTCTGCCAATTAAGGGTTGACCATAATAGACTTAAGCGAACTTAAGCTTATGTCAGAACCGATCGAAAATCTCACTTAAGTTTCAACGAAAAGTCATGTTACCCATAATGAAGTTAAGCGTACTTAAGCGGATGATCTGTCAGATAGTTTTCATTCGGTTTGATTATTTTCGGTGTGGCTACAATCGTTTTGTTTAAAGTGAGAAAAATCAAAAAAATCCGCGCGGAATATCTTCTTTCATTAAGACGTTCCGTAAGCTCGCTTAAGTTAACGAACACTTAACGAAACCGCGCATTTTCCCATTATGGGTATGTCATAGGCTTTGCATGTAATAAGACATTTCCGTAAGCTGGTGTACGCTCGCTTAAGTCTATTATGGTCAACCCTTTATGGTTAGCCCTTTAGTATGCTTTCGAGTGAGCTAGCAGAGGTTTCTTCTGCTTCAAGATAATACTTGCCTAAGTGACGATGACGTGTATTGTCAAGGAAGCTACAGTGGCACAGTATGTTTGTTGATTGGTCAGTGTTCAGTAAAGAAGCCTGTGACTGTACGAATCTGACTCCTAGAAAGCATAAGGAGTTGTTTCGTTCTTATGAGGGAAGAGGTTCGGAGGAACAACTTGGCTTGTCTGCTACCTTTCGTTTGTGACCAGTAGTGATCAGCCGTGTTCCTTAACCATCTGTTTATGTAGCATTTGGTGGTGCTGATGGGTATGCCAAGAAAGGCCGTGGCATCATGAACGGTGATGCCTTTCTAGTAGGTCAGTGGTTCTGGTTAGTGTGTTGGACTCTGATGCACGATGAGCGTGTTCGGATCCCGATAACACCAACGCTATCTAATTTTTATTTCGCGGCGTCCCTCCTCGGCGCGGTACTGGCAAAACCTCCCCGTAGTATGCTTGCCTTGAAAAGGCTTCTCGACTCACACCGTTCGGAATCGACATTAAGCTGTAGGTCCCTTTCACCTGTGGCAAAAAATCACACACAACATGGGTGATTGAGAGAAGCTTGGCTCTGGTCCTACATGGGCTGTAAAGCCACCAAAGAAGAAGAAGAAGATGTGGCCGCTGTGCCTAGGTATCGAAATGAGGTGAACTCTATTCGTGCTGGCGAGCTGGTGTAATAGTTGTAGGCAGTCCCATACCAGTTTGGAAGTGATTTCATAGCTCTTTATGGCCAGAAGTGCAGTCTTACTGTCAGAGAGAATATAAGTATTTTCATTTGATAGGTTTCTGTTGATATTTTCTCTGACAGCGTTCTATTGCAAATATCTCTGCTTAAAATACCTGAGTTATACCTGTCCGTGCTGTGAAAGATGTGTGTTCCGGTATTAGCTCCGTATACTCCAGCCCCAATGCCTTCGTTCGTTTTGGAGCCGTCTGTGTACCACACGTAAGGTTCGCGATTGAAGGAGGGTCTATCCTGTTCCCAGGTATGTCGAAAAGGAATTGTGACCTTATAGTCTTGGCTGAAGTTATATCTGGGAAGGCAATTGTCTATGTGAGATATCTTTAGGATTTCATGCCTGTTTAGTTCAGTAAGAATGTCAGGATGAAAGAGCCTACATTTAGAGTCATCCTCCGCGACGAGTCTGTGGGCGAAGACCATGGCTTCTTTCCTCAGTAGGTCCGTGATGACTTCTAGTGCTGCTGTGTGTTCTCATAGCCCCTGTAATATAGATACAAACTAGTCTTTGCTGTTTGTTGAGCTTGTTTTGTGCCACACGACGGTCGCAGCGTATGTGTACATTGATCTGGTGATGGCTGTATATAGCCAGCGGGATATTAAGGGATTTGTGACCCAATTCTTGCCAGTGAGACTTTTGCTGGTCCATAGAGAAATTCTGGCTTTCTCTATGGTCTTTGTAATGTGGGAGTTCCAAGTGAACTTTTCATCTAGAGTTATCCCTAGGTATTTGATTTCTTTTGAGAACTCTATCGCTTCACCAAAGAAAGAGGTTTTGGTGAGGTTATGCCTGTTCCTCCTTTTGGTGAAAGCGACCATGGTGCTTTTTTTGGGGTTGACATTTAGTGCAACTTTTATGCACCAGTTCGCAGCAAAGTTGAGTGCCCTTTGGAGGAGTTCCGGGATTGTGTATTCGAATTTGGCTCTGATTAGGATCCCTATGTCGTCGGTATAGCCTTGGATATAGAAGCCGTTGTTGCTGAGTATGGTAATATTTTCATTGACAACGTTGGATCATAAAAGGGGTGAGAGACCCCTGCCTTGAGGGCAGCCTTTCGCAGCTTTTACACTAATTTCATCATTGCCTAGTTGAGTGTTTATTTTTCTATTACTAAGCATATGTTGGATCCAATTGCATGTGGTGCTGTCTACCCCTGTGCTGAGGATGCAGTGTTTTATTTGGGTGTAGCCGGTGTTGTCGGAAGCACCCTCGATGCCAAGAAAGCAACCTACCGCAATTTCTTTGTCGCTCAGGGATTTGTTGATCCGGGCTGTAAGCTCCTGAAGAGCATGCGTGGTTGATTTCCCAGGCTGGTAGGCATATTGGTTACTGTGAATGGGTGATGTTTCAGAGCACCGTCCCTTATATACCTATCTGGTAATTTTTCTATAGTTCTTAGGAAGAAAGAGGTAAGGCTTATCGGTCGGTAAGATTTGGGCAGGTCTGTAGGTCTACGGCCTCCTTTGGGAATGCATTTTACTGTCGTCTCTTTCCAGCTCGTCGATATGCGTAACTGGTTCTAATGGTGTTGATTAGTATAGGGCTGATTTGCGAACTCTCTATCTGAAAGAGGGCTGGGAAGATGCGATCCTCCCCAGGGGATTTAAAAGGTTTAAATCAGTTAATGGCCCATTTTATACTTCCCTCATGAATTTTCGCTCGTGCTCTCTTCCAATCCTCCCTGTTGGGTCTGGTTACCCTGATCTGCGGAGGTGTATTAAAGCGAGTGGAGCGAATGATGCTGGAGTTTGGGAAGTGCGTAGTGGTTAGAACTCCTGATGGCTCTGGACCATTTTCCGCGTACGTGCTATCTGCTTTTTTCAACAGTCCAATTTGATTAGTGTGCTCTTTGGCGAGGAAGCTGTGGATACGAGCGCGGCTCTAAATGTCTGATAGACAAACTTTTCATAAGTCTCTTTTCCCGAGCTGGATATGATTACTACGGTCTCGGACGCATTGCCACACACCTTCACCTTTGACAAGAGATTTGAGGTGCTGATCCCAAATCGCTCAGCATGGGAAGACAGTGATCCCCTGCTGAATGTCAAAGGCCTTAGGTGGTACACGGATGGCTCCAAGATGGCTTCTGGCGTTGGCGCCGGCATCTTTGGACCAAAACGTAAGATCTCGAAGGCCCTGGGAGTAAGCCCCAGCGTCTTCCAAGCTGAACTGCACGCCATCCTAACATGCGTGAACCTAAATCTCGAGACCGGCATCAGAGGAGTAACTATCAACATACTCTCTGATAGCCAAGCAGCGCTTAAAGCACTGGGTTCGTACAGCACGAACTCGAAAACCGTCAAGGAATGCCATGACGCCCTGCAAGAGCTCGCCAAAAGAAACAATGTCAAACTTTGGTGGGTGCCAGGACATAAAGGTATTAAGGGCAATGAAATTGCCGACCAACTTGCCAGAAAAGGTTCCAGTGACAAATACATAGGTCCGGAACCTTTCTGCGGCATTCCCGGGTCTAAGATAAATCATCTCTTAGACAAGTGGGAAAAGTCGCAACACCTGTCGTTCTGGAACAGTGTTCGGGGACTCCGTCAATCCAAACGACTTTTACGACCCCTGAACAAACACCCTGTTGACATACTTAAGCTCAATAGAGGGGATATCAGAAGACTGGTCAGCTACCTAACGGGACACTGCGGTCTGAGATATCATCTAAATAAAATTAGTCTCTCGTCTGAAACTGAGTGTCGGCTCTATTTAGAGGACGATGAGACGGCAGAACACATACTGTGTGAGTGTGCTGCACTCTGCCATCTTAGGAAGCGCATCCTTCTCAGTGAAGTTGTGACTCCTGAGGGGATCACCCTGGCTCCTACGAGAAGCATTCTCAACTTTATTATAGAGATTGAGAGGCTACTCGGCTAATCGGCTAGCAGGCACAATAGATCTGCAAAGGTCGCAGTGCCATATCGCTAAGAGTAGCACTAGCCCCATGTGTAAAAAAAAAAAAAAAGTCTCTTTTGGCTCCTCTAATCTCTTGGTTGTAGTTGGTGAGTAAGGCGCGGTACTGTGCTGTCCGATTAGCTTTGTTGAACAGTTTCCTGGTCAGTGCTCTTATCCAACGAGGTGTACCAAAAGGCGCTGCAGCGAAAAACCACGGCAGCGCGAGGAAAGTACCGAGCCATAAGAAGGGAGGAGAAAAAACTGCTGCGACTAAAGAAAAAAAATCTTCGCAGCTTCCCAGCTCAAGGATATCGAGGAGTCAAGGACAAACATATAATACGGGCCTCTTATAAGAAATCTAAAAGCCCTGCAGGAGGCTTTAAGAAAGGCACCCAGGCTCTTTGAAAGCGAAGGCAACCTTGTCACCTATCCATAGGGAATAGTGGACATGTTTAAGCAGCATTTCCAGCAGCTGCCTAACGAGCATGACCAAGAGAGGGTGGTAGGGACTGAGGAAATGCCAACTCTAGCGGCTGAAGTAGTCCCCCCACCCAGCATCGAAGAATTCGGCACAGCTATTCAAAAGCTGAAGAACAACAAGGCCGCAGGGTCAGAAGGCTTGTCATCAGGGCTCTTCAAGGCTGGCGGCGATGTTCTGGTAGGGCCGCATGCACCAGATCATCTGCAGAATTTGGGAAGATGAAAACATGCCCGACGACTGGAATACCAGCTCTATATGACCCATCCACAATAAAGGCGATCCTATCTGTTGCAAGAACTATAGAGGTATATCCCTGCTCAATGTCGCATACAAGATCCTGTCCAGCGTATTGTGTGAACGTCTAAAACCATTTTGCACCGCACTAATCGGCAGCTACCAGTGCGGCTTCCAGCCCGGCAAATCAACTATAGACCAAATTTTCACACTTCGACAAATCCTGGAAAAGACCAACGAGTTTCGAATCGATTCACACCATCTTTTCATCGATTTCAAAGCCGCATACGATAGCATTCATCGTGAAGAACTGTTTGGGGCGATGGGCGAATTCGGGATTCCGGTAAAACTGATCCAGTTGTGTCGCGCCACGCTAAAATACACACGATGCACCGTGCAACTCGGTTCTAGGACCTCGGAACCATTCGAAACATGCACCGGATTTCGGCAAGGAGATGCGCTGTCATGTGATTTCTTTAATACCATACTTGAAAATATCGTGCGGGACTCTGCGGCCAATACAAGAGGAACGATCTACTTGAAGTCCACACCATTGCTTGCCTACGCAGATGACATTCACGTTATTGGACAGACACAGCGAGACGTCAATGAGGCGTTCGCAAGTATTGAAGTAGAAGCGGCTAAAGTGGGTCGAGGGTTAATGGGGACAAGACCAAATATATGTTGTCATCAAAGAAAGCCCGCAACACCGGCATCTTGGTCAGAACGTCACCTTTGGCAGCTATATTTGTGAAGTAGTCAAGGACTTCGTCTACCTTGGCTCGATAGTGACAAGCAGCAACGACACCAGCGCTGAGATAAAACGCAGAACAACTCTTGCCAATCGCTGCTTTTTTGGGCTCAAAAGGCAATTGAGAGGCCCTCTCTCGAAAAACTAAGGTATCCCTCTATAAAACCTTAATCATCCCGTCCTCCTCTTCGGCACTGAGGCTTGGACGTTATCAAAAGCGGATGAAGAGGCTCTTGGCTGTTTCGAGAGGAAAATTCTGCGTGCAATCTTTTGTCCCGTTTGGGTAAACGGAGAGTGGAGGAGGAGATTCAACCAATAACTGTACGAGCTGTACAGCGACATCGGCCTAGTTAGACGTCTTCGGATCCAACGTCTAAGATGGCTGGGCCATGTAGAGCGAATGGACATCACCGCTGCGGCCCGAAGAGTCTCCGATACCAACCCCGAGGAACGACGCAGCTAAGGACGACCGCATCTAAGGTGGTGTGCACAAGTGGAAAGGGACCTCAATCAACTGGCCGTGCGGCACGGGAAGCGGCCAGTCAAAGATCGTGCCGGCTGGATTGGCTTGTTGGTTGAAGTCCTGGTTCATCTCGAACTGTAGCGCCATCTAAGTAAGTAAGTATTTTTCTGGTTAATGGCTCATATTAGTGTGTTGAACTCTAGCGCACGATGAGCGAGTTCGGATCCCGATGACACCAACGCCATCGAATGTTTATTTCGCGACGTTCCTCCTCGGCGGGGCACTTGCAAAACCCCCCGTAGTAAACTTGCCTTGAAAAAGCTTCTCAACTCACGCCGTTCGGAAACGGCATTAAACTGTAGGTCCCTTTCACCTATGTGAAAAAATAAATCACAATCAACATGGGTGATTGAGAGATGCTTGGCTCTGGTCCTTCATGGGCTGTAACGCCACCAAAAGATAGAATGGCTGACAGTATTTTTTGTTAAACAATCAAACATTTCTACATAAATCTAAAAATGTCTGTAGGATGTAATCGGGCCATAAGTGTATTAATGCCCTTGTGGATGGTACGATGGAGGAGAAAATATACATTCCACACGGCGTTGAATAATTGCTTCCACCCCTCATTGGCCTTTTTAAAAAAAAATGTCCAACCGGCCATTGTACACTATCATCACGTGAAATGTATTGCAGAAATCTACATATGTATCTGCCATTCATGGTGAAAATGGTGAAAATATTTCAAAATCATAAACAAAATTCGATCCATAAAATCGCCCATCAGATTCGTACTCCTCATTCAGCCAGAGTATGCATTTGTATGCACGCACACATGCGAATTGGGTTGCAATCATATGGCGTTGAACCTCACACATTCAGCAATCTGATGGCATGGCTGAATCGAAATGACGAACAATATTTTGGCGCTGTTCACATACAACGTATTTTCCAAAGAACCCAGTGGAGCTGCGGCGTTTACCCGTATTCGATCGCAGCACATTCAATCCACTCAACACATACACGACGGTACGTATCGTGTCGTCGCGCCGTGGTTCTCGTAGTCACCCATCGTTGCTGTCGCTGTCGTTCGTTTGGTTTTGTTCGCTCGTCATCATCATCATCGCCGTCGTCGCCGTTGTCGTCGTCGTCTTCTCCTCCGTCGTCGTAGTCGTCGTTGGTTCGGGTACAAAATGGCTGCACACCAACTGCGATTGAAGTCGTCGTAAAGGATTTTTCTCATGTGTCACACACAAGTCATAATAGCTCCACAGAGAAAATTTTTGAAAATTTCTCTTTTGTCGCATTTTTCACGCGTTTTCGATAAATAAACAAATGCGAATGCATATTAATTACTCTGGACCAATTCATCAAATCAAATCAAAGGTGAATCAAACATAAATTTGTGAAAATTCAAATTCAAGTTCCCGTTGCTCATTATTTTCTATTTCTTTACTGAACAAAAAAAAAAAAAAAATTTTTTTTTCGTTTCTCGTTCTCTTGTACTCTACTTTTGGCTGTCTTATTCCTATTCTCATTCCGAATCAAAGTTCTGTTTTTTGTTTTTCGCTGTCTTTTGTTTAAAATTCAACAAATAAAGAAAAAAACTGAGAAAAACTGCAAATAGAATTTCATACTTTGTTCCCCCCGGCTGGATACCTAGTGCTGTAAAGTTGACGAGTTTATGGAAAAGATTTTTTTGAACCAAAAAAAGTTCTTTTGTGAGCGTACTGAGAAGGAAAAAGTAAAGAAAAAAAAAAAAAAAAAAACAAATAAAGAATCGAAATATCTTCTAGTGGAAGATACACGGTGAGTGAGATATTGAACCCCAGAAATAAAACAGAATATTTATCGGAAGAAGGGTGCCCTAGAAAAATGCGCTAAATGCGAGAAAGAAGAAGAAAAACGAATGATGAACGGAGGAGGGAGGAGTGTTTTCCCCATGATGTTTCGCGACCAGTATTCTGGTACTGCTGCACTGTGGTCGTCTGGAAGCATGTAGCGCATACGAAAAGAAAATGGAACGGGAAGAATCGGCCGAGTGTGTAGTCTCCATACATTCTGGAGAGACAGACGGTCTTCTTTTGTGGTGTGGTTTTTGGATTTTTCAAAATTTTCTTCACACCATTCGACGAACGGTTCATATCCCCATACACCCGTCGTTCATTCTTCGTTTTCGACGTTCGCTCTATCGTCGTTCTCCGTCGATATAACTTTTCCCTTTTTCCCGATCCTCTGTACGAACACACAACTAGCGAGTATGTGTTCGTGCATATGTAGGTTTGTGTTTGTGCTGCGTGCGCGCGTAGTTGTACGAAGAGTCGTAGTGTGTGTGTGCATGAGATTCAGTCGAGTGTAAAGGACCGAACGATGGTCATAGCAGTCATGTGATTCAGCTATAGGAGCAAGCGAGTCGGTTAGTGTGGAACGGGTGTCATCACCGCATGTTTTGGATGGGAAATGGGGGAAAAAAGTGCGGAAAGTTATGACGAAAAATTTCGCTCGGAATGTGTCTACATGTGATTTACGTTTTTTTTTTGTTTTTTAATTCTGCTTTTCAACCCGATAATATCGAGGGGACGCGTGTGAGATAACTATTTGGAACCACACCGTTGGCTTTGTGTGACTTACTCCCAGATTTGGCGGCTTATAGTCAATTGGGCGGATGATGTTCTTTAATAATTTCAGAGGCATTTGGCATTATTCTCCACTGGTTTAGTTTACCGCTGCTCATGACCTTCTTTCCTGCTTCCACTACCCGGATCGAAGAGACCAGCCGTAGATGCCTAACACAGCTGATAGAGGATTTTCTTCTTTTTTGTCATCTTTGCCCCCATCGCGAGTAGCACTGGTGCTCTCTTCTACTTGTGTATTGTTTCCTGAAGCCCTCGTGCTTTGTCGCCGTTCATTACCTTGTATAACCACAATGGGGTGGTGTGTAAAATGTCAGGCATGCGCAGAACATTAGGACAAACGGAAGGAAGAAAAAGGGATTTTGCTCGGTTCGTATGAATTTTGCGCGTTAAACGTGACGCTATTTAGGACAAGTGATTAGACAGAGGGGCTACGTACTACCAACAGGGTGGTATGTGGTTAGTTCATACTAGAGACTATTGGTGGTACGGTGGCGTGCGATCGAGATTCGCATAATTGTTGGTGGATTTTCGTAATTGAAACACAATTGGCAGGAGGTTAAAAGGGATAATAGCACGACTACACAAAGTATAATAACTTTCATGCATATGCATACATATGTATGTATGTGATGATACGAGACGTTGGTGGTTTGGCTTTCTTCTTTCGGTGGCGCAAGGACACTTGCTTTTCAATTTGACACGGCTCTAATTAATATTTCATTACCAGACATTGCGAGCTACTTTCAGTGGAAACCGTAGAAGGTGTTTCGCTTTTTTGTGTTCTACTGATCCAAGTACATACATATATTCGATTTACTTCTTCCCCCCTATGCAAAAGTTTATCGCTTCTGTCCCATTGATTTTATGTAATCCAATTCAGCTGCCTTTCTTGTTTTCATTTACTGTTTTTGTAGAACTTTTGGTTGCCTTGCGGCCTCACTTGAAACAAACTTGTCCAAGGTTAAATGAATAAGGAATTGCAACTTTTCACAGACGTATGACACATTTCGAGACTGTGATAAAGAAATAGTAACGATGCACCGTGGCGCAGTGGGTAGTGTGTTGGTCTCTGACGCCGATGACACGGGATCGAATCCCGACACAGCCATGTCATCGAACGTGTTTTTCACCGTGTTTCTCCTCAGCGGGGCTCTGACAAAACCACCTGTAGTAAAATTGTCATGAAAAGCTTCTCGGGATTCGCCATTCGGAACCGGCAATAAACCTATATGAAATCACACACAACATGGGTGATTGAGAGAAGCTCGACTTAGGTCCTTCATGGACTGTAACGCCAACATACATTATTGAATATTTACGACGGTGTGCTTCAAAAATACTACCGTATTCAAGCACTTCTCATCCCCGTTCCCAGTTGTATGGTGTTGTACATATGCGCCAAATCCACGAGCGTCATTCGCCCAAATGTTTCTTTAAACATATGTATGAATTAGCAACTGAACAAACAGAGTCTTGAACATCATATTCCAGCGCCATCATGCTAATTCCACGTGTCTTCACTTTAGTTTATTCAAAACCACCACTGAAAGACTACTACAAAACACACATTTTCAAAGGGTAGCCTTTTTACACCAACAATTAGTGAACAACTTGGGCTAAATGAACGATAGCTGAGTCATAGTTAGAGTCAGCCTATTCATTGCCTTCATGGTTTTCATGGCCTGGCACCTCACTCGGATCAGCTCCCAAATATTGTCCACCCTTTTAAGAACCTCTAGACGTCCAACAAGGTCTCCTTTGTATTTGTAGGTCATCTGTAAAGTTAATGCTTGTCTTGCAGCTTCAGTTTGTAATTGTGGAATGTTTAGTACTGCTTCCATCCCTGCAGTCGGAGTAGTTCTCATTGCTCCAATTGTGCAGGTACACCTTAGCCTTTGTATTTTATTGAGTTTGTTCACAGCACCTCTTTGTTCACATTTTTACCACCATATAGCGGCGCCATAAAGTATGGTTGGTTTAATCGTTTAGTTGTAGATCCACAGGCTTATTTTTGGGTCTAGTCCCGATGGTTTTCTTACGAAAAACCATATAGGGACTTGAGGGCCTCATTTTATTTTTTTTATGTGTGCACTCCAACAGGGTTTTTGGTCTTATGTTATTCCCAGAAACTTACTTCTTCCTTTAATGCAGTGTAGGTTTCTTTGATTTTGAGAGTTTGAATTTTGTATGTTCTTCACTTTGCTGATGGAGAGTCCTTCTTCATCATACTAGTTCCAAGCTATTTCTTAGGCTTTTTGCATGAGATTTCCTATCATTTTTTTATGTTTGCCTTTAATTGTTTCGTCATATCGTCAGCATGTCCGATGGCTGTGAAGCATTTTTATTAAGTACGTAGAGAAGTTCATCTACTAGAGTTGACCATAAAGGTGGGTATAAGACGCCCCCTTGAGGGCAATCTCTAATAGTTTTTACAACTATTTCGGATGTGCCTTATGTGGCTGTTATAAACCTTTCTTTTAGCATGACGTTTATCCATTTGATAACTGTGAGGGATCGACCTTTTTTCTGCAAAGTGCATTTGTTAATGATGAATGACTTTCTTTATCAAATGCTCCTTCTATGTCCATAAAGGCGCCAGTCAGTTCTTAGAAGTAACTCTAGGGTGTCCGTAAAGTGATGTGTCAGGCTTCCATTTAGGCTTTTAAATAGACCAAGTGAGTCGTGGTTACCTTTGGTGAGCGCCTTGAAAACTCTTGCCGTTTCCGGTGAGTCTTTTAGGTTCTTACAATAATTTTTCCACGATTTCCTCTTGGATGATCTGATTTCTTTATTGTAGTTGGTAAGAGCCTCTTTATAAAGCTGGTAGTGGAGACAATAACTTGAAAAGGGTTGGATATCCAGCAAAAAAGCTGCGAACACCTGTAGTTGTTCTGTAGGAGATTAATTTTGGATTGCAAAAACATTAGAGCTCCACTAGGGGAATCTAGTGTATAGGCCAGAAAGCACAATGTGCTTTTTTTATCTTAACAGAAATCTGCACCAGCCCACCAGGAGAAGGTTCGACATTGGGCGCTTGAGCACACCGGAGGTTACCAGAGTCTACAGGGAGCAGCTGAGCGAAAGACTACAGTATGCCTACGTCGAACGCAAATGCCAATAATATGTGGCTGCATTGCTGCTCAGCCATTCAGGAAGTAGCCGAAACCACCTTAGGATACCTATCACCCCTCGACAATAAGCCCGTGGTATGATGGCGAGTGTGAGCAGAAAAAGGCAACAACCGACGAGGCGTATCAAAAGGCGCTGCAGAGAAAAACCAGGGCAGCGCAAGAAGAGTACCGAGCCAGAAGAAGAAGAATCTTCGCAGCCTCCCAGTTTAAGGATATCGAGGAGTCTAGGGATAAGCATAAGACACGAGCATTTTACGAGAAAGCCAAAGACCTTGCAGGGCACCCAGGCTCTACGAAACTGCGAGGGTAATCTTGTCACCGACCCGCAGGGAATAGTGGATGTATTTAAGCAGCATTTCCAGCAGCTGCTTAACGAGCATGACCAAGAGAGAGTGGTAGGGACCGAGGAAATCCCACCTCCAGCCGCTGAAGTAGTCCTCCCACCCAGCATCGAAGAAGTCGGCACAGCTATTCAGAAGCTGAAGAACAACAAGGCCGCAAGCTTGCCATCATAGCTCTTCAAGGCTAGCGGTGATATTCTGGTAGGGAGCATTTGGGAAGATGAAAGCATACCCGACGACTGGAATACTAGCTCTATTTGCCCCATCCACAAAAAAGGTGATCCTACCTTTTGCAAGAACTATAGAGGTATATCCCTGCTCAATGTCGCATACAAGATCCTGTCCAGCGTATTGTGTTAACGTCTAAAGCCATTTTGCACCGCACTAATCGACAGCTACCAGTGCGGCTTCCGGCCTGGCAAATCGACTATAGACCAAATTTTCACACTTCGAAAAATCCTGGAAAAGACCAACGAGTTTCGAATCGATACACACCTCTTTTCATCGGTTTCAAAGCCGCATACGACATTATTCAACGTGAAGAACTGTTTGGTGCGATGGCCGAATTCGGGATCCCGGGAAAACTGATCCAGTTGTGTCGCGCCACGCTAAAAAATACGCGATGCACCGTGCAACTCGGTTCTAGGACTTCGGAACCGTTTGAAACATGCACCGGATTTCGGCAAGGAGATGCGCTATCATGGGACTTCTTCAAACTGGTGCTGGAGCAGATAGTGCGACGTGCAGTTGTCAACAGGGAAGGCACTATCTTCTACAAGTCCGTCCAGCTGCTAGGATACGCGGATGATATCGACATCATCGCGTGTTCTTGTCGTGACATTGTGGAAGCATTCACGGCGATTGAAGAACAGGCGAAACGAGCTGGTCTTAAGGTCAACGAGGACAAAACGAAGTACATGCTGTCAAGCAAAACCCAATCCGTCGCTCAACACCTGGGACAAAATATAACAATTGACAGCTGCAATTTCGAGGTAGTTAAGGAGTTTGTCGACGTCAGGGCAAACGTAAATTCCATGAATGACACCACAGTGGAGATCCGGCATAGAATCGCCCTTGGCAACCGCTGCTACTTCGGCTTGTTCAAACAATTTGGGTCAAAACTCCTCACTCGAAAGACCAAAGTCATGCTTTACAAAACGCTCATACTGCCAGTCTTGCTGTACGGAGCCGAAAGCTGGACGATAAGCAGGATAGCGGAGCTGATTTTGGGTTCTTTCGAAAGAAAAATTCTGCGCCGGATATTTGGTCCTGTCTGTGAGGAAGGTGAATGGAAAAGAAGACATAACCGCGAACTCTACGAGCTGTACAAAGATGTGGATGTAGTCCGGAAGGCAAAGATCCGTCGACTACACTGGCTCGGCCACATCGAGCGCATGGACATCAACGCTCCAGGGAAGAGGGTCTTCGACTCCGAGCTTGCCGGTTCGAGAAGAAGAGGAAGATCGAACCTCCGGTATAAGGACTAAGTAAACTGGAAGCAGCGTGCCCGGGACCGTCAATGATGGAAGGCAGCTATAGCTCAGGCTCAAATCCTCCATGGATCGCTGGCCTGATAAGTAAGTAAGTAAGTAATCGCGGATGTAAGACATCTTGGTCTTGATAACTGGAAGCAGCGTGCCCGGGACCGTCAAGGATGGAAGGCAGCTATGGATCAGGCGCAGATCCTCCATGGATCGCTGGCCTGATAAGTTCGGTTCAAATCGGTTAGATTTTGAAAATCGTTCGGTCGTTCAGAAATTGCACATTTGACTCAATCCAAAAATGTTCAAACAGGTTGAAGTCAGGGGATTGTAGGGGCCAGTCAAGCAATTGATATCGTTTAGCTTGTTACCAGGCTTGCAGTATGTTTTAGAGCAATGTATGTATGTATGTATTGCTCGAAGATAGGCATTATTTTGCCCCAGATATAAAGACTATTCTTAAGACCTCGCTCAGGCATGCTATCGTATTGGGTATCCTTTCTCCAACACTTCAAGTCATCAGATTTCTTTCATCGAATTAAGGTGTTTTTTCTTTTATGATGAGCTTTGATTGGCTCGTTAGACTTCTTCCAAGCCCTTGGCGATCATCGGGTCCAAAAGGGCTTATTTTCCCTTCATTCGATCAGACGATTGTTCCCAATCACCGGCCATGGATTGATTTTTGAGTCATCGTTTTGATTCGAACCCGTCTTATGGACTCGGTTTGAGCCTTTGTTACAGTTTTTACTTATGATCAGTAAGATGAGTCACTGTATATCATACATATATGTAAAACCTTATTGAGGGTAAGGGCATACCACCGATATGCGCAGACGACTAACCAAATTCCACTTGAAAGCTGGGGATTTTTAAAAACACAAACACCACTACTTACAACGTGCTAGAGACTACTCCACATTCGGAGTACAGAGCGCGACAAAATAATAGTACACTCTCATTTTTTTATTTTTGTTTTGTTAATAGTAAAACGAAAACGAGTATTCCATACAAAGCATAAGCATTTCAAGTGATGCGACAACATGTATGGCATGTTTCTAGGTATTGCTCACCATTTGGCAGCAATGCTCCTCTTGTGGAACTGTCTATTTTCGTCATACATCTCTCTTGCAAGGTATTCCCAACAATTTGCAATAACGCTAAGATCACGGGGACGTGCTAAGATATTCTTTTTACGAACAAATCATTCCATAACTCTTGACGGTGTACAGATATGTACATTCTCTTGTTGATCATGGGGCATTTAGTAAATTCTTGGTCCGAATTGGTTATGTTATCCCCGATATTCAGCTTTAATGGAACGAGATTTATTTTCGTTCTCCCGTAATAGCTAATCCCGGCTCGCATCATTACGTTTTCCCCGCCATGCAAGTTATACTTACATATTTATTTATCATCCCAGCGATCCATTGATAACACCAACGAATGTTGATTCGCGGTGTCCCTCCTCGGCTGGGTGCTGGGAAAACCCGCCGTAGTATACTTGCAATGTGAAAGCTTCTCGACTCATACCGTTCTGATTCGGCATTAAACTGTACGTCCCTTTTACCTATGTGCAAAATAAATCGCACACATCATGGGTGATTGAGAGAAGCTTGGCTCTGGCCCTTCATGGGCTGTAACGCCACCAAAAGAAGATCAGCAAGATCCTTGGCTCTTTTCTCCAGATTACCGAAATCTATATGATTGGCATTTTCAAAACATAATCCTGTCTTCCGGCCGTGTAGTTCTTTTATTGGCTCAATTGTTATACATTTCTGTGGCTAATTGGGGTCCGCAGTCTTAAGCGCACACACCCAACCCAGCACATTCAATTAACAAGCCAATCTCGGGAGCTATCGTCATAAACTCCTTTGTTTTTGTTTTGAAGGCTTCTGCAATCTGTTGGTTGCTACTGGTCCATTGTACTCCAGACAGACACCTTACATTAATGTATTTTCCGGAGAAAAATGAGAAGGAGTTTTAGCGATGTAGAGCTAAGAGATTCAGCAGACACCACGTCGGCCACAAGGGTGCGCCACCGTGCGCGAGCAAAGGCGGGATAGTCACAGAGAAAATGCTCTGCATTGTCATCCTCCTCGCAATATGCAGCACAGGTAGGCGTCTCACCGATGCCAAGCACTTAGAAAAAGTGTAATGACTCCCATAAATCTTCTGTAGTCGATTCTCCTTAAAGACAGGAGGAACGCTGCGGAACAGGGCATACGTGCTTTGTCATCCTGCATCCTGGATAATCCCTCCATCTACGATTGTGAGTATTGTACATCAAATCGTTAATATAGGAATTTACCGTGGACGCAGGTAGATCCAGAGCGGGTTCAGGTCTTGAGAAACTGTCCTCTGAACCTATTCTAGCGAGTTCATCAGATATCACATTTCTCCGGGTTCCCAGAGTGACCTGGACCCATACAAACCTTAGTGAATTTAGTCTACCGACTCTGTTCAAGGAGGTCTTGAGTTCATGCACTAATTTGGAGCTAGTTAGGGGGTTGGACACAGCTTTGAGCGCAGCTTGGATTTTTCCCTTCCAACCGTACTTCACAACATAGTGCATGGCCATTAGGATTGCGTATATCTCTGATTGAAAGACAGACGTATATTTTCCTAACGAGAATTGCATTCCAATGTTTTCGCGCTCAAAGAACATCCCAGCACCGGATCCCCCGCCAAGACCTTGAGGCATCCGTGAAAATGTGAAGACTATCCTTTCCAGGTTCAGTATCCAGCCAGAGCCAGTCCTGCCGCCATGGGTAATCGACGGTGAATTTACAGCGCAGTAGGACCACGGGTGTCAATGCATCAGAAGGCACATCCATGAGACAGTTGTCGCAGGGCATTTCTTGCGCAAGCACACTGTTATTCCTGTGCGAGTTGTACCAAAAGCCATTTCTCTTGAGACGAGACATGGCCTTCAGAGCACACCCTCTGATGAATATATCAAGGGGTGGAAGGTACATCAAACGGCGATCAAAGGCAGAATGATCCATTCGCAAGGGACGAAGATGTAAGAGAATTTCGTCCACCCGACCTAGATGAAATTAAGCTAGTAACTTCAAAGCTCAAGAGCAATAAAGCCGCGGGCGTTGACGGGCTGTCCGCCGAGATATTTAAAGCGGCTGGTGATGATCTGTTAGGGCGCACGCACCAGCAGATACGCTAATATGGTCGGGAGGAAAGCATGGAATAAGTTTCCTTTACATCGCGTACGAGATCTTCTCTGTCGTACTGTGTCAACGCCTGAAACCCTTTGTGGATAATCTGATAGGTTCTTATCAGTGTGATTTCAGGCCAGAAAAATCCAGAATAGACCAAATATTCACACTGCGGCAGATGGAGAAGATCCAAGAATACCAAATCGATACCCATCATCTTTTCGTCGATTTCAAGGCCGCGTAGGGCAGTGTGTATAGAGACGAGCTGTACAGCGTCATGTCTAGTTTTGACATCCCTGCTAATCTCGTCAGATTGTGCAGAATGGCAATGGAGAACTCTCGCTGCTCCATTAAGGTCGATAACGAATTAACCGATACCTTTGATGTTAAAAAAGGATTTAGGCAAGGTGACGCACTGTCATGTAATTTCTTCAACATCGTGCTTGAAAAGATCATACGAGACTCACTGGCCAACACAAGAGGTACGATTTATTTCAAGTCTACGCAATTGCTTGGACGGACACGGCGAGACGTCAATGAGGCCTTTGTAAGCATTGAAGCAGAGGCGGTTAAAATGGGTCTTTCGGTTAACGAGGGTAAAACGAAATATGTATATATGCTGTCAACCAAAAAAGACGCGCAACACCGACGTCTTGGCCAGAATGTCACAATTGGCAGCTACAGATTTTGGCTCACTAGTGACCAGCGACAATAACACCAGCGCTGAGATCAAACGCCGAATTACTCTTGCCAACCGCTGCGTCTTTGGGCTCAAGATGCAATTTAGAAGTAAAGCCCTCTCTCGTAAGACCAAAGTTACGCTGTTCAAAACCTTAATCATCTCGGTTCTACTATGTGGCGCAAAGGCCTGGACTTTAACGAAAGCGGATGAAGAGGCCCTTGGTCCGTTCCAAGATTAAAATTCTTCGTTCAATCTATGGTCCAGTTTGTATAAACAGGGAGTGGAGGAGAAGATACAACGACGAACTATGCGGGCTGTACGGCGACATGGACCTGGTACGACGTCTAAAATGGCTAGGTCATGTAGAGCGAATGGAAAACACAGCTCCGGCCCGAAGAGTCCAACCTCCAGGGACGAGGCAGCAGAGGACGACCGAATCTAAGGTGGCGCACACAGATGGAAGGGGACCTTAACCAGCTGGGAGTGCGTCGCTGGAAACAGCTGACAAGGCACCGCGCCAGCTGGAGAAGTTTGTTTGTTGAGGCCCAGGTTCACACCGGACTGTAGAGTCACCTAAGTTAGTAAGGAAGGTACATCATAGCATCTAGAGGAGCGCCCAACGTGCTAGGGAAAGTCCCTTTAGAGCTGATACAAACCGTTCTTTGCAGTTTGGTGAAAGAGACAACAACGTGTTTGCGTGTTAGCCTGTTCCACCAGACAACCGATGCATATGAGATTATAGGTCTAACCTTTGCCGGCGATAAACCCCATGTTTTGCTAAAAGCTCCTTTGCATTGGCAGAAACTTGTGTCTCGAGCCGGCGCGACAAGTGCATTCTCTGCATGCTTCTGCTGCACAACATTCACTCAGCACTCGTACATACTGTATTTCTCACTTTGTACCGGGGGGCTTGACACTAAAAAATGAACTATAATTGGAACGGATAAGTATTGCCAGTGTCCAAAGGACATGTAATACAAAAGGGTTTTCATCACCCTTTAGGTTAGGTTAGGTTGACGTGGTAGGCGTAAGCCAAACTTAGGCCGAAACCGGCCCATTGTGATACCACCTGGATCAGGTTACCCTGATCCGCTACCTGGGAACCAACCGGTGCTTCTAATAAAGCGGTGGAGTTGAGCTATTTTTTGGTTTGCTAGCTCACTCAAATTGTCGAAGAAGGGCGCGCCGAGGTAAATCCTCCTGCGATTCGCAAAAGAGGGACATGAGCAGAGGAGGTGGTGTATTGATTCCTCCTCCTCCTCGTCCATGCAGCCGCGACAGAATTCATTGTAGGGAAGCCCCAGTCTGGCGGCGTGTTTTCCAATGGTGCAGTGACCTGTAATGACACCCACTAGAGTGCTTAAGGTTGCTCTTTTGATTGCCACCAGGTCCCTGGTTCGTCCTAAGTATAACTTAGGCCACAATTGTTTGGTGATAAAGTCGATATTGCTCTCATTCCATTGGAGATTGGTCTCCTTTATGGTTTGAAGCTTTATCATGTGCTTTACCGTACTTATTGGTGTTTCTAGGTACCCGAGGGTAGGTAGGCTGAGTTAGCTTGACCCTAACTTTGCGAGTTCGTCGGCCGCGCAGTTTCCTGGAATATCCCTATGCCCGGGAACCCACAGTATTTTGATGTTGAACTGTTCAGCCATCTCATCTAGAGATAGGCGACAGTTAAGAGATGCTTTTGATTTGTGGGTTACCGCTGCCAGGGATTTTATCGCAGATTGGCTATCCGTGCAAATGATAATATCCTTTGTGGATATTACATTGATCCTGAGCCATGCCTCCGTTATCGCAGTTATTTCTGCCTGAAACACACTACAGTCATTTGGGAGTCTAAATGATAGGTTGAGGTTAAGTTCCTTGGAGAAGACCCCACTGCCTTCACCCGACTCCATCTTAGAGCCATCGGTATAGAGGGAGATCGAGTCCTTTGGTATAACTTTCCCTTCAGCCCATTCCTCCCTGGATGGAAAGACAACTTCGAAGTTCCTCTTGAATACATTCTGCGGGTTAATGTAGTCAGTGTCCATGGGTACTTTGAAGTGTTTTTTAAGATGTGGGCCATTTTCTTATGCTCCTCATCCTTAGGCCCGCGCATGCAGCAACTTGCTTGCTGAAAAGGTTTAATGGTGGAAGATGTAGTAGAACATTTAAGGCCTCCGTGGGGGTTGATCTGATCGCTCCGCTTATATATAAACTGGCCGATCTTTGTACCTTCCCCAGAAGGTTTCGATTGACTGCTTTGAACAGAGCAGTCCACCAGACTACGACGCCATACAGGAGGATAGGCCTTATGACTGCTGTGTAAAGCCAGTACATAATGCTTGGTTGGAGACTCCACCTCCTGCCCACTACTTTCTTACAGCTGTAGAGGGCAACAGTTGCTTTCTTGACCCGATCAAGAATGTTGGGTTTCCAATTCAGCCTCCTGTCAAGGACTAGGCCTAGATATTTAGCCTGTTCTTTGATTGTTAGTTGAGTTCCACCCAGCCTCGGTGGTTTGAGGGGCGGAATTTTATTTTTGTTAGTGAACAGTACTAGATCGGTCTTCTTTGGGTTCACCCCAACTCCACAGCCTTTCCTTAGAGCACAATTTTACGTTAACCATTACTCAATAGTCCTATCGCCTCGTTACACATCAACCAACTGGTACCCATACACGACCGCAGACGTCACCCTGCTGTATTATTATTATGATAATCATTCCTTCGAACTGCGTTGTGTTGTTAAAAATATCGACTACTGCTGTCGCTATCCGTTTCTTAAGCATTACGCTTATGTGTGCCTCTTCGATTCAGGGCAGAGCTCCCAAACAAAATAAAGAAGCTAAAAAGCAAAAAGATGAATAGACGAAAAGGAGCGTATTGTACATCAATCACCCATAAGCACTATGTACTTATTCATGTGTTTTCTTTCTTTGCTTCTTTATACGATCTATGAGGTTCTCGGGGCGTACTAGGTTGCTAGGTACTAGGTTGCGCGTACCTACTTACTATGTGTCGTTTTCTTTTCCCTCTATTTTCTCCACAATTATTATTTTTCTTCAGTTCTTCTTCCTCTCGACTTTTTGCTAATCAATTAAATTAACATTACGTAGTTAGACGGTTTTTATTCGGGCTGTACTGTTATATATAATAAGTTTTTTGGGGATAGCTCTACGGGTATTTCCCCCCCTGAGAATTTTGAGATTTTCTGATTTTCTTTGTCTCGGATTCTCGGTTCCTCTGCGTTGTTGTACTCCTTGTGTAATTGGCTTTGTGCGTGTGGTGGTCTTTTCATTAGTGGGTGTCTCGATTTAGGCGTAGACTCAAGATGTCAATTGTGCTCGTGTTGACGGTATTATAGTAAGCTAAAATCTTTATCATGTTCCGCTTGCTGACTACACGAAATATCGGTGCGGTGGTTTTATTGTTTGAAGAATTTTTGTTTTGTTGGAAGAAAACACGCAAAGAATTTAGGGTATTCCCTCATTCCTCATTGCGAGGGACAATAGTGCCAACTGAAAATTTTCAAAATGAAAGATATGAATAGGCGACCTAATAAGTAATACGATTTTTCCATTTCTTATTTTGTCTTCTCTCTCTGTATGTATATTCAGTACATATAGTACGAATGGCTGTAGTTTGGTAGAGGAATGCCTCGTTTTACGTACATAGTCAAGTGACCTACATTGGCCGAACTCTGTGCCCTCCAGTCAGTCTCATCAGCAATGACGCAATATACATAGATCCATCATACCATGTACTCAGGCGAGTGCATGTAATAATATTTTACACTTATTGTGTCCACTCACGTATTTTCGTTTCGATTTTTTTGGTCAAATAGCCGCAAAGACCTTGTGATGAGTCACAATTACCTCTGTACATATATACCTCCTCTCGTATATTGGGAGCGACATGTAAAATGGCAAGTGTAGACGAATACGCTTGTGTTGTGTATCTGTTCTATCCCATTTTAAATCGATTAACACATGTGTACTCATTTTTTCCGTCAGCAACCCAACGACATACAGGTGCATGAGGTTTTTTCTTTTATATTTTCGGTGCTCAGTGTGGTATTCCGATCTCTACGATATCCATTCTTGTAAATCACGAGATATTCATTTTCATAGCTTATTGATGGTTGCTGGGAGCATGGTAACAAGCAAGTTGGAAATCATATTCGCTTTGTAATTAAAAGCAAGTCCGTCTCTTCATCAAATTAACGCCCGACACAAGGTGATGCATTCGCCGTTTTAGGTCTACAGTTGAATGACATCTGATTAAGATGTACATATATGTATAGCTGCTCCGTTCAAGGTTTCACTATAGGCGTTGTCTTTGCCCTTAATTTCTTGCTGGTCGGGACATTGCTCTGCACATTTAGTAATATAGAACACCACGCGAGTACACAATCGTTTATTTTTTCAGATCACTTTAGTCTCCATCCATTTCGTCTTCCAACCGAACTTTACACAACGAAACGGAAAGTGATAGCCAAACAAGAGTGACAAAAGAGAGATTTGTTTATTCAATCACACGCAATAAGGAAGTCGGTATCAGCGTTCGACAGTTCTGCTTCGTGGTTTTCTTTGCCACTCATATTTTGCATATTTTTAAACATAAGCTTATGATCAAGTTATTCGATTTGGCAAATACATACGTTTATGTTGCGAAAGAGCTAACATCGTTAAATGGTGACGAGATCAGAGTAAACGTAACAAAGGTCGGCAACCTAGTACGGGGGTTATCTGTTCATGGGAAACACTATCGTTTGTAGTATCATTTTGTGATAGTGTTTGCTAGTAGAATTGCTAAAGAGAGAAAGAGGCGATTAGCTGAGAGAAAGCACAAGTGGGTGATTGCGTTTTCATTCAATTCACTCGATTCGTTGGGGAACATTTTGCAAGTCCTCTTTGCAGATAGTTTCTGGCCTAATCGCGGTTTAGGCATACCTTAGAGGTTTCAGTCCGATTTCAATTGATACATTCGTGACCTTGTGGTACGTACTTAGCAGTAACAATCGTCTGCGACATTTTTTTTTTTTTTGTTTTTTCTTTTCTTCAAATGATTGTGTTTGACGACCGAAATAAAGACGACTTCTATGATCTCCTAGACAGAACATGTGCCCAATGTCCCAGCTATGATACCAAAATCGTTCCAGGAGATATCAATGCGAAGCTGTGTAAGGAAGCTATCTTTGAACGAGTCATAGGAATGCAAAGCCTACACAACACCACGTCAGAAAACGGACTAAGGCTAGTGGATTTTATGGCGGGACATTATCTCATAGACCTCAACGTCCGGTCAATCGATAATCAATCAATTTGATCACATTGCGATCGACGGCAAACACTCTTCCAGCATCCTAAATGTCCGAACCTTTCGAGGAGCCAACATCAACTCAGATCATTACCTTGTTGCATCCAAGGTACGGATGCGAATTTCTCGGAATTAACGGAGTCGAGTAATAATACCAACATTTAACGTCGTCCTGCAATCGCAGGAGACCGCCAGGACCTTCGCCGATCAAGTCTCCCTCAAGCTCTCTCAAGTCCCGATTCAATCTACACAAACCATAGAACAGCAATGGAGTCGTTGTCAGAACGCCATCAGAGAGGCCGCCTCAGATGTACTCCGTTTCAAGCCACCACTTTCGAAAAACCCTGGTTTGATGACGAGTGCAGACAGGCCAATGTAGAGAAACAGAATGCATACATAGCTACACTGCATCGACGGACCGCGAGCTCTATGAACAGAAAAGGAGAGAGGAGCATGCGCTTCTGAGAAGAAAAAGGAAGGAGCACGAGAAGCGCGAGATCGAGGAGATGGAGAGATGTTATTGCAGGAACGACGTTCGAAAGTTTTACGAAAAAGTAAAACGAACATAGCCAAGGCTATGAAACCAGAGCAGAAGCCTGCAGGGATGAGCACGGACAACTAATAGTGGAGTCACGGTCAGGCAGAACGAACCATTCACAATGGACGAAGACGAAAGAGAATTCCGTCCACCCGACCTAGGCGATGTTAAGATAGCGATCTCGAAACTTAAGCCTTATAAAGCTGCTGGAGCAGACGGACTTCCCGCGGAACTGTTTGAAGCAGCTGGCAATGAGCTGGTTACTAACATGCACCATCTCATCTGCAAGATATGGTGGGAAGAATGCATGCCCGATGAATGGAATCTCAGCATCGTTTGCCCGGTCCATAAGAAAGAAGACTCATATGACTGCGCCAATTACAGAGCGATGTCTCCTGAACATTGCTCCGCCGTACTGTGTAAGCGCCTGAAACCGTTCGTGGACAATCTGGATAGGTTCCTACTAGTGTGGTTTCTTGGAGAAGACCCATTAATTCCAGGTCGATACGCATCATCTTTTTGTCGACTTTAAAGCCGCATATGGTAGTGCTTATAGAGACGTGTTTTATAGAGCCATGTCGTGTTTTAACATTCCTGCCAAACTCGCCAGACTGTGCAGGATGACTATGGAAAACTCTGGGTGCTCTATTGGGGTCGGTAGCGAATTAACCGCGACCTTTGATGTTAAGGTTTTATACACTGTCATGTGATTTCCTTAACATCATTCTTGAAAAGATCTTGCGGGACTCTGCGGCCAATACAAGTCTACACAATTGCTTGCCTACGCAGATGACATTGACGTTATCGGACGGACAAAGCAAGACGTCAATGAGGCGTTCGCAAGCATTGAAGCAGAAGCGGCTAAAGTGGGTCTAAGGTTTAATGGGGACAAGACCGGATATATGCTGTCATCAAAAAAAGACGCGCAACACCGACGTCTTGGTCAGAACGTCACCTTCGGAAGCTATATTTTTGAAGTATGTAATCAAGGACTTCGTCTACCTTGGCTCGATAGTGACAAGCAGCAACGACACCAGTGCTAAGTTGCTCAAGAGGTAACTGAGTAGTAGAGCCCTTTCTCGAAAAACGAAGGTATCCCTATACAAAACCTTAATCATCCCGGTCCTCCTCTATGGCGCTGAGGCTTGGACGTTATCAAAAGTGGATGAAGAGGCTCTTCGACGTTTCGAGAGGAAATTTCTTTGGTCCCGTTTTTGTAAACGGAGAGTGGAGAAGATTTAACCAAGAACTGTACAACGACATCGTCCTAGTTAGACGTCTACGGATCCAACGTCTAAGATGGCTGGGCCATGTAGAGTGCGAATGGACATCACCGCTCCGGACCGAAGAGTCTTTGACTCCAACCCCGAGGGACGACGTAGCTGAGGACGACCGCCTCTAAGGTGGCGCGCACAGGTGGAAAGAGACCTCAACCAACTGGGCGTGCGACACTGGAAGCAGCTGTCCAAAAATCCGGCCGACTGAAGAGGCTTGTTGGCTGAGGCCTTGGTTGTCCCCGAACTGTAGCGCCATCTAAGTACGTAAGTAAGATTGTGTTTGTAAAAGCTGGCAACTTTGAACTTCCGTAATAAAGAACTTTCTAGAGAACGGAGAAAAAATACGAGAGTATTACAGTGATGTGCAAATTAAATGGACAGCCATAAGGAGGGGGAATATCCTTGTATCCATCGTCCTGATGATGTATAGGTACAATGTGTTAAGTGGTGTCCGCACTAGCTAACTATGCCGATCTCAGTTCAATAAATTGACTTCATCAGATTAAAGGATATTGCATCATTGTGATTCTGGTCAGCTTTTAGATAACATCCTTCAACGGTAGTATTGGTGCTTTGCTCGCGTTTCCTGGTTTAAATGGCTTTCCAGAAATCCTTCATATTTCTAGAAGTATTTACATAAATCAAGATTAAATTATGTTCTCAATACCCTCGGCGTATTAAAAGGCTTTGCACGTAGAATGTTTACCTATTTTTAGTAGCTGACTCCTCTCTTGGAACATTTACGAATTTCGGCATTATTTTCCGGTAGAAGTAACCGTTAATGTGGAGATTTTTAATTTGGTCCTTTCCTAAAGGCAACGGTGCTGTGCTTGACCCATTCCTAATACTAATTTTCATAACCATTCAATTCCTGTTTGATGTCCTTATTACTTTGCATGGCCAAAACCAACCACTCTTTGCATACTAATGGTACGATTCGCAACATATGCAGAGTATTTGAATGAAGATACGTACAGTATTGGAATAAATAACAGAGACAGAATTACATTTTCCGTTTTTGGCCGTATCAGCGGGTGTGTTTGGGGTTTATATGAAGACATATGAACACCTTTCTCCGAACACTTCATAATTTTAGCTCTTTCAAACATGGTTTTGTATTTTTTTTTTTTTTTTTTTTTTTTTTTTTTACTTAAATACTCAGAGCAATCAGGTCAACAACTTCCTTTATGTCGACTCTTAAACACAAGGTAATTATAGTCTTTTGAAATGGTGTCTTTGTGGCGCTACAAACCGGCGTGGTCTTGGGCCTCAACCAACAAGCGACTCTAGCGAGCAGGATCTCTTGCCAGCCACCTCCAGTCACGGACACCAAGTTGGTTGAGGTCTTTCTCCACTTGGGTGCGCCATTTGAGTCGAGGGCATCCTCTCTTGCGTTGTCCCAATGGCTCGGATTCGAAGGATTATGTTGTCCATACGCTCTTCATGGCCTAGTCATCTTAAGCGTTGTATCCGTAGACGCTTAACCAGGCACATGCCGCCGTGAAGCCCTGACAGTTCGTGGTTGAATCTTCTCCTCCAGATGCCATCAACGCAAACAGGACCAAAGATCGCACGCAAAACTTTTCTCTAGAAAAGACAAAGGGCTTCCTCATTCACTCTCAATAGCACCCATGCCTCTGCACCTTAATGCAGGATTGGGATAATTAGGGTATTATCGTATTATCCCGTTTAATCTCGGTACTGTTGTTCGTATTTGTGACTGCGGATCGAAGGTAGACGAAGTCCTTGACTACCTCGCAGTTCTTGCTGACCATAGTGACGCTCTGTCCGAGTCGTCATTTAACGCCAGACAGATTTTGGCCGCCTCCATTTCAGTGCCAGGAAACGCCTCATTTACGGCCCGCTGCGTTCGACCAATCGCATTAATCGCATAATGGGTGGCCGTGGTGCAGTGGTTAACATCATCGACCGCCGAGCGGAAGGTTTATGGTTCAAATTCGCTTCATAGCCAAGAAAAAGTAGTTTCTATACCGCCAAAAAGTATGCAACGCTGTTGAGAATGGAAAGTGACCAGACGTACTGCTGCAGGCATAACACTCACAGTATATGGTCAAACGAAATTCATCCTCTGCGTATGCAATACTAAAAGTGCTTGAACGAATTACTACGGACTATAACCAACGCGGAATTTGGTCGGCTCTCGTCCTATCTAGGTCTAGGACAACCACCCCTGAGAGTAGTGAACGAACATCAACGACCCCAACCACTGTACTCCGTTCAGGTTGTGTGTGTCAACACATCATAAGAGAATATAAAAAAAAAAAAAAAAAAAAACTCTTGAACCTGCGCGAGTCTCTAAAAAAAAAAAAAAAAAAATTAATATAATCGGCGTAAGCTAGCAGTTGAACGGGCTTTGGATAGATCGTGCACCTTGTGCTGACTTGTGGGTCTCGAACGATCTTCTATATTCTTCTTCTTTGGTGGCGTTACAGCCTATGAAGGACCAGAGCCAAGCTTCTCTCAATCCCCCATGTTGTGTGTGTTTTTATTTTTCACACAGGTGAAAGGGGCCTACAGTTTAATGCCGATTCCGAACGGCGTGAGTCGACAAGCAAGTATATTACAGGGTGTTTTGCCAGTACGCCGCCGAAGAGGGACGCCGCGAAATAAACATTCGATGGCGTTGGTGTTGTCGGGATCCGAACTCGCTCATTGTGCGTCAGAGTCCAACACACTAACCACTGCGCCACGGCACCTTCTTCTTCTTCTCAATTATGATGTTAAAAAAGTCACATGATGACGCGTCGCCTTCTCTAAAACCTTTTTTTGACATTGACGGTAAGTTCGTTACCGACCTTGATGGAACAACGAGAATTTTCCATCTTCATCCTACACAATCTGACGAGTTTGCTAGAGATGCCAAAACTAGACATGGCTCTGTATTGCTAGTCTCTATGCACGCTATCATATATGTCCTTGAAATCGACAATAGGTGGTGAGTGTCGATCTGAATTTCTTGGGTCTTTTCCAGGATTTGCTGCAGTGTGAAAATTTGGTCTATTGTGGACTTCCCTGGCCTAAAACCACACGTATTTATCTATCTATTATCTTTCACTTGGTGAAACTCGCATTTATCGCGACAATTCTCAATCTTGCGTCAAAGTAATGAGTCTTCCAAGAGGGGCTTCCAAACTTTGACAGTTGATAGCGGCCATATTATAGAAGCTACATCTGTCAAATTGGCTGTCAGTCTGTTTTGCCAAATCACCATGAACGGGCATAGCATGCAACAACACGTGCAAATGATAGAATTGTTTTTATCAAAATGAGTTTTTTGTTCGGGCAACGTTCCCCGCGCTTCGCCCATTTTACAAGGTCGCCATAATCGTCCTAGCGAGAGGACTATTCGTAGTGTCGTGGATAAATTTGAGTTCACTGGTTCAGTAAACGATAAGCCAACATACGAAGGTACGTCGACGAAAAGCAAGATCTGCCGAAAACATCGCCCCTGTCCGTGTGAGAGGGTGTGCAGGAGAATCCGAGGCAGTCGATTTCGTATCGTTCACAAGAACTCGGCCTTTCGCAAACCTCAATTTGGCAAATTTCGCGTAGTGACTTGGGCCCGAACCTGTACAAAATTCAACTGATCCGGGAGCTGAAGGTAAACGACCATAGACAACCATGTGTGTTGGCTGAATGGGCTCTGAAACAATTGGAAATTTACCCTAATTTTCATCGAAAAATGATCTTTAGCGATGAGGCCCATTTCTGGATGAATGGGTACGTCAACAAACAGAATTTTCGAGTTTGCGACGATATTAATCCAAATGAGATCCAAGAGCTCCAATGTATCCCGAAAAAGTCACTGGCGTGGATTTTGAGCTGGCGGCGTCATCGGTCCATATTTCTTTGAGAACTACGTTGGTCAGGCCATCACCGTTAACGGCATGCGCTATAGGTCGATGGTTACCAACTTCTTTTGGCCTGAATTGGATCATATGGACACCAACGACATGTGGTTTCAACAGGATGGCGCACCATACCACACAAATCATTCCACCTTGGAAATTCTGCACGAGCGGTTCGAAGACATGGTCATCTCACGTGGAGGTGCTGTGGAAAGCCGGAGAAATTCGGGATGGAAGTCAAACTTATTATCGAAGAACGAAAATGTTCTGCTCAGTATTATACAAACATACGAAATACGGTGAAACAGTTCTGCAGAAGCTTCATGGGAGATTGGCGCACGAGGTGATGATTTATTCGATCTTGACCTTAGTAATACCAATAATTGATGGGAAAGCGAGTTGAAATGCTCTTTCGAATCGACCAAGTGTCAACTCATTAATATCTGATAAGAACCAATCACCTGAGCCATAGGAGAAGACCAGACGCATTAAGCTATTGCATATAACCAACTAGCTTTTATCGAAAGCGGTCACAACTTTCTAATTGTTTCTTGAGCTCAAAGAGGTTATATCCTGCCAATTACAACCATGTCATTGTGACGGAAGCAGTATTGCAAGTTTAAAATTGATCGCTTCCTTTCGAGTGTGACGTTTAAGAAATCATATGACCATGCGAGCACCATGCTTGAATCCTTTTTTTAACGTTGAAGGTTTCGGTTAACTTATACCCGTTATTAATGGAACAGTGAAAGTTGCGCATTGTTGTCCTGCATAATGAGTTCGCCAACGGTTTTAAAACCGGACATGCTTCTATATACATAGCTCTCATCCGAGTCGACATAAAGGTTACGTCTGTCAGCTTGAAGCTCATGAATAATCTCTAGGTTCTGCCGTATTGTGAATATCTGGCTCATGGTAGATTGTCTTGTCCTGAAATGGCACTGCTATCAGTTCTTACCGTTTATAAAGCCTGTATGCGATGTTAAGGAGGCCTATTTCCCTATAATTGGAGCAGTTATGCACTCGGAAAACCTGTCTTTGATCTAGAATACTGTAGAATTTTGAATTTTAAGAATATGAACAAATTGATAGGATGTACCCCTAGCAAGAGGCATATTTGAACCACTTAGAGTGCGGCAGGTAACACCGCAGCTAGAAAATGAGCGCCAGATTTCCTACCAAGACCAAGTGCCCTCCCACTAGAGGGCTTCGATTTTCAAATTGGCCGTTACTAGTTTTGTGCCAATTACCGTGTTATGCGCTTGACACCAGATTAGAGATTTTAACTTCAGTCGGCTTATTCGTGATACACCGACAGAAACGCGTAAACAGTTTCAACCTCGTTCTTCTTCTTCTTTGGTGGCGTTACAGCCCATGAAGGACCAGAGCCAAGCTTCTCTCAATCACCCATGTTGTGTGTGATTTATTTTTTACACAACTGAAGCTACAGTTTAATGCCGATTCCGAACGGGGTGAGTCGAGAAGCTTTTTCATGGCAAGTTTTACTACGGGGGGTTTTGCCAATACCCCGCCGAGGAGGAACGTCGCGAAATAAACATTCGATTGGTGTGACATGCAGCAATAACTCTTGACAGCCGTTGTTTCTTTGGGCTCGGGAGTCAATCAAGAAGCAGAGGCCTCTCGGAAAACCAAGGTGACCATATACAAGACCCTTTGCATCCCGAGTGGAGAAGGAGACTTAATAGTGAATTGTACGGGCTCTACAGCGACATGAACGTAGCACGGTGTCTGCGGATCCAACGCCTAAGATGGCTAGGTCATGTTGAGCGCATGGAAAACACAGTTCCGGTCCGAAAGGTCTTTGATTCCAACCCCGAGGGACGACGTGGTCGAGGACGGCCAAATTTAAGCAGCGCAACCAAGTGGAAGAGTACATTAACCAAATGGACGTGCGGCACTGGAGACTGCTGGCGAAAGACCGTGCCAGTTGGAGAGGTTTTTTAATGGAGGCCCAGGTTCTGAAGCGCCAAAAAAGAAGAAGAATTCGCGTTTACTTTCCTGTGCCCCATTTGGTCAAACCAGTACTTTGCTTTTACTATTATGCCGAGAGACGCTTTGGTGACTCTTAGGTTAGGTTGACGTGGTAGGCATAAGCCACACTTAGGCCGAAGCCGGCCCATTGTGATACCACCTGGATCGGGTTAGCCTGATCCGCTACCTGGGAACCAACCGGTGCTTCTAATAAAGCAGTGGAGGAGTTGAGCTATTTTTTGGTTTGCTAGCTCACTTAGATTTCCGAAAAGGGCGCGCCGAGGTAAATCCTCCTGCGATTCGCAAAAGAAGGACATGAGCAGAGGAGGTGTTGTATTGATTCCTCCTCCTCCTCGTCCATGCAGCCGTAACAGAAGTCATTGTAGGGTAGCCCCAGTCTGGCGGCGTGTTTTCCAATGGTGCAGTGACCTGTAATGATACCCACTAGAGTACTTAAAGTTGCCACCAGGTCCCTGGTCCGTCCTAAGTTTAACTTAGGCCACATTTGTTTGGTGATAAAGCCGATATTGCTCTCATTCCATTGGAGGTTGGTCTCCTCTATGGTTTGAAGCTTTATCATGTGCTTATTGGTGTTTCTAGGTACCCGAGGGTAGGTAGCCTGAGTGTGCTTGACCCCAACTTTGCGAGTTCGTCGGCCGCGCAGTTTCCTGGAATATCCCTATGCCCGGGAACCCACAGTATTTTGATGTTGAACTGTTCAGCCATCTCATCTAGAGATAGGCGACAGTTAAGAGATGCCTTTGATTTGTGGGTTACCGCTGCCAGGGATTTTATCGCACATTGGCTATCCGTGCAAATGATAGTATCCTTTGAGGATATTACATGGATCCTGAGCCATGCCAGGGCCTCCGTTATCGTTGTTATTTCTGCCTGATACACACTATAGTAGTTTGGGAGTCTAAATGATAGGTTGAGGTTAAGTTCCTTGGAGAAGACCCCACTGCCTACACCCGACTCCATCTTAGAGCCATCGGTATAGAGGGAGATCGAGTCCTTTGGTATAACTTTCCCTTCAGCCCATTCCTCCCTGGATGGAAAGACAACTTCGTAGTTCCTGGTGAACACATTCTGCGGGGTGATGTAGTCAGTGTCCATGGGTACTTTGAAGTGTTTTAGAATAGAGGTGTGGTCTTTTTGAGATGTGGGCCATTTTCTTATGCCTCTCATCCTTAGGGCCGCGCATGCAGCAACTTGCTTGCTGAAAAGGTTTAATGGTGGAAGATGTAGTAGAACATTTAAGGCCTCCGTGGGGGTTGATCTGATCGCTCCGCTTATATATAAGCTGGTCGATCTTTGTACCTTACCCAGAAGGTTTCGATTGACTGCTTTGTCCAGAGCAGTCCACCAGACTACGACGCCATACAGGAGGATAGGCCTTATGACTGCTGTGTATAGCCAGTACATAATGCTTGGTTGGAGACCCCACCTCCTGCCCACTACTTTCTTACTGCTGTAGAGGGCAACAGTTGCTTTCTTGACCCGATCAAGAATGTTGGGTTTCCAATTCAGCCTCCTGTCAAGGACTAGGCCTAGATAATAAGCCTGTTCTTTGATTGTTAGTTGAGTTCCACCCAACCTCGGTGGTTTGAGGGGCGGAATTTTATATTTGTTAGTGAACAGTACTAGATCATTGGTGACTCTTAGGCGTTTAACAAAACTCCAGTAAATTTAATTGTCTTACCTCAACCTAAGTACAAATTTCCTTTGAAGTAAAATACACGATTTGGCTGTAAAAGTTACAGAAAGTCTATGAAACTAGATAGGTATGTATGTCTTCCGTTGAACTTTGCCCTTGATTTCTGTCTTTATTTCCATTTTTCTGTTTCCCCTGACCCTAAACGCAGTACTTCATCGTTTGGGTTTACTCGTATTCGTCTTCGTTTATACCGTGTCCCTGTTGAAATGCAAACAGAAAAAACGAAATAAAAAAAAAAAAAAAACGTTCTTTCGGCGGTATTTACCATAATTTCTAAATCACGATGCGACAGAATGTGTTAATGTTTCTCACAATAGGTGGAGCTCGATTATTACGAGGGCACTTAAAGGTATAGCCCATCTGTAGCTACCTCTAACCAGTAGCCGAGACAAACGGATGCGATTAGCTCACGGTCGAAAATGAGACGAAAATTACGATTTATCCAAAACAGAAAACAAAGGACACAGACGTCGGGTGAATGACTTTCACCTTCAAGATGTTCCTCACTGAAAATATGAGAACAAACAAATGGCTACATGGTGTTCGGGCTATATTCACAAGATGATCATTTCGCACATTGCTCCAGCCGGGATGTACATACAGGACAGGTGGTTGGTGGTTGGTTTACTTAAGCATCTGCCCGGAGGACAACGTCAAGAAAATCAATGCACACATGAAAATAACGTTGCTACACAATACTGTTATTTTCTTGCAACAATACCCTAAATACACCAACGACTTCCGGCTAAGTGGTTGTATGTATGTACATACACCCTATATACGGTCTTAAACCAGACGAAGAAAGTAACACCTGGTTCCCCTGGTTGGGTAACATCTATCCTTGCTTTAAGGATACTGTGTGTGGTGGTGTAGTGTGCGCATTTTGACCTAGGGGTAAAGAAGAGGATACTGTGTTGTGGTTCAACATAGACGGAATTTTAATTCGATTTTCAGCTATTTATCCCAGTTGACATCGAAGAAGGTTATTGCCCGCCTGTTCGTCTGCTTTGTTTTTCACATTTATTGGATTACTCTGTGTAGTCTGTAGTGCGTTGTTGGAACAAAGAACTCTGGATGAGTCAGAGTTTGATTTTCCTCTTTTCGGACGCATTTTTGACAAAGACAATGGTCTATCTTGAAATTGGATTACATATTGAAAACTTTACCTTCTGTAGATGGACTTAATTCCTTAGTCCATTGGGGGAAAGGGAACTCTAGCAAAAGTGTTTGCTATTAAGTTACATATCAATTCACTGTCCGCATGATTGTGTTCTCTTGTCTGCTCACCGCTCTCTGTCCGTTTATGCATGTTACTGGTTTGTTTTGTTATGATAGCATATAAAACCAGTTGGTGGTCGCTCAATAGCGGTGTGTAGTGATCACGTTTAGTTGCTTTTAGTATTATTTCTCAGTCTTACGTGCGGTGGCACGTTATTATATTATTGTTACTGCTAGTTGTCATTCAATCTAAATGTTGTGTGCGGCAACAAGTAACCAGTTTTTAGTTACAATATGCATATACGGGAAGAAGCCATCGTTGTTGTCTACCATTCATGAGCAGCACACATGGTAAGAGTAGTTGTTACGTACAAACAAATGTACGCGATGATTGCAAGAAGGAAAATCAAATCCTGTCAGCAACAGAAGAGAAGAGAAGAGATGAAAAACAATATAAACACGAGAATGAAATACATTTTTTTTTTGTTGTTTGTCGGAAGTGACGTCAGTAAGCCGGTCGGCTTCCATATCTGACCTACAAACTGGTTTCCCACCTCAAAAAATACTCTCAAACAGAAATGCCACAATTTGACCAAGAAATTATTCGCCGAAGGCTGTATCGAGACGATGTGAAACCGACAAAAAAGGCGTTATCACGATCTTCGAACGTGGAGTTTGTTATCGTGTCTTTGGGACGAACCGGCAACGGTGCCGATGATGATGATGATGGCGATGGCAATGGTAATGGTAATGGAGATGATGATGGTAATAATGATAATGATGTCTTCGTCTTCGTTGTGGTTTCGTTTTGTGAACTTGGCGGTTTGTTTTTTTTTTTCTCTCGCTCCTGCTTCGCATGCGAATTCGATAAAACATGCTTTACCAGCGTGACGCAACGTACATAGATACATACACGAGCAGTTGAGTTTCGTTTTAGCCATTGCCGGAGATACATAGTACCTAGTTGCTGTTGACTGCAACAATTTATCTAAAGTTTCTGTGTTGACTTTGAATATTCCTGATGAAGAGACAGAGGATGAGATCCGACATAGAAAAGGTTTAAGTTAGCGGATCAACGTGCTCTGGAAATGCACTGCAAGTCGGTTAATTAAAGATTAACAAGTTAAGGGGATAGAGCAGGCGGCGTCTTTCACAATTTCTTAATTACGCTCAATTACCGTTGTTTGATACGCAGTGGAAACAATTGTTCATTTGAGATTCATGCGTGGCTACTTCACAACCATCTGGCATGGCATGCTTAGGGCAAGATCAGTGAGAGAAAGTACTACATAGGTACCTGCTGGCTGTGTGAAAATATTCTGCTGTATTTCGACACCCCCGTGGCAAGTGTATAAACACTATATTATTAGCCGTGAAATAGGCGAGGGATTTTCAATTTTTCATAGTCTACTTAACTAACGCTTTCTTAATACTCGTACACCTAATCGCCTATGAAATGCAAATCACTTGGATCCGGCGATCAAACGAAAACGGATCACGACTGATAGTTCGCTGAAAATCATTTTGTTTGTAGGCAAGTTTAAAAATAAATTCAGCTATAAGGTCACAAAGCTTTTTCGGATAGGTACACGAAATTTGGTTGTGAATAGCGCGTGTGTGTTTCGTTTGAATCTTGTAAACCACAACAACGTCGAGATTTGTTTATGAAATCTTCAATTTCCTTTAATATATTTCCCACCGGATTCTCTATGATTCTATTGTAGTTTCGAGCAACATCCGTTCCCATGGGATTATGTGCGCTTTATCGGGTGTAATATGTGTAGATAGGGCAAGTGTGTACGTACTATATACATATCATTTCATAACGCATTGGCATATTTTCCTTTTCTTTCTTGTATTTTTATCTTAACGGCGTTTACATGTGCCATTTTTGAATGCCTTTACAATGAGCTGTCCATTGGCATGAGTCTTATCGCTCATACACGTATACTGAATTGCTATGGAAGCGAGTAGTAATTTTATTTTTACGAAGATTCGACACCACACGCCACCATTGTACTAAAATATTTCAATTATTGAATCTTACTTACTTACTTACTTATCAGGCCTGCGATCCATGGAGGATCTGAGCCTGAGCCCGGGCACGCTGCTTCCAGTTGTCAAGGCCAAGATGTCTTACATCCGCGATTAACTGGTCTTTATACCGGAGGTTCGGTCTTCCTCTTCTTCTCGAACCAGGAGGCTCGGAGTCGAAGACCCTCTTAGCTGGAGCGTTGATGTCCATGCGCTCGATGTGGCCGAGCCAGTGTAGTCGACGGATCCTTGCCTTCCGGACTACATCCACATCTTGGTACAGCTCGTAGAGTTCGCGGTTGTGTCTTCTTCTCCATTCACCTTCCTCACAGACAGGACCAAATATCCGGCGCAGAATTTTTCTTTCGAAAGAACCCAAAATCAGCTCCGCTGTCCTGCTTATCGTCCAGCTTTCGGCTCCGTACAGCAAGACTGGCAGAATGAGCGTTTTGTAAAGCATGACTTTGGTCTTTCGAGTGAGGAGTTTTGACCCCAGTTGTTTGGACAAGCCGAAGCAGCAGCGGTTGCCAAGGGCGATTCTATGCCGGATCTCCACTGTGGTGTCATTTGTGGAATTTACGTTTGCCCCGAGGTAGACAAACTCCTTAACTACCTCGAATCTGTAGCTGTCAATTGTTATATTTTGTCCCAGGTGGTGAGCGACGGATTGGTTTTTGCTTGACAGCATGTATTTCGTTTTGTCCTCATTGATCTTAAGACCAACTCGTTTCGCCTGTTCTTCAATCGCCGTGAATGCTTCCACAATGCCACGGCGAGAACACGCGATGATGTCGAAATCATTTCTTGAATCTGCAGACTTTTATTAGTTGTACTTGTCCTTCTCCCAGTTGATTGAGCCTGAAAGCACCCAGATAGGGAAAATCCTTTGTGTATACTGGCAATTATCGCTATTGTCGAGCTTATGAACAGGGGCGCTTCTGATTTCAGTATATTGTGCAATGGGCTATGAATCACCACCAAATGACTCAACTTGTTACTATGAAACTCATTTTTCATCTGCACCCAATCGACATATGTACATACATATGTAGTTGCTCTATAAACAGATGTATATAGAAAAATTCCGTCTTTTTTTTGTCACTAGATGGTGTTCAGATGGTGGGGGGGGAGGGAGCGAACAAACAGCAAAGAAGTTGATCGCGTTTAACATGGCAAACGCCCGCTTCGATCTCTGTCCCTGCTCAAACCAAGTTGACACAAAGCCTCCGCGTGGCGGCCCTTGGATAGCTGCCCTGGCAACCGCCAGGTAGTGAATCAATGTGTGCAGCGACCCAACCCCTTGTTTATGGGGAAAGAGGAACTTGGCCCTCCAGGTTGGGGTTTGTGCCTATCACGTAAAAACCCACTTGTTCCGAAACAACCACAAGCTTCGGATACGGACGGATACAAAGCTGACGACCCCTGCAAACGACTAACGGACTTGAGACAGACCGGGTGCAGGCGATCAATTGGAGCAAACCCTCAACTGCTATAAAGCAGATATAACCGCACCCCAAGAAGTGCAATGGGATGGACCAGGCAAAAGACGGATGAAAAACTGCGACATCTACTACGGAAACTGTTACAAGGAGAACAAATAGCGCCTATTCGGGTGCGGATACGTTATTCGAGAAAGACTCCGACAAAAAGTCTTAAGCTTCCGAGATGTAAGCGAACGCCTCATAACAATCCGCATCAAAGCTAAATTTGGAAACAGTAGCTTAATATGCGCTCACGCCCCGACGGAAGAAAAGGACGATCGACTCAAAGAAGAATTCTACGATCTACTCGACAGAACATATGTATGCCCAATGCCCCAGCTGCGACACAAAAATAGTCCTAGGAGATTTTAATGCAAAACTGGACAAAGAGGACATATTTGGGTCGATCATAGGAAAGCATAGCCTCCATAACACCACATCCGACAACGGACTTAGGCTAATCGATTTCCTAGCGGGGCGTAACCTCCTTGTAGCAAGCACGCGATTCCCCCATCTCAACATCCACAAGAGTACCTGGCGGTCTTTTGATCAATCGACCACCAACCAGATTGATTACATTGCGATCGACGCCAGACACTCCTCCTGTATTCTCGACGTACGAACTTTCCGAGGGGCCAATATCGACTCGGACTACTTGTTGTAGCCAAGGTACCAATGAGGATATCAAGAATGCTTAGGAGTCGAGTAGAACTACGTAAGTTTGACGTCGGAAAGCTACAATCGCAAGAGACTGCCAGAATCTTTACCGATCGTGTCTCCTCCAAGCTCTCTCAAAATCCGCCCACAGCAGCACAAACAATAGAGCAGCAATGGGCGCATTACCAGAGCGCCGTCAGAGACGCTGACTCAGAGGTGCTGGGTTTCAAACCGCCACCACCTAGAAACCTCTGGTTCGATGAACAATGCGAACAAGCCCATGCAGCAAAAGCAAGAGGCATATAAAGCCACGCTGCAACGACGGACGAGAGCTGCTCGCGAAATCTATGAACAGAAGAGAAGAGAGGAACACACGCTTTTCAGAAGAAAGAAGGGAGAGCACGGAAAGCCTGAGACGAGATGGAGAGATGCTTTACAATAAGGTAAAACGAACATGCCATGGCTACAAGGCCAGAGCGGCGGTCTGCAGGGATGAAAATGGAGAACTGGTAGTAGAGTCGCAGTCGATGCTGAGGATTTGGAAATACCACTTCTGCAGACTGTTTAATGGCGATGATAGACAAGATACCGCTACAGGACCACGATATAGGAGAATTCCGTCCACCCGACCTAGACGAAGTCAAAATAGCGATATCAAGACTTAGTGGTCAAGGAATTCGTCTACCTTGGCTCACTGATGACCACCAGCGAAAACAAAACCAATGCTGAGATAAAACGCAGAATCACTCTTGCCTACCGCTGTTTTTTTGGGCTCAAGAGGCAATTGAGAAGTAGAGCCCTCTCTCGGAAAACCAAGGTGACACTATATAAGACCTTGATCATCCCAGTCCTCCTTTATGGCGCAGAGGATTGGACCTTAACAAAAGCGGATGAAGATGACCTTGGTCGTTTCGAGAGGAAAATTCTGCGCACTATCTACGGTCCCGTTTTGTTCAAACGGTGTATGCAGGAGAAGATTTAGCGAAGAACTGTACGGGTTATGAAGCGACATCGGCCTGGTATGACGTCTACGGATACAACGCCTAAGGTGACTAGGCCATGTAGAGCGCATGGAAAATACAGCTCCGACCCGAAGAGTCTTGGAATCCACCCCGGAAGGAAGGCGCGGCAGAGGACGGCCGCATTTACGGTGGCGCACGCAGGTGGAAGGGGACCTTAACCAACTTGGCGTGCGGCGCTGGAAACAGCCGCCCGAAGACCGTGCCAGCTAGAGACTCTTGTTGGTTGAGGACTGTGGCGCCACCTAAGTAAGTAAGAAAGATGGTGTTCATCATCATTTTCTGTATCTCCCACTGGAGCATTTGGCTGATTCTGGTTTTTGCTAGCATCTTTAGTTTGCTCCATGATTTTCCGCATTCATTAACTTCTTTTTGTAATGTTCTACTCCACGTGATTTTAGAGCGGCCCCTTTTGCGGCTTCCTTGGAGGTTCCAATCGAGAGCTTGTCGGCAGAGCTTCTGATGGTCGGTTAGAAGCCAGGTCACGAATTCGTAGAGCGGTACTGAGATAACGTTAGATCTAAATAGTCTCGTTTTTGTTTGGAAGGATACCTGCGTCAAGTTCCAGGCTTATTAGCACAACTGTGCATTCGTGCTTGTTGTTTTGCTTTTTCTGGCCAGAATATATCCTTTTCTGCACTATTCTTCGCGGATATTATACGGCCTAGGTAGGTAATATCCTCGTTTGTTCATTTTCATTGATTTCGTTTTGTCAATGTTGATTTTTAGGCCAACCTGACCTGACTCGCCGCACAGATCATTTAGCTTTTCTTGCATGTCACAGTGCTTCACTGATAATAAGCAGACATCAACGGCATACGCGAGATTTTCGAGATGTTCTGTGAAGTTTCAGTAGATGCCTCTGCCCTTACACAACTGTCAACCAGATTGTCCACATTGCGATTGATGGCAGGCACGCATCCGATATTCTGGATGTACGAACTTTCTGAGGAGCCAACATCGACTCGGACCACTATCTTGTGGTTATGACGGCATACAACGTCGCAATGCTACGATCGCAGGAGGCCGTCAGGACCTATGCCAATCGCATCTCTCTCAAGCTCTCGGAAAACCCTCCCAACACCTGCTCAGATCGACAACACCAATGGGTCTGTTATCAACAAGCCTTAGAGAGTGCTGCTTCTGAGGTACCGGGTTTCAAAACGCCATCAACAAGAAGCCCTTGGTTTGACAACAAGTGTAGGAGGGCACACACAGCCAAGCAGCAAGCCTATTAAGCAGCGCTGCAAGAAGCTTTTTCTAACCTTAAGTCCAACAAAGCTGCTGGAGCAGGCGGACTACCGAGCTCTTTAAGGTAGTTGGATATGACCTAGTTGGGAGTATGCACTAGCTCCTCTGTAAGATATGGTCAGAGGAGTGCATAGCCGATGAATGAAATCTTAGTATCGTCTGCCCGCAGGCACGACAGCGTACAGAGACGAGCTATACAGCGCCATTTCTAGTTTTGACATCCCTTCCAAACTCGCCAGATTACGCGGGGTTTCAATGGAGAATTCTCGCTGCTCCGTTAGGGTCGGAAGCGACTTAACTGAGGCCTTTAATGTCAAAAAAGGTTTTAGAGAGGGCGACATGCTATCGTGTGACTTTTCAACATCGCCCTTGAAAGGATCGTGTAAAGCTCACTGGTTAATACCAGGGGCACTATATTTTTTCAAGTCCTTATAACTGCTCGCATATGGCGATGACATTGACATACATAATTGGACGAACTCAGAGAGATGTCATTGAGGCCTTTACGAGTATTGAGGCGGTAAATAAGGGCAAGGCGAAATATATGCTGTCGTCGGAAAAGGACACGAACACCCGGCGTCTTGGCTAGGCCGCAATTTCGAGGTAGTCAAGGACTTCATCTACCTAGACTCCGCAGTGCCATGCAACAATGAAATTAAAAGCAGAATAACTCTTGCCAACTGCTGTTTTTTTTTGGGCGCGGGAGGGAGATTTGAGAAAACCAAGGTGACCGTATACAAGACCCTTATCATCCCGGTCGTGTTTGATGGCTCAGAGACATGGACCTTATTGAAAGCGGATGAGGAGGCCCTTGGTCGTTGGGAGAGAAAAATTGTACTTACGATTTTCGGCCCGATGTCCATAAATGGGGAATTGAGGTGAAGACTTAATAGTGATTTGTACGGGCTTTACAGCGACATGAACGTAGTATGGTTGTCTGGTCTGCGGATCGAACAACTAAGATGGCAAGGTAATTTAGAGCTTAAAGAAACAACAGCACCGGCCCGGAAGGTCTTTGAATCCAACCCGGAGGGGCATGCAAGTGGAAGAGGACCTCAACCAACTAGGCATGCGGCACTGGAGACTGCTGGCGAAATACAGTGCCAGTTAGAGAGTTGGAGAGTGTATGCTAATCAACGAAAACAGGTTGAAGAGTCGACTACCATTCATTCATTAGCCTAACTATGATGCGTAGAGTGTTAATCTGATCCACGCACGAACAGTTTGGACGAAAACCAGCTTGCTGCTTTCTCAGTGATTGGTCAAGCGTCGATTTAACGCGACTTAAAATTATACTGGACAGTACTTTGGACGTAGTTTTTGCATTGAGAAAGATCACCTTTCTTTGGAAGAACAACCAAATATTGTGAGTGGGAGATTCGCCGTATCTTCTGGGCACATTTTCAGAATTTCAGCCTGGATTCTATCGTATCCCGGCGATTTGTTGTTTAAGCTTTTTACTGCCGAGGTGGCAATAATCATGGGGTGTGCAGAGCTTATACTGTTCTGGGCGTTGTCAGTTTGCTGGGTCTAGTATTTCAGAAAAGTACTCTCTGAATCTATTGAGCTGTTCATTCTTCGTCGTGAGTAGAGTTCCGTATTTTAATCTTATTGGACGTGATGGTGCATTATTTTTACCGGTAATTTTGGGTGAGACGTCGTACAATATTTTGATGTTGTTTTGTTGTGCTGCTTCTTCTGTTAGCCGATTACACTTGTCTAGTCTAAACGTCTTTTTGAGCTCTTTGTTGATCTGATTGTAGCACTGTACCGCAGCGCTTCAAAGTTCAGGTGATGTTGCTACTTCCCAGGTTCGCTGATTCATTTTTTTTTCCGGTATACTTTCGCACGCACCGTCAAGTCGCGTTTTTTAATATGTACTTCCATTGTTGCTCTACTCCAATCTGGGATTCCGCTTCGGATTGATCGATTTCTTGAAGGACGGCACTCAATTTTGCAAGTGTGCTGCTACCTTTTAGTTTACCGACGTACATCTTTTTCCTTGTTTTATTGGTGGTAACATTTATCGCAGCTGTTGTTAGCTGTATCAGACCTGTTACTAGGTGGTGCTTAGCGTCAGTGGTCGCACTTCCCTTCGCGAACGTCAAGCAAGGTTTTACTAGATGATGTTGATGGTCATGTATTCCGGTTCTCGCAAACAAATGGTGACATTTCTAACTAAATTCTTTGTGCAGACAGGTCTGTAATTCGTCATTAGTTCTATTGGTTTGAAAATGGGTGTAAAACACGGTGGGTGAGCACCGTGGCGCAGTGGGTAGTGTGTTGGCCTCTGACGCCGATGACACGGGATCGAACCCCGACACAGCCATGTCATCGAACGTGTTTTCACGGTGTTTCTCCTCAGCGGGGTTCTGACAAAACCCCCTGTAGTAAAATTGTCATGAAAAGCTTCTCGAAATTCGCCGTTCGGAACCGGCAATAAAACTGTAGGTCCCTTTCACCTATGGGAAAATTAAATCACACACAACATGGGTGATTGAGAGAAGCTCGGCTCTGGTCCTTCATGGGCTGTAACGCCAACATACGTACATACAAAACACTGCAAAAACGTGCCGTAAAATGTTTAAAGTGTGCGGTGAGAATGTTGTGAGTGAACCCCACACCGAGGAACGATTTGCTTGATGCAGATGACAGTCGAGGAATCTTCTGGCAGCACATGATAACGACGGATGTCGGTGACCTGTTCCTTGGTTTCCGCACGTGAACAATGTTTGCATTCAACGTCGCCTCGACAGGGCATCCGCGTTTCCGTGACTGTTTCCCATCCGGTGTTCGCCTGGTCTCCTTTCGGCGAATTAAAACTCGAACGCTTTCTTCGCAGACAGCAGTTTCTCGCAATGTGCCCCTGCTGGTCGCCTGGGGCACGCCTGGGAATGAGCCACTCCTACTCACCGTTGTTGTTCTGGAACTATCCTGGTCTTCAAAAATACGCCGCAATTTGATGGAGGGACGCTTTCTTCGCAGGCGGCAGTTTCTCGCAATGTGCCCCTGCTGGTCGCAGATGTTGATCTACGCCCCAATTTGATGGAGTGTCGGCATATCGGGAGCGATGTTTTACATGCGAGAGCGCTGGCAACTGTCTCCTTAAAGGATGTCTTCGGCAGGAGTATCGGGCTTCGTTGCATATTGGGGTCGCTTAGTCCTTGGATGAAGGAATCCGTTTTAAGTTTCTCCACCACATCAATTGGAACATCCGCGTAGGCTAGATGACACAGTCTCTCGACATCGGCAGCATACTGCTGGATGGTCTCGTTTCCACGCTGCTTGCGTCCTTTAAGCTCCAGCTTGTGCATCTTCTGTATGTACTCACTGCCGTATCTTCAATGAAGAGCATCCCATATAACTGTGTAGTTCCTTCTCTGGGTCTCCGGGATGGCCTGTAGTACGTCAGCTGCTTCACCTTTAAGGGAAATGACTAGGGCGGCCACACGGTCTTCTTCTCCCCATTGATTCCGTTCGATGTTGGGAGCTGTGAATTTCGATGCTGCAGCCGGTACGACACTTCCTTGATGTTGAACGTTCTGGATAGTTTTCTCGAGTTCCAGAACCTTCTTGTCCAGTGTCTCGATTATCTTCTCTTGATTATTTTTGGGGTCTAGAATATTCTTGTCCAGCGTATCGATTCTCTCTTCGACGTCCTAGAATCGATCGTTGACGGCTTGCTGGATGTCTCTCAAGCTTTCTCGATTGTTCTCTAGCATCTCTTCTACTGTCACCAGCTTCTGGCTCAGGGAAGTGAGTTTTCTGGCTCATAGCATTCAGAGCCGCAAAAATGTGCTGCATATCGAATGTTGGCTCACTGGATGTCGACGGCTTCTCCGTCCCGAACTCGTGATTCTCCCAATCGACACCTTCCTCCAACGCTGGTCGCAGTCTCTCCACCAGGTTGGCTTTACTTCCCAGCATCAGGTTAGCTTTACTTCCGAGCATCCAGCTCTCTTTTCAATTGTTCGTTGGTTCGTTGTTCGTGTGTGTGTTGAAAAAAAAGTAAACAGTTGCAGTTTATCGCAATCCAGTGATCGAACCCTATTCGGGAAGGAAGTAATCTTCGTAACAGTATATTCGTTGCCCCATTATGTTCAGTTGGGAAAAGCTGAAGGTCGTATAGATCAGTGCTACAATAAATGTTCAACTTTTGTTTACCATGATACGAGCAATGACCAAAACGAACTTGGGGACAGTTTTTTGTCCATTCTTCTTCTTCTTAGCGGGCGCTACAGTTCGGGGTGAACCTGGGCCTCAACCAACGTTCCCCTCCGACTAGCACGATCTTTTGCTAGCCTTTTCCATTGCCGCACACCCAATTGGTTGAGGTCCCCTTCCACCTGTGTGTGCCATCTTAAGTGCGACTGTCCTCTGCTTCTTCGTCCCTCGGGGTTGGATTCAAAGACTCACCGGGGTGGAGCTGTGGTGTCCATTCGCTCTACTTGGTGCAGCCATCTTAGACGTTGAATCCGTAGACGCCTGACTAAGCTCATGTCGCTGTACAGCTCGTAAAGTTGGTGGTTGAATCTTTTCCTCCATCCCCCGTCTGCGTTTATAGGCCCGAAAATCACGCGCAAAATCTTTCCCTCGAACTGACCAAGGGCCTCCTCATCCGCTTTTAATAGTGTCCATGCTTCTGCGCCGTACAACAGGACCGGGATGATAAGGGTCTTGTATAAAGTCAACTTTGTCGTTCGAGAGAGGGCTCCATTACTCGATTGCATCCTGAGTCCAAAGAAACTGCGATTAGCAAGAGTGATTCTGCGTTTGATTTCGGAACTGATGTCGTTGTTCCAGGTCACTGCGGAGCCAAGGTAGACGAAGTCCTTAACTACCTCGAGCTTATATCTGCCAATACAAACGTCCTGGCCAAGACGTCGGTGGTGAGCGTCATTTTTTGATGAGAGCATACATATATTTAGTTTTGCCCTCTTCCCGCCAGACCAACTTTCGCCGCCTCGAACTCAATGCTCGTAAACGCCTCATTGACATCTCGCTCTGATCTACCTATTATGTCAATATCGTCGGCGTATGCAAGGAGTTGCGAGGATTTGAAATAGATTGTGCCTCTTGTATTGGCCTGTGATTTTTGCACAATCATTTCCAATATGATGTTGAAGAAATCACACGACAGCGCATCGCTCTGCCTAAATCCTTTTTTGACATCAAAACTATCGGTATTCACCGATTCGGATAGAGCAGTGATCATTCTCCAAAGTCATCCTGCATAGTCTGATGAGTTTAGCAGGTATGGCAAAGGTAGACATAGCGTTGTATAGCTCGTCTCTAATAACGCTGTCGTATGCGGCTTTGAAGTCGAGAAATAGGTGGTGAGTGTTGACTTGAAATTCATTGGTTTTTTTCAGGATCTGCCGAAGTATGAAGATTTGTTCGATGGCAGACTTCCCTGGCCTGAATCTGCCCTGATAATGACCTATCAGCTTATTTACAAAAGGCTTCAGGCGTTCACACACGGAAGAGAAGATTTTGCAGGCGATGTTAAGGAGACTTATTCCTCTAAAGTGGGCGCAATTAGAGGGGTCTCCTTTCTTGTGGATCGGGCATACGATGCTGAGACTCCATTCCTCGGGCATACTTTCCTCTGACCATATCTTACAGATGAGCTGGTGCATGCTCCTAACCAGGTCATCCCCAGCTGCCTTGAAGAGCTCAGCAGACAGTCCATCTGCGTCAGCAGCTTTATTCGACTTGAGCTTCGATATGACAATCTTAACTTCGTCGAGGTCAGGGGGACAGAATTCTCTGCGGTCTCCGTCGATTAGAAATGGATAATTCTGCCCGACAGCGGTATATTGACTAAAATCGCCGTTATACAGTCTGCAGAAATGGTTTTTCCATATTCTCAGCATCGACTGCGATTCTACTACTAGGTGTCCATTCTCATCTCTGCAGGCTTCCGCTTTATCTGTTGATAAAACTTTCGAACGTCACGCCTGCAGTAACACCTCTCCAAATCCTCAATCGCGCGCTTCTCGTGCTCTTTCTTCTTTCTTCTAAGAAGCTTATGCTCCTCCCTTCTTTTTAACTCGTAGAGCTCACGAGCTGCTCTTGTTCTTTTATGCAGCGATGCCCTATATGCATCCTGCTTCGCTGTGTGAATCCTCCTGCCCTCGTCATCGAACCAGGTATTTCTTCTTGCAAAACTTCGGATGCAGAGCTTTTCAGGGCTTGTTTGCAAAGGCTCCACTGCTGTTCTATTGATAGCGTGGAGGATTGAGGTGTATTGGAGAGCTTAAGGGAGACGCGGTCGGTAAAAGCACGAACGGTTTCTGGCGATAGTAGCTTTACGACGTCATAACTTTGTATTCTTACTCTACTCCGTTGCGTTCGTGATATCCGTAATCGCATCTTGGCCACTACAAGATAGTGGTCCGATCCGATGTTAGCCCCTCGGATAGTTCGAACATCAAGAATAGTGGAAAAGTGTCTGACGTCGATCGCGATGTGATCAATCTGATTGGTAGTCGATTGATCAAAAGACCGCCAGGTGCCTTTGTGTATATCGAGGTGTGGGAAGCGCGTACTGGCTAGAAGGAAATTTCGCCCCGTAGCAAGATCAATCAGCCTGTGTCCGTTATCGGAGGTGGTGTCGTGTAGGCTATGTTTTTTGTCCATTATTTTAGGTTACCCATTATTTTAGGTTATCGATTGTGGCGACCTTTTAGACGCCCACTTGGTGGTAGCTTTACTAAGCCGCCTTCTCTAAATTCGTAAAAGTCTATTGTGTGGTCCAGTATCCCAGAAGACCAGTGAAGAAATTGAGTCTAAAGGGAATTAGTCAACCCCTCCTCTGTGGACTTGTATGTATGTATATTGGCGTTACAGTCCAATGAGGACCTGAGCCGAGCTTCTCTCAATCACCCATGTTGTGTGTGATTTAATTTTCACATAGGTGAAAGGGACCTACAGTTTATTGCCGGTTCCGAACGGCGAATTTCGAGAAGCTTTTCATGACAATTTTACTACAGGGGGTTTTGTCAGATCCCCGCTGAGGAGAAACACCGTGAAAAACACGTTCGATGACATGGCTGTGTCGGGATTCGATCCCGTGTCATCGGCGTCAGAGGCCAACACACTACCCACTGCGCCACGGTGCTCTCAAGTCCTCTGTGGACTTAACGAGAATAAATCACTTAAACGTTAAATTTGTCGAAATCCATTTTATCGCTGGCATAAATCACGCCACAGGTCAAACGTTCCTATCATTACGTTTATTTGTTTCAATTAAAGCACTGTGGTGTACATGCCACACTATACACATAGTGTGGCACAAGATCAGAGGAAGTGCAGGCGGTACGCTCATTAAACGGCTTTCATATTTATTAATTTTATTATTTTCGATGCGTGTTAGCGTTGCAGAGGAGCGGCAAGAGGAGAAATACGAGCGCAGGCGGCATGTGAACAAGAGCCAGTTGAAACACATATGTGTGAGTGCAGCAAACGATAATGAATGAACTAAATTCCCTGCAACATAGCAAATCGGGGTCAAGGACAAAATTGCGACGAATTGAATGCTGCTCGGCTCGAATGTAGAACAAACAGACGACATTAGTACAGATGATTACGAGCATACACATAGAAACTATGCCAAGAATTGATTGGGTATATTGGGTATGGTCGGCCGGCCTACAGCTGATATTTGGCAATTCTGCATAATCTGTTGATTGGTCATCGAGGGAAGGAATTTTGTTTTGTCAATTAAGCTTGCCTACTCGAATCGAGTTGTTCAGAGTAAACATATGCTATGGTATACGTTCGAAAACAAATATAAAAATATTGAATAAAGTTAACACAACAAAGCCAAGAGGAGGAGGAGGAGAACAGTCGCTAGTTAGTCGTTCACATAAAATTCTATTAATACCTGTCTTCATTAGAGCTGTTCACGGAGAAACTCTAGCATTGTGCTATTCAACGTTCTCGAGTGTCGTCGTCGTCGTGGTGGTGGTGGTGGAATGACCACTGCTAAATTGTTAAGCAATCGTGTGTATCGAGCGAGGCAGCAGCAGCACGGCACTATTCGTAATGCATGCACGGGATGCTCGTCATAATATGGAAAGATGCCATTGCTCACCATTTGTGCCTGTTGCCTGTTGTTGTCTGCCGTCTTGATTTATTTTAATTTTTTCTTTTATTTGTTGTTCGTGTTCTAATCTCAATTATAAGTGCATTCGTTCGAGAATTCTTTGCTGCTGTCTGCTTGCTTGATTTTGAAGAATTCCCGCGCAGCTAATATGAGAATTTTTATTTAAATTCAAGTTATTTTCGAAAAAGAGTCATAATATGACGGAGAAATGCACTACACATCGAAATAGGAACGACAATCATGACGTTCTCACTCGCCAGGCATGTCATACGCAACAACATACATAGGTAGATGGCGTGTGGCAGAACTTAATCTTTCTTACTAGAATAATCTATGAACTATTAGCGCGATCGTTGTTGTCGTGAGGTGCAGCATAATCGCTACTTGACCGAATAGATATGTACCATACGTAGCAGACCTTGGGCGAACCGGCCTAGTCTATTGTTTGTGTGTACGTTTTGTTTTTTAGGAGAGCTTACGCAATCCAATCCGTGCGGTTGGCGATTTAGTTTTGTGTGTTACAACGAATCTTTAATCTAGTGGCACATGGAATATACTCGCATTCCAAAAATACATAGATTGGGTTACTTCAACTAACGGTTCATGAGCACAGACTTATGAGTGGTGGCTACTGATTAAATACATTTAACAGTTCCCATCAAATTGATTGCGCTCGTGTGCTGTTTTATTGTTTGGTGTCTTAATTGATTTATTTCTTCTCTAATTTTATTCTGGTAATAGGAGCTGCTGCTAAGCTCGTCAGACTATGCAGGATGACTCTGGAAAATGCTCGCTGCTCCATCCGAATCGGTGCAGAACTGACCGATAGCTTCGAAGTCAAAAAAGGATTTAGACAGGGCGATGCGCTGTCGTGTGATTTTTTTAACATCGTATTAGAAATCTTCTTCTTCTTTGTGGCCTTACAGCCCATGAAGGACCAGAGCCAAGCTTCTCTCCATCACCCATGTTGTGTGTGATTAATTTTTCACACAGGTGAAAGGGACCTACAGTTTAATGTCGATTCCGAACGGCGTGAATCGAGAAGCTTTTCCATGGCAAGTTTACTACGGGGGGTTTTGCCAGTACCCCGCTGAGGAGGAACGTCGCGAAATAAACATTCGATGGCGTTGGTGTTATCGGGATCCGAACTCGCTCATCGTGCGCCAGTGTCCAACACACTAACCACTGCGCCACGGTGCCCAACACACTAACCACTGCGCCACGGTGCCCAACACACTAACCACGGCGCCACGGCGCCCTATTAGAAATGATTGTGCAAAAATCACAGGCCAATACAAGAGGCACAATGTATTTCAAATCCCCGCAACTCCTTGCATACGCCGACGACATTGACATAATAGGCAGCGAGATGTCAATGAGGGAGGCGTTTGCGAGTATTGAGATGGAGGCGGCAAAAATTGGTTTGGAAGTTAATGACGGCAAGATTAAATATATGTATTGAGAGCACTGTGGCGCAATGGGTAGTGTGTTGGCCTCTGACGCCGATGACACGGGATCGAATCCCGACACAGCCATGTCATCGAACGTGTTTTCACGATGTTTCTCCTCAGCGGGGTTCTGACAAAACCCCCTGTAGTAAAATTGTCATGAAAAGCTTCTCGAAATTCGCCGTTCGGAACAGGCTATAAACTGTAGGACCCTTTCCCCTATGGGAAAATGAAATCACACACAACATGGCTGATTGAGAGAAGCTCGGCTCAGGTCCTTCATGGACTGTAACGCCAACATACATACATACATCTGCTGTCATCGAAAAATGAAATTTACCACCGACGTCTTGGACAGAACGTGCATATTGGCAGATATAAGTTTGAGGTAGTTAAGGACTTCATATACATACCTCGACTCCGCGGTGACTTGAAACAACGACCGACACCAGTTTCGAAATCAAGCGCAGAATTACTCTTGCCAACCGCTGCTTCTTTGGGCTCAAGGTGCAACTGGGGCAACAAGAGTCCTCTCTCGTACGACCAAGTTGATCTTATATAAGACCTTAATTATCCCGGTCCTGTTATACGGCGCAGAAACATGGACTTTATCTAAAGCGGATGAGGAAATGCTTGGTCGTTTCGAGAGAAAGATTCTGCGTGCGATTTTCGGTCGTATAAACACAGAGGGGGGTTGGAGGAGAAGATTCAATCACGAACTGTACGGGTTGTACAGCGACATGAGTCTAGTCAGGCGTCTACGGATCCAACGCCTAAGATGGCTAGGCCAGTTAGAGCGAATGGACACCACAGCTCCAGCCCGTAGAGCCTTTGAATCCAACCCCGAGGGACGAAGAAATAGAGAACAGCCGCACCTAAGGTGGCGCGCACAGGTGGAAAGGGACCTCAACCAACTGGGCGTGCGGCATTGGAAAAGACTAGCGAAAGATCGTGTTAGGTGGAGAGGCATGTTGGTTGAAGCCTGGGTTCACCCCGAACTGTAGCGCCCGTTAAGCAATAGGGGCTGCTGGCGCACGATGAGCGAGTTCGGATCACGATAAAACCAACACCATCGAACGTTTATTTCGCGACGTTCCTCCTCGGCGGGGTACTCGGTAGCTTGGTTCTGGTCCTTCATGGGCTGTATCGCCACCAAAGAAGAACAAGAAAAGGAGCTCACTCTTTCTTTCTCAAAGCACTATAAAGCAAATTATAAACTCGCAGTTTATCTTAAACCACTCAGTGAACAGCATACATTGTTCCACTGACACTGTGGCAATGACTGACATATTTAATGAACGCTCCGAGTAGTAGCGCAGCACATGCATAATTCTCCTACCGACAAGTACAATAGATCATGTTTGGGTTAAGTCAATTAAAATGCAAATTTTTTGCGCTCAGACACAAGTAGATCGAGATAGTGGTGGGAAAGACTTACGGCACTAATAACGCAATTGTTGAATTTAATCGTCGTTAAGTGCCCCCCTCCATCTAAGAAAATAGCAAAGAGTGATGTGATGAGTCTGTAGTCCACAGTATCACCGGGGATATGTATTGTGCTAGAGCTTTTCTCGCCGGACAGCGATGGTAATATTGTAGGCGGCAGTTGTGACCAATAACAACCGTCTGTTACACTAACCGAGAGAGTGTAATTGAAAGCATAAGTGGAAGCCTCGCTCCCAATGAACTTATCTTTCACACGATTTGCATACATATGTATGTACGTGACCGAGCAAATCATTGATCCGATCTCGCTTATGCTTTTTAATAGGTTTTGCCTTTTACCTTGTTCATTGGCTTTTGCTTCATTTTTTCCGCCTCTGTTCTTACGCGTGGCCCTTATATACAATTGTTGCATCGATGTATTGCTCTCCTTGTCATACATCTTGCTCAACTTCCTTTTTATTTGAAATTAAACAAACTCGCTGTAAGCACGTTCTATATATCGTTCATGCCTGCGCCGCCTGCCTATATTCAAAACGATGACGCCAGCATCATCTAGAAACAATCTCCAAACCAAAAAAAAAATGGAAACAATCTCAAGAAGCTTTCGTTTTATACAGTCTACCGAGAAGGATTATGAAACTGCGCTATCAGCATTGCTTCTAATAACTTAATAAGAAAACATACATATGCATGTGCCCATACAAGAGCCAACCTCTGTATATGTATTGGGGGCGACACTCGTAATGACTTATTCTCGATTCGTCTTATCGTCATTAATCGTGCTCATTTCAAGTGACTAACGACAAATCGCGTTATTGCCCACACGTACATATGAATAGAGCAGGGCTACAACGTCGTCGTCTTGAGAATTTATTTTATTTTTCTTTTCCTTTTTTAAATCGCCATTGATCGCGTATGCTTCGTAGGTGTGTTGTAAAATATTTTTTATTTAGATTTTCATTTTTCTTTTTGTTAATTTTGTTGTGCTTCACATGTACTGTACGTGGTTCCGCGTACAGTCGAAATGTTCGTTTTGTTTTTACCATACATTTTGGTTGAACTGCAACAAATGTTCTGGCACGTCTCTATGTGGATAGTTATCAAAGTTTTTTTGTTTTAGATTAACATTGAAACGATGGCTATTAAAGCCTGACCAAAAGTCAAATGATAATAAAAGGAAAATAAGTACTTTGGAGCTATGTAGTGTGCTCGCCTTAGTGTTGATTAAAGGCGACAAGTTTAATGAAAAGCAAATTTGCAAATCGTTGACATTCAACGCTTCGGTATCAGTTGTTCTAAGAACTGAAATCGCTTCCGTATTGAAGCACTAATTGCTGGTAATGTTTATTTATTGACAAAAGACTACTGACGAAAGACGACGTATATATGTATGTATATAGCACATCTTCAAAACTGACACTTCTTGCACCACCAGTAGCGTTTAATCAAACGTTGCTCAAGGCATTGGATCGATGATATAATAGCTTTTTTCAGTGACTTCCAGCTCATCAAAATGTTTACGAAATTCTAAAACGAATGTACAGTTGCGGTCAAAATAATACCAAAATTGTATAATTGGCCTTCACAAAAGTCCCCGTCTGACTCTACACAACGATTGTAAGCACCTCTGATAAACCACCGAAGTTAACTCGTTCAGAACCATGGTCACAGTCTTTTTGACCTTCTATACACCGCCATGATGAGTTTTCTTCTTCTTCTTTTTCGGCTCTACAGCTCTCCTTTAAAAACCTCTCCAACTGGCATGTTTTTCGCCAGCAGTCTCCAGTGCCGCACGCCTAGTTGGTTGAGATCCTCTTCCACTTGCGTGCGCCACCTAAAATTTGGCTGTCCTTGACCGCGCCGCGCCCCTCAGGGTTGGATTCGAAGTCCTGGATGGTATTGACATCACCGCGCGGTCTCAGTGTGACGTTGTAGACCGCGTCCTCGACCGCGCCGCGCCCCTCAAGGTTGGATTCAAAGTCCTGGATGATATTGACATCACCGCGCGGTCTCAGTGTGACGTTGTAGAATCTTTCACGGCGATTGAAGAACAGACCAAACAAAGACAAAATACATGCTGTCAAGCAAAAACCGATCCGTCGCTCACCACCTGGGACAAAATATAACGGTTGACAGCTATGATTTCGAGATTGCTAAGGAGTTTGTCTACTTCAGGGCAAACGTAAACTCCACGAACGACACCACAGTGGAGATCCGGTATAGAATCGCCCTTGGCAACCGCTTCTACTTCGGTTTGTCCAAACAGATTGGGTCAAAACTCCTCACTTGAAGAACCAAAATCATGCTTTATTGTCAGTCTTCCTTTACGGAGCCGAAAGCTGGACGATAAGCAGGATGTCCACCATCCTGATTTTGGGTTCTTTCGAAAGAAACATTCTGCGACGGATGTTTGCTCCTGTCTGTGAGGAAGGTGAATAGAGGATAAGACACAACCGCGAACTCTGCGAGCTGTACAAAGGTGTGGATATAGTCCGGAAGGTAAAGATCCATCGACTACATTGCTCGGCCACGTATGAACACCAACGCTCCAGTAAAGAGGCTCCTCGACTCCGAGCCTCCTGGTTCGAGAAGAAAAGAAAGATCGAACTTCCGGTATAAAGACCAAGTAATCGCGGATGTAAGACAACTCGGTCTTGATAACTGGAAGCAGCGTGTCCGGGACCATCAAGGATGTAAGACAGCTATAGCTCAGGTTCGGATCCCCCATGGATTTCTGGCCTGATAAGTAAGTACAGCCCGTACAATTCACTACGAGTATTAAGTCTTCTCCTCCACTCCCCATTTATGCAGATCGAGCCGAAAATCTTACGCAGACTTTTCCTCTCAAAACGACCAGGCCCTTGGTCGTCATCCACTTTCGATAAGGTCCATGTCTCTGCGCCATAAAGCATGGATAATAACGGTCACCTTGTGTACAAGAAATGGGCTATCGGTTAATCCTTTTAAGGCCGATATCGTTCTATTCACGAGAAGGAGAAAAAATAAGAACATGACTCAACTGGCACTAAAGGGCACTCCCATTCCGGTACCCAAGGAAGTTAGGTACCTGGGAGTCATCTTAGATAGCACGTTCCTTTGGTCAAAGCATATTGAGTCAAAAACCACAAAAGCGCTGTCAGCTTTCTGGCAATGCAAAGGAGCATTTGGCAAATTATGGAGCAGGTACTCCGGATCTACATGGCAATTATAAGACCTATAATTTCATATGCAACGGTTGTCTGGTGGAACAGGCAAACACGCCGTAGTCTCTTTGACCAAACTCCAAAGAACGATTTGTCTCAGCTGCACAGGGGCTTGCCCTAGCATGCCGGGCGCTGCTGTAGATGATATGCTGAGTTGGGAAGCACGGTTGGAAAAAGCATATGCGTCTGCAGTAACAGCCAAGCTGCACTCAAAGCTGTGTCCAACCCTATAACTAGCTCCAAATTAGAGCATGAACACAAGACCTTCTTAAACAGAGTGGGTAGACTAGATTCACTAAGGCTTGTCACTCGTTCCATGTCACTCTGGGATCTCAGGATATGATATCTCTGATGAACTCGCCAGAATGGGTTCAGAGGACAGTTTCTCAGGACCTGAACCCGCTCAACCCGCTCTGGGTCTACCTGTGTCCAGGGTAAATTTCTACATTAACGATTGGATTTTTAATACGCACAACCGTAGATACAGGGATTATCCAGGATGCAGGATGACAAAGCGTGTATGCTCTGATCCGCAGCATTCCTCCTGTCCTTAAGGAGAATTGACTTCTTCTTTGGTGGCGTTACAGCCCATGAAGGACCAAAGCCAAGCTTCTCTCAATCACCCATGTTGTGTGTGATTTATTTTTCGCACAGATGAAAGGAGAATTGACTACAGAAGATTTATGGGAGTCATAACGGGCCATTACACTTTTGCTAAGCATCTCTGCGTGCTTGGCATCGGTGAGACGCCTACCTGTGCTGCATACTGCGAGGAGGACGACACAGCAGAACACTTTCTCTGTGCCGGTTCTGCCTTTTCTCTTGTGTTCATCAAGCCAGAGGTTTCTCAGAGAGTTGCAGTGGAGTAAGTCCAATCAATGCATATTGAGCTGCCGTAGGGCAGGTTGGCATAACGCCTGTAATGCCGATACATGCTAGTCTTTGGAGGCGTTGAAGCTTAACGATTATCGTTTTTTGCTCAACTTTTGTCCGTCATACCGTAGACGCATCGTGGTATATAGCCAGTGGGTTACCTTAGGTTTCAATCCCCAGGTTTTACCGTAAGTGCTTCGACAGGCCCACAAGGCCTTAGTCGCCTTTGGGAGTTTGTTTTTAATTTTGAATGTCCAGTTGAGTCTGCGATCGAGGTCAATACCTAGATACTTAACTTCTTCTGAAAATCCTATGTTTGTGCCATTTAGAAAAACGGAGCAGGGCTGCAACCTTCTCCTCTTTATAAACGGGACTAAGACTGTCTTATTTGGGTTAATCGATAAACACCCTCTGACACATCAGTCAGAGATAATTTACTTCTGTTGGAGCGTGAACGCATATCAAGTTAATGATGCGGATTATATACGAGGCGTTCACTTACATATATCCCGAAAGCTTAAGACTTTCTGTTGGAGTCTTCCTCCATTAACGAATCCGCGAATAAGCATTGTCTGCTCTCCTTGTAGGAATTCCTGTAGTGGATGTCGCAGTTTTTCATCCGTTTCTCCCTGGTCCACCTAAGCTAAACTTAGGACGAACCAGGAAAACCGTACCATTTGAAAACATGCCGCCAAACTAGGGCTACCGTCCAATGACTTCTGTCGCGACTGTATGGATGAGAAGGAAGAGGTATCGATTTACTACCTCCTCTGTTCATGCCCTGCTTTTGCGAATCGCAGGAAGACCTACCTCAGAGGGCCCTTCTATGATAACTTAAGTGAGCTGCTTACTTAGGTGGCGCTACAGTCCGTGGTGAACCTGGGCCTTATCCAACAAGCGTCTCCAGCTGGCACGGTCTTTGGCCAGCTGTTTACAGCGCCGCACGCCCAGTTGGTTAAGGCCCCTTCCACCTGCGTGCGCCACCGTAGATGCGGCCGTCCTCTGCCGCGCCTTCCTTCAGGGGTGGATCCGAAGACCCTTCGGGTCGGAGCTGTATTTTCCATGCGCTCTACATGGCCTAACCACCTTAGACGCTGTATCCGTAGACGTCGTACCAGGCCGATGTCGCAGTCAACCCGTACAGTTCTTCGTTATAACTTCTCCTCCATACACCGTTTGAACAAACGGGACCGTAGATAGTGCGCAGAATTTTCCTCTCGAAACGACCAAGGGCATCTTCATTCGCTTTTGTTAAGGTCCAAGCCTCTGCACCGTAAAGGAAGACTGGGATGATCAAGGTCTTATATAGCGTCACCTTTGTTTTCCGAGAGAGGGCTCTACTTCTCAATTGCCTCTTTAGCCCAAAGAAACAGCGGTTGGCAAGAGTGATTCTGCGTTTTATCTCAGCATTGGTGTTGTATTCGCTGTCATCAGTGAGCCAAGGTAGACGATTTCCTTGAACACTAAGTCTTGATATCGCTATTTTGACTTCGTCTAGGTCGGGTGGACGGAATTCTCCTATATCGTCGTCCATTACGAATGGCTCGTTCTGCCTGACAGCGGTATCTTGTCTATCATCGCCGTTAAACAGTCTGCAGAAGTGGTCTTTGCAAATCCTCAGTATCGACTGCGACTCTACTACCAGTTCTCCATTTTCATCCCTGCAGGCTCTGCGGAAGCATCTCTCCATCTCCTCGATCTCACGCCTTCCGTGCTCTCTCTTCATTCTTCTGAAAAGCGTGTGTTCCTCTCTTCTCTTCTGCTCATAGATTTCGCGAGCAGCTCTCGTCCATCGTTGCAGCATGGCTTTATATGCCTCTTGTTTTGCTGCATGGGCTTGTTCGCATTGTTCATCGAACCAGCGGTTTCTAGGTGGTGGCGGTTTGAAACCCAGCACCTATGAGGCAGCGTCTCTGACGGCGCTGTGGCAATGCGCCCATTCCTGCTCTATTGTTTGTGCTGCTGTGGGCGGATTTTGAGAGAGCTTGGAGGAGACACGATCGGCAAAGATTCTGGAAGTCTCTTGCGATTGTAGCTTTCCGACGTCAAACTTACGTTGTCCTGCTCGACTCATAAGCATTCTTGATATCCTCATTCGTACCTTGGCTACAACAAGGTAGTGGTCCGAGTCGGTGTTGGCCCCTCGGAAGGTTCGTACGTCGAGAATACAGGATCAGTCTGGTTGTCCCTTGTCGGATGTGGTGTTATGGAGGCTATGCTTTCCTATGATCGACTCAAATATGTCCTCTTTGCCCGGTTTTGCACTATTTTTGTGACGTAGCTGGGGCATTGGGCATATGTTCTGTCTAGGAGATCGTAGAATTCTTCTTTGAGCCGATCGTCCTTTTCTTTCGTTGGGGCGTGTGCGCATATTAAGCTAATGTTTCCAAATTTAGCTTTGATGCGGATTGTTATGAGGCGTTCGCTTATATCTCGGAGACTAAAGACTTTTTTTCAGAGTCTTCCTCGAATAACGAATCCGCACCCGAATAGGCACTGTTTGTTCTCCTTGTAACAGTTCCCGTAGTAGATGTCGCAGTTTTTCATCTTTCTCTTGCCTGGTCCATCCCATCGCACTTCTTGAAGTGCGATTATGTCTGCTTCATAGCAATTGAGGGTTTGCTCCAATTGATCGCCTGCACCCGGTCTGTTAAGGAACCTCACATTCCAGGTGCAGACTCTCAAGTCCGTTAGTCGCTTGCAGGGGTTGTCAGCTTTGTATCCGTCTGTATCCGAGGCTTGTTGTCGTTTCGGAACAAGTAGGTTTTTACGTGATAGGGATGTTAACCCTAAGCACAACCCCCAACCAGGATGGCCTGGTTCTTATTTCCCCAGGAGCAAGGGGCTGCACACATCTGTTCACTACCTGGCGGGTGCCAGGGTAGCTATCCAGGGGGGGCCACGCGGAGGCTTTGTGTCAACTTGGATTGAACAGGGACAGAGATCGAAGCCAAGTTAAACGCGATCAACTTCTTTGCTCTGTTTGCTCGCTCCCTCCCCCTTAAGTGAGCTAGCTAGCAGAGATAAAAATAGTTCAACTCCATCGCTTCATCAGAGGCACTGATTGGTTTTCAGGTAGCGAATCTAAGTAATATGTTCCATGTGGTATCACAATGGGCCGATTTCGGCCTACGTGGGGCGTATGCCAACCACTACAAACTAACCTAACCTAAGCTTCCCTGGTCCATCCCATTGCATTGCTTTAGAGCAGTTGAGGGTTTGCTCCAATTGATTGCCTGCAACCGGTCTGTTAAGGGACCTCACATGCCAGGTGCAGACTCGCAATCCATTTAGTCGTTTTCATGGGTCGTCAGCTTTGTGTCCGTCCATATCCGAGGCTTGTAATTGCTTCGCAACAATTTATTTTTTCCGTGATAGGGATGTTATACCTAAGCACAATCCCCAATCCGGAGGGCCATGTTCCTTTTTCCCCAGGATGAAGGGTATCGGGTCGCTGCACACATTGGTTCACTACCTGAATGATGCCAGGGCAGCTATCCAGGGGGGGCCATGCGGAGGCTATGTGTCAACTAGAGTTGAACCAGGATAGACATCGAAGCTGGCGTTTGCCAAGTTAAACACGGATCAACTTCTAGGAATATTTGCGTCAAAAAAAAAAAAAACTGATAGAAACCATTGAGCTGCTTTAGAGATCGGAACAATCCTTGATTTGCTGCGTGATGCTGCTCCGATCTCTCCTATCTCAGCAAAGTAATCACTTGGTAGCTATGCTCGCTCTCAAGCATAGTTCTGAGGGTAGAATCTCGATCAATTGTGAAGTCTCACTTTCTTTCTACCTGTAAATTCACACTAGTGACTGTGTCAAGCTTATAGTTTAAGTGATCTTGACAGCCTGAGGTCAGTTGCACATCTTAGGTGACAAAGTCATCAAGGTTTGTCATCCGTTCGGAATAAGGCTTGCCAATTCGAATGAATCCTTCTTAGCTTAGCTATCATATTGTGATAATACAAATTTGCGCTATAAATCTCTACTTACTAAACGCTTTCTTCTTACTATTTACTTTCAGACTGTGAAAAGGAACAAAATATTTTAAAAAAATACAAAAAAAGATCTGAACAATGCGGGCCTAAGAGGAATATTGATTTATCGAAGTAAAGAAGAAAAATAAATAAAAATAAACAAACTCACATAGGAGCCTTAAAAGAGAGAACGTAAAGCGCCTTCACTACAAGAAAAAGTAGAGAGAGAGAGAGAGTGAACACACCTATATATTAGTAGACAGAAAGGGTGAAAAATAATTCTTAGCACTTAAAGAGAACAGGACTAAAAAACAAAATCAACCGAACAACAACAAAATCACACGATTTTTGTGCATATCAACTATAAGGAATAATTCTAAGTAAACTTCACAAACTCTCACAATTTGACTTAAGTCTTTCTGTTTTTCGTTCGTTCACCGGAAGCAGCATTTAGGAAGAGACAACAAATTAACTACAACTGAGAAAAGAGAGAGAGAGAGAGAGAACAAGTCGAGAAAGCAATTTTAATGTATATTAGTAATAATAGTGGCATGGCTACCTTGCTACAACAGAAGAATTGCATGAAAACCCTTACAAATGGCGGTGTGTCCAGCTCAACTAATGGCAATAATTCATCGGCTGGTGTGTCAGCTGCAACTGCCGCTACTGGAACCGGAACAGCAATTCACGCAAATGGTGCCACCAATACCTTAGTCACACATAATCATCATTTACATCATCACCATTCGGGCGTTGGGAATACAGGACAGCAAAGTCGTATATTAAAGCCACATGAAATGGTCAGCATACCGATTGGTAGTCTAGTTACTGCAATCGGTACCGGTACGACCGGGAACGGTGTAAGTAGTGCAACAACACAGGGTGCTTTCGTAGTGACTGGATATCAAACTACAACTACTCTTCACAACAATCACCATAGTCAATCGCTGAACGATTTACATTCATTTAGCAGCAGTAGTCATCATCACAATAATACAATGTTTAGCCATAATAATCAGCAACAGCAATACAATGCCGCCGCGGCAACAACAACAACAACTGCATCGGGAACAACTCCGACTAGATATTTCTCACAATTTGGCAACGATCATTTGAACAACAGTCTCTATTCGTCCGCATCGACTACAACATCGTCGTGTGGCACAAATACTGCCAACAGAATGGTTGTAACTTCCACCAATCATATGACCTCTTCACCTGCCCTAAATCATAATTTAAATGCCCACACGATTGTCAAACAAGAGCCAATGCCACCGAGCTCTAGTGCCAACAATCATCAAATTGGTCAACATCGTCAGAATCTGCAACACCTGCAACAACAGCATCATTCTATTAAAACCGAATCGACCGAGTCATCTGTTGATCGAGTCAATGGTGGCGGTTGTAAACAGTCACAGAACACATTACAAAATGGTACTGTTGTTGCTACCTCAACAACTGAAACAATTACAGCAGCGGCAGAGGAACAAGAACCGGAGCCCGAAATCGATATAGTGATCAATAATGTCGTGTGTTCGTTTAGCGTGCGATGTCATTTGAATTTACGCGACATTGCGTTACATGGTTTCAATGTAGAATTCCGACGCGAAAACGGCATGGTCACTATGAAATTGAGACGTCCATATACAACGGCTTCCATCTGGTCGTCCGGTCGTATAACATGTACAGGTGCTACATCCGAGGATCAGGTATGCATAAGCGAATTGTTATAAATACCTAGTATGTTCCATTCATTGTTGTAATTTTGTTGATTTTCAGGCTAAGATAGCGGCTCGCCGATATGCTCGCTGCCTTCAGAAATTAGGATTTCGAGTGCGTTTTCATAATTTCCGTGTTGTAAACGTCTTGGGCACGTGTAGCATGCCATGGGCCATTAAGATTGTCAACTTTTCGGAAAGGTACAAAAAGGAAGCTAGCTACGAGCCAGAGTTGCATCCCGGCGTAACATACAAACTGCGGCATCCCAAAGCCACATTAAAAATCTTCTCCACCGGGAGTATAACTGTTACCGGTAAGTTCGACTAGCGAATTAACAACACTGCTGACGTGACTACGCACTTAACATGTTTTGCTTTTTGACGTTATTAACGTGATCCCAATTAATTTGTCGAATGCTTCGTGTCTATTAAACGACATCGAACTGACGTAGTCGGCGCACTCTAATTCCAAGCCACTTACGTTTATAGATAGTCATTAAATGGCTACATACATGCAATACTGATCTAGAATCACACTTGAACGCTTTGCGTTGTTTTTCGTTTTTTTTGATATTCTTCGTTTGAATATGAAACGCGATTCGATTGGATATTTGTTTGTTTGTGGCTCAGTAACTAGCCTACTGATTGACATAAGATAATTCTATGTATATCGACTACAGGAGACCGTCAGATTGTTTACATTAAGCCGTCAAGTATGTGTTTTTTATTTACTCGATTTTTTTTTTTTCTTCTAATTTTCAGCTGCCAGTGTGGCTAATGTGCAAGCTGCCATAGAACACATTTTTCCTTTAGTATACGAGTTCCGTAAGAAACGCACCCCCGAAGAAATGGAACAACTGAGACTTAAGCAACAGCAACACATTATTGATCTCGATGAAACCGAAGTACATTCCTCGCTATTAGCCAAACGGAAACGACGAAAATTAAATGAGCACGGTGGCGAGGCTGACGATATTGACGATCCCGAAATGCCCGATGCAAAATTGATAGCATCCACTGCGACCGGTGCTGGTGCTGTTGCTACCGATGATATTATCATGGTCTCAGAAGAATTCGATGATCCGAACGATTTAATCGAAGGACCCGAAGACGAGGATAATTATGTATTGTAAGCGTCGATCGATCGCGCCCCCGCCCGCCCCTACAACAAACCGCTTGTCAGAGGCTTGCACATTCATCACCAATCTTCCTTACTCACTAGTTATATATGTATTTAAACAAAAACCGAAACAAACAAGCAATTACAACATACCAAACTAAATAAATAAATTTAAATTAAAGAAAAAACAAAACCCCACGCAGCGGATATGCGAGAATATCCGCGATTCGGAATCGATTCTTATGAGAAGCAATAGAGAGAGAGAGAGAGAGGAATTTTCGAAATGACGTGTCACAACAAACCAATCATCGTTTCTTGAGATATCTTGAAACCTAACTACAATATTTATGCATACATATGACCGATGGACTCTTGGGGGGTTTACTACATACGTGAAAGAAGATGTCCTCATAGCCGATGAATCAATAAAGCAAATATATCAACAACTCAACAACATACCATACATAAGACATGGCGAAAAGAAACATCGATTTCGAAGGCAACATTTTGTTAATATCGTAGAGCATACACTATTTATAGACTAAGGTAAGTACGTTTAGTCTCTCTTCTAACCCCATTTTTATTTTATTTTTTTGTTTTTGAGATATTTCAAAAACTTTATTATCGGCTCGAAGTATGTACAATCAAAACATTTATGAATGGAACTCGACTTCGTTCATAAAGCCACCGTGGGTACGTTTGCAGCGGTCGATTCGTTGGACCCAATTTTCCATTACTCGGCCAAACATTTCGGCCGAAACGAGCGCTTTTTCGCGTTCAGCGTTGGCTCTGCGCTCTTCCAACGTCGTCGGCTTGTTGGCATAAACCAATGACTTAACGTAGCCCCCCAGAAAATAGTCTTACTTACTTACTTACTTTGATGGCGCTACAGTTCGGGGTGAACCAGGGCCTCAACCAACAAGCCTCTCCAGCCGGCCCGATCTTCGGCCAGCCGCTTCCAGTGCCGCACGCCCAGTTGGTTGAGGTCCCCTTCCACCTGTGCGCGCCCCCTTAAATGCGGTCGTCCTCTGCTGCGTCGTCCCTCGGGGTTGGAGTCGAAGACTCTTCGGGCCGGAGCGTTGATGTCCATTCGCTCTACATGGCCTAGCCATCTTAGACGTTGGATCCGAAGACGTCTAACCAGGCCGATGTCGCTGTACAGCCCGTACAGTTCTTGGTTGAATCTCCTCCTCCATTCTCCGTTTACACAAACGGGACCAAAGATTGCACGCAGAATTTTCCTCTCGAAACGTCCAAGAGCATCTTCATTCGCTTTTGACAACATTCAAGCCTCAGCGCCGTAGAGGAGGACCGGGATGATTAAGGTTTTGTAGAGGGAAACCTTAGTTTTTCGAGAGAGGGCTCTACTACTCAATTGCCTCTTGAGCCCGAAGAAGCTGCGATTGGCAAGAGTTATTCTGCGTTTTATCTCAGCGCTGGTGTCGTTGCTGCTTGTCACTATCGAGCCAAGGTAGACGAAGTCCTTGACTACTTCAAAAATATAGCTGCCGAAGGTGACGTTCTGACCAAGACGTCGGTGTTGTGCGTCTTTCTTGGATGACAGCATATATTTGGTCTTGTCCCCATTTACCCTTAGACCCACTTTCGCCGCTTCTGCTTCAATGCTTGTGAACGCCTCATTGACATCTCGCTTTGTTCGTCCAATAACGTCAATGAAGTATATCGTACCTCTTGTATTGGCCGCAGAGTCCCGCACGATATTTTCAAGAATAATGTTGAAAAAATCACATGACAGTGTCGACCTGTCTAAAACCAGCTGTACTCCTGCATGGTAGTACAGCTTTATACTAGTACTTACTTACTTACTTATCAGGCCTGCGATCCATGGAGGATCTGAGCCTGAGCTTTAGCTGCCTTCCATCCTTGACGGTCCCGGGCACGCTGCTTCCAGTTGTCAAGACCAAGATGTCTTACATCCGCGATTACTTGGTCTTTATACCGGAGGTTCGGTCTTCCTCTTCTTCTCGAACCAGGAGGCTCGGAGTCGAAGACCCTCTTAGCTGGAGCGTTGATGTCCATGCGCTCGATGTGGCCGAGCCAGTGTAGTCGACGGATCCTTGCCTTCCGGACTACATCCACATCTTGGTACAGCTCGTAGAGTTCGCGGTTGTGTCTTCTTCTCCATTCACCTTCCTCACAGACAGGACCAAATATCCGGCGCAGAATTTTTCTTTCGAAAGAACCCAAAATCAGCTCCGCTGTCCTGCTTATCGTCCAGCTTTCGGCTCCGTACAGCAAGACTGGCAGAATGAGCGTTTTGTAAAGCATGACTTTGGTCCTTCGAGTGAGGAGTTTTGACCCCAGTTGTTTGGACAAGCCGAAGTAGCAGCGGTTGCCAAGGGCGATTCTACGCCGGATCTCCACTGTGGTGTCATTTGTGGAATTTACGTTTGCCCCGAGGTAGACAAACTCCTTAACTACCTCGAAATTGTAGCTGTCAATTGTTATGTTTTGTCCCAGGTGGTGAGCGACGGATTGGTTTTTGCTTGACAGCATGTATTTCGTTTTGTCCTCATTGATCTTAAGGCCAATTCGTTTCGCCTGTTCTTCAATCGCCGTGAATGCTTCCACAATGCCACGGCGAGAACACGCGATGATGTCGATATCATCCGCGTATCCTAGCAGCTGGATGGACTTGTAAAAGATAGTGCCTTCCCTGTTGACGCCTGCCCGTCGCACTATCTGCTCCAGCACCAGGTTGAAGAAGTCACATGACAGCGCATCTCCTTGCCGAAATCCGGTGCATGTTTCGAATGGTTCCGAGGTCCTAGAACCGAGTTGCACGGTGCATCGCGTGTTTTTTAGCGTGGCGCGACACAACTGGATCAGTTTTACCGGGATCCCGAATTCGGCCATCGCCCCAAACAGTGCTTCACGATGAATGCTGTCGTATGCGGCTTTGAAATCGATGAAAAGATGGTGTGTATCGATTTGAAACTCGTTGGTCTTTTCCAGGATTTGTCGAAGTGTGAAAATTTGGTCTATAGTTGATTTGCCGGGCCGGAAGCCGCACTGGTAGCTGCCGATTAGTGCGGTGCAAAATGGTTTTAGACGTTCACACAATACGCTGGACAGGATCTTGTATGCGACATTGAGCGGGGATATACCTCTATAGTTCTTGCAAGAGGTAGGATCGCCTTTTTTGTGGATGGGGCATATAGAGCTGGTATTCCAGTCGTCGGGCATGCTCTCATCTTCCCAAATTCTGCAGATGATCTGGTGCATGCTCCCTACCAGAACATCGCCGCCAGCCTTGAAGAGCTCTGATGGCAAGCCATCTGAGCCTGCGGCCTTGTTGTTCTTCAGCTTCTGAATAGCTGTGCCGACTTCTTCTATGCTGGGTGGGAGGACTACTTCAGCGGCTGGAGTTGGGATTTCCTCGGTCCCTACCACTCTCTCTTGGTCATGCTCGTTAAGCAGCTGCTGGAAGTGCTGCTTAAATACATCCACTATTCCCTGCGGGTCGGTGACAAGATTACCCTCCCAGTTTCGAAGAGCCAGGGTGCCCTTTTTGAAGCCTCCTGCAAGGCCTTTGGCTTTCTTGTAAAAGGCTCGTATTTTCTGTTTATCTCGAGACTCCTCGATATCCTTGAGCTGGGAGGCTGCGAAGATTCTTTTCTTTTGTCGCAGTAGTTTCTTCTCCTCCCTTCTTCTGGCTCGGTACTCTTCTCGCGCTGCCCTGGTTTTCCTCTGCAGCGCCTTTTGGTACGCCTCGTCGGTTGCTGTCTTTTTCTGCTCACACTCGCCATCATACCACGGGTTTCTTGTCGGGGGTGGTAGGTATCCTAAGGTGGTTTCGGCTACTTCCTGAATGGCTGAGCGGCAATGCAGCCACATATTATTGGCATTTGTGTTCGACGTAGGCATACCGTAGAGTCTTTCGCTCAGCTGCTCCCTGTAGACTCTGGCAACCTCCGGTGTGCTCAGGCGCCCAATGTCGAACCTCCTCCTGATGGGCTGGTGCAGCTTTCTGACATTGGACAGTCGAGCTCTGAATCTTGCTGCTACGAGGAAGTGGTCAGAGTCGACATTTGCCCCTCTGAATGTTCGCACATCCAGGATGTTTGACGCGTGCCTTGCGTCAATGAGCACATGGTCGATTTGGTTGGCGGTTCGACCGTCCGGAGATCGCCAGGTTGCTGTGTGGATTCGCTTGCGAGGGAATCTTGTGCTACTTATCACCGCATTACGAGCTGTCGCAAAGTCAGCGAGTCGGAAGCCGTTATCTGTTGTTGTATCGTGGAGGCTGTGCTTTCCGATCACTCCGCCAAGGGTGTTTTCCTTTCCGATTTTGGCGTTGAAGTCCCCGAGCACGATTTTTACATCGTACTCCGGACAAGCTCCGTAGGCGTTGTCCAGGAGGTCATAGAAGTCCTCCTTGATAGGGTCTTCAGCCTCTTCGGTAGGGGCGTGTGCACATATAAGGCTGATGTTATAAAATCTGCCTCTGATGCGGATCACAGCCAGGCGATCACTTATAGGTTTAAAGTCGATGACCTTCGACCTTAACCGCTTTCCCACGACAAATCCGCATCCCAGTAAGTGCAACCTTTTGTGACAGCTGTAATAAATGTCGCAATTTTTCTTCCTAATCATACCGTTTCCTATCCAGCGTATTTCCTGGACCGCAGTAATATCCGGATATTACTGCGGTCCAGGAAATACGCTGGATAGGAAACGGTATGATTAGGAAGAAAAATTGCGACATTTATTACAGCTGTCACAAAAGGTTGCACTTACTGGGATGCGGATTTGTCGTGGGAAAACGGTTAAGGTCGAAGGTCATCGACTTTAAACCTATAAGTGATCGCCTGGCTGTGATCCGCATCAGAGGCAGATTTTATAACATCAGCCTTATATGTGCACACGCCCCTACCGAAGAGGCTGAAGACCCTATCAAGGAGGACTTCTATGACCTCCTGGACAACGCCTACGGAGCTTGTCCGGAGTACGATGTAAAAATCGTGCTCGGGGACTTCAACGCCAAAATCGGAAAGGAAAACACCCTTGGCGGAGTGATCGGAAAGCACAGCCTCCACGATACAACAACAGATAACGGCTTCCGACTCGCTGACTTTGCGACAGCTCGTAATGCGGTGATAAGTAGCACAAGATTCCCTCGCAAGCGAATCCACACAGCAACCTGGCGATCTCCGGACGGTCGAACCGCCAACCAAATCGACCATGTGCTCATTGACGCAAGGCACGCGTCAAACATCCTGGATGTGCGAACATTCAGAGGGGCAAATGTCGACTCTGACCACTTCCTCGTAGCAGCAAGATTCAGAGCTCGACTGTCCAATGTCAGAAAGCTGCACCAGCCCATCAGGAGGAGGTTCGACATTGGGCGCCTGAGCACACCGGAGGTTGCCAGAGTCTACAGGGAGCAGCTGAGCGAAAGACTCTACGGTATGCCTACGTCGAACACAAATGCCAATAATATGTGGCTGCATTGCCGCTCAGCCATTCAGGAAGTAGCCGAAACCACCTTAGGATACCTACCACCCCCGACAAGAAACCCGTGGTATGATGGCGAGTGTGAGCAGAAAAAGACAGCAACCGACGAGGCGTACCAAAAGGCGCTGCAGAGGAAAACCAGGGCAGCGCGAGAAGAGTACCGAGCCAGAAGAAGGGAGGAGAAGAAACTACTGCGACAAAAGAAAAGAATCTTCGCAGCCTCCCAGCTCAAGGATATCGAGGAGTCTCGAGATAAACAGAAAATACGAGCCTTTTACAAGAAAGCCAAAGGCCTTGCAGGAGGCTTCAAAAAGGGCACCCTGGCTCTTCGAAACTGGGAGGGTAATCTTGTCACCGACCCGCAGGGAATAGTGGATGTATTTAAGCAGCACTTCCAGCAGCTGCTTAACGAGCATGACCAAGAGAGAGTGGTAGGGACCGAGGAAATCCCAACTCCAGCCGCTGAAGTAGTCCTCCCACCCAGCATAGAAGAAGTCGGCACAGCTATTCAGAAGCTGAAGAACAACAAGGCCGCAGGCTCAGATGGCTTGCCATCAGAGCTCTTCAAGGCTGGCGGCGATGTTCTGGTAGGGAGCATGCACCAGATCATCTGCAGAATTTGGGAAGATGAGAGCATGCCCGACGACTGGAATACCAGCTCTATATGCCCCATCCACAAAAAAGGCGATCCTACCTCTTGCAAGAACTATAGAGGTATATCCCCGCTCAATGTCGCATACAAGATCCTGTCCAGCGTATTGTGTGAACGTCTAAAACCATTTTGCACCGCACTAATCGGCAGCTACCAGTGCGGCTTCCGGCCCGGCAAATCAACTATAGACCAAATTTTCACACTTCGACAAATCCTGGAAAAGACCAACGAGTTTCAAATCGATACACACCATCTTTTCATCGATTTCAAAGCCGCATACGACAGCATTCATCGTGAAGCACTGTTTGGGGCGATGGCCGAATTCGGGATCCCGGTAAAACTGATCCAGTTGTGTCGCGCCACGCTAAAAAACACGCGATGCACCGTGCAACTCGGTTCTAGGACCTCGGAACCATTCGAAACATGCACCGGATTTCGGCAAGGAGATGCGCTGTCATGTGACTTCTTCAACCTGGTGCTGGAGCAGATAGTGCGACGGGCAGGCGTCAACAGGGAAGGCACTATCTTTTACAAGTCCATCCAGCTGCTAGGATACGCGGATGATATCGACATCATCGCGTGTTCTCGCCGTGGCATTGTGGAAGCATTCACGGCGATTGAAGAACAGGCGAAACGAATTGGCCTTAAGATCAATGAGGACAAAACGAAATACATGCTGTCAAGCAAAAACCAATCCGTCGCTCACCACCTGGGACAAAACATAACAATTGACAGCTACAATTTCGAGGTAGTTAAGGAGTTTGTCTACCTCGGGGCAAACGTAAATTCCACAAATGACACCACAGTGGAGATCCGGCGTAGAATCGCCCTTGGCAACCGCTGCTACTTCGGCTTGTCCAAACAACTGGGGTCAAAACTCCTCACTCGAAGGACCAAAGTCATGCTTTACAAAACGCTCATTCTGCCAGTCTTGCTGTACGGAGCCGAAAGCTGGACGATAAGCAGGACAGCGGAGCTGATTTTGGGTTCTTTCGAAAGAAAAATTCTGCGCCGGATATTTGGTCCTGTCTGTGAGGAAGGTGAATGGAGAAGAAGACACAACCGCGAACTCTACGAGCTGTACCAAGATGTGGATGTAGTCCGGAAGGCAAGGATCCGTCGACTACACTGGCTCGGCCACATCGAGCGCATGGACATCAACGCTCCAGCTAAGAGGGTCTTCGACTCCGAGCCTCCTGGTTCGAGAAGAAGAGGAAGACCGAACCTCCGGTATAAAGACCAAGTAATCGCGGATGTAAGACATCTTGGTCTTGACAACTGGAAGCAGCGTGCCCGGGACCGTCAAGGATGGAAGGCAGCTATAGCTCAGGCTCAGATCCTCCATGGATCGCAGGCCTGATAAGTAAGTAAGTAAGCAGTAATATCCGCCTTGTACTGCGTGAGGACTCCTTCTAGTTTATGAGCAGCTCCGGGAGTGTACAGGGTTCTGACATTCCAGGAGCATACTCGCAAATCGTGTTCCTTTTTCGTGCGTTGTCGTCGTCGAGTATCCGTCCGTGTATCCGAGGCATCTTGCTCATTCATAACTTGGGTTTTTTTTACGTGGGCGGATTGTTAGCCCGCCGCACAACCGCCATTCTGGTCGGGGTTTTTTTTCGCTGCATACGTTTGTTCACCTCCCAACGGTTGTTGAAGAGGCTATCCAGAGGGCGCCGCGAGGAGGCCGTATGTCAACTTGACCCGGGCATTTAAACAGGGATCGTTGCTGGCATCTCGCCAGGTTGAGAGCAATCAACAACTTTACCCTGTATGTCCGAGCCCATGCCCTCCACAGCTTTATACTAGACTCGTCACAAAACACAACATCGTTCCAATACTCTACCGGAAGACAAATGTGCTTTGTTGCAAAATTGACGCTTCTGCAAATATTCAACGGTGAGAGTAAGGCTGCGCGCACAGTGGTGCGAGATGCGATGCGAGATGCGCACAGTGAAAGCTGCTCTCTACTCTTCTGTTGCGATGTATTCATCATCAGGCGAAGAATTTTTAAATGAAAGTTTATATTTGTCGGGTTTTCCAATAAGGACTTGACAACTTTTTTTTTAAATAAAACGCGAACTGTTTGAGACATTTCAAGAACTTTACTATCGGCTTGAAGTTCAGTCAACACGTTTATGAATGGAACTCGACTCCGTCCATATGGCCACCGCGGGCACGTTTGCAGCGGTCGATTTGTTGGACCCAATTTTCGATGGCTGGGCCACACATTGGCTCTGAGCTCTTCCAACGTCGTCGGCTTGTTGGCATAAACCAATGACTTAACGCAGCCCCAAAGAAAATAGTCTATAGGCGTTAAATCGCACGAACGAGGCGGCCACTCGACTGGCCCATTTCTTGAGATAACACGCTCATCAATTGTAACGTGTGCTGTGTGGCACCATCCTGTTGAAACCACATGTCGTCCAAGTCCATATCTTCCAATTCGGGCCAAAAATAATCGGCAATCATGGCGCGATAACGCTGGCTTTTCACAGTAAGTGACGATCCTTATCTTCGACGAAAAAATATGGCCCAATAACGTTGCCGGCATGCAAACTGCACCAAACAGTTATTTTTTGTGGATGAAGTGGTGACTCATGAAGCACATGTGGATTTTCACCCGAACAATAGCGCATATTTTGCTTATTGGCGAACCCATCGAGCCAAAAGTGACCTTCGTCACTGAAGATGTTTTTGCGATGAACATCTTCTCCAATCGGAGAACGTACGTCGCTTCAAATGGTTCATCGGCTTCAATTCTTGAGTAAGCTTCATCCTTACGCAAAATACGCGTTAATTCTTGAGAACGCTGTGCAATTGATTGATTTGGATCGTTTGCTACGGACGCCCGAACGGCAGCAATATTTTCGACACTTCGACCAACATGTTGTCTCGCTGACACGGCAATATCACACAACGAATATGTAGACTCCAATTTTTGCACTAGACTTGTTATTGCCTGTCTAGTAGGGCGAGAATTACGACCGAAAATTGGAGTTAACGCTCTTAAAGTTCCGGTCACCGACTCCGAATTTGGGTAGAAATTTTTTATAATTTGCAGACGTTGCTCGTTCGTGTACTTTACCGTGATGAAAATGTTGACTTTACTGAATAAACTAACAATGACAATTCGATGATTAGTGAAAGGGTACGTTCACAAATTGAATTCAAAGTTGTCAATTTCCTATTGGAAAACCCTTTGTATATCCACAGTTAAGGAACGATGAAAGGAAATTCTTGGAATGCACAAGAATGTCGTTCAAAATATTTGACCCCATTTTGAAAAAATTTAACTGTATTAAGAAACTGGACCAATTTTTCTTTTAAACAAATGAAATTGCATCAGAACAACAACAACAATGGATACTACTCGCACAGAATCGCTTGAAAAAGTGATCAGAAGAGTTTTGTGCGAGAAGCTTGCGAGAGGTTTGCGATAAGCTTGCGAGAATCGCATCGAAAATCGCTTCACTGTGTGCGTAGCCTAATGGTTTTTTTCTAGCAACTCTTGATGTGTACTTGTGCTTGAGTATAGTTTTTCTAACTGTCCCATGAGACACTTGGACTCCGTAACCGTTTCTTAAGTCCGTGGCTAATATTCTGATGCTGGTATGAGGGTTTTTTTCAATACGTCCTATCATTTTTCTTTCGTCCCTGCTTGTTAGTTTATTTTTGGCCTGCCTGTTGACTGGTTCAGATCTAGTCCGCCTTCTTTTTCAGCACGGCTTATAACGTTGTACACAGTTCTTAATTTTATACAAAACATTTCAGCCAATTCCCTAGCGGATTTTCCTTTGTGGTCGTTATATTACACCAATTGTATTACATCATCACTTAACCGTTTGCCTCGCATATTCAAGATTACTTTTTTTAAATTTTCTGGACCCTATGAAATCGTTAATGACTAACAAACTGACACACAACTCCAAAACGCAATGAAATTACCGCTAATGTGTATTATTAAAAAAACTTCTCGAACTCTATGCACTTTTGCAAAGAATTATTTGACAGTGAAGAAACAGCATTGGATATGTTTTGTTAAATTTCTGCTGGTTTTTGGGTTACATTTGCCTTTTTTTAGGGTTCCGTACCCAAAGGTAAAACGGAACCCTATTACTAAGACTTCGCTGTCCGTCCGTCCGTCTGTCACCAGGCTGTATCTCATGAACCGTGATAGTTAGGCAGTTGAAATTTTCACAGATGATGTATTTCTGTTGCCGCTACCACGACAAAATGAATATTTAAGGGGGGCTCCCATACAACAGACATGATTTTCATTCAAAAAATCCCCTTGGTCACATACTGAACTAAGGTTAGTCGACAATATGTTTGTGTCTTTGATGAATTAATCCTAGCTGCAAACCTTTTCCCCATATTTATTGTTATTCACCTTTTCACATCGTTGCTGTCAAGTAAGATAATTGATTTGAATTCAATGGACACTTTGATGATCAACTACATATATCTCATCATGAAGATTTTTGATTATCAAAGTAATATGCCGATAACCTGTCTGCAACCAAGATCTGTTATCATACGAAAAATGTGATGTAATGTGATGATTGATGAGGTAACATACATACATAGTCTCTTTCATATTTATATATACAGATGGTACGGAACCCTTCGTGCGCGAGTCCGACTCGCACTTGGCCGGTTTTTTTTCTACATTACGGCAAAGAGTTTATATGAAAATGGGTTAGTTTTAAAAAAAAAATAGCTCATTTGCTGTCTTCTTAGTAAATATATGCTTTTAAATCAGTTTTTTTCTATATTTACGTTTTGCAAACATTTTCTTGACAAACTGTATGTGATTAACGGCGTCCACACCATACGATTTGTCTATACGATTTTTTTGACAATCAAAAGTACGTAGCGTTCACACTATACTGCAAGTTTGATAGATTTCATTTGTGAGAGAGAATTTGTGTCGTGAATATCGTTACCCCTGTTTTTTTTTTTTTTTAAATATACATCCGAGTTGTTACAAAATGGGGAGAATGAAGGGCATGCCTGTCGTAAGAGGCGAGGCGCTGGAGTACTGCCTTGCTCCAAAGTTGGGAGTTTTTCTAGGGTGAGGTGCTAGACCTCGAGCTTTGCGGGACTCATCTGGAAGTGACCTTGCGATTGCGAAGCTCCACCGGTAGCTATAATCTGGTACCACGAGAAACAGGAGCCCCGCAACTGGCGGTCGGTATCTCGGTGCCTGGCGTCGGTCCCGGCAGCTCCCAAGTGGAAGTATCGTGGTGGCGTGTAGTAGAAAATATTTTTGGAATTATAACCACAAGATTTAGAGTTTTGCTGACCACTACCAATTTAAGCCAGCTACATACATAGAGAGCACCGTGGCGCAGTGGGTAGTGTGTTGGCCTCTGACGCCGATGACACGGGATCGGATCCCGACACAGCCATGTCATCGAACGTGTTTTTCACGGTGTTTTTCCTCAGCGGGGTTCTGACAAAATCCCCTGTAGTAAAATTGTCATGAAAAGCTTCTCGAAATTCGCCGTTCGGAACCGGCAATAAAACTGTAGGTCCCTTTCACCTATGGGAAAATGAAATCACACACAACATGGGTGATTGAGAGAAGCTCGGCTCAGGTTCTTCATGGACTGTAACGCCAACATACATACATACATATATCCGAAGCTCGGAAGTAGACACCAATCCCGCCAACAATAGTCTATTATTACATCTACAAGCTTGGAAATGCCATAACTTGTTACTATATTCGTCGTCATATCGCCTTTGTCCGCTGATGTTCACCCTTCGAAATCACAAAGTGAAAAACGTATGGAAGTATAATTTCTGACCTTTACACATACACGGGCACCCACACAAGCAAGGCAAAAAGTCGAAAATTCTGAACTTCATACTACAAATCGTATCGACTTGCAGTATGGAGCGTTCACATTGACGATTGGCAGTACAGACACGAGTCATCAAGCAAATCGTATGGTGTGAACGGCGCTATTGATGAATAAGGGTTGAATGGAACTATGGAACTATTTTCGTTCAATTTACGGAACGAGAGGACATGTTTCCGAGAGAGGACATAGTTCCGTGAACTATACATGTCCGGAACTACCCAACTCTAGACTGGTTGGGGAGTTTCTTGTACAATTTATGTTCGGAGTTTGATGTGTCTCTTTTTCTCTGCAAGTTGTTGATTTGATATTTTGATCTTCTATTTGTGTGTATAGTTTGGTTATTATGTGCGTCGTTATCATTCGTCCTGTGTGACTTGTATTTACGTATGTTTAGAATATAAATTTAAATTAATATTTTTAAACGTATATGAAAACAGCTACATACATATTTGCATGTATGTATATTAACCCTTCAGACCTTTTGAAAATATGTCCCTCTATCTTTCTTTCCAGAATTTGGCGCGCTTTGCTTTTATACAAGTTAATTCAAAAAAACAAAAAACAGAAAAAAAAATATAAAGAAGCGAAGTACGAGAACAAAACCACCGTCAGCGTAAATAATTTAATTCGAAACAAATTATTTATGAACTTATATAAGATGTTTTTTTTTTCTTTAATTGTTTAACCTTATTATGATCGATAATTGTCGTTTATTTACTTTTACACTTATCTGGTCACACATAAACCAATAGCTCCATTATTATTATTTTTTTTTTTTTTTTTTTTTTTGTTTCTAATTTAATACGAGCGAACAAGAAGAGAAGCACTATATATAGCGATATATGTATATTTAAATAAATTGCAACAATAATAAATTCAAAATAGTACTTGGATATAAGGTAACTGTTCTTTTTTTGTTTTTGTGTTTGCCTGCGATTCGAACAAAAGACAAAAAACAATGCAAGCATCATCCTAACAAAAAATAAAGTGGAATAAGTGGACAAGAAAAAATAAGAAAAAAACTATTTATGTTTATTGTTCCTAATTTTATTTAATTTTTTTTTTAACAATACATGGTACAGTACGCCCTCGGTAAAAACAACCGATGAAAACACTGCACAACACAAAAAAAAAAAAGTTGAACGTTTCCTTTACTTCATGAGTAAATTCTTAAAGCGCCCACAGACCTCAGACTTGTGTGCAAACATGTGTATCGACACCGGTGTGTGATTCCGCCACACACGTCACACCGATAGAGACACCGACACCAAAAATCAAAGACTTTTGATTTTTACTCGCTCCGTGTCTGACACCAAAAATGGTGTGTGCACCAGCCCACAGACAGCACACATGTTCGCACACCGACTCATGTGTGCACACAAGTGTGAGGTCTGTGGGCCCTTTTACTAATTTTGGGTTAAGAAAAACGAATATGACAAAGAAAAACATTTATTAGCTCCACATCTTTTGATATGTAAATGATGAAAGTGATTGTTTCTAGGAAATTGGTAAATATGAATTACATATGCTAACAACATTTAAAGTGTGATTGCACTATCATTAATGATATTTAAATTCAGAATTCTTCAAAGAACACTTGCCAGGTGTTTAGATCTACGAAGAATCAACTGATTCCCTTGATCGCGATCCTTTAGCTTTCCCCTTGTAAGTGACCTCTCGAGCATCTCTATATTTAAACCAGCAGTAATCTGCAAGCATTGCTTCATTCCAGCGGCCCTGATATCTTCGTTCCATCACAGAAATATCTTGATGGGACCGTTCTCCATGCTCATCACTGACATCTCTGCAATTATGTGGGAAAAAATCAAGATGGGAGTGGAGAAAATGGATTTTTAGGGACATATTGCAGCTGAGTTGGTGTAGTGGTTATGTTGGTTCGGTAACCAATTGAGGGTAGTTATCATCTCTTTTTTTCCCTAAAAATCCATGTATAATGCCCGTATCACCGTTCGCGGGTCGAACGTTCGCCAGTCGTCGAACTCCCAGGCGAACTAAACTGATAGTGGTATCACGGTTCGCGAATCTCTTCATTCGCCTGAAATTGACCCAAATTTACTCGCTGACAATTGATTGACTGTCAATTCACTGGTTAGCGGCGTTCACACCATATATAAACACATAGAGATGGCAATCTGATGGCTTTGACAGCTAGCCCCTACAAACGCGTTTCGGTTTGACGGCGTCTTGACTATGTCATTCTGCCTTGTTCCGACCTGGTACCGACGTCTTGACTCTACACATCGACGTCTTGAGACTATTATTGTGTTAGTCAAAAGCGTCGTTTTTAAACGGAGAATAACACGCATAGTATCGGTGTAATAAAAACAAAAAACACCAACCCCTGCCGGGTTCGCAGGGCAGACGTTCGAAAGTTTTCCATCTTGTTCATTTATCTATGATTCACACTGTACGATTGACTAGGTGACTTGTTTATCCCTGGTTTGAACTGCCAATCGTCAATCTGAACGCCCCATACTGCAAGTTGATACGATTTGTAGTAAAAAATTTGTTGAAAATGAGAAAATAAACGCCAACGCCTATTACTTACATTTTCATATTTTCTGTCATTGCTACAAATGTTTCTTTTGAATGTAGCAAACGTTCGCCTCCCAGCCACCAACTTTTTGTGTTCGACTAAGTTTGACATAAGAAACAGCAATCCAGTCGACCGTTCCCCAACGGTGATACGGTGAAATCGCAGTTCGCCGAAATTGTGACATTTGAGTCGAATGCCATCTGCGCGACTCGCGAACGGTGATACGAATTTGTGTGACTCGACTCATTTTTCGTTCGACTCGCGAACGGTGATACGGGCATAACTCCTTTGAGAGCTTCCCCAGCTTCATTCTCTTTCCCTTCCAAAACTAAATCGAAGGCAATGTCCTTTACAAGCTGACGTATTTGTGGCCCAACAAAGATGCCTTCCTTGACCTTTGCATCACTTAATTTAGGAAATTTGTCCCTTAAGTATTTAAAAGCCTGGCCTTCTCGGTTGAGGGTTTTGACGGAATTCTTTATCAAGCCCAGCTTGATATGTAAGGGTGGTAGAAGAACATTTTTTGGATCTACGAGTGGCTCGGCAATTACGTTTTTCTCCATTGGAGATTCCATTGCCGTAACCTTGAGTATTAGAAACAAAAGAAGGTAAAACGATTAAACGAATAAACAAACATCGATTAAGTACTTTTTATCAATACTTTGTAAGAACAAAAGTTAGCCTAATCGTTTGCCCTTCAATCGGTTTCTTTGTTAAGTCATCACCTGCGCCGCTTGCGAAATTAGTCTTTCAGATGGAATCGATGTTCCCACCCTCGTTAAGTATTTTCAGGCAATTTTATACAATTTTGGAAACTGGGTTTTATAATTTTTCCAAAATTCCAACGGATTTTCGTTCAGTTTTCCGACAGGTGTTTTCAGATAAACTGAAAGTTCATCAGACAATGTATCTTCCGATTTATTACTTTTCCAATTTCGATGTACTAGCTTGTAATGGTCACTCCATAAGGAAAAAGTACCTTCACTTTTATCGGACTTGTCGGAGTCAGATTCCATATCATCATTTTGCCGTAAATTAATCTTCATTGGCTCTTTGATTTTTGATACAGCATTGCTACAAGCGATTGCATCGTTAAAGTGCATCTTTTAAATCTGGGATCTAATATGTTTGCTTTTTGAAAAAGCTTCTCGACTCACGCCGTTCGAAATCGGGGAATGAATATTTCTAAACCACTGAGCATTGGGGGCGCGTTTACGTGCCGAAAAAGAATATAATTTATAACACTTCTCATTTCCAATAATGTTTGCACCATATAGTATGTACTATTCAAGCGTGTAGGCACGCTTTGTATTAGTTTTATCTCGCTGGAAGTAGCTTGGCGCAATTCATCGCGTAACTTTGTTTAAACCAAGTTACGATTGCCTTAATTTTAGTGACAATGTTTTGCCACTCAGTGCATGCCATTGCGCCCTCAGCAACCAAATTCAAGCAATGAGCGAAACATGGAATGTGTTTCTTCCTACCAAACGCCAATTCTATAGCTTTTACCATATTGGCTGCATTATCGGTGAGAACAGCCGTCACCTTGTCCTTATTTATCTTCCATTCTTCGCAAGTTTTTAGAAGCCTATTCGATGTATCGAATAAAAGAATATCGATTTTTACTCGATGTTGACAAATAAAAAAAAACATCGAATTGATCTCGAGTGTTTTTAAAACATCGAATGATGATCTAATGATTTTGTCGCTTATGACCTTCAAAAGGAGGTCATCCTCCTCATCACACTCACTCTCAGGAGACATCAAAGGCTTCCAGCACTTTTGTAAAGTCGAAGACTTAACCTAACCATGCAGTAGCTTTAAATTGAAAATCTTTATTTTACTCTCCAAATCTGAACCTGGACTTCCGACTAAATGTGCCAAAAGTCCTTTTTTGTAGTAGAGTTTTGTCAAGTTGACATTTTGGTTCATTGGTTAGAGAATAGCGGTGCAGTTTGCTGGCAAACACATGGTGAAAATCTGTCCATCATCACTTATCATCTCCCCGTCTTTTGGGCCTTTTTTGTCTTACCCCTAAACCAAGGGAAAAATATAAAAAAAAGTTGAATTCGATCAAAGCAAGTTAAAAATAATCTCACCTCTGGCACGAATGTTGAATGAAACCAATCCTTAAAAAGTTCGTGTATCATCTACGCATTTTTGTTTGCCTTATAAACGACACGCTTGATTTCGAAATGCCTAAATGTTCTAAGATTTAAAGCTTTTCCTATAACGAACAATATGACTTAATGCGTACCAGACGCATTAGTGTAACAAGAAAAGTGATTCTCTCCTTGCTTACTTTCCTACCAGGAGCAGTTGCTTCTTTAGAACCCACTTAAGCTTAAAAAATAGACCGGACTCTCGTCCGCATTATAAATTTGATCTGGTAACAAGTCAAGCTCTTTAATTTTTGGCTTACTTGACAGTTTATCTCCGCAAATTTTAAGCATTCGGATTCCATTCCGTTTTTTTTTTAATTTGCAAACCAGCCATTGCTGGTATTAAAAGCTTCTGGTTTTTCATTAATTTTATTGTGAAGCATACATGCCTTTTGACTTAAGGATTTCCGTGGAAATGGGTACCGGCTCTTTCCATCCTTGAATACTCACAGGTTTTTTAAAGTTACGCGAATTTCTTAAGCAAATTTTCTCTCTTTTTTATTCTACTAATGCTTGACTTGTTGCACTTGTATGTTTTACAAAGCGATTTAACTGATGCACCGTTACTCAATTTATTTAAAATCTCAGCCTTCTGCTTTACAGACAGCTTGGGAACTTTTTTTACGATAGCCATGATTTCTACAATAGAACTATGCAATTATGAAACGACTGCGAGAAGATTAGCTGAACACTGACAAACTGAAACGCAAATACAATGCACCTACGATCTACATACATATGTATGTACGAATGTAAGCCAATCAGTGGTCAAAATTCTGAGAGAAGTAACTGTAACTGCCAGTTGCAGTAAAACCAAGCACCAAAAAATAGATACAAAGATAAAACGAACTAAAAGATCAAGGATAGAAAGTTGCGTTTACTAAGTCACATTTTTTTTTTTAAAGTTGCAATTACTGAGTCACTAATGGTATAAAATTTGGTGTTGCTTTAACCGCGGTATTGCGTTTATCGAGGGTTGCTTTTACCGAGGGCGTACAGTATACAGTGGCGAGCAAAAATGAGTACATGCTTGTACCTAGTGCACTTATTATTGCATAAGAATGTTAATAATAAAGCAAATTCAAAAACAAAGGTAGATCCTGAATTCGTGTTCAATTCTAACCAAAATGGTATATAAATAAAAAATTGAAAGCAACAATTTCTAAGAAAAAAAAAAAAAACAAATAAAACAAAAACAACTCGGATGTACTCAATTTTGCACTTTAAAGTCACTTTAGGTATAGAGCTTGTTTTCAGTACTTCGTCCATAGCTCGTTATTACTTATAACATTTTGGTTGCGTCTTGGCATACTTTCCAGCAATTTTTCTATAATTTCATTTGGAATACCTTGCCATTCCCGCTATACTCGCTGCCAAAACTCTTCCAGATTAATTGGCGTTGATCGATACTGTCCCAACCGTCTTTTCACAATTGACCACAAATTCTCAATCGGATTAAGGTCGGGACTTTGAGCTGGCCACTCCATCAATTGGAAATATTGTTTGGTAAGCCATTCCTTCATTATTTTGGACGTGTGTTTTGGGTCGCCATGATGAAATATGACTTACTTTTCAGGATAGGCGCTGCTATCTACAAAGTCGGGAAGATGAGTCTGCAAGATGCGCAAAAAATCTTGTTTTCTCATAATTCCATGGATGTTTTGCAGTGGTCCAACCCCACACAATGACACCCCATCCACCGTGCTTCACTGTTTCTTGAACGTGATGCCTTTGGATGGTCAACCCAGGGCGGCGCCAGCAATATTGCTTACCGTCGGATTGGAACCGTTTGAATTTTGATTCGTCTGACCACACTACACACTTCCAGTCATCTACTGTCCAATTTCTATGTTTTCTGGCTAACTGCAACCGTGCTTTAACATTTTTTGCCGACAATGCAGGTTTTCGTTTCTTGACCGCTGAGATGTAGCCAATGTCGTGGAACGCTCTACTTGCAGTCCATCATCTAACGGGTTTATTTATTGCTATAGAAGCTTATTTTGGTGTTGAAAAGGTGTTCCTTCTCATCTGTGTCATCATTAATCGTGCGTCCGCTTCCGCAAATTTTTTTTTTACGGCCTCTGACTTGTGGCTTAGGTGTTGTTCCTCGCCTTTTGTGCACTTTAATGACCACTGGTTGGCTTACATTAAGTCGCCTAGCTATCATTCGCGTCGAGGAGCCACTCATTGTTATAGCTACAATATTATCTTCAACATCTCTTGAGAGTTTCTTCTTTATCTTAACAAGCTGTTTTCTGTTTCTGTTTTATTGTAATTCTTTAATTTATTAATTAAAATGTACTGGAAAAACTTCTTACCACACGCAATGCAACACTTCTCAAACTAAAATACATAATGAACAAATAAACAAACCAAATAAATAGAATTCTAATGGTAAAATTGTAAACTTTTGTGGATAGTACATTGAACAACGCTTGAGTGCAAAATTGAGTACATCCGAGTTGTTCTTGTTTTATTTGTTTTTTTCTTAGAATTTGTTGCTTTTCATTTTTGATTTATATACCATTTTGGTTAGAATTGAACACGAATTCAGGATCTACCTTTGTTTTTGAATTTGCTTTATTATTAACATTCTTATGCAATAATAAGTGTACTAGGTACAAACATGTACTCATTTTTGCACGCCACTTTATATGTAAACCAAGAAGAGAATGCAAAACAAAAAGAAAAAAGAAGATTTGGTAAACGAAAAAGAAAAATCTCGAATCAAAAAAATAATTGTTTTTTTTTTTACTGTAAATATTTAAATAAAAATAAATCAAACAAGAAAAATATATACATATATAAATATATCCATGCAAAATAGGACAAAGAAAAGAGAAAATAAAATAAAACCCTTAAAGTGTATTTATTTATTTTTTAGTTGTAAACTTTTCGTTAGTAAAAAAAGAAAATAGAAAAACGAAAATAAAAAAATATTATTTCAGACTAAGGAAACTGTAAACTAAAGATTTCAACGTTATTCTGTTCAAACCAATACATAAAAAATAGTATATACATAGATATAAAATTATGTAGTTTATGGTAAGACAAAAATTATATATAAATAAATGTCTACTACCAACCGCTGTAATATGGATATGTTAAACTACAACAAAATCAATTTGTAGTTTAATTCTCTTAAGGCTAAGTATAAAACAAACAATTCAATATACAGTTAAGGGGACAACATGAAAAGAGAGAGAGAGAGACAGCAAATGAAAACTAAACAATCTTCATTGGTAAATCAAAAAAAGAAAAGCAAAACAAAAACAAAAAACAAAACAATCTTCATTGGTAAATCAAAAAAAGAAAAGCAAAACAAAAACAAAAAACAAAACTCGTAGGAATAAAACTGACAAAATCTACCACCATAACAGTAACATACCACTACTACTACTACTATTACTACAACTACAACAACCACTACTACTACTACTACTACTAGGAGTAAAACGTTGTAACACAACGTTAACATGTTAGAAATGTAATTATTTATTAATAAAACAAAAACTAAGAAAATAAATTAAAAACAAATTATTGCAAAAGAGAAAAACATACATTCAGTCAATTAGTCTTAATTATTTTTTACTTACACATTTTGCAATTATTTTATTTTTTTGTTTCGTCTTATAATTTCATTATTAATAATTATTGTTTAATATTCATTTTCTTTCTTTTGCCGCAAAGACTGCATTATACCAACAAAATAAATAAAATAGAACATTTAGTGAAAGTAAAAAAAATAATAATTAATTATTGCTTCAAAAAAAAAAAAAAAAAAAAAAGGAACAACACAAATGTGTTCATAAAAACAAGAAAAGATATCCTAGTGTGTATTGGATTAAGCAAAACTACATTTCGTGATGATCATTTATCAAAATAAATGAAAAAGAAAAAAATAACGTAAATAGGTAAAATGAATTTTGTTATTTGCAGAACATATGAACTTTATAAACTAAAAAGAAATCGCATTTCTACTTCAAAAATGAATATGAAAAACTTAAAAGTAAAACAATAGAACTACAGTGAAAGCTCCCATAAGCGGACAGCGACGGTCACAGCATTTTTGTCCGGTTAAAGGAGTTGTCCGTACATGGGAAAAAAAAAATTAAAAAAGACAACTTCTTAATGGCTAAATAAAGAAATATCTTTATTAACAAAACATAACAATAATTAAATTATCCCTTCAGTGCACACTAGGGTGGGTCACTTATGTATGGAAAAATGTTTAGTTTTTATAGGGGCACAGTAACAAAACGGTGCTAATGTATGAGTGTAAATAGGTTATGGAGTTTCATTGCAATCGGATTCAATCTTCTGCCTCCGGAGTCATATTGGATTGTTGGCATGTTGGCTAAAAAAGGCCTAACAACATGACATACAAAGTTACACAAATGAACACTGTTTATAAATAAAAGTTTTAAGCAAACAATGCTTGCAACAAAAGTAATATAGAACAATACTAAAATAATTATTAAAATGGAGGGTTTAGTTTGTGGCAAAATCTTTTTTGCTGTCGAATTTCGGCATTGCATTTCTCGAGTTAATCTGGGCTTTGATGAAACCTTCTGTCATTGTTTTATTGCATAAGGTGGCTGAAGCTTCGGTCACAGTTTTAACTGCTCTTTCTACGGTTTGTGTGTGACACGGAAGACGTAATAAGGCCAATTCTCTCTCACCTTTTTGTTGGATAAACAATAAAAGATTTTCTTCGCTTATAGATTTTAATAACGGTGGCTCGGTGACATCTTCTTGCCAATCCAAAAGATCATAATATGTTGATGCGTTCAAATTTATTTTTGGTAACTGAAACAATCGTAATTGTTTTGGTGTTTCTGATCTTGTTTTCAAAATTCGACGTGCAGCTGATTCGCGAACGTTCGGCTGAATCTGTCAACATTGAAAGCAATAAGTTTTCCGGGTGTGCGAAATAGCTGTTTCTTTGAATTACTGGGTCGATAACGGCTTTTAAATTTGTTGGCAAATATCTGGTTAGCTCGATGAGCTTAAAGAAGTGTCTTGATCCATCCTTACAGCTGGAGTGGGTTTTTATAGCAAACCATATCGGAGCGTAAACCTTGACAATATACGTTGCAAGAGTAATTAGATTTTCAGAAGACTTCTCTACTGAAACATACAGGCGCAGAATCCTGTTGGCACGAGTTAGCCATCGGGCATGGTACATTTTACATGCTGATTTGTTAGCTAAATCGCTAGGAAATATGTCTGTTGAAATTGCTGCAACTGCCCTGTACAAGTATTTTTGATCTGTACTAATATCTTTTGCAGGAAGCTCCGGTAAGCTAGCCGGAATAGGTTGAAAATGAGTTATAGGTCTTGTCTCACACTTCTCAAGTTCCTTGCCAATTTTGCCTGAAAAAGTTTGTGGCCCAGACGTACTGCCATCAATGTGTTGAAACAGATGTCTAAATGGTAGTTCGTTCATGTGCAGTAAACAAATAATCGACTATAAAGGTCTATCTAATCTTTTTTCTAGCATCCGTATAATGCCGCTGTGTTTGCCAACATTTACATTTGTCCCATCACATCCAATTGCAATCAAATGATCCACTGATACATCTTTTTTCAAGAGAAAGTTGAAAATTTCTTGTTCTATACACTTTGCAGTGCCTGAAGCAGGTGCAATGTAGCCTAAGAACGTGGAGTCAGGTTCCTTTATCAATGAAATATGCTCTTCAAGTATGCGTCGCCTATACTTTTTCCCATCTTTTTCAGACATAAACAAAGTTTGATCTATTCTACCATCGAAGTATAATAATTGACCCACCCTAGTGCACCTAAGAATAAATCACACCATTGCACACGTGGGGCCTGAGAGTAAGCACAATTCTATGAAAATTACATTTTATTTATGCACATATTTATTCGAAAACAATAAACTTATAAAAACAAAGAATAAAACATATACAGTAAAACATGTCGAATTGGACCACCCTTGGGACCAAAGAAATGTCCGATTAGGAGGTGGTTCGATTATGGAAGTCCCTTTTTAATTGGACCGGTCCACTCACGAAGGTTTATTTTTTAAATTCATACCTTTCAGTTTCGAGTGTTTTCTTGGCTGTTAGAAAATAATTTTATTTCCCCTAAGTATTAAAAGACAGACATTTTTTTAAATATTTATTTTTTTTTTCTTAATTACTTACTTTGATGGCGCTACAGTTCGGAGTGAACCAGGGCCTCAACCAACAAGCCTCTCCAGCCGGCCCGATCTTCGGCCAGCCGCTTCCAGTGCCGCACGCCCAGTTGGTTGAGGTCCCCTTCCACCTGTGCGCGCCACCTTAAATGCGGTCGTCCTCGGGGTTGGAGTCAAAGACTCTGCGGGCCGGAGCGTTGGATGGCCATTCGTTCTACATGGCCTGGCCATCTTAGACGTTGGATCCGAAGACGTCTAACCAAGCCGATGTCGCTGTACAGTCCGTCTAGTTCTTGGTTGAATCTCCTCCTCCATTCCCCGTTTACACAAACGGGACCAAAGATTGCACGCAGAATTTTCCTCTCGAAACGTCCAAGAGCCTCTTCATCCGCTTTTGATAACGTCCAAGCCTCAGCACCGTAGAGGAGGACCGGGATGATTAAGGTTTTGTAGAGGGGAAACCTTAGTTTTTCGAGAGAGGGCTCTACTACTCAATTGCCTCTTGAGCCCGAAGAAGCAGCGATTGGCAAGAGTTATTCTGCATTTTATCTCAGCGCTGGTTTCGTTGCTGCTTGTCACTATCGAGCCAAGGTAGACGAAGTCCTTGACTACTTCAAAAATATAGCTGCCGAAGGTGACGTTCTGACCAAGACGTCGGTGTTGTGCGTCTTTCTTGGATGACAGCATATATTTGGTCTTGTCCCCATTTACCCTTAGACCCACTTTCGCCGCTTCTGCTTCAATGCTTGTGAACGCCTTATTGACGTCTCACTTTGTTCGTCCAATAACGTCAATGTCATCTGCGTAGGCAAGTAATTGTGTTGACTTGAAGTAGATCGTACCTCTTGTATTGGCCGCAGAGTCCCGCACGATCTTTTCAAGAATAATGTTGAAGAAATCACATGACAGTGTTTCACCCTGTCTAAGACCTTTTTTAACATCAAAGGGGTCGGTTAGTTCACCTCCGACCTTAATGGAGCAGCGAGAGTTCTCCATAGTCATCCTACATAGTCTGACGAGTTTGGCAGGAATGTTAAAACATGACATGGCTTTGTATAGCTCGTCTCTATAAACACTGTCATACGCGGCTTTAAAGTCGAAGAAAAGATGGTGCGTGTCGACCTGGAATTCATGGGTCTTCTCCAAGATCTGCCGTAGTGTAAATATTTGGTCTATCGTGGATTTTCCTGGCCTGAAACCACACTGGTAGGAACCTATTAGATTGTCCACGAACGGTTTCAGGTACTTACACAGTACGGCAGAGAGGATCTTGTACGCGATGTTCAGGAGGCTTATCCCTCTGTAATGGGCGCAGTCATAGGGGTCTCCTTTCTTATGGACCGGACAAACGATACTGAGATTCCATTCGTCGGGCATGCGTTCTTCCGACCATATCTTGCAGATGAGTTTGTGCATGTTCCTAACCAGCTCATCGCCAGCTGCTTTAAACAGCTCCGCGGGGAGTCCGTCTGCTCCAGCAGCTTTATAAGACTTAAGTTTCGATATCGCTATCTTAACATCGTCTAGGTCGGGTGGACGGGATTCTCCTTCGTCTCCGTCTTCTGGATCAAATTGATGAATTTCTGTCGTGAATAGTGCTCCAAAAGCAGATTTGGTAAAACAGTTTACAATTGTTGTCGCTTGTACTTGCTCCCATGCAGTGTTAATAAAATAGAGGGCATCCAGAATATTCACAGCTTTTGCAAGAGCGCCTACATTCTCAGCATCATCAATGTTGTTGACAATATGCTTCAACATAAGTGATCGGTAATGAAACTTAAAATTGCTTATTACACCTTGGTCAAGAGGCTGGCAAACTGATGTGGTGTTGGGCGCTAGAAACAAAATCTTTTTATTTTTAAGCTTTAAATGTTTGGAATGGGATGATGCATTATCCAAGAAAAGGAGCACTTTTTTCTTTTCAAGTCTTTTGTCAAAAGATATGAGCCAATCGGTCATAATCTCTTGAGTCATCCAAGATTTTTTGTTGTTTCTCCATTCACCTGGAAGCTGGTCATGCTTTAAGTTACCAAACGGTCGTGGATGAAACGATTTACCTATGACTAAGAGCTTTTCCTTTTCACCTCCCATATTTGCACACTGTAAGATAGTGAGACGCTCTTTCAAAAAAAATGTCCACCTGTGCATGTTTGTCCTTTAAAACACATCGTCTTGACAGGTAGAGCCCTGAAAAAAGCCCTGTCTCGTCGGGTGTTAACATCTGACATCTGAGGCTTCACCGGAAATACTTTTGTATGCTATAGCATGGCGCTTACGAAATTTCTGAAGCCTGAAAATCTTCAAGACCTAAACGTTCGGCGATAAACTTCGCCTTGTGCCTTATCATTGATCCAGAAATCGGAACATTTTTATTTCATACCATTGTAAACGACTCGAATACTTTTTCGTCAACAACACTTCTCACAGGTGTAACGAAACGCCGTTTTGTATGATTTTCAACTATATTCGATTGCCATAGTGTCATTAAGTCATTTTTAGGGTTCCGTGCGTCCGAAAAAAAAAAACGAAACCCTTATGGGATCACTCGTGTGTCCGTCTGTCCCTCGCTCACAGTCAACTATCTCCGAATCTACTGGACCGATTAAGTTGAAATTCGGTACACATATCAATTTCTGTGACCCAAAGGCAGGGGTGTGACGTGAATAGATGAAATCTGTAAATGGGAGGTCAGTTTTGGGGGGAAGGTGGAAAATTAAAAAAAAAAAAAACTGCATCGTGTGATATATCAAATGGAAGGTCTTATTGATACGATCTTAAATGTATTTTTTTTTTTTTTTTTTGTAATTTTAGAATAAATGATTTCCAAGTTATTCAAGAAAATAGACGAAAATTGGCCATCTCCCAATAAAAATAAAAATTCTTAGTAAGGCGTAGGCCCTTACTACAGCATTGTGAGTCATGCTTGTGAGACGTTCACGTTGCTCTACTTGAGACCGATTTGTGCGCTAGTGTCTTGTTATAGATAATGGCACGGAACCCTTTGTGCGCGAGTCCAACTCGCACTTGCCCGCCTTTTATTCGTTAAAATATCCGAAGCTTGAAATTTTCCTGTTTCAAATTGACTTGTTATTTCACGTACAGAATTTTTATTTTGATCAACCGAATTTATTAAATCAATTTTTTCTTTTAAACTCAACACTTTACGTTTTGGTGGCATCCTGGAACAATTATCTCATCTGTAGTCTATGAAATTCGTAAACAAATTGTGTAAAATGAACATGAAGCCAGAAGAAATTAAATACAAGGACAGAAGACAGCGGCAGAAATAAAATCTATGATTTGATGCCATGTCCGCCTAAGAGAATTAAATTTACCAAATTGCTGCTAATATCCCTGTCCCCGTCCGCGTTAGGGAGTGTCCGCTAAAGGGAATATAAAATGTACGGAACTTCAATTCATGATCCACGGTCGTGAGAAATTGTCCGCTCAGGGGGATTGTCCGCCTAAGAACGGTGTCCGTAATAGGAGCTTTCACTGTACAAAGAAATAGCAAAAAGCAATAAATATGAAAAAAAAAAAAAAAAACAACAGGAATCAGGTTTCGCAGGTAATAAACAAATACAACAATTTCTCTACAATATTTCGGTTCAATTATAATATATAGAACAATTATACGAGTATTTAAAAACAAAAAAAAAAAAAAATCAAATATATTAAAAAAGAACTACAACAAAGGAGAACAATTACGATTAGTGCCTTGCTATTATAAAAAACCGAAGTTTTTCCTTAAACCACACACTTGGTTTTTATTAATCTTTTGATTATTTGTTTTTTCTTTGTTTCTCTAACTTGATTGTGTATATCGTCAGTATTTTTTTTGTAAGAATAAATATATAAAAAATGTATTGAATCCAAAGATTTAAAAGAAACAAAAAAAAAATATGAAAAAAGCTAAATGCCTTAATAAAATTACACTGAAGTGTTCTAAACTATTTTATACCGAATCACGTCTTGTTTTCTCTCCATTTTCGCCATTTGCTCTAGTTCGTTGGTTATTACTCCTTTCGGGAAGTAGTGCATCGAGAGAGCGGGTGATGGTGCTTCTTCATACCCAGGTTGTTTTTGAATCCTTGAACCATGCAGAAAGCTCTGATGTTTTTTTTTTTTTTTTTTTTTTTTTTTATTTAAATCAGCTCAATCTTCAATTCATTCAAATTCAATTTTAATTGATATATGAAAAACATGAAAATGCCTGTATTTACGTATAAGCGGGGTTGCTCTGCCTCTATTTTCCTGTAAAGATTTGAACTCCAATCCTCGTCCCGGTAGACTATTTCGTTTCCAGCTGACGTCCATCTTCTCTTACCAATAAGTTCATATTTTTTGCAAATGCACAAGCAAAACGAAATCTTTCTTATCTTTTAAAATAAAAAAGAAAACGAAGAAAAGAGAATATAAGAAACAATTTATAATATAAGACCTTTATGTTAGTTTATAGTTTTAAAATGAAAATAATGAATCGATATCGTTTCATGTGCCCTGAGTAGGCTAGGGCCGACTTGAATCAACTTTGCATTATTAGTAAATATTTTTTATATACATATGTCCGAACAAGTGTTTATTAAAAGTGGAAAAATGAAAGAGGAATACTCGTCTTTCTTTTTTGTTACAAATAATTTTTTAAATTAACTAATTGATTACTAAAACAAGAAAGAAAATAAATTATAATGGAAAGCCCACTGTTTTCTTGATTTTTTTTTTCTCAAAGAGAGAGAGAGTATAAAAGCAAAAGTAAATCAAAGAGTGTACCGATGGTATTGAAAATAGTTCAATATAGTGTCCTTGAACCGATCACACACACATCTTATACACAGTAAAGATGAAAATAAATGAACGAGATATTGAAAGAAAGCCAAAGACTTAAAGTTAATATTAAAATTAACATACATGCATACATGTAACTGTGCACTAATTAATTAATTATTATTATTATATATAAAATGAGAAAAGAAAATTGTTAACTAAAAATCTTTATATATATTGTATATGTTTAAATATAATAAACAAATCGAAATGAAACTCGCAGGTTTGGGTTCATTTCTGGTTTTGCATCAACTAGAATTTTCTAAGAAAACTTTATTAAATACAATTATGATTAGCCTTTATCCAAATAAACTAAGAAACATATTCATTTAAGGGAAAGATGAATGAACAAAAAGATATTTAAATATTGCGTTTCTTTTTTATTTTGTTTTTTTGTTTTTTTTTTTTAATTTTTCTTTTTTAAATGTCCAAAATGAAAAGAAAACAAGAAATGGAATAGTTGAAAAACAGATAAATATAATAAATGAAATATTATACATAGTACTCGGAGGGGAAGATAACATACATACATATGTATATTTATCTTGTTTTATAATTAAACAACAATTATTCATTCATGTTCCGGAAATTGGTTTGTAATTTAAGTAAAACAATCAATTCCTGTTTATTATATTGTTTGACTTCACTCTACTACTTCTTATGAATTAATTGCTTTCAATTATAACTATTATTATTATTCAGTAAAATTTTAATTTATAATATAATAATAAAAATAGTGAATTCATTTAACATTTTATTTTTTGTTTGTTTTCTGTTTTTTTTTTTTTATTTATTGTTTTTTTTTTTTAGCTTAACCCTCTAACAGGCAAAGTTAAAATAACGACGGAAGGTAAAGCTGAATTTTTGTTTAGGATAGATATTAGTGTAAGAAGCACGAATTTAGTGGCGAGATGAGAAATGAATAATTAGTTGGATCACCAGGTAAACAAATTGTAAGGCGGCCTCAGGGCAGCCTTACCCGTTTAAGCATAAAAAAACAATAAGGTAATGTTTGCTGGAAAAAAAATGTATTTATTGAAAAAAAATAAAAATTATTTTATTTGATGGTATTCCAAAAAACAATTTTTAGGGTTCCGTACCCAAAGGTAAAACGGAACCCTATTACTGAGACTTCGTTGTCCGTCCGTCTGTCACCAAGCTGTATCTCATGAACCGTGATAGTTAGACAGTTGAAATGTTCACAGATGATGTATTTCTGTTGCCGCTACCACGACAAATACTAAAAACAGAACAAAATGCATATTTAAGGGGGGCTCCCATACAACAGACATGATTTTCATCCAAAAAATCCCCTTGGTTACATACTGAACTAAGGTTAGTCGACAATATCCCACAACCAGTAGCAAACTTTCCAGTTGTGATCTCGTTTGTGTCTTTGATGAATTAATCCTAGCTGCAAACCTTTTTCCCATATTTCCCATTATTGTTATTCACCTTTTCACATCGTTGTTGTCAAGTAAGATAATTGATTTGAATTCAGTGGACACTTTGATGATCAACTATATCTCATCATGAAGATAGTACATAGTCTCTTTCATATTTATACATATTTCAGATGGTACGGAACCCTTCGTGCGCGAGTCCGACTCGCACTTGGCCGGTGTTTTGGCGTTTGAACAGCACAAGTGCAGATCACATTTCGAACAAATGCATTGTGTTTGCGATGTTTTGCAAAGTTTGCATTTTTTTTTTGCCACCATCTTTACTTACTTACTTATCAGTCCTGCGATCCATGGAGGATCTGAGCCTGAGCTATAGCTGCCTTCCATCCTTGACGGTCCCGGGCACGCTACTTCCAGTTGTCAAGACCAAGATGTCTTACATCCGCGATTACTTGGTCTTTATACCGGAGGTTCGGTCTTCCTCTTCTTCTCGAACCAGGAGGCTCGGAGTCGAAGACCCTCTTAGCTGGAGCGTTGATGTCCCATGCGCTCGATGTGGCCGAGCCAGTGTAGTCGACGGATCCTTGCCTTCCGGACTACATCCACATCTTGGTACAGCTCGTAGAGTTCGCGGTTGTGTCTTCTTCTCCATTCACCTTCCTCACAGACAGGACCGAATATCCGGCGCAGAATTTTTCTTTCGAAAGAACCCAAAATCAGCTCCGCTGTCCTACTTATCGTCCAGCTTTCGGCTCCGTACAGCAAGACTGGCAGAAAGAGCGTTTTGTAAAGCATAACTTTGGTCCTTCGAGTGAGGAGTTTTGACCCCAGTTGTTTGGACAAGCCGAAGTAGCAGCGGTTGCCAAGGGCGATTCTGTGCCGGATCTCCACTGTGGTGTCATTTGTGGAATTTACGTTTGCCCCGAGATAGACAAACTCCTTAACTACCTCGAAATTGTAGCTGTCAATTGTTATATTTTGTCCCAGGTGCTGAGCGACGGATTGGTTTTAGCTTGACAACATTACTTCGTTTTATCCTCATCAAGACCAACTCGTTTCGCCTGTTCTTCAATCGCCGTGAATGCTTCCACAATGCCACGGCGAGAACACGCGATGATGTCGATATCATCCGCGTATCCTAGCAGCTGGATGGACTTGTAAAAAATAGTGCCTTCCCTGTTGACGCCTGCCCGTCGCACTATCTGCTCCAGCACCAGGTTGAAGAAGTCACATGACAGCGCATCTCCTAGCCGAAATCCGGTGCATGTTTCGAATGGTTCCGAGGTCCTAGAACCGAGTTGCACAGTGCATCGCGTGTTTTTTAGCGTGGCGCGACACAACTGGATCAGTTTTACCGGGATCCCGAATTCGGCCATCGCCCCAAACAGTGCTTCACGATTAATGCTGTCGTATGCGGCTTTGAAATCGATGAAAAGATGTTGTGTACCGATTCGAAACTCGTTGGTCTTTTCCAGGATTTGTCGAAGTGTGAAAATTTGGTCTATAGTTGATTTGCCGGGCCGGAAGCCGCACTGGTAGCTGCCGATTAGTGCGGTGCAAAATGGTTTTAGACGTTCACACAATACGCTGGACAGGATCTTGTATGCGACATTGAGCAGGGATATACCTCTATAGTTCTTGCAAGAGGTAGGATCGCCTTTTTTGTGGATGGGGCATATAGAGCTGGTATTCCAGTCGTCGGGCATGCTTTCATCTTCCCAAATTCTGCAGATGATCTGGTGCATGCTCCCTACCAGAACATCGCCGCCAGCCTTGAAGAGCTCTGATGGCAAGCCATCTGAGCCTGCGGCCTTGTTGTTCTTCAGCTTCTGAATAGCTGTGCCGACTTCTTCGATGCTGGGTGGGAGGACTACTTCAGCGGCTGAAGTTGGGATTTCCTCGGTCCCTACCACTCTCTCTTGGTCATGCTCGTTAAGCAGCTGCTGGAAGTGCTGCTTAAATACATCCACTATTCCCTGCGGGGCGGTGACAAGATTACCCTCGCAGTTTCGAAGAGCCAGGGTGCCCTTTTTGAAGCCTCCTGCAAGGCCTTTGGCTTTCTTGTAAAAGGCTCGTATTTTATGTTTATCCCTAGACTCCTCGATATCCTTGAGCGCGAGGCTGCGAAGATTCTTTTCTTTTGTCGCAGTAGTTTTTTCTCCTCCCTTCTTCTGGCTCGGTACTCTTCTTGCGCTGCCCTGGTTTTATTCTACAGCGCCTTTTGGTACGCCTCGTCGGTTGCTGCCTTTTTGTGCTCACACTCGCCATCATACCACGGGTTTCTTGTCGGGGGTGGTAGGTGTCCTAGGGTGGTTTCGGCTACTTCCTGAATGGCTGAGCGGCAATGCAGCCACATATTATTGACATTTGTGTTCGACGTAGGCATACCGTAGAGTCTTTCGCTCAGCTGCTCCCTGTAGACTCTGGCAACCTCCGGTGTGCTCAGGCGCCCAATGTCGAACGTCCTCCTGATGGGCTGGTGCAGCTTTCTGACATTGGACAGTCGAGCTCTGAATCTTGCTGCTACGAGGAAGTGGTCAGAGTCGACATTTGCCCCTCTGAACGTTCGCACATCCAGGATGTTTGACGAGTGCCTTGCGTCAATGAGCACATGGTCGATTTGGTTGGCGGTTCGACCGTCCGGAGATCGCCAGGTTGCTGTGTGGAATCTCGTGCTACTTATCACTGCATTACGAGCTGTCGCAAAGTCAGCGAGTCGGAAGCCGTTATCTGTTGTTGTATCGTGGAGGCTGTGCTTTCCGATCACTCCGCCAAGGGTTTTCTCCTTACCGATTTTGGCGTTGAAGTCCCCGAGCACGATTTTTACATCGTACTCCGGACAAGCTCCGTAGGCGTTGTCCAGGAGGTCATAGAAGTCATCCTTGATAGGGTCTTCAGCCTCGTCGGTAGGAGCGTGTGCACATATAAGGCTGATGTTATAAAATCTGCCTCTGATGCGGATCACAGCCAGGCGATCACGTATAGGTTTAAAGTCGATGACCTTCGACCTTAACCGCTTTCCCACGACAAATCCGCATCTCAGTAAGTGCAACCTTTTGTGACAGCTGTAATAAATGTCGCAATTTTTCTTCCTAATCATACCGTTTCCTATCCAGCGTATTTCCTGGACCGCAGTAATATCCGCCTTGTACTGCGTGAGGATTCCTTCTAGTTTATGAGCAGCTCCGGGAGTGTACAAGGTTCTGACATTCTAGGAGCATACTCGCAAATATTGTTCCTTTTTCGTGCGTTGCCGTCGTCGAGTATCCGTCCGTGTATCCGAGGCATCTTGCTCATTCATAACTTTGTTTTTTTTTACGTGGGCGGATTGTTAGCCCGCCGCACAACCGCCATTCTGGTCGGGGTTTTGTCGGTGCATACGTTTGTTCACCTCCCAACGGTTGTTGAAGAAGCTATCCAGAGGGCGCCGCGAGGAGACCGTATGTCAACTTGACCCGGGCATTTAAACAGGGATCGTTGCTGGCATCTCGCCAGGTTGAGAGCAATCAACATTCCTGTATGTCCGAGCCCATGCCCTCTGATTGTTTGATCACCAGGTAAACAAATTGGACGGCGACCTCAGGGCAGCGTTACCCGTTTAAGCATAAAAAAAAACAATAAGGTAATACTTGCTGGGAAAAAAAATTTATTTATTGAAAAAAAATAAAAATAATTTTCTTTGATGGTATTCCAAAAAAACTATTTTTGGCGTTTGAACAGCACAAGTGCAGATCTCATTTCGAACAAATGCATTGTGTTTGCGATGTTTTGCAAAGTTTGCATTTTCTTTTTTACCACAATTTTTGCCGAGCCATAATGGAAAGTGACCGACATTGTCATACCTTATGTCAGCCACAGGATGTTTTGCCCTCTGACCGATGTTGAAGGCCAACCAACTAAACGTTTTCCCGTATTAGACACAAGACCTGCAGCTATCTCTTCTCGACATTCAGGCAACGTCAGCAACTTTTCTTCTGTATAATTTGAATCATCAGAAGATTTTTCAGCTTCGATACGACGATATAGAATATATGCATTTATAGCAGTCATGTCAATCAAATGATAAAAAAGTCTTATCATGGGGTTTCTAGTCTTGAGTCGAATATGATATCGACCCATAAGACCATCCATTAGATCAACTCCCCCCATGTGGCTTTTATATTCCCGTACAATTTGTGGGCAGTCAACATCAATGTATTTTTTCTCCTTTCGATCATAACGCGATGCCTTGCTTGGGTAATTGGATGGGTCCACTTTTGAAAATGGCAAAGTTCCAACATACATATGTTGATGCTAATCGGGCATTTTTATTGTCTCTCCACAAAACAGTACAAATGTCAATGCCATACAATGTGAATCCGTATGCCGGAGAGTTTGGTGGACCGGCCGGACCAGAGCCCACTCGCTTCGGCGATTGGGAACGCAAGGGACGAGTAACTGATTTCTAGTCAACGTTTGTGTGTTATAGTTAAGGACTTTTAGATACTAATTGCCGAATAGGATTCTCGCGAATATAGCTTATTGTATACGTTGTATGATAAGACTGCTCGATCCAGGACACCTATGTAGATTGTAGACTTCTAAATCGATTTAGAATAAAAAGAAAATTGAAAATGAAATACACGTTGCCTACATATTCAATTGAATGCCCTCTATCTTCTTTGAAGTCTTTATCCAAAGGAAGCTTACAGTTTCGTATCCTGTTGGCTCTGATCAATCTTAAAGCATATATTCCTCTGGCACGCAGATAAACCAATAAAGGCAACGTGGAACAAAAAATTGTCAAAATAGACAATGTGGTAAACAAAATTTGGAATGGTTTGTGATAATCGCACAACAACATTGGCACAACTATCAAGATCAGGTGTATTGGGTAAAATTCGATTATCACCGGCACCATTATATATTTCAAAGCGGTAAGCGTAACCATGAGAGTCGCATAATACAAATAATTTGATTCCCCATTTATGTGGCTTGTTCGGAAGATATTGGCGTAAGTGGTGTTAAATCACATCAAATCTAGCGGTTTTGGGAATTGAATCAAATCCCTCATTGAATCTATCAGATAACTTTCGAATAGGAAACAGTGGATCGTATCGTGGTTGACCTCTTTTGACGCGATCAGTTTCAGCCTGAAATGATATGTACTTTTTTATTGCAGTAAACTTTTTCAACGGCATAGTCATACCGCCAACAATCTGGACTTGTTTCTTACCTCGTAGCCTAACAAATACACGATCGATGTATTGTCGCTTCTGGGCTCGTCCGACCACTGCGTGATATCAGTTAAATTCTCGAACTCTCACCACCCAGTTAAACAAAAAACCTCCTAAGAGAACATTATGCCAATACGAAAAAGCCAACTGGTACGGCCTTAACAACTTCTTTTGGATTTTTAACTGGTTGTTGTGCTTCCTCGCCAACGACGTGGACGCCGCCACTGATATTATTGCAAATATTATCCGAATCGGCATGGCAAATTTTACTCCTAGCAAGATTAAAAGCACTAGACTAAAGGATAATACGAGGACTGACTTGAGCTGCGAAGAGGCTATTAGGCTCATGGAACTAAGCTTTCGGGCCTATAAGACAAACAGTTCTGAGGAAAACCGAAAGAAGTACTTATGAGCCAGAAATCACTGCAACACCCACATTCGATGGGTAAAATTCCAACCCCACGGACGTTGTATCCTTCAATGTCCCAAAGGTAGCATAAGTGTCTGGTTATTTGTAAAAAAACTCGACTACGTCGTCTTCACCGTCGCTCATCCACAATTACACTCTAGCTATCACCCCCTTTGACAAAGCTAACCTACTTGCTGCCCACTTTGCAGCCAGTTCTCAGCTCCCAGTTTGTACTTTGTCACTAGAGTGCGTCAATTCTTCCATGGGACTTATCCACTTCTGCACACGTACAGACGCGAGGGTTCTTAAGAACCTCGGCATACATAAATCCGCTGGTCCAAATAGTATTACCCCAATAGTTCCAAAGAGGTATTCTTCTACTTTGGCAAAACCACTGCGTTAGCTTTTTCACCTTTCTTACTCTTCTGTCCTCTTTCCGAGTAGGTGGAAAACAGCATTTGTCCAGCCTATACCCAAAAAAGGTAGTCTCTTCTCCCTCCGACTACCGAACCATTGCACTAACGTCCCTTCCTTCCAAGGTCATGGAAACGCTGATTAACCGCCAGCTTCTCACTATCTTGAATCACGGAAACTCCTCAATGATCTTCATTATGGTCTCCGCAGCGGTCCGCGGTCACACAGATCCACTGATGATTTGATGGCATATCTCGCCGAAAAGTGGAATCGCTCACTTCATCAAGCTGATGAAAGCAAAATAGTTGCATATCCAGTGCTTGCATATCGAAAGCATTTGACAGTGTTAGGCATGAAGCCCTTTTGTCGAAAATGCGCAATTTCGGGGTCGATGAGTCTTTTCTTCAATGGATTAGAAGCCATTTTTCGAATCGTTCAACTCAAGTTGTTTTGGACGGATTCAAGTCTGACATCGACTTTCTTAAATGCTAATATTCCCCAGGGCTCCATCGGGGTCGGATTCGAAGACTCTTCGGGGCGGAGTTGTGCTATTTATTCGCTCTACATGGCCTAGCCATCTTAGACGTTGGATCTGTAGACGTCGTACTAGGGCAACGTCGCTCTACAGCCCATCTAGTTAGTCATTGTCATAGATTGAATGTAAAGTTTTCCTCTTGAAATTAGCAAGGGCCTCTTCATCCGCTTTTTTTAGAGTCCAGACCTCTGCGCCTTAGAGAAGGAACGGGATGATTAGGGTTTTTGTATAGCGCAACTTTGGTCTTTCGAAAGAGGGCTTTACTTCTCAATTGCCTCTTGAGCCCAAAGAAGCAGCGGTTGGCAAGAGTAGTTCTGCGTTTAATCTCAGCGCTGGTGTTGTTGTCGCTGGTCACTAGTGAGCCAAGGTAGACGAAGTCCTTGACCACTTCGAATTTGTAGCTGCCAATTATGAAGTTCTGGCCGAGACGTCGGTGTTGCTCTTGTCGTATTGTCCCACCTGGTTTGCCATAATGATATGGATGTTGCCCTTTTTTCGGCTTTTATCCTCCGGATAACACTGATCTTTTGACGGTCTATGGTTCGCCTAAGGTAAATCTGTGCATCTCAGGCTGCTTCATCCGGGATTGTTCGAAACCGGATATTGCCCTTATTGCGCAGAGCCTGTATGTAGACGAGAGCTTTCTTCTCGTCTCCTTCGTTGTAAGGGCTTCCGCCCGGACCGGCGCAACATTTAGGTGTATTGAGCTTATCACTCTGGAAAGCAGAATTCTCCTCGTTTATCCTGATCCACCGATGTTCGGCAGCATTCTGGAAAGCTATGCCTGTTAGAAAGGGGACGGGAGTGGGACAAAGTCGCCTGATCACTGCGGCCACGAGTGGGCCTATAGTGATGTCCCCCACTTACAGTTCACTGAAGAATCCTGAGTTAGTGATAAAACTTAATATGCTTTTGAGTGAGCTAGCAGCGATTTCTTCTGCTTCATGATAATACTTGCCTAAGTGACGATGAGGGCGCCGTGGCGCAGTGGTTAGTGTGTTGGACTCTGGCGCATGATGAGCGAGTTCGGATCCCGATAACACCAACGCCATCGAATGTTTATTTCGCGGCGTCCCTCCTCGGCGGGGTACTGGCAAAACCCCCCGTAGTATAACTTGCCTGGAAAAAGCTTTTCGACTCAAGCCGTTCGGAATCGGCATTAAACTGTAGGTCCCTTTCACCTGTGTGAAGAATAAATCACACACAACATGGATGATTGAGAGAAGCTTGGCTCTGGTCCTTCATGGGCCGTAACGACACCAAAGAAGATGAAGAAGAAGAACCCAAGCAGCCACTTCACTCTATTTTCGCTGTTCGGTGCGTTTGTTTTCATTGTTGCATGTGAAAAACGGATTAACCCAAAATCGACGTCTCTTCTTCTTTTTTTTTTATTGCTTCCAGCTGTTTTAGCGCCTTCAGTCCAATGATGGCTTTAATGTCCCCATTCGTTGCCATTCTCCACTATACTGAACAAGTATGCGATGAAATGCTCACTAAAAGAAAATCTGACAGTTCGTCTGCTGTCTGCTATCTGCTTTTGCTTCTGCGATGAATTTATCGCCAGTGGAGACGGCTATGTTATGTTATGGTTAGCCCTTTAGTCCTTTGCCATCCTCTTCTCAAGATTACTTAAATGATTTATCACAGTTTGCCTTGATGTTTCCAATTTTTTATTATATTTAATTAGCAAAAGCAAAAAAGGTAAATGAATATGGACTGTTAAGCATCGAATGTCGATGGTAAACAATAGTTTCATTCATAGTTTTAAGGCACTGGAAAAATTTGGAAACACGAAAAAAAAATAACAAGATGTACTGTACATAGATCAGAAAGATACGCGTAAAGTATCGTGAGCTTGTTGTAATTCATTGAAAAACTGTATGAACAAATAATGAAAAGAAAAGCAAAATCTATCAATACTAACATTTCACTTGTAATAAATAAGATAAACTAAATCTGGATAAATCAAAAAACCAATAAATGTTCATCTAATTAATAAGGAAAAACTAAAAGCAATAGACAAGTATGTATGCAGAAATTATGTTTAAACTTTTCTTTCTAAAAACCAAAAAAATTGTCTTAACCAAACTGAAGGGAACGTTATAAGATAGATTGAATGTCGACAATATGAAATGAAATTAAAATACACATATACCGCAACCATAACAATACATTTAAGTAATGAAAATTCAAAAGAAAACGAAAAAACAATTGTTTCCAAAAAAATAAAAAATAATATTAGCCTTAGTCTAGGAGCAAAACGAGAGTAAAAATAAAAATGACGCGAGCCTTTAAACAAAATGGAAAAAAAAAAAAAATCAAAAATGGAATAGTTTTCTATTAAAATGAATAGAAATTAAAAAATTACAATAAGTAGTATCTGCAAAGAAATTCAAATTAAATGGGACAAGAGAACGAAAGTTTAACAAGAAAATAAAAATAATAAAACGTGAAACAGTCTTTTTGGTTTGTATTTCAAAGAGTGATATCAATATACTGATGATAGTGACTATTGAAGGAAAGTGCATATTATACGAAACATATTATTTTAATTGTAATAAAAGTAATTATATGAGCAAGTGGTTTTTATTCTTTTATTCTCATACATACATTTTCAGTGGCCCGCATGTTCCACTAAAAGGGTCGCGGGGGTAATGCGCGCACGCGAGATCTCCATGTCACTCGATCCTCTGCCATCGACTCTAACTCATCAGGAGCTATGCCCATGCGCACCCAGGCGAGTTTTCGGTCCAACCACCTCATCCTGGATCTGCCAAGCGGTCGCCTGCCTGATGGTGTTGCATCCAAGCAGCCCCGGATCTGCGATTTATTCGAACCGGGGCAAAACCTTGATAGTGGCGCCCGCCCCCTCCCTTCAGTGTTTGGGAAAAAAATTTAAAACTGCCAATGAGTAGCATTTTTGTGACCATTTGTTAGAATAATAACCTTTAATACATTTCGACTTTTTACTATCTAATAACTAATAACTTTCACTAGTGACATAAAACAGAAACACAGAAAAAATATATGTATACCTAGGAAAGAGGGCGTGGGCTCGGACATACAGGGTAAAGTTGTTGATCGCTCTCAACCTGGCGAGATGCCAGCAACGATCCCTGTTTAAATGCCCTGGTCAAGTTCCCATACGGCCTCCTCGCGGCGCCCTCTGGATAGCATCTTCAACAACCGTTGGGAGGTGAACAAACGTATGCAGCGACAAAACCCCGACCAGAATGGCGGTTGTGCGGCGGGCTAACAACCCGCCCACGTAAAAAAAAACAAAGTTATGAACGAGCAAGATGCCTCGGATACACGGACGGATACTCGACGACGACGACAACGCACGAAAAAAGAACACGATTTGCGAGTATGCTCCTGGAATGTCAGAACCAGGGATAAAGAATGAGATAGCAAGCATTCGTACGTCTGCCCGTTGATCCCCGCAGGGGTTGGTTGTTGCTTTTGTAATTAAAGCGGCCCCTAGACGCCTAATAATATTGGGCAATATTTGATATTGCACAATATTATTGTTCGTCTGTAGATAATATTGCAAGATTGTGCGATATATTGCGGAAAATCAAAACGCTTTTGACTTTTAATACAAATATGAGCGGTCAACCAAATTATTGGGAAAAATATTGAACCGTCTGGGGCAGCAAGCCAATAAAATTGTGCAATATTTTGCACAATAATATTGAGCGTCTAGATGCCGCTTTAAAAACGACGCTTTTGACTTAAAAAGAGTCAAGATGTCGGAACAAGGCAGAATGACATAGTCAAGACGCCGTCAAACCGCAACGCGTTTGTAGGGGCTAGTTGTCAAAATGCCTGTCAAAGCCAAGAGATTGGTATCTCATTCTCTATCCCTGGTCAGAACCCTGTACACTCCCGGAGCTGCTCCTAAACTAGAAGAAATCCTCACGCAGTACAAGGCGGATATTACTGCGGTCCAGGAAATACGATGGATAGGAAACGGTATGACTAGGAAGAAAAATTGCGACATTTATTACAGCTGTCACAAAAGGTTGCACTTACTGGGATGTGGATTTGTCGTGGGAAAGCGGTTAAGGTCGAAGATCATCGACTTTAAATCTATAAGTGATCGCCTGACTGTGATCCGCATCAGAGGCAGATTTTATAACATCAGCCTTATATGTGCACACGCCCCTACCGACGAGGCTGAAGACCCTGTCAAGGAGGACTTCTATGACCTCCTGGACAAGGCCTACGGAGCTTGTCCGGAGTACGATGTAAAAATCGTGCTCGGGGACTTCAACGCCAAAATCGGTAAGGAAAACACCCTTGGCGGAGTGATCGGAAAGCACAGCCTCCACGATACAACAACAGATAACGGCTTGCGACTCGCTGACCTTGCGACAGCTCGTAATGCGGTGATAAGTAACACAAGATTCCCTCGCAAGAGAATCCACACAGCAACCTGGCGATCTCCGGACGGTCGAACCGCCAACCAAATCGACCATGTGCTCATTGACGCAAGGCACTCGTCAAACATCCTGGATGTGCGAACATTCAGAGGGGCAAATGTGGACTCTGACCACTTCCTCGTAGCAGCAAGATTCAGAGCTCGACTGTCCAATGTCAGAAAGCTGCACCAGCTCATCAGGAGGAGGTTCGACATTGGGCGCCTGAGCACACCGGAGGTTACCAGAGCCTACAGGGAGCAGTTGAGCGAAAGACTCTACGGTATACCTATGTCGAACACAAATGCCAATAATATGTGGCTGCACTGCCGCTCAGCCATTCAGGAAGTAGCCGAAACCACCTTAGGATACCTATCACCCCCGACAAGAAACGTGTGGTATGATGGCGAGTGTGAGCAGAAAAAGGCAGCAACCGACGAGGCGTACCAAAAGGCGCTGCAGAGGAAAACCAGGGCAGCGCAAGAAGAGTACCGAGCCAGAAGAAGGGAGGAGAAAAAACTACTGCGACAAAAGAAAAGAATCTTCGCAGCCTCCCAGCTCAAGGATATCGAGGAATCTAGGGATAAACATAAAACACGAGCCTTTTACAAGAAAGCCAAAGGCCTTGCAGGAGGCTTCAAAAAGGGCAACCAGGCTCTTCGAAACTGCGAGGGTAATCTTGTCACCGACCCGCAGGGAATAGTGGATGTATTTAAGCAGCATTTCCAGCAGCTGCTTAACGAGCATGACTAAGAGAGAGTGGTAGGGACCGAGGAAATCCCAACTCCAGCCGCTGAAGTAGTCCTCCCACCCAGCATCGAAGAAGTCGGCACAGCAATTCAGAAGCTGAAGAACAACAAGACCGCAGGCTCAGATGGCTTGCCATCAGAGCTCTTCAAGGCAAGCCCGACGACTGGAATACCAGCTCTTGCAAGAACTATAGAGTATATCCCTGTTCAATGTCGCATACAAGATCCTGTCCAGCGTATTGTGTGAACGTCTAAAACCAGTTTGCACCGCACTAATCGGCAGCTACCAGTGCGGCTTCCGGCCCGGCAAATCAACTATAGACCAAATTTTCACACTTCGACAAATCCTGGAAAAGACCAACGAGTTTCGAATCGATACACACCATCTTTTCATCGATTTCAAAGCCGCATACGACAGCATTCATCGTAAAGCACTGTTTGGGGCGATGGCCGAATTCGGGATCCCGGTAAAACTGATCCAGTTGTGCCGCGCCACGCTAAAAAACCAGCGATGCACCGTGCAACTCGGTTCTAGGACCTCGGAACCATTCGAAACATGCACCGGATTTCGGCAAGGAGATGGGCTGTCATGTGACTTCTTCAACCTGGTGCTGGAGCAGATAGTGCGACGGGCAGGCGTCAACAGGGAAGGCACTATCTTTTACAAGTCCATCCAGCTGCTAGGATACGCGGATGATATCGACATCATCGCGTGTTCTCGCCGTGGCATTGTGGAAGCATTCACGGCGATTGAAGAACAGGCGAAACGAATTGGTCTTAAGATCAATGAGGACAAAACGAAAAACATGCTGTCAAGCAAAAACCAATCCGTCGCTCACCACCTGGGACAAAACATAACAATTGACAGCTACAATTTCGAGGTAGTTAAGGAGTTTGTCTACCGAGAAAGGTCATTAGGGTATATTCTTTGTGTTCCAGTTACCTTTCTATGGTACTAACTACTGAGTGGAGTGTTGCTTCCACCGATTTGCCTTTGTTGTAGGCATATTGGTTATCCGACAGCCTTCCTAAGCTATAGCTGTGTAATGTGCAGAGCAAATAGGAGCTGTGCTTGGATTCAAATAATCCTTCCTTCTGCAGAAGGAACTTTTTAAATTTAACGCGCGCTAAAAACCTCTTTCGTATTCGTACATACATATATGTATGTATATGTATGCATGAAGAAGGGATTCACGAATCAGATGGTCACGGCCTACGTCATCAAACATTAATAGATATGTAGGTAGCATACATAGCGGACATGCGCAATGCGTAATCTGTAATATTTCATTCGTGCACACAGTCGGTCAAAAGTGACAGTCTTGTTGGATGTCACTCAAAACTGATAGTGTATTCATGTGAATGATAGTTGCAAAAATGTCTGCTCTGAGTGACGGCCAGCGGCCATGTTGGTTTTGATCGACAGTGTGTACATGAATTGTGTCATTCGAGTGTTGGACAGGGATGAGAGCAGACAATTTCTCGAAGAATTTATAAATATTTACGAGTCTCACCGTTGTCTCTGGGACGTAATGTGTCCAGAATATATACCGGGACGGGTCAAAAAAGACGAAGGTTACCAGGAATTAGTGAATTTAATGAAAAAATACAAATTCGCTGTCCATGGTGACTGCGCAAAATGAATGATGTTTTGAGTGTCAAACAAAATCTATAGTGTGTACATGAGACACTTCACTCAAAACTGACGTCACTTTTGATCAACGGTGTGCTGTGTACCCCACTTAAGAGAGCGTATTTCAACAGATATTTCACTCATTTTCAGATCAATATAACTTTTTATGCAAACGACAAATAGCTGTGTTCAATGAGGAAAAAAGGAGAACAGAATAAGACAGATCAGCACACATATGTGAGAAATGCCAGATTAAGCCAGAACAGAAATGTACAACCTTATTTATTTGTCAACCTCGGGAACTAAATCAAGTTTTCAAGTACAGCTGTTTTTGGCACTCTTTACAAGACTGTTCTACCTCACGAGTAGCTGCGATTTAAGGGCAGCTTGATTCTCAGTGAAGATTCGAATATCTATGACAGTATGTATCACGTTCCACCTTAGCTAAGACAGGACTTCCTTTATTGCTAGCAGCTCCGCCTAGAAGATATTGCAATAGTCTGGTAGTTTTACGGCCTGAGTAAGTCTTATTTGTTTGCAAAAGACTCCGCTACCCACCCCTTGGTTTTGGACCCATCTGTCGCGCTTATCAGGACCATCTTTTTTCCCGACTGTGGTGGACTCCATGTAGATGTCCTGTCGTTCAGGATAGAGGCGTAGCCGGCAATATAACTCGTTCATTTTCAGCCGGCCTTTAATCTCAGAGCTTTTTATGTGGCTAGCAGCTTACCGTAAATATCACAACGGTGATGCACATGCCTGCTAACCTCTGTTTTCTCGATTTGCTTGGGGTATGTTGTTTTAAGAGTGCCGTGGCGCAATAGGTAGTGTGTTGACCTCTGATGCCAATGACACGGGATTGAATCCCGACAACAGCCATGTCACCGAACGTGTTTTTCACGGTGCTTCTCCTCAGCTGAGTACTGACAAAACCCCCTGTAGTATTTTTGTCATGGGTAAAAGGGAAAAAGCATATGCATCTACAGTGATAGCCAAGCTGCACTCAAAGCTGTGTGCAACCCTTGAACCAACTCTAAATTAGTGCATGAGCTCAAGACCATTTTGAACAAAGTCGGTAGGTTAGATTCACTAAGGCTTGTCACTCTGAGAAATGAGATATCTGATGAACTCACCAGAATGGGTTCAGAGGAGAGTTTCTCAGGACCTGAACCCGCTTTAGGTCAAACTGCTTCCACAGTCGATTCCTACATCAACGATTGGATATTTAAGGCACATAATCGTAGATGGAGGATGGTAAAAGACTAACAAAGGCCTCGTAGGAGTAGCATCTGCCGATGACGGGGTGCTGGTCCGCTAAAAAAAGCGAGTGAGAGCCTCTGCAGCCGAACACAATGCAGCTCTGCAAGACTCGAATAAAATCGATCGGAATAATGTTGACGCCCTTTGCAAGAAACGTACAAAAGGCAATGATCTTCGGCTCTGTACGCGGAATGTTAGATCCCTAAACAGACTACGTGCAGCCAAACAACTTGCGGATATCCTAGACCGCTCTAAAGCGGACGTAACTGCCATCCAGGAAATCCGATGGAATGAAAAACTGCGACATCTACTACGGCGACTGCTATAGGAAGAGAGGACAACGATTGTTCGGATGCGAATTTGTTGTTCGAGGTTTACTAAGGCAAAGAGTCTTAAGCTTTCGGCATATGAGCGAACACCTTATAACGATCCGTATCAAGGCTAAATTGTTTAACATTAGCCTGAGCTACGTCCGCATCCCCACGAAAGACAAGGATGAGTTCTAAGATCTCCTAGACAGGATGTATGCCCAATGTTCCAATGACATCGAAATTGTGAAAGAATTTTTCAACGAGTGATTGATCTTGCTACGCGGCGAAAACTCCTTCTAACAGATATAGCGAACATGCCAAGGTTATAAAGCCAGAACGGAAGTCTGCAGGGATGAGAACGGACACCTAGTAGTAGAATCACAGTCGATGCTGAGCAGACTGTAAAACGGCGATTTTAGTTAGTATGCCGCTGTCAGGCAGAATGATTCATTTTCCAATTACGAAGATCCCAGAGAATTCCGTCCCCCTGACTTTGACGAGCTTAAGGTCCCCAAATCGAAACTCAAGTCGAATAAAGCTGCTGGCGGACTGTCTGCTGAGCTCCTCAAAGTAGCTGGAGACGATCTGGTTAGGGGTATGCGCCTGCTCATCTGTAAGATATGGTCAGAGGAAAGCGTGGCCGAGGAATGGAGTCTCAGCATCGTCTGTTGACTGCGCCAACTACAGAGAAATAAGTCTCCTTAACATCGCTTACGAAATCTTCTCTGCCGTTTTGTGTGATCGCCTTATGCTTTTTGCAAATAAGCTGATAGGACCTTATCAGTGTGGCTTCAGGCCAGGGAAGTCCACCATCGACCAATTCTTCACATTACGGCAGATTTCAGGTCGATACCTACCACCTATTTGTCGACTTTAAAGGCGCTTACGACAGCGTACCTTTGACATCCCTGCTAAACTCGTCAGGATGCAGGTGCAGGATGACTTTAGAAAATGCTCGCTGCTCCATCCGAATCGGTGCAGACCTGACCTGGCAGGGCGATGCGCTGTCGTGTGATTCCTTCAACATCGTATTAGAAATGATTGTGCAAAAATCACTGGCCAACCCAAGAGGCACAATTTATTTCAAATCCTCACAACTCCTCGCATACGTGGATGATATTGGCATAATCGGAAGAACGCTGCGAAATGTCAATGAGGCGTTTACGAGTATCGAGGCGGAGGCTTGGCCGTAAATGAGGGCAAAACTAGACATGTATATGCTCACCACCAGCGTCGCGGCCAGAGAGTTTGTATTGGTAGATATAGGTTTGAGGTAGTTAAGGACTTCGTCTACCTTAGCTACGCAGTGACCTGGACTAACGAATCAGTTCCGAAATTAAACGCAAAATCACTGTTGCAAATCGCTTAGGAGGCAATCGAGTAATAGAGCTATCTCCGGAACGACCAAGTTGACTCTATACAAGACCCTTATCATCCTGGACCTGCTGTACGGCTCAGAAGCTTGGACACTATCAAAAGCGAATGAAGAAATCCTTGGCCGTTTCGAGAGAAAGATTTTGTGTGTGATTTTCGGTCAGATAAACGCAGACGGGGATGGAGGAAAAGATTCAACTACAAGCTCTACGGGCTGTACAGCGACATGAGTTTATTCAGGTGTCTACGGATTCAACGCCTAAGATGGCTAGGCCATTTAGAGCGAATGGGCACCACAGCCCCAGCCCGGAGAGTATTTGAATCCAACCTCGAGGGATGAAGAAGCAGAGGACGGCGCACACAGGTGGAAGGGCATAGATCGGCATGTTGGTTGAGGCCAAGGTTCACCCAGAACTGTAGCGCCCGATATAAAGAAGAATCGTAGATGGAGAGAATATCCAGTATACAGGATGACTAAGCGCGTACACCCTGTTGTCTGCAAGAAATCCGCAGAATTTTTCTTATCCTTAAGGAAAATTCAATGCAAAAAACGTTCGGACATCATTACAGGCCACTCTTGCGAAGCATCTCTGCGTGCTTGACATCAGTAGGACGTCTATCTGTGCTGCATGTTGCGTGGAAGATGACACAGCAGAACATTTTCTCTGTGACTGTCCCGCCGGTGCTTGCTCAAGGTGGCGCACCCTTGGACGTGGTGTGCCGAATCTCTTATCGAGAATGCTTCTCGTAGGAGTCATAACTTCACTGAGAAGGATACGCTTCCTAAGATGGCAGAGAGCAGCACACTCACACACTATGTGTTCTGCCGTCTCTTCGTCCTCAAGACAGAGCCGACACTCAGTTTCAGACGAGAGGCTAATTTTGTTTAAATGATATCTCAGACCGCAGTGTCCCGTTAGATAGCTGACTAGTCTTCTAATATCCATCCTATTGAGTTTGAGTATGTCAATAGGGTGCTTGTTCAGGGGTCGTATAAGTCGTTTAGATTGACGGAGTCGCCGAACACTGTTCCAGAAGGACAGGTGTTGTAATTTTTCCCACTTGTCTAAGAAGTAATTTATCTTAGACGCGGGAATGCCGCAGAATGGTTCCGGACCTATATACTTGTCACTGGAGCCCTTCCTGGCAAGTTGGTCGGCAATTTCATTGCCCTTGATACCTTTATGGGCTGGCACCCACCAAAGTTTAACATTGTTTCTTTTGGCGAGGTCTTGTAGGGTGTCATGGCATTCCTTGACGGTTTTTGAGTTCGTGCTGTACGAACCCAGCGCTTTAAGCGCTGCTTGGCTGTCAGAGAGTATGTTGATGGTTACTCCACTGATGCCAGTCTCAAGACTTAGATTTACGCATGTTAGGATGGCATGCAGCTCTGCTTGGAAGATGCTGGGACTTATTCCCAGTGCCTTCGAGATTTTGCGTTTTGGTCCAAAGATGCCGGCGCCAACGCCAGAAGCCATCTTGGAGCCATCCGTGTACCACCTAAGGCCTTTGACATTAAGCAGGGGATCACTGTCCCATGCTGAGCGGTTTGGGATCAGTATCTCAAATCTCTTGTCAAAGGTGAAGGTGTGTGGCAGTGCGTCCGAGCCTGTAGTAATCATATCCAGCTCGGGAAGGTGTTGTAATATGGACATGTGGCCTGCGGGTCTACATGGCATATTTGTTCCCGAGCAGAGGATTCTGATTGCACTGCGTAATGCCACCTTTTTTGATAAAAAGGTGCAGTGGAGTGAGTCCAATGAGTGCTTCTTGGGCTGGCTTGGGGCAGGTTGGCATAGCGCCTGTGATGCCGAGACACGCTAGTCTGTGAAGGCGTTGAAGCTTAACAATTGTAGTTTTTTGCTCAACTTTGGACCACCATACGGTGGACCCGTAGGTGACGATAGGTCTAACTATCGCGGTATATAGCCAGTGGACTACCTTAGGTTTAAGTCCCCAGGTTTTACCGTATGTGCGTCGACAAGCCCACTGGCCTTAGTCGCTTTCATGAATTTATTTTTCGTGTTGGAGTTCCAGTTGAGTCTGCGGTCTAGGTCAATACCTAGATACTTTACCTCCTCTGAAAATCCTATGTGTGTTCCATTTAGAAAAATTGAGCTGGGTTGTACCTTTCTCCTCTTCGTAAATGGGACTAAGATTGTCTTATTTGGGTTAATAGATAACTCCTCTCTGCCACACCAGTCAGAGATAAATTGGAGCGCGAGCTGCATGCGCTCACAGGCAGTGATCTCGCACTTGCCCGTAACAATGACTACTAGGTCATCAGCATATCCGATGACCTCAGAGCCCCGAGTGGTTAGATTGCGTAGTAGATCGTCGATGGCTATCGACCAAAGCAGTGGTGAGAGGACTCCCCCTTGTGGGCATCCTCTAACCGCCGATACTGTCACTGAGACCTCTCCGCATGTGGCTGATATAATACGGCTATTTAGCATCGCCGTATCGGGAGGGAGGGAGCGAGCAAACAGAGCAAAGAAGTTGATCGCGTTTAACATGGCAAACGCCAGCTTCGATCTCTGTCCCTGCTCAATCCAAGTTGACACACAGCCTCCGCGTGGCCCCCCCTGGATAGCTACCCTGGCACCCGCCAGGTAGTGAACCAATGTGTGCAGCGACCCAACCCTTGTTCCTGGGGAAAGAGGAACCTGGCCCTCCAGGTTGGGGGTTGTGCTTAGGGGTAACATCCCTATCACGTAAAAACCTACTTGTTCCGAAACGACAACAAGCCTCGGATACGGACGGATACAAAGCTGACGACCCCTGCAAACGACTAACGGACTTGAGGGTCTGCATCTGGAATGTGAGGTCCCTTAACAGACCGGGTGCAGGCGATCAATTGGAGCAAACCCTCAACTGCTATAAAGCAGATATAACCGCACTCCAAGAAGTGCGATGGGATGGACCAGGCAAAAAACGGATGAAAAACTGCGACATCTACTACGGGAACTGCTACAAGGAGAACAAACAGCGCCTATTCGGGTGCGGATTCGTTATTAGAGGAAGACTCCGACAAAAAGTCTTAAGCTTCCGAGATGTAAGCGAACGCCTCATAACAATCCGCATCAAAGCTAAATTTGGAAACATTAGCTTAATATGCGCTCACGCCCCAACGGAAGAAAAGGACGATCGACTCAAAGAAGAATTCTACGATCTCCTAGACAGAACATATGCCCGATGTCCCAGCTACGACACAAAAATAGTCCTAGGAGATTTTAATGCAAAACTGGGCAAGGAGGACATATTTGAGTCGATCATAGGAAAGCATAGCCTCCATAACACCACATCCGACAACGGATTAAGGCTAATCGATTTCCTAGCGGGGCGTAACCTCCTTGTAGCAAGCACGCGATTCCCCCATCTCAACATCCACAAGGGTACCTGGCGGTCTTGTGATCAATCGACCACCAACCAGATTGATCATATTGCGATCGACGCCAGACACTCCTCCTGTATTCTCGACGTACGAACCTTCCGAGGGGCCAACATCGACTCGGACCACTACCTTGTTGTAGCCAAGGTACGAATGAGGATATCAGGAATGCTTAGGAGTCGAGTAGGACTACGTAAGTTTGACGTTGGAAAGCTACAATCGCAAGAGACTGCCAGAATCTTTGCCGATCGTGTCTCCTCAAAGCTCTCTCAAAATCCGCCCACAGCAGCACAAACAATAGAGCAGGAATGGGCTCATTGCCAGAGCGCCGTCAGAGATGCTGCCTCAGAGGTTCTGGGTTTCAAACAGCCACCACCTAGAAACCCCTGGTTCGATGAACAATGCGAACAAGCCCATGCAGCAAAACAAGAGGCATATAAAGCCATGCTGCAACGACGGACGAGAGCTGCTCGCGAAAGCTATGAGCAGAAGAGAAGAGAGGAACACACGCTTTTCAGAAGAAAGAAGAGAGAGAGCACGGAAAGCGTGAGATCGAGGAGATGGAGAGATGCTTCCGCAGGAATGACGCCCGTAAGTTTTACAAGGTAAAACGAACATGCCATGGCTACAAAGCCAGAGTGGCGGCCTGCAGGGATGAAAATGGAGAACTGGTAGTAGAGTCGCAGTCGATGCTGAGGATTTGGAAAGACCACTTCTGCAGACTGTATAACGGCGATGATAGACAAGATACCACTGTCAGGCAGAACGAGCCATTCGCAATGGACCACGAAGTAACAGAATTCAGTCCACCCGACCTAGACGAAGTCAAAATAGCGATATCAAGACTTAAGTCTAATAAAGCCGCTGGCGCAGACGGCCTGTCTGCTGAGCTTTTTAAGGCGGCTGGAGATGAGCTGGTAAGGTGCATGCACCATCTCATCTGCAAGGTACGGTCGGAGGAAAGCATTCCCGACGAATGGAATCTCAGCATCGTTTGCCCGGTCCATAAGAAAGGAGACCCCTATAACTGCACCAACTATAGGGGAATAAGTCTCCTTAACATCGCATGTAAGATCTTCTCTGCCGTATTGTGTGAACGCCTGAAACCGTTTGTGGATAACCTGATCGGCTCTTATCAGTGTGGTTTCAGGCCAGGTAAATCCACAATAGACCAAATATTTACGCTACGGCAGATCTTGGAGAAGACCCAGGAATACCAAATCGACACTCACCACCTCTTCGTCGATTTCAAGGCCGCGTATGACAGCGTATATAGAGACGAGCTGTACAAAGCCACGTCTAGTTTCAACATCCCTGTCAAACTCGTCCGACTGTGCAGGATGACAATGGAGAATTCTCGCTGCTCCATTAAGGTCGGTAATGAGCAAACCGAGACCTTTGATGTTAAAAAAGGATTTAGGCAGGGCGACGCGCTGTCGTGCAACTTTTTCAACATCGTGCTTGAAAAGATCGTGCAAGAGTCACTGGCCAACACAAGAGGTACGATTTATTTCAAGTCTACGCAATTGCTTGCGTACGCCGACGATATTTATAGGAGTGACATTGTTTGTGATGTTGTAAAACCTAATCTTTTATGTGCTGACTTAATTTGCTTAAATTTTAAATTGTCTGGCGTTCAATACAGTTTTGTCGGAGTATACAGATTGCACTCATTTACTGTCAAAGATTTCCTGGTTGAATTTTCTGAGTTTTTAGATTCCTCTATATGTAAAAACCAAATTCTCCTAGGCGACTTTAATATTGATATTTTATCTAACAGCTCTGATGCCGATCATTTTTTGGCGATGTTATCTTCCTTTGGCTTTAGCTCTTTGGTTAACAAGCCTACTAGAGAATCATCATGCTTAGATCATACATATATTCGGCTGCATAGGAACAATACCATTACTTATGGAACAGAAGTATATGATGTTAAGATCACTGATCATAGATTAACCACCATACAACTGGATAGTCACATTCCCAGGCATAAGTCGAACTGCATGAACTCAGTCAATAAAGTTGATTTTTTTGCGCTTAACTCTGACTTAGCTTTTGAATTTTGGGATGAAGTGCATAATACTGATGATCCTTCAGTTGCCTTTAAGATCTTTTTGGAGAAACTTCAATTTCATATTTCAAACAACAGTCGGTGTATTTATAATAAAAAACGGGTATATTTAAAAGAGTGGATGAATGCGCATTTACTCAAGAAAATTAATTTAAAAAATAAACTATATGCTAAATTTAGAAAACATCCGTTGAATTCCAGACTTAAAACACGTTACGACAAACTATGTATTGAACTAAAAGCTGACATTCCGCGATGCAAAGAAAATTATTACAGAACAAAGTTTGCGGAAAGCTTTGGTAACTCTAAGAAGGAATGGGACATAGTAAATCAAATCCTTAATAAAAAAAAACCTGAAACTGTTATTTCTATAAAGGATGGTTCTTCCTTAATTAATGATCCAACTTCTTTGGCTAATCTATTTATCAATCATTTTTCAAATATAAATACTAATATTGATTACACTACTCCAGGAAACTCATGTCAATGTTCAGATGGTATTATTGAAGAGTGCTTTAACGCTCAAAGCTTTTTCTTTGAAGATTTTACTTCATTGGAGATTCATAATATTATAATGTCACTGAAAACATCTAGTCCCAGTTCAAATGATATGATTTCCAATAATATTTTAAAGAACATTTCGTACAATGTTTCTGATATCTTAATGTACATTTTCAACCTTAGCATCCATAAAGGTGTATTTCCAGATGCACTTAAACTAGCCATTGTCATCCCACTGTTCAAAAAAGGAGAAACCACGAGTCTTAACAACTATCGTCCTATCTCTCTTCTTTCTGTTTTTGCCAAAGTTTTTGAGAAAGCCATGAAAACAAGGATGTCGTCCTTTTTGAACAAAATTAATTTCCTAAGCGATTCTCAATATGGTTTCAGAAAAGGGAGGTCGACTGAAGACGCCGTTTTGAAACTTTGTAGTGAGTTATATCAAACTTTAAACAACTCCGGAACAGCGGCTGCTTTATTTATTGATATAACTAAAGCATTTGATTTGGTGGATCATACCAAACTACTTCAAAAATTATATAGAATTGGTTTCAGGGGCTTTGTATACAATTGGTTTGCTTCTTATTTAAGAGATCGTAGACAGATGGTGAAAATTAAAGATAGTTGGAGCTCGGAAAAAGTTATAAATTTAGGTGTTCCACAGGGGTCTGTCCTGGGTCCGATCCTATTTCTTATTTATGTTAATTCCCTTTTTATCCAACCTTTTAAAGGCATTGTAACAGCTTTTGCTGATGATACATCTTTGTCGTATTCTGAATTAAACTATTTTAATATGTATACATCGGTCAACTATGATCTAGCAATCCTTCGTAAATGGTATTGTTCTCATAAGCTTATTATAAGTGAAAAAACCAAGTTTATGATCTTCAACATTTCAGGTGTCGCATCTGAAGACATAGAGTTGATATATCATTCGCCTAGTTGCACTAAGTACAGTCTGTATACTTGTCTTCATCAACTTAATAAGTCCTCTTTCAATGCTGGTAATAACTGCTCGTGGTGGTTGCTTTAATATAGAAAAAGTTGAAAGTTTCAAATATCTGGGGATAATTTTGGATTGCAAATTAAGTTGGAAGGATCATACCTCACACCTATCCAAATACCTAAATAATGTTCTACGCCAAATTTACCATCTTAGTCTATATTGCACGTTACCCATCTTAAAGCTTGTTTATAATGGATTATTTAAATCTAAGCTGCAATATGGGCTAACTTGTTGGGGTGGTACTCACTCTAATAAAATAGATCCCTTAACTGTTAAACAAAAGCGTGCGATTCGTATCTTGTTCAAAGTTAATCGCAGGACTCACTGTTTTGAGTTGTTCAAGAGACTTAATACCCTTCCTTTAAAACACTTATATTTTTATAAGGTTCTTGAAGTATTTTTCAATAGATCTGGTTATTACCCTTCAAGATGGTGCGTTTCCCATAATTTACGTGTCAATAATCAATTCTTAGTGAACATACCTACAGTAAGAAAATCACATTTTTCACATTTTTATAATGTTACTGCGCCCCGCTTGTTCAATAACCTACCTTTTAATCTGAGAAGTGAGATGACTGAAGTGCTATTCTTGAAAAAACTGAAACTGTTTCTATTTACATTTAATTTTAAGCAAATAGATTCATTACTAAATGTTATAGTCTAAACGTATGTTTTGGTGTATCTCTTTTCTTTAATTGAATTTTTCATTTAACAATATTGTAATCAAAGAACTTGAATTGAATTTGATTTTTTGCACTAAATGACCCCACAACCTACATTAATGAAAAAAAAAAAAAAAAAAAAAAAAAAAAAAAAAATATTGACGTAATTGGACGAAATCAGCAAGACGTCAATGAGGCTTTCGTGAGCATTGAGGTAGAAGCGGCTAAAATGGGTCTCAAGGTTAATGAGTGTAAAACCAAATATCTGCTTTCATCTAAAAGAGACGGACAACACCGACGTATTGGCCAGAACGTCACCATGGGCGGATATAACTTTGAAGTGGTCAAGGAATTCGTCTACCTTGGCTCACTGATGACCAGCGACAACAACACCAGCGCTGAGATAAAACGCAGAATCACTCTTGCCAACCGCTGTTTCTTTGGGCTCAAGAGGCAATTGAGAAGTAGAGCCCTCTCTCGGAAAACCAAGGTGACACTATATAAGACCTTGATCATCCCAGTCCTCCTTTACGGCGCAGAGGCTTGGACCTTAACAAAAGCGAAAGAAGATGCCCTTGGTTGTTTCGATAGGAAAATTCTGCGCACTATCTACGGTCCCGTTTGTTCAATCGGTGTATGGAGGAGAAGATATAACGAAGAACTGTACGGGTTGTACAGCGACATCGGCCTGGTACGACGTCTACGGATATAGCGTCTAAGGTGGCTAGGCCATGTAGAGCGCATGGAAAATACAGCTCCGACGCGAAGAGTCTTCGAATCCACCCCGGAAGGAAGGCGCGGCAGAGGACGGCCGCATTTGCAGTGGCGCACGCAGGTGGAAGGGGCCTTGACCAACTAGGCGTGCGTCGCTTTAAACAGCTGGCCACAGACCGAGCCAGCTGAAGACGCTGGTTGGTTGAGGCCCAGGTTCACCACGGACTGTAGCGCCACCTAAGTAAGTAAGTATTTAGCATCGCCCTGATCCAGTGATTAGTGGGATGGTCTACACCCCTGCAGGACAGTGCAGTGGTGATCGAATCATAGCCAGTATTATCGAAAGCTCCCTCTATTTCGAGGAAGGCGCAGATTGCGATCTCCTTTTGTATGAAACTATTTTCAATGTGCGTCACCAAGTGGTGTAGTTTATTATCGGTAGATCGCTCTTTGCGATATGCATACTGGTTGGGATGCAGAGGTATCTGGTTTTCCAGAATATCTCTAATATGGAGCTCTATCATTTTCTCCATCGTTTTTAAAAAGAACGAAGTCAAACTGATAGGGCGATAGGATTTAGGTTGCTCACTTGGTTTCCCAATCTTGGGGATGAAGACAAGATTGACCTCTCTCCAAATTTGGGGTATGTATCCCAGGTTGAAGCAAGACCTAAAAAGAACTATCAGTGATGGTAGAATTGTATTCAAGCCTTTCTGTAAGATTACAGGAAAGACACAGTAAAGAAAGGTGTCTGTCTATCAGTACACTGGATCAGTACTTGCGCCCGAGTGCTCCAACAAAAAGGAAAATACCACAAATGAAAACAAGACCGTCATCTTCAAAATCAAATTTATTAGAGTTATTACTTCTATTCAGTTAAGTATTTCTCTATACGTACATACATATATAAATTAACATTTTACAGTGATTCCAATTGTTACCGCTGCCGCTCTTCTACAGTGTATTCAAAAATATCCATTTCATCCAATATCTTCACTCCGGTTTGTTTGTTTTTCTATTTTGTGTACCCTAGTCCATGTGAATGTCATGGTCTGCAGTATAATAAGTAATTCTGTAACTCAATGAATGAGAAAAGCCACAATAAATTAGATGAATATGACCTGCAGATAAAGAGTCGGAAGATTGAAAGCAAACAAAAATGAAAAAGAAAAAAAAAAAAAACGACAATCAGCAGTGGAGCAGAGAAATGTCTTAGTCTAGAGCTTAACGATTTGCCTACGTACAAATTGATGGATCTTATAAACAAAAATTCATTCCTGGAAACTAAATCTAAAGAAAAATAAAATAAAAACAAACAAAAAAGGATGTAGAGTCGTGTATCTTCCTCTGAATGTGTGTGTACGGATGATCTGTTGATTTCTCTTAATTACAATAACTTAACAACTAAAGACTATGAAGAACCAATGCATAGCTACATTTAGTTATTGCCAGATTTAGCTAGAGACGAGGGGTCGTGAAACGAAGGAAATGTACAAAACAAAACAATACCACGCGCTTATTACAAGAATGGTATCTCTTTGAATTCGGGATCGTTTTTGGGCCGCACGTAGACTCCGTCATACTTGGCCATGTACTTTTTGATAAATTCGCGGGATTTGTTCTTGACTGATTCGGTGACGACAAGTGTCTGACCGATCGATTCACAGTATTTCAGCTCTTTGACCATCACGAAATGTGTTAACTATAAATAGAGAGAAGTGAGATTCGATTGTGTGGACTGTAAGTGTGGATTGTAATTACTTTTCTTGCTAAATGGTTGAAATCGTCTTCGGTTAAGATTCGGCCGGAGAAACAGTTCTCCTTGCGATATGGTTTCAGGTGTTGTACAATAATTCCAGCGATATCACAGCGGAATTTCTCGCGTATCTTTCGATATTTACTGCTACTACTACTACTACTAGTACTGCTGCCGCCACCATCTCCGTCCTTGTTGCGCCTCGAACTGAAATCAAATAGATAACTATTGGGCAAGGGAACTTTTTGCGTGACAAGTTGTGTATTTACCTTTTGCTCGAATCCTTGCTACTCTTATCCACCTTACGTTTCTTATGCTCATACTTCTCGCGTATGGGTAGTGGACGTTTCAACGGTCGTTTGCATTGTAACGCATCCAGTTCGTCAACAATCTTATCGCCTTGAACGATTTTATCGATCAACGGACTATTATTGCATTCAGCTTTAATCGTAACCTCTTCATCCGACGAGAGCAGGTAATCTTGTATGGGCACTGCATCGGTGTTGACCTCATCAGGCTCCGCATTGTCTGTGGAACTGAAGTCGCCGATGCTTGCTTTCGACGATGATTCACGACGACGACGAATCTCTTCTTTACGCTTTCGGATCTTCTCTTTGTTCTCCTTGTACTTTCTTACTTCCATTTGATTGTAAATGCGATCTTCCTCCTTTCGAGGCTGTTAATAGGCAATTTGTCAGCATAGGGCAGTCGTATGATAGCGCGGCGTGGATACTTACACTAATTGGTTTCTCTTCCACCAGCCTGTTGTAACGTTGCATCCTTCTGTCTTCAATCTTCTTCTCGATAAAAGCCTGCAATTTCACGGGATCCAGACCTGCTATACCCCAACAAATAAAAACGAAAAAATAATAATTTGTAGAATCACCCAAGAGACTATGAAACCAATCGCTCGCTTACCCTTGATCATTTCAATGTCGTCCTCCGAACTATCCGCACACTCAGCGTTCGATGAGTCACTCTCCGAGTTTTTCACCGCCCCACTGTTCTGCCCGGCCAGTGGTAAAATCTTGATCGGTGGTTCCCACTGTGGTATCCGTATTTTCACGTGATAATAGTAGATCTTGCCTTTAGGACTGATGGCGAATTTCCAAAACGGCGGCAAATCCATTGGCGGCAACCGATAGTCATTGGGATCAGTGGATTTCGGCTTAACTGGCACTTGAACGTGCGCGTAGCTGGGCGGCGTTGTTATCGGTTTCTTATTTGTCGAATACCATTGCCCTGTGGATGGATTCACGCAGAATGGCATGTTCTCGGGACGCATACGTTTCGGATCCAAACCGAAAAAGCGGCATTTAACTTCGAATTCACGACGCACTTCGGCGAGTCTCTTCTCGGCTTCGGCACGAGCAACCTGTCGAAACAACAGAGGAGATGAGTGTATAAAATAACGGTATATATTGTACCAGCTCTCGAGGCATCTTGCCACACGCCGAACACCGATTGCGTTAAACGAATAACGGACAAGAAATTCTTGCCTAGGTGTCGGGTTAGTGCGCAACAAGCACGAGTGCGTTCAGAGACACTAGATGTCAAATTTTAAAACGCGCCCATGTGCACTCTAGGTAAACCGTCAACTTAAACTTACCTTTGCAGCGAATAGCTCTCTGCGCTGTTCCTTAGACAAATGCGAATCGCCTGATGACTTCTCACCACTCTCCTTCGATGATCCCGAGCTTTGTGCATACCTCCGTCGATCGCCGGCTCTATCACGATCCATTCTCTCCTTTTCCGAACGCGACCACTTAAACCGCGAACCCTTCGGTCCGGTGTTCTTCATGAATCTCTCCCTGTTGCGATCCTCGGCGGATTTCAAGTCCTCACCTAACGCTTTGTACTGTCGATCGGCTTCGCGTTCGTGCTCCTTCATCTGTTCGATACGCTCGCGCTTCGGAATGCGGAAAATCTCGGGCAGGTTATCCCATGTGTTGACCAGTTTAGCTGCAAGCTTCTGCAACTCACTTGACACCGAAGCTGATGCCTTTTCGGTGTCTGCAACATTGGGTGCTGTCGATTCCTTGGGCGATTCGTCATTCGGCGATCTGGTCTCTTTGTTATTTGACCAATCGCGCACCGTCTGATAGACCTTACTGTCGGTTAACATTGTTTTATTGGAAATAGGAAGACATTCCAGCACGTTGAGTAAAGCCATTCGAATCTCCATGCCTTTTTCGGTTTCCTGACTGTCGATTACCTCGCTCATCCATCCGTGCAGCAGTCTTACACCGTGATAGTCGAGGAAAAGTCGTCGACAAGGCAATTCGCCATTCCGAAGGATTTGGAGTAGCTTGAGTCGTGTTTGCAGTAGTTTCGCCCGAACCATGAGACGCGAGAGACGCAGTGTGTCGGCTTGATTTCTGAGGCCGCATTTGGAGAGGAATCGCACCTCATCCTCGATGTCGGGATCTTCGAGGTATTGCTTGTTCTCGCGTCGTTTGATTTTCTCCTCTTTGCCTTGAATGAGACGTTTTTTCTCTTTTTTCTTCTTGGGCGGAAGAGCTTTAATGGCTTTCACGGCTGCTTCGGCAGCAATCGGTGTGGGAACGGCAACTGGTTGTGTCAGAGCATCCTTGTCGGCGATAGCGGTAATATCGGCGATGACCGTAGGTGGTACTGTTGCTGATTCTTCGTCTGTGGGTGTCGGTGCCGGAATAGGTGCTGGTACAGCTGGCGACACTAGAAGCCGTTCTTCTTCTTCCTCGAGATCCTCGCTTTCTCCTTCATCGTCTTCATCCAGTTCATCCTCTTCCTCCTCTTCGGAACTTGGTTCCGCACCGATCCAACCGCGGCAATTCGCCGATTCACAGAAGCATTTTTGCGCCTCTTTGCCGTACCGCTGATATTGATAATCGAAAGTGATCTCCTCGCCAGGCATGATGTTCTTCTTACTAAAGAATCCGATTCTTAGCTCGCCATTCACTGTCCACTTTTGCGTTTCGGCATTCGGATCGCAGGAATGATTTATGAAACGTGAAATGTTTCCCTTCGCAGTGGCATCAATGATCGCATCGCTACGAAGCGCCATGAAGTAGTAGTGTTTGTTCTTCTCCTCCGAATATGCATTTCGTCGGCGCTCAAATTCGTCCCCATTGATCACCTCACCCACGTATTCCATGATAAATTCGCCGGTTAGGATCTCAATGTCGGCCATGATTCCGAAACCCTTCTTCTCCGTCCGGAACACACGACAGGGTGAGTAGAGAAACTTTACGAAACGACGATTCGTACAACGATCGCGAACCGTACAGTCCGATCCGCACTCGATCATGAGTAAACGATTGAGGCAGTCTTCGCCGCAGCCCAGCTCGCCACGCTCTTCCTCCTCGGAAGTGAGGAAACAGTCGCATAACATTCTTTTGGCTTCTTTGCTGATGACACGCTCGCATTTGTACTCGTTCTCTCGTATCAGACGGAAGTTGCTAAGGCTCTCTTCCATGTCTTTGAGGAATTTTGAGTTTTTAGCTTCCACCTCGGCAAGATCCATTTTCTGATCATCAATCGAGTAAATGGTCTTTTCGTCGTCTTTCGTGGAGAAACGTTCCTTGTCGCGGACTAGACCGCGACCGACTAAGCATTTGGAGCTCTTGAAGTTGTTCTTAATGCGATGCGATCGACGAATGCCATTGGGCGTGTCTGTCTCGCTAGTCGGAGTCGATGCCAGCATTGAAGATTCCGAATTGGAATTGGAATTATCATCATCGGGTGATGTGTGCTTCTTTTCCTCGGTGCCTTCATCGAGTTTGCATTTCTTCGGTGTGATGACATCGTCCGCTTTGGTCATTTCGTGGTCGAGTCCGGCCTCGATTGCGACTTCGTCGTCTTCGAGTTTGTAGCCGCGTTTCAAGAGATTCTCTCCGTCTTCGATGAATTTCTCGATATCCTTGAGGGGATTCGGGATCGATTCGGGTGATTTTTCCTTCGGGGGACTCGTAGACTCACATGCGATCGGGATCTTTTCTATGGGTGACGAATCGTCCGGGTAGAATTTCGTTTCTCCTTTGCTTTTAACTAGTTTTTGAGGTGCCACTGGTGATTCTGGTGGTGCGACAATGGGAATCATAGTTGTTTCCATTCTGGTAGATGGGGTTTTATCGATTGAAACCTCGGCAGGGGGTGTTGTGTCCATGGATTGATTCAGTTCGGTGTCTTTTGCTTTCTTTATGCTCTTACGTTTGGATTTAGTGGCGCTGTCATCAGTCTTCTTGTTGGATTTTGATGATTCTTTATGTTTCTTCTTGGGTTTCGGGCTAGATGTCTCAGCTTTTTTCTCCTCCTTCGGCTCCTCGTGGCTCTTGTTCGATTTGCGTGGATCTTCTTTCTCTTTTGCGATGGATTTCACCGAAGAATCTCTTTCTTTCTTTTTGGAGGATTTTTTCGTCGACAAAAGTGACTTCTCGAGTGATTTGATGAAGCTTGAATCAAGCTGTCGATGAGGAATTGGTTTTTGTTCCGATTTGGGAGTTTCCATCTTCAACGAGTCTTCGGTCTGGTGTTGGCTAGAAGGCTGTTTTGTGGTATGTTCTTTGTGGTCGTCGCTCGAGGCTTTTGGCTTCTTCTGCGAAGTGTTTTTATGGCTCTCATCGGTGTTGCCTTTCGGAGTGTCTATTGATTTCGTCAAATGCTTTTTCTTCTTGGAAGGCGAAGCATCTTTCTTGAGTTGGGGCTTTTCTGGTGCTACTACGTCGGTGTTTTCTGTTGTTTCGGATTGTGGTGTTGATATGGCATCTTTGTGACTTGCTTCTTCGGGTTTTGTGAAGGAACTTGAGCTAGTATCGAACTCACGGTTATTGTCTTGTATTTTGGCGTCCAATTTCGCAGCAGGAGGCGGAATTGTCTCTTCGATTTTTGTTTCTACAGACTGACCTGTGGAAGTAACGGCAATATCTTTAGGAACATCACCGCTGGTATGATTTGTTAGCTCGGATTCAGCTGAATTCGCTTCATTGATTGTTGTTGAGCCCTTTTCATCTGGCTTGTGAGTACTTGGTTGTAATTCTTCTTGACTACTAGACTTAAGTGAATCGTTTTCTGGTTCATTAGAGCTCGGTTGCGACGATTTATCCAAGTCAGCCTCGCACGTCACCAAGGATATAGTGCTGGATTCAGTAGTTTTTTCTTGAATTTCATTTTCTTCTTTAGCTGTGGGTGCCTTCTGCTCTTCTATCGGATCTGTAGCCTTCAAAGGCTCGATTTCTCCTTCTGAGGTATTGGCAACGGTAGTTATCCTATCAAGAATGCTGGCGTCCTTAATTTCTGCCGCGTATGGCTTCTTCGCTTCCTCTATAGAGTCGCTCGCGGTAGTGACAGCATTTTCTATGGCTTCGCCGTCTCGAATGTCAAGTCCTTCCGGTTTTTCTATTGTCTTTCCAGTGTCCTCCACAGTAGTAGAAGTATTTTCTGGCATTTCACCGTCTGTAGACTTTTCTGTTTCCTCTTTAGTGTCGTCTACAACGCTGCTTTCTTTTACCTTTGATTCCCCTTTGGTTTCTTTAACGCTAATAACAGCTTTTTCCCTCTCTTCCTCATTACCAATGGGCTCTTCAGGCTTGTCAGGCTGAGGCTGCGCAGCAATTTCCAGTTTTGCATACTTTTCTTCAGTTTTCGTCGACTCTTTGCTACCGACCCTAGTGCCTACGTCTTCTTCCTTCGCATGCTCAGGTACTCTCACTGGGGAATCGATCGAATCGCTTATCTTATCTCCACTCTGGTCGTCGGACACTGACAGTCGTTTACATTGGATCTTCTTTGTTTCATCGGCCGATTTGTCGAGTTTGTTTTTCGCTTTGTATTCAATCGCTTTATCCGGTGGACTTAGATTCGTAGGGATTAAATCGATGAACTCGGTGGCACTTGATATGGTTTTTCGGCGTGCTCTGGTGTGACGTAGCGTGCGCGTACTTGACGAAGGCATTTCGGCATCAGATAAGGCTGTAGTATCGGTTGTGTCTGTGTTTTCGGTCGTATCGGACGAGTTGTCTTTGAGTTGAGCAAATTGCCTGGTTGTTCGCTTGGTCTTGTTGGTTGAATCAGATTCCTTAGAATCCTTCTCTTTCAATTGGTATTGTCCGATGGTTGGCTTTTGAGGGGATTCAGCTTCCTTTTCATCGGCTGGGACGTTATTCTCATGCGGAAGGTCATCTTTTCCCGGCTCTTTTTGGCCCTTGTCTAATGTCTGCTTTGGTTCTTCTGTCTTCGGAGCGACAGGTGCGATGGTTTCATCATCCATATTATTGAATGAGTTAACATCGTCAGATCCTTTGGCGTTTTCTGGGCGATTTTTTGCCGACTGATATGTTTCCGAGCTTTCACTACTGGTCTCACTGGCCTCCTCACTAAATGTTGTCCAACGACTCAAACGTGCGCTCTTGCGCCGCTGAATCAATTTGGTTCTCTCCTTCAACCATGAGCTGGCACCATTCTCATCTTTCAATTGTTGACGGTGTTTTCTGGTGGAATTTTCCGAACTTTCGCTTTCGGGCTCGGTGAACTGTTCCTCCTCGAGTTTGACTGACTTCCTGGCAGTAGTGATGGTTTCAGTTGACGGATCCGGCAGTTTCTTTGGAGCTGGCGAGCTCTGAAGCTGTAATGCTCTAGAACGAGATGCACGAACGTGCGAGTTGGAGGTGGACGAAGCCGGCGATGATGGGGAAGTTGGTGACGTTGATGTTACGGAACATGCTGAAGACGATGTTAGGGAACCTTCAGAGTGAACACTACTTGTTTCCTCCTCCTGAGAGACATCAATGTTCGGTTTTATACGTTTCTGACGACCTTTCGGCTTGGTTTTTTGACGGTCTTGCACCGGGCTATCTGAAGGAGGAATTGGTGGCGAGGAGGAAGAGACATTTACTTTGGATCGTAGTGCTGTGGTGCTTGTAGGCTCTTGTCGACTAGAATTTGTTGTATCCGTATCGGAGCTACTCACAGATTTATTCGTTTTTCTAAAGCTTTCTCTGGTGTTACGTGTCTTCGACTGAGTTTCACCAGAATTTGATGCTTTTGCGCTTCTCAACGCTTTTCGAATAGGAGTTGTTCGGATAATTGAGTCTTCTTGCTTGCAGTCTTCGTCGCGATTTTGCTCAGTTCTCGGTGTCGCTGATTGAGTTTGTTCTGCTATGGTGGTTACAGAAGCTTCCGATAGGCCATCTGGTTGTTCATGCTTTTCCTCGATAGCGTCAGCTTTAACTAATACTGGGTTATTGCCCGCGAAACTAGGTTCTTCTGTGGTGGGCAATTTTCTAGTCTGACCACTGTTTTCGGATGAGCCTACGGATGGAGAAAGCTCAGTTGGCATTTGACTTCTAGTCATAGGGACTGTCGTTTCGTTTGTCTGTTGTTGAGACAATTCATGGGTGACTTCTGCAAGTCGTGTCTCTCTTACTTGTCTGCGACTTCGTAGTGATTTTAAGGCAGTCGACTCACTCGAATCGTTTTGCGAGGTTTCCTGTGTTGTCTGATTCATTACTTGAACACTATCAGGACTTGGCAGTTCATTTGGTGTACTTAGTTGTGCTTCTTCGGGTGACGATTTACTTGACACTTCATCGTTTTTTAGTTTTTCTGTTGCATTCCGCTTAGGGCCCCCTACCTTTGCAGCAGTCCGTGATTTGGTCCGTAATGATATGGCATTCGGCTTATGCTCCAACAATTCCTCGACGGTAGTTGTCGATTCACTCGATATCTCTACAATGCTACCGAGGGTATTTGAATTTGAATTGTCGTCCACAAGTGGAACGTTCGCATTTGATACAATTGACCCCGTATAACTGGAGGACCCAGGCGATTTTCTTGGGCTCACACGCTTGACATGCACCTTGTCCTCATTGTGATCATCTTCAGTGGACGTTGAGTCATGCATTTGCTCCTCGACCTTGATCTTATCGGGATTAGCACCACCATCTCTAATCGACTCACAATCGTTTGACGATATCTCAATTATATCGAACTTCTCATCCGAACTGCTGCTCTTTGATGTTGATTCCAATCGCTCTCGGATCTTAGACGGTAATTGAACTCGTTTCACCGACACGCGAACCTTCTTCCGACGACGTTCACTGTCGTCCGAGTTACTAGTCTCCGTACTATCGCTCCGTGCAAACAGTGAGATCTCATCGGATCCTTTTTCTTTTGGCGATTGACTACAGTGCATCGGAGACTCATCGGAACTAGTGACTTGAGTGAACACCTCCTCTTCGGCTGCAACGAAAAGATCATCATTCGATACGAGCATACAATCATCCAGAATTGTCGGCTGAGGCAATGTGACTGCACTGGCATCGAGCTTCTCTTTCAGATCGATGCCTTTGGTTGAACTGTCTGGCGAAAGGCTGAGCTCTCTGCCGTTCGCACAGTTCTCTCCGAAACCGTGCTGATTGCTGGTCGATGGCTCTTCATCGGGCTTGCGCGCATCGACTGCTTCGATATTGTCGCTGAGAGATTCAGTGACTTCTGCACTTGATTCCGATAGTTTGGTTTTTGGAGGACGACCACGCCGTTTTAGTGCTTTTCCTGTCGTCGAAGTATCCGCATCCGGAGGCTTTGAGGGCAGCTTGGCCTGTCCCACTTTGCCCCTGCCAGCCGGTGATGGCTTCGTAGTTGTTGTGCTTTCCAATTTGGTCACTATTAAACTGTTCACCTGCCTCGGCTTCATCATACTCGCCGTGAGAATCTCCTGCGTCCGACTAAGTCGTCTTGTAATCGGCGAAATCGTAGACAAATCCAGCTCTCCGTCCAATGGAAGCTGCTCTAGCTCACCGACACATTGCTGGATCTTTTGTATGAGCGCTGCCGGTGGCGGTAATCGTGGTGGAACTCGATTTTCTGATATGGAGTAACGTCGGAAAATTTCCGATTTTTCATTAAAGGTTTTTTGCTTACTATTTATCTCCTCCTTACTCGGCTGACCAGCACCCAATTTCGGAGCATTCGAATCGATGCGAGCCTCAATCTGAATCTTGTGGCTCTTTCTGTTCTTATTCAACAAATCCCTCACATCGAATTTGATGGTTTTCTTACGCGAACTCCGCCGGCACTCGATTCCATTGTTCCCGCTCGACGCATTCGTCTCATTCTGCTGTTCCCCGTCGACCGGCGATGACGACGTATCCGATTCCTCAATCATCTGACCCTTTTGCTTGCGATTCTGCTGACGGCGACCGCTGGGACACTCCGACTGCATGTTCTCCGCCTGAAATAGAATCAAAACAATGCAAACTGTCATACTACATAGTTCGATAGGAAAATTGGGTAAAATTCAAAAATGGCTCATGCCAACCAAACCATACTCAAAACGAAGATCGACAACTAAAAATGCTAGAAATAACCAAATCCCACACCAACAGCCCCATCAAGTGGGTATTTCTGGGCAAAGAAAGTTACGCGACCAACTGTTATACGCACGTTCACAGCTCGTTTTCCGGGCATTTTTGACATAAAATCCACACACAATCGGCGCGAATGTACGCATTCAACTCGATTTCGACGAAATCAACTTGATTCCAAGGTGCAAATTGCCATATCCGGAGCCAAGCAATCATATTGTCCAGCAAACTGTCTTGTCATACACCACCACCCAGCAGCCAATGTAGCACATAACGAGCGTACGTCGTATGTCACCTCTAGGTGCAATGCAGTCCGCGTTCATTCTATTCGGCCGTAATCACTTCTCGAGGATGGTGGCCCGTGTGGGGGCCCTTGAACGACCCATTTTCACACGTCTTTCTCTGCCCCACTCGACGCTTATCTTTCTTTTCGTTTTCGCTGGGCATCCACTTCTGTTATACTCGCGTTCTACGTGAATTTCACACGGCGGACATGGCAGCGCAACACCAAAACCAACATACCTGATACCCGCCTGACCAAATTCACCGTCTCACGCGCTCAAAATCATGAAAGTTCGCTGACAAACCTCTTCAAATGGCTGACGGAAAATTTTAGACGAACACTTACTGTAGAATAGTCTTGTACCAATGGCAGCCAGAGGGGCAGGGCGGCGAGCAGCACTTAATTTGGTAATTTCTCAGGGGGCTGTTGATATAAGTAAATCGTTTTTTCTCTGTATTCTACACGGTAATTGCAGGCGAAATAGGTTTTCTGGGGCAACTCACTTGTTTCTTGAATGTATCTCGAACGAAATATTCCGATTTTCACTAATTTAATCGCAAAAGCATCTCCTCTGATTAATTTTACAGTGCAGTGCAGCTCGTTTGTGATGGAGGAAAGTGATACAGAACAAAAATATTTGACAGCAGTCAGTGCGGGGCTGCGTTCGTAGAGTGTGTTGCTTGGACAGCGAGTGACGAGCGACGAGTGACGAGTTACGTTTTTGGTGTGGACAATCACATGAGGTTTCCTTGGAAACTGGGAACGAAGGTTATGGCGGTGGTTTCTTTACAACTAGAATTGTTGCACCAGTGTGTCGTCAAGTTGCAATATCCTGTTCCTGTCAAAGAAAACACCGCCAGCCAACAACTGACCATTCATTGAATATTTCTGTCAGATCGCATGGGGCATATTTTCGAGTAGCCACAAATCTGGCGTCTACAGCGATTCAGCCAGAACATTGGCTTTTCCGCTGAAGCAGTCAGTAGGCTGACTTTTATAGTCGGCTAGTTAGAACACGGCTTTCATGGTGAGCCAGACAGGAAGCTGGTTCTTATGGGGAACCAGCCAGGAGGCAGACTTTTATGGTGAGCCAGCCAGGAAGCTGTTTTTTAAAGTGAGCCAGGCAGGAGGCTGGCTTTTATGGTAAACCATCCAGTAGTCTTTAGCTGTGAGCCAGCCAGGAGGCTGGGTTTTATGGTGAGCCTGCCAGCAAGCCGGCTTTTATGGTAAGACAGGAGGGGGGCTTTTATGGTGAGCCAGCCAGGAGGATGACTTTTATGGTGAGCCAATCAGAATGCTAACCTTTATGATGAGCCAGCCCTACGGCTGACATTATGGTGAGCCAGCAAGGAAGCTGGCTCTTATGGTAAGGCAGGAGGTTGGCTTTTATGATGAGCCAGCCAGGAAATTGGCTTTTGTAGTGAGGCAGGAGGTTGGCTTTTATGGTGAGCCATCCAGGAGGATGACTTTTATGGTGCGCCAATCAGAATGCTGGACCTTTATGATGAGTCAGCCCTACGGCTGGCATTAATGGTGAGCCAGCAAGGAAGCTGGCTTTTATGGTAAGCCAGTGAGGAGGCTGGCTTTATGGTGAGTCAGCCAAGAAAATGGCTTTTAAAGTGAGCCAGCCAGCAGGCTGGCTTTTATGGTAAGACATCCAGTGGTCTTTAGTGGCGAGCCAGCCAAGAGGCTGGGCTTATGGTGAGCCGGCCTGAAGGGCGAATTTTATGGTGAGCCGGCCAGGAGGTGGATTTTTATGTTGAGCAAGCCAGGAGGCTGGCTTTTATGGTAAGCTATCCAGTAGTCTTCAGTGGTGAGCCAGCCGGGAGGCTGGTTTTTACGGTAAACCATCCAATAGTCTTTAGTGGTGAACTAGCCAGGAGGCAGGCTTTTATGGTGAGCCGGCCAGGAGGATGTATTTTATGGTGAGCCAATCAGAATGTTGACGTTTATGATGAGCCAGCCCTACGGCTAGCATTTGTGGTGAGCTAGCCAGGAAGGTGGATTTTATGGTGAAGCAGGAGGCAGACTTTTATGGTGAGCCGGCTAGGAGAGTGATTTTTATGGTGAGCCAGCCAGGGGGGTGGCTTTTATGGTAAGCCGGCCCGAGGGATGAATTTTATGGTGAGCTGGCCAGGAGGGTGATTTTTATGGTGAGCCATAAAAACTTATGAGGTAAACCACCCAGCAGTCTTTAGTGGTGAGCCGGCCAGGAAGTTGGCTTTTATAGTGAGCCGGCCAGGAAGCTGGCTTTTATGGGGAGCCGGCCAGGAAGCTGGCTTTCATGGTGAGCCAGCCAGGAGGCTGACTGCTAAAATGTGAAGGCTAGGAGGTAGGCTTTTATGGTGAACCAGCAAAGAAACAAGCTTTTAAGGTGAGCTGGCCAGGAAGCTGGCTTGTATGGTGAACCAGCCAGGGGGCTGGCTTTTATGGTAAGCTATCCAGTAGCCTTTAATGGTGAGCCAGCCGGGAGGCTGGGTTTATGGTGAGCCGGAAAAGAGGCTGGCTTTTATGATAAACCATGTAATAAATTTTAGTAATGGCTTTCATGGTGAGCCGTCCTCAAGGGTGACTTTTATGATGAGCCAGTCTGGAGGCTTGCTTTTATGGTGAGCCAGCCTGGAGGCTTGCTGTTATGGTGAGCCGGCCAGGAGGCTGGCTTTTATGGTAAGCCATCCAGTAGTCTTTAGTGGTGAGCCAGTCAGGAGGCTGGCTGTTATAATTGATGCAGGAGGTTGGCTTTTATTCGGAGCCAGCCGGGAGGCCTGCTTAAATGGTAAACCATCCAGTAGTCTTTAGTGGTGACCCGGCCAGGAAGCTGGCTCTTATGGTGAGCCGGCCAGGAGGGTGGCTTTTATGGTGATCTAGCCGTGAGGCTGGCTTTTGTTAGGGAGCTAGTCAGGAGTCTGGCTTTTATGGTGAGCCAGCCTCAAGGGTAAATTTTATGGTGAGCCGGCCGGGAGGGTGATTTTTATGGTGAGGCAGCCTGAGGGCTGGCTTTTATGGTGGCCAAGCCAGGAGGCTGGCTTTTATTAGTGAGCTAGTCGGGAGGCTGGCTTTTATGGTAAACCATCCAGTAGTCTTTAGTGGTGAGCCGGCCAGGAAGCTGGCCTTCATGGTGAGCCTGTCAGGAGAATGACTTTTATGGATTTTATTAGTGAGCCAGTCGGGAGGCTGGCTTTTATGGTAAACCACCCCAGTTGTCTTTAGTGGTGAGCCAGCCAGGAAGCTGGCTTTTATGGTGAGCCAGCCTCAAGGGTAAATTTTATGGTGAGCCGGCCGGGAGGGTGATTTTTATGGTGAGGCAGCCTGAGGGCTGGCTTTTATGGTGGCCAAGCCAGGAGGCTGGCTTTTATTGTGAGCCACCCAGCAGGCTGGCTTTTATTAGTGAGCTAGTCGGGAGGCTGGCTTTTATGGTAAACCATCCTGTAGTTTTGTAGTGAGCCAGCCAGGAAGCTGGCTTTTATGGTGAGCCAGCCTCAAGGGTGAATTTTATGGTGAGCCGGCCAGGAGGGTGAATATTATGGTGAGCCAGCCTGAGGATTGGCTTTTATGGTGACCAAGCCAGGAGGTTGGCTTTTATTAGTGAGCTAGTCGGGAGGCTGGCTTTTATGGTAAACCATCCAGTAGTCTTTAGTGGTGAGCCGGCCAGGAAGCTGGCTTTTATGGTGAGCCAGCCAGGAGAATGGCTTTTATGGTGAGCTAGCAAGGAGGCTGGCTTTTATTAGTGATCAAGTCAGGAGGCTGGCATTTATGGTAAGGCAGGAGGCTGGCATTTATGGTAAGGCAGGAGGCTGGCATTTATGGTAAGGCAGGAGGCTGACATTTATGGTAAGGCAGGAGGCTGGCATTTATGGTAAGGCAGGAGGCTGGCATTTATGGTAAGGCAGGAGGCTGTCATTTATGGTAAGGCAGGAGGCTGGCTCTTTTTGGGATCCAGCCGGGAGGCTGGCTTATATGGTGAGCCAGCCATTAGCAGGCCCGTTAGGGGTTTTAGTGTTAATTCGAAGGCGTATGCCAGCGCGTAAGAAACTTGACATGTTACGAAACTTTGCCAACTTAGTTGTCGCACAAAAAATTCATCTTAGCTCCTATTAGAATGAATTTTCGATTTACCAAGTAGATTCTAATATTCCTCCTGTTTCAGCTTTGTTCTGAATACGGAACTTGTTTCGCTATTCCACCAAAGGACAAACGTTTTATTAAAAGGTCTAAGCGCGGATCGTGGCCGGCACGAGTTAAGCAAATGAAGTCAATGATCATATCCAATTAAATATCATGATTTTATTAGGGACGACGATTTAAATAAGCATTGAGAGCGACCGCGAAAGGACCGATCTATTAAATTATTTTTTCTCGGTAGATTCCGGAGCAGCTTCTCCTTGAGCTTGATTTTTGTTGGGATCATCTGGTTTCATTGCTGGGAAGAAGAGCACCTCCTGAAACAAAGAAAACATTTGCCATACAGATCAGTTCGACAACAGGGCCTTAAAGCAAGCGTCTCCCATTACCTTGATGTTATTTGAGTCCGTGAGGAACATGGTTAAACGATCAATACCCAAGCCCCATCCACCCGTAGGCGGAAGACCATATTCTAACGCCGTACAGAAGTTCTCATCTACCAACTGGGCTTCATCATCACCAGCTGCCTTATCGCCCGCTTGTTGCTCGAAGCGCTCCCTCTGCACCATGGGGTCATTTAACTCGGTATACGCATTGCAGATTTCCTTTTTCATCACGAACAATTCAAATCGTTCGGTTAGACCCGGCTCACTGCGATGGTATTTTGCGAGTGGGCTCATCACCTGCGGATGATCGCAAATGAACGTCGGATTGATGCAGTTCTCCTCGATAAATTCGCCAACGAGTTTGTCCAGCAAACGTGCAGCTGTTCTAGGTGCCGGGCATTCTACTTGATGCTTGATGCACAGTTGACTGAGAAACTCTGCTGTCTCCTTGGTGTTAAAAGTCGTTGAGCAGGGGAATTTCACATTCAGCTGTTCCTCGAGAGTTTTGATCATCGATAAACGCTTGAAGGGTGGCGTAAAATCGATTTCTACTTCCCTACCCTCCTGACCTTCGGGGTGATATTTGATTTTGTACGAACCATGAATTGCTTTCACCATTCCCGATACCATTTGCTCAGTGATTTGAATGATGTCCTGGTAATCGGCATAGGCCATATAGAATTCGCATGTTGTGAACTCAGGATTATGCGTCAGATCGATGCCTTCGTTACGGAATTGCCGACCGATTTCGTAGACACGATCCAAGCCGCCTACCACCAGCATTTTGTGATACAATTCGGGAGCGATACGCATGTAGAGATCCATGTTTAGCTCGTTGTGATGTGTGATAAAGGGCTTGGCAGTAGCGCCTCCGGCAATCATGTTCATCATGGGTGTTTCGATTTCGAGGAAGCCCATTCTGTCGAGGAATTGACGGACGTACGCAATGATCTGGTGAGAGATGTAAGCATTATAGGGGCAAATTGTGGAGGAAGGAAGCTTCAAATTACCTTGGCTCTGATCTGGAAGGTTTCCCGGACACGATTGTTGAGGATGAGATCTAAATACCTTTGACGGAAGCGCGTTTCTTTATCCTTGAGGCCAAAGTGCAGGTGCGGTAACATGTGCAGACACGGTGAGAGTAGTTTTATCTGCAAGGGAAATGCGTCTCGGATTAGTTGTTCGTTTCACAACGGCGTAGGTGTGAAATACCGTCTTTGGGATGACTGAGAGTTCTCCTTTTTTAGTTTTACCGGGATAGCCATTGATCCCTATAATATCACCACGACGGAGCTTGGCTGTATCCGTCTCGAATGCGGCTTCGCTCTCGTACAGTTTAGCATTGGCCATCACTTGTAATTTAACACCTTCACCGCGCAGATCGTAGAATATTAGTTTAGCTCCAGACTCTCGGATTGCATGCACTCGTCCAGCGACACTTTAAAAAGGAAGAGAATATGACAAGGCAATCGAACATTGGATAATGGACTTACCTCAATTGAATGTCTTCTAGCATCTCACCGTTTGTTAAGCCGGAGTACTTCTCTATGAAGCTCTCCAGTGAAATACTGACATGAAACTTATGCGGATACGGATGCGTGTCGGGCGATTTTTTGAGTTCTGCAACGGCAGCCGTTCGTAATTTGAAATACTCATTGGGTGATATCTCCTCCAAATTGATCTTTTCCTTTTTCTCAGTAGTCGGTTTGGACGCTACCGGTTTCTCAGCCTTCTCTTTGGCCTTTTGTTCGGCCTTTAGACGGCGTTTCAGCTCACTGCGAATGAGAGGAAATGCAAAAACTTTAGTTCCTCGAAGGCTGCAAAGAGGGTGGGTGGGGCTTTGTATTTATGTACGACCAACATACGCCTTGGAAGCATTGCTGGCAAATCGGTGACCGACAACATGACACGGCTTTTTCGGGTATAACTGCGTCGCCTCTCTCATCCGATTAGTCATTCGCACACCTGTCACTTTCTCCAGCAAGCGGGGCTGATGTAATAACCATTTTCGTTTGCACAAATGCATTTCGCCCGAGATAAGGAAACCAAAGGAAACGCAACACTTTCCAACTAGAACGCACGTACACGTGCAATCAGAAAAACCCCCACGACCGTTTGACAGCTGAAGTTTGATGCATTGTACCGCGTACATAACCAAACATTTTGTGTCCCCCAGTCCCATTGGTCGAATTAAATTTTTAATTCAAAATGATATTCACTCACTTTTTCGATATTTCTCCAGTAGGCTGAGCCATTCTGATGGATTTGTGGCGCGAAAATTTCAACTTATTTGCAGTTCCCCGTGGGTAAATAGAAATTTCGATGCGAAAACTCGCTTGCAACGGCTACAGGATTAGATTTGCTTATGCGAAAGGGATGGGGCAATGACAGTTTGGCCAGTTGACAGTTTCGATGAGTGTAGTAGATTCGTGTGATGTGTTCAGTGGGTGAGATGTAACCGAGAACTTACAAACTTATTTTTATTCAAAAAGAAAATCAAACAACTTACGTCAAACAATACTCTTTCTAGTATCGAGCGACTAAAGTGACAAGCATCAAAAAAGCAAATCCTATACAAAAAAAAAAAACCTAAGCAAACACAAAAAAAAAACAAAATTTTCAAAAACAGAGTCAGAAAACATCCGAATTGTTCTTTTTATTTTCAATCCGAACAAGCAACTTCGTCATCCCAGTGGTAAGTTATACTAGTTAATTAGTAATTTCCGAACATTATCATCATCCGCCACATCAAGAGGACTCGAGCCTTCGTTGTCGCACAGCATCTTATCGGCACCATAGTTGAGCAAAATCCGCAAACAGTCGAGATGACCGCAACTCGATGCGTAGTGGAGACATGTCTGCCCATCGGTATCGCGTAAATTAATATTCGCACCTGTGACAAGAAGGTATTCAAGAATTTCCACCGCATTTCGATCCGTCGCCCAGTGTATCAGTCCCATGCCGCTCTCCTTGTCCACCACGTCAATAGATTCTTTGGCGAGAACGCGTTTCAAGTGGGATAAATCACTTTCCCGCACATAGTCGAAGGCAGTTTTATCCTTTTCATCGATTTCTTCTTCCGGTTCGGCCACCTGAATCGAGTGCACCACCCAGCCGGTTTTCTCTCTCACTTTGATGCTCGGCACCTCCCAATCCGGATGAATGAGCGATACCTTTTCGGTGTACAAACGTTTTGCCTCCCTTTGATCCATCGTTCCCAATGCATTCCAAGCATTCCACTTGGCACGCGCTTGCATTTGTAGTATATTCGGTTTGGCTATATCGCATGGACCACATGTGCCCTGCTTATACAGGGCATACAGTTCTAATAGGTCATCTTGCGCAAATTGCACGTGAATTCTTTGTATCATCTCGGCGGCTAAATTGAAATTACATTCGGTCTCACTGTCACTATCGGAAAAATCGGACATTTTCGTTCGCTTTTTGCTCTTGATCACACAAACTTACGCTAAGGATTTGTTATTTTTTTATTTTTAGTTTTGATTTTGGTTATGGTAGAAATGTGGTAAGAAGTCAATTGTTGGTGATTTTCAGGTAGTTGCCTTCTAAAAAGTGTTTGGGTTCGTTTTCGACCTTTTGTAGAAGTGTTTTGTCGTTAGATGTTACGAAACCGTAGCCCTTCGATAGGCCGGTGTTTTTGTCAAACACTACACTCACGTTGAGGACTTTTCCAAAATTTTTAAAGTACGCACGGAGCTCTTGGTTGCCCACAGTCCAAGGTAAATTGCCGACAAAGAGTTTATGTAGTCCTCGTGCTGATCGTACCGTTGCCATTTCCTATCGATCTTTTCAAATTACTTCTTTTTCTTGGATTTGGTGTGCTGAAATCATACAAATTTTAATGAATTTCCACAATTCGTCGTCTTAAATAATCACCTAAAGTTCAATCGAGAAAAATTCCACTGACAATTCGAGCAGGCAACGTACATGTTTGACATTTACATTCACCTTCCGATAGCAGCGCCACGGTTTGTTGATTCAGAAAACCAAAAACTACGACAAACAGGGTGACACCATTCCTTTTGCGAGTAAATAACATTTTATTCCTTTAGCTCCAGCAAGTACTAACCAAATGAACAATTGGAATCGATTTCTGTTCCTTTTACGCAAGAACTTGAAAACAAAGTTCCGTAATCGACATGAATTTGTATGTCAATTTTTGGTGATTATCTTCTGCGTCACTTTGACAAGTGTAAATACTAGAGGTGAGCCGGCTTTTAAGGAACTGGACAAAGTGGACATTCACACGCTCGACGATCTATTCGACATTGAATTGCTCAAGTACTACACCACAGTATACGATCATACATATACGTACCTACTAACGTTTATTTGCTCTGTTTTAGAAAGCGCCTCAAACCTGGTGTGACAATATCAACATGGGGGCTGGGCTACACTCCACCTAATCCTATTTTCACAGAACTCATAACAAATGCCGGGAAACTGCTTAATATCACCAATATCATCCCGTTCACCAGTCGAGAAAGTCTCGAACAACGGATGAAGAATGATCCTCTCATAGCTGGCATTGAATTCCCATACAATGAAAAGGATATCAAGAGAACACCAACTATTTTGGCGACCAATATCAGGTTTCCATCGAATTTCCGTACATTCCGATCGCAGACAGTTCGCCAAGATACCTGGCTAACACACGAGGGAAATAATCTCGATAAGGAATGGGAGAAAATTGATTCGAATATTAAGGATATGTACGTGATCGAGGGTTTCTTGCAGATACAAAACGCCTTATTCGTGGCCTATTTCAATATGATTGCGAGCAGTTTGAATGTGATCGTTAAGGTGCCAGAGATCACGATAAATTCGTACGATAGGCATCTTGGGACGTCGTATTCAGTGAACTTGGCCAATGTGTCTAACATGAATGGATTGATATTTTATTTCCTGTTCTTGATACCGTGCATCAATCTGATAGTGGTAAGTGAACGAGTACTCTTTCATTTTTAATTTATGCATATTCGTTGGCAAACAGAACTGGTTGTGCTTTTTTCTGTCCTAGACAGCGACTTAATAACTTAAACGTCACACATTCGTGGTTTCTTCAAAACCACCAGTTCTACATGGGTAAAATGATCATCTATTTTGGCAATCGTGAGCGTCTTCTTATCGGGCGCTAGGTCTCAACCAACATGGCCCCTCCAACTAGCACGATCTTTTGCTAGCCTTTTCCATTTCCGCACACCCAGTTGGCTGAGGTTCCCTTCCACCTGTGTGTGCCATCTCAGGAGCGGCCGTCCTTTGTTTCTTCGTTCCACGGGGTTGGATTCAAATACTCTCCGGGCTGGAGCTGTGGTGTCCATTCGCTTTACATGGCCTGACCATTTTGAATGGTAGACGCCTGACTAGACACACGTCGCTGTCCAGGCCGGAAAGTTCAGGGTTGAATCTTTTCCTCCATCTACCATCTGTGTTTATAGGACCAAAAGCCACCCGCAAAATCTGTCTCTCGAAACGGCCAAGAATTCCTCATTCGCTTTTGATAGTGTCCAAGATTCTGCGCCATACAGTAGGACCAGGATGATAAGGGTCTTGTATACAATCAACTTGAACGTACGGAAGAGGGCTCTATTTCTCAATTACCTCCTGAGCTCAAAGACACGGCGATTGGCAAGAGTTATGCTGTATTTAATACTGATGTCGTTGTTCCAGGTCACTACGGAGCCAAGGTAGACAAAGTTCTTAAATACTTCAAACCTATATCTTTAGTAGGGGTGTCAAAGGTAAACATGGTGTTGTATAGCTCGTCTCTAATTACGTTGTCGTAAGCGGCTTTGAAGTCGACAAATAGGTGGTAAGTGTTGGCCTGAAATTCATTGGCTTTCTCCAGGATCTGCCGTTATATCAAGGTTTGGTCGATGGTGAACTTCTTTGGCATGAAGCCGCACTGATAACGACCTATTAGCTTATTTACAAAAGATAATACAAAACGGCAGAGAATATTTTGTAGTCGATGTTAGGGAGACTTATTCTTCTGTAGTTGGCCCAGTCAAAGGGGTCCCATTTCTTGCGGGTCGGTCAAACGATGTTGAGACTCCATTCCTCGGGCATGCCTCTGACCGTATCTTACAGATGAGCTGATGAGCATCCCCAGTTGCTTTAAAGAACTCAGCACACAGTCCGTCTGCGCTAGCAGCTTTATTCGACTTGAGTTTCGATATGGCGATCTTAACTTTGTCGAAGTCAGAGGGATTCTGCTTGACAGCAGTATATTGTCTAACATCGTCGTTATACAGTCTGCAGATGTGGTTTTTCCATATCCTTAACATCGACTGTGATTCTACTACTAGGTGTCCGTTCTCATCCTTGCAGGCTTACGTTATGGCTTTATAACCCTGGCATGTACGTTTTATTTGTTGATAAAATTTTCGAACATCAAACTTGCAGTAACACCTCTCCAAGTCCTCAATCGCGCATTTCTCGTGCTCTTTCTTTTTTCTTCTGAGAAGCTTATGCTCCTCTCTTCCTTTTAACTCGTAAAGCTCACAAGCTGCTGTTGTTCTTCTATGCAGCGAGGTTTAATATGGTTCCTGCTTCGCAGGTGTTTCTTCGTGGTGGAAACTTGAAGCCCAAATCTTTAGATGCAATGCTCGGAAAGTGTTTGCAAAGGTTCCACCGTGTTCGATTGACTTCGTAGAGGGTTAAGGGTGTATGAGAGAGCCTAAGGGAGACGCGATCGGAAAAGGCACGAGCGGTTTCTGACGATAGTAGTTTTCCCACGTCATTACTTTGTATACTTACTTTACTCCGTTGGGTTCGTGATATCCGTAGGCGCATCTTGGCTACTACAAGATAGTGGTCCGAGTCGATGTTAGCTCCTCGAAAAGTTCGAACAGCAAGTATAGTGAAGGAGTGTCTGACGTCGATCGCGATATGATCAATCTAGTTAGTGATTGTTTGATTTGGCGACCGGCAGGTGCCGCATTTTCTGGATGGCGGTTAAGCCCGCTTTATAGCGGTCTAAGGCGTCCGCAAGTTGTTCGGCTGCACGTCGTTTGTTTAGGGACCTAACATTCCACGTACATAGCCGAAGGTTATTGTCCTTTTTCATTTCTTGCAAGGATCGTCAACATCAATCCGGTCCATTTTATCCGAGGCTTGTTGTTGTTTCTGAGCTTTGTGGGGTTTTCCGGTTATGGTTTGCTTGACCACAGCCCAACCGACATTATACATGTTTTGTGGCGCAGGATACTCGCCATTCGTCCTCTTCCGGTAGTAATCTCCATGGTCAGGAAATTTTCATATATTACCATGAAAAGGTGGAAGTAGGACCTGGCTAACAGAGCTGCAAGGTGTTCGGCTGCAGGGGCTCTTACTCGCCCTTTTTTAGCGGACCAGCACTCGTCGGCAGATGCTACTCCAACGAAGCCTAAGTTGGTCTTTTACCATCTTCTCTATTTATTTCATCACCGTCAGGTCCCGATCTATTTATTTAGCCGTTTCGAGCAAGATTAGTATTCGTCGACTTTCACATTCGCAAAAAGTAAGGTGACAGCATTTCAAATCAATTTCATCGCCTTCAAAGTAGTCCCTCATGATACAATGAATTATGCCATCGGATTGTCCAATCGCCGATTTCCGAGACGGCATTCAGCTTTCTCTTCGATGCGGCTTGTATCTCCGCTATCGACTCGAAACGTTGTCCTCGAAGCGGTCTTCTGAGTTTGTTAAATAGCCAGAAATCGCACGATGTCAAATCAGGTGAATACGGTGATTGTGGAACGACATACGTCGAGTTTTTGGTGAAAATGTCACGATGTGTGAGACGGTGCATTATCGTTGTGCAAAAGCAGGACTTGTCTCGTCACAATTCCGGCCAGTTTTTGGCGAACAGCTTCACGCAAACGACGCATAATGCTCAATTGCTTTGTTGACAGCTTAACCGGGCTGAAGCAACTCAAAATGCATAGCACCACGATAGTCGAAGAAAACAGTCAACATGATCGTGATTTTGAGCGTAGTTTGGTGCGGTTTTTTTGGCCTTGATTCATCCTGGTAAATCTGTTACTGCTACACACCAAACGGTGTGTTTCCATTGTGGTCATTCTTAATGCAAGATAAAGTGTGTTATTATAAAAGCGCACAAAATGGGACATTTCCCAACTATACACACAAAAAGGGAATTTCCAGCTATATGCAAACTTGCATATTACCTGGGCCCATGCGAAAAATGTTCACAGGAACATCGAGACTTAAATTCGGATCACTGGGTTGAGAGTCCAATGTGTTAACCATTACGCGATGGATCCGACTTGCAAATTACTTCTGGCAAGGTTGTACATATATATGTATGTAGTTGAGAAATTTAGCTTGATCCAAAGTGTGTTAATTATTAATAAGTGTGTCGCTGCAACACACTTAAGGTGTCATTAGAGTTTTTACTCATGACACACAATAGAACGTGCTACAGTTTTAACACGAATACGTGTTTCAATTTCAACGTGTTGAGTGACACACTTAATCTAAAAATGTGCCGAATGACACACTTCGATTTTGCGTGTTGTTGAACACACTGGCATTTGCAGTGCACTTCTTCTTGCTTCCGGGTTGTATGCATAAATCCAAGTCTGATCTCCTGTAACAATTCGTTTCATCTTCTCCTGATACTCAAAAACCATTGTTTTGTGTCTTCGGTACCAATCGAGATTTGACGCATCTGAGGCCCAAAGCAACCTTTAAAATGGTATCGGTTGATACTTTTGAAATGTCGACATCATCGGCAATATGTTTAATTGCTATTCGACGGCTTGCAAGTACTAAATCTTTGACTTTTGGACGTGAGCTTCGTCGGATGAGGTTAATGGTCGTTTCGGCCCTCTTGGTACTCTTTATACCGCTTGTAACCAATTTTTTTCGACATAGCTTCCTTCTCATCGGAAAAGTTCAGAAAATTCATTCCGCAAACAAAATTTTAACTAAATTCTTTGCTCAGTAAATTTAGAAATACTTACTGGTGTATCTGGGCCTCAACCAATAAGCCGCCCAGTTGATTGAGGTCCCAAAAGTTTCATTAACGTCCCGCTGTGTTCTCCCAATCATGTCCATTTAATCGGGGTAAATTGTGGAGACCTGAAGTAGATCGTGCCTGGTATTGGCCAGTGAATGCCACACGATATTTTCAAGTATGATGTTAAAAAAAATCACATGATAGTGCGTCGCCCTATCTGAACCCTTTTATTACATCGAAGGTCTCGGTTAACTCCTTACCGACCTTAATGGAGCAACAAGAGTGCTCCATTGTCATCCTACACAGCCTGATGAGTTTGGCAGGGATGTCAAAACATAACATGGCGATATCTTGGCCATCTTCGCCGTTATACAGTCCACAGAAATAGTCTCCATATTCTTAGGATCCCGACATCCCTGCAGGCTTTCGCTCTAGCTTTATAGCCTTGGCATCTTGGTTTTACTTTTTGGTAAACCTTTCGAACGTCGTTCCTGCGATAACTCTCCATCTCCTCGATCGCGCCGTTCTTTTTCTCTTTCTTTTTCTTTCTGCAAGGGCTTCTCCTAGGTCGTGGCTGGAAACCTAATACATCAGAAGCGGGATTCCTCATGGCGTTTTGACAACATGTCCATTACTATTCTATGGTTTGCATAATTTGCATCGGATCTTGGGTGAACTAACTGATGGTGACATGGATGGTGAAAATCCTGGCGGTCTCTTGTGAAAGTAGCCTTCTGACGTTCAATTTAGCGGGTCCTACTCGACTCATCCCTACTATGGTTGTGCCTTTATAAGACTTGCATGTTCTATCTAAGAGGTTGAAAAAGCAATCTTTGATTCGGTCAATTCGATCGATTACCGTCCTTATCATTAGGAACACTAAGCTGTGTGCAATCGAGATCGCCAAATATACATACATGGCTATAGATATAACTAGAAATAATATATACATATGTCACAGACAGGATATGATGACTTGATGGTCTAATAAGAGTCCAAACCCTTTTGGGCTCTCTGTATAAACAAATTCAAGTGTCGTTGCAGGAAATCATACGCGAGAAAAAGGCAAACATAATGGTACAATTCACATTATACGGCTTCCCTCATTGGGTGCACTGGGTGGCGCACTTCGTCGCTTCACTCCTCGTTTTTATTCTCCTTGACATAGCTATCATTGGAATACTCAAGGTAAGTGTCCTCGATACTAAAATACAATGCACTACTAAACCGTATAATTTCCATTTAGACGAAATGGTTCCATGGACCAATGCGAGTAGAAAGCACGATGGCTCTCATATTATTCCTTATACTACACAACATCGCACTGATCATGTTCAGTTTCATGATCGCCAATATTTGCTACAGCCTTCGCACCGCCGTTTACGTCACTCTGATAGCCTGGGTGCTCATGTACTCTATACTCTCCATTATCCTACACTCATCGCCCGAACTACGACTGTACGTAGTCTTGGGCAGTTTGTTGTTCTTCAATAATATCTTCACCTATGGTATGCGGGTCCTTCTCCGGATAAATACGAATTTCCATAATTTGTTTAGTCAGGGTTGGGAGGTATTCTTCATCTTTGGGGTGCTGGCCATTGACGCGGTGCTCTATTTCCTGATGGCATACCTCTTTGATCGGCTCATCCCACTGCCGTATATCGAGAATAAACCCTTGAGATGTGTCAATATTTTCTGCCGGCGAAAATTGCATACGCACTTCGAGCTCAAAAGTTCGGCGGCCACTGTCATTACGTACGATGGTGATTACAACAACAGTCAATTTGAATACCGTCGCAGTGTCGAGGTCATACGTTGCCGGAATGTATGCAAGTACAGCAAGGGGAAAGTTATCCTCCGAGACATATCGTTGAAATTCTATGAAAATAAAATCACTGTCTTGCTCGGGCACAATGGATCAGGCAAGACAACATTGCTTTGCATCTTCGCCGGCTTAAAGTCGCCCTCAGAGGGCGATGTTAAAATTTACGGTCAACTACCGCGAAAGGTTAGTGAGAACATTTTCTTTTTGCCCCAAAGTAATGTTCTATTCCATCGATTGACGGTCAATGAGCATTTGATCTACGTTATGACGGCCAAGAAGGTCAATCCCGTTTTGAAGAAGTTTGAATTGCTTAAGTGGACCCGGCTATTAAAGTCGATATTGAATTCGAAAACGGTTGTTGCCGACATGAATTACGAAGAGAAGCGCTTGCTCTGCTTGGCATTGGCACTCTGTGGCGAAACAAAGATTATACTGCTCGACGAACCAACGATGAATATGACGGTCGAGGGCAGAAAAGCCTTCTGGGATATGGTTAGATCGCATAAGAAGGGACGGAGTATTGTTGTTGCTACGAATTCGGTTACTGAAGCTGATTATGTAGGCGATCGGTTTGCCATCATGGATCACGGTACTGTGGTAGCCAGTGGCACAGCTTTCGCATTGAAGATGAAATTTGCTGCATCATACTATCTGGTAAGAGGTGGACGAGAGAGTTTTGAGCGCTACGTGTATGCCTACTATTTCAGATATGCCTAAAGAAATTTAACTGTGATACGGTCAAACTAACTCAGCGTATCGAAAAGTACGTGCCCACGGCCGAAATCAAGAATGACACGATCACCCAAGTGATCTATATAATTTCCATGGAACATGTGCGGTTATTTCCGAACCTATTGCAGGATCTCGAGAAAAATTTGGCGGAGCTAGGACTAGAAAGTGTTGATATTATGGGCAGTCAACTGTCCGACGCCTATGTGAATTTAAGCCAAGAACGTGACATACAAAAGCTCTACAATCGAGGTGAGTTATGATCATACTAAATGGCAAAAAGAGACATTTTTTTCCTCATGTACAGGCAACTCCATCATGGACCAAATCAGTCTCTTAAGTGGTTATCGTTTGCTTCAAAATCAAGTGCGAGCTTTGCTCCTAAAAAAGTTTTGGTTGCAACAGCCCGACACAATACCAACGGTCATGATGATCGTATCGATTATCATCATTGCCGTCATGATTGAGACGTCCCAGTTAATGGACACCAAACACATCTTACAGAAGCAGATTGAAATCGGGTTCAACGTCAAGTACTCGTCGGACGATATCTTTGAGAAACTACTGACGGAAAATAACAATAAACTACATCCGATAGTGGAGATCGATCAAGAAGTCTACGAAGGATCTGATTCGCGAATATATACTTGGGAGCCTGATATTTGTAAGGTCCTGTTGGTAGAGCACGACGTGGCTAAAAGTAGTTCGACGGCGGCCATCCAACTTCCGGATGAAGATTTCAAATCCGCTAAATTGTGGTTCAATGAGAGGAAGTTCCATACTGTACCGCTTGCCTTAAATTTACTCCATAATGCGCTACTTAGGTGTGTAATGATTGAAGGTGAGGTCATTCGCATTCGAATATATTTTCGTTTATCTTGCAGGATGGCGTTTAAGACACCCCTTTATGCTGTGTGTGTAACAAACAAACCGTTGAGGATAGATATCGAAACCAAGTTTCGTTTCCTGCAAGAAAGCAAGGAGCATTTGAAACTGTCACTGGTGATCGGTAGCCTTATGCCCTTCATGATCAGTTCGTTTATCATATTTCTGATCAATGATCGTGTTAGCCATGTTCGAAGTTTGGAGTTCGTGGCTGGTGTTAGAATCTATATATATTGGCTAGTTCCATTGCTTTTCGATGTGCTCAAGATTATTCTCTTCAATTCTCTATTTATGTTTTTGTTCCTGTTCCTCATTGTTGGAAGATATCGAATCTATGAAAAGCTGGGTACGTAACACACATACATATGTATGTACGATAGACCGTTAAGAGGTTTCATTCAATTCCTTTCATAGCTATTCTATTCACAATCAATATCTACGGATTTGCTGGATTGTGTGAAACCTATTTCATGTCATTCTATTACATCAAGACGAATAGGGCCTTTTTGGCGTGCTCTCTGATCCATTTCGTCACAGGTTGGTGGTATCAATAGTGAATCCTGCCAAATCTGATGAATGTATTGATTCGTTCAGGTTTATTCGCATACACCATTTATTGGGTTTCGTTGGAGGATGCCACAATAGTCTGGTGGATTGGCATGTTCTCTCCAGACTTTGCCGTTCTGGATGGCTTGAGTGCGATTCATCTAGTGAATGACTTTATGGATCTTTGTCATGAGGAGAGGAAAATAATGGGCATTACGAGGAAACGTATCTGTTCTATGTACAGTTTTTGTTGTCGTAAGCTACATAGGCTAGTATTTGGATAGCTTCCCTGTCAACTGTTGTTCATTTTTCCCAGAGAAAACGGTATTTCAAAATACACATCCAGGAGTCCTTCCGTCGATATATTTCTTGCTAAGTACAGGATTTAGTTTTCTGTTTATCATCCTTGCCAAGGAATACTATGCATACGAGCGGAGATTTAATAGTCGACAGTAAGTGTTCCATGCATTCAATTCACGTCTATATTGTCTTAAACTGTAGCGTAGACTTCCTGCGCTCGTCCTATGGTCCACACAATCTGCAAGTTGTCTTGAATGAGAAACAGCGTATCAATAAGATGGCGGCAAGCGAGGTTTCCCAGTACAACATGGTAGTCGATCAGCTGGAGGATGATATTCCCCAGTGGGGGAACGTGCTCAAGACAATATCGTTCGCCGTTCGAAGGTTGCAGATTACATTTTTCATACTACATATATACTGAAATGCTTGTACTTACAGCCATGAGTGTCTCGTCATTCTGGTGGAAAAAAACTATAGCACCAAGCATCTTATGCTTAAGCTGATCGGCGAGGAGGGTTTCTCATTTGGTGACATCTATGTGCGCGGCATTGACATGAAAGAGAATTTGAATGCGGTCCGAGCATTTCTTGGATTCTGTCCAAAAGAGTCAACTTTACTCGCACAATGCACAGGTTATCAGCTGATGGAGATAATGTGTTTGATCCGTGGCGTACATAGTAACATGGTCGGTGCGATTGTCCACGAACTGATAATGCTACTTGAAATGCATACATTCATCCATACAAAGACGTCATTTCTGTCGGTGAATGAGCGACGACGAATTAGTATTGCAATCGCCTTCATTGCCAAGGTAGACATTATACTGATCGATCTGCCAACGTCTGGACTATCGGCCCTACCGCGAAAACTCATCTGGAACGTTTTGCGATACGCAAAGTTCATAGGTAAAAGTGTGATTTTCACAACAACCGATTCATGGGAGTGCGAAGCTCTGGCTGATAAGATTTTACTCTACTCGGGTGGCGAGATGATATTCTATGGACCGTTGCAGACTCTTCGGAGTTCGTTTTCGACCGGCATTATTTTCGAGGTGAAGGTGAGCAGGACTGGCACGACAACCGCGGAAATAAAAGAAAAGTAAGACCTATCCAAGTTCTTCGTTACAATTTCCCTTTTTTGCTATCCTTTTTGTCTAGCCTACTTGATGATATCTCGAACATAAGGAAATTTATCACTGTTCTATCCGAAGAGTCCCAACTGAGGTAAAATCCTCGGTACTTATGCAAACGCTACACATGCATTTTGTATTTTGTCCTTTTCCAGATCATATGAGGACGGCATATTGGTCTTCTTTATTCCAATAAAATCTAATTGGTCCCAGCTATTCGATTTGATCGAACAAAACCGCGAGAGGCTGCACATAGAGGAATATATAGTGAGTCAGACCTCATTTGAAGATATTTTCAATAATCTGATGGAGAAGCGAGCTATTGCCCACATCGGTGCGTTTTGGTGACAGGCATCTGTTTGAGTACGAATATTGTTTATCGAAATATGATATAATTGACCATTAAAGTAGGACGAGGATGTGTTGACAAAATTAAATGCAAAAAAGAAAAACCTAAACGCGTCATTGATAAGCCACCGTTTTGCCTTTTGTTTTTATCAGTGGATATCGATGAAACTCAGTGTTCGAGTTCCGGTTGAGCTCAATTCTCAATTTCAGCTAATGTCAGCCTCAGAATTGAGTGTGTGAAGTTCGGGGATGCCTACGAATTTTAATGAAGGTTTGGAGGTGACGATCAGAACAGCAGTTATCTAGGCGGCGGAGGAATTTCCAAACTCTGCGTTCGCATTACATATAACCATATAAGCATCGGCGCCGATGATGATCTCCTCATTGATGTTAAACTTTTTTCCCGTGAGCTACATCATTTAATAGGACCATGTCTCTTTGCATTTTTTTTCCACTGAATTGGCCTAATAGCTCATTGGTTCAAGAGGATGATGAACTCTGCATACGAAAAATGCCACCACCGCATCCCTATGAGTGAACGATACTGAGGTCGGCTAGTAGGAAAACAACCCGAACAGCTAACATCCTGACAACTACAACATTGATGTATTATTGCCTCTTGGCGGACCCCTGCCTAATATCATTCGAATTCTCGTATTTCCACCACCGAAATAGAGAATGAGCTTTACAAGAAAGCCGACTGGTGTAGCCTTAACCTATTTTTTCGGAGCTTTGACTGGTCGTTGTATTCCGACGACAACGACATGAACGCCGCAGCTGATATCGGAAATATCCGAAATATCCGAATTGGTGTGGCCAATTTTATTTCTAGTAGGATAATAGGCGCCAGTACGCGCTTCCCGCACCTCGTTATATACAAAGGCACCTGACGGTTACCAGATCAATCAATCACTAACCAGATTGATCATATCGCAGACGACGTCAGACAATCGCCCACTATTCTTGATGTTCGAGCTTACCGAGGAGCTAATATCGACTTGGACGACTATATTGTAGTAGCCAAGATGCGCCTACGTATATCACGTGCGCAGCGGAGTACAGTAAGAATACAAAGTTATGAAAACGGAAAGCTATCGCCAAACATCTCGTGCTTTTACCGATCACGTTTTCCTAAAGTTCTCAAAAACAAAAAAAAACCTAAACCCTCCACGCTACCAATAGAACAACAGTGGAACCCTTGCAAACAAGACCTGAAAAGCATTGCATCTGAAGTTGTGGGCTTTAAGGCTCTACCACGAAGAAACACCTGGTTCCGTGACGAGTGCAGGAGGATTCACATAGCAAAGCAGGAGGCATATAAAGCCTCGCCGCATAGCAGAACAAGAGCAGCTCGTGAGCTCTACGAGTTAAAAATAAGGGAGGAGCATAAGCTTCTCAGAAGAAAGAGCACGGGAAGCGCGCGATTGAGGATCTGGAGAGGTGTTACTGCAAGCGTGACGTTCGAAAGTTTTATTAACAGATAAAGCGAACAAGCCAAGGTTATAAAGCCAGACCGGAAGTCTGCAGGGATGAGAGCGGAAGCTTAGTAGTAGAATCGCACTCGATGCTGAGAATATGGAAAAATCGCTTCTGTAGACTGTATAACGGCGATGTTAGTTAATACGCCGCTGTCAGGCAGAATGATCAATTTCTTAACGACGAATACCGCAGAGAATTCCGTCCCCCTGACTACGACGAAGTTAAGATCGCCATATCGAATAAAGCTGCTAGCGCAGACAGACTGTCTGCTGAGCTCTTCAAGGCAGCTAGGGATTACCTGGTTAGGTGCATGCACCAGCTCATCTGTAAGATATGGTCAGAGGAGAGTATGCCGGAGGAATGGAGTCTCAGCATCGTATGTCCGATCCACAAGAATGGAGACCTCTCTGATTGCGCCAACTATAGAGGAATAAGTCTTCCTAACATCGCCTACAAAATCTTCTCCGCCGTTTTATGTGAACGCCTGAAGCCTTTTGTAAATAAGCTGATAGGTCCTCATCAGTGCGGATTCAGGCCAGTGAATTCCACCATCGACTAAATCTTCGCACTACGGCAGATCCTGGAAAAACCAATGAATTTCAGGTCGACACTCTCCACCTATTTGTCGACTTCAAAGCCGCATACGACAGCGTAATTGAAGAAGAGCTATACAACGCTATGTCTACCTTTGACATACCTGCTTAACTCGTCAGACTATGCAGGATGACTTTGGAGACGGGGGCAAAATTAAATATATGCTATCATCAAAGAAGGACACTCACCACCGACGTCTTGGCCAGAACGTTTGTATTGGCAGATATAAATTTGAGGTAGTTGAGGACTTCACCTACCTTGGCTCCGCAGTGACCTGGAACAACAACATCAGACGCAGACAACAACGAAATTAGACGCAGAATCACTCTTGCCAACCGCCGTTTCTTTACGCCCAGGAGGCAATCGAGTAATAGAGCCCTCTTCCGAACGACAAAGTTGTGTTAGTGTGGACTCCAACGCACGATGAGCGAGTTCAGATTCCGATAACACCAACGCCATCGAATGTTTATTTCGCGGCGTCCCCCCTCGTAGTATTCTTGCCATGAAAAAGCTTCTCGACTCACGCCCTTCGAAATCGGCAATAAACTGTAGGTCCATTTTACCTGGGTGAAATATAAATCAGACACAGCATTGAGAGAAGGTTGGCATTGAGAGAAGCTTGGCTCTGTCCCTTCACGGGCTGTAACGCCACCAAAGCAAAGGATAAAAAGCACAAGGCAGCGTATGTTAAGTTCATTAAATTCCGACATCGACAGCATCATTGCATGGGGGAAAAAGAATAGAGTGGAATTGAATGCTTCCAAAACAGAGTGCTGTCTTCTGTCGATCAAGCGCACCACCGATCAGCAGCCAATATCTATGAATGGCACTTGCATCTTACAATAGAGACTGAAAAGCTCTCTATCCTGGGTATGTGTGTTCCTGGCAGTTTTAGTTGGAACAACCACATATTTGGTGTCGCCAAGAATGCACCGAAATGCGTAGGCTTCTTCCTTTGGCTGAGGCTTCAATCTATAGGGCGTTCATTTGGCCTAAATTAGAGTTTAACATTCACGTCTGGGCCGGTTCTCCTAAGACCTAATTGCTAGACAACGAGTTCAAAGCCACGCGATAAGATATCGCCGAAATGTTACTTGCCTTGCCAAAAATGCTCTGAAGAGATGCAGTTGCATTCCGCTCCTTCAACAATTTTTTCGTCTCTCTAGGAATGCCATAAAACCGTCAAATGTTAGGAATCTTTCCTTAACTGACCACGAATCTGGAATTGCTTGCCGGATTCAGTCCTCCCCCTTCCGATCACTTCTATCCCTATTTCCTCCATTCTTCTTCCTTTTTATCTTCGATCCTCACTGTGCCGTCGACATAATAAAAAAAAATTATTTCGGTTTGGTTAAAGCCTTTATTTCTATTACCACCATGGAAGTGACTGCGTCTGCCAATCGTTTCGTTGGAGACACTATATAAGAGCCCCTTAGTCTTAGTCTATGTCCCAGAAGCACGCAATTTTTGCACATACATATCAGTTGATATAAGGTCCTTTCTGCACTAAAGTGGAATGTACAGGTACAATTAATACTATCCTTAAGGAGTATCTTGAATCAACGTGCGATAAGGCATCTTGTTTAACCGCAGCCCTGTCGAGAATAATGGTAAATATTGGACAACTTAAACAACTATTATACTCCTATCAGGAGTGGTGTAGTCGATCACAATGTCCACAGCGACGAAGTATGAGGACTTGACACGGGAGGGGACAATAATTCCTAAAGGGAGTTATCGTCTTGTTCTAAAGGTTCAAAACTTAATCGGTCCCACGGTTGATCGACTGATTTTTACCTCAGTCGTTTCTTAACCATGAGCCAGAGTTATAATGCAATAATTGCTTTCTAGTCCCTCGAAGGAATGCCTCATAGTGGTCCCGCGGGGAGAGCTTTTGAAGTCTCGGATACGCCTATGACCTAGTAGTTATCATTACAGGCAGGTGCGAAAGTTCTGCCTGTGAACGCATGTAACTCGCGCTTCAGCCTATCTCTGACTGGTGTGGCAGAGAGGGTTTGTCGACAAAATCCAAATACGACAATCTTAGCTTGGGAAAGCGGTGGAAAGGTGGTACACAGATTGCTCCAAGAGGGATTCCGGCGTTGGCGCTAGTATATTTGGTCCAAATCGGAAAATCTCGAAGGCTCTAGGAATGAGTTCTAGGGTCTTCTACAGGGCTTAGCCAAAAGAAATAAGATCAAACTCTGGTGGGTGCCAAGGCACAAGGGCATTAAGGGCAATGAAATCGCCGATCAACTCGCTAGGAAAGCGAAAGGTACATAGGTGCCCACCCTTTCTGCGGCATTCCCAAGTCTAAAATTAACTTTTTCCTAGACAAGTGGGAAAAATCGCAACACCTGTCCTTTTGCAACAGCGTTCAAGGACTTCGCCAATCGAAACCATTTCTATTAATATAACCAAACTTAATAGAGTAGACATCAGGAGATTAGTCGGCTACCTTACGGGACTCAATATAATTAACCTCTCGTCTGAAACTGAGTGTCGACTCTATCTTGAGGACGAAGAAACTGCAGAGCACATAATGTGGGAGTGTGTTGCCCTTTGACATCTTAGGAAGCATATCCTTCTCAGTGAAATGATGACTCTTGAGGGGACAATCTCAGCTCTTACGAGAGACATTCTTAACTTTATTAGGAAGTGCGGATGGCAAATGACTAAATAAGGCTTTGTAGGGGTAGCATCTATCCGAAGAATGCTGGCCTGCTAAAAAGCGAGAAGCGTCACCGCAGACGAAAAGCTTTCGGCACTGTTAATAAGTCCCATCCCAACCTTCTCATGCTGTCATCTGGAAAATTTCTCTACAAATTGCAGACGGGGGAGGACGAAAAAAAAAAAAAAAAAAAAAAAAAGGTTTAGTCGGTTGGGCTACGGCCCAGTAAGCCGTAACGGTAAAAAAGAAAATCATAAGCTCATAGACAACCTTAACCCTCGAATTTAACGGACGGATTATAGGTCCGTATTGACGTACTCTAGTACAGGCGGAGATAAAGTACAAGCTGGCAGCTGAGAACTGGTTGCGAAATGGGCAGCAAGTAGGTTAGCTTTGTCTAAGGGGGTGACTTAGTTGAGACCAGAAACTTTTGCTACCTTTGGGACATTGAAGGATTTTACGCCTTAATTTTTGGTCGGATTGGAATTTAATCCGTCGAATGTGGGTGTTGCAGTAATTTCTGGCTCGTATGTACTTTTTGCTGTTTTCCTCAGGCCCGTTTGCCTTGTAGGCCCGAAAACTTAGCTCCCTGAGCCTAATAGCCTCTTTGCAGCTCGAGTCAAACCACGTATTATCCTTAGACCTGGTGCTTTTAATCTTACTGGGAATAAAATTTGCCATGCCGATTCGGATAATGTTTACGATAATATCAGTTGCGGCGTCCACGTCGTTGTCGAGGAAGCACAACGACCAGTTAAAGATCCGAAGGAAGTTGTTAAGGCCGCACCAGTTGGCTTTCTCGTATAGCCATAGTGTTCTCCTAGGAGCTTTTTCTTTAACTGGATGGTGGGAGTTTGAGAATTTTGCTGATATCATGCAGTGGTCAGACAAGCCTAGGGGTTCCAATACATCGATCGTGTATTTGTCAGGCTGAGAGGTAAGAAACAAGTCCAGTGTGTTGGCGGTATGACCAGCAACATCGGGGATACGTGGTGGCTCATTCACAAATTGAGTTAAGTGATTTAACTCAGCAAAAATTTCAACATACCTTCCTTCGGGTGTTGTCTGTCCAGAATGTCAAAGCCACTGAGAATTGTGTACATTGCAATCGCCCGCTAAAACGATTTCAGTGCGAGGGAACAGGGAAACAATTCTTTGGATGGAATCAGACAGTGCGTCGAATGCATCAAATGTTGCATTCCTGTCTAGATTGGGGCTTCTATAAAGAAAACAGTAGTGGATGGAGTGCTTACAGAATATGAATTTAAGCCATATGCAATTAAATTCCGGGGTGGATGTTTGGCTATACTGTGGAAGTAACTGGTAAGCAATATCACTACGGACATAGATGGCGAGACCACGGCGAGAAACGAATAATGGCACTAAGCTATATCCAGGAAGCCTGAAATCCGAAGGATCAGACTTTTCATCGACCTGTGATTCACAAAGTGCCAAAACAGCCGGTTTGTGGCGAGAGAGATGGATATACGTGGCAAAGAAATTCTTCCGTAACCCACGAATATTGCAGAACTGCACACAGAAATCCCTCATCAATGCAAACTACAAAACATGTATAGATACAAAACCGTTAAAGCAGAGACGCGTAAGTGAAGCTCTATCGCCGGATTTGCAAAAACAAACTACCGTAGGTGTTATGCCCTTACGACAGTAAGATTTGCTCCACCAACAAAGAACGACCATACAAATTGAAGATGCATATGGACCACTCACAATTTCAGCACTCTACTGTCCACCTAAGTTTATAATATCGACAGACCAATACAAAAATTACATTAACACACTAGGTAAAAGATTCATCGCAGGAGGCGACTTCAACGCAAAAAACACAGACTGGGGCTCCAGACTAACAAACAGAAAGGGAAGCATCCTTCTAAATGTTCTGAAATCACTTAACGTGCATTTTCTCAGCCCAGGGGAACCAACATACTGGCCCTCAGATATGAATAAGAAACCCGATCTCATTGACTTCTGTATATACAGAAGTATACCCAGGACAAGATTAACCGCAAAAACTTCCCTTGACCTCTCTTCCGACCATTCTCCAATCATAATCACCTACGAGACCAAAGCTACCACGCTTATTCAAAATACAAGGATTTACAACAAAAGAACTGACTGGCAAACATTTAAGGACATCCTAACAAGAGATCTGCCACTCAGAATCCCCCTAAACTGCCCTGACAACATAGATAGCGCAATAATCTACTTTAACGACACCATAATAAATGCCTTGAGCATCTGTACGCCACAGATTGTCCCATCTGAACGTGACTCATATACTCCCCAATATATCCTAAACAAAATTAGACACAAACGCAATATTCGAAAACTATGGCAAACAAACCGCTCTCCTGAACTAAAGACCAAACTAAATAAGACCATAAAAGAACTTAAGGACATATTACAAGAGCATAAAAACAAACAACTCAACAATTACTTAAAAAACTTGACGCCGACTTTCCAAACGAACTACTCTCTCTGGAAAGCCACAAGAAACTTGAAACAGACAACTTCACACCAACCGCCAATATTAAACGAAAACAAATCCTGGTCTAAGACAAATGTAGAAAAAGCCGCAACTTTAGCGAACTTCTTTGCCAACTGCTTCACAAATGAAAAGGACAACAATTCACAATATTTAAACCTCCAAAATACGAATGAACCAATTCCAATCAAATTGACTACTAAAAATGAAATTGGTTTTCATATTAAGAATAGTCTCAAGCCCAATAAGAGCCCTGGTTACGACATGATAAATGGGAAAATCTTAAAAGAACTACCCGAACACGCAATTATCTATATCAGAAATATATTTAACGCTGTAATTCGATCTAAATACTTCCCAAAACCATGGAAAGTCGCTGAAGTGCACGCCATCCCCAAACCAGGAAAAGACGTAACAAAAGCTAGTAGCTATCGACCTATTTGCCTTTTACCAGTGTTATCGAAACTCCTGGAAAAAATTATACAGAAAAGACTACAACCAATACTTGACAAAAACAACGTTGTACCGAATCACCAATTCGGATTCAGACAACATCACTCGACAATACAACAGACACATAGGGTAATAAACAAAATATCAAACGACTTAGACAATAAAAGGTACTGCTCAGCAGTATTTCTTGACGTATCTAAAGCATTCGACAAAGTCTGGCACAAGGGACTACTTTACAAGCTTAATAAAGCCTTACCATTAGACTTTTACTTGCTACTTAAAAGCTATCTTGACCAACGACACTTCTACGTAAAACACAAGGAAGAATATTCTAATTTGCACATAGTTCACGCTGGCGTTCCCCAGGGCAGCGTTCTGGGACCACTACTTTACTTAATATACACTGCAGACATACCCACCCCAACATCGCAACACTCCATGCTAGCAACATTTGCAGACGACACTATCATACTCCAATCTGATAAAGACGTAAACGACGCAAACCTCAAACTACAAAGCCATTTAAATAATACCATAGAGTGGTTCACAAAGTGGGGTATACAAATAAATGAAGAAAAGACTATCCAGGTTATCTACACAACCAGAAAAATTGACAATCCACCTCCTATAACAATTAACAATAAGAATATTAAAACCAACGATCACGCCAAATATCTAGGCATGGTTATTGACAGTAAACTAACATGGAAACAGCACATTCTAGAAAAGAAAAAACAAATAAAAGACAAACTCCGAAAATGCTACTGGATGCTTGGTAAAAATTCTAGATTGACTATAGACAATAAACTTCTGATATACAAAGCTATGATTAAACCTGTATGGTCATATGGGCTACAACTATGGGGCACTTCCAAAACCTCAAACATTCAAATAATACAACGTACACAAAACAGAATCTTAAGAACAATTACCAACGCAGAATGGTACGTGCCAAAAACGGAAATACATAAAGACCTTCACATAACAACTGTTGCAGACGAAATAAAAAAACACTGCGTCAAATACCAAAGTAAGATTTTACAACATACAAACGACGAGTTACGCAATATCCCAAATGACGAACAAACACATACACGAAGACTTAAACGATACAGACCAACAGACCTAATCGAACGGTTTGGGTAAATGCTGGGTACATCACCGAAGTAAAAAAAAAAAAAAAAAGCATCTGGCGACAACAACGAGCGATAAGGGGCGCTCGGTGTGAACAAAACCCCCAACGCTTCGAGTGGACTAAATCCCACTTGTGCCATCTTCTACTACACACGAGTAAAAACACAATTGTAAAGGACATTGGTCCTACATTGTACGTATACCCAAAACTAAATTGTAAAAACTTCAACTAAATGTTATCCAAAACAGGTGTTGAATAAAGGGGAAAAAAAAAAAAAAAAAAAAAAAAAAAAAAAAACAAAAACAACACACGCGACCCGCTTGTTGAATCGCATCTTACTACCGAGTAATTGGGGAGATTTATTTCACTATCCAGTATATAATGCGTTTCAGAAAAGGCAAGCACTTCGAACATATTTTTGTCCACTAAAGATGTATTAAGTCTCCAGTAACCACCCAGGAGAAACCCTTGGTTTGATGACGAATGCAGACCAGACAGGCATATGCAGAAAAACAGGTTGCATAGATGGCCACGATGCATCGACGAACGAGAGCTCTATGAGCTCGCGAGGAGCATGCACTTTTCTGAAGGAGAAGCGCGCGACCGTGCCGCCCTGCAGTGTGAATACCTGAAACCATTTGAAGACCAGGAAACTTTACGATAGACCAAATACTCACACTGCGACAAATCTTGGAGAAGATCCATGCATGTTAGGTCGACACACACCACTCTTTCGTCGATTTTAAGGCCGCATATGACAGTGTCTGAGAGCACCGTGGCGCAGTGGGTAGTGTGTTGGCCTCTGACGCCGATGACACGGGATCGAGTCCCGACACAGCCATGTTACCGAACGTGTTTTTCACGGTGTTTCTCCTCAGCGGGGTTCTGACAAAACCCCCTGTAGTAAAATTGTCATGAAAAGCTTCTCGAAATCCGCCGTTCGGAACCGGCAATAAACTGTAGGTCCCTTTCACCTATGGGAAAATGAAATCACACACAACATGAGTGATTGAGAGAAGCTCGGCTCAGGTTCTTCATGGACTGTAACGCCAAAATACGTACATACATTCATATGACAGTGTCTATAAGGGATGAGCTATGTATATAGAGCCATGTTATGTTTTGATGTCCCTGCCAAACTCGTCAGGTTGAGCAGGATGACAATGGAGGATTCTCGCTGCTCCATTAAGGTCAGTAAGGAGTTAACCGAGGCCTTTGATGTCAAAAAAGGATCCAGACCGGGCGACGCACTATCATGTAACTTTTTCAACAAAATCCTTGAAAAGATCGTGCGGGATTCACTGGCCAATACAAGAATCAAGATCTACGAGTACTTCAAGTCTGCACAATTGCTTGCATACGCTGATGACATTGACGTGATTGGGAGAACGCAACGAGACGTCAATAAAGCTTTTGTGAGCTTTAAAGCAGAAGCGGTTAAAGTGGGACTGAAGGTAAGCGAGGCAACACCAAATATGTGTTGTCGTTAAAGAAAGACGCACAATGCCGACATATTGGCCAGAACGTTACAATTAGCAGCTATAACTTTAATCAAGTCAAGGGTTTCATCTATCTTGGCTCACTGGTAACAAACGGCTCTGAGGTTAGACTCAGAATAACCCTTGCCGCTGTTTCCTTGTTTCTTTGGGATCAAGAAGCAATTGAGAAGTGGAAACCTTTTTCGAAAAACGAATGTGACCCTCTACAAAACCCTTATCATTCCGGTTCTCCTTTCTAGTGTAGACGCATTTGGAATTGATGGAGGAGGCTTCGAAAGGAAAATTCTGCTTCTGCGTCTTCGGTCCCGATTTTATTAATGGAGAATGGAGGAGAAGATTCCATCAAGGATTTTACGGGCTGTACAGCGACATCAGCCTAGTACGAGGTATACGGATTCAACGTCTACGATGACTAGGCCATGTAGAGCGAATGGGCAGCACAGCTCCGGCCCGAAGAGTCTTCGACTGCGATCCCGAGGAACGACGTTGCAGACGCCACATTTAAGGTGGCGAACAGGTGTAAAGAGACCTCAGCCAACTGGGAGTATGACACTGGAGACAGCTAGCAAAAGATCGTGCCAGCTGGAAAGGCTTGTTGGTTGAGGCTCAGGCTAGACCCGAATTGTAACGCCATCTAAGTAAGCAAGTATTCAGCGTTTCCTTGGCTATTTTTCTGTTTCGTCTAATAGCTCGGGAGGTAGACGTTTATAAGAGCTTTCATTTTGTATATTAATCGTTTGGCATTCTTCCAATCGTAGTATGTTTGGACAGTATTCGGTTTTTGCCCAAATGTCATACGGCAGTACTTACATCCCTAATTTGTTTTTTGTTTTTTTTTTTTTCGAATTTTTTTTGAAAACATAAGTTTAAGGGAACGTATAAGGTTGTCTGGTCTGGCTTGCAGATATTTCAATTTCTGGTTTTGATTAAAAGCAGTATCTGGTAGTGATGACCAACTGGTTTGAAAAATTTCTACTTGTACTGTGGAAGGACTGGGTGATGCAGTGGAATCATAAGCCTAACATGTGCGTGGAATTGTTTTTGCCGTCCATATTTGTCGCATTGGTGGTTTGGGTGCGAACATTGGTTGTACCTACACAAGTTGGAGACACAATTTATGAATCGTTTACGTTGGAAAATTTAGATTACACACGGTAATTAATTCTAATTTCGGTAGTACTGAGATACGTCAATAAGTTGGTAGATCAACCACCATACCTTAACTTAAACATAAGTTTAGCAACTTTCGTACCGATTCCTAATTTTCTTTTTCAGCCACCTCATTCGGATTCGAGACGAAATAGAAATGTTTAACTTCCTGCAACGCTCTCGCGTTAAGAGGCCATTGCGATACCATTTGGCTTATTCGCCAAACACCAGTCTGGTTTTTGATGCAATTGTAAAGGCCGTGGCCAATAAACTGGAATTAACCTATAGCGGATGCGAAGATTCCAAAACACTAAACGCGCTGCTGCTTTCAGATAATATTTTCGCTGGAATCGAGTTTAGAGATTCGCAAGCATTTATCACAGACTATCCGAAGCACCTGGACTATGCACTTCGTTTTCCCAGCGAATTGCGAGCGCAGTTTGGTGACTTAATCTTTTCGTGGCAGACAAACCTACTATTTTTTCCCATCGATCAAGTGGGTCCGAGAAATCCACTGTTGGAGGACGGCGGTTTTGTTGGTTACATTTCTGAAGGTTTCTTGGCAGTTCAGCACGCTATAGCGGTATCGTTCATTCAACAATCGGCGAAACAGCCACTGCCATCGCTGCCAGATGTATATGCTAGGCGGTTTCCGTACGCGACTTACGTTAATGATAGTCTGATTGCGGCAATGGGAGTAATTATGGTTCCAATCATACTATTGAGCTACATCTATCAAGCTACGTACACGGTCAAGGTATCTGAATAGTGAATAAATTCACATGAGGTTTAATGACATTTAACTAACCTGTTACAGTGTGTGACTGCGGAGAAGGAGAAACAGCTGAAGGAGTTGATGAAAATCATGGGTTTGGACAATTGGATTCATTGGTCAGCATGGTTTGCAAGATCCTTTCTAATGATGGGCTGTTCGGCACTTTTTATCACCATTTTAATAACGGTAAATCGGCACATATTCACACTCACACACCGCGATATCTGAGAGAATATTATTTGTATTTGCAGTACAAATGGGAGAACGATGTCGCAGTATTGACTTTCAGCTCATTTACAGCCGTTTACTTCTACTTACTGACCTACTCAGCGAACAGCATATTCCTGTGCTTCATGCTGGCAACATTCTTCAAGAAAGCTAATACGGCTGCTGCTGTGACCGCTCTTATCTGGATTATCACCTACGTGCCGTATATATTTATTCACCATAATTACCAGGACGTTAGTCTGAGGACTAAAATGGGTTGGGCACTTCTAAGTAATACGGCGATGGGTCTGTCAGTGGGTATAATCTCACAAAGGGAACTGCAGGGTGTGGGCTTGCAATGGAGCAATATGTTAGAGCGGGCAAGCATTGACGACGAATTATCATTGGGCCATATCTACATAATGATGCTCATATCTAGCTTTCTGTACATGCTCGTGGCCCTCTATATGGAACAGGTGTTTCCAGGCGATTATGGTGTGCCCAAGGAATGGAATTTTCCGCTTCGGCGGAGTTATTGGATCCCGTCTTATTATGGGTTAACTGTAAAAAGCACTGAAAGTATGTATCGAGATAAGTTCTCCACTTATGTAAGCCGTGATAAAATTGGGATCGAAATCAGACGGCTTAACAAGAGTTTCGGTGATAAGGTTGCGGTCAACAATCTGAGCCTCAGTATGTACGAAAACGAAACGACTGTGCTATTGGGTCACAACGGTGCCGGGAAGACGACAACCATTATGATTGTGATAGGCATGATTCCTCCAAAATCTGGCACGGTAATCGTCAATGGTTACGATATCCGAACTGATATGGAATCTGCTCGTATGTCGTTGGGCATTTGTCCGCAGCATAATGTCATTTTTGACGATCTGACGGTCAGAAATCATTTGGTATTCTTTGGCCGATTAAAGGGCTTCTCAGGACAGGCATTGGAGGAGGAGGTGACACATTATCTTAAGAAAGTCGGTTTGACAGAGAAAGCAGATTTGGTTTCGTCAAAATTGTCGGGCGGCATGAAGCGAAAGTTGTCCGTGTGTACGGCTTTCTGCGGCGGTAGTAAGGTAGTGTTATGTGACGAACCAAGCTCGGGAATGGATCCTGCTGCTCGCAGGCATTTGTGGGACTTTATTCAATCGGAGAAGAGGGGCCGAACCATATTGCTCACGACCCATTTTATGGACGAAGCTGAAGTGTTGGGCGATCAAATAGCAATAATGCGCGCCGGCAAAATTCAATGTAGCGGATCCTTGTTCTACTTGAAAAAAAGGTACGGAGATGGCTACAAACTGGTAGGTATACCCCGTATATATTTTAGATTTCACAATTAACGGTGATTGAAAGATATGTGAGAAGAAGGAAGGCTGCGATAGCACGAATGTTACAAAACTCTTGGCGAAATACATACCCAACATTGAACCAAACTCTGAAGTCGGAGTGGAATTGAGTTATATTTTACCGGAAGAGTATGCTGGGCAATTTGAGCGTATACTGAAGCAGTTGGAAGATAAGTTGGATGAATTGAATTTAAATGGTTACGGTATATCATTAACATCGCTAGAGGAGGTTTTCCTCAAAGTTGGCGCTGAGAGAATCGACGAGAAGTCGGAAGATAGAGATGAGGAACTTCCAAGTTTAGCTTCACTTTCGAGAGATAAGTCTGCATCTATGGCATGTAAGTAGGATTTGTTGTTCATATGGTTATTAACAAACCCTGTCTTTTTAAAGTTCGCATGGGTTCAGGAGTCGTCTACTCTTATAATGCTTATCACACAACCTGAACAGACTGCAGTAGTTTGTATCGTAGATGTTTGTTCACTACTATCCAGGGGTGGTGGTCCTATATAGGAGGAGAGGGGCATCTGTTCTAGAATGTTATGCCGATTTAACGGAGGATGACCAAGTTGTCCATTATTATTGAACGTTTTTTGAGTTATGCCATTCTTATTCAATAAGTTAAGACGTAAAGACGTTTGGTTGTTCTTGTGATCCTTATCCAAACTTTAATGCCATCGAAAAGATTCAGAACAAAATTTGACTTCAAAGCCGTCTTTGCCTTCCTTTATAATATTTTTCAGAACTTGCCAGTCTGAAAACTAGCTAAGCTGACATCTTCCAGCCAATGTAAATTTCAATACAAATGACGCGAGAAAGACTTCTTCATCTGAACTACAGTTCTCCTACAGCGAAAAATTTCAATCTACGGCAAGGGTTATTCTGCGTTTAATCTCAGCGCTGACCACCCATAGTGACACCCAGGCAAAGGCGTCAGTGTTGAGCGTCTTTCTTTGATGATAACAGACATTTGGTTTTGCCCTCGTCTACCTTCAGATTCCCTTTAGCTGCATCTGCTTCATAAAAGCTTCACTGACAACTCGCTGTGATCACCCAATTACGACAATGTCATCAGCATATGCAAGCAATTATGCAGACTTGAAATAGATCGTACCTCTTTTATTGGTCAGTGAGCTCCTTACCTTGCCTGAGTCCTTTATTGAAATCAATGGTCTCGTTTAATTCGGTGCCGACCCTGACGTAGCTGAGAAAATTTCCCATTTCAACCTGCACAGCCTGAAGGGTTTGGCAGCAATATCAAAACGCAACATGGCTTTGTATAGCTCGTCCCTATAAACACCGTCATATGCGGTCTTAAAGTGGACAAAAAGGTGGTGTGTATCGGCTTGGAATGGGCCTTGAGTCTTTTCTAGGACCCGCTGTAGAGTGAATGTCTAGTCTATCGCGGATTTTTCTGGCCTGAAAGTACATTGATAGGAACCTATCAGATTGCTCACGAAGGATTTCGGGCGTTTGTACAGCGCGGCAGAGAAGATTGTATGGTCGATCTCCTTTATATGATATCCTTTCTTATGGACTGGGTAAACGATGGGCCCTATCAACTCATCTCCTTACTTACTTAGATGGCGCTGCAGTTCGGTGGGAACCTGGGCCTCAACCAACAAACATCTCCAGCTGGCACGGTCTCTTGCCAGCTGTTTCCAGCGACGCACTCCCAGTTGGTTAAGGTCCCCTTTCACCTGTGTGCGCCACCTTAGATTCGGTCGTCCTCTGCTGCGTTGTCCCTCGGGGTTGGACTCAAAGACTCTTCTCGTCGGAGCTGTGCTTTTCATTTGCTCTACATGGCCTAGTCATCTTAGATGTTGGATCCGTATAGTTCGTCGTTGTATCTTCTCTCCACTACTCGTTTATACAAACGGGACCATAGATTGAATGCAGAATTTTCCCCTCGAAAAGACCAAGGGCCTCTTTATCCATTTTCTTTTAAGTCCAAGCCTCTGCGCCATAGAGGAGGACCGGGATGATTACGGTTTTGTACAGCGCAACTATGGTATTTCGAGAGAGGGCTCTACTTCTCAATTGCCCAAAGAAGGAGCGATTGGCAAGGGTAGTTCTGCGTTTGATCTGAGCGCTGGTGTTGTTGCCGCTGGTCACTAGTGAGCCAAGGTAGACGAAGTCCTTGGCCACTTCAAATCTGTAGCTGCCAATTGTGACGTTCTGACGAGACATTGGGGTCTTTTTTGGTTGACAGCATATATTTTGCTTTACTTCGGCTTTAATGCGCATCACTGACGTCCCGCTAAGTTCGTCCAATTACGTCAATGTCATTCGCGTATGCAAGCAGTTGTGCAGACTTGAAATAGATCGTACCTCTTGTGTTGGCCAGTGAGTCTCGAATGAACTATTCGAGCACGATGTTGAAGAAATTAGATGACAGTGCGTCACCTTGTCTAAATCCTTTTTTAACATCAAAGGTCTCGGTTAATTCGCTAGCGACCTTAATGGAGCAGCGAGAGTTCTCCATTGTCATTCTGCATAATCCGACGAGCTTGGCAGGGATGTCAAAACTAGACATGGCGCTGTATAGCTCGTCTCTATGCACATTGTCATACGCGGCCTTGAAATCGACGAAAAGGTGATGGGTGTCAATGTGGTATTCCTGGGTCTTCTTCAAGATCTGCCGCAGTGTGAATATCTGGTCTATTGTAGACTTACCTCGCCTGACACCACGCTGATAACAACAGACTATGATCAGATTATCCACAAAGGGTTTCAGGCATTCAGACAGTTCGGCAGAGAAGATCTTGTATGTGATGTTAAGGAGACTTATTCCCCTGTCGTTGGCGCAGTTGTAGGGGTCTCCAGCAAACGATGCTGAGATTCCATGCTTTCCTCCAATCATATTTTATAGAGGAGCTAGTGCATGCGCCCTACCAGATCATCTCCAGCCGGTTTAAATAGCTCGGCAGACAGCCCGTCTGCGCCCGCGGTTTTATTGTTCTTGAACTTTGAAATTAATAGCTTAATTTCATATAGGTCGGGTGGACGAAATTCTCTTACATCTTTGTCCCGAATGGATCATCCTGCCTGACAACGGTATTAGATCTTTCATTTCCGTTAAACAGTCTACAGAAGTGTTTTTTCCACATTCTCAGCATCGACTGTGACTCTACTACTAGCTGTCCATCATCATTCCTACAGGCTTCTACTCTGGCTTGATAGGCTTGGCATGTTCGTTTTACTTTTTCGTAAAACTTGCGAGCATTATTCACGCTTTTCATGACGTCTTTTTTTCTTCCTTAAAGGCGTGTGGTCCTCTCTCCGTTTCCGCTCGTTATGTTGACGAGTGGCATTTGTCCGTCTATGTAGCATGGCTTTGTAGGCGTTTTGCTTTGCTTTGGGTTTGCCCGCATTGTTCATGAAAACAGGTGTTTCTAGCTGACGGTGGCTTGAAACCCAACACATCAGAGGCAGCGTCTCTAATGGCACGCTGACAATGCTCCCACTGTTGTTCTGTGGGTTGCTCCGGTGTCATTGGAGTTTGCGAGAGGTCGAAGGAAACTCGATCGGCGGGGATCTTAGCGGTCTCCTGCGATTGTAGCTTTCCGACGTCAAACTTTTGTTGTCCAGCTCGATTCCGTGGCATCCCCTTGATATCTTCATACGTACCTTGGCTACAACAAGCTAGTGATCCGAGTCGATGTTGTTTCGGAACAAGTGGTTTATTCCGTGATGAGGATGTTACCTTTAAGCACAACCCCCAAACTGGGCCAGGTTCCTCTTTCCCTAGGAACAGGGGGTTTGGTCGCTGCACACATTGGTTCATTACCACGCGGGGGCTGTGTCAACTTGGATTGAGCAGGGACAGAGATCGAAACTGGCGGTTACCATGTTTAACGCGATCAACTTCTTTGCTCTGTTTTCTGTCAGGACTTTTTGCCTAAGTCCACATCGAACAATAATGCCTGATCCACAACACTGCGTTAGTGCTAGCTGAGACATCCAACACAAGCAATTCAATGGGGTAGTCATAAATACCGCGTTTGCGTTGGCGAGCTTACGTTCATTGAAAAATGAGAGGAAATAAGAAAAAATGAGAGGAAATAAGAAAAATTGAGAGCGAGAGAAAACGTAAGCTCACGTAACCAAAGCATACAAAAGTCAAACACGTCGAAAATGTCTGTGCGTTTGAACGACTGTTGCTGTGTATTGATGTGTATGCTATATCTGTGTATTTTGTGGTTTGTGTTGTGTGCGTTTACTTTGACATGGAGCAGCCGAAAAAATTGAATTGTCATTGTCAAAGCATGCGTCGAGGCATTTCTCGTAACACGTAAAGTGCCTCGCACCAACGCAGTGTTGTGGATCAGGCATAAATCCGCATCCAAATAGGCATTGTAGCATTTTTCGTAGTATACATATGACACAGTTCTTCATCCTCTTTTAACCCGATCGGTTAAGGGACATAACATTCCAATTGCAGAATCGAAAGTTTTGTCCTTTTATATGTTTGCGGGCGTCGTTAACATGTGGTCTATCCGTTAAATCCGAGGTTTGTGGTTGTTTCTGAATTTATGATTTTGTTTTTACGGTTACGGCTTACTACGACTGATACTGTTTTCTGGCGCCGGACACTCACCATTCACTCTAACCCGTTAGTAACTACCAAAGAAAGTCTTCCGATGGCACCACGAAGAGGTGGAGATAAAACTTACTAACAGAGCCGTAAGGTGTTGGTTTGCGATGGTTCTTCTCGCTTTTTCAACATCCGTCGGACAGATGTTAACCTTAACTTTTTTTTCAGCCGCCGAAATGTTCAGCCAACACAGTAAAATGAAAAGCGGATGCAGTCTCTGGCTAAGTCAATGGCAATCAATGTTCTTCAAGAAATACACGTGCGCAGTTACAAGTAAGATTCCGCTCGTCCTACAGAATATAATGCCAGTCTCGTTCGTGGTATTCACAATTGTTGCTGTAACGCTTTCCGTTTTCACTTATCTAAAACCCCGTCTTCTGACACTTCTTCAGTATCCCAATACAGTGACTGTATTCGAGTTTACAGATAACATCGGGCCCGGCACAACGGAATTTAATATTGGCGAAAATTACAAGAAATTAGTTCGTTCGTATCCGCCACAACATCTTATTGAAGCTACGGAGAGTGAGGATTTTGTCAGTTATATTCTGAGACTTGGAAGAAAATTCCAACCAGTTGTCGATACACGATACATTGTCGGGGCGACTTTCGATAAAGGAAGAATTACGGCGTGGTTCAACAATGAACCATTTCACTCGGCACCAGTATCGGTCAATATGATCGACAACGCTATCGCCAAGTAAGTAAGAAGACCATTAAGGTAGGTATCCGGCTATAGGTTTTGTTTCTTTCCAGGCTTGTGGCGTCAGACATCAGTATATCCGTGACGAATAAACCACTGCCGTACGATGCTGGGAAGACCCTACAGGATGTGGATCACTTCGAGAATATTGGCTTTCAGATTGTCATGAATCTTTCGTTTTGTATGTCATTCGTTACAGCCACTTATTCAATGTTCATGATCATGGAGAGAGAGTCGCGAGCGAAATTGCTTCAATTTGTAGCGGGCGTAAGAGCTATGACGTTTTGGTTCTCGCATTTCTTATTTGATTTGGTTACCTTCACCATGACGGTCATAACTTTGAATGTTACTCTATACATCTTCCAAGAAGACGGTTATTCTACTGTAACGGAATTAAGTAATGACCCTTGTCCGTAGAAGGGATCTTCTGTAGCGTAATTTTACACTATTCTTCCAGGCCGTTATACGTTCCTTTTCTATATCTTTGGTTTCGCCGCCTTGCCGTACGTGTACCTCTTGTCGAAGTCGTTCGATGAACCTGTTATCGGCTTCTCCAGACTTGTTGTGTTGTTCTTTTTTACCGGTAAGAGCTGTTTCGGTCTCTAACTGGATTTTTTTTTTATCAACCTTGAACATTAAAGGCAATGCTTTCTTCGTTGTCATCATGTTGATGAGCGACAAAATGTTGAAAATACAAAGTTCAGCCGACAAGCTGAAATCCTATTTCATGCTCTTTCCACACTTTTCCATGACCTACGGATTAATGGATATTTATAGGAACAATCGTATTCATACTATTTGCGAGCCGCTGATGGACATAGAGGATGAGATACGGTGCAAACATGCGCCCGATTGCTGCAGTGAGTCTCAAATGTATGCTTAAATTGACGTCTACTTTCCACTTGTTGTTTGCCTTCTGATAGAATTGTATCCGTTCTTTGGACGGAATCAACCCGGAGTATTAATTCCGATTATATACCTCATTTGCAGTACGGTTGTTTTTTTCATAGTCATTCTAGTCATAGAGTATAAAATAATAAATTCTCTAATGGAATGCCTTATGAGGCTGGTGAGGTAAGTCGAGAGAGAGGGAGAGTTTATATCCGAGGTTGATCAGCTTGAATTGATTGATTGTTGCCGCAGTAAACCACAGCGGTCAAGGCAGCGGACTTCTTCTGATGATGATGTTGAGAGGGTTAGGGACGAGATCAGAAATATGACAAACGATAAAATCTCTACTAAGAATCTGGTTGTGGACCGACTCGTCAGATACTATGGATCATTTCTTGCAGTCAATGAAGTTTCCTTTTTCGTCGAGCGGTGAGTTACTTTTGATATGATAACGTGTTTTTCAGTCAAATATGTATGATGCGGTTTAAACCAAAGTTCACAGTGTTTTGGTTTGCTGGGAGTGAATGGTGCCGGCAAAACGTCCACATTCAAGATGTTAACCGGTGACTTGACCATCACATCGGGGGACGCCTATGTTCAGGGCTTAAGTGTTCGAAAGAAAATTCACTTAGTGTACCGGAAGATTGGTTATTGTCCGCAATTCGATGCGTTATTCAATAACTTCACAGGACGGGATATGTTGAAAATGTTCTGCTTACTTCGCGGTATACCGCCGAACAATATACAACGACTTTCGGAACAATTAGCAAAGATATTTGGTTTCACAAAGCATATAGATAAACGTGTCCAAAACTATAGTGGCGGAAATAAAAGGAAATTGAGTGCTGCTATAGCAATTATCGGCAATCCAGAGGTGGTTTATCTCGATGAGCCAACAACTGGTATGGATCCGGCAGCACGTCGCCTTTTCTGGAACGTAATCTGTGGAATTCGAGACTCGGGTAAATCTATAGTTCTTACCACGCACAGTATGGAGGAATGCGAGGCACTGTGCACCTGTTTAGCAATTATGGTAAACGGGGAATTGAAGTGCATTGGTTCAACGCAGCATCTCAAGAACAAATTCTCACAGGGACTGATTCTGAAGGTCAAACTAAAAGACGACCTGGGCTCGATGGAGGACTTAAAAATGAGTCAACGTTCGCTATTCGACATAGACGAGGAGAATGTGAAAGTTCTTACGGCGTTCTTGAAGAAAAAATTCCCGGAAATCCAACTGCGGTAAGTGATAAAAGGATTGAGTATGCGAGTACATACTCGTACCTATGTGTGTACAGTTTTTACTTCTTTGGCTTGACAGTGAACAACATCGAAATCTGCTTACGTACTATATACCGACGGCGGGTGTTAAATGGTCCAGTGTTTTTGGTTTGCTCGAGCGGAGCAAAGCTAAGTTAAACATTGAAGATTATACAATCAGTCAGACGACGCTCGAGGAGATATTTCTGCAATTGGTCATGTACTCTAGGGGGTAAGGATCACGCGGAAATAACGTGAGTTGATATTCGAGTCCTATCTTTCTGCCACTCAATCGTTTATATTTTCTTTTTTAGCCACAGGAGTAATGAAGAAATTTTGCGCATGGCACTATGTCCAGTCTCATTTCCGTTAGGGAATTTAATAAATTCCAAAACGTCCATCAGTATGGTTGTCGCTTTATATGGACGAGGTGTGCGTAGTAGATTTTTAAGCTACGGATAAATTGTGAATCCAATAAATATGATCATTTATCGCATGTAGTTATGTATATGCGAAAGAACTGTTTGTTTGTCTGTTTCACTATTACATTACTACATATTTATGATGCATTGGATCACGAGGATGAGCAGTAAGAGAGAGACTTAGGTACGGTCGCGGTCGGTGTTGTATCATTGTAACTTCCCAGTGGGAATGGGGCCCATTTTGTGTATTTCAAATTTTGACATTATATCTCCACGTTTCAAGGTCACCAGAATCCAAGACCAAGGTTTTTATAGGGGTCTGTGTATCTGCGTGTGGGCGTGTGCATGTATGTATGTACGTATGGGCGTTCGGAACATTTGGTCTCGATTATCTCGAGAACCAAAGATGTTATTGACATGGGACTGGTTTCATTCGAACTGAAAAGTTTCTATTAAAATTGGACCAGCCTTTTTTTTAGAAATTAAATAACTAAAAGAAAGTTATGCAACCCAGTTGTTGTAAATCAAAAGTTACCAAACATACTGATAAAGGCATAACACTCACAGACTATATTCTTCTTTGGTGGCCTTACAGCCCATGAAGGACAAGAGCCAAGCTTCTCTTCAATCACCCATGTTGTGTGTGATTTGTTTTTCACACAGGTTAAAGGAACCTACAGTTTAATGCCGGTTCCGAACGGCGTGAGTCGAGAAGCTTTTTCAAAGCAAGTTATACTACGGGGGGTTTGCCAGTACCCCGCCGAGGAGGGACGCCGCGAAATAAACATTCGATGGCGTTAGTGTTATCGGGATCCGAACTCGCTCATCGTGCCTCAGAGTCCAACAGACTAACTACTGACCCATGGCGCCCTTTTTGCTTACTCTTGGTTCATCCTTCTTTGTTCGTCTCTTTCGTTCGCCTCTGCTTAATGTCCTGTTCGTACTGTCAGTCAGTTTTGTAGTGTTGGGGTCCACTTACATCCTACATTTCGGCCCTCCTGACCGCTTATTCACTCCGAATATGTACATCTGTCCACCTCTTCGTCCCATAGAGGCGACCAACATCCAATGGAATGAAAGTAATATCGGCTTTACCACTAAACAAATCTGGCCTAAGTTAAACCTAGGACGAACAAGGGGCCTAGTAGCAACCAAAAGGGCTACTTTGAGCACTGTAGTGGGTGTCATTACAGGTCATTGCATCATTGAAAAACACGCCGCCAGACTAGGGCTGTCGTCCATGCCGCGGCTGCATGGACGAGGAGGAAGAGGAATCAATACATCACCTTCTTTGCTCATGCCCCTTTTTTGCGATCCGTAGGAGGATCTACCTCGGCGCGCTCTTCTATGAAAATCTAAGTGAGCTAGCAAACCTAAAAATAGCTCAACTCTCCATCGCTTCATCAGAAGCACCAGCTGGTTCTCAAGAAGCGGATCAGAGTAATGATCCATGTGGTATCACAATGGGCCGACTCCGGCCTACGTGTGGCTTATGCCAACCACTTGCACCTAACCTAACCTACCTATTTGTAAATTCAAGTGTCAACTTACTTTTTGAACACATAAGTATATGGAGCAAAGCAAGTCGTGAATGTTGCCCTTTGCTGGTGGAGCAAATCTAGCCATCGCGAGGAAGTACCACCTACAAGATTTTTTTTTTCCTAATTTTTATTTTGCAAAGCTGGAGATAGACCTTCCATAGAGACCCGGCTTAGTGGGAGTTGTGCCTCTCTATGTTTCGCATACTTTATTGATAAGTGACTTCTGTTTTCTCCCACACCATTCTATAAACATGACCACATCACAGGAACTAATCGCTTATTTGTTGGTCCTGCGCTCATTTACAAGGACAAAGCTAAAATGCTTGCTACATGTCTCACAGCAAGTTCGCAGCTCCCAACATGCACCTTGCCTCTACATGTACTTACTAATTACACTTATTACACTTTCGTATCCTTATATCCTTAAAGTTGATCAAGTTGGCATTGCCCCAAAAAATCGGTCTTCCATGCTGGCAAAATCATGACGTAACTTTTTCCTATTACCTATGCTTCTGAGCTCGCCCTCTATAGATGAAATCCAGATCATTCCCAAAAAAAAAGGGCGAATCTTCTCCTCCTTCCTCTCCTTCCCCTCCCTCATTTGAAGGTCATGGAACCGTTCAGGAAATATGGTTTCCGCAACAACAGATCCACAGGGGATATGCGCAATAAGTCGATCCACTAAGTAGGCAGTACAGTGTAAAATCGTTGAACTCGATATTTTAAAGTTCTGACACAAAGGCCTTGTGTCAAAAACTCATTCTTTTGAGTTCGATGAGTCTCTACTTTTATGTTTTAGGAAACACCATTCGACTCGTTCAATTCCAGTTGATTTGGATGAATTAAGGACTGATATTCACGTCGGTGTGCCGCAGGGTTTCGCACTGTTCCCCACAATATTCTTAGTTTCTATAAATGATATTTTGTCCGTGGTATAAGGAGTTCCAAGAAGGCCGGAACGTCTGGCAGACGTTCGACCTCAACCAACGAAGCTCACAAGCCGTCGATTTACAATTAGAGATAGTGCCCATTTTAAAACTATCAGTTAGTACAACTTAAAAGTTCGTTTTGGGCCTCAGACGCGTCACGTTTCAATTGATACCGTAAACATTGTTTCTTGTCTTTTTTTTTGGTAAAACATCGTGCGTTAGAAAAGATGAAACGAATTATTACGGGAGGTGAGATATGGATTATGTTTACAACCCGGAAATCAAATTAATATCATACTGGAGGTGAGGTAAGACCAAAAAAACGTGCCAAAGTAGCTTAGAAGTCAAGGTCACGTTAACTGTGTCCTTTTTTTCTTCCGCCGTATCAACTGTCAGTATTATTTGACATTATGCGTCGCCGCAGAAGTGTGGCCAAACATCTCTTGGTTTTTGTACCACTATCATTTACCACCTCACACAACAAGCACAAGGGCCTCTAGGGATAGCGTACCCGACGTGCGTTCGCCCGCAAAATAACGAGTAGAAGCCACTGCAACCGAACACCTAGCAGCTCTGTTAGTAAGTCCTGTTTTCACCTCCCAGTGGAGCCACCTGGGGATTTCTACGTAAAATTAGTAACAAAACAGAACGAATGGCGCGTTTCCTGCGCAACAATTGGAAACTGCAAACCATAACTGGGAACAAACCAATATGCCAAAACCGAAAAAAAAAACCAAAAACAGACGGACTCACTGATGACGACCCAGGATATAAAAATAAAAACAATAATGTAATACACGGTTTCGTAAGTGGGAGGCCGAACAACTTGCGGGGGTATTAGACTGCTATAAAGCAGTTATTTTCTCAATCCAAGAAGTGTGATGCGATGGATCCGGCAAAAAAAGTATGAAAAGCTGCGACGTCTATTACGGCGACTGCTACAAGGATAGAATGCAACGCTTACTCGGATGCGGGTTTGTTACTAGAGGCAGACCTAGGCAAAAAGTTTTGAGTTTGTGGCATGTAAGCAAACGCCTCATAACAATCTGCATCAAGACAAAATTCGCCAACATAAGCCTGATATGCGCTCACGCCCCCCATCGAGGAACAGGATGATGCCACAAAGGACAATTTCTACGATCTCCTAGATAGAACATACGCCCAATGTCCCAGCAACGAAGTTAAAATCGTGCTAGGAGATTTTAACGCAAAACTTGGCACAGCTTGCACAGCACCATATTCGTAAATGGGTATAGGTTGATAGACTTCGCGACGGGGCGAAATCTTCTATTTGCTAGCATGCTTAATATCCACAATGAAACCTAGTGGCTTCCGGATCAATCAACCGTCAGCCACATTGACCACATTGCGATTGATGGCAGGCAGGTATCCGATATTCTGAACATACGAACTTTCGACTCGGACCACTATCTTGTGGCAACCAGATTACGACTACGAAAATGCCTGGCCCAGAAAAATCGAAAAACGGAAAAACTTCCAACACCTGCTCAACATGCCTTATGGAGCGCTGCTTCCGACGAGTGTACACGCAACAAAACGCGGAAAAGGAGGAGCACGAGAAGCGCGGGATCGAGGAGATAAAGAGGTGTTATCGCAGGATCGATGTTCGAAAGTTTTACCAAAAAGTAAAACCAAGATGCCAAGGTTATAAGGCCAGAGCGGAAGCCTGCAGGGATGAACACGGACACCTCGTAGCTAATCACAGTCGGTGCAGCGAATGTGGAAAGACTATTTCTGTGGACTTATATAGGCGAATATGGCCAAGATGCCGCTGTCAGGCAGAACGCACCATTTACACTGATCAGATCAGTTCAGATTAGATCAATCTGTAAGATATGGTCGGAAGGAAGCATGCCCGATGAATGAAATCTCAGCATCGTTTGGCCGGTCAATAAAAAAGCAGACGCCTATACTGCGCCACCTATGGGGAAAAAAAGTCTCTTTAACACTGCGTGTTTTTTTTTTTTTAATAATTTGCGCGCACTCAAGGTCTAATAACCTTATTATGTCGGCGACACAGTGCGGGCAGAAGGTAGAGAGGAAGAGGAATAGAGGAGATGCCGATGGACATTGATCTTAAATGCTTGCATGTTGCATTGAGGGGGGAAAACCGAATCCGGCAGGGAGTTCCAGATTCGTGTGGTTCGGTTAATGAAAGATTCTCTATATTTGACAGTACGTCCGAAAGCGGGCTTCAGAGTATATTGGTCAGCATTCCTAGAGAGACGTGTATTGCGGGAGAAAAATATTGAAGGGGCGGAATGCAACTGGCTATTTCATCAGAGCATTTTTGGTGGTAGTAACGATAAAACAGGGAGGGGCAGGTAACATTCCTGCGGTGTTCCAGCGAGTCTAATGTTTTGGTAATGCTGGAGTCACCTATCAGTTTTATGGCTCGTTTTTGTATTCTGTCTAGTAGGTGCAGTGAGGTCTTGGAAGCACCGGACCAGACATGAGCGTTAAACTCTAATTTGGGACGAACGAACGCCTTATAGATTGTAGCCAGATCTAAGGGTGAGAAATATTTCTTGCATCTGTATAAGAATCCTAGGCATTTCGCAGCATTCTTGGCGACACTGAATATATGGTCGCTCCAATTAAGATTGTGAGCAACACTCATACCCAGGACAGAAAGCTTTTCAGTTTCTGAGATGCAAGTGCCATTCATGGATAATGGCTGTGGGTTATTTATACGCTTTAACGACAAGAGACAGCATTGTGTTTTGGAAACATTAAATTCCACTCTATTGTTTTTACCCCATTGGATGATGCTGTCGATATCGGAATTTAATGAGCTTAACATACGCTGCCGCTCATTATCTACAACCGAAGTGCAGGGTCGTAAACTGGTGAACGAATATGAGAAGCTGAGGGTACTGTCGTCAGCGAAGGAGTGAATTGGATTAGAAGTAACAGACAAGAGATCATTTATAAAAATAAGAAAGAGTGTCCGAGACAAAACGGAGCCCTGGGGAACACCGGCATTTACAAAGTGAGTATCAGACTTGAATCCGTCCAAAACAACTTGAATTGAACGATTCGAAAGGTAGCTTCTAATCCATTGAAAGAGAGACTCATCGATCCCAAAAGCACGCATTTTCGACAAAAGGGCTTCATGCCAAACCCTGTCGAATGCTTTCGAAATATCCAGTGCAACAATTTTGCTTTCACCTGCTTGGTGAAGCGAGTGATTCCACTTTTCAGCGAGATATGCCATCATATCACCAGTGGATCTGTTGCTGCGGAAACCGTATTGGCGGTCATTGAGGAGTTTCCGTGATTCAAGATATTTCATAAGCTGACGGTTAGTCAGCGTTTCCATGACCTTGGAAAGAAGGGACGTTAGTGCAATGGTTCGGTAGTTGGAGGGAAAAGATGATTCGCCTTTTTTGGGTATAGGCTGGACAAATGCTGTTTTCCATCTACTCGGAAAGAGCCCAGAGGTGTAGGAAAGGTGAAAAAGCTTACGCAGTGGTTTTGCCAGCGTAGAAGAACACCTCTTCAGAACTATTGGGGCAATACCATCTGGACCAGCGGATTTGTGTATGTCGAGGTCTTTAAGAACACTTGCGACTGTACGAGTGCGGAAGTGGATTAGTCCCATGGTGGAATTGACGCACTCTAGTACAGGCGGAGACAAAGCACAAGCTGGCAGCTGAGAACTGGTTTCGAAATGGGCAGCAAGTAGGTTAGCTTTGTCTAAGGGGCTGACAGCTGGAATGTCATTGTGGATGAGCGTCGGTATAGACGACTTAGTTGAGTTTTTTACGTTTTTTACAAACGACCAGAAACTTTTGCTACCTTTGGGACATTGAAGGATTTTACGCCTTAATTTTTGGTCGGATTGGAATTTAGTTCGTCGAATGTGGGTGTTGCAGTCATTTCTGGCTCGTATGTACTTTTTTCGGTTTTCCTCAGAACTGTTTGCCTTGTAGGCCCGAAAACTTAGCTCCCTGAGCTTAATAGCCTCTTTGCAGCTCGAGTCAAGCCACGTATTATCCTTAGGCCTGGTGCTTTTAATCTTGCTGGGAATAAAATTTACCATGCCGATTCGGATAATGTTTACGATAGTATCAGTTGCGGCGTCCACGTCGTTGTCGAGGAAGCATAACGACCAGTTAAAGATCCGAAAGAAGTTGTTAAGGCCGCACCAGTTGGCTTTCTCGTATAGCCATAGTGTTCTCTTAGGAGCTTTTTCTTTAACTGGATGGTGGGAGTTCGAGAATTTCGCTGATATGATGCAGTGGTCAGACAAGCCTAGGGGTTCCAATACATCGATCGTGTATTTGTCAGGCTGAGAGGTAAGAAACAAGTCCAGTGTGTTGGCGGTGCCGTGCTGTGTGAATGCCTGAAACCATTCGTCGATAATTTGATTCGGTCCTATCAATGTGGCTTCAGGTCAGGAAAATCTACAATGGATCAAATACCCACACTACGGCAGATCTTGGTCCGTGAATTTCAGGTCGACACACACCACTTTTTTGTCGATTTTAAAGCCGCATATGACAGTGTCGACAGGGATGAGCTATATAGAGCCATGTTATGTTTTGAGGTCCTTGCCAAACTCTACAGGTTGTGCAGGATGACAATGCAGAATTCTCGCTGCTCCATAAAGGTCAAAAATACAAAAGACACAATCTACTTCAAGTCTACACAATTGCTCGCATACGCTGATAACATTGACGTGATTGAGAGAACGCAGTGAGACGTCAAGAAGTTTTTGTGAGCATTGGAGCAGATGCGGTTAAACTGGGTCTGAAGGTAACCAAACATATACTGTCGTCAAAGAAAGACGCACAATACCAACCTATTGACCAGAACGCCACTATTAGCAGCTATAACTTTGATGTAGTCGAGAGTTTCGTCTACCCTGGCTCACTGGTAACAAACTGCAACGACACGAGCGCTGAGATTAGACTCAGAATAACTCTTGCCAACCGCTGTTTTTTTGTTTACTTGGGCTTAGGAGGCAATTGAAAAGTAGAGTTCTCTTCCGAAAAACCAATGTGACCCTCTACAAAGCCCTAATCATTCCGGCCCCCTTTATTACATAGAGGCTTGGGCATGGGCTATAAAGCGACATGGGTCTAGTGCGAGTTCTACGGAACCAACGTCTAATATGACTGGGCCATGTAGAACGATTGGACAACTACGGCCCGAAGAGTCTTCGACTCCAACCCCGAGGAACGACGTTGCAGAGGACGGCCGCAGCTAATGTGGCGCACACAGGTGGAAAGAGACCTCAGCCAACTGGAGACAACTAGCAAAAGATCGTGCTTGTAGGATAGGCTTTTTAGTTGAGGCTCAGGTTAGCCCCGAACTGTAGCGCCACCTAAGTAAGTATGTATTCAATATTCCCTTCCTATTTTCCTGTTTCGTCTAATAGCTCGGGAGGTAGTTTTAATTTTGTATACCATTCGTTTGGCATTCTTCCAATCGTAGGAGGTTTGGAAATTGTTTTGTTTTTACCCAAATGTCATACGAATGGCAGGTCTTACGTTCCTAATTGGTTTTTTGTTTTTTCGAATTTTTTTGAAAACATAAGTTTAAGGGAACGTTGTCTGGTCTGGTCAATCTCTGTCTTTAATTAAAAGCACTGTCTGGTAGTGATGACCAATCGGTTTGAAAAATTTCTACTTGTACTGTGGAAGGACTGGGTGATGCAGTGGAATCATAAGCCTAACATGTGCGTGGAATTATTTTTGCCGTCCATATTTGTCGCATTGCTGGTTTGGGTGCGAACATTGGTTGTACCTACGCAAGTTGGAGACACAGTTTATAATAACACGTATACGTTGGAAAATTTGAATTACACACGGTAATTAATTTGCAATTTCGGTAGTATTGAGATACTTCAATAGGTTGGTAGATCAACCATCAAACGTCAACTTAAACATAAGTTTAGCAACTTTCGTACCGATTTGTAATTTTCTTTTTCAGCTACGCCATTCGGCTTCGACAAGAAATGGACATGTCTAGATTGTTGCAACGCTCTCGTATTAAGAACCCATTACGATACCATTTGGCTTATTCGCCAAACACCAGTCCGGTTTTCGATGCAATTGTGAAAGCTGTGGCCACTAAACTGGACCTAACATATAGCGGACACAAAGATTCCAAATCATTAGACGCGGTGCTGAATTCAGATAATATTTTCGCCGGCATCGAGTTTAGAGATTCGCAAGCATTTATCACAGACTATCCGAAGCACCTGGTCTATGCACTTCGTTTTCCCAGCGAATTGCGAACGCCTTTAGGCGACTTTATCTATTCGTGGATGACAAACCTATTATTTTACCCCATCAATAAAGTGGGTCCGAGAAATAGATATTTGGACAACGGTGGTCATGTTGGTTACATTCCTGAAGGTTTCTTGGCAGTTCAGCACGCTATAGCGGTATCATTCATTCGACAATCGGCGAAACAGCCACTGCCATCGCTGCCAGATGTATATACTAGGCGATTTCCTTACGCGGCGTACGTTGATGATAGTCTGATTGCGGCAATGGGAATAATGATGGTTCCAATCATACTATTGAGCTACATCTATCAAGCTACGTACACGGTCAAGGTATCTGAATAGTGAATAAATTCACATGAGGTTTAATGACATTTAACTAACCTGTTACAGTGTGTGACTGCGGAGAAGGAGAAACAACTGAAGGAGTTGATGAAAATCATGGGTTTGGACAATTGGATTCATTGGTCAGCATGGTTTGCAAGATCATTTCTAATGATGGGCTGCTCGGCATTTTTTATCACCGTTTTGCTAACGGTAAGTTTGCTTATACTCACACTCACACACCGCGGTATCTGAGAGAATATTATTTGCATTTGCAGTACAAATGGAATAACGATGTCGCAGTATTAACTTTCAGCTCATTTACAGCCGTTTACTTCTATTTACTGACCTACTCAGCGAACAGCATATTCCTGTGCTTCATGCTGGCAACATTCTTTAAGAAAGCCAATACGGCTGCTGCTGTGACCGCTCTTATCTGGATTATCATCTACTTGCCGTATATATTTATTCACAGGAATTATCAGGAAATTAGTCTAGGGACGAAAATGGGTTGGGCAATTCTAAGTAATACGGCGATGGGTCTGGCAGTGGGTATAATCTCACAAAGGGAACTGCAGGGTGTGGGCTTGCAATGGAGTAATATGTTCGAGCGGGCAAGCATTGACGACGAATTATCATTGGGCCATATCTACATAATGATGATCATATCTAGCTTTCTGTACATGCTCGTGGCCCTCTATATGGAGCAGGTGTTTCCGGGCGATTATGGTGTGGCCAGGGAATGGAATTTTCCGTTTCGGCGGAGTTATTGGAACCCGTCTTCTCATGGGTTAGGTGTAAAAAGCACTGAAAGTATGCACCGAGATAAGTTCGCCAGTTATGGAAACCGTGATAAGGTTGGGATCGAAATCAGACGGCTTAACAAGAGTTTCGGTGATAAGGTTGTGGTCAACAATCTGAACCTCAGTATGTACGAAAACGAAACGACTGTGCTATTGGGTCACAACGGTGCCGGGAAGACGACAACTATTATGATTGTGATAGGCATGATTCCTCCAAAATCTGGCACGGTAATCCTCAATGGCTATGATATCCGAACTGACATGGAATCTGCTCGTATGTCGTTGGGTATTTGTCCGCAGCATAATGTCATCTTTGACGATCTCACTGTCAGAAATCATTTGGTATTCTTTGGCCGATTAAAGGGCTTCACAGGACCGCAATTGGAGGAGGAGGTGGAACTTTATCTTAAGAAAATCGGTTTGACAGATAAAGCAGATTTGGTTTCGTCAAAATTGTCGGGCGGCATGAAACGAAAGTTGTCGGTGTGTACGGCTTTCTGCGGCGGAAGTAAGGTGGTGATATGTGACGAACCAAGCTCGGGAATGGATCCTGCTGCTCGCAGGCATTTGTGGGACTTTATTCAATCGGAGAAGAGGGGCCGAACCATATTGCTCACGACCCATTTTATGGACGAAGCTGAAGTGTTGGGCGATCAAATAGCAATAATGCGCGCGGGCAAAATTCAATGTAGCGGATCCTTGTTCTACTTAAAAAAAAGGTACGGAGATGGCTACAAACTGGTAGGTATACCCCGTATATATTTTAGATTTCACAATTAACGGTGATCGAAAGATATGTGAGAAGAAGGAAGGCTGCGATAGCACGAAGGTTACACAACTATTGGAGAAATACATACCCAACATTGAGCCAAACTTTGAAGTCGGATTGGAATTGAGTTATATTTTACCGGAAGAGTATGTTGGGCAATTTGAGCGTATACTGAAGGAGTTGGAAGATAACTCGGATGAATTGAAGTTGAATGGTTACGGTATATCATTGACATCGCTAGAGGAGGTTTTTCTTAAAGTTGGCGCTGAGAGAATCGACGAGAAGCCAGAAGAAGGAGAAGGGGAAGTTCCAAGTGTGGCTTCATCATTGTTGAGACTTGAGACCGCACATATGGCATGTAAGTAGGATTAGTTGTTCATATTTTGTATTAACAAACTCTCTGGTTGTGTGTATATGGGAGTGGAGTCGAGGGATAATGTTCTTTTCTAGTATCTTAGGCCGATTTAATGCAGGATGACCAAGTTGCCCATTATTATTGAACATTTTTTGACTTCTGCCAGTCTTATTCAATAAGTTTAGACATATCAACTTTTAGTTGCCCTGTTATCCTTATTTAAACTTGTATACAATCGAAAAGATTCGGAACAAATATTGACTTGCCATTAGTGAGCCGAGGCAGACGTGGTGTAACCGCTCATAGTGACACACTGTCCAAGACGTTGGTGTTGAGCGTCTTTCTTTGATGACGGCATACATTTGGTTTTGCCCTCGTCTACATTCAAACTCACTTTAGCTGCATCTGCTTCAATGATCACAAAAGCTTCACTGACATGTCACCAGCATATGCAGGCAATTGTACAGACTTGAAATAGATCGCGCCTCTTGTATTGGTCAGTGAGCTCCGCACAATCTTTTCAAGAATGATGTTGAAAAAGTTACATGACAATGCGTCGCCCTGCCTGAGTCCTTTTTTGACATCAGACCATTGATGTTATTTCGGTGCCGACCCTAATGGACCAGGGAAAATTCCCCATTGTCAACCTGCACGACATGGCTTTGTATAACTCTTCCCGTCATTTACAGTCTTAAATACGACAAACAGACGTCGCGTTTCGACTTGGAATTTATGGGTCTTTTCCATTATCTGCTGTAGTGTGAATGTCTAGTCCTAGTCTATCGTGGATCTGTCTAGCCTGAAAGCACATTGATGGGAACCTATCAGATTGCTCACGAAGGATTTCGGGCGTTTGTACAGCGCGGCAGAGAAAATTTTATAGCCGATCTACAGGATTTAACGGATCTCCTTTCTTATGGACTGGGTAAACGATGCTGCGGTTCCACTCATCGGGCATGCTTTCATTCTACAAATGAGTTGGTGCATGCTCCCTATCAACTCATATCCAGGTGCTTTAAAAAGCCCAGCAGGCAGCTCATCTGTGCCAGCAGCTTTATTTGACTTTAGATATCGCTATCTTAACTTCGTCTAGTTCGGGTGGACCGAAGTCCCTAGCATTTCCGTCCTTTGCGAACGGATTAATCTGCCTGATAGCGGTATCAGATCCATCAACGTCGTTCTACAGTCTGCGGAATTGGTGTTTCTATATTCCCAGCACAGACTGTGAGTCAACTACTAGATATCCGCTTTCATCCCGCCACACTCTGCTCTGGCTTTATGCCCTTGGCATGTTCGTTTTATTTTTAGGTAAAACTTCCGAGTGTCATTAATGCGATAACATCTCTTCATCTCCTCAACCTCGCGCTTCTCGTGTTCCTTTTTTTTTTCCTTTGAAAAGCGCGTGCTCCTCGCTTTTCCGTTTGTATTGTTTGTTTTGGCGATGTACGCATTCTATGTTTCAGCATGGTCCTATCTGTACTCGTCTTCAAACCGAGAGTTTCTTCTAGTTCGCGGCTGGAAATCTAATAGATCAGAGACGGCCCCCTGATGGTGTTTTGGCACCGTATCCGTTGATGTTCTATAGTTTGCGCATCTTACATTTGATCTTGGGAGAGACATAAGCGGCGACTGGAGCTTTCTAGCGTCAATTTTTTTTGGTCTTACTCGACTCCGCAATGTCCGCGAGTGTGTACATGCGAGTCGATGTGTACTAGGAGACTACGCCCCGTCGTAAAATCAGTCAGCCTGTATCCGTTTTCTGATGTGGTGTCGTGTAGGCTGTGCTTTCCAAATACTTGTCCAAGGATGTCCTTTTTACCTAGCTTCACATTAAAGACTCCTAGAACAATCTTGGTGTCGTAGCTGGGACATTGTGCTTAAGTTCTCTCTAGGAGCTCGTAGAAGTCATCCTTGATTCTGTCGTCTTTTTCTTTATTGGGAGCAGGTACGCATATCAAGCTGATGTTTCCGAAGACAGCTTTGATGCCGATTGTTATGAGGCGTTCGCTCGCATGCCGAAAGCTTAGGACTTTTTGCCTAAGTCCACCTCGAACAACAAATCCGCATCAAAATAGACGTTTGTAGCAATTTTCGTAGTACATGTCACAGTTCTTCATCCCCTTTTAACCCGGTCCATCCCATCGCACTTCTTAAGCTTAGAGCTTCGTCTAACTGTTCGGCCGTACCCGGTCGGTTAAGGGACCTAACATTGCAGGTGCAGAATTGATACTCTTGTCCTTTTGTACGTTTGTGGGCGTCGTCAACATGTGGTCTGCCCGTTAAATCCGATGGCTGTGGTTGTCTCTGAGTTTTTTGGTTTTTGTTTTACGGTTACGGCTTACTAGGCCGTAGCCCAACCGACTGATCCTGTCTTCTGGCGCCGAAAACTCACCATTGGCTCTACTAGTATTAGCAACTACCAAAGAAAGTCTTACGATAGCACCACGAAGAGGTGGAGATAGGACTTACTAACAGAGCCGAAAAGTGTTGGTTTGCGGTGGCTCTTCTCGCTTTTTCAACGTCCGTCGGACAGATGTTTACCTTCCTTTTGTTTCAGCCGCCGAAATGTTTAGCGAACAGAATCAAATGAAAAGCGGATACAGTCTCTGGCTAAGTCAATGGCAATCAATGCTCTTCAAGAAATACACGTGCGCAGTAACAAGTAAGATTCCGCTCGTCCTACAGAATATAATGCCCGTCTCGTTCGTGATAATCACAATTCTTTCCGTAACGCTTACCGTTTTCACTTATCTAAAGCCCCGTCTTCTGACACTACTTCAGTATCCCAATACAGTGACGGTATACGAGATAACAGATAACGTCGGGCCCGGCACAACGGAATTTAATATTGGCGAAAATTACAAGGAATTAGTACGTTCGTATCCGCCACAACATCTGCTTAAAGGTACGGGCAGTGAGGATTTTGTCAGTTATATTCTGAGACTTGGAAGAGAAATCCAACCCCTTATCGATACACGATACATTGTCGGGGCGACTTTCGATAAAGGAAGAATTACGGCGTGGTTCAACAATGAACCATTTCACTCGGCACCCGTATCGGTCAATATGATCGACATCGCTATCGCTAAGTAAGGAAGACCATTGAGGTAAGTATCCGGCTATAAGTTTTGTTTCATTCCAGGCTTGTGTCGTCAGATATCAGTATATCTGTGACGAATAAACCACTGCCGTACACGGCTGGGAAGACCCTACAGGATGTGGATCACTTCGAGAATGTTGGCTTTCAGATTGTCATGAATCTTTCATTTTGTATGTCATTCGTTACAGCCACTTATTCAATGTTCATGATCATAGAGAGTGAGTTGCGAGCGAAATTGCTTCAATTTGTGGCGGGCGTAAGAGCTATGACGTTTTGGTTCTCGCATTTTCTATGTGATTTGGTTACTTTCACCATGACGGTCATAACTTTGAATGTTACTCTATACATCTTCCATGAAGACGGTTATTCTACTGTAACGGAATTAAGTAATAACCCTTGTCCGTAGAAGGGATCTTCTGTAGCGTAATTTTACACTGTTCTTGCAGGCCGTTATACGTTCCTTTTCTATATCTTTGGTTTCGCCGCATTGCCGTACGTGTACCTCTTGTCGAAGTGGTTCAACGAACCTGTTATCGGCTTCACCAGACTTGTTGTATTATTCTTTTTTACGGGTAAGAGCTGTTACCGCCTTTAACGGTTTTTTTTTTTTTTTTTATCAACATTGACCATTAAAGGCAATGCTTTCTTCTTTGTCATCATGGTGATGAGTGGCAAAATGTTGAAAATACAAAGTACAGCCGACAAGCTGAAATCCTATTTCATGCTCTTTCCACACTTTTCCATGACCTACGGATTAATGGATATTTATAGGAACAATCGGATTCATACCGTCTGCGAGCCACTGATGGACATAGAGGATGAGATACGGTGCAAACAGGCGCCCGATTGCTGCAGTAAGTCTCATGTGTATGGTTAAATCGACGTCTACTTTTCACTTGTTATTTCCGTTCTGATAGAATTGTATCCGTTTTTTGGAAGGGATCAACCCGGAGTATTAATTCCGATTATATACCTTATTTGCAGTACGATTGTCTTTTTCATAGTCATTCTACTCATAGAGTATAAAATAATAAATGCTCTCGTAGAATTCCTCATGAGTCTGGTCAGGTAAGTCGAGAGAGAGAGGGTTATATCCGCGTTTGATCAACTTGAATTCATTGGGTGTTGCCATAGTAAACCACAGTCAAGCCAGCAGACTTCTTCTGATGATGATGTTGAGAGGGTTAAGGACGAGATCAGAAATATGACAAACGATCAAATCTCTACTAAGAATCTGGTTGTGGACCGACTCGTCAGATACTATGGATCATTTCTTGCAGTCAATGAAGTTTCCTTCTTCGTCGAGCGGTGAGTTATTTTTGATATAATAACGTGTTTTTCAGTCAAATATGTATGATGCGGTTTAAACCAAAGTTCACAGTGTTTTGGTTTGCTGGGAGTGAATGGTGCCGGCAAAACGTCCACATTCAAGATGTTAACCGGTGACTTGACCATTACTTCGGGAGACGCCTATGTTCAGGGCTTAAGTGTTCGAAAGGAACTTTATTTAGTGTACCGGAAGATTGGTTATTGTCCGCAATTCGATGCGTTATTCAATAATTTCACAGGACGGGATATGTTGAAAATGTTCTGCTTACTTCGCGGTATACCGCCGAACAATATACAACGACTTTCGGAACAATTAGCAAAGATATTTGGTTTCACAAAGCATATAGATAAACGTGTCCAAAACTATAGTGGCGGAAATAAAAGGAAATTGAGTGCTGCTATAGCGATTGTCGGCAATCCAGAGGTGGTTTATCTCGATGAGCCAACAACTGGTATGGATCCGGCAGCACGTCGCCTTTTCTGGAACGTTATCTGTGGAATTCGAGACTCGGGTAAATCTATAGTTCTTACCACGCATAGCATGGAGGAATGCGAGGCACTGAGCACCTGTTTAGCAATTATGGTAAACGGGGAATTGAAGTGCATTGGTTCAACGCAGCATCTCAAGAACAAATTCTCACAGGGACTGATTGTGAAGGTCAAACTGAGAGATAACATTGGCTCTCTGGAGGACTTAACAACGAGTCAACGTTCGCTATTCGACGTAGACGAGGGGAATGTGAGAGCTCTTACGACATTCTTGAAAAAAAAATTTCCGGGAACCCAACTGCGGTAAGTGATAAAAGGATGGAGTATACGAGTACATACTCGTACATATGTATGTGTGTACATTTTTTACTTCTTTGGTTTGACAGAGACCAACATCGAAATCTGCTTACGTACTATTTACCGACGGCGGGTGTTAAGTGGTCCGGTGTTTTTGGTGTGCTCGAGCAGAGCAAGGATCAGTTAAACATTGAGGATTATACAATCAGTCAGACGACACTCGAGGAAATATTCCTGCAATTGGTCATGTACTCTAGGGAGTAAGGATCACGCGGAAATAACGTGAGTCGAGTCCTATCTTTCTGCCACTCAATCGTTTATATTTTCTTTTTTAGCCACAGGAGTAATGAAGAAATTTTGCGCAAGGCATTATGTCCAGTCTCATTTCCGTTAAGGAATTTAATAAATTCCAAAACGTCCATCAGTACGGTTGTCGCTTTATATGGACGAGGTGTGCGTAGCAGATTTTTAAGCAACGGATAAATTGTCAATCCAATAAATATGATAATTTATCTCATGTAGTTATGTGCAAAAGCACTGTTGGTTTGTCTGTTTAATTTTGACATTACTATGATGCAATGGATCACGAGGATGACCAGTAAGAGAAAGGCTTACAGCCGGGGTAAAAAAAAATAGCATCATAAACCCATTGATCTATATATGTACATATAACTAAGTTGATATTTTGTGCGTTTACGTATAACTCACAAACCAGTTTACTTGGTTTGTGTTTTAAACTATTTAGAAAAACAATGAGAAGGACGTAGGCAGTTTTTTCATTAACCCTCTGCGACTGACGTGGTAATATGTCAGACACCAGAAAATCAAAAAACTTGTATTGCGTCGTTATTTTTTAAATGTTGATTCTTTTGTTTTCAGTACCTTTCGTCCTTATGATCATGCTCACGTTAGTATAACTCGAGCGATGGTGGTGTACGGGTGCATAGTGTTGCGAAAGGAAGTGTCTTATAGTCAATAGTCAGTGTTAAGGTATATGTCTGATAAACAACCACCTCAGCGTAACTGTTATCATAGTGCTCATAGTGTTCATAGTGCCTCCTAGGCAACATGTCAATGAAATTGTTTTCTTAAGTTCTATTCGATATTTGTTTCTTAGATGGATCAACCAAGTACCAGCCAAGGGTTTCGTAAATCTAAAGGAATGTCGACTGGAACCTTGAACAATGGTTGGACGAAGAAAGCGCGCACGAGTTCAGCGATTTTGACAATGAAAGTGATGACCCGAATTTCGTGCCAGAAACTGAAATCTTGGAACCCGACGAAGTTTCAGAGGAAGATGAAGATGAAAAATCACATAAAGAAGTGGCACATTCACCCGCCGCTGAACATGTGAGTTAAGAGTATTACAAAGGTAAGAAAGGTTTTATTTGGAATAGACAAGAGTGCACCAGGACATCTAGAACTGCAGCCCACAACATTATAAGACTACCTGACCGTTTGTACAATCCCAATTTTGAAGGCTATTTCAAACTTTGGTCTAAAATGTTGGACAATTCAATTTTGGAATGTTTGGTGGCATTTCTTCTTCTTCTTCTTTGTAGTGGGCGCTACAGTTCGGGGTGAACCTGGGCCTCAACCAACATGCCCCTCCATCTAGCACGATCTTTCGCCAGCCTTTTCCATTGCCGCACACCCAGTTGGCTGAGGTCCCCTTCCACCTGTGTGCGCCATCTTAAGTGCGGCCGTCCTTTGCTTCTTCGTCCCTCGGGGTTGGATTCAAAGACTCTCCAGGCTGGAGCTGTGGTGTTCATTCACTCTACATGGCCCAGCAATCTTAGGCGTTGAATCCGTAGACGCCTGACTAGGCTCATGTCGCTGTACAGCCCAAAAAGTTCGTGGTTGAATCTTCTCCTCCATCCCCCGTCTGCGTTTATAGGCCAAAAATCACGCGCAATATCTTTCTCTCGAACCGACCAAGGGCCTCCTCATCCGCTTTTGATAGTGTCCCATGCTTCTGCGCCGTACAACAGGACCGGTATGATAAGGGTCTTATATAGAGTCAACTTTGTCGTTCGGGAGAGGGCTCTATTACTCAGTTGTCTCCTGAGCCCAAAGAAACAGCGATTGGCAAGAGTGATTCTGCGTTTGATTTCGGAACTGATGTCGTTGTTCCAGGTCACTGCGGAGCCAAGGTAGACGAAGTCCTTAACTACCTCGAACTTACATCTGCCAGTACAAACGTTCTGGCCAAGACGTCGGTGGTGAGCATCCTTTTTTGATGACAGCATATATTTAGTTTTGCCCTCGTTTACCGCCAAACCAATTTTCGCCGCCTCCATCTCAATACTCGCAAACGCCTCATTGATATCTCGCTGTGATCTACTTATTATGTCAATATCGTTGGCGTATGCAAGGAGTTGCGAGGATTTGAAATAGATTGTGCCTCTTGTATTGGCCAGTGATTTTTGTACAATCGTTTCCAATATGATGTTTAAGAAATCACACGACAGCGCATCGCCCAGCCTAAATCCTTTTTTGACATTCACCGATTCGGATGGAGCACCGAGCATTCTCCAAAATCATCCTGCATGGTCTGACGAGTTTAGCAGGTATGTCAAAGGTAGACATAGCGTTGTATAGCTCGTCTCTAATTACGCTGTCGTATGCGGCTTTGAAGTCGACAAATAGGTGGAGAGTGTCGACTTGAAATTCATTGGTTTTTTCCAGGATCTGCCGTAGTGTGAAGATTTGGTCGATGGTGGACTTTCCTGGCCTGAATCCGCACTGATAAGGTCCTATCAGCTTATTTACAAAAGGCTTCAGGCGTTCACACAAAATGGCAGAGAAGATTTTGTAGGTGTTAAGGAGACTTATTCCTCTATAGTTGGCGCAATCAGAGGGGTCTCCTTTCTTGTGGATCGGGCATACGATGCTGAGACTCCATTCCTCGGGCATGCTTTCCTCTAACCATATCTTACGGATGAGCTGGTGCCTGCTCCCAACCAGGTCATCCCGAGCTGCCTTGGAGAGCTTAGCAGACAGTCCGTCTGCGCCAGCAGCTTTATTCGACTTGAGCTTCGATATGGCAATCTTAACTTCGTCGAGGTCAGGGGGACAGAATTCTCTGCGGTCTCCGTCGATTGGAAATGGATCAGTCTGCCTGACAGCAGTATATTGACTAACATCGGCGTTATACAGTCTGCAGAAGTGGTTTTTCCATATTCTCAGCATCGACTGCGGTTCTACTGTTAGGTGTCCGTTCTCATCCCTGCACGCTTCCGTTCTGGCTTTATGACCTTGGCATGTTCGCTTTATCTGTTGATAAAACTTTCGAACGTCACGCCTGCAGTAACACCTCTCCAAATCCTCAATCGCGCGTTTCTCGTGCTCTTTCTTCTTTCTTCTAAGAAGCTTATGCTCCTCCCTTCTTTTTAACTCGTAGAGCTCACGAGCTCTGGCCGTGGCGCAGTGGTTAGTGTGTTGGACTCTGACGCACGATGAGCGAGTTCGGATCCGGATAACACCAACGCCTCGAATGTTTATTTCGCTGCGTTCCTCCTCGGCGGGGTACTGGCAAAACCCGCCGTAGTATACTTGCCGTGAAAAAGCTTCTTGACTCACGCCGTTCGGAATCGGCATTAAACTGTAGGTCCCTTTCACCTATGTGAAAAATTAATCACACACAACATGGGTGACTGAGAGGAGCTTGGCTCTGGTCCTTCATGGGCTGTAACGCCATCAAAGAAAAGAAGAAGAGCTCACGAGCTGCTCTCTTTTATGCAGCAAGGCCTTATATGTATCCTGCTTCGCTGTATGAATCCTCCTGCACTCGCCATCGAACCAGGTGTTTCTTCGTGGTGGACCCTTGAAACCCAAAACTTCGGATGCAGAGCTTTTATGCAAAGGCTCCACTGCTGTTCTATGGGTAGTGTGGAGGATTCAGGTGTATTGGAGAGCTTAAGGGAGACGCGATCGGTAAAAGTACGAGCGGTTTCGGACGATAGTAGCTTTCCGACGTCATAACTTTGTAATCTTACTCTACTCCGTTGCGTTCGTGATATCCGTAATCGCATCTTGGCTACTACAAGATAGTGGTCCGAGTCGATGTTAGCTCCTCGGAAAGTTCGAACATCAAGAATAGTGGAGGAGTGTCTGACGTCGATCACGATGTGATCAATTTGGTTGGTAGTCGATTGATCAAAAGACCGCCAGGAGCCTTTGTGTATATCGAGGTGCGGGAAGCGCATATTGGCTAGAAGGAGATTTCGCCCCGTAGCAAGATCAATCAGCCTGGGTCCGTTATCGGAGGTGGTGTCGTGTAGGCTATGTTTGCCGGTGACTCGTTCAAAGATGCTTTCCTTACCCAGCTTAGCATTGAAGTCTCCTAGTACAATTTTGATGTCATAGCTGGGACATTGGACATACGTTCTGTCTAAGAGATGGTAGAACTCATCTTTGGCGGAGTTATTCTTGTCTTCCGTGGGGGCGTGGACGCATTTAACAACCAGAAATTGCATAATTACCGATTGCAGTTCAAACAAAGCGCTAAAATAGAACTAAAGGACACCGATGTAACTGAAATAAAAGCCTTTATCGGTATAATGTATTACTCGTCGGTATTTAAGTGTAACCACGTCGATCTTCGCATGATATTGGCCACCGATGGAACTGGCCATGGAATATTCCGCTGGGGAATGTCCAAATGGCGTTTTTCTTGTTTGCTCAACTGCCTCCGATTTGATGATTCCACTACCAGAAAGGAGCGTCTGAAAGAAGATCCACTTGCCCCAATTTCAGACATTTTCAATAAGTTCATCTCAAATAGTCAATCTCAATATACTCCTGGACCTTACCTTTGCATCGATGAAATGTTGCTTGCATTTAGACGCCGTTGCAAATTTTATATTTATACATATGCCCCAGAAACCAGTAAGGTATGGAATCAAGATAATGTTATTGGTAGATGCCCGCACATAGTACATCTTCAATGCCTACATCTACCATGGCAGAGATTCGGATGGCGTAGGGCTGACTGAATAAGAAAGAAAAATGGCAGTGCCTAGTCAATCTGTTCTAAGACCTACGAACGTTGTCGAAAACTCAAACCGCAACATAGGTAGGGTCGTAGCTTTCCAAGAATTGAGAAGAATACACATAGGCCAGGGAGGCCCGTTGTGCAGCTACGAGGGGGTTTTGCCCCCCTATTCGTGGAACCATTTTGTGCTTCTTAAGAAGTTAAGAAGATCAGGTATCCCTACTTTCTGAACATCTGTCAGACCGTTAAGGAAGTAAGAGCCTAGGTATCGTTTCCTGATATTGCAGAATGCTGGATAGGCGCAGAGAAGGTGGTGAATGGATTCGACCTCCTCCACGTCCTGACAGCTTCTGCAGAAATCATTCGGAACTATTCCTAGTTTTTGTGCGTGACTACCAATGAGGCAGTGAGACTACCAATGAGGCTGTGATGACACCGATGACTTTGTAGATGTCAGTTTTTTTTTAGGGAAATTATACTGCTTATTCGTTGACTGTCAAACCGAGGCCAGATTTGCCTGGTGATGGCGCAGGTATGTCCCTGGGGCCATCTCAGGTTCGTCACGGCCCTGGCGAGATTGGTCAGATTATGTTTAATAGTTGTAAGGGGTACTCCCTCACAAGCCATGATTGATTGTAGCGTCGTTCCTTGTTTGACGAGTGTGTCGGCTTTTTCATTTCCTGTAATGTCGCTGTGTCCCGGTACCCAGATAGGCTGTATGTTGAACTGTTCTGCCATCTCGTTAAGAGATAGGCGACAGTCGAGACTAGATTCTGATGTGTACACATAGAACTCCAACGACTTTAAGGCTGCTTGACTGTCCGTGAGAATGCGAATATCCGTGGTGGATATTACGTTCCACTTCAGCCAAGACAAGGCCTCTTTTATTGCCAACAGCTCCGCCTGGAAAACGCTGCAGTGATCTGGTAATTTTAGAGCTTTATGCAGCTTAAGTTGTTTGTAGAATACTCCACTGCCCACCCCGTCTTTGGCTTTAGACCCATCAGTGTAAAAATCCACGCATTTTCTGCGGGGTTGAGTTTGGCGAGTCCTGTTTTGTCTGTCCGGATATATCGTCGTAAAGTTTTTATCCAAGACTGTGGTGCGTTCTGTGTGGTCCAAGTTTTCTGTCATAGTTATCCTGTTTTGCAGGATGGAGGAGTGGCCAGTGACATAGCTCGTCCATTTCGAGTTGGCTTTTAGTCTTATGGCCGTGTATGTGGCAATTTGCTTGCCGAAAATATCGAATGGTGTAAGGTCGAGTATCATGTTAAGCGCAGCTGTTGGTGTGGACCTGAGGGCCCCGGTAATGCACATACATGCCATCCTTTGTACCTTCTCGACTTGTTTGTGGTACGTTGTCTTGTCCAGTGCTGTCCACCGGACTATCACTCCATATATAGTATGGTCTAACGACCGTGATGTAGAGCCATAGGGTGATCTTGGGGTTGAATCCCCATTTTTTTCCTAGGGCTTTCTTGCATGTGTAGCGAGGTATTGTTGCTTTTTTTGCTCTTTCAATTGTATTGCTCTTCCAAGTTAATTTTCTATCGAGTATAATGCCAAGGTATTTGGCACAAGAGGAATAGGCTAACTTGGTATCAAGCAAAGTGATAGGACAGTTTTCCGGGATTTTATGCTTTTTGGTAAATAGCACGAGCTCCGTTTTCTGGGGATTAATCCTGAGCCCGTTGCTATGCGCCCATTTGCACAGAATTGAGAATGCCGATTGCATGCGGTCATTCAGTGTGGATAGGTATTTACCTGAGATTGAAATGGCAACGCCATCGGCTTAGGCAACAACATCCAGGCCTTCTTTCTCCAGTTTGATTAGTAGTTCGTTTACAACTACATTCCAGAGAAGAGGTGAGAAGACCCCACCTTGTGGGGTTCCCTTGGTAACCACACTTGTAGTTACTAGGCTTCCCCACTTAGAGTGAATCTTGCGCGTTAATAACAACTCGCTGACCAGCTCTATCAGAGTCCTCTCCACCTTTAGCTTTTCCAGCCCTTCTATTACTGCTTTCGGAGTGACGTTGTTAAAGGCGCCCTCTATGTCTAGGAAGGCTGTTAGAGTATATTCTTTGAGATGGATTGGTTTTTCGATTTTCCTCACTAGTTTGTGCAAGGCTGTTTCGACCGATCTACCCTTACAGTAGGCGTGCTGTGCCTTAGAAATTAGGGAGGGATCCAAGCTGTGACGTATGTGTAAGTCTATCAGCCTTTCCAAAGTTTTTAGAGCGAAGGATGATAGACAGATAGGCCTTAGCTCCTTGGGGGAAGTATGACAGTTACTGGCGGCCTTGGGGATGAAAAGTACCTTTGCGCACTTCCACTTTTTTGGAATATGACTCCAAGCTAGGCATCCTTTAAAGATAATCTCTAGCCATGGTATAGTCCATTCCATAGTTTGTGTGAGTTCGATAGGGTAAATTTCATCTGGACCCGGCGATTTGTAGGGCTTGAAACTTTTTAATGCCCATATAATTTTCTCTCTGGAGATAATGTGATCGTACTGTCCCTCTATCGCAGAGGAGATATGAGTTCCTCGCGAGTGCGATTCAGAGCAGCCTGGGAAGTGCGTGTTGAGGAAAAGATTTAGAGTTTTTTCCTCAGACGTTGTCCAAACTCCATTTGCTATGAGGCAGTTAGGAGATTGTGGATCTTTCGAGAGTATTTTCCTCAATTTATAGGCGTCTGAAATTTTCTCCATGTTATTGCCGAAGAGTTTCCAAGACAGCCTTTGTCTTTCCTCAGGTTTTGTTTGTACACATTGAGTGAATTTTTGTATCGGCTACAGTCTCTGTCGTTTCTTGTGTTCTTTGCTTTATTAAAGAGTTTTCAACAGGCTTTGCAGAGCTTTTTTAGATCTGCGTTCCACCAAGAAGGGTAAGATTTTTTTCCTGATTTGTGGATTACGCAGCTGTTGGCCCTTGAGTTGCCCAATGTGATTGTTAGAGTATCGACCATATTGTCTATATGCATCTAACGTGGTCCGCGGGTGTCAGGGGTCCTATTTACTATAGAGTTGCCAATGAAGGCTCTATAACGCTCCCAATCGATTCTTCTTGGGTTGCAGGATGAGTCAATTGGGGTTGGGACCGTGAAGGCTAGGTTGAACACCAGGTATCGATGATCTGAGGAGGAGTGTTCCTTAGAAACCTTCAATTCTCTTATTTTGTCGATGAGAGAGGGGAATGCTAGAGTTAAGTCTAGTACCTCCCTATAAATGTGGGTGTATGACCCTTGTTGCAAATTAAAAGTTTAGTGAGCCACTCACCTCTTTCGTTTGTATCGCTGCAAAAAAAAAAAACCGCAACATAACAGCTGACAATTGGTTTAGTTCGATTCCACTTGTAGAAATGTTGTTAAAAAGAGGACTGACCTACCTAGGTACGCTGAAGAAGAACAAAGTCGAGATACCACCAAGCTTTTTGGCGAACAAAAGTAGAGAATTGGAGAGTTCTCTGTATGGCTTTACGAAGAACAGAACATTGTTATCATATGTACCAAAAAAAAACAGAGCTGTCCTATTGATCTCTTCTTCCCACCACAATCAAGACAAAGATACTGATACAGGAAAACAAATTATGATTACAGACTACAACCACACTTAAGGAGGAATTGATGAAGTCGACAAAAGGTGTTCTATATATTCTTACAGCCGCAAAACTCGTCGTTGGCCCATGGCAATTTTATAAAGAATATTAGATATGGCAGCTATAAACAGCTTTAAGCTTAGATTAGACGACGTGTAAAAACCACATAATTGTGTACCCGTGACGTCATTTTGACGTCAGATGTTGCCGAGCTTAGGCTACCAGGGGGGTCAGCACGGTGGCGGATAGCTGAACGGCCTACAGATATGTAGGTTGTATGTATGTATTGTTGGCGTTACAGTCCATGAAGAACCTGAGCCGAGCTTCTCTCAATCACCCATGTTGTGTGTGATTTTCATTTTCACATAGGTGAAAGGGACCTACAGTTTATTGCCGGTTCCGAACGGCGAATTTCGAGAAGCTTTCCATGACAATTTTACTACAGGGGGTTTTGTCAGAACCCCGCTGAGGAGAAACACCGTGAAAAACACGTTCGATAACATGGCTGTGTCGGGATTCGATCCCGAGTCATCGGCGTCAGAGGCCAACACACTACTAAGGGCGGCGGGTGGATGCCGCCCTTAAATAAGCGTCCTGTCTCTAATGCAAGGCGTTATGCGACCCGTACCGAGGCATGAATGGTGCTGGGGACACAAAAGCCATACAGCATCGCTAACGGAGCCCTCCAGATACCTGGCGCCCTCTGGTTGTAACTTAGCCTTACCACATTACAGGGGTCTCTGATGTGGTGGACCTTCCTTTCCTCCATACTCGTGGGATCAAATATGAACTAACAAAAACAAACAAATCTGACAAGGCAAACAGGCACAATCGAAAATACAGGAGAAAATCCGTTCAGAAGAAGTTCTGTACTGATGTGAACACCGCCATTGAAATCAGTAGATGTAGCAATGCAGGAGGTGGGCATGAACATACCAATACTGTCCATAATTCTACTGAAGGAAAATTCGCAGGCCTCATCTAGCCATCACTTCGGCGAAACACCAACTAGCAGGTTGACGTCCCAAACCAGTGGAAAAAATGAAGCAATACAATCTCTTGGAAAGAACGTCACCGCTTTAATGGAGTTTATCATGGGGAAAAACAATGTCCATCTTGAAATCAGGAAGCTAGCCAGTGCTATACGCAGACACTATAACAGGCTATTAGAGGATGAAAATGAAAATATTATTAAAGTATCTAGTAAAGCCACTCAAACAAGCCAGCAACTAGAAATGAGCAAACCACCAAGCTCTGCGGTTTGACGAGCCAACTGCCAGATCCCAAAAGAAAAAGGAGGAGATCTCCAAATAATGAAGATTCTTCGATACCATCGTACGCCGACATAGTCACTACAAAGGCGGCTCCAGTGGTAAAACAAAGCACCCATCTGAACCGAAAGGAGAAAAAAGAGGAAACGTCAAGGAAAAACCCGGAACAAATAAAAGTCGAGCCAATAAAAAAGACAAGGGCACAAAGGTAGTAGAAAAGGGGCGAGGAAAGATACACGTCAAGCCGGACGCTTTGGTCATTAAGAAGACTGGAGACATATCCTATTGTGATATTCTCCGAAAAGTGAAGACCAACCCGGATCTAAATTGATTAGGCCCTGACGTTACACGGATACGGAAGACGGTGAAAGGAGAACTACTGCTTGAGCTCAAGAAAGCACCGAATGGGAAAACCTCCGAGCACCGAATTAAGATAGAGCAGGTTCTCGGAGAAGCTGCAGAAGTGAGGTGCTTAACGCACGAGATGCTTATCGAGTGCAAAGATCTAGATGGCGTCACCACAAAAGAGGAAATTTGCGAAGCCCTGTCCGATCGGTACGAGGAAGTACGAGGCATGCATTAAATCCCTGAGAACAGCATATGCAGGGACGCAAATAGCAGTCATTAGCCTCCCGATAAATGCTGCCAAAAAGATACTTAAAGCGGAAAAAATAAAAATCGGATAGGCAGTTTGCCGAATACGGAAAAAAGTTGTTCCTTTACGATGTTTCAGATACCTTAAGTTTAAACATCTAGCAAAGGAGTGTAAAAATGCGGTAGACAGAAGTGAAGACTGCATCAAGTGTGGACAGAAAGGTCATTTGTCCAAGAACTGCACTAATGACCCAAGATGTGTCCTCTGTGAAGAAAAAGGAAGCAGCAACACCTATCACGCGGCAAGAAGCGCAGTATGTCCTGCATCCCAGGAAGCTGTAAAAGTTGCAAAAAGATTATGAAAGTACTGCAACTTAACCTAAACCACTGCGAAGCGGCACAAGATCTACTTAAACAAACCGTTCGCGAGTTAAAGATTGATGTGGTCGTAGTAAGCGAGCAGTATGAGAACCTCGATGATAGGATCTGGGCAACGGACAGTTCAAATCGGGCTGCTATTTGGGCATGCGGTGACTACGCATTTGAGGACAGAATGATGACACCTGGAATAGGATTCGTGCGAGCAAAGGTCCAAGGGGTACATGTCTATAGTTGTTATGCATCTCCAAATGGCACTTTGGAGGAATTTCGAGCCATGCTTGATAGGCTCGTAGACGATGTTAGAGGCCATAGTCCATCAGTTATCGCTGGGGACTTCAACGCATGGGCCACTGACTGGGGCAGCACACGTACCAACAGACGGGGTGAGGCACTACTAGAAGCCGTATCGTCATAAGACGTAATACTGCTTAATACGGGTAACAAGCAAACGTTTAACAGAAATGGTATAGGCTCCGTAGTGGATATAACTTACGTATCCAACTCTCTAGTAAGAGGATCGGAATGGAAAGTCAGCAACGACTACACCCACAGTGACCACCGGGCTACCCTATTCGAAGTACAGGCGAAGAGAGCAACCGGAAAGCGCTGCCCAAAGAAGGCACAATGCATAAGATGGAAAGTGGGCACACTGGACGAAGACACTTTTGCTCTGGCTCTTGGGGAATCCACAACGAACGCAGAAACAGCAAATGCGATGGCAGCTGAAGTTACTAAACAAGTAACTAGGGCCTGCGATGCATCCATGGTCCGAAAAAAGTCAACAAACCGCTGATCAACAGTATACTGGTGGAACCAAGAGGTAGCGGAACTACGCAGGAAGTGCCATCGTGCTAGGAGACTTTTTCAGCGGTCAAGGGGCCAGCCCTTCCATCAGGAATTACAGGCAGCATATAAAATCAGGCGCAAGGACCTAAAACTAGCCATCCGCAGGAGCAAAAACAACTGTTTTAAAGAACTATGCGAGGAAGCGGAAATGAATCCCTGGGGCACCGCATACAGGGTAGTCATGTCCAAACTCAGGGACTCTAGGGCACCTCCACCCTCATGTCCTCTACTTATGCAGAAAATATTGTCGGGGTTATTTCCTCCACAACCACCAATAGGGTGTGTGGGACAACCGCAGGGATTACGTGAGACTCCACCTGTCACGCAATCGGAACTCCTGGATATATGTAAAAAAATTACTAACAATAAATCACCGGGATTGGATGGCATACCAAATATGGCTCTAAAATTAGCCGTTAAAATAAACACGGAACTCCTTTTGGGGTTATATAATAAGCGCCTAACAGAAGAGGTCTTTCCAGACCAATGGAAAAAACAGCGTCTGGTGCTTCTGCCAAAAGGGAATAAACCACCGGATGAACCCTCGTCATACCGTCCGATATGCTTGCTCGACACAATGGGTAAAATATTGGAGCGGATTATATGCAACCGACTGGTGATGGCAATTCATGAAGCCGGAGGACTCTCGAACCAGCAGTATGGATTTAGAAACGCTCGCTCTACAACAGATGCTATTCGGAAGGGAACTGCGATCTTAGAAGAAGCTATTCAGGGCAGAAGATAGAGAGGAGGTGCAAAAAATATGGTGCCGTGGTAGCATTGGACGTTAAGAATGCGTTCAACTCCGCAAACTGGGGGCGGATAGTGCACTCTCTTAGAGCAACGATGGTGCCGTGGCCTCTTATAAAAATTACGATAGGCTACTTCGGGAATCGGTTGCTGCTCTACGACACCCATGATGGAGTAAAGCAGTATCATATAACTGGCGGAGTCCCACAAGGATCGGTACTAGGACCCCTCCTATGGAACATCATGTACGATGGGGTCCTAAGGCTTCAAATCCCCAATGAGGCAAAATTCATAGGCTTTGCTGATGATCTAGCAATTGTTTTGGCAGCGAAGCACCTGGAAGAAATCGAGGACATCAGTAATGAATGTATCCAAAAAGTGAGGCGGTGGATGGTAGCAGCTGGACTACAGCTCGCAGAACAGAAAACAGAAGCAGTACTAATAAGTAGTCGCAAAGAAAGAGAGACATTCACAATCAGGGTAGGTGATCGTCAAATATTATCGAAGCCGGTCATCAGATATCTAGGTGTGATGATCGACGCAAGGCTCACCTACAGGGAACACCTTGGAGGGAATGTGTGACAAAGCTGCAAAGGTGCGTGCTACCCTATCCAGGATAATGATGAATATTGGAGGGCCCAGACAGCAAACAAGACTAGTTCTGTCAAGGGTAGTGCAATCAGTCTTAATGTATGCAGCACCAATATGGGCCAAAGCTGTGAAAATTAAGTCAAATGCTAAGAAGATTAACTGCGTCAACCGACTTTGTGCACTGAGGGTTTGCTGTGCATATCGGACAATATCCGATGACGCTATATGTATGTGTCATTGCAGGAATGCTACCAACAGATATATTGGCCAGCGAACTATAGAGAACCTACGACGCCGAAATTCGGGATCCCAGAGCCTCAGCAAAATATATAAAATTAGAGGAAAAGCAGCGAAGCATGAGAACATGGCAAGAAAGATGGAACGAGTCCACAAAGGGAAGATGGACCTATCGGCTTATACCCGATATTCGCAAATAGATGGAAAGTGACTACGGGGAAGTGGATTTCTATTTATGCCAGCTTCTATCAGGAGATGGCTGTTTTCAAGGGTACACACACACACACACACACACACAGCAAGACTGGCAGAATGAGCGTTTTGTAAAGCATGACTTTGGCCTTTCGAGTGAGGAGTTTTGACCCCAGTTGTTTGGACAAGCCGAAGTAGCAGCGGTTGCCAAGGGCGATTCTATGCCGGATCTCCACTGTGGTGTCATTTGTGGAATTTACGTTTGCCCCGAGGCAGACAAACTCCTTAACTACCTCGAAATTGTAGCTGTCAATTGTTATATTTTGTCCCAGGTGGTGAGCGACGGATTGGTTTTTGCTTGACAGCATGTATTTTGTTTTGTCCTCATTGATCTTAAGACCAACTCGTTTCGCCTGTTCTTCAATCGCCGTGAATGCTTCCACAATGCCCCGGCGAGAACACGCGATGATGTCGATATCATCCGCGTATCCTAGCTGCTGGATTGACTTGTAAAAGATAGTGCCTTCCCTGTTGACGCCTGCCCGTAGCACTATCTGCTCCAGCACCAGGTTGAAGAAGTCACATGACAGCGCATCTCCTTGCCGAAATCCGGTGCATGTTTCGAATGGTTCCGAGGTCCTAGTACCGAGTTGTACGCTGCATCGCGTGTTTTTTAGCGTGGCGCGACACAACTGGATCAGTTTTACCGGGATCCCGAATTCGGCCATCGCCCCAAACAGTTCTTCACGATAAATGCTGTCGTATGCGGCTTTGAAATCGATGAAAAGATGGTGTGTATCGATTCGAAACTCGTTGGTCTTTTCCAGGATTTGTCGAAGTGTGAAAATTTGGTCTATAGTTGATTTGCCGGGCCGGAAGCCGCACTGGTAGCTGCCGATTAGTGCGGTGCAAAATGGTTTTAGACGTTCACACAATAGGCTGCGTATGCGACATTGAGCAGGGATATACCTCTATAGTTCTTGCAAGAGGTAGGATCGCCTCTTTTGTGGATGGGGCATATAGAGCTGGTATTCCAGTCGTCGGGCATGCTTTCATCTTCCCAAATTCTGCGGATGATCTGGTGCATGCTCCCTACCAGAACATCGCCGCCAGCCTTGAAGAGCTCTGATGGCAAGCCATCTGAGCCTGCGGCCTTGTTGTTCTTCAGCTTCTGAATAGCTGAGCCGACTTCTTCGATGCTGGGTGGGAGGACTACTTCAGCGGCTGGAGTTGGGATTTCCTCGGTCCCTACCGCTCTCTCTTGGTCATTCTCGTTAAGCAGCTGCTGGAAATGCTGCTTAAATACATCCACTATTCCCTGCGGGTCGGTGACAAGATTACCCTAGCAGTTTCGAAGAGCCTGGGTGCCCTTTTTGAAACCTCCTGCAAGGCCTTTGGCTTTCTTGTAAAAGGCTCGTGTTTTATGTTTATCCTTAGACTCCTCGATATCCTTGAGCTGGGAGGCTGCGAAGATTCTTTTCTTTTGTCGCAGTAGTTTTTTCTCCTCCCTTCTTCTGGCTCGGTACTCTTTTTGCGTTGCCCTGGTTTTCCCCTGCAGCGCCTTTTGGTACGCCTCGTCGGTTGCTGCCTTTTTCTGTTCACACTCGCCATCATACCACGGGTTTCTTGTCGGGGGTGGTAGGTATCCTAAGGTGGTTTCGGCTACTTCCTGAATGGCTGAGCGGCAATGCAGCCACATATTATTGGCATTTGTCGGCTGCTACCTGTAGACTCTAGCAACCTCCGGTGTGCTCAGGCGCACAATGTCGAACCTCCTCCTGATGGGCTGGTGCAGCTTTCTGACATTGGACAGTCGAGCTCTGAATCTTGCTGGTACGAGCAAGTGGTCAGAGTCGACATTTGCGCCTCTGAATGTTCGCACATCCAGGATGTTTGACGAGTGCCTTGCGTCAATGAGCACATGGTCGATTTGGTTGGCGGTTCGACCGTCCGGAGATCGCAAGGTTGCTGTGTGGAATCTTGTGCTACTTATCACTGCATTACGAGCTGTCGCAAAGTCAGCGAGTCGGAAGCTGTTATCTGTTGTTGTATCGTGGAGGCTGTGCTTTCCGATCACTCCGCCAAGGGTGTTCTCCTTACCGATTTTGGCGTTGAAGTCCCCGAGCACGATTTTTACATCGTACTCCGGACAAGCTCCGTAGGCGTTGTCCACGAGGTCATAGAAGTCCTCCTTGACAGGATCTTCAGCCTCGTCGGAAGGGGCGTGTGCACATATAAGGCTGATGTTATAAAGTCTGCCTCTGATGCGTATCACAGCCAGGCGATCACTTATAGGTTTAAAGTCGATGACCTTCGACCTTAACCGCTTTCCCACGACAAATCCGCATCCCAGTAAGTGCAACCTTTTGTGACAGCTGTAATAAATGTCGCAACTTTTCTTATTAATCATACCGTTTCCTATCCAGCGTATTTCCTGGACCGCAGTAATATCCGCCTTGTACTACGTGAGGAATTCTTCTAGTTTATGAGCAGCTCCGGGAGTGTACAGGGTTCTGACATTCCAGCAGCATACTCGCAAATCGTGTTCCTTTTTCGTGCGTTGTCGTCGTCGAGTATCCGTCCGTGTATCCGAGGCATCTTGCTCATTCATAACTTTTAGGTTTTTTACGTGGGCGGATTGTTAGCCCGCCGCACAACCGCCATTCTGGTCGGGGTTTTGTCGCTGCATACGTTTGTTCACCTCCCAAAGCTTGTTGAAGAGGCTATCCAGAGGGCGCCACGAGGAGGCCGTATGTCAACTTGACCCGGGCATTTAAACAGGGATCGTTGCTGGCATCTCGCCCTCAACCGATCAACAACTTTACCCTGTATGTCCCCACCCATGCCATCCATGTACTAGTGGATTAGTGCGTGTGTTCAAATCTGCATTGAACGCCAGCTAGTCAGCATGTCAAAAGATTCAATGTACCAACTATTGACGACGTACGTCTGTACGTCTATGTACATATGTAGCAATAGTCATCATTGGAGAACAATTCGAGATATTGTTATTCGTCGCAGAGATAATCAACTACAACGCGTATCAGAACTTAACAGCTGTTACGATCCCTTGCAGTATCCGATTTAATTTTGACAAGGTAAAGAAGGCTATCACATTCAAATCAAATTACATAATCCATAACATAATTATATTAAATAGAAAGTTAGATACTCAAACTTGTTTTTGTTTTTTGTTGCCAGGGTTAGCGAAAATCTTCAAAAGACACTATGAGAGCCGACAGCGAGTGCTAATACATATTAGTGTGAGACTTGACTCACTAAAAACGCCACCCTTTGAGTTTAGTATTTTTTGTTTTACTACAACTAAGTCAATTAACTTATACAGCAGCTTTCCGTTCTAGAGGTAATCACATTTAGCAGGCAGTTCTCCAGTGAGAGTTCCTGCAATCCGCAAAGTGCGTGTGGTTGAGGTTTGTCGCGCTAAATCAACGGCGCAACAGGTTTCGTTTCTCTATTATTTCCAAGGCCGGATTATCGATATGACCTTCCAGTCAATCTCTGTGTTTTCCGGTGAAAAGTTTAGCCTCATTTTCGACGTTTTCAATGTTTAAATCACAATGAATGTCGTAGTTTCGAATATACCACGGCGCGTTCACAACGGCCCGCAATACTTATTTTGAAATGTTTGTATAATAGAAGAATTACTCTTCGTGGTTGAATGCCGCGAAGCCGAAATAGGTTTAAGCACCTGCTTCCTGAGAAGCAGCTTGTTTTCAGTTCTAAGCTGGATATATTTTCCTAGTAGCCAGCTTCAAGCTCTTCAATTTAACCTCTTCACGTTTTTTCTTTGCGTCGAGAGCCATGCCTAGTTATTTTGCCTCGCGGATGGAATCCGAACGTCATTTACAAAGAGAGGCAGTGCACTTACTTTTCTATAAGTGAAATTCACGTCGACAGAATTGCTTTCGTTAAGCGCGATCCGCTATGTCTTTGTCCAGTCGCTTACGGTTCAGGGAATATTGCAATTTAGCCGTTGATTCTTCAACTGATTTTCCTGTGGCCGAAATTGCAATACCATCGGCGAACACAGTGCCATCCGTTTGTGGTATTTCTCTAGTATACAGCCGGTAAAGTAGCGGACCAAGTACGCTTCCCTGTAGAACGTCAGCCGTAATTGGTCTAAAATTTTGATATTCGCTCCCGTGTTTAACACGAAAGAGTCTATTTGATAAGTTGTTTCCCAGAACGTTCGATAGTTGTTCAGGGAAAACCTGTCTGAGTTTATATCCCAGACCTTCGTGCCACACTTTGTCAAAGCTTATGTTCGAGTGCTTTTTCGACCACATCTGTTATTCGATGCACTTTTATCGTCTAACAGCTCGGGAGGTAGACGTTTATAAGAGTTTTTATTTTGTATACCATTCGTTTGGTATTCTACCAATCGTAGTAGGTTTGGAAAGTATTTTGTTTTTACCCAAATGTCATACGAATGGCAGTTCTTACGTTCCTAATTTGTTTATTGTTCTTTCCAATTTTTTTTTTAAAACATAAGTTTAAGGGAACCTATAAGGTTGTCTCGTCTGGTTCGCAGATATTTCAATTTCTGTCTATAATTAAAATCACTATTTGGTAGTGATGACCAAAAGGTTTGAGAAATTTCTGCTTGTTCTGTGGAAGGACTGGGTCATGCAGTGGAATCATAAGCCTAGCCTGTGTGTGGAAATATTTTTGCCGATCATATTTGTCGCATTGCTGGTTTGGGTGCGAACATTGGTTGTGCCTACACAAGTTGGAGACACAATTTATAAACAATCGTTTCCGCTGGACAATTTGATTTATACACGGTAATTGATTTATACCTTGGGTATTAGATACGTCAATAGGTTGGTAGACCAACCACCATGCCTTAACTTAAACATAAGTTTACTAACTTTCGTACCAATTGCTCATTTTCTTTTTAAGCTTCCTCATTCAGTTTCGAAAGGAAATGGGAACGTTTAAATTCCTGCAACGCTCTCGCATTAATAAGCCATTACAATACCATTTGGCTTATTCGCCAAACACCAGTCCGGTTTTCGATGCAATTGTAAAAGCTGTGGCCACTAAACTGGACCTAACATATAGCGGACATAAAGATTCCAAATCATTAAACGCGCTGCTGACTTCAGATAATATTTTTGCCGGAATCGATTTTAGAGATTCGCAAGCATTTATCACAGACTATCCGAAGCATCTGGATTATGATCTTCGTTTTTCCAGCGAATTGCGGACGCCTTTAAGTGACTTTATCTTTTCGTGGGAGACAAACCTATTATTTTACCCCGTCAATAAGTTGGGTCCGAGAAATCCCCTGCAGGAGGACGGTGGTTTTGTTGGTTACATTCCTGAAGGTTTCTTGGCAGTTCAGCACACTATAGCGGTATCGTTCATTCAACAATCGGCGAAACAGCCACTGCCACCGCTGCCAGATGTATATGCTAGGCGATTTCCTTACGCAGCTTACGTTGATGATAATCTGATGGTAGCAATGGGAGCAATTATGGTCCCAATCATACTATTGAGCTACATCTACCAGGCTACGTACACGGTCAAGGTATCTGAATAGTGGATATTCACATGAGGTTGAATGACATTTAACTAACTTGTTACAGTGTGTGACTGCGGAGAAGGAGAAACAGCTGAAGGAGTTGATGAAAATCATGGGTTTGGACAATTGGATTCATTGGTCAGCCTGGTTTGCAAGATCCTTTCTAATGATGGGCTGTTCGGCATTTTTTATGACCGTTTTGCTGACGGTAATTTGGCTTATACTCAGACTCACACACCGCGATTTCTGAGAAAATATTATTTGTGTTTGCAGTACAAATGGGAGAACGATGTCGCAGTATTGACTTTCAGCTCATTTACAGCCATTTACTTCTACTTGTTGACCTACACAGCAAACAGCATATTCCTGTGCTTCATGCTGGCAACATTCTTCGAGAAAGCCAATATGGCTGCTGCTGTGACCGCTCTTATCTGGATTCTCACCTACTTGCCGTATATATTTATTCGCAGGAATTACCAGGACGTTGGTCTGGGGACGAAAATGGGTTGGGCAATTATAAGTAATACGGCGATGGGTCTTGCAGTGGGTATAATCTCACAAAGAGAACTGCAGGGTGTGGGCTTGCAATGGAGCAATATGTTCGAGCGAACAAGCATTGACGACGAATTAGCGTTGGGTCATGTCTACTTAATGATGATCCTATCTAGCTTTCTGTACATGCTCGTGGCCCTCTATATGGAGCAGGTGTTTCCGGGCAATTATGGTGTGCCCAGGAAATGGAATTTTCCGTTTCGGCGGAGCTTTTGGAACCAGTCTCATCATGGGTTTGGTGTAAAAAGTATTGAAAGTATACATCGAGATAAGTTCGCCAGTTACGGAAGCCGTGATAAGATTGGGATCGAAATCAGAGAGCTTAACAAGAGTTTCGGGGATAAGGTTGCGGTCAATAATTTGAGCCTCAGTATGTACGAAAATGAAACGACTGTGCTATTGGGTCACAACGGTGCTGGGAAGACGACAACCATTATGATTTTGATAGGCATGATTCCCCCAAAATCTGGCACGGTAATCCTCAATGGCTATGATATCCGAACTGACATGGAATCTGCTCGTATGTCGTTGGGCATTTGTCCGCAGCATAATGTCATCTTTGACGATCTAACGGTCAGAAATCATTTGGTATTCTTTGGCCGATTAAAGGGCTTCACAGGACCGCAATTGGAGGAGGAGGTGGAACTTTATCTTAAGAAAATCGGTTTGACAGATAAAGCAGATTTGGTTTCGTCAAAATTGTCGGGCGGCATGAAACGAAAGTTGTCGGTGTGTACGGCTTTCTGCGGCGGAAGTAAGGTGGTGATATGTGACGAACCAAGCTCGGGAATGGATCCTGCTGCTCGCAGGCATTTGTGGGACTTTATTCAATCGGAGAAGAGGGGCCGAACCATATTGCTCACGACCCATTTTATGGACGAAGCTGAAGTGTTGGGCGATCAAATAGCAATCATGCGCGCGGGCAAAATTCAATGTAGCGGATCCTTGTTCTACTTGAAAAAAAGGTACGGAGATGGCTACAAACTGGTAGGTATACCCCGTATATATTTTAGATTTCACAATTAACGGTGATCGAAAGATATGTGAGAAGAAGGAAGGCTGCGATAGCACGAAGGTTACAAAACTATTGGGGAAATACATACCCAACATTGAGCCAAACTTTGAAGTCGGATTGGAATTGAGTTATATTTTACCGGATGAGTATGTTGGGCAATTTGAGCGTATACTGAAGGAGTTGGAAGATAACTCGGATGAATTGGAGTTGAATGGTTACGGTATATCATTGACATCGCTAGAGGAGGTTTTTCTTAAAGTTGGCGCTGAGAGAATCGACGAGAAGTCGGAAGAAGAAGATGAGGAACTTCCAAGTGTGGCTTCAATTTCGAGACATGAAACGGCATCTATGGCATGTAAGTAGGATTTATTGTTTATATTTTGTATTAACTAACTCTCTGGTTGTGTGTTTATGGAAGTGGAATCGAGGAGTAATATTCTTTTCTAGAATCTTCTGCCGATTTAATGCAGGATGACCAAGTTTCCCATTATTATTGAACATTTTTATGCCAGTCTTATTCAATAAGTTAAGACATACCAATTTTTAGTTGCCTTGTTCCTCTTTGGTGGCGTTACAGCCCATGAAGGACCAGAGCCAAGCTTCTCTCAATCGCCCATGTTGTGTGTTATTTTGTTTTTTTTGTACACAGGTGAGAGGGACCCCCAGTTTAATGCCGATTCCGAACGGTGTGTGTCGAGAAGCTTTTTCATTGCAAGTTTACTACAGGGGGTTGTGCCAGTACCCCGCCGAGGATGAACGTCGCGACATAGACATTCAATGGCGTTGGTGTTATCGGGATCCGAACTCACTCATCGTGCACCAGAGTCTAACACACTGACCACTGCGCCACGGCGCCCTCCTGCCTTGTTATCCTTATTTAAACTTGAATGCAATCGAAAAGATTCAGAACAAACATTGTCCTTAAAAGCGTTTTTGCCTTTCCTTATAATCTTTTTCAAAACTGACTCGAATATGCCAGTATGAAAACTAGTTAAGCATGACATCTTCCAGCCATTATAATTGTCAATGCAGATGACAAGAGAAAGACTATTTCACCTAAGCCACGGTCCTCCTAAAGTGAAAAATTTCAATCTACGGCAAGGGTTATTCTGCTTTTAATCTCAGCGCTGGTTTTATTGCCGCTTGTCATTAGTGAGCCGAGGTAGACGAAATCCTAGACCGCTCATAGTGACACCCTGGCCAAGGCGTTGGCGTTGAGCGCCTTTCTTTGATGACAGCATACACTTGGTTTCGCCCTCGTCTACCTTCAGACTCACTTTAGCTGCATCTGCTTCAATGCTCACAAAAGCTTCACTCACATCTCGCTATGATCACCCAATTACGTCAATGTCATCAACATATGCAAGCAATTGTGCAGACTTGAAATAGATCGTGCCTCTTGTATTGGTCAGTGAGCTCCGTACAATCTTTTCAAAAATGATGTTGAAGAAGTCACATGACAATGCGTCGCCCTGCCTGAGTCCTTTTTTGGCATCAATGGTCTCGGTTATTTCGGTGCCGACCCTGATAGAACAGAGAAAATTCTCTATTGTCAACCTGTACAACCTGACGGGTTTGGCAGGGCTGTCAAAACGCGACATGGTTTTGTATAGCTCATCCCTATAAACACCGTCATATGCCGTCTTAGATTCGACAAACAGGTGGTGCATATCGGCTTGGAATTTATGGGTTTTTTCCAGGACCTGCTGTAGAGTGAATATCTAGTATATCGTGGATTTTTCTAGCCTGAAAGTACATTGATAGGAACCTATCAGATTGCTCGCGAAGGGTTTCGGACGTTTGCACAGCGCGGCAGAGAAAATTTTATAGCTATCTCCTTTACAGGATCTCCTTTCTATGGACATGCCACTGATCGGGCATGCTTTCTTCCGAATTCTACAGATGAGTTGATGCTCCCTATCAACTCATATCCAGCTGCCTTAAATAGCTGAGCAGACAGCTCATCTGTGCCAGCAGCTTTATTTGACTTTGGTTTAGATATTGCTATCTTAACTTCGTCTAGGTCGGGTGGACTGAAGTTTCTAGCATTTTCGTCCTTTGCGAACGGATCATTCTGCCTGACAGCGGTATCAGATGTACATATCATAGTCGTTCCACAGTCTGCAGAAGTGGTATTTCTATAGTCTCAGCACCGACTGTGAGTCAACTACTAGATATCCGCTTTCATCCCGGCATGCTCTGCTCTGGCTTTATACCCTTGGCATGTTCGTGTTATTTTTAGCTAAAACTTTCTAGTGTTATACCTGCGATGACATTTCTTCATCTGATACCGTGGATGGTTCAGTGCATCTCTTTCGGCTCATGCGTAGCTCGTTGATATGCTTATCCCAAAGTAGATGACTATCGGTGATGACTCCAAGATACTTATAGCTTTCTACTATTTCAACCAAGCGGTTTGTCGTATTACGGCAGGCTTCTTTCCTGAGATAGGTTTGATGTTGGGCAGCTTTAAACTCTGGACTTCTTATGATCATTTTTATTTTTGAGGTGTTGATCGTCAATCCGTTTTCATGGTACCACTTCACTGCAGCGTTGAACTCCTCTAGTAGTATTGTTGTCGCCGTCTGCAAGGACCTGTGACCTGTGAGGGAATGCTCTAGTTAATTACGCGAAGAAGCTCATTCGTGTACAGTATACACAGTACTGGGCTCAGTTTTCACCCGTGAGGGTCTCCATATTCCACGGGTTCTTATTGACTGTATGTATCCTTGATCTTGACACAAAAATGTCTGTTGCGTAAGTAATCTATTAGCCAGTCTGCCATTATTCCCCGAATGCCAATATCTTCAAGTGCTTGTATTAACTTTGAGTGGTTGATTGTGTCGAAAGCCTTGCTCAAGTCCATAAACAGATCTAATACATGATGACTTTAAGCTTTCGTTAATACAGTTTGCGAATAGTCCTAACAACTTACTAGTCCTTTTATTTTTTAGGAAACCGTACTGACTCTTGTGGATAAGAGAATATTTAATTTAATCAATAAAACTCAGTAGTATACGTATGTCACAGTTCTTCATCCTCTTTTTACCCGGTCCATTCTTGGAGCGCGGTTATGTCCGCTTTATACCAGCTTAGGACTTTTTCCAACTGTTCGGCTGTCCCCGGTCTGTTAAGGAACCTAACATTTTAAACGCTTGCGAGTGTCGTCAACATATAGCCTGTCTCTGAATTTATGATTTTATGATTACTAGGCCGTAGCCCAACCGACTGATCTCGTTTTTTGGCGCAGAAAACTTATCATTCGCTCTTCCCCTTCAGTAACTACTTGAGGGAGTTTCCAGATGGCACAACGAAAAGGTTCTTTTTTAACATCCGTCGGACTGATGTCACCCATCATTTTTTTTCAGCGGCCGCAATATTCAACGAACACAGTAAAATGAAAAGCGGATACAGTCTCTGGCTAAGTCAATGGCAATCAATGCTCTTCAAGAAATACACGTGCGTAGTAGCAAGTAAGATTCCGCTCGTCCTACAGAATATAATGCCAGTCTCGTTCGTGGTAGTCACAATTGTTGCCGTAACGCTTACCGTTTTCACTTATCTAAAGCCCCGTCTTCTGACACTACTTCAGTATCCCAATACAGTGACGGTATACGAGATAACAGATAACGTCGGACCCGGCACAACGGAATTTAATATTGGCGAAAATTACAAGGAATTAGTACGTTCGTATCCGCCACAACATCTGCTTAAAGGTACGGACAGTGAGAATTTTGTCAGTTATATTCTGAGACTTGGAAGAGAAATCCAACCACTTATCGATACACGATACATTGTCGGGGCGACATTCGATAGAGGAATCATTACGGCGTGGTTCAACAATGAACCATTTCACTCAGCACCAGTGTCGGTTAATATGATCGACAACGCTATCGCCAAGTAAGTAAGAAGACCATTAAGGTAGGTATCCGGCTATGGGTTTTGTTTCTTTCCAGGCTTGTGGCGTCAGACATCAGTATATCCGTGACGAATAAACCACTGCCGTACACGGCTGGGAAGACCCTACAAGATTTGGATCACTTCGACAATATTGGCTTTCAGATTGTCATGAATCTTTCGTTTTGTCTGTCATTCGTTACGGCTACGTATTCAATGTTCATGATCGTGGAGAGTGAGTTGCGAACGAAATTGCTTCAATTCGTGGCGGGCGTAAGAGCTATGACGTTTTGGTTCTCTCATTTTCTATGTGATTTGGTTACCTTCACCATGACGGTCATAACTTTGAATGTTACTCTATACATCTTCCAAAAAGACGGTTATTCTACTGTAACGGAATTAAGTAATGACCCTTGTCCGTAGAAACGATCTTCTGTAGCGTAATTTTACATTATTCTTGAAGGTCGTTATACGTTCCTTATCTATTTCTTTGGTTTCGCCGCCTTGCCGTACGTGTACCTCTTGTCGAAGTGGTTCAACGAACCTGTTATCGGCTTCTCCAGACTTGTTGTGGTGTTCTTTTTTACTGGTAAGAGCTGTTTCGGCATATAACTGTTTTTTTTTTTACCAAAATTTAACATTCAAGGCAATGGTTTGTACTTTGTCATCCTGTTAATGAGCAACCAAACCTTGAAGATACAAAGTACAGCCGACGAGCTGAAAACCTATTTCATGCTTTTTCCACACTTTTCCGTGACCTACGGATTGATGGATATTTATAGGAACAATCGGATTCATACTGTTTGCGAGCCACTGATGGACATAGAGGATGAGATACGGTGCAAACATGTGCCCGATTGCTGCAGTGAGTCTCATATGTATGCTTAAATTGACGTCTACCTTCCACCTGTTGTTTCCCTTCTGATAGAATTGTATCCGTTCTATGGACGGGGTCAACCCGGAGTATTAATTCCGATTATATACCTTATTTGCAGTACGATTGTCTTTTTCATAGTCATTCTACTCATGGAGTATAAAATAATAAATGCTCTAATGGAATTCCTCATGAGTCTGGTGAGGTAAGTCGAGAGAAAGAAAGTTATATCCGAGATTGATCAGCTTAAATTAATTGGGTGTTGCCATAGTAAACCACAGCAGTCACGGAAGCAGACTTCTTCTGATGATGATGTCGAGAGGGTTAAGGACGAAATCAGAAAAATGACGATCGATAAAATCTCTGCTCAGAATCTGGTTGTGGACCAACTCGTCAAATACTATGGATCATTTCTTGCAGTCAATGAAGTTTCCTTCTTGGTCCAGCGGTGAGCTATTTCTGATATAATAACCTGTTTTGCTGTTAAATATGATGCGGTTTAAACCAAAGTTCACAGTGTTTTGGTTTACTGGGAGTAAACGGGGCCGGCAAAACGTCCACATTCAAGATGTTAACCGGCGACCTGACCATTACATCGGGAGACGCCTATGTTCAGGGCTTAAGTGTTCGAAAGGAACTTTATTTAGTGTACCGGAAGATTGGTTATTGTCCGCAATTCGATGGGTTATTCACTAATTTCACAGGTCGCGATATGTTGAAAATGTTCTGCTTACTTCGCGGTATACCGCCGAACAATATACGACGACTTTCGGAACAATTAGCAAGGACATTTGGTTTCACAAAGCATATAGATAAACGTGTCCAAAACTATAGTGGTGGAAATAAAAGGAAATTGAGTGCTGCTATAGCGATTATCGGCAATCCAGAGGTGGTTTATCTCGATGAGCCAACAACTGGTATGGATCCGGCAGCACGTCGCCTTTTCTGGAACGTAATCTGTGGAATTCGAGACTCGGGTAAATCTATAGTTCTTACCACGCATAGTATGGAGGAATGCGAGGCACTGAGCACCTGTTTAGCAATTATGGTAAACGGGGAATTGAAGTGCATTGGTTCGACGCAGCATCTCAAGAATAAATTCTCACAGGGACTGATTGTGAAGGTCAAACTGAGAGATAACATGGGCTCTCTGGAGGACTTAACAATGACTCAACGTTCGCTGTTCGACGTAGACGAGGAGAATGTGAGAGCTCTCACGGCATTCTTCAAAAAAAATTTTCCGGGAACCCAACTGCGGTAAGTGATAAAAGGATGGAGTATACGAGTACATACTCGTACCTATGTGTGTACATTTTTTACTTCTTTGGTTTGACAGAGACCAACATCGAAATCTGCTTACGTACTATATACCGACGGCGGGTGTTAAGTGGTCCGGTGTTTTTGGTGTGCTCGAGCAGAGCAAGGATCAGTTAAACATTGAGGATTATACAATCAGTCAGACGTCACTCGAGGAGATATTCTTGCAATTGGCCTTGTACTCTAGGGAGTAAGGATCACGTGGAAATAACGTGAGTTGAAATTCGAGTATTATCTTTCTGCCACTAAATCGTTTATATTTTCTTTTTTGGCCACAGGAGTAATGAAGAAATTTTGCGCAAGGCACTATGTCCAGTCTCAATGTCCATCAGTGTGGTTGTCACTTTACATGGAGGAGGTGTACGTAGTAGATTTTTAAGCAACGGATAAATTGTGAATCCAATAAATATGATAATTTATCTCATGTGGTTATTTGCGAAAGGAGGGCATGGGCTCGGACACAGGGTAAGGTTGTTGATTGCTCTCAAACTAGCGATATGCCAGCAATGGTCTCTGTTTCAGTGCCCGGGTCAAGTTTACATACAGCCTCCTCGCGGCGCCCTCTGGATAGCCTCTACAACAACCGTTGAGAGGTGAACGAAAGTATGCAGCGATCGTCCTAGGCAAGAGGACGCTGCAATACCCCGACCAAACTGGCGGTTGTGCGGCGGGCTAACAATCCGCCCACTTAAAAAAAAACTCAAGTTATGAATGAGCAAGATGTTTTGGATAAACGTACGGATTTCCAAAGACGACATGGTGCGAAAAAGGAACACGATTTGCGAGTTTGCTCCTGGAATATCAGAACCCTGTACACTCCTGGAGCTGCTCATAAACTGGAAAGAACGCTCACGCAGTATAAGGGGGATATGACTGCGAACCAGGAAATACGCTCGATAGGAAACGGTATGATGAGGAAAAAAGATTGCGACATACATATATTACAGTTGTCCCAAAAGATTGCACATGTTGGTGCGCGGATTTGTCGTGGGAAAGAGGCTAAGGTCTAGGGTCACAGACTTTAAACCTATAAGTGATCGTCTGGCTGTGATCCGCATCAAAGGCAGATTTTACAACATCAGCCTCATATGTGCACACGCCCCTACCGAAGAGGCTGAAGATCCCATCAAAGAGGACTTCTATGATCTCTTGGACAAAGCCAACGGTGGTAGTCCGGAGTACGATGTCAAAATCGTATTCGGGGACATCAATGCCGAATTCGGTAAGGGGGACACCTTTGGCGGACATCGGATATCGGACGCCTGAGCACACCGGAGGTTACCAGAGTCTACAGGGAGCAATTAAGCGAAAGGTTCTCCGGCATGCCTACGTCGGGCACAAATGTCAACAGTATGTGGCTGAGAACGGGCACCAAGCAGTAGAATCGCAGTCGATGCTGAGAATATGGAAAACCCACTTCTGCAGACTGTACAACGGCGATGTTAGTAAATATACCGCTGTCAGGCAGAATGATACATTTCTAATCGACGAACACCGCAGAGAATTGCGTCCCCCCGACCTCGACGAAGTTAAGATTGCCATATCAAAACTCAAGTCGAATGAATCTGCTGGCGCAGACGGACTGTCTGCTGAGCTCTTCAAGGCAGCTGGGGATGACCTGGTTAGGAGCATGCACCAGCTCATCTGTAAGATATGGTCAGAGGAAAGTATGCCCGAAGAATGGAGTCTCAGCATCGTATGCCCGATCCACAAGAAAGGAGGCCCCTCTGACTGCGCCAACTGTATGTATGTATGTATGTTGGCGTTACAGTCCATGAAGAACCTGAGCCGAGCTTCTCTCAACCACCCATGTTGTGTGTGATTTCATTTTCACATAGGTGAAAGGGACCTACAGTTTATTGCCGGTTCCGAACGGCGAATTTCGAGAAGTTTTTCATGACAATTTTACTACAGGGGGTTTTGTCAGAACCCCGCTGAGGAGAAACACCGTGAAAAACACTACGCGACTGGGCCAACTACAGAGGAATAAGTCTTCTTAACATCGCCTAAAAAATCTTCTCTGCCGTTTTGTGTGAACGCCTGAAGCCTTTTATAAATAAGCTGATAGGTCCTTATCGATTCAGGCCAGGGAAGTCTACCATCGACCAAATCTTCACACTACGGCAGATCTTGGAAAAAACCAATGAATTTAAGGTCGACATTGACCACCTATTTGTCGACTTCAAAGCCGCAGACGACAACGTAATTAGAGACGAGCTATACAACGCTATGTCTACCTTTGATATAGCTTTGATATCAAAAAAGGATTTAGGCAGGGCGATGCACTGTCGTGTCATTCCTTCAACATCATATTAGAAACGATTGTGGAAAAATCACTGGCCAATACAATAGGCACAATCTATTTCAAACCCTCGCAACTCCTTGCATACGCCGATGATACTGACATGATAGGTAGATCACAGCGAGTTGTCAATGAGGCGTTTGCGAGTATTGAGATGGAGGCGGCGAACATTTGTTTGGCAGTAAACGAAGGCAAAACTAAATATATGCTGTCATCAAAAAAGGACGCTGACCACCGACCAGACCGTTTGTATTGGCAGATATAAATTCTTCTACCTTGGCTCCGCAGTGACCTGGAACAAACCTCTCTACGTGGACGATCTTATACTTCGCCCGTCTGTTTCCCGTCTGCTGTATTCGGTACACCACGTCGTTAAGTTTCTTGATGACCTCATATGGCCCATCCCAGGCTGATTGCAATTTGGGGCACAAGCCTCTTTTTCGTTGTGGATTGTACAGCAATACCAATTGTCCTGTCTCGAATCCAGAAGAATTCGCCCTTAACTCGTATCTTGCCTTCATCTTATCGTTGACCAAATTCAGTCGCTCCCGGATGAACTGATGGATGGAGTTCAGCTGTTCTTTCTTTTCGGTTACGAAGTCCTCCCTGCCGCTAGTTGCCGGCAGTACCACGCCGAACTTCAAGTCCGATGGAAGTCGAAGATCGGTTCCAAAAATTGCTTCAGCTGGTGTTGTTGCTGTTGAATTGTGCTGTGCCGAACGGTATGCCATTAAGAAAAGGGGAAGATGTTCATCCCAGTCCTTCTGATCTCCGACGGCGAGTTTTCTCAAGTATTCCTCCATCGTCCGGTTGAACCTTTCGACCATGTCATCAGATTGTGGGTGTAATGGTGTTGTCCGTGTCTTTCCGATACCTAGCATGTCGCAAAGTTCTTTGAACACCGACGACTCGAAGTTCCTTCCAGTTCAAACCAGTTGTTCACGAATGCATCCGAAATGGTTTTGGCTTCCTGGTTCGGGATGCAAAACACCTCAGGCCACTTGCTGAAGTAATCAATCACCACCAGCGCGTATTTGTTTCCAGCGTTGCTCGTTGGGAATGGGCCTGCGATGTCCATGGCGATACGTTCGAACGGTGCTCCAACATTGTACTGCTGCATATTTCCTCGAGTTTTCCTAACTGGACCCCTTGCCATCGCACACTGTTCACACCTGCGAATAAAACGCGTGACCGATTCATGGCATCTTACCCAGTAGAAACGCTGGAATTACCAGCAAATCGTTTACAATGTTCCCGTCCTCACTTTCCCAACTGCGGTAGAGGCAACCGTTTTTCAGCTTCAAACTCTGCCATTGAGCTCAGTAAGCTTTCACGATTGGGCTTTCACTGGATATTTGCTGCCAACTTGGTCGAAAACCTCGTTCTTGGTAGTCGATGATGACTGCCAGATCGGCATCTTCTCGCTGCTTCCTTCCGACCTTTTCGACAGTCCGGGAATCTCCTGGCAGCACATGGAAACGACGGATGTCGGTGACCTGATCCTTGGTTTCGGCACGTGAACAATGTTTGCATTCAACATCGCAAGGTCGCCTCCCTTCCGGTGTTCGATACTGAAGTCATAACTCTGGATTCTCTCTATCCATCTAGCAAGCTGGCCTTCCGGGTTTATGAACTGCAGCAATCACCTCAACGCTACGTGGTCCGTCCTAAGATGAAAAGCTTGGCCATAGAGATATTTGTGGAAATGCTCGACACAGTCAACCACGGCTAAAAGCTCCCTCCTAGTTACACAGTAGTTCCTCTCCGGCTTCGATAGGATCCTACTGTAGTAAGCGATGACCCGTTCTCGCCCGTCAATTATTTGAGAATAATGTCCAAAATAAACTTTTCTCCCGGGACAGGATATGCAAGAATCTGCGCAATGCAGAGCAATTCCTTCAGGTGAATGAACGCTTCCTCCTGCGGCTTCTCCCACTTAAATGGCCGATTCTTTTTGGTGAGCTCGTGCAAACTGCTGGCAACGTTTGCAAATCCTGGGATGAATCGCCTGTAATATGTGCATGAAGATTCTTCGGCTGCGGCCATTCCTTAACCGCTGAGATTTTCTCTTCATCTGTGTGGACTCCTTCTGCAGTCACCACATGTCCCAAGTACCTCACCTCGTTCTGGAAGAGCGAACATTTCTTCGGGCTCGATTTCAGTCCGGCTGCTTGAATACGTTCCAGTACCTCTTCATGCTTCTTAAGGTGATCGTCGAAATCCTTGCCCATGACAATTATGTCATCCAGATAGACAAGGCAAGTCCTTCAGTGAAGTCCTCTTAGCACCCGGTTCATAAGTCTCTCGAATGTGGCTGGCGCATTGCAAAGACCGAAGGGCATCACAGAGAATTGCCACAACTCTCCCCCGGCAGTGAACGCGGTCTTTTCCTTGTCTTGCTGGTCAAGCTCTATTTGCCAGTATCCACTTTGCAAATCCAGCGTCGAGAACCACTTTGCACCAGATAGTATGTCCAAAGTGTCGTCGATTCTCGGTAAAGGATAGCTGTCCATCTTCGTGACGTCGTTCAGCTTCCTATAGTCCACGCAGACTCGGGTGCTTCCATCCTTCTTCTTAACTAGCACTACTGGCGAACTCCATGGGCTTGCAGATGGTTCGATCACGCCCTCCTTTTCCATCTCGTCGATAAGTTTGATCACCTCTCCTTCTTTCGCCAAAGGTACCCTTCTAAGTGGTTGCCGGATCGGTCTAGAGTCCCCTGTGTCTATTCTGTGCTTCACAATTGATGTTCTTCCACAGTTCTTACCATCTGCAAAAACTGTCCAATATTTACGAAGCAGGGAGAGTGCTTTACTTTTCTGCTTCTCCACTATATGTTGCGTCCACTCTCTGACCATTGTTTTCAAGAAGGCTTTGTTGGTCTGGATTTCCCGGTGTTTCTGATCTTCGCAGTTCATAATAGCGGCAGCTTCTTGGTATTGAGCGATCGTTGTTCCCTTGTGTATCGTCCTAGGTGTACTGGCAGGATTCAGGACTCGTACTGGAACCAATTGGTCTTGTCGGGGTTCCACGAGAGCCCTTCCAACAACTTTATCGCTGGGTCGATTTCTTTTGTCGGGTTCGACCACCAACATTCGGCTTGTCCCCGCATCCTATTCTATCTTTGCCCAAACCACAGCTTCTGCATTCGGGGGAATTGTTTGGCGCGCTTGTACTACTATTCGCCTGACCTTGTTACCCTGTCCACTATCCATTGTTAATGGTAGCTCCAAGTTGCCACACTTCATCACTTTTGGGTTGAGGTCCAATGTGAAGCCATGCCTAATCATGAAGTCGACGCCGATTATGATGTCATCAGTAATGTCCGCAACGATGAAATCATGCTGAAACTCGACAGTACCCATCGTAATTCTTTTCTGGACCTTTCCCTTAACTTCCGCCTTCTCACCAGTTACTGTACGAAGCCTTACCTCGGAAAATGGTTCGATGTCGGAAACCAATCCGCTTCGAATGACTGAATGAGTTGCGCCCGTGTCCAAAGTCAGTAGATACCGTCGCCCGTCCATCCATCCCTCGATGACTAGGCTGGTTACACCCCTACAGATTCGGAATACGAGGATGCTGGGGCACTCCAATGTGGGAGCCAGCGCATGCCCCTCTGCACTGACTCGTTTTAGTTTAACGGATTGTTAGGTGCACCTTTTGCACCTCTACGGTCGCGTTCACTCCCTTGGTCTCTTTTCGGCGAACTAGACCTCGAACGCTTTCTTCGCAGGCGGCAGTTTCTCGCAATGTGCCCCTGCTGGTCGCAGATGTAGCATCTACCCGAGAATGAACCACTCCTACTCGCCGTTGTTGTTCTGGAACTATCCTGGTCTTGAGATATGTGCAGTAGTTTGATGGAAGGTCGGCATATCAAGAGCGATGTTTCACATGCGAGAGCACTGGCAACTGTCTCCTTGAATGATGTCTTCGGCAGAAGAATCAGGCTCCGTTACGTATCGGGGTCTCTAAGCCCTTGGATGAAGGAATCCGTTTTCAGTTTCTCCACCACATCAACTGGAACATCCGCGTAGGCTAGATGAGACAGCCTCTCGATGTCGGCAGCGTACTGCTGGATGGTCTCGTGTACAATATTGTTGCGGAGACACAAACCGACGGTTAAGTTCGAATTTCGCTGTCGAAGTTCGAAAGCTCTCTTGCGGAGATTGGAATGATGTCAACTGTCAACGGCGTAATGTTAATTGTCGGAGCATTGTAGAGATTTCCGAAGGGGAACTTCCGACGGCGAACGTTGGAGAAGGTGGACCGAGAGCTATATAAGCGCGAACACTCGCCCTCGACATTCATTCAGTTTGTAGTATTGAACAGCGTGTGACAAGCCGGTGTGATCAAACAGTGTGAAAATAAAAGCTTTCAATAAAGGTTTGTTTGTGTAATAAAGTTTAAAGTGGATAGTATTGGATAATAAAGAAAAGTGGTGAAGCGGAACAGATAATTGATTTGTGGTGAAGGAAAGAAAAGTGTGTGCGTGTCCTTCGGATAAAAAGGACAATTGTAGTTTATCGCAATCCAATGGTGCGAACCCTATTTGGTGTAGGTTGTATATTTCGTAACAATATATTAATACATATATGTATTATATTATATATAAACTTTTCGTCACCTGACTTCTGTAGAAAAAGAGGTCCATAACCCTATTTGGAAGCGGCTATGTTGAGTTGCTATTCGGCTTCTGGATCGAACAACTTCAAGACGGGTTTCGAGGACAAACATTTCTTAAGCTCTCAAACGCTGCTTGTTGAGCTATACAGAACTCGGTAATCTTTGACAAATTTTCTAAAATAGCCAGTTAAGCCAAGAAAGCTCTGTTCAATGAATCGGGTTTCAAATCGACATTTGGTCCACTTAATTTTCAGCCCGTATACTTTCGCTAGTTAAAGGGTTTCTTTTAACCGCTCGTAACATTTTTCATCACTATTCACCAAAATTATTACATCATTCATGTATAAGAGGAGAAACCTCTTCTTAATCAAAGGGTCGAAGATATAATTAATGAATTTTTGAAAAATTGCTAGTGACGTACAAAGCCCAAATGGAACACGTAAAAATTCCCATTGACCAGACCGAGTGACGAAAGCCTTGTACTTAACACTTTCCTTAGCCACACGTCTATGAAAAACCCCATTTTCCAAATCGAGTGTACAAAAGACAAGCGCTTAGCTCAAAGAATCAACTTGGTCCTCAATTAGTGGCAACGGATAATGATATCTAACAATGTGTTTGTTTGGGCGTCGATAGTCGATTTATGGCCAAACTCATTGCACCTTTCCGTGCAAGAACTACTCTTATGTCTTCTTCGGTCAAAGTTATAGCAACACGCCTGCGCTATTACAGAGTCTGAACGGTATGCCCTTGAAGGGGAAATCATGTTACTAACTAAGCTTGGTCTACACTTACTTTTGGTAAACCAACAATTTCCCTTTAAACTGATTCATGCTCATGGCCCCATGCAAAATAATTTTTTTTTGGGGTAAGTCACTTATCGCATCAATTACGTATTCTATAACTGACAAATCATCTAAATTACCTCTAGCACCTAACTCCCTCATAGCAAATAATCAGCCAATGTCTCATTTTTCTGTTGCTTATTCTACTAACAAAACATTAGTAGCGTCGTAGACTCAGGTGTTGTAATTCAGTTTTCATCGAAATCAGATGAAAACCCCTCGGAAACCCTTGTAGGCGGTGTACGAACACGAATGTGGCATTAAAAAAAACAAAAAAAACCCACAATCACAAGCAATAAAAATTTTGGAATGGAATGCTAATGAACCTAATGGATATACATATTATGTCTTGTCTCAAAGGTACACTTTAAATTCGAAACAAATTTCACGGTGCAAGGGTACGAATTACACCGTTCTCCTTTCTTTATTCTTTGGTGGCGTTACAGCCCATGAAGGACAAGAACCAAGCTAGTCTCAACTACAAGGGACCTACAGTTTAATGCCAATTCCGAACGGCTTTAGTCGAAAACTTTTTTTCATGGCCGGTATAATACGTGTCGTTTTGGCAGTATCCCGCGGAAGAATATCTTCTTCTTCTCCTTCTTCGGTGCTACAGTTCACGGCGAACTTGGGACCCCTTTAAAAAAAAACCCCCAACTGGCACGTTCTTTCACTAGCAACCTCCAGAGCTGCAAGCCTAGTTGGTTGAGGTCCTCTTCCACTTGCGTGCGCCACCTTAAATTTGGCCCTCCTTGGCATCGTCGCCCCTCAGGGTTCGATTCAAAGACTATCCGGGCCCGAGCTGTGATTTCCATGCGCTCTACATGACCTAGCCAATTTATTGTTAAGGAAGTTTTAATAAGGACGGAAAATAAAGAGGCTGAATTTAAAACAACAAGATTGGGTTGTTTAAACTAATTTGTATAATGAGCTCAACGAGTCTAGGGACAAACATAAAATACGGGCCTTCTATAAGAAAGCTACAAGCCTTGCAGGACGTTTCAATAAAGGCTCCCAGGCTCTTCAAAATTTCAAAGACAATCTTGTCACCGACCAGCAGGGAATAGTGGATGTATTAAAGCAGCATTTCCAGCAGCTGCTTAACGGGCATGAGCAAGAAAGAGTGGTAGGGACAGAGGAAATCCCAACTCCAGCCGCTGAACTAGTCCTCCCACCCAGCATCGCAGAAGTCGGCACAGCTATTCAAAAGCTAAAGAACAACAAGGCCGCAGGCTCAGATGGCTTGCCAGAAAAGCCCTGCAAGGCTGTCGAGATATTCTGGAAGCGAGCAAGCACCAGATCATCTGTAGAACTTGGGCAGCTCTATGTGCCCCATCCACAAAAAAGGCGATACTACCTCTTGGATAGGTATATCTCGGCTCAATGTCGCATACAAAATTCTATCAAGCGTACTGTATGAACGTCTATGGACCTTTGCACCTCACTAATCGGCAGCTACCAGAGCGGCTTCTGGTCCGGCAAATCGACCATAGACCAAATATTCACACTTCGGCAGTTCCTGGAAAAGATCAGCGAGTTTCAAATCGATACACACCATCTCTTTATCGATTTTAAAATCGCATACGACAGCACTAATTGCAAAGAATTATTTGATGCGACTTCTTCAATTTGGTGCTGGAGCAGATAGAGCAGGCACCAACAGGTATCCGCTAGGTATCCGCTAGGATACGCGGATGATTTTTTTTTTTTTTTTTTTTTTAATAATTTGCGCGCACTCAAGGTCTAATAACCTTATTATGTCGGCGACACAGTGCGGGCAGAAGATAGAGAGGAAAAGGAATAGAGGAGATGCCGATGGACATTGATCTTAAATGCTTGCATGTTGCATTGAGGTGGGAAAACCGAATTCGGCAGGGAGTTCCAGATTCGTGTGGTTCGGTTAATGAAAGATTCTCTATATTTGACAGTACGTCCGAAAGCGGGCTTCAGAGTATATTGGTGAGCATTCCTAGAGAGACGTGTATTGCGGGAGAAATGTTGAAGGGGCGGAATGCAACTGGCTATTTCATCAGAGCATTTTTGGTGGTAGTAACGATAAAACAGGGAGAGGCAGGTAACATTCCTGCGGTGTTCCAGCAAGTCTAATGTTTTGGTAATGCTGGAGTCACCTATCAGTTTTATGGCTCGTTTTTGTATTCTGTCTAGTAGGTGCAGTGAGGTCTTGGAAGCACCGGACCAGACATGAGCGTTAAACTCTAATTTGGGGCGAATGAACGCCTTATAGATTGTAGCCAGATCTAAGGGTGAGAAATATTTCTTGCATCTGTATAAGAATCCTAGGCATTTCGCAGCATTCTTGGCGACACTGAATATATGGTCGCTCCAATTAAGATTGTGAGCAACACTCATACCCAGGATGGAAAGCTTTTCAGTTTCTGAGATGCAAGTGCCATTCATGGATAATGGCTGCGGGTTATTTATACGCTTTAACGACAAGAGACAGCATTGTGTTTTGGAAGCATTAAATTCCACTCTATTGTTTTTACCCCATTGGATGATGCTGTCGATATCGGAATTTAATGAGCTTAACATACGCTGCCGCTCATTATCTACAACCGAAGTGCAGGGTCGTAAACTGGTGAACGAATATGAGAAGCTGAGGGTACTGTCGTCAGCGAAGGAGTGAATTGGATTAGAAGTAACAGACAAGAGATCATTTATAAAAATAAGAAAGAGTGTCCGAGACAAAACGGAGCCCTGGGGAACACCGGCATTTACAAAGTGAGTATCAGACTTGAATCCGTCCAAAACAACTTGAATTGAACGATTCGAAAGGTAGCTTCTAATCCATTGAAAGAGAGACTCATCGATCCCAATAGCACGCATTTTCGACAAAAGGGCTTCATGCCAAACCCTGTCAAATGCTTTCGAAATATCCAGTGCAACAATTTTGCTTTCACCTGCTTGGTGAAGCGAGTGATTCCACTTTTCAGCGAGATATGCCATCATATCACCAGTGGATCTGTTGCTGCGGAAACCGTATTGGCGGTCATTCAGGAGTTTCCGTGATTCAAGATATTTCATAAGCTGACGGTTAATCAGCGTTTCCATGACCTTGGAAAGAAGGGACGTTAGTGTAATGGGTCGGTAGTTGGAGGGAGAAGATGATTCGCCTTTTTTGGGTATAGGCTGGACAAATGCTGTTTTCCACCTACTCGGAAAGAGCCCAGAGGTGTAGGAAAGGTGAAAAAGCTTACGCAGTGGTTTTGCCAGCGTAGAAGAACACCTCTTCAGAACTATTGGGGCAATACCATCTGGACCAGCGGATTTGTGTATGTCGAGGTCTTTAAGAACCCTTGCGACTGTACGAGTGCGGAAGTGGATTAGTCCCATGGTGGAATTGACGCACTCTAGTACAGGCGGAGACAAAGTACAAGCTGGCAGCTGAGAACTGGTTGCGAAATGGGCAGCAAGTAGGTTAGCTTTGTCTAAGGGGGTGACAGCTGGGATGTCATTGTGGATGAGCGTCGGTATAGACGACTTAGTTGAGTTTTTTACGTTTTTTACAAACGACCAGAAACTTTTGCTACCTTTGGGACATTGAAGGATTTTACGCTTTAATTTTTGGTCGGATTGGAATTTAGTTCGTCGAATGTGGGTGTTGCAGTCATTTCTGGCTCGTATGTACTTTTTTCGGTTTTCCTCAGAACTGTTTGCCTTGTAGGCCCGAAAACTTAGCTCCCTGAGCCTAATAGCCTCTTTGCAGCTCGAGTCGAACCACGTATTATCCTTAGGCCTGGTGCTTTTAATCTTGCTGGGAATAAAATTTGCCATGCCGATTCGGATAATGTTTACGATAATATCAGTTGCGGCGTCCACGTCGTTGTCGAGGAAGCACAACGACCAGTTAAAGATCCGAAAGAAGTTGTTAAGGCCGCACCAGTTGGCTTTCTCGTATAGCCATAGTGTTCTCTTAGGAGCTTTTTCTTTAACTGGATGGTGAGAGTTCGAGAATTTCGCTGATATCATGCAGTGGTCAGACAAGCCTAGGGGTTCCAATACATCGATCGTGTATTTGTCAGGCTGAGAGGTAAGAAACAAGTCCAGCGTGTTGGCGGTATGACCAGCAACATCGGGGATACGTGATGGCTCATTCACAAGTTGAGTTAAGTGATTTAACTCAGCAAAAATTTCAACATACCTTCCTTCGGGTGTTGTCTGTCCAGAATGTCGAAGCCACTGAGAATTGTGTACATTGAAATCGCCCGCTAAAACGATTTCAGTGTGAGGGAACAGGGAAACAATTCTTTGGATGGAATCAGACAGTGCGTCGAATGCATCAAATGTTGCATTCCTGTCTAGATTGGGGCTTCTATAAAGAAAACAGTAGTGGATGGAGTGCTTACGGAATATGAATTTAAGCCATATGAAATTAAATTCCGGGGTGGATGTTTGGCTATACTGTGGAAGTAACTGGTAAGCAATATCACTACGGACATAGATGGCGAGACCACGGCGAGAAACGAATAATGGCACTAAGCTATATCCAGGAAGACTGAAATCCGAAGGATCAGATTTTTCATCGACCTGTGATGATATTATCATCGCGCGGTTTCAGCGTGAGGGCGTGAAAGCGCCGATTGAAGAACAGGCGAAACGAGTTCGTCTCAAAGTCAACGAGGATAAGACATAATACATATTGTCAAGGAAAGACCGATCCGTCGCTCACCACCTGCGACAAAACATAACAGTTGACAGCTATGATTTCGAGGTGGTCAAGGACACCACAGTGGAAATCCGGCATAGAATCGCCCTTTATAACTGCTGCTACTTCGGTTTGTCCAAAAAACTTGGGTCAAAACTCCTTACTCAAAGAACCAAAGTCATGTTTTACAAAACGCTTATACTGCTAGTCTTTTGCTGTACGGAGCTGAAAGCTGGACGACGAGCAAGACGACGGGGCTGATTTTGGGTTCTTCTGAAAGAAAAATTCTGCGCCGAATATTTGATCCTGTCTGTGAGGAAACTGAATGGAAGAGAAGACATAACCGCAAACCCTACGAGCTGTACAGAGATGTGGCGTGTTTTTTTTTTTTTTTTTTTTTTAGAGACTCGCGCAGGTTCAAGAGTTTTTATATTCTCTTATGATGTGTTCACACACACAACCTGCAGTGGTTGGGGTCGTTGATGTTCGTTCACTACTCTCAGGGGTGGTTGTCCTAGACCTAGATAGGACGAGAGCCGACCAAATTCCGCGTTGGTTATAGTCCGTAGTAATTCGTTCGAGCACTTTGGTATTGCATACGCAGAGGATGAATTTCGGTTGACCATATACTGTGAGTGTTATGCCTGCAGCAGTACGTCTGCTCACTTTACATTCACAACTGCGTTGCATACTTTTTGTCCGTATATGAATTACTTTTTCTTGGCTATGAAGCGAATTTGAACCATGAACCTTCCGCTCGGCGGTCGATGATGTTAACCACTGCACCACGGCCACCCCCGGAGTGGCCGGAGTATAGTCCGGAAGGCAAGAATCTGTCGACTACATTGGCTCGGCCATATCGAGCGCATGGACGCCAATGCTCCAGCTAAGAGGGTCTTCGACTCCGAGCCGAACCAAGACCGAACCTCCGGTATAAAGACCAAGTAATCGCGGCTTTGTAGGTGGGATGCAAGGTCCCTCAACAGGCCATGTGCAGCCGAACAACTTGCGGAGGCCCTAGACTGCTATAAGGCAGATATTACCGCAATCCAGGAAGTACGATGGGATGGATCGGGCAAAGAATTTTGTTTAATAAATTTTTTTTTTTTTTTTTTCATATTCAAAATTCAAGAGAATACTTACCTGGGTAATAGACTCAACCAAGCAATCTTTCATTATATCTTATTTAAACTATCATCGAACTGAACCATACCAAACCGAACCGAAAATCGTGAAAAAAGGGACCGAACGCCGGGCGAAAAACACCTTTCTATTTTTTTTCATCTTGACAGAAAAAACCATAAACGAAACACCAATTTTTTGCACGGCACAGCAAACACAAATTTCAAATACATATTGAACTAAACTCCACCGGACAACACAACAAATGCACAGTTTGCCTGCCTGCCTGAACACAATGAGGTCGCAGTCGCTGTCTCCGTCGCGGTCGGCATTGATGTCGCTAGGATTGGCAAAATCTCGCCCACAATGTGATCGCTTTGTTATGTCAAATTTTAACAGCTGTTTTCACCTTTGTCCATATACAAGGGGTCTCAAAAGAAAGTTTACATTTGTTTAGCTTATCGCGCGATCACAACGAATCCGTGGGCGCGGGGGTACCTCAATCGGTAGCCTGGCTCTTGGGAATTCACTCGCTATGGAGCGTTTCTCGAATTTTAGGCCATTTAAAGGATGCGCTAAGCATTCCTCTCATTCGAAAATGGGCAATAACGTTTGAAGAGACGGGTTCAACACTAGAAAAACCAAAATCTGGACCGTCAAGGTCATTGATAACATAAGAGAACGTAAAGAATGTTAATCAGTCTGATCGCAGCGATCCCGACCTTTCGATTCGGAAGCACGCAGAGCTGTAATGTGAAATGTTGCTGTTCGATTACATGGTTGTCGCGAACGCGAGGGCTTACATTTAGATTACACTATTTTTAAGAAATAAATTCCCAAGCTGTGAACTTTAATGATAAATAAAATTGTTTTCGATAGAATGTTTACTTCGTTTTTAATCGATCCACTAAATATAAACTGTCTTTTGAGACACCTTGTACTTACAACGAACCGTCAGCCGCCGATTTGAAGATTTCCCTGTGTCTTGTTTTTTTTTTCTACACAGCTGTCACAATGTCGTACTACCGAATTAAAAGTTTGCCAACTCACGCGACACACTCTACGACCGAGACAGCGACCGCGACATCGTTGTGTTTACATTATGGGATTTACGCACATTTAACTTTTGACAGGCGACCGAGACAGCGACCGCGACCTCATTGTGTTCAGGCAGTGAAGCATCGAAAAGAACTGAACCCAACGGCACAACAAATCGAACCGAAATTCGTGATCAAACAAAGGGATCGAACGCCGGGCGAAAAACACTTTTTTTCTTTTTTTTTTTCACAAATTGCTGCTGAGCGGAACAACAAACACAAATTTCCAATATTGAACCAAACCGAACCGCGAAAAACTAAGAATGCCGTCGTCTCTTTGAGGAGAAAAACACTTTTTTCTTCATCTTCACACAAAACACTAAAAAAACACAAATTGCTTGAACTACTAAGCACAATGCGCTTAAATAGCCATTTTGCACCAATTTTCACTATTGCACTTAAACGAATGAAAACGATAAAATTAAACGGCACAGCACATTTGAATTTCAAATTTTGAAAACTTTTTAACCGATAAAACGGACAAACGATCGAAATTCTAATGCGCGAACCGCCTGACTTCCACTGAGATCCGAGAGTAACTGAGTTGAATTCACGGAAAGAAAGCTGGAGTATGTGTCAAAGCTAAGCTCACCACCATAGATAAATTAACAAGATGGAAAACTTTCGTACGTCTGCCCTGTGATCCCCGCAAGGGTTGGTTGTTGTATTTGTAATTAAAGCGGCCTCTAGACGCCTAATAATACTGTGCATTATTTGATATTGCACAATATTATTGTTCGTCTGTAGATAATATTGCAAGATTGTGCGATATATTGCGGAAAATCGGAACGCTTTTGACTTTTAATACAAATATGACCGGTCCACTAAATTATTGGGAAAAATATTGTACCGTCTGGGGCAGCAAGCCAATAAAATTGTGCAAAATTTTGCACAATAATATTGAGCGTCTAGGGGCCGCTTTAAAAACGACGCTGTTGACTCAGAGTCAAGACGTCGAAACAAGGCAGAATGACATAGTCAAGACGCCGTCAAATCGAAACGAGTTTGTAGGGGCTAGTTGTCCAAATGCCTGTCAAAGCCATCGAGATTGCCATCTTGTTAATTTATCTATGGTCAAGACGCCGTCAAACCGCAACGCGGTTGTAGGGGCTAGTTGTCAAAATGTCTGTCAAAAGCCATCAGATTGCCATCTTGTTCATTTATCTATGCTCACCACTCTCCACCAGGCTCTCCAACAAATTGCTGAGTGATTGAGTTTATGGTGGTTATTGAAAAGAAGTGAAACTTCTGGTCGTAATAATGCAGACAAATAATTAAACTACAAAGCACAGTAAATTTCCAACAATCGCTGAGTAAGCGTGTGGATGTCATAGGGACTCCTAATGTTGACAACAGTAATGTTTGGGACACAGCTCTTAATGTGTTGACGAAGGGTCTAGGCGTGAACTTTAATGCCGATGACATTAAGCATGGTTATGTCAAGAAGATCACTCGCAATCAGAAATTTGGATTTATAATCACGAAAAAGACTTCTTTGAAATACCGGGTTATAAATCTTATTTCACATGAAATAATTCTTGCGGCTTACATTAGCGATAAGTTAAATGATAATTGCGAGGTCTGTAGTCCTGGATTTATTGGTTCTGATTTGGTTAAAGTCACTTACACCTTCAGTGCTCGGAAACCTGTGATTAATACCTTTTATAGACTTCGTGATAGGAGTAATGATGTTTTTGCGGATGAGTTATAGTCCCTCTTGCGAGATGAACCTTCGAAAAATGTGTTCATTCTGGGTGACATGAACCTAGATATTCTACTCTCATCTACAATTACTGAAAAATAATTATCATTAATGTCTGCTAATGGGTTGGAGTCTTGTATAAACATACCAACAAGAGCAACGAGTCCTCCCAAACATGTATTGACCATATGTTTGTTAGGCTTGATAGAAAGGCGAATTTTTCTCTATCTAGCTCTATGGCTGACGTAGGGACTACAGACCATTGCATGACTTGCCTTGTGCTAGGTTATGGTCCGATGAAGCGATTGAATAATACGTTTTCTCGTGAACTACCCAAAGTGCTCAATTTCGGGACTAGAAGAGGAAGTAACTTTGGGCTGAACAGAATACTAGGACTCTTATCCTCGTCTGAATTGTTCAGCTCAATGGAAAATGTCTAGGTTTCTACGGGTTAAAAATTAATTGGTCATAATGGACTCCACGTAGTTTAGGTGAGCCTAACCTAACCTACTGTAATGTGTGTTAAATCGTCCCACAAACGTGTTTTCACAGACGTACTCCACAGACTAAATCGCATTTTTTTCAATCAGACCGCTTCTAGGCAAATATGTATTGTTACGGACACGAACCGAGGGTCATGTTCGAATTTCGCTGTCGAACTTCGAATGCTCTGGTAAAGCTGAAATGAAAATGATGGTAACTTTCTGCGGCATACTGCTGAATGCCAGGGCATTCTAGAGATTTCTAACGGCGAACATTCGAGAAAGTGGAGCGAGAGCTATATAAGTGCGAACGCTCGCCCTCGGAGGCATTCAGTTCCCGGGATTCAGAAACGAGTGATCGGTCGGTAATTAAGCCATCCACCGAGATGTGAAGCGCACAGATAATTGATCTGTGGTGGAATAGTAAAGTGTGTGTAATAAAGTGTAACGTGTGTGTAAAAGGTTGTAACAATAAACAAAAAACAGTCCACCAAAATGTTCGAATTTCGCTGTGGAAGTTTGGAATGTCTAGTGAAGATGAAATGGAAACTATGGTAAGTTTCAGCGGCATACGCCGCTACTTTCAGCGATGAGCAGTCGTAGTTTACCGCAATCCAGTGATCGAACCCGATTCGGAGACTAGTAATTTTCGTAGCAATATACTCCCTCTCGCCACAGTTTGGGGGGAAATATTACTCCAAACCTGGTAGTGTAGTCGGACTGCTGTAATTCTGTGGGGAGTTTGAAGTAGCATTGCTTAAAGGCAACCAATCAGTTTCTCCGTTTTCGAGCACCATCAGGTCTCGCAGAGGCTCGCATGAGTCGCCGTATGCTGTACGTATAAACAGAAGTATGGGCGTATAACTATATCTCTGTGCACTGAGGTACATAGCAACTGTTGAATTTTGTGCAAGCTTTCGGCTGCAATAAGAGCTCACCTTAGACGAGGAGCTGTATCGCATCCAGACACCTGTAAGACGTTGAGAACTGCCTTTTACATGGACGACCACGTTGTGAGTGTAGGCACAGAGGAAGAAGCGGAGAAAATCTACCGAGAGGCAACGCAAATAATGAGACGTGCTTCTATGCAACTGAGGAAATGGAACACGAACAGCGAAAAGGTACGCCAATCTATTAAACCTGATACATTCCCTACCCACGTCTAACATGGTACTTTTACACTGACGAACTTCGAGTTTCTTTGAAGTCTCTCCAAAAATCGATAAGTACAACAACGAAGGGTAGCAAAAGAAACGTTGTCCAAGCGATTGCCCGCATTTATGTCCTTTCGCCTACCGTTATAAAATTAAAGATTTTGTTCCAGATGATATGGAAACTTAATCTGCAGTGGGGTGAAAACCTACCAACGGAACTGCAAACGGAGTGAGAAAACTCTGTTGAAGGTGTTCTACAGCTTACGGAAATGACTATCCCAAGATCGACGATACCTATGAGAACATCGAAAATGATTTATGTACACTTATTTGCTGACGCCAGCTTAAAGGCCTATGGAACCGCAGCGTATGTAAAAACTATCGGCTTAGACGGAGAGGTCAATGTACGCTTCTTGTGAGTAGCACCACTGAAGGAAAATAAGGAGGGAGAGTTAAACTTGCCCAAATTAGAGCTTACAGCCGCATGGATTGCCGCCAGATTGTGCGCATACTTAAGCAGGTGCGTAAGGACTGAAATTAAAAAATATTTCTTATGGTCAGATTCAAACATTGCACTAAACTGGATTTATGGAGCTCGTCAGCGATGGAAGCCCCATATACAAAGTCGCGTGACCGAAATTAGAAACCTAACGGATGTAACTCAGTGAAATTATTGTAGAGGAAGTGAAAATCCTGCGGATTTATTAACTCGTGGTGTGTCTGGAAATACACTTCAAAATTCCCCAATCTGGTTTCAAGGACCCTTATGGTTAAAGAAATGGCTGGACGACCAAGCTAACAGCAACTTCGAACAAGATACAAACTTCAACTTCCAATCAGTTCTAATGACGACATCAGATGTTATACCAGAAATTGTTCCTGTTTTGAATTTCACAAATTACAGCTCATGGCAAAGACTGTTGAGAGTAACTGGTTGGATACAACGCTTCATCGAGATTTGTAAAACGAAGCAAACAAAACCAACCCCCACCTGAGTGCTGAAGAAATTGATCGATCTGAACAATATTGGCTAAGGTATGCGCAAACCTTGTTATTTCGACGAATGTATGTACATGTATTGGACGAAGAGTCCCGCGCGATATTTTCAAGAATAATGTTAAAGAAATCACATGACAGTGCGTCACCCTGACTAAAAGCTTTTTCGTGACAACTATACTACGGGGGGTTTTGCCAGTACCCCGCGAGGAGAGACGCTGCCATATAAGCATTCGATGGCGTTGGTGTTATCGGGATCGTACCCGATCATCGTGCATCAGAGTCCAACACACTAACCAATGCGCCATGAGTTACGTGCATGCAACCAACCGTGGTCACATGAGATCCAAACACTCTACTGAGGATGGTTACACATGCAAGAAACCCAAGCCAGGCCATTTATTAGGCCACAAACCATGCTACTATGCATTTAATATACACATGTATCAACACACTATGCATAATAACGGAAAACGCCAAGCTAGGCCAAAATAGCAGCTGTCTCTGGCTTTATAGCCTTGGCATGTTCGTTTTATTTTTTGGTAAACCTTTTGAAAGTCGTTCCTGCAGTAACATCTCTCCATCTCGTGATTCTCGTGCTCCTTATTTTTGTTTTCTCAAAAGCGCATGCTTCTCTCTCCTTTCCTGTTCATATGCATTTTCTTTCTTTACATGGGCCTGTCTGCACTCGTCATCAAACCAGGGGTTTCTCGAGGGTGGTGGCTTGAAACCGAGTACATCTGAGGCGGCCTTTCTGATGGCGTTCTGACAACGACTCCATTGCTGTTCTATGGTTTGTACAGATTGCATTGGGACTTGAGAGAGCTTGAGGGAGACTTGATCGGCGAAGGTCCTGGCGGTCTCTTGCGATTGCAGCTTTCGGACGTAAAATTTTGGTGTTCTTACTTGACTCCGTTGATACCTAGAAATTCGTATTCGTACCTTGGCTGTAACAAGGTAATGATCCGAGTCGACGTTGGCTCCTCGAAAGGTTCGGACATCTAGGATGTCTGCCGTCGATCGCAATGTGATCAATTTGATTGGTTGTCGATTGATCAAAAGACCGGCAGGTACCCTTGTGGATGTTGAGATGGCGAAATCGCATGCTTGCTCGCTAGGAAATCGATTAGCCTAAGTCTGTTGTCGGATGTGGTGTTATGGAGGCTATGCTTTCCTATGATCTACTCAAATATGCCATCTTTGCCCAGTTTTGCATAAAAACCTCATAGAACTATTTTTGTGTCGTAGCTGGGACATTGGGCATAGGTTCTATTTAGGAGATCGTAGAATTCTTCTTTGAGTCGATCGTCCTTTTCTTCCATTGGGGCGTGAGCGCATTTTAAGCTAATGTTTCCAAATTTAGCTTTGATGCGGATTGTTATGAGGCGTTCGCTTATATCTCAGAAGCTTAAGACTATTTGTCGGAGTCTTCCTCGAATAACGAATCCGCAACCGAATAGGCGCTGTTTGTTCTCCTTGTAGCAGTTCCTGTAGTAGATGTCGCAGTTTTTTATCCGTCTTTGGCCTGGTCCATCCCATCGCACTTTTTGGAGTGCGGTTATATCTGCTTTATAGCAGTTGAGGGTTTGCTCCAATTGATCGCCTGCACCCGGTCTGTTAAGGGACCTCACATTTAAGGTGCAGACTCTCAAGTCCGTTAGTCGTTTGCAGGGGTCGTCAGCTTTGTGTCCGTCCGTATCCTAAGCTTGTTGTTGTTTCGGAACAAGTAGGTTTTTACCTGATAGGGATGTTACCCCTAAGCACAACCCCCCACCTGGCGGGCCAGGTTCCTCTTTCCCCAGGAACAAGGGTTTGGGTCGCTGCACACATTGGTTCACCACCTGGCGGTTGCCAGGGTAGCTATCCAGGGGGGGTCACGCGGAGGCTGTGTATCAACTTGAATTGAGCAGGGACAGAGATCGAAGCTGGCGTTTGCCATGTTAAACGCGATCAACTTCTTTGCTCTGTTTGCTCGCTCCCTCCCCCCTACTATAAATTATAAATTTGGTTTTAATTCCCCTAATTGTATTCATACTGTATTTAATTGAATAGTTGTATAACCCATGATAACTGTTACACAACTTAAGGATTTTGTATCTACGTGTTAACACCGATTCAAATAAATAAATACAAAAAAAATAAAATAAATATATCATAATTCAAAAAATGAGGTCGCGTTTTGAAAAACCAGAAGCGCTTAGTTGGTTAAGCGTTATTCTATTCACTAAAAACATACATATTTAATAGCGTTGAATTTGTTCCACTCTAATAAGTGAGGCGTATGGTATTAGTGGAGGAAATGTGTAAGTTTTATTCAGAAAACTTTGGACATAATTACTTCTTTTATCTAACGAATTAAGATTGGGGTCTTTTCTCTTCTTCTTTCAGCGCTACAGTACATGGCGATGGTGAGCTTCCTTTAAAAGACCTCTGTCACTGTGCCGCACGCATAGTTGCTTAAGGTTCTCTTCCACTTGGTTGCGCCACCTTAAAGTTGGCCGTCTTCGACTGCGTCGCCCCTCGGGATTGGATTCAAAGACCTTCAGGGCCGGAGCTGTGATTTCCATTACCTCTATATGACCTAGCCGTCTAGGTCTAGGCTCTGCTTCTCAATCGCCTCCCGAGCGGTTGGCACGAGTTAGTCTGCGTTTGATTTCGGCACTGATGTCATTGCTGCATGTCACTGCGGAGCCTTAGTAGATGAAGCCCTTGACTATCGACATCATACCTGCCAATATGTGCGCCCTGGCCAAGACGCCCATGGTTCGTGTACTTTCTCGACGACAGCTTGCATTTCGTCTTGCCCTCATTTACCGCCAGTCCCATTTTAGCCGTGTCAAAACTACACATGGCGTTGTATAGCTCGTCTCTATTTATGCCATCGTATGTATGTATGTATGTTGGCGTTACAGTCCATGAAGGACCTGAGCCGAGATTTTCTCAATCACCCATGTTGTGTGTGATTTAATTTTCCCATAGGTGAAAGGGACCTACAGTTTATTGCCGGTTCCGAACGGCGAATTTCGAGAAGCTTTTCATGACACTTTTACTACGGGGGGTTTTGTCAGAACCCCGCTGAGGAGAAACACCGTGAAAACACGTTCGATGACATGGCTGTGTCGGGATTCTAACCCGTCTCATCGGCGTCAGAGGCCAGCACACTACCCACTGCGCCACGGTGCTCTCGATCTGCCATCGTATGCAGTCTTAAAGTCGACAAACAGATGGTGGATGTCTATCTGGAACTCGTTGGTTATTTCCAGGATCTACCGCAATGTGAACAATTGATCGATAGTGGACTTCCCAGGCCTGAAACCAAATTGATATAGACCAATCAGTTTATTAACGAACGGTTTCAGGCGTTCACACAGTGCAGCAGAGAAGATTTTATACGCGATATTCAGGAGACTTATACCTCTGTAATTGGTGCAGACAAAGAGGTCTCCTTTCTTGTGGATCGAGCAAACGATACTAAAATTCCATTCACCGGGCATGCATTCCTCTGACCATATCTTACAGATAAGCTGGTGCATACTCCCAAACAGGTCATCTCCAGCTGCCGTAAAGAGCTCGGCAGGTAGTCCGTCTGCTAAAAGCATTCCTAACTTCGTCCAGGTCTGGGGGACGGAACATTGAGGTCACCTTCAATAATAATGTGGTTGTAATTAAGTCCAACATTTTCAATTAGACTCGTAACACTATTTGTATCGCGCCAAAAGAAAAATTAATTAAGAAATAATTGCAAGTTGAAACAGTGAGTGTTTTATATTGTAGTATCGAGAAAGAAAAATCATTAATTGCAAGCGTGAACGCACCCCATGTTAACAATCACTGTGGGTTCAGTGAACGGAGCCAATTTTCTTCAACTAACACACCACACCGAGACTTTTGACTTCGGTTTCCTTCTTCCCCACTTGGTGTGTTAACCTTCCGAGAGTAGCACGTTCCTTTCGAATGTTGGTTATTTTTGCTTTTCCTTAATTAATTATAATTATTTTGTTAGCAGTCATAAATAAATTAGTGAAAGACGAATACTAAACCTCTGGTGTGGGGTTCAACCAAATAAAAAACCGAAACCTCATCGGATCAGCGAGATATATCCGGATTAAAAAAGGAGCGATGAACCGAGCGTTAACAGAAAAAAAAAACACATGGCGGATACGCTCAGAGCGGTCAGACACCACCACGCCACGCGTGGTTGTCACATGGCCATGGTTGGCCACGCCAACCATGGCCATGTGACAAATTAGAACGTTGTATGAGGACGTGTTCCCAATCGAGAGCGATAGATTGACAACCACTTCCGGAAATTTTGCGCTTTCTAGGCCTCCTGCACTTTCCGATTCCCCTGCAGAGAGGGCACAGCCGATGTCTGGTCCCAGCTGAACCGTCAAGGAAACCAACGAAGAGAAGAATCGCCAACCAACGTTTAATGACGGGGCCGTGCCACGATCCAACGAAGACTTCCGACCGCCAACTTCAACATTAAATCTTTTGCTTTTGCTCCCACAACACTTGGAACTTCCGCAACCTCTGAAATTCCCGCTGCTGCATACACTTCTGCCGCCCTAGGTTCACCGATGGCATCCGCTCCTGCAACATTTGCCTCCGACACACCCATAACTCTCGCCGCTTCTGGAACTTGTGTTGCTCCCGGTACTTCTGCTGCTTGAGACATACCAGGGACATCTTCTTCGGCAACGTCCACTTCCGCCGCTTCCGTTTGCGCTACTTCTGTCAACACACGTAAGGATTGGCTCAAGTGCATTCAACAGAACCGAAATCACCACCAATTCTCGCCTCTTCATGGAGTTCGCTTGATTTCGACTATCGTCTGGTCCTTCAGCGACTGGTTCTTCAACGACGGACTTTTCAGTGACTGGTACTCCAGCGACTGGTTCTTTAACTATTGCTTCTTTAGCAGCTGGTTCTTCCGGAATTGTCCGTCTTTTTAGGAACAATCCAGAGTGGGCTGTGGAAACTGACTTTCTACTATAACCCTTGCTTAAGCATGTGTCGGATTTGTTTTGTTATTCCTGCCTCATGGATTTGTGGGTATCTTTAGATATTAGAAAATACTGGTGTTGCAGCAAGTTCGGCTGCAACGTCGGAAAACTTATCCGTACAACGGGCAAGGCAGATATAATGCCACGTTACAAATCCTTTATTTAAGTATATATATATAATAAAATAATTAGTACATATGTAATTATTAATATACAATTTCATGAGACTCACTTAGTTTCCTTAATCTATCAGTGATATCAAAAAAGGCGTTTTATTAAAGGCGCCAAGAAAGAAAAAAAAGGGGAAAAGGAGAAAAAAGAAACGTCAAAATTTCTATGGCGAGCAGAGCTCCGACCAGCGGGGAATAGGGGAAGCTACCTAATTTGAGGGGGCATCCTCACTTTTCTCAACACTCCCCTGCGGTAGTTTCGCCTGTGGACTGACATCTTTTGGAGCTATGACATCGAGGACCGCCAGTTTAACAACAGGTTTTTCGAAAATTCCGCTTCGAGTTTGTACGAAGGCACTTCGAACTTGACCGTCCTTAGATAGTTTGACCTGAACTACCCGCCCTTTGGGCCAACAGTTCCTCGGATTATTCGGATCTACTATCAAGACAATGTCGCCCACCTGCACGGGTTTCACAGGTGTAAACCATTTTGCGCGCCTGGTAAGAGTGGGCAGGTATTCTGCAACCCAGCGCCTCCAGAAGTGGGTTGCAAATTGCTGTGAGACACGCCAATTCTTTCGATGCACGTTACCGTCATCATTTAACTCACCCAACGGCTTTGATCCGCTAGCCGACCCCAGTAAAAAGTGGTTGGGTGTGAGGGCTTCCGGATTTCTAACATCCATCGGTATATAAGTCAAGGGCCGCGAATTTAAAATGTTCTCCGCTTCTATGAGCATGCTTCGTAGTAGTTCGTCACTTGGATTCCGTACGGGTGCGGTGGCAGTAAGAACGGTTTTTATGGATCGTACTAGTCGCTCCCAGCTGCCGCCCATGTGTGGAGCGCCAGGTGGAATGAAGCTCCATTTAGTGCTTACTGTAGTCAAGGCTTCGGCCAATTTTTCTTCCTGGAACTCTTTTGAAGCTTCTCTCAACTCTCGCTCGGCTCCATGAAAATTAGTTCCGTTGTCGCTGTAAAACTCAAGGGGGGTGCCACGTCGTGCCATGAAGTTTCTTAGACAAAGAATGCACGAATCCGCGGTCAAGGAGTGAGCGACCTCTATGTGGACTGCCCTCGTAGTCAAGCATGTCAAAAGAACTCCCCAGCGCTTTTCAGATCTTCGGCCGACACTGACTGTCATTGGGCCAAAATAGTCAATTTCGACATACGAGAACGGTCGACAGAATGAAGCAAGTCGGGCAGGAGGAAGCTGAGCCATTATTGGTGGACTAGGCTGAGCTCTGGCATTCTTACATCTTTGACAACGTTTCTTGACGGTCTTGAGGGCGGATCGCATTTTGGCAATATAGAACTTTTGACGTACGATGTTCACCACAGTTTCATCGTTCTGGTGCTTATATTGGCGATGAAAGTCATTAAGGATATGCGAGGTAATCGGATGATCTCTGGGAAGAATAATGGGTAGCTTTGTATTTGTACTGACTCCCTTTGCAAAGCGAATTCTTCCATTTGCTCTTATAATTCCGTTTTTGTCCAAGAGTGGGCACAAAGTAAAAAGGGAACTACTTCTTTCGATGTTACGGTTCACTCTTAGATCCGACAGTTCATCCGCATATACACTACTTTGCGCCTCCCTTACCAGAGCGTTTTCTGCTGCCTGGAGTTCTTTGCAAGATAACGGGCCATATTGTTTACGTTCCTTTGTCCTTTTAACGCTCGAGTTATGCACGAATCGAAGAACGTATGCTGTACTTCGAAGCAATCTTGTCCAGGTGGAGATATCGTTAAATCGGAAAATGTCCTGTTGATCATGGTGATGAACACCGACGAAATTTGCCTTCATCTCTTCTATGGTAGAGCCCACGGTTGTCTCCTGCGGCCAGTGTTCTGGAGTGAGTTTGAGGAAGGCCGGCCCATTGAACCATCGGCTAGTGGATTTGAAGTCCAGCGGTCTTTTCCATTTTGTGGCTTCGTCAGCAACGTTCATATCTGTGGGAATCCATCGCCACTCAGCGACATCCGTGAGCTCCAGTATTTCACTGACTCGAAACGCCACGTATTGCCTATATTTACGATGGTCAGATCGTAGCCAGCTTAGGACAGTTTTGGAGTCTGACCAAAAATGTTGCTGGGTAAAGGTGATCCCGTGCGACTCTGTGATGCATTTAGCGAATCGAGCACCGAGAAGAGCTGCTTGTAGTTCCAGCCGTGGAATTGAAAGCGATTTAAGCGGCGCTACTCGAGTTTTTGCTCCTATTAGGCTACTCTCTGCTACGTCCGCATTGGAGTTTCTGACGTAGGCTACTGCGGCGAATCCATTTTCACTAGCGTCGACGAAAATGTGCAGCTGTACATCGGAGCCCCAAGTAGAAGCCACATAGCATCTCCGGATTTTTACCGTTTCCACTTTGGCTAGGCATTGCACCCATTTGAGCCATTTACTGTATTCCTCATCTTTAATGTCATCATCCCAATCAATACCGGAACGCCAAATTTCCTGAAGGAGAATTTTTATGTACATGAGAAAGCAAGCTATCAGCCCCAGTGGGTCAAAAATCGTCATTAGCACTCTCAGAACTTCGCGTTTCGTGGGGCGTCGCGAGCCGGAAAGAACCTCCGTCTGCTTTGGGTTAGTTGTGAGTTTAAATGTAAAGCAGTCTGCAGACGTGCACCACCACATCCCAAGAACCTTTTCTGTCCCTAGTTCGATGTTGATATTCATATCTCTCTGCTCTGTTGGTTCGGCTTTCAGAGCTCTTAGGACTCTTGGCGAATTGGAGACCCAGTTTCTGATATAAAAGCCAGCCTGCTTGTGTATATAACGAATATCCCGAGCTAATTGAATTGCCTCTTCCTCCGTCGGCATGCTATCCATCAGGTCGTCCACGTAGTGATTCTCTTTAATTGAACGTGCAGCTCTCGGAAATTCGATGGCGAAGTCCTCAGCATTGCGGTTTTTGACGAAGTGTGCAGTACACGGGGAGCACGTTGCCCCGAAGGTCATGACCGTCATAATGTAAGTATCAGGCTTTCCTTCTTCATTGCGTCCCCACAAAAATCGTTGGTACTGTTGGTCCCTTTTTCGGATACCGACTTGATGGAACATCTCCATGATGTCCCCGCAGATTGCGATCTTGTGTTGCCTGAATTTGTAGATGACCGAAGTTAAAGGTGTAAGTTGGTCAGGGCCTTTGAGAAGTACGGAATTAAGAGATATTCCACCGACGTCGGCTGCAGCGTCCCAAACTATTCGGATTTTCCCTGGCTTGTTAGCGTTTTTTGCTGGAAAAATAGGTAAATACCATGACCGACTCTGGTCTTCGATTATCTCTTGGGGTGTGAGCTTTCGCGCATACCCTTTTTTTACATACTCGTCAATCTTCTTGTGAAGTGTTTCAGCTAAGTTCGGGTCACTTTCCATCCGTTTTTGGAGGCACACCAGACGTTTCTTAGCCATGTAGAAGCTGTTTGGCAACTGGACATCATCGAATCGCCAAAGTAGTGTCGTCTCAAACCTGCCATTTTTACGGACCGTGTGGGTGTTTAGCAATTCCAATGCACGAACATCGTCTTGGGACATTATGTCTTTGGGTGAATTGGTCGTTCCAAAGTTGTCGTCACAGATGAAGTCCTTCACTAAGCGGCGTAGGTCTGGATCGCTACATTCACAGACGTGAAAACTATAGCTTCTATTATCTATGCTAGTTTTGATGCAGTTCCCATGCACTACCCAACCCAAACGAGTTTTAGTCGCAACAGGTTCATGCCGACCTCCCTCCTTGGATCTTAATGCCAGTCCCAGCTGAGCGTTGTTTACGCCTATGAGCAATCGTGGAGTAGCTTTGCTATACGAATCTATAGAGAGCCCCTTTAAGTACTCGAACTTTTTCTGCAACTCGTCCGGATTAAGCGTTTGAGCTGGTAAGCAAAGGTTCTCCACCGTGTGGACGTCCACCAATGGGAACTTTTTCGCCCTTTCATTTGTGCTAGATATTTGTAGGTCAATTAATTCGGAACGGCTCTCGTAGCGCGAGGTGTCTCCCGTCCACTTTAGACACAAAGGTTTTGGCGTTCCGCGTATGTTTAACTGCCTCGCCACATCTTCATCCATCAAGGTTACCGATGATCCGTCATCTAACAGCGCATACGTTTTTATTTTAACGCCTTCCCCATAAAGGAACACGGGTACAATTCGAAATAAAACGGAATCTGTGTCCTGGCTTCTACTGACAGGAATGTTTTCTTGGTGGAGCCCAACAGTTTCAGCATTCAGCGGCGACGACGCGATGTTCCTTTGGTCATTGTGAAGAAGTGGATGGTGCTTCAGGACACAGTTATTTTTCCCACATACGGACTCGGATTTACACCGGGATTTGGCATGCGATCTTAAGCATCTACGGCATAGTTGATGTCTCCTCACCTCTTCCCATCTGCCAGCCCGGCTCGATTGCTGAAACTGTCTGCAGTCAGCTACCGATGCACAATGGCCGCCACAGATGCAGCACTTGCTGTTCGGCCTGACATGGAGTAAATCGCCTTGATAATGCGCATTTACGACTCCTCTATCCTTCCAATTTTTATTTCGGTTTTTCTTTTCCTCAGCAGATGCAGATGGAGATGCTATTAGGACTCCGTTGGCTGCCTCGGCCATTTTATAAATCCACGCACTAAAGTGCACTAGCGTACATATTGGTAGCGTTTGCTTGTGGATCGCCCAATTAAGGCGTAGAGCAGGGGGAAGCTTTTCCACAAGTTCCTGCATCAGCATGGGATTATTAAGATGGCCTGCTAGTCCAGAAGTCTCGACTGTAGCGCAAAGGTTCTGCACAGCTATTGCGAAGCTGACAATAGTGTCGAGTTTGTCAGCTTTTGGTGGGGGGGTCGCGTTGAGTGTGCGAAGAAGAGCGTTAAAAACTAGCTCCGGTCTTCCGTAAAGCATCTTCAGGGTCTCAACCACTTGTCGGACACAGTTTGGTTGTATTATGAGACTTCGCACTGCTTCCAGAGCGCCACCTTTGAGAGCCTTATGCAACCGCAAGAGATTTTCCTCATCACTAAAACCACCGAGTTGTGTACTTCTATTAAAGCTGGCGATGAAGAGGGGCCATTCCGAGGGATTTCCATCAAAATTCGGCAAATCTCGTATCAAGTGGCGTGCGGCTAAATGGTTTTGAGTTAAAGTATTATTGGGAATTGGTGGGTTGGTGCCAAGGAGAGGCAAAGACTCTGCTGTAGTTACTATCGGTGGCTGATAACTTGCTTCACTAACTTGTGGCGGTGCCAGAAAACTTGTCGGAGCTGGAATGCAGTTTTGCGATGGCACGAGTGTTGGTTGTCTTGAGACAAGCGATGGCATCCCGATTCCGCTCCGGCCTGTAGGGTACTGGATCTGAATACCTTGGGTGTTAAGAACTGGACCAGTAGGCTGAGGTTGGCTAGCTAACGATGGTCTTGGGTCAACGCCACCCCACGGCCCAGAAATGTGTTGGCGTTGTGAGGTGGGCGGCGCGTAGGCGGAGGGATGTGTACGAACATTCGCCACAGAATACGAATAATTCTCTGATATGCCAGAAATCCAATTGCTAACGCCGGCTTTTGAAATAACGTTGTCTTCCTCTTGGTCCGCTTCATCGTCATCATCTGACGAGTTTCCCATTTGACTCAGGATTTGGTATTTCTTCTCGAGATATTCGCTTTCCCGTTCCTTCCTCAGTTTAAATTCTTCCTTTTCCCGGTTTTCCCTCAACGTCCTTTCCTCTTCGATTTTCTGCAGCTCTATTTGGAGTCGCTTTGTTGACGAAAGCTGGGATGAACGCGAACTGGTTGAGCGTTTGGATTTCGGCTGTTGAGTCGAGCGGGTATTGGGCGCATTTGCAATTGGCGGGAACGTAGCAGTATGCTGTGATGGATCAGTTAACCCCATTGAATTCAGAGCCGAAGTTATAGCAGATGTGTTCGAGGATTTCTTAGCGGAGACATTTCCACACAGAGCAGCAACTTCGGCCGCATTCGGCGCAGAAAATGTCTTGGCACTTTGGGTAAGCGCAGCAGAATTTAATGCAGGTGGATAATTAACAAAATTACCTACCGTTTCCCTAGCAGACGGAGTTACACTTTTTGTGGCAATTTCGGCCACATCCTGAACTGTAACTTCAGCGTGTGCAAAAGAATTGGTTGCAAATGGCTGTATCGATGATTGTGGCGTATTTGCTTTCGTCGTGGCGAGTCTCACAGCAACTGCAGTTTCCACTCCTGAAAGGCTAGATAAACTCTTACTCATACTCTTACCTGCGCAAGTCTTGCAAAGGTATGGTTCATGTTGAATATAGTTGTCCACACCGGCACAAGTGAAGTGGCTCCAGGCGTTACAGGTATCGCATTGAACCATGTCTTCGATAGAATCTGGTTGGTCACAGGAGCAGCAATTGTAGTCCTCATTTTGCGGATTGGAGCTTCCTCTTGCCGGAGATCTTGGGGTTTTGCTGGATTCGCAGAAAGGTTGCGGAGTTTTCGTCCTCTTCGGAGGCATCTTTCTTTCGCAGTCGCTTTATCACGCTGATAAGATTTGTAAGATGTTGCAGCAAGTTCGGCTGCAACGTCGGAAAACTTATCCGTACAACGGGCAAGGCAGATATAATGCCACGTTACAAATCCTTTATTTAAGTATATATATAATAAAATAATTAGTACATATGTAATTATTAATATACAATTTCATGAGACTCACTTAGTTTCCTTAATCTATCAGTGATATCAAAAAAGGCGTTTTATTAAAGGCGCCAAGAAAGAAAAAAAAGGGGAAAAGGAGAAAAAAGAAACGTCAAAATTTCTATGGCGAGCAGAGCTCCGACCAGCGGGGAATAGGGGAAGCTACCTAATTTGAGGGGGCATCCTCACTTTTCTCAACAACTGGTTTGTTTACAGTTTGTTTGTTTGTCCGACGAGTCCGTGATTTCCGTGTCAACAGTCAGTTTGTGTTCGTCCAAAAAGGGTGTTAAATAATATTTTGGTTTTTAATGGAATGCTCTTATACGAAGTTAGTTTGGATTTGTCTAGTAACGTTGTTGTCAATCCTGTGTCGATTAAGCAGAGCAGTTTGTTGCTACCTATTGTAAGTTGTACTATTGGTAAGTCTTGTCTGAAGCTGGTAAAAGAAAATGTACTTCTTCGTTTTGTTGCAATTGGTCAACTTTCATTGGTGGATCGTTATTATTTCTGTTATGTCTCTGGACATTTTTTCGGAATTGTCCAGAATTATTGAACCTATTCCACTGTTGTCTAAATTGACCTGAGTAACTACCAAATCTATATTGTCCTACGATTTTCTAGATAGAACAAGCGGCCAATGTCCCAACTACGATATTAAAATCGTGCCAGGAGATTTGAACGCGAAACTTGGCAAGCACAGCTTATACAGCACCACATTCGAAAATGGATTTAGGTTGATAGACTTCGGACAATGGGACCTGGCGGCTTCCACATCAATCAACCGGCAACCACATTGACCACATTGCGATTGACGAACAAACGAACCTTCCAAGGAGTCAACATTGACTCGGACCACTATCTTGTGGCAGCCAGGTTACGACTACGAATATGCTTGGCCCAGGAAAATTTGCAAGCCTTATGGAGCGCTGCCTCTGACGCGTGTAGGAGGGCATATGCAGCAGAGCAGCAAGCCTATGAAGCGGTGCTGCCCAGAAGGACGAATAGAAGTCTGCAGGGACGAAAATGGAAACCTAATAGTAGATTCACCGTCGGTACTAAGAATCTAGAATTAGATTCGGCTGTCACGCGGAATGACCCATTCGCAACGGACGATGATAGCAGCGAAATCTGCCCCCGCTGACGGATACTTTTTCTAAACTTAAGTCCAACTAAGCGGCGGGCGTAGACGGACTACCTGCCGAAACCTTTTAAGGTAGCTGGAGATGATCTGGTTGGGAATGTGCACCAGCTCATCTGTAAAATATGGTCATAGAAATGCATGCCGGATGAATGGAATCTTAGTATCGTTTGCCCGATCCACAAGAAAGGAGGTCCTTTTGCCCGCGCCAAGTACGGAGGGATAAGTGTCCTAAACATCGCTAAGAAGATTTTCTCTGCTCTGCTGTGTGGATGTCTGAAACCGTTTGTATATAAATTGATTGGTCATCAGTGTGGTTTCCGACCCGCTAAGTCCACTATCGATAAAATATCCACATTACGACAGATCCCGGAAAAAACCAACATCCCCGCCAAACTCGTCAGATTGTGCAGGATGACATTGGAGATTTCTTGCTGCTCCATCAGGAGTCGGGAATGACTCAACTGAGACCTTTAATGTCAAAAAAGTTGAAGACAGGGCGCACGCTATCGTGTGATGACGTTTTCAACATCGTCCGTGAAATGATAGTGCAAAATACATCGGTCAATACGAGGGATATGATGTTTTCCAAGTCCGTACATACATATGCCGATGAAAGAAGAACACATTGGACACATTAGCAAAGTGGCACAGTGTCAATAGGAGACTTAACCTAACGAAAACACCTTGGATTTGTAATCGTTGTTTTTTTGTTTATCTGTCAGTTTGTGAAACTGTTAAAATTGTTTCCTTTTTTCCAAAATAGGGATAAAAAATATATTCTATTTTGGAGTGAGTTATTATCGGGAAAATTCTTTGGATTCCTTTTGGAGGTTTGCGGCTGACGTTTTAGTGCTTTTGGTGATATTGGTGATATTGCTTGAGTGATATTGGTCATGAATCTGTCCTCTAACTTCGACAAATTTAAACTTCTATTGTGGAAGGATTGGCTACTGCAATGGAACCACAAATTTGGTCTATGGCTTGAGATTTTTTTGCCTATATTGTTCGTTCTCGTATTGGTTTGGGTGCGTAATCTGATTGATCCCGCACCAAGAGATGCAGTAATTTATACTGATCAATATAGCCTTACGGATTTGTCGTATACGACGTAATTGTTCTATTTATTCAAAATCCCATAGTTTTATTTCACATGGATACACTAAAACCATTTTTCAGTTTGACAACATCGAGGGGTTTAGGCTTAGGTTTAGCACTGTGGCGCAGCGGGTAGTGTTTTGACTTCTGACGCTTGTGAAACGGGGGCGAACCCCAACAGCAGCCATGTGATCGAAAGTGTTTTCATGGTGCTTCGCCACAGCGGGGCTTTGACAAAACCCCCTATATTATAATTATCATGAATAGCTTCCCGAAATTCGAAATTCGCCTTTCGGGAAAATAAAACCACACACAACATGGGTGATTGAGAGAAGCTCGGCTTTGGTCCTCTTTGTGCTATAACTCAGGTAATTTCTAGGATCTGTCAAGCCCTTTTTTAAAAGATTTTCCAAAGCGAAGTTGGCCTTATTCAACACAGGCAATGAGCTTTATTTATTGTGATTTAATCAGCTCCTAACCAGGCCATTTGCATACTTGCTGAAAAGCATGAAGAGAAGATGAAAGAAGAGATGCAACATGCTCATTAGTGCGAAAAATCCTGTGAGACTACGATTCAAAATTCGGTTAGGAGGGCAGAATGAGCACTCGAAAGAAAAGAGTACGCGCTGGGCATTTTCAACGACATTGAGGGAGCTTTTGGTAGTGCAAATTTTGACAGTATGTCAGTCAGTATGTCTAGTGCTTCGCTGCTAGACGAAGCACTGTATTTATGGATCAAAGCAATGCTCGTGCACAGGACATTGAATTCGGATGCTGGTCTCGGACGAGAAATGGGCTGCCAATTAATCCTACTGATGTCGTCTTCACGAGAATGACTGGCATGACTCAGGTGGTGCTCAAAGGCGTTCCCATCCCGTTATCCAAGGAAGCTAAGAACCTGGGAGTTATCTAAGACAGCAAGCTTCTTTTGGTCACAGCACAAGCGCTGTTTGCTTTTTGGCAAAGCAAAGGAGTTTTTGGCAAAACATGGAGCATATCCTCCAGGCAATGATAACACGGTAACACGTCTAGCCCCTTTCACCAAACTTCAAGGAACGATTTGTCTCCGCTGTACGGGGACTTTCCCCAACACGCCGAGCGCTCCTCTTAATGCTATGATGAATCTTTCACCCCTTGACATATTTGTGTGCAATGGCTTTTGGTACAATTCGCACAGGAATAACAATGTGGTTGAACAAGAATTGTCACGGCCCCTTCTGATGCATTAACACCCGTTATCCTACTTTGCTGTTACTTCCAAGTCGAGTTAGGGGTGGCCGTGGTGCAGTGGTTAACATCATCGACCGCCGAGCGAAAGGTCTATGTTTCAAATTCGCTTCGTAGCCTAGCCAAGAAAAAGTAATTCCTATACGGACAAAAAGTATGCAACGCAGTTGTGAATAGAAAGTGACCAGACGTACTGCTGCAGGCATAACACTCACAGTATATGGTCAACCCGAATTCAGCCTAAAAGTGCTCGAATGATTACTACGGACTTTATAACCAACGCGGAATTTGGTCGGCTCTCGTCCTATCTAGGTCTAGGACAATCACCCCTGAGAGTAGTGAACGAACATCTACGACCCCAACTACTGCACTCCGTTCAGGTTGTGTGTGTAAACACATCATAAGAAAAAAAAAAAAAACAAAAAAAAAAAAAACTCTTGAACCTGCGCGATTTTTTGAGCGCGCAAACATCCGACTGCACTCCTCGTTAGGAAAATATGTGTCTGTGTTTCAATCAGAGATATATGCAATCCTAATGGCTATGCTCTATGGTGTGAGTCTTTAGTGAAAGCTGTGCCCAACCCTTTAACTAGCTTCAAATCAGTGCGTGATTTCAATACCTTCTTGAACAGGGTCGCTGGACTGGGCTTGTATAGGTACCAGGTCACTATGGGGTGACCTGAACCTGCTCTAGGTCTACCTGCATTCACGGTAAATTTCTACATTAACGATTGGTTGTCTAATACTCACAACCGTAGATGTAGGGATTGTCAAGGTTTCAGGATGACTAAGCGTATATGCCCTGATGTCTGCAAGAAATTTGCAGAAGACTTGTGGGAGACATTACGGGCCACACTTTCTCTAACCATCTCTGCGCGTTTGACATGAGGGAGACGCATACTTGTGCTGCATGTTGCGAGAAGGATGATACAGCAGAATACTCTCTCTGTGTAGTAATGATGTAAACGTACATTGCGTGTGGTTTCTCACCATGCACAGATGTCAAAGTCGTCATTTGAATAAAGACACCTGAATTCGAAGCACGTGTTTCCTTTGAACGTACGACTGATATTACATGGCGCAGCCGGTGAAGTTTCTTAATAAACTAGTTATCCAAAAACATTTTATTACATGATCGATTTATACATCGCAATCTAGTCCATAAAGGATCAATGGATTTTGCAAAACCGCAGCAACTTTGTCTGGATGGAAATTTAAGCGGTAACTGGAGAAGGTTTAAAGCTGATTTTGCTGTGTATGCAACGGCAATGAAGTCGGACAAGGAGGATCGCTTCAAGTAGCAAGATTTTTAAACTCTGCGGGAAGTGGGGCAATTGAACTCCTTTATATCTTTGGGTTGTCGGACGAGGATAAAAAGCCATACCACAAAGTCGTGGAGAAATTTGAAGCATACTGCAACCCACATGAATATTGTCTACGAAAGATTTCTTTTCTACACGAGGTTTCACGAAGAAGAAGAGCCCTTCGATCACCTTTTGAAGAATATTTCGGCGCTCGTTTAAATGTTTATAAATGTGAAAGTGTGTGTGTCTGTTTGTCCGTCTTTCACGGCAAAACGGAGCCACGAATTGACGTGATTTTTTAAATGGAGATAGTTGAAGGGATGGAGAGTGATGTAGGCTAGCCCTTTCTAGCCCCCGTTAAGTTTGTATGCAGCAAAAAAAAAAAAAAAAAAAAAAAAAATCAGTAGGGGATGGAAATTTGTGTGAGACTCTCTGCAAAATTAGTATAGGTTCTATGACACAAACGAATAATAAAATAATTTAATTGAAACAACCATAAATCAATCAGCTTTTGAGAAAACAATCAACATTCGAAATATATATTACTCATGAATTACGATAGATGACGCTGATATGTTACTGAAACGCGCTAACGTTGTGTGCTCTCTTTCTGTACTTAAGTGCGGGCATCGGGCCGCGCTTCACACTATAGTGCATACGGTACCTATACTCTGTTATTTAACTACTAAGCGTCCCAGACAGGCCATGTGGGCCTGTCAACGCACCTACGGTAAAACCTGGGGACTTAAACCTAAGGTAGTCCACTGGCTATATACCGCGACAGTTAGACCTATCGTCACCTACGGGTCCACCGTATGGTGGTCAAAAGTTGAGCAAAAAACTACAATTGTTAAGCTTCAACGCCTTCAGAGACTAGCGTGTCTCGGCATCACAGGCGCTATGCCAACCTGCCCCACGGCAGCTCAAGAAGCACTCATTGGACTCACTCCGCTGCACCTTTTTATCAAAAAGGTGGCATTACGCAGTGCAATCAGAATCCTCTGCTCGGGAACAAATATGCCATGTAGACCCGCAGGCCACATGTCCATATTACAACACCTTCCCTAGCTGGATATGATTACTACAGTCCCGGACGCACTGCCACACACCTTCACCTTTGACAAGAGATTTGAGATACTGATCCCAAACCGCTCAGCATGGGAAAACAGTGATCCCCTGCTAAATGTCAAAGGCCTTAGGTGGCACACGGATGGCTCCAAGATGGCTTCCGGCGTTGGCGCCGGCATATTTGGACCAAAACGCAAAATCTCGAGGGCACTGGGAATAAGTCCCAGCATCTTCCAAGCAGAGCTGCATGCCATCCTAACATGCGTCAATCTAAATATTGAGACTGGCATCAGAGGAGTAACCATCAACATACTCTCTGATAGTCAAGCAGCGCTTAAAGCGCTGGGTTCGTACAGCACGAACTCAAAAACCGTCAAGGAATGCCATGATGCCCTACAAGACCTCGCCAAAAAAACAATGTTAAACTTTGGTGGGTGCCAAGCCATAAAGGTATCAAGGGCAATGAAATTGCCGAAATTGTATATGGCACGGAACCGTTCTGCGGCATTCCCGCGTCTAAGATAAATTACTTCTTAGACAAGTGGGAAAAGTTACAACACCTGTCCTTTTGGAACAGCGTTCGGGGACTCCGTCAATCTAAACGACTTATACGACCCCTGAACAAGCACCCTATTGACATACTCAAACTCAATAGGACGGATATCAGAAGACTAGTCAGCCATCTAACGGGAAACTGCGGTCTGAGATATCATTCAAACAAAACTAGCCTCTCGTCTGAAACTGAGTGTCGGCTCTGTCATGAGCACGAAGAGACGGCAGAACACACACTGTGTGAGTGTGTTGCTCTCTGCCATCTTAGGAAGCGTATCCTTCTCAGTGAAGTTATGACTCCTGAGGGGATCACCCTGGCTCCTACGAGAAGCATTCTCAACTTCATTGTGGAGGTGGAGAGGATACTCGGCTAAATCGGCTAAATCGGCTAGCAGGCACAATAGATCTGCAAAGGTCGCAGTGCCGCATTGCTATTGATAGCACTAGCCCTATATATAGGGCATGTCCCAGTCATGGTATACGAAATTTAGATGCCCCGGGATTATGCTATGGGACGATACTTCGTGTCACACAACTTGGCCGCAATATCATTAGCGCCACTATCTTAACCGGCGTAGGAAAGGGTGAAAATGTAATGATCCCACGAATCCCAATAATTCCCACAGATCTCCCGTTCCAGTTTAAAAGGCTACAATTTCCTCTAAAGCTTAGTTTCGCTATGACCATTAACAAAGCACAAGGTCAAACATTAAAGGTGGCTGGGGTGAACTTAGAAAAGCCGTGCTTTTCCCATGGACAATTGTATGTAGCATGTTCGCGTGTGTCCAATGCCCAGAATCTTTACATTCCATCCCCAAATGGAAAGACATATAATACCATCTACAGTAGCGTATTAAAATAACATTCTGTTCCGAGCTCTCTTCTGTGTTCTAAATCAGAAAAGGGGAACCGTGTTGCCCCGAATTTAACGCGAGCGAAGCCGCGGGCAAAAGCTAGTATAAATATAGAAATTAAAAAGAAAGTTACAGGCAAGAAAGTTAACAGAGATTTAACAAGTATAATAGATTTAGGAAAAAGAGAAAAGTATTTAATAAATAAAGGAAAAAAGAAAAGAAAAAAAAAAAAAAAAAACAACAAGGAAGGGTTTTCCATCAATGATTTTCGCTTAGGTTCTTAAATAATTGCGGTTTGAAAGCTTGATGGGAATGGGTAGCAGGTTCCACATCTGAACCGCATGAACAAGTTATATCAGAGAAGGGGTCGTGCCTTTCGACGCCGTAAATATATCTAGCACAACTATTGTATGCCACGTTGAGTTTCCTGTGTGACGCAAGTTTGGGAAAAAGTTCGCAACCGTAGATGATTATGGGAAGAATAAATGACTTTACCAGTTTATGCTTCACATTAAACGGCAAATACTTGGAAGTTGGACTTAAACCCCTAAGTGCGCCATATATCTTAGACACTACACTGTTTATGTGCATATTCCAGCTGAGATTGGGTGCAAAATGAATTCTCAGGTTTTTTATTTTATCAACGTAATCGATGGGGTTGTTATTTATAAGCAGAGGAGGTAAAATTGGCGCGTTTCTATCTCTATGAAGTATCAATGCCTTGGTTTTTGATGCATTAAGTTTGAGCATATTATTTGTTGTCCAAGCGCAGACCCGATTTAGATCATCTGAAATTAAATTCATTGCCGAGGTACACAAGGATTTGGGAAACATTGAATAGACCTGTACATCGTCGGCATTCAAATGAAAATTACACGTCGAAGAACAATTATATATATCATTTATGTAACATATGAATAAAAGCGGGCCTAACACGGAACCTTGTGGTACACCGGACTTCACGCAAAGATGCGAAGAACATTTATTGTCCTGAAAAACAAATTGTGAACGATGGGAAATATAAGATGACAAAAGGTGACATAAGGACTCTTCACATTGAAATTGTTCTTTCAGTTTTTTAAAGAGAATTTCATGGTTTACACACTTAAAGGCGTTAGAAAAGTCTAGGCAGACCATTAACCCAACCATATCATTGTCCATACCGGCACGGATGTCTTCACATACTTTTAATAACGCCGTTCTGCAATTATGTTTTGCGCGAAAGCCCGATTGAAATTTTGTAAGCAAACTATTACTGTCGAGATATTTTTTAAGTTGTCCACTCACTAGACTTTCGAAAGCTTTGCTTAGCTACGGAAGTATGGCTATTGGACGAAGTGATGTTTTGGGCAAAGGGATAATCTTGGCAACTTTCCAGCTTTTTGGGAAGGTGGAGGTAGTAATGATCGTATTCATTATGTGCGCGACTTTTTTTTTTTTTTTAGTTTGCGCAGGTTCAAGAGTTATACTCTTATGATGTTTTGGCAGACAACCTGAACGGAGTACAGTGGTTTGGGTCGTTGATGTTCGTTCACTACTCTCAGGGGTGGTAGGACGAGAGCCGACCAAATTCCGCGTTTGGTTATAGTCCGTGGTAATTCGTTCGAGCACTTTTAATATTGCATACGCAGAGGATGAATTTCGGTTGACCATATACTGTGAGTGTTATGCTTGCAGCAGTACGTCTGGTCATTTTCCATTCACATACTGCATACTTTTCGTCCGTATAGGAATTACTTTTTCTTTGCTATGAAGTGAATTTAAACTATTGACCTTCTGCTCGGCGGTCGATGATGTTACACACTGCACCACGGCCACCTCCACTTGGTGCAGTATACACGGCAGAAGTGTTTTAATGAAAGTTGGGTGAATATCATCTGAGCCTACCGCTTTCGATTTTATTTTTAACAGGGTAAGTCCAACTTCGACTTCATTCACACCGGAGAGCGAAAAGGAATATTCAACTCTGTCTGAGCGGGAGATTGAAATATCTCTGTGATTATAATTGAACTTCGAAGATTGGGCAAATTTGCTGTTGAGAGCTTCAAGGTCTATATCGTTAGGCACTGCAATTTTGTTGGGGCAGATACCCATTCGACGCACATTTTTCCAAAAACTAGAACTTGTATTGCTATTCGAAAATATTTGTGAATAGTGACGTCGCTTATTCCGTCGAACAGGTGAAGTTACTGCGTTGCGTGCAGCTTTGTACTCGTTAAGAAGGGCTAAACATCTAAATCTCCCCCACCTAGAATATAGCAAGTCACGTTGCTTTATAAGGCCACTTAGTTCGCCTTGTTAGTGTCGGCAAATACTCCCGAACCCAACGCTTCCAAAACTAATTTGCGAATTGTTCTGACGTCATCCAGTTTTTTTTAGCGCTATTCCGTCATCAGCTGCTTCTCCGAACTGCTTTACTCCGCTTGATGTTCCCAGGAGCAAACGATTCGGGGTCAAGACCTCATCGCCATCGCCCTCGATAGGAACGTAGGTCAGTGGTCGTGAATTTACTATGCTCTCTACTGCCGCCATCATAGTTGGAAGGAGTTCGTCTGATGGATTTCTACCCAAGCCCATACCCAACAACACCTGTTTTGCCGAACGTACCATTCGCTCCCAGCTCCCCCCATATGTGGCGCCGCCGGTGGTAGGAAGTTCCACCTTAGATTTGAGCCAACAAATTCGCTCGATGTTTTATCGTAATCCAACTTTGCAACAGCGTCTTGCAGTTCCTGACTAGCTCCTCTAAAGTTGGTTCCATTGTCACTAAATATCTCCAATGGTGAGCCTCTCCTCGCGATGAACCTTTTAAGGGATAGAATACACGAATCCGCAGAAAGACAGTGTGCGATTTCGATGTGGATGGCTCGAACTGTAAGACATGTTATCAAAACACCCCATCTCTTCTCTCCGAGCGTCTGCCAACTCTTACACCGATTGGGCCGAAATAGTCGATTCCAATATAGGAAAAATGTCTGGTAAATGACCTTAGTCGACTAGGTGGTAGCTCTTCCATTAGGGGTGGTATCGGTCTAGCCCTCATGTTCTTACAGTGTTGACAAGTTCCTCTTACCTTTTTAGCGATGTTTCTAAGGCTAGGGATATAGTATATCTGTCAAAGTTCGTTGACGACTGTCTCGCTATGTTGATGATGAAATCTTCGATGATAGTTATCTACTATGAGTTCAGTTATGCGGTGCTTTTTTGGTAAAATTATAGGCCGTTTTACAACGCTTCCTGTTGGCATTGGCGATACAGTTAATTTTGAGAGCGTTCAAGATCATAGGCTGTGAGACATGTCCATTTGGAAATAGCTGGTTTTTTTGTTATTATATCGATGAACTTGAAGACATTGGCAAGTGACCGTACCAATTTCTTCCAGGTGGAAAATCGCAAGTAGTCGATGATGCTGGGTACATACTCGATGCCGTGAGCTAAATGTATTCTGACTTCTTCGATTGTGCTGAAATCCAGTGCTTCATCTTTAGGCCACTCATTTGGCTGGGCATACAGGAATGCTGGCCTCGAATTGGTATTGACGTTTCCATTTGGTAGCTTCATCCGCCACGTTTTCATTACTAGGGATCCATCTCCAATTCCCTACGTTTGTTTCCTCCAGTATTTCTCCGATCCTGAACGCTACGTAGTGCTTGTATCTGTGTTGTTCTGATCTTATCCGGAATAATACGGCCTTGGAGTCGCTCCAAAATGTGCAATTTTGCACTTGGAGGTTAAGACTAGAACATATGGACTTGCAAAGCCGCACTCCGAGAACGGCTGATTCTAGCTCCAACCTGGGTATCGATAAATCCTTTTCTGAGTCCACACTATCAAGGTAATCATCCACGTAATGCTCGCCCACGATGGCCTCCACTGCTCTAGGTTATTGACTGAAGAACTCGTTGGCGTTTTATTTTTTACGCATTGCGCCCAAAATGGTGAGCACGTTGAGCCAAATGTCATCACCGTCATTACGTATTCTTCTATGTTCCCATTCATAGGATTTCTCCATAGGAATCTTTGGGCGTTCTGATCGTCTTTGGCAACCTTCACTTGGTGGAACATTTCACGTATGTTCCGTTTTCCGTTTTCCTTTGACGGAACTTGTACAAAACTGTAGCAAGAGAGGTTACCGTATCTGGTCCACTCAATAGCAAGGAATTTAGTGAGACACCGTGACTCTTTGCTGCTGCATCCCATACGATGCGTACCTTACCGGGCTTATGTGGGTTTATCACTGGGAATGTTGGCAGATACCATGTTTTCGGACTCCTTTCAATCTGCTCCTGCGGTTCTAATTCACGGGCGTATCCTTTCTGTACAAAAGTACGGATCTGCTCTACCAGGTTTAGCGCGAGCGTTTGGTCTTTTTTCATTCTAGACCCAAGGCACCCTAAGGGGTGCTCTGACATCGGACGACTATCTGTTAGTGAGGCAATGTCGTGTTTCCAAAGTAGCGGCACGACGAAGCGATTCCCATCTCGGTAGGCTTTTAAATTCATTGTACCTTGCGCACGTTCTTCATCCTTAGATAGCATTGCCTTTGGTGTCTTTTTCCCGAGATTTTCTGTCGTAAAGTATTGTTTGACTATTTGATGAAGTTCGGTATCCGGGTATGCTTGGCATTCAAAAATGCCATGTCACCCACGCATCGAGTGACTGTGTCGGTAAATTCAAGATCTGAATTGTTCTTACATTAGAGAGCCCAAATTTCTTTTTTATTCCAGTGCCCGCAATCCTAACAGTAACATTCTTAGAACATTCCTCTGTGTAGCACTTATCGGTTGTTCATTTTAAGCAGAGTAGAGTGTCATCACCATCGAGTTCGAGTTGCTGTGCCAACGTATCTTCTGTTAGGGTAACTGAAGAACCATCGTCGAGAAACGCATATGTGTCGCATTTTGTCGTTCGACCATATAGTGTTACTGGGAGTATTCTGAAAAGTGTGGAGCTGTTTTTTGAACTATGCATATTGCAGTTTGGATTTTTAATATTGTTGCTATTGGTTTGAATTGGCTCAGGTTTACTAGGATCAGATACAGCCGCTTTATGCAGCAGCTTGTGATGTCGAAAAATACATCCATCTTGCCCGCATGCCTTCCGCATCTATGCATCCACTGTTACAGACCTTGCATTTCTTCACCAGCTTGTATACTTCTTGAGTCTCGATTAAGGCGATTAAGTGTTCGTCTGGTGAGTAACCGCATGTGTGTGTCGAGTTCTGAAAAGAGCTGATAAAAAGTGACCAGTCTTCTGGATTTCCACTACAGATAAGTAATTCCCTATTTATTGCATGCCTTGAAGCAAGATGTATAGAACTTAACTCGTAGGGATCCCTTTTCTCGTTTCGAGGTTTATTACACTCAGTCGAAGTGATGTTATTTATATCGTTTATACCTTTAGGCTTGTGTGGCTCGCTTTCTTTGAAGCTCATTTTACGCATGGGAATTCCACATTCGGTGTTGACATCCGATATCCACCTATCACACCTTTCTTGTGTTGTAATAGGAGCCGTTTCTGATTCCGCATCTTCTCCATCAGAATACATTTCGACGAGTATTTCATACTTTCGGTCGAGGTATTCGCGGTCGCTTTTCTCCTTCAGCAAACGCTTTTCCTCAAGTTTTCTCATTTGGAGATTAATTGACATGGAGGACGACTTGGTGTGCCTTGAGCACGTAGACGGTTGCTTTGATTCCGGTTCAGACTGGAAAACGGTTTTGTGACATTGCTGCGAAATGACTACTGATAATGGAGGTTGCAAGTGTGCAGATGGCGCTGGCTGTGGCGGCGGCGCCGTTGGTGTTACGGTGGAGCTGGCTTTGCCTGGCTCTTGGATGTTCGGGACTATTTTCGTCGTATTCGTAGAGTGTGATTGCGCGCAGTTATTGCATACCCAGTCTGTGTTGGCGATATTATCGTCGACGCCTACGCATGAGAAATGGTACCACATGTCACATACGTCGCATTGTACCATCTTCTCAGCACTATCCTCACGATTGCACTTAGGGCAGTTGTGCTGTTCTTTTGGGTTTTTGGCGCGTAAGGGGGAGCGAGCTGGTTTTCTTTTTTTTCGACAGGTATCATGGGAAATATGAGACATGACTTACCTTTGGTTCGTACGAAAGCGGCGGCGAATGGGTACTGTGAACGATTGATTTTTGGCTGTGTTGACAGCTGTGATAATTTACTTGCGCGTGGTGGGCTTCAAGCGTTTTTAATTCACTGAATAGGAAAATGAATTTTTAGAGTGTTAGAATGTTAGAAGCATACGAAGGGTTCAATCTCAGTGTTTTAGGAAAAGTTGTTGTGAATATAGAGTATAATTGAAAAAGTTCTAGTTTAAAGTTCATAGTTGTGGATATGATATCGCAACCTATCTTAGGTCTGTTGTTTTTGTTTTTTTTTTTTTTAATCATAGTTTATTTTGACACTGACAGCTGTTTTCCGCTCAAAATCTCGACAGAAAGTCAGTATCATACCTCCACGGAACGAAATGAGACGCTTTACGCTCGAAGAACGTTGGGAAATATTGAGAACTCATTTCCAAAGTGAGTGCTGTGTAGCTCAAACTGTGCGTGTTTTGAAAAGAAGTTTTGGCCGAAATGTAGCATCCACCCCGACTGCTGTATGCAAGTGGACAACACTCATGGTCTCCGTCATCGTACGGTGCACACAGATGAGAATGCACACAGGAAAAATGTCTGGTAAATGACCTTAGTCGACTAGGTGGTAGCTCTCCCATTAGGGGTGGTATCGGTCTAGCCCTCATGTTCTTACAGTGTTGACAAGTTCCTCTTACATTTTTAGCGATGTTTCTAAGGCTAGGGATATAGTATATCTGTCGAAGTTCGTTGACGACTGTCTCGCTATGTTGATGGTGAAATCTTCGATGATAGTTATCTACTATGAGTTCAGTTATGCGATGCTTTTTTGGTAAAATTATAGGCCGTTTTACAACGCTTCCTGTTGGCATTGGCGATGCAGTTATCGTTATCCGCCACGTTTTCATTACTAGGGATCCATCTCCAATTCCCTACGTTTGTTTCCTCCAGTATTTCTCCGATCCTGAACGCTACGTAGTGCTTGTATCTGTGTTGTTCTGATTTTATCCAGAATAATACGGTCTTGGAGTCGCTCCAAAATGTGCAAATTTGCACTTGGAGGTTAAGACTAGAACATATGGACTTGCAAAGCCGCACTCCGAGAACGGCTGATTCTAGCTCCAACCTGGGTATCGATAAAGCCTTTTCTGAGTCCACACTATCAAGGTAATCATCCACGTAATGCTCGCCCACGATGGCCTCCACTGCTCTAGGTTATTGACTGAAGAACTCGTTGGCGTTTTTATTTTTTACGTATTGCGCCCAAAATGGTGAGCACGTTGAGCCAAATGTCATCACCGTCATTACGTATTCTTCTATGTTCCCATTCATAGGATTTCTCCATAGGAATCTTTGGGCGTTCTGATCGTCTTTGGCAACCTTCACTTGGTGGAACATTTCACGTATGTTCCGTTTTCCGTTTTCCTTTGACGGAACTTGTACAAAACTGTAGCAAGAGAGGTTACCGTATCTGGTCCACTCAATAGCAAGGAATTTAGTGAGACACCGTGACTCTTTGCTGCTGCATCCCATACGATGCGTACCTTACCGGGCTTATGTGGGTTTATCACTGGGAATGTTGGCAGATACCATGTTTTCGGACTCCTTTCAATCTGCTCCTGCGGTTCTAATTCACGGGCGTATCCTTTCTGTACAAAAGTACGGATCTGCTCTACCAGGTTTAGCGCGAGCGTTTGGTCTTTTTTCATTCTAGACCCAAGGCACCCTAAGGGGTGCTCTGACATCGGACGACTATCTGTTAGTGAGGCAATGTCGTGTTTCCAAAGTAGCGGCACGACGAAGCGATTCCCATCTCGGTAGGCTTTTAAATTCATTGTACCTTGCGCACGTTCTTCATCCTTAGATAGCATTGCCTTTGGTGTCTTTTTCCCGAGATTTTCTGTCGTAAAGTATTGTTTGACTATTTGATGAAGTTCGGTATCCGGGTATGCTTGGCATTCAAAAATGCCATGTCACCCACGCATCGAGTGACTGTGTCGGTAAATTCAAGATCTGAATTGTTCTTACATTAGAGAGCCCAAATTTCTTTTTTATTCCAGTGCCCGCAATCCTAACAGTAACATTCTTAGAACATTCCTCTGTGTAGCACTTATCGGTTGTTCATTTTAAGCAGAGTAGAGTGTCATCACCATCGAGTTCGAGTTGCTGTGCCAACGTATCTTCTGTTAGGGTAACTGAAGAACCATCGTCGAGAAACGCATATGTGTCGCATTTTGTCGTTCGACCATATAGTGTTACTGGGAGTATTCTGAAAAGTGTGGAGCTGTTTTTTGAACTATGCATATTGCAGTTTGGATTTTTAATATTGTTGCTATTGGTTTGAATTGGCTCAGGTTTACTAGGATCAGATACAGCCGCTTTATGCAGCAGCTTGTGATGTCGAAAAATACATCCATCTTGCCCGCATGCCTTCCGCATCTATGCATCCACTGTTACAGACCTTGCATTTCTTCACCAGCTTGTATACTTCTTGAGTCTCGATTAAGGCGATTAAGTGTTCGTCTGGTGAGTAACCGCATGTGTGTGTCGAGTTCTGAAAAGAGCTGATAAAAAGTGACCAGTCTTCTGGATTTCCACTACAGATAAGTAATTCCCTATTTATTGCATGCCTTGAAGCAAGATGTATAGAACTTAACTCGTAGGGATCCCTTTTCTCGTTTCGAGGTTTATTACACTCAGTCGAAGTGATGTTATTTATATCGTTTATACCTTTAGGCTTGTGTGGCTCGCTTTCTTTGAAGCTCATTTTACGCATGGGAATTCCACATTCGGTGTTGACATCCGATATCCACCTATCACACCTTTCTTGTGTTGTAATAGGAGCCGTTTCTGATTCCGCATCTTCTCCATCAGAATACATTTCGACGAGTATTTCATACTTTCGGTCGAGGTATTCGCGGTCGCTTTTCTCCTTCAGCAAACGCTTTTCCTCAAGTTTTCTCATTTGGAGATTAATTGACATGGAGGACGACTTGGTGTGCCTTGAGCACGTAGACGGTTGCTTTGATTCCGGTTCAGACTGGAAAACGGTTTTGTGACATTGCTGCGAAATGACTACTGATAATGGAGGTTGCAAGTGTGCAGATGGCGCTGGCTGTGGCGGCGGCGCCGTTGGTGTTACGGTGGAGCTGGCTTTGCCTGGCTCTTGGATGTTCGGGACTATTTTCGTCGTATTCGTAGAGTGTGATTGCGCGCAGTTATTGCATACCCAGTCTGTGTTGGCGATATTATCGTCGACGCCTACGCATGAGAAATGGTACCACATGTCACATACGTCGCATTGTACCATCTTCTCAGCACTATCCTCACGATTGCACTTAGGGCAGTTGTGCTGTTCTTTTGGGTTTTTGGCGCGTAAGGGGGAGCGAGCTGGTTTTCTTTTTTTTCGACAGGTATCATGGGAAATATGAGACATGACTTACCTTTGGTTCGTACGAAAGCGGCGGCGAATGGGTACTGTGAACGATTGATTTTTGGCTGTGTTGACAGCTGTGATAATTTACTTGCGCGTGGTGGGCTTCAAGCGTTTTTAATTCACTGAATAGGAAAATGAATTTTTAGAGTGTTAGAATGTTAGAAGCATACGAAGGGTTCAATCTCAGTGTTTTAGGAAAAGTTGTTGTGAATATAGAGTATAATTGAAAAAGTTCTAGTTTAAAGTTCATAGTTGTGGATATGATATCGCAACCTATCTTAGGTCTGTTGTTTTTGTTTTTTTTTTTTTTAATCATAGTTTATTTTGACACTGACAGCTGTTTTCCGCTCAAAATCTCGACAGAAAGTCAGTATCATACCTCCACGGAACGAAATGAGACGCTTTACGCTCGAAGAACGTTGGGAAATATTGAGAACTCATTTCCAAAGTGAGTGCTGTGTAGCTCAAACTGTGCGTGTTTTGAAAAGAAGTTTTGGCCGAAATGTAGCATCCACCCCGACTGCTGTATGCAAGTGGACAACACTCATGGTCTCCGTCATCGTACGGTGCACACAGATGAGAATGTGGCTGAGAGTGTGAGACTCAACATTTCACGCACTAGTCTGGGGAGAATTCTGCACAAAGATCTCAGATTATTCACTTGCAAGGCCCAATTTACTCAACAATTTAAGGCGCGTGACCATCCGCTTCGTTACCGCTTCGCAGTTTGGGCCTTAGAGCACCATGAATTGGACAACGATCTCGGGCGGAAAATTACCATTTCTGACGAGGCGCATTTTCTTCTTGGCGGCTACGTTAATAAGCAAACTTGCCTCACCTGGGGCTCGGGAAACCCGCACGTTACTGTCAAGAAGCCAATGCATCCACATAGATGGACCATTTTGCTTCGAAAATGAGGCTGCGGACTACGTTTCGGCCAACGGGGGGGCGTTACAGAGCCATGTTCACCGACTTTTTTTTTACTGAAATTGAATGAATGCAGGATGGTGCGCACACAGCCCATGCCACAATCGATCTTTTGCGCACCATATCCACAAATCGTGCCATCAGCCGTTTGGCTGCCTCGGAGCTGCGATTTGACCTCTTCGGATTTTTTTTTGTGGGGAACCGTGAAGGTTGTTATTCCGACAACCCGGAAACGATTCAAGCACACAAGGCTAATATCATCCAAGCAATCCGTTAGCTACAGCCCCAAACCATCAATAAGGTCTCGGAAAATTGGGACTACAGAATGCGCTACTACGAAGCCAGCCGAGTCAGCCACTGGAACGACGTTGTATTTCATAATTTATGTAAAAAAAGTAATTCCTATACGGACAAAAAGTATGCAACGTAGTTGTGAATGGAAAGTGACAAGACATACTGCTGCAGGCATAACACTCACAATATATGGTCAACTGAAATCCAGCCTCTGCGTATGCAATATTAAAGTGCTTGAACGAATTAGTACGGACTATAACCAACCCGGAATTTAGTTGGCTCTCGGCCTATCTAGGACAACCACCCCCGAGAGTTAACGCACATCAACGACCCAAACCACTGCACTCCGTTCAGGTTGTGTGTCTAGGCGGTTGTGTCTTCTTCTCCATTCGCCTTCCTCACAGACAGGACCAAATATCCGGCGCAGAATTTTTCTTTCGAAAGAACCCAAAATCAGCTCCGCTGTCCTGCTTATCGTCCAGCTTTCGGCTCCGTACAGCAAGACTGGCAGAATGAGCGTTTTGTAAAGCATGACTTTGGTCTTTCGAGTGAGGAGTTTTGACCCCAGTTGTTTGAACAAGCCGAAGTAGCAGCGGTTGCCAAGGGCGATTCTATGCCGGATCTCCACTGTGGTGTCATTTGTGGAATTTACGTTTGCCCCGAGGTAGACAGACTCCTTAACTACCTCGAAATTGTAGTTGCCAATTGTTACATTTTGTCCCAGGTGGTGAGCGACGGATTGGTTTTTGCTTGACAGCATGTATTTTGTTTTGTCCTCATTGATCTTAAGACCAACTCGTTTCGCCTGTTCTTCAATCGCCGTGAATGCTTCCACAATGCCACGGCGAGAACACGCGATGATGTCGATATCATCCGCGTATCCTAGCAGCTGGATGGACTTGTAAAAGATAGTGCCTTCCCTGTTGACGCCTGCCCGTCGCACTATCTGCTCCAGCACCAGGTTGAAGAAGTCCCACGACAGCCCATCTCCTTGCCGAAATCCGGTGCATGTTTCGAATGGTTCCGAGGTCCTAGTATCGAGTTACACGGTGCATCGCGTGTTTTTTAGCGTAGTGCGACACAACTGGATCAGTTTTACCGGGATCCCGAATTCGGCCATTGCACCAAACAGTTCTTCACGATGAATGCTGTCGTATGCAGCTTTGAAATCGATGAAAAGATGGTGTGTATCGATTCGAAATTCGTTGGTCTTTTCCAGGATTTGTCGAAGTGTGAAAATTTGGTCTATAATTGATTTGCTGGGCCGGAAGCCGCACTGGTAGCTGCCGATTAGTGCGATGCAAATTGGTTTTAGGCGTTCACACAATACGCTGGACAGGATCTTGTATGTAATCTTGTTATAGATTACTGTTTGGCAAAGGGTGAATGGAATGATCATGTCACTGACTTGGAAGTGAACAGATCACTGTCACGTTTAGCTATTCAGCAGCGGTGAATGAACAAGTCATGGATGGTGATTCCAAAGCTTATATGGAATGACGATAAAGCCATTCTATATAGAACGAAAATGGAGGATAAACTGCAAGGACAACATATTTCGAGCATTGAGGAGTTCGAGCAAATTATAAAAGAGTCGTATCCCTATGGAACTTCTATAAACAAAATATAGAACCGTGGTTTGATAAAAGGTGCCAGAAAGCTAGAATAGCATCGTTTGCGTGGCTAAAATGATTGCGTTCATTCAACACTGAGACGCTTAAAAAGTCTTATCTTAGAGCCAATCAGGGATTCAAAGCCATATGCAAAGTAGGCGAAATTATTACGCTGTAATAGTTCATCGGAATTCCGGAAGTTAGTGAAGAAACTCAATGGAAACAAGTATGTGATCAATAGAGGTCTTGGCCCGAATATACTTCATGAATACTTCAAGGATTTATTGAACCCAACAGTGAGCGGATCTATTTTCGAATATGCGACGCCAGACATCCGGAACAACATGTTGGGTGGCCCGATAACTCATCGGGATCTCAATGCTGTGCTTCTCTGCCTGAAAGATCAGAAAGCAGCAGATTCGGATGGTATACCAACCGAATTCATTAGGTTAGGTTAGGTATATGGGTGCCCTATTGACGTAAAGTCAAGGCTCACGCAGACTACGCTGAGTCCATTGTGCCCACCTGTTTTGTTTAACCCGTTGATACCTATTCATTTACCGTCGAGCTGAACCAACCAGACGAGGATAAAAATCCCAGTATTCTGTTCAGCCCGATGTTACCTACCTCCTCTAGTCCCGAAAGGAAGTATCTTCCCAGGAAAATATTCCTTTTTTTGGGCTAGCGCCGGGCATTCGCACAGCAGGTGACGAACGGACTCAATTTCCTCTTCGTCCCTGCAGCTTCTACAGAAGTCATTGTGGGGCTGGCCTAGTCGAGCTGCATGATAGGATAGCATGCAGTGCCCGGTGAGGGCACCGACTGCCAGTCGAATGTTCCCACGATTGAACTTCAGCAGATTTTCCGTTCTTTTCTTATCATAGACGGGCCAAGTCAATTTCGCCGTTGCGCATGTGTCTAAGCGACACCAGCGCTTATTGGCTTTCACCAATAGCTCCGTCTGTATCTCCCTGTAGAGCGCACTGAGTGGTGCCTTGGCCTCAGCTGAGATCTGCGCAATGTTAGCACCTGATCCCACCCTAGCCAATTCGTCCGCTCTCTCGTTTCCGGAGATATTCATGTGACCAGGTACCCAGCAAAGGGTCACCTCATTTACATTGGATATCTCTTCTAACCTCTCCTTGCAGAGTTTGACGAGTTTGGATCTTATCCATGCTGCCTGCATAGCCTTAATGGCTGCCTGGCTGTCAACATAGATGCTGATCCTTTTTCCTGTAATATTCTCTTTGCTGATCAGGTCCGCCGCCTGCTTGACAGCGAAGACCTCAGCTTGGAAGACACTGCATCCATCATCGAGCCTGTAGGAGCGATGCATATCCCGAGACTCAAAGTAGACTCCGGCACCTGTGCCAACATCCAATTTGGATCCGTCGGTGTAGAGTGCCAGTTCACTTTCCGTGCGTACCAGATCACCGGTCCATTCCTCCCTGGAGGGAATTCTAATAGAGAATCTCCTCTCCCAGGAAGGAAGTCGGGTGACATAGTCCGTTACGGTTCTGAATCTCGAGACAGCCCATCGCTCCAAGACTGATGCATGTCCGTGAGGACTCCTTTTCCAGAGACCCGATTCCTGTAATCTTAGCGCAGTTCTGGTTGCGGCGCTCTCGCAGTACAAGTCCAGGGGTGGGAGGTTCAGCATGACTTCAAGGGCCGCCGTTGGTGTGGACTTCATAGATCCCGTCACCGCCAGACAGCCAGCTCTTTGAACCTTTGACACACTCTGAAGATGACACTTTTTCTCAAGCGCCTTCCACCAGACAACCGAGCCATAGACTAGGATAGGTCTCACTACCGCAGTGTACAGCCAATGTACTAACCTGGGTTTGAGGCCCCATGTCTTTCCAAAGGCTACCTTGCACGAGTATAGTGCCACATAGGCCTTTTTGATTCTTTCCTCAATATTTTCTCTCCAACTAAGTTTGGAGTCCAGAATTATGCCCAGATATTTCGCAGATTTTCCAGGGATCAGATCTATACCATTCATACGGGGGTAGGTGTATCTTGGTACAGATCTTCTCTTTGTAAAGAGTACTACCTCTGTTTTCGCCGGATTTACTCCCAGACCTCGCCCCTTGACCCAGCTATCCACTAACGTCAGTGCATAGCTTAGTCTATCGCTGAGGACCTGCGTAAATTTTCCAGAGACCAAAATGGCAATGTCATCGGCGTAGGCCGTAACATTAAAACCCTCCGTCTCCAGAATCTTGGCCATTCCATCGACCACAAGGAGCCATAGGAGGGGTGACAGAACGCCACCTTGTGGTGTACCTTTATTTACCCTCACCCTTCCGCATGCTCTCCCTATCGTCGAATTTACTATACGAGTACCCAGCATTTGCCCAATCCAACTACATACACCCGGGTTTATTTGGGCCATATGAAGGCTGGACACTATTGCCTCGGTACTAACGTTATTAAAGGCACCCTCAATGTCCAGGAAGGCACCTAGAGTGAATTCCTTGATACTGAGCGATTTTTCTATCGTAGAGACTACCCTATGCATAGCCGTATCCACCGATTTTCCCCTTATGTACGCATTATGTGATTGTGACAGATAACCGTCCCCAATCTCTTCCCTTACGTACAAATCTATTATTCGTTCCAGCGCTTTCATCAGGAAGGACGACAGACTGATAGGCCTGAAGTCCTTTGCAGTAGTATGGTTGACTTTACCCGACTTGGGTATGAAAACCACCCTAACTTCCCTCCACGCTTGAGGAACATAGCCCATCCTGAGGCACCAGGAGTAGATGCGCTTCAGCCATGGAAGAATGACTTCGCATGACTCCTGCAGCATGATCGGAAAGATCCCATCCATTCCCGGTGCCTTGTAGGGGTCAAAAGACTTGATTGCCCACAGGATCTTAATCTCCGTAACAATCTTATCGACTGTCTCATGTTCAATACATTCCCCTGGCAACGCGTCCGCCGAATTGAAGATTCCTGCATCCTCGCAGCCAGGAAAATGACATTTCAGTAGTGAATCAAGCACGCTCTCGTTTGAGTCTGTCCAGCTACCATCAGATCTCTTTATAGAAGACATCTGTGTGGGAGCTTTTGCAAGGACCTTCCTCAGACGAGCTGCACCCGTACATGATTCAATAGAGCCGCAGAAGCTTCTCCAAGAGTCCTTCTTGGCGAATCTAATTTCTTTTTTGAGTCGCTTAACACTATCTCTATAGGTTGACCATTCAATGGCCCCCTCTTTTGCCAGGTTCCAACTGAGCCTAGAGATACGAAGCCGCTCCGCTATTTTAGCATTCCACCATGGTGGGTGGTTTCTTTTACCGGGTCGTCTGTTAGGACATGCCTTCTCAAATGACCGATTTAGCTTGCTGGTAATGTTTAGTACCATCTCATCGATGTCTTCCGTGGAGTCGGGGTTCCCCTCCGGAGGTCGGTTAAGGGTCTCACCCAGCTCCGCGTTAAACCTCTGCCAGTTCGCCTTCCGGGGATTCCGGAATACTTTTCTATCCGACCTACGGACATTCAAGTCGAAGAGGATCCAACAGTGATCAGACAGTGATGCTTTGTCAGATACTCTCCAGTTTGAGATCTCTGCAGTACCGTTATCATTTATAAGCGTTATGTCTAGGACTTCCCTTCTGTTACTAGTAATAAATGTTGGTGAATCACCCCGATTACATATAACTAGGTTAGTACTAAGGACAAAACTGAACAAAGCCTCACCCCTACTATTGGTATTAGAGCTACCCCAAGTAGTGTGATGGGCGTTAGCATCACACCCTACGACTAAGTTCTTCTTACCTTGTTCGGCCATTGCGATCAATGACCTTGTTTCCCTAGAGGGGACGTCCGTGCCTTCGTCGTACGGTAGGTAAACCGAAGCCATCGTTAGTGCACCCTCCTTTCCCGTAACCTCCACCACCGTCTGGTCACCCGAGCTGAAATTAGTTAACATTAGTACGTGGAGATCTTTGCTAGCAACGATACAAGTTCTAACCTTGCCTTCGTTACTGTTATAAAAGAGGCTGTATTTCGATGACCCTAATCCCTTAACCCGATTATGGAGGATCCATGGTTCTTGGATCAGGGCCACATCAAGCTGCTCCTTGTTCATAAGCAGCATGAGGTTGGCTGATGCGGCCTTACTGTGATGCAGGTTTATTTGCACTACTTTCATTTTCAGTAGTACTGTCCTTCACCACAGCTGCCGTACCGCCAGGCTGCGCCTTCTTCATGAGTCTCACAGGAAACTCACCAGCCCCGAAGAATAGGCGCATATGCCTCTCTTTTTTCATCGTTTCCGGCGGATCCTCGATAACGAAGATTTTGCTCTTTGTGCCATCTTCGTTGCTCTCAATTGCGACTACTTCCCAGTCATCCATAGGGACCGCTGGGTTTTGTGCTTTTAGAAAGCCGAGGATCTCGCTTTTCTCGAATTCCATTTCCGGTACGCTCATTTTGGCTTTAGGCCTCTCTGGTACCTCGTCCAGGGGGACTGCCTTTAGTGCAGCCCCCTCCCACAACTTGAAGGTGGGTACGACCTTCTTCGCAAAGTCATGCGATAGCTGGTCCTTGCAGTCCAGCCTACTCACACCTCGCCTCCAGTTAGTGAGACCAAACGTTGGCGCAGTTTTCCCAGCATTCCCTCGAATGTGGTCGAAGATCGCTCTAGCCAAGGCTTTCTCGATCATCTTCCCCTGTTCGAAGGTATACTGTCCACTCGGCCTGCCGGAATCTATCACAGCTAGCTGTAAAGCATTCCGAGCAGCCCCTCCGAACTGCACTGCCGTGTTGATCTTCACTCTTTTTGATGGATTTCCGGCTTCCTCTTGGGATCTTACCCTCTTCGCCTTGAAATCCTCTCTTCTCTTAGGAGCTGGCACGGTTTCTGGTTTGCCTTTACCAGTCTTATCGACCGCGTTAGAGGCTACCTTAGTAGAACCTGCCTTAGCGCCTACAGTCCTTCCCGTGCCCTTGGTTTTCAGGTTCTCACCTTCGCCCAGGGTCTGGGTGCAGCTAGAACCCGCCTTATCGGCTTCGGTTCCATCAACCGAATTCATTAAATACAGTACCAACGGTCTAAAAGACAACCTTATTCGTTTATTCAATAACATTTTGGATCATGGAATAATACCTCAACGATTTAAGGAAGCCTTGATTTTTCCTATTCAAAACAAAAAAAGGGAATACATTGGATCCAGCAAACTATCGGGGCATATCCTTTCTTAATGCATCCTACAAAATGTTTGCAACAATACTGCAGAAGAGACTAAATACATGTCTGTGTTGGCCTCTGACGCCGATGACTCGGGATCGAATCCCGACACAGCCATGTCATCGAACGTGTTTTTCACGGTGTTTCTCCTCAGCGGGGTTCTGACAAAACCCCCTGTAGTAAAATTGTCCAGAAAAGCTTCTCGAAATTCGCCGTTCGGATCCGGCAATAAACTGTAGGTCCCTTTCACCTATACTTACTTACTTACTTAGGTGGCGCTACAGTCCGTGGTGAACCTGGGCCTCGACCAACAAGCGTCTCCAGCCGGCACGGTCTTTGGCCAGCCGTTTCCAGTGCCGCACGCCCAGTTGGGCGTATGGTCCTCCGACCATATGGTGCAAATGAGACGGTGCATGCACCTAACCAGCTCATCTCCAGCCGCCTTAAAAAGCTCAGCAGACAGGCCGTCTGCGCCCGCGGCTTTATTAGATTTTAGTCTTGATATCGCTATTTTGACTTAGTCTAGGTCGGGTGATCTGAATTCTGTTACTTCGTCGTCCATTACGAATGGCTCGTTCTGCCTGACAGCGGTATCTTGTCTATCATCGCCGTTATACATTCTGCAGAACTGGTCTTTCCAAATCCTCAGCATCGAATGCGACTCTACTACCAGTACTCCATTTCAACCCTGCAGGCCGCCGCTCTGGCTTTGTAGCCATGGCATGTTCGTTTTACCTTATTATAAAACTTACGGGCGTCTTTCCTGCGGAAGCATCTCTCCATCTCCCCGATCTCACGCTTTCCGTGCCCTCTCTTCTTTCTTCTGAAAAGCGTGTGTTCCTCTCTTCTCTTCTGCTCATAGATTTCGCGAGCAGCTATCGTTCGTCGTTGTAGCATGGCTTGTTTTGCTGCATGGGCTTGTTCGCATTTTTCATCGAACCAGGGGTTTCTAGGTGGTGGCTGTTTGAAACCCAGCACCTCTGAGGCAGCATCTCTGACGGCGCTCTGGCAATGAGCCCATTCCTGCTCTATTGTTTGTGCAGCTGTGGGCGGATTTTGAGAGAGCTTTGAGGAGACACGATCGGCAAAGATTCTGGCAGTCTCTTGCGATTGTAGCTTTCCGACGTCAAACTTACGTAGTCCTACTCGACTTCTAAGCATTCTTGATATCCTCATTCGTACCTTGGCTACAACAAGATAGTTGTCCGAGTCGATGTTGGCCCCTCGGAAGGTTCGTACGTCGAGAAAACAGGAGGAGTGTCTGGCGTCGATCGCAATGTGATCAATCTGGTTGGTGGTCGATTGATCACAAGACCGCCAGGTACCCTTGTGGATGTTGAGATGGGGGAATCGCGTGCTTGCTACAAGGAGGTTACGCCCCGCTAGGAAATCGATTACCCTTAATCCGTTGTCGGATGTGGTGTTATGGAGGCTATGCTTTCCTATGATCGACTCAAATATGTCCTCCTTGCCCAGTTTTGCATTAAAATCTCCTAGGACTATTTTTGTGTCGTAGCTGGGACATTGGGCATATGTTCTGTCTAGGAGATCGTAGAATTCTTCTTTGAGTCGATCGTCCTTTTCTTCCGGTGGGGCGTGAGCGCATATTAAGCTAATGTTTCCAAATTTAGCTTTGATGCGGATTGTTATGAGGCGTTCGCTTACATCTCGGAAGCTTAAGACTTTTTGTCGGAGTCTTCCTCTAATAACAAATCCGCACCCGAATAGGCGCTGTTTGTTCTCCTTGTAGCAGTTCCCGTAGTAGATGTCGCAGTTGTTCATCTGTTTTTTGCCTGGTCCATCCCATCGCACTTCTTGGAGTGCGGTTATATCTGCTTTATAGCAGTTGGGGGTTTGCTCCAATTGATCGCCTGCACCCGGTCTGTTAAGGGACCTCACATTCCAGGTGCAGACTCTCAAGTCCGTTAGTCGTTTGCAGGGGTCGTCAGCTTTGTATCCGTCCGTATCCGAGGCTTGTTGTCGTTTCGGAACAAGTAGGTTTTTACGTGATAGGGATGTTACCCCTAGGCACAACCCCCAACCTGGAGGGCCAGGTTCCTCTTTCCCCAGGAACAAGGGTTGGGTCGCTGCACACATTGGTTCACTACCTGGCGGGTGCCAGGGTAGCTATCCAGGGGGGGCCACGCGGAGGCTGTGTGTCAACTTGGATTGAGCAGGGACAGAGATCGAAGCTGGCGTTTGCCATGTTAAACGCGATCAACTTCTTTGCTCTGGTTGCTCGCTCCCTCCCTCCCTTTCACCTATGGGAAAATTAAATCACACACAACATGGGTGATTGAGAGAAGCTCGGCTCAGGTCCTTCATGGGCTGTAACGCCAACATATGTATATACATACAGACCAAATACATGGATAGAAACCAACAACCTAGTAAAGGAATTTTAAGCAGGCTTTCGGTCTGGATATTCAACTATTGATCATTTATTTGTATTGAATAGCATAGCAAGTACATATATGAATCGTAATAAGAAACTGTATGCATTTTTTGTGGATTTTAAGGCGGCCTTCGATACAGTGAACCGAAACGCCCTGTTTTATAAATTATATGGAATGGGAATGTCATCGAAATTTGAAGGGTCGTACAAAATCTATATGAAAATACTATGGCAGCTGTGTGGAATGGTGAGGCGGTGTCAGAATGGTTCCAGACGAGGTCAGGTGAAAAACCGGGATGCCCGCTGAGTCCAAGCTTATTTGCCCTCTTCATAGATATTGTGGACTATCTTCCGGGAGGCGTTGAATTTGCAGGAGTTTCTTTTAAAGCCCTTCTGTTTGCAGATGATATCGTGCTGCTAGCAAACTCACCGGAATCCCTGCAACGGATGATAAATCGTTTGTATGAGTACTGCAAGCTATGGAGTCTTATCGTGAATTTGGAAAAATCTAAGATAATGGTTTTTAAAAAAGGAGGAGGCAGATATGCATACAATGAAAAATGGAACTATATTGGAGAAAGAATAGAAGTAGTTAAAGAATACAAGTACCTTGGAATCCTGTTATCAAGTAACCTTAGTGTGAAGAGGCACCTCCATGAAAAGCTTACGAAGTCTAAAAACGTAATTAATGTAGCGTGGAAGAACTGTTTCAGTAATAAAAACATTAACCACAGTATCTAGCAAGTTCAAGGTATTCGAAGCCGCATCCGAGGCAATAATGCTATACGCGGCTCAGGTATGGGGATATAGGCCTTACGAGGAGGTAAGTCAACTACATATTAAGGGTTGGGAATATGTCAGGCAATCGACTTCCTAAGATAGTTGCCCTACAAGCAATTCGTAATAAAACTACATGGTATAAGGAGTGGTTGGAATTAGCAAGTGAGTGTGGAGTAGAACGCGTAGAACGCGGAAGACAGGAACTGGGAAAATTCACTATTCAATTTAATAAAACAAGTCGACATCCAGGCCAAACGGAAGTTTTTAGAAGAAGGATCACTACACCGTAATACGTACAGCCGGCTAAACCACAACCTGGAGAGTACAAACCATTTTAAAGACATACATAGTATCCAGGAAATTTCGACAATGTTCAAGCTCCGTGAAGAACTCCTAAGGCTCAATTTCGTGCCCCATAGGGAAGACCTTCCCATACTCTGTAGTATGTGCAATTTGAAGGAGAGAGAAGATACCTTGCACTTCTTAGGTAAGGCCCAGTCCTAAGAGAAACTAGGAGAAGTGTTTTTGAAAAGGACATTTTATCAGAGGGTGAAATGATATCACTTCTCAACGAGATCGATGTCAAGAGGCTATTTTATATATTGCAAAACTGCATTAAAATATAGAGAAAGCATATTATCAGAAAACTTTTGAAATCGCTAAAAATGATAGGAGTATTTATAAAAATGTAGTCATGTACAGTTAAATAGATAAAACTAGATGCTTATTAGTACAATTGTCAATCTGGCAGACGGTAAAGCCATGCATATTGATTTGGTATACCTTAGGCTAGTAAATGAAAAGATATCCGATATCCAAGGAGGCTAAGTATCTAGGAGTCATCTTAGATAGTAAGCTTCTTTGGTCAAAACATGTTGAGTCAAAAGCCACCAAAACGCTGTCAGCTTTCTGGCAATGCAAAGGAGCTTTTGGCAAAACATGGGGCTTATCGACGGCAAAGGTCCTTTGGATCTACACGGCAATGATAAGACCTATAATCTCATATGCATCGGTTGTCTGGTGGAACAGACTAAAACGCAAACACGTCGTAGCCTCTTTCACCAAACTCCAAAGAACGGTTTGTCTCAGCTGCACGGGGGCTTTCCCCAGCACGCCGGGCGCAGCTCTAGATGTTATGATTAACCTTCCACCTCTTGATATATTTATCAGAGGGTGTGCTCTGAAAGCCATGTCTCGTCTGAAGACAAATGGCTTTTGGTACAACTCGCATAGGAATAACGGTGTGCTTGCGCAAGAATCGTCCTGCGACCCCTGTCTCATGGACATGCCTTCTGACGCACTGACGCCCGTTATCCTATTGCGTCGTAATTTCACAGTCGAGTTTCCATGGCGTCAGGATTGGCTATGGCTGGATACTGAACCTGGAAAGGATAGTCTTCGCATTTTCACGGATGGCTCCAGATCTGGGCGGGGGTCCGGTGCTGGGGTCTTCTTTGAGCACGAAAACATCCGACTGCACTTCTCCTTAGGAAAATATGCGTCTGTCTTCCATTCAGAGATATACGCAATCCTAATGGCCATGCACTATGTTGTGAAGCTCAGGTGGAAGGGGGAAAGCATATGCGTATGTAGTGACAGCCAAGCTGCACTAAAAGCTGTGTGTAACCCCTTAACTAGCTCCAAATTAGTGCTTGAACTCAAGTCCTTCTTGAACAGAGTCGGCAGACTAAATTTATTAAGGCTTGTATGGGTTCCAGGCCACTCTGGGATCCCAGGAAATGAGATCTCTGATGAACTCGCTAAAATGGGTTCAGAGGAGAGCTTCTCAGGACCTGAACCCGCTCTAGGTCTACCTGGGTCCACGGTAAATTCCTACATTAACGATTGTGGATTTAACATACACAACCGTAGATGGAGGGATTGTCCGGGTTGCAGAATGACTAAGCGCGTATGCCCTGATGTCTGCAAAAAATCTGCAGCATTCCTCCTGTCTTTAAGGAGAATCGACTGCAGAAGGCTTGTGGGAGTTATCACGGGCCATTACACTTTTGCCAAGCATCTCGACGTGCTCGGCATCAGTGAGACGCCTACCTGTGCTGCATGTGGCGAAGAGGAGGATGATACTGCAGAGCATTTCCTCTGTGATTGTCCCGCCTTTGCTCGCATACGGTGGCGCACCCTTAGAGCCGACGTGGTGTGTGCCGAATCCCTTAGCTCTACATCACTGAAGCTCCTTCAAATTTTTCTCCGGAAAACGGAGAAAATACAGTAATGTAAGGTGTCTGTCTGGAGTACAATGGACCAGTGATTGCGTCTGAGTGCTCCAGCGGATAGCAGAAGCTTTCAACAACAAAAAAAAAAAAAATCAAAATTAAAGGAAAAAATAAAATCTAATCTAATATAATCTGGAAATCTATTGAGGGAAAACTGACTTGCATGGATTCGATAATTAGAAAACTGTGCAACTTATTATGATATTATATTCACATGTATTACTTTGATACGTAATTTCAGGTTTACTTTAGAGTATAAAGAAAGCATACGCCAGTATAAGCCAGATCCAGCAGTATCAAAGGAACTACAATATCACATGGCCTATTCACCAGATAATCCAATATTTCGGAAAATTGTTGTGGCAGCATGTGGAAATCTAAATCTTACTTATAGTGGCCATCGTAATTCCAAAGAATTACTGAGAAAACTGTTGTCAGAAAATATTTTCGTTGGCGTTGAATTCCCTGATAGTCAGGCCGGCATAACCACATATCCGAGGCGTTTACGCTTTAAATTACGTTTTCCAAGCGAGCTACGTACTCCACTATCCACGTACATCTATACATGGGAAACAAACAATTTGTATCCAATTGAAGATCCATTGGGTCCACGAAATCGAAATCAACCTGATGGCGGTGAAGTTAACTATATTACTGAAGGTTTCGTTTCCGTACAATTTTGTATCACGTCAGCTTATATACTGCTAGCCAGTACACCCAGTCCGACATTACCCAGAGTGGTTATGCAACGATATCCGTATCCTGAAGCTTTAGAGGATCCACTATTGGCCAGCATTGGTTCGGTGACGGTCCTGGTTATACTTTTAAGTTACATTTATCCAGCGACTTATACCGTTAAGGTACGATTAATATTCCTATGCCCGGTGTCATGCAATTATATTATAATGATCTACATGTCTAGTCCATTACATTAGAGAAGGAGAAACAATTGAAGGAGGTCATGAAGATAATGGGCTTAAGTAATTGGCTGCACTGGGTCGCATGGTTCGCTAGATCACTGATAGTAATGGCCTTTTCCACATTGGTCATGGTGTTTTGCCTTACCGTAAGTATAAATGTGGTATTCATTAGATACAACTATGAATCTATGATATTTTTTATTTTTATTTCAGTTCAAATGGCGAAAAGGCGTTGCCGTTTATACATTCAGCTCATTCACGGCTGTTTATTTCTTTTTCATAGCATACGTAATAAACACGATATTTTTCTGCTTTATGTTGGCAACAATGTTTTCGAGGGCGAATACCGCAGCCGCCATAACGGGCTTGCTCTGGTTCGTTACATATCTACCGTTTATATTTATCGATCGAAATTACCAAGATCTGTCAAAAAACGTTAAGATATTACTTTCATTATCCTGTAATACCGCTATGGGTTTAGGTGCAAAAATAATACAAATCAAGGAGCTAGAGGGTGTCGGTTTGCAATGGGATAATATGTTCGCCGAGACCAGCCCGGATGATGCGCTGTCGTTAAGCGATATTTATGTGATGATGATAATATCGAGTATCATTTACATGCTCGTATGCTTATATTTGGAGCAAGTCTTTCCGGGTGAGTATGGGCTGCCAAAACCGTGGAATTTTCCATTTAAGAAGAGTTTTTGGATGGACACACCGGAGGAGACTGCTATTAAATTTAGGCGCAGTACAATTAAGTTTACGCGTGACGGATCACTCGATGATGAATTCGATGAGGTTATCGGAATCGAGATACGTCATCTCTATAAGGTATTTGGCGAAAAGGTAGCGGTCAATAATTTATCATTAAACATGTACCAAAATGAAATAACGGTGTTGTTGGGCCACAACGGAGCCGGAAAGACAACGACCATTATGATATTGACAGGCATGATGAGACCGACCCAAGGAACGGCAATTATAAATGGATTTGATATTAAAGAGGATATGGAGGGTGCTCGTCTCTCGTTGGGTATTTGTCCACAACATAATGTACTCTTCGACGATTTGACAGTGAAAGATCACTTGATATTCTTCAGTCGTTTGAAAGGTATGACGGGAGACGAGCTCGACGAAGAAGTCGATACGTTTATTAGAAAAGTTGGATTAGAGTCAAAGGCGGATTTAATTTCATCGAAATTGTCCGGTGGCATGAAACGAAAATTATCCATTTGTACGGCATTTTGTGGTGGAACAAAGGTAGTTTTATGCGATGAACCCAGTTCAGGATTGGATCCGGCGGCACGTCGAAAACTGTGGGAATTCATTCAAGCCGAGAAGAGAGGACGTACGATTCTGTTGACAACGCATTTCATGGACGAGGCTGAAGTCTTGGGTGATCATATCGCAATCATGCGTGGCGGCGTAATCCAAGCCTATGGCACGTCATTTTCATTGAAAAAAAAATTTGGTGACGGATACAAATTGGTAAGTTGGCAATCTACACGCTTCATTAAATTCTTTACTAATTTTTGCATTTTTGCAATACAGATATGTGAGAAGGATGATGGTTGCAGTAGTATCGAAGTTACTAGGCTATTAAGCAGATACATACCTGGTATAAGTCCAAGCTCGGATATCGGAGGCGAACTTAGTTACATTTTGCCCGAAGAACATTCGCCAAAGTTTTCGAAAATGTTGCAAGAATTGGAGAGTAAACATGAAGAATTGCATTTGAATGGTTATGGAATTTCATTGACGTCATTGGAGGATGTATTTCTCAAAGTTGGAGCTGAAGTAATTGAGGGAGATGCAAGACATTCTATTGTGATAGATGACCCAGGTGAAATTGTCGTTTGGAATGTTTGTTTTTGCCTTCCAAATACTCAAATAATTCTCCTAACGAGGTGTTGATTTAATAATAGTATATTAGATTACTCTTGCCGATTACCAGATCGTAGGCAGAACTCAAATGATCTTATAAATTAGGTGAGGATAAGGGCCTTGCGTAGGGTCACAATCAGGGAACAATATTCCTTGTCGTCGGGGAGTTTTCAAATGCTCATTTGTTTTTTATTACGGTTTTTTGAAGATTATGTAAACCCTGGCAACTTAACGCACAGTCCATATTAAGTCATCATAATCGCCTTTTGCATATTGCCAAGCCGTCCTTTTGCGGGCCTTAGCTTTAACTATTTGGCCCGAGAATGAGAAATGTACTGATATAGTGCAGTGGTCGGAGAGCGCCGTGGCGCAGTGGGTAGTGTGTTGGCCTCTGACGCCGATGACACGGAATCGAATCCCGACAACAGCCACGTCGTCGAACGTGTTTTCACGGTGCGTCTCCTCAGCGGAGTACTCACAAAACCCGCCGTAGTATAGTTGTCAAGAAATGCTTCTCGAGATTCGCCGTTCGGAACCGGCAATAAGCTGTAGGTCCCTTTCACCTATGTATGTATGTTGGCGTTACAGTCCATGAAGGACCTGAGCCGAGCTTCTCTCTCAATCACCCATGTTGTGTGTGGTTTCATTTTCCCATAGGTGAAAGGGACCTACAGTTTATTGCCGGTTCCGAACGGCGAATTTCGAGAAGCTTTTCATGACAATTTTACTACAGGGGGTTTTGTCAAAACCCCGCTGAGGAGAAACACCGTGAAAAACACGTTCGATGACATGACTGTGTCGGGATTCGATCCCGAGTCATCGGCGTCAGAGGCCAACACACTACCCACTGCGCCACGGTGCTCTCAAATGAGTAAAATTAATTAAATACATTGAAAGAGATAAAACGATTCTTCTTCTTCTTTGGTGGCGTTACAGCCCATGAAGGACCAGAGCCAAGCTTCTCTCAATCACCCATGTTGTGTGTGATTTATTTTCCACACAGGTGAAAGGGACCTACAGTTTAAAGCTAAGATTAGACGACGTGTAAAAAACACATAATTGTGTACCCGTGACGTCAACGAAAATTTCAACATACGAGTTGCATATTTAGTACGTGTAGCGAATATGGCGAACTACATAATGTGTGTATCACACGATATGTGTATTGTGTAAAAAAAGCCGCATAAAAATATGTGCTCCAGGCGATCGCATAAAATGTGGTTACATATGCGTACACAAACTTTGCTCCACATTTTTGTGTAGATTACACTACGTGTAAATTTTTCACATTCAGTTCATATGTACACAAAGATGAATTCATACGTAAGTTTCACAATGTCGAAAAAGAAGTGGGCTGCTGTTTTTGTTTTGGCAACGTTTCTGGTCGAAAATGAGGAGGAAAAACCCGAAGAAATTATTATACGAAAACGTCGAATTTGGAGAAAAAATTGGGTGAGACTTCGGGAAACAGAAGGTTTTTGCGCGAAGTTGCTTCTTGAATTGCGTGACGACGAACCTCGCTTATATCAAAATTTCGTACGGATGACGGCTGAACAGTTCGATAATTTGCTTCATTTGGCGCAACCATATATAAAAAAAGCGGACACAAATATGAGATTGAGCATACCTGCATCAGATTGGCTGGTGCTCACTGTAAGATACTTGGCCACTGGTGACAGTTTTAAATCGTTGCAGTACATTTTCCGCATTCCACAACCTACCATCTCGACCATTATTCCAGAAGTTGCCGACGCAATTTATAATGCGTTGGCCAGGGATTATTTAAAGGTGCGTACTTGCAATTATGAGGGCACCGTGGCGCAGTGGGTAGTGTGTTGGCCTCTGACGCCGATGACAGGGGATCGAATCCCGACACAGCCATGTCATCGAACATGTTTTTCACGGTGTTTCTCCTCAGCGGGGTTCTGACAAAACCCCCTGTAGTAAAATTGTCATGAAAAGCTTCTCGAAATTCGTCGTTCGGAACCGGCAATAAACTGCAGGTCCCTTTCACCTATGGGAAAAATAAATCACACACAACATGGGTGATTGAGAGAAGCTTGGCTCTGGTCCTTCATGGACTGTAACGCCAACATACATACATACATACATACATACTTACTTGCAATTACATGTATGTATACACATACGTACATATGTATATACATATATGTATTTAAATTTGCCTATGGTAGGTACCAAAAACACAGGCGGAATGTGAAGCTGTAGCACGCCAATTTAATGAGCAATGGCAATTTCCAAATTGCTTAGGCGCACTGGACGGCAAACACATTGTCATGGTCGCACCGCTAAACGCGGGTAGCGTTTTTTTATAATTTTAAAGGTAAGGAGAACGTCTATAATGAGAATATGTATTAAAAATATAATTCATTTCGAAAGGTACACATAGCATCGTGTTAATGGAAATTGCGAACGCATATTATAAACTAATATACGTGGATGTTGGTCGCAACGGACGATATTCGGACGATGGGGTGTTCAATCGTTGCACCTTCAGTCAAGCATTGCCTACCAATCAGCTGTGTCTGCCACCACCGAAACCCTTGCCTGGTCGAGAATTGCCCGTCCCATACGTAATTGTCGCAGATGATGCATTCGCTATGCGCCCAAATATCATGAAGCCGTATGATCAAAGTGGTCTAATGTTATTGCAAAGGGTTTTCAACTACCGAAATTGTATCCCACAGCAGAAAAAAATAATATTTTCTGAGAAATCCATAGGAAAAAATGAATTTTTAAACCTTCATATCTGCTAAACTAGGCGAAAACGAGGAAATTTGTACTTAATTTTTTGTGCTTATTTCATCGAGATCTACAAAACTGCGTTTTCAAAATGCCTTACCTCGGATATCGGAATCGTGCCAAATTCAAAATTCAAAAACACGACGGCAGCAATGTGACATATAACAAAAATGTGTAGCTGCAGGATTTTAAACAAGTACACAATTTTGCCTGTACACATATTTGTGTAACCGAGCTTTTAAATGCCAAATGTTGTATGTGGCACTGGATTATACGATATGTAAAAATGCACATATTTTTGTGCGCAATAGGTTCCACATATTGTCTACATAATTGTATGTGCTATATGTGACTGGCATAATTATGTCTATTAGACGACATGTAGCCATTAATGACAGCATCTGACGTCAAAATGACGTCACGGGTACACAATTATGTGGCTTTTACACGTCGTCTAATCTTAGCTTAATGCCGACTCCGAACGGCGTGAGTCGGGAAGCTTTTTCCAGGCAAGTTATACTACGGGTGGTTTTGCCAGTACCCCGCCGAGGAGGGACGCCGCGAAATAAACATTCAATGGCGTTGGTGTTATCGGGATCCGAACTCGCTCATCGTGCGCCAGAGTCCAACACACTAACCACTGCGCCACGGCGCCCTCAAACGATTAATAAATAAAAATAAATAAATAAACGGAATTCAGGGTGAAAAGAAAAATTTAATAAAAAAAGCACAAATTTGCGACCAAGTCATGTTTCGTTTGAGCTTGCAGTCTCTCGACCATTGCACTCCAACCAACAGTGCACGGAGGACTTGTGTGTGATGCTTTTCACCTAATGTTTGGTGCAACCACTGCAGTCCGAAGTACCAAACACGAGTGAGTTCACACTGCTCGCGTGTTCCCTTATATACTGCGTGGGCGTACGTTACTTGTTTCTCCAAATTATTTGAAATTTGTAATTTTTTTTTTAATTTTTTTTTTTGCTGGGATGGGTTTAAATTTATTTTTTGGATACCTGTGTATATTTTGTTATTTCCATTTTTTATATTTTTGAAATTTTTTTGAAGATACATGCCATGCAGCTTCTTATTCTTTCAATCTTCCTCTCATTTTCGGTATGAAATAATCTCTGCGTATGAGTTTCCCGAGCCCCTTTCCTTATCTTGTAAAATGAGAGCCCAACCAGCGATTCTGGGTAGAATTCCTTTTTGTTCATTGTGGCCTTAGAAGGCCAGTCACTCAGTCACTATTCTAAATGTTAACCCGAGCAGATACACCCTCGGTTTTTTCAGGGCACCTGCCTTGGTAAGTAGCATTCCTTCACTGGACTTGTCTTCTTACTGAAAAAATATCTTCTTCTTCTTAGTGGGCGCTACAGTTCGGGGTGAACCTGGGCCTCAACCCCTCCATCCGCACACCCAGTTGGCTGTGGTCCCCTTCCACCTGTATGCGCCATCTTAAGTGCGACTTCTTCGTCCCTCGGGGTTGGATTAAAAGACTCTCCGGGCTGGAGCTGTGGTATCCATTCGCTCTACATGGCCCAGCCATCTTAGGCGTTGAATCCGTAGACGCCTGACTAGGCTCATGTCGCTGTACAGCCCGTAAAGTTCGTGGTTTAATCTTCTCCTCCATCCCCCATCTGCGCTTATAGGCCCAAAAATCACGCGCAAAATCTTTCTCTCGAACCGACCAAGGGCCTCCTCATCCGCTTTTGACAGTGTCCATGCTTCTGCGCCGTACAACAGGACCGGGATGATAAGCGTCTTATATAGAGTCAACTTTGTCGTTCGGGAGAGGGCTCTATTACTCAGTTGCCCCTGAGCCCAAAGAAACAGCGATTGGCAAGAGTGATTCTGCGTTTGATTTCGGAACTGATGTCGTTGTTCCAGGTCACTGTGGTTAACTACCTCGAACTTATATTTACCTATACAAACGTTCTGACCGAGACGTCGGTGTTGAGCGTCCTTTTTTGATGACAGCATATATTTAGTTTTGCCCTCGTTTACCGCCAAACCAATTTTCGCCGCCTGCATCTCAATACTTGCAAACGCCTCATTGACATCTCGCTGTGATCTACCTATTATGTCAATATCGTCGGCGTATGCAAGGAGTTGCGAGGATTTGAAATGGATTGTGCCTCTTGTATTGGCCTGTGATTTTTGCACAATCATTTTCAATATGATGTTGAAGAAATTACACGACAGCGCATAGCCCTGCCTAAATCCTTTTTTGAAATCAAAACTATCGGTAAGGTGTTCACCGATTCGGATGGAGCAGCGAGCATTCTCCAAAGTCATCCTGTATAGTCTGATGAGTTTAGCAGGTATGTCAAAGGTAGACATAGCGTTGTATAGCTCGTCTCTAATTACGCTGTCGTATGCGGCTTTGAAGTCGACAAATAGGTGGTGAGTGTCGACTTGAAATTCATTGGTTTTTTTCCAGGATCTGCCGTAGTGTGAAGATTTGATCGATGGTGGACTTCCCTGGCCTGAATCCGCACTGATAACGACCTATCAGCTTATTTACAAAAGGCTGCAGGCGTTCACACAAGACGGCAGAGAAGATTTTGTAGGCGATGTTAAGGAGACTTATTCCTCTATAGTTGGCGCAATTAGAGGGGTCACCTCTCTTGTGGATCGGGCATACGATGCTGAGGCTCCATTCCTCGGGCATGCTTTCCTCTAATCATATCTTACGGATGAGCTGGTGCATGCTCCCAACCAGGTCATCCCCAGCTGCCTTGAAGAGCTCAGCAGACAGTCGGTCTGCGCCAGCAGCTTTATTCGACTTGAGCTTCGTTATGGCAATCTTAACTTCGTCGAGGTCAGGGGGACAGAATTCTCTGCTGTCTCCGTCGATTAGAAATGGATCATTCTGCCTGACAGCGGTATCTTGACTAACATCGCCGTTATACAGTCTGCAGAAGTGGTTTTTCCATATTCTCAGCATCGACTGCGATTCTACTACTAGGTGTCCGTTCTCATCCCTGCAGGCTTTATAACCTTGGCATGTTCGCTTTATCTGTTGATAAAACTTTCGAACGTCACGCCTGCAGTAACACCTCTCCAAATCCTCAATCGCGCGCTTCTCGTGATCTTTCTTCTTTCATCTAAGAAGCTTATGCTCCTCTTGTTCTTTTATGCAGCGAGGCCTTATATGTATCCTGCTTCGCTGTATGAATTCTCCTGCACTCGTCATCGAACCAGGTGTTTCGTCGTGGTGGAGCCTTGAAACCCAAAACTTTGGATGCAGAGCTTTTCAGGGCTTGTTTGCAAAGGCTCCACTGCTGTTTTATTGATAGTGTGGAAGATTGAGGTGTACTGGAGAGCTTAAGGGAGACGCGATCGGTAAAAGCACGAGCGGTTTCTGGCGATATTAGCTTTCTGACGTCATAACTTTGTATTCTTACTCTACTCCGCTGCGTTCGTGATATCCGTGAGCGCATCTTGGCTACTACAAGATAAAGGTCCGAGTCGATGTTAGCCCCTCGGAAAGTTCGAACATCAAGAATAGTGGAGGAGTGTCGATCGCGATGTGATCAATCTGGTTGGTAGTCGACTGATCGACCGCCAGGTGCCTTTGTGTATATCGAGGTGCGTGAAGCGCGTACTGGCTAGAAGGAGATTACGCCCCGTAGCAAAATCAATCAGCCTGTGTCCGTTATCGGAGGTGGTGTCGTGTAGGCTATGTTTGCCGATGACTCGTTCAAAGATGCTTTCCTTACCCAGCTTAGCATTGAAGTCTCCTAATACAATTTTGATATCATATCTGGGTCATTGGGCATACGTTCTGTCTAGGAGATCGTAGAACTCATCTTTGGCGGAGTCATCCTTGTCTTCCGTGGGGGCGTGGACGCAGATCAGGCTGATGTTAACAAATGCAGCCTTGATACGGATTGTTATGAGGCGTTCGCTCACATGCTGAAAGCTTATGACTTTTTGCCTTAGTCCTCCTCGAACAACATATCCGCATCCGAACAATCGTTGTCCTCTCTCCCTATAGCAGTCGCCGTAGTAAATATCGCAATTTTTCATCCGCTTTATACCCGGTGCATTCCATCGCATTTTCTGGAAGGCGGTTATGTCCGCTTTATAGCGGTCTAGGGCATCCGTGGCCTGTTTAGGGACCTAACCTTCCACGTACAAAGCCGAAGATCATTGTCCTTTTTTCGTTATTTGCAAGGGTCGTCAACATAAATCCGGTCCGTTATATCCGACGCTTGTGGTTGTTTCGGAGTTTGTCTTTTTTTTACGGTTACGGCTTACTAGGCCGTAGCCCAACCGACTAATCCTGTTTTTTGGCGCAGGAAGCTCGCCATTCGCCCTTCCCCGTCTGCAATTTCCATAGGAAATCTCCAGATGGCACCACGAGGAGGTGGGGATAGGACTTACTAACAGTGCCGCGAAATGTTCGACTGCGGTGGCTCTTCTCGTTTTTAGCAGGCCAGCATCCGTCGGATAGATGCTACCCCTACGAGGCCTTTGTTAGTCCTTTGCCATCCACTGAAAAAATATACCGGGTGAAATTTTCGTCACCTGACTTCTGTAGAAAGAAGAACAGGTCCATGACCCTATTTAGAAGCGTCTGGGTTGAGTTGCTATTCAGCTTCTGGATCGTACAACTTTTAGACGGGTTTCGAGAGCGAACATCTCTTAAACTCCTCAAACGCTGCTTTTGAGATATACAGAATTGGCAGGGCAGATCTTTTCCTAGCAGGACGAGCTGTTACTGAGTAACCTTTGACAAATTTTCTAAAATAGCCAGTTAAGCCAAGAAAACTCTGTTCAATGAATCGGGTTTCAGAAACTTTCTTATCGTCTTTGTTTTGGTGGTCGAAGGTCTGGCGGTTCCATTAGAAATTTCAAGACCGAAAACGACATTTGGTCCACTTAATTTTCAGCCTGTACACTTCCGCTAGTTATAGGGTTTCTTTTAACCGCTCGTAACATTCTTCATCACTATTCCCCAAAATTAATACATCGCTTATATATACGAGGAGAAACTTCTTAATCAAAGGGTCGGAGATATTATTAATGAATTTTTGAAAAATTGCCCTAATGGAACACGTAAAAATTCCCATTGACGCCGGGTGACGAAAGCCTTGTACTTAACACTTTTCCTAGCCACACGCGCACGGATTAGCCGATGACGACCTAGGAAACAACCAAAGGAAAAGGAAAAATGATATTCGACTTTGTAAGTGGAATGTAAGGCCCCTCAACAGACGTGCAGCCGAACAACTTGCGGAGGCCCTAGACTGTTATCAGGCAGATATTACCGCAATCCAGGAAGGGCGATGGGATGGACCGGGCAAAAGGAGGATGGAAAACTGTGATATCTACTATGGTGACTGCTGCAAGGAGAGAATACAACGCTTATTCGGATGCGGATTTGTTATTAGAGGTAGATTTAGGCAAAAAGTCTTGAGCTTCAAGCGAACGCCTCATGACAATCCGCATCAAGGCTAAATGCGCTAACATCAACCTAATTTCCGCTCACGCCCCCACCGAGGATAAGGATGACGCTACAAAAAAAACGACTTCTACGACCTCCTAGATAGGACATATGCTCAAAGTCCCAGTTACGATATTAAAATCGTACTGGGAGACTTTAACGCAAAACTGGGCAAGGAAGTCGCCTTTGATAGGGTTATTGGCAAGTACAGCCTACACAACACCACATCCGAAAATGGATTTAGGCTGATAGACTTCGCAACGGGGCGACATCTTCTAGTTGCTATCCCGCGTTTCCCACATCTCAACATCCACAAAGGGACTTGGCGATCTTCGGATCAATCAACCGTAAGCCAGATTGACCACATTGCGATTGATGGCAAGCACGCATCCGACATTCTGGATGTGCGAACTTTTAGAGGAGCCAACATCGACTCGGACCACTATCTTGTGGCAACCAGGTTGGGACTACGTACAAGCCTGGCCCAGAAAAATCGAGTACTGGATTTCAAACCGCCACCTACAAGAAACCCATGGTTTGACGACGAGTACAAACGGGCACACGCAGCCAAGCAGCAAACCTATCAAGAGGCGCTGCATAGAAAGACGAGAGCTGCTAGTGAGCATTATGAGCAAAAGAGGAGGAAGGAGCATAAGCTTCTCAAAACAAAAAAAAGAGAAGCTCGCGATCGTAGAGATGGAGAGATGCTATCACAGGAATGACATTCGGAGGCTTTATCAACGAATAAAACAAACATGCCAGTGTTATAAGACCAGAACGGAAGCCTGCAAGGACGAAAATGGAAACTTAGTAGTGGATTCACAGTCGGTGCTAGGAATCTGGAAAGACTACTTCTGCAGACTGTATAACCGCGATGACGAAACAGATCCCGCTGTCAGGCAGAATAACATCCCCCTGACCTCGACGAAGTTAGGAATGCTTTTTCTAAGCTTAAGTCCGAAAAAGCTGCGGGAGTAGACGGACTACCTGTCGAACTCTTTAAGGCAGCTGGAGATGACCTGGTTGGGAGTATGCACCAGCTCATCTGTAAGATATGGTCAGCGGAATGCATGCCCGATGAATGGAATCTTAGTATCGTTTGCCCGATCCACAAGAAGGGAGACCCCTTTGTCTGCGCCAACTACAAGGGAATAAGTCTTCTTAACATTGCTTATAAAATCTTCTCTGCTGTTCTGTATGAACGCTTGAAACCGTTCGTTAATAAACTGATTGGTCCATATCAGTGTGGTTTCAGGCCCGAGAAGTCCACTAAAGATCAATTATTCACACTGCGGCAGATCCTGGAAAAAACAAACGAGTTCCAGATCGACACCCACCACCTGTTTGCCGACTTTAAGGCTGCAAAGCACAGGCGGCTCTAACTGTGGTCGATGACTCGCGCAGGTTCAAGAGTTTTTTTTTTTATGTTCTCTTATGATGTATTGTTACACACACAACCTGAAAGGAGTGCAGTGGTTTGGGTCGTTGATGTTCGTTCATTCCTCTCAGGGGTGGTTGTCCTAGATAGGACGAGAACCGACCAAATTCCGCGTTGGTTATAGTCCGTAATAATTCGTTCGAGCACTTTAATATTGCATACGCAGAGGATGAATTTCAGGTAACCAGTTATACTGTGAGTGTTATGCCTGCAGCAGAACGTCTGGTGACTTTTCATTCACAACTGCATTGCATACGTTTTGTCCGTATAGGAATTACTTTTTCTTGGCTATGAATGCATGCAGCCCAAGCATATGCGGATGATGTCGTGTTTTCTTTCTGTGGGCTCATGCTTAGCCACTGTCGGTCTCAAAGTACAGGCAGCGCTAAGTGTGATAGATGATTCGTGTACTAGAAATGGGCTGTCGGTTGATCCTCTAAAGGCCGATGTCGTTCTCTTCACGAGAAGGAGGAAAAATACTGACACGGTATAGTTGGTACTGAAGGGCACTTCCATCCCGGTATCCAAGGAAACAAATTATCTAGGAGTCATCTAAGATAGCAAGCTTTTTTGATCAAATCATGTTGAGCCAAAAACCACCAAAGCGCCGTCGGCTTTTTGGAAATGCAAAGGAGCTTTTGGCAAAACATGGGACTTACCGCCGGCAAAGGTCCTCTGGGCTTACATGGCAGTGATAAGATCTATAATCTCGTCTGCATCGGTTTTCTGGTGGAACAGGCTAAGACCCAAGCACGTTGTAGCCTCTTTCAACAATCTCCACTTAATATATTTATCAGAGGATGTGCTCTGAAATCCATATCAAGTCTCGAGAGAAATGGATTTTGGTATAATTCGCACAGCAATGACAATGTGCTTGCACAAGGAATGACTTGCGATCCTGTCTCATGGACATGCCTCACAGCTTTGGCTGGCTACTGAACCTGGAAGCAATAGTTTTCTAATTTTCACGGATGGCTCCAGTTCTGGGCGAGGGTCCGAAGCTGTGGTCTTTTTTAGCGCGAATATTTTCGACTGCAATTCTCGTTGGAAAAATATGCGTCTGTCTTTCAGTTAGAGATACATATACGCAATCTTAATGGCCATACACTATATTGTGAAGCACAAGCTGCATTCAAAGCTGTGTCCAACCCTTTCACTATGTAGCTCCAAAGTAGTGCATAAACTCAAGACCTTCTTCAACAGAGTCGGTAGACTGAATTCGTTAAGGCGTCACGGAACCTTCTTATATTTTTCCGAAAAACGGGGACAATGGACTAGTATTTGCATCTGAGTGCTCCAATTGATAGCAGAAGCCTCCGACAAAAAAAAAAACAAAAAAAAAAATAGAAAAAAAGGCATTATTATGGGATCAATCAATCATTTAGGTGAACATCTTGCTAAAAGTGAGTCGTAGACCAACAAAAGCTTTTATTTCTTGCACCACCGTAATATACCGTCTCACACTGCATGAATTTTTCGTGACTATTTCGCCAACATCTCGACCCATATCTTTCCATCTTGTTGCATATACATACATCTTACTTTTTGGACACATTACTACTCGTATATTACTCGTGTATGAAAGTGCCAAACTTTATTTAGGAATGAGTATTTGTAGTCATATTTCGCGCTTGTATTTCTGCGCCTTATGTGGTCAAACCTATATATATGTGGGGCTCAGGATTAACCCACAGAAAACGGAGCTCGTGCTTCTTACCAAAAAGCACAAAATCCCGGAAAACTGCCCTATCACTCTGCTCGATACCAGGTTAGCCTACTCCCCTAGCGCCAAATTCCTTGGCATTATACTCGATAGGAAGTTAACTTGGAAGAGCAACACAATTGGAGGAGCAAAAAAAGCAACAGTATCTCTCTATACATGTAAAAAAGCCCTAGGAAAAAATGGGGATTCAACCCCAAGATCACCCTATGGCTCTACATCACGGTCGTTAGACCCTTACTAATGTATGGAGCGATAGTCTGGTGGACTGCACTAGACAAGACAACATACCACAAACAACTCGAGAAGGTACAAAGATGGCATGTATGTGCATTACCGGGGCCCTCAGGTCCACACCAACGGCTGCGCTTAACATGATACTAGACCTTTAACCACTCGATATTTTCGGTAAGCAAATTGCCACACACACGGCCATAAGACTAAAAGCCAACTCGAAATGGGCGAGCTATGTCACTGGCCACTCCTCCATCCTGCAAAACAGGATAACTATGACAGAAAACCTAGACCACACAGAACCCACCATAGTCTTGGACAAAAACTTTACGATGATCTATTCGGACAGGAAGAACTGGACCCGCCAAACTCAACCGCGCAAAAACTGTGTGGATTTCTACACTGACGGGTCTAAAATCAAAGACGGGGTGGGCAGTGGAGTTTTTTGCAAACAACTCAAGCTACATAAAGCTCTAAAATTACCAGATGACTGCAGCGTTTTCCAGGCGGAACTGTTGGCAATAAAAGAGGTTTTGTCTTGGCTGAAGTGGAACGTAATATCCACCACGGATATTCGCATTCTCATAGACAGTCAAGCAGCCTTAAAGTCGCTGGAGTCCTATGTGTACACATCAAAATCTAGTCTCGACTGTCGCATATCTCTTAACGAGATGGCAGAACAGCTCAATATACAGCTTATCTGGGTACCGGGACACAGAGATATTCCAGGAAATGAAGGAGCCGACACACTTGCCAAACAAGGAACGACGCTACAATAAATCATGGCTTGTAAGGGAATACCCTTTGCAACCATTAAACTTAATCTTACAAATCTCGCCAGGGCCGAGACGAACCGGAGACGGACTCAGGGATATACCTGCCTCATCACCAGGCAAATCTGGCCTCGGCTTGATAGTCAACGCACAAGGAGTATAATCTCCCTAAAAGGAACTGAGATCTACAAAGTCATCGGTGTCATCACTGGACACTGCCTCATTGGCAGTCACGCACAAAAACTAGGAATAGTTCCGAATGATTACTGCAGAAGCTGTCAGGACGAGGAGGGGTCGAATCCATTCACCACCTTCTCTGCGCCTGTCCAGCTCTCTGCAATTTCAGGAAACGTTACCTAGGCTCTTACTTCCTTAACGGTCTGACAGATGTTCAGAAAGTAGAGATACTTGATCTTCTTAACTTCTTAAGAAGCACAAAATGGTTCCACGAATAGGGGATTAAAACCCCCTCGTAACTGCACAACGGGCCTCCCTGGCCTATGTGCATTCTTCTCAACTCTGGGAAGGCTACGACCCTACCTACCTACCTATATACAGGGTGCGCCGCGAGCAGTGTGCCAAAAAGCCATAGCGTGTAGGTCTGGTCAAGACAAGAAAAAAAATCGTATGGGAGGGGGGTCTATTCCCCCCCCATTTAGCCGGGAGGGGCAATTTTCTAAAAAGTTGGCTTAAATTGAAAAAAAAATATATTCAAAATCAACGGTTACATACACAATGCCGTGATATACTTTTTTGTAAAGCTAGAAACCTCTTCTTTCATCATGTTTTCAAACCAAGCTGTTTTAAGGAATTGTTTTTGAGAAATTAATTTTCAAACTCAAAATTTTGAAAAAAAAAACTGGAAAAAAAAATTTCGAACTAATTTTTTTCAAAATTTTATGTAATTAAGTAATCATTTTTTTTCAATAATTCAATTCTCTTATTAGTTTTTAGTTAAAAACAGAAAACCGGACTCAAAAATGTCTTGTAGTTTTTGAGAAATTAAAGAAAAACCCAAACCGCTTCTTTCTAAAAAAATATGATTTTTTTTGGTTTTAACGCGGCTGGACATGTAGGCAAATTAATGTATGAAACATTGACCTCTTTTTTATTATTTTTAAATAATTCGGAGTTTTATGAGGATACAATAAAGTGACACAGTATTGGATTAGCCCTGGATTAATCCTTTTTTTTCATTGATAATGCCTGAAAACTGACCTGGCAATTTCGTCTGGGTCCGCCCGCCGCCGATGGGTTTTACCCGCTAGGACCTTAAGACAATAAAACCGCAATCTTTATTGAAAAACAAAATATTTGCAACCCAAATGTAAATAAAAGGCATCGCATTTTTAATAAGAAAACATTTCCACATTGGATGTTAACTCATCAACACATTACGATGTCAAACTTATACTCTCGAGAAGAACTAACGGACATGCACTTCTGCTACGGTTTAGCTGATGGTCGAGATCGTGGAGCCGAAAGACTCTACGCTGAAAGATATCCCAATCGGAGGTGTCGTAGCATGTTCTCAAGAATCCACCGACGTCTGCGAGAGCACGGAGTGCTAGAGCATCGAAGAAGCGAAAGATCAATTACAGATGGATCAGCAATCTTAGATGAAAGAATTTTGGATTTGGTCCGACGTAATCCCTCCCTTAGTTCAAGGAGGATAGCTATTATGATTGGAGTGCTCAGAACTAGAGTATGGAGAGTGCTTCATACCGAGAAGTTACACCCCAACCATTTTACACCAGTTCAATGTGTCATACATTATTTTGCCTACAAGTCTAGCCGCGTTAAAACCAAAAAAAAAAAGGTTTTTCTTAGAAAGAAGTGGTTTGGGTTTTTTTTTAATTTCTCAAAAACTACAAGACATTTTTGAGTCCGGTTTTCTGTTTTAAACTAAAAACTAATAAGAGAATTGAAATATTGAAAAAAAATGAGTACTTAATTACACAAAATTTTGAAAAAAATTAGTTCGAAATTTTTTTTTCCAGTTTTTTTTTTTTGCAAAATTTTGAGTTTGAAAATTAATTTCTGAAAAACTATTCCTTAAAACAGCTTGGTTTAAGAACATGATGAAAGAATAGGTTTCTAGCTTTACAAAAAAGTACATCACGGCATTGTGGATGTAGCCGTTGACTTTGAATACTTTTTTTTTCAATTTAAGCCAACTTTTTAGAAAATTGCCCCTCCCGGCTAAATGGGGGGGAATAGACCCCCCTCCCATACGATTTTTTTCCTGTCTTGACCAGACCTACACGCTCTAGCTTTTTGGCACATTGCTCACGGCGCACCCTGTATATGTACATATATGTAAGAACGGATTCAATCATTGTTCGTTACCATCGTCTGTTTTACTAAAGTTTGTAGATGTCGACCATTTGTAGTTTATCTCTTTCCTTTTTATTGTTTTTATTTGCAGAAAAGGACGTTTTCCAGCACCACAAATTGAAAACAGGCTCGGAATTACAGAAAAGTCAATGGCGAGCAATGTTATTCAAGAAATTCGTTTACACAAAAAATACTAAGACCCTATTCATAATACAAAACATCATTCCACTTATATTTATAGTGTGCACACTCATGGCTGTTAAAGTATCCGTCTTTTCGGGGCTGACAACACGTGACATAACCTTAGCGGACTATCCGTCTTCGGTAACTTGTTTGGAATTACAGCCAGGTATCACGCCTGGTAGTACGGCAGATCAGATCGCAGATAATTATGAAGCATACGTTGATTCGATCGGTGGAAATCATCAATTGAGAAAAATACGGGAAACAGGATTTGCTAATTACATTATGGATCGTGGTAGAGAGAATCAACCGTACGTTGATAGAAAGTACTTAGCTGCGGCGACAATATCACCAAATCAGATAGTGGCTTGGTTTAATAATGAAGCGTACCATACGGCACCGCTGTCTGTCAATATTATAGGGAATGCTATGGCTAGGTACAATTTTTTTATTTATGCAAAATACTCTTGTCTTTTTATTACATATTTATTATTGCAGGGCATTCGTAGGACAGGATTCAAAAGTAGATGTTACAAACGATCCGCTGCCATATAGTACCGAAAGATCACTACAAATACTTGATGACATCAACAACGAAGGCACACAGATTGCGTTGAATGTGTCATTTGGCATGGCATTCGTGTCGGCATTCTATGTGCTATTCCTCGTTACCGAATATGAGACGCGAGCGAAATTATTGCAATTTGTAGCTGGCGTTAGGGTCTACACGTTTTGGCTTAGTCATTTTCTATGGGATTTGGTGACATTCTTTGTTACTGCGTTCGTTGTCACGGTATGCCTGATCGGATCGCGGTCGGATGGTTATGATACGATAGAAGATATAAGCCGATATGTAGTGATTTTGTTCTTTTTCGCATTATCATCAATGTGGTTTGTCTATATGCTCTCGTATTTCTTTGACGAAGCTCCCGTTGCCTTTTCTAGACTGACGGTGTTCTTCTTCTTTACCGGTAATAATGTTGATGATGGTTGAAGAGTACAAAAGCCCAACGAAATACATTCTATTTTAGGTAATGCATGCATGCTTATTGTCATTGTATTGGGCTACGAGACAATAGACTTAAAGGATACGGCTGATATTATGCGTGCGGGGCTGCTTTTTTTTCCACATTTTAGTATGGCCATAGGCTTTGTGGATGCATATAAAAATAGTTTGATACACTCGTTATGTGACCCTTATATGCAACTGGAAGATGAAATTCGTTGTTCAGTATTTGCCACTTGCTGTAGTAAGTAGCCAATACATATACTAAGATGCAAACTACATATCTATACCCTTCTAATAGAACTTGAATCGTATTACTCTTGGGAGGAGCCTGGTATTCTTCAACCAATAGCGTATCTTGCCTTCACAGCTGTGGTGTTCGGTGCAATAGTAATTTTAAGGGAATATCGGATGTTCGATAAGATTTGGTTGCGGATTGGTAGTAGATTTAAGTAAGCATTATTTGATTTTCACCAAAGTGTCTTTAATATATTTCGAAGATGATTGTTAGTCAGCCACCACCGGCACTTAAGCACGACTACTATGAGGAAGACGTCGAAATGGAGAAGGAACGCATCGCAAAAATGGAACCAATCGATATAGTGTCTAAGAATTTAGTTGTAGATCGGCTTACCAAAAATTTTGGACAATTTATCGCCGTTAATGGAATTTCCTTTGCTGTTGAACGGTTTGTTGAACATCTACATACATATGTACTCCTACATATTGATTTTTTCCCCTTTTTTTGCTTCATGTTTGAAGACAGCAATGTTTTGGACTGCTGGGCGTCAACGGGGCTGGTAAAACGACAACATTCAAGATGTTAACTGGTGACGAGAAAATCTCATCTGGCGATGCATATGTTACGGGCACCTCAATGACAAAAAATTTACATCGGGTGTACCAGAAAATTGGCTATTGTCCACAATTCGATGCATTATTCGACGATTTCACTGGCGAAGAAATGTTGGTGATATTTGCCTTACTGCGTGGCGTTCCCGATGATAAAATTTCTGTAATGATCGAGGAAATGGCCCATGAACTTGGTTTTACACGGCATTTATACAAGAAAACTGGCACATACAGTGGTGGTAATAAACGAAAATTAAGTGTTGCCTTAGCTGCTATCGGTAATCCGATTGTTGTTTATCTGGATGAGCCGACAACCGGAATGGATCCGGCTGCTCGACGACGTTTTTGGGGTGCAATAGGTAGAATTCGAGATTCCGGCAAATCGATTGTTCTCACTTCACACAGCATGGAGGAGTGCGAAGCTTTGTGTACACGTCTCGCTATTATGGTGAATGGAGAGTTAAAGTGCATCGGTTCGACGCAGCATCTAAAGAATAAATACTCGAAAGGTATCATCCTCAAGGTTCAATTGAAACATGAACCTAGTGTCAAAAGGAAAAGCTCGTAAGTGAACCTTTTTTGTGTATAAGCGTACAAGGAAATAATAAAAAAAAATAATATCGGCAGTATCCCAATGTCAGGAAGACGACCGACGTTATTGCAAATGGAAAACGCAGACGCTAGAGATGTTACACTATTCCTGCAGGACCACTTTCCGGACTCCTACTTGCAGTAAAATACGGTGTCATCAGGCAGTCACAATTCAAGTCCTTTATTTCGTTTTTTATTTTGTATATTTCAGAGATCGTTATCGTAGAATATTGACTTACTACATTACAGTGGCCGATATACGTTGGTCTGAGCTCTTCGATCTGCTTGAAAACAATAAAGATGAATTGAATATCGAAGACTATACAATCAGCCAGACGACGTTGGAGGAGATCTTCCTTCAGATCGCAATGTACCAGGCTAACGATCCACGTGAAGCGAGGTACTTATTCATATTACTTACAACTCTGCTGTTTCCCTTTGATTTTTATTTTTCTCGCTTTCTCTTGCTCGTTTTCAGATTGAGAGAACGACAGAGACGACCGTCAGCGTTTAAGAAAATGATGAGCTCGACTTCGTTTGCCAGATCGCAGTAGTTGTAGAAATTCTTGTTTTCATTTGAGAATTAATTCAGTAAAACGTGATTTTCTATTTTATTAGCGGGTATTGTTACTGTCTAATTAAATGTATGAAAGACACGAGTGTCATTCGTACGGGACGATAGGCGATGTAGCTGAAGCTATGAACATATCGGGTGCGAAAGGATGGGTGACGCGTTTCCTGAATGCCGGTCAAAAGCCTACGAGGTGTGGCAATTAAGTTCCGGAAATTTACCCATAACGCGGGAACTGACAACACTGCGTCGATCCTCAACATCTCTCTATAAGGGGGGGTCCTTTCTTTCAGTGTTCATCCAAGGCGTATTTTTCTAAAAAAAAACTTTTAGTGGCTTCACAAAAATGGAAGACTCACATTACAAGCAACGTGTTGTGATTATATTTTTTATTGTGATGTGGTGAAAAAACCTCGGAAATCCTCCAAAAATTGCAGGTGGTGTACCGACCAGATATTCCTCGTTGACTGTGCAAGAGGTTTTGGGGAAACAAAAGCATTCCAACGTTGCCGCATCCACCCTATAGCTGCGACTTATTTTTGTTCCCAAGATAAAGTCGCAACTCAAGTAAACTCACCATGGCGGCGTAGAGAAGGTCGAAGGTTCCACAAAGTTTGAGGAAAATGCATAACCGTTTTGTGGAAAAGATTGAAATTGGATATATGTTTGCACTTCAAGGGTTTATACACCAACAAGATTTCGACCGTTAAGTAAACTCCTCGAATGATGAATAATCCTTCTCCTGGAAACAGGCCAAAGTAAATATCACACCTAATCCTATAACATAACCATATCGCCTAAATAGTGCGAAACCCAAAACGTCACTCTAACACTACTGACAAACTGCAACAGAATGGCACAACTCATTTGCTCTTGAATGATGAACATTATGTATAATAAGCTCAAGGCTTTCGAGGAGAAAGGGGAGAAGGGAGCGAACAAACAGAGCAAAGAAGTTGATCGCGTTTAACATGGCAAACGCCAGCTACGATCTCTGTCCCTGCTCAATCCAAGTTGACACACAGCCTCCGCGTGGCCTCCCCTGGATAGCTATACTGGCACCCGCCAGGTAGTGCACCAATGTGTGCAGCAACCCGACCTCTTGTTCCTGGGGAAAGAGGAACCTGGCCCTCCAGGTTGGGGGTTGCGCTTATGGGTAACATCCCTGTCGCTTAAAACAAAAATTTTGTTCAGAGACAACCAATAGCCTCGGATACGGACGGATTACATGTTGACGACCCCCGCAAACGTCAAAAAGGAAATGAATTTCGGTTCTGCACCTGGAACGTTAGGTCCCTCAACAGACCAGGTGCAGCCGAACAACTGGTCAACTCTTTGGACTGCTAGAAGGCAGACATTACCGCGCTCCAAGAAGTGCGATGGGATGGGCCAGGCAAAAAGCGGATGAAAAACTGTGATATATACTACGGAAACTGCTACAGAGAAAACATTCTAGGAGATTTCAATGCGAAGCTGGGTAAGGAAGCTATCTTTGAACGGGTCATTGGAAAACACAGCCTACACAACACCACGTCAGAAAACGGACTAAGGCTATTGGACTTTATGGCGGGACATAACCTGGTAGTAGCAAGTACACGATTCCCACACCTCAACATCCATAAGGGGACCTGGCGGTCTTTCGATCAATCGACAACCAACCAAATGGATTATATTGCGATCGACGGCAGACACTCCTCCAGCATCCTAGATGTCCAAACCTTTCGAGGAGCCAACATCGATTCGGATCATTACCTTGTTGCAGCCAAGGTACGGATGCGAATTTCTCGGAACCAACGGAGTCAAGTAAGAACACCAAAATTTAACGTCGGAAAGCTGCAATCGCAGGAGACCGCCAGAACCTTCGCCGATCAAGTCTCCCTCAAGCTCTCTCAGGTCCCAAAGCAATCTGCAGAAACCATAGAACAGCAATGGAGTCATTGTCAGAAAGCCATTAGAGAGACCGCCTCAGATATACTCGGTTTCGAGCCACCACCGTCGAGAAACCCCTGGTTTGATGATGAGTGCAGACAGACCCATGTAGAGAAACAGAATGCATACATGGCCACATTGGCATCGACGGACGAGAGCTGCCCGCGAGCTCTATGAACAGAAAAGGAGGGAGGAGCATGCGCTTCTGAGAAGGAAAAAGAAGGAGCACGAGAAGCGCGAGATCGAGGAGATGGAGAGATGTTACGACAGGAACGACGTTCGAAAATTTTACCAGAAAGTGAAACGAACATGCCAAGGCTATAAAGCCAGAGCAGAAGCCTGCAGGGATGAACACGGACAACTAGTAGTGGAGTCACAGTCGATGCTGAGATTGTGGAAAGACCACTTCTGCAGACTGTAAAACGGCGACGATAGTCAAAATGCCGCCGTCAGGCAGAGCGAACCATTCACAATGGACGAAGACGAAGGATAATCCCGTCCACCCGACCTAGACGATGTTAAAAAAGCGATATCGAAACTTGAGTCTTATAAAGCTGCTGGAGCAGACGGACTCTCCGCGGAGCTGTTTAAAGCAGCTGGCGATGAGCTGGCTAGGAACATGCACCAACTCATCTGCAAGATATGGTCGGAAGAACCCATGCCCGATGAATGGAATCTCAGTATCGTTTGCCCTGTCCATAAGAAAGGAGACCTCTATGACTGCGCCAATTACAGAGGGATAAGCCTCCTGAACATCGCGTACAAGATCCTCTCTGCCGTACTGTGTAAGTACCTGAAACCGTTCGTGGACAACCTGATAGGTTCCTACCAGTGTGGTTTCAGGCCAGGAAAATCCACGATAGACCAAATATTTACACTACGGCAGATCTTGGAGAAGACCCATGAATTCCAGGTCGACACGCACCATCTTTTCGTCGACTTTAAAGCCGCGTATGACAGTGTTTATAGAGACGAGCTTTACAGAGCCATGTCATGTTTTAACATTTCGCTGCTCCATTAAGGTCGGACTAACTAACCGACCCCTTTGATGTTAAAAAAGGTTTTAGACAGGGTGACGCACTGTCATGTGATTTCTTCAACATTATTCTTGAAGAGATCGTGCGGGACTCTGCGGCCAATACAAGAGGTACGATCTACTTCAAGTCCACACAATGGCTTGCCTACGCAGATGACATTGACGTTATCGGACGAACAAAGCGAGACGTCAATGAGGCGTTCACAAGCATTGAGGCAGAAGCGGCGAAAGTGGGTCTAAGGGTAAATGGGGACAAGACGAAATATGTATATGCTGTCATCCAAGAAGGCCGCGCAACACCGACGTCTTGGTCAGAACGTCACCTTCGGCAGCTATATTTTTGAAGTAGTCAAGGACTTCGTCTACCTTGGCTCGATAGTGACAAGCAGCAACGACAACAGCGCTGAGATAAAACGCAGAATAACTCTTGCCAATCACTGCTTCTTCGGGCTCAAGAGGCCCTCTCTCGAAAACCTTAATCATCCCGGTCCTCCTCTACGGCGCTGAGGCTTGGACGTTATCAAAAGCGGATGAAGAGGCTCTTGAACGTTTCGAGAGGGAAATTCTGCGTGCAATCTTTGGTCCCGTTTGTGTAAACGGAGAATGGAGGAGGAGATTCAACCAAGAACTGTACGGGCTGTACAGCGACATCGGCCTGGTTAGACGTCTTCGGATCCAACGTCTAAGATGGCTAGGCCATGTAGAGCGAATGGACATCAACGCTCCGGCCCGAAGAGTCTTCGACTCCAACCCCGAGGGACGACGCAGCAGAGGACGACCGCATTTAAGGTGGCGCGCACAGGTGGAAGGGGACCTCAACCAACTGGGCGTGCGGCACTGGAAGCGGCTGGCCGAAGATCGGGCCGGCTGGAGAGGCTTGTTGGTTGAGGCCCTGGTTCATCCCGAACTGTAGCGCCATCATAGTAAGTAAGTAAGTAAGTATTACAAAAAACTCTGCGATACCATCGAGGTTTCACCACCAGCGCTGAAGAATGTTTTCCGTACCAAACACCGCAATAACAAAGACGATCCACCTGTCATTCTCCAGTTCACAAGCGTGGGAGAGAGAAACAAAATGCTGAAAGCACTTGCCTGCTACCGGGAAAAAACTAAACGGCCGATCTCTCTACGTGATATTGGACTTGATTCAAACAATCATTTGTTTGTAAACGAAAGCTTGACTCCACGAAATCGGACTCTTCTACAGCATGCAGTACGTATGAAAAAAATGGTCAGCTGCCATCTGTACATACGTACCTCGGAACTGTGCTAGTGAGATCCACCCTGGGCGGAAAGAGTGTAGCTTTTGGCGACATTAATTGTTTAAACGCCGTTGCCGGGAGATGCCAAACAAGTGATGAAGCAGAAAAAAACCCAACAACACTGATATACATTTAGTTTACAACGATTACCGAAATTACTTGTTTTCTTATTGCCTCCTAAAATGTATGTTGGCGTTACAGTCCATGAAAAACCTGAGCCGAGCTTCTCTCAATCACCCATGTTGTGTGTGATTTCATTTTCACATAGGGGAAAGGGACCTGCAGTTTTATTGCCGAACGGCGAATTTCGAGGAGCTTTTCATGACCATTTTACTACAGGGGGTTTTGTCAGAACCCCGCTGAGGAGAAACACCGTGAAAAACACGTTCGATGACATGGCTGTGTCGGGATTCGATCCCGAGTCATCGGCGTCAGAGGCCAACACACTACCCACTGCGCCACGGTGCTCTCTAAATACTTTCTTCTGCCTTCTAAAATACTCTCTTTTAATTTGTCAATGGCCATAGTTTATCAATTTTTTTCTTTTAAATTTAACAGTTTATTCTACTTTTCTTCGTTTTGCTTGTGTTTTTGCTCCTCCTGTGTCAACTAAACACTTTGATTTCCTTGTGTATGGAACTCAATAATCAAGGCGGGTTCAGTTCGAGGGAGAGTGTCAGCAATGGTAATTTTGCACTCGCAGAAACAAGGCCTTCACGTTTGCCATATTAATGCCCAGAGCTTGAAACCTAAGCTTGACGAATTTCGCCTGCTGGTTCTGGTTCATACCTATTGTTCCTGATGTGGTTTACAAGATAGATGGTTATGAACTTGTCAGAGGTGATCGGATCGGTCGAATGGGTGGAGGCGTGGCTGTGTATTTGCGCGTCGGGCTTCGAGCCAATATTGTCTGCAAATCAAATGTTAACAGTTCAAATGACTACTTGTTCCTTGATGTTACATATGGCCTCGACCACTTGCTACTGGGAGTAATATACAGACCAAATAAACACCAAGATATTTCACCCATCTTTAATATTCTGGAAGCAATCACCCTTCCTACTCCTAATATTATTATTACCGGTGACCTAAACTGTATTCTGCTGAACACCCGGTCTTCTGCCCAGTTAATTGATAGATTTAAGAGCATTGGCCTAACGCCTGTCAATGCGTCATATGCGGCACACTTTGCACATGATCCTGCTACCCTCCTCGATGTGTTTTTAGGGTTCCGTACCTAAAGGTAAACCGGAACCCTATTACTAAGACTTCGCTGTCCGTCTGTCCGTCCGTCCGTCTATCACCAGGCTGTATCTCATGAACCGTGATAGTTAGGGAGTTGAAATTTTCACAGATGATGTATTTCTGTTGCCGCTACCACGACAAATACTAAAAACAGAACAAAATGAATATTTAAGGGGGCTCCCATACAACAGACATGATTTTCATCCAAAAAATCCCCTTGATCACATACTGAACTAAGGTTAGTCGACAATATCCCACAACCAGTAGCAAACTTCCCAGTTTTGATCTCGTTTGTGTCTTTGATGAGTTAATCCTAGCTGCAAACCTTTTTCCCATTATTGTTATTCACCTTTTCACATCGTTGCTGTCAAGTAAGATAATTGATTTGAATTCAATGGACACTTTGATGATCAACTATATGTCATCATGAAGATAGTACATACATAGTCTCTTTCATATTCGTGCGCGAGTCCGACTCGCACTTGGCCGGTTTTTTTTTTTTTGTAAACCACAGTAGTAAAATCATGTATTACAGTCAACTCACAGCGCCCGGTTTCTTTAAACATGATTTGATCTACCTAACTTATGACATCCCAATATACGCAACTGATGCTGTTATTACTTATAGAGATTTTAAAAATATTAATTACCAAAGTTTAAGATCCGATGTTATCCGAATTAAGTGGGACGACGCTTATACGATTGCATCAGTTAATCAGCAGTTATCATTCCTGGAAATCAATATAAAATCACTTTTCGATAAACATGTTCCCCTCCGACGAAGGACATATATATCCATTTCCCCGCCCTGGCTTAATAGACATTTATTCGACTTGATGGAAGAGCGCAATATTGCTTTGCTCGTTGGAAACGACACAAACTACCCGTTCTATATAATTCGTATCGGTCTTTACGCAATTTGGTAGTTCTTCGTATAAGGAACGAAAAACGGCGCGCTTACGAACACTTCCTGAACCCGGAATTACAGACTGGAAAAGTGCTTTGGCAAAAGCTGCGCAAATTAGGTAATGGGAAGCAGCGATCAGGTGCTCCCGCTGATATTGACTGTAACATTCTTAATTCGCAGTTTGTGTCAGTTGCTGTACCGTCAACACAAAATCATAATTATCCGTGGCCCAATAATCAGCATAACCAAGCTAACGACAGCGTAGCCGATTTGAATTTTGTTCGCTTAACGGACGAGGATGTTGTAGAAGCATTGCTTTCGGTTAAATCGAATGCGATTGGTTTGGATGAAATAAATACTAAATTTATAAAGCTTATTCTCCCTTTCCTTCTTAAACATATAACTCATATTTTTAGTCAAATATTAACGACTTGTGATTACCCCTCCTAAGGCTAAGATAATTCCTATACCTAAGTTGCAAAACAGGACTAGAATACAGACCTATCGCAATATTACCGTTCTTATCTAAGGCATTTGAGAAGACGATCCTAAAACAAATGCAAACACATCTTATCAACAATAACCTTTTGAGTTTCGCTCAATCCGGCTTTCGCACAAAAAGAAGTTGTAAGACTGCACTGCTAATTGTTGTCGATGACATTCGCAAAGGTCTGGACGCTAACAGTCCTTCGTTGTAGACGTTGTTGGACTTCTCAAAAGCTTTTGATACGGTGGACCATTCTCTTCTCTGTCAGAAGCTGTTGCATACGTTTCGATTTTCATATCAGTCTGTCAAGCTCTTGCATTCCTACTTAACGGACCGACAGCAGTGCGTGACCGTAGGAAACACAAGGTCATCATTTCTTGGGGTACCTACTGGAGTTCTACAGGGCTCTATTCTCGGCCCCATATTGTTTTCTATTTATGTGAATGAACTCCCACAGCTTACACTAAATTCTACGGTCCGCATGTTTACTGATGATGTCCAATTATTCATGCGCTGCCCGTTGGATATGATTAGTAGCTCTATTCAGCTAATAAATGAAGATCTAGAGGTCATCCAGCAGTGGGCTCTTAAACACAACTTGTCGCTTAACCCGTCAAAGTCAAAGACTCTGTGTATCTATAAACACCAATTAGATACATCCAATTTTCCTCCGATTTTGTTAGGACAGTCAACAATTGAATATGTCCACAAGACTAGAAATCTGGGGTTAGTCTTCAACGACACGCTCACCTGGACGGATCATGTTGCAGCTACAATCGGAAAGGTATACAATGGTATCCGACTCTTATGGTCCACACAAGGTTCCTTACCTACTAAAACTAGGATGTTACTTGTTAAATCCCTTTTATTACCTATCCTATTGTATGGTTGCGAGGTTTTTTGTGATGTCGACTAGTCGACTACAACACTAAGCGTAAATTAAATGTCACCTACAATAGCCTAGCGAGATATGTCTTTAAAAAGCGTTATTCTGACCATATATCTTCTTACTCCCTGCAGATAATGGGCCTTACCTTCGATAATCTCATTAAGTTCAGAATACTTATCCTTCTGCACGGTATCATGCAGACACAACAACCAGTGTACTTGTACAGCAGTTTTGCCAGCTCGCAAAGAACAGCCATATTAATAAGGCCCAGATTCAACTGCTTGCAATCTGAGCGTACATTTTTCGCCTATGCCACTCTTCTATGGAACACTTTACCTGTTGCACTGAGGAGAATCACAAACACAAGCACATTTAAAAATCACCTCTTTAAGCACTTGGCCAGTGATATGTGAATGCCAAAGAGATGTTAAATAAAATGATACATATTCTTCTTCTTTGGTGGCGTTACAGCCCATGAAGGACCAGAGCCAAGCTTCTCTCAATCACCCATGTTGTGTGTGATTTATTTTTCCCACAGGTGAAAGGGACCTACAGTTTAATGCCGATTCCGAACGGCGTGAGTCGAGAAGCTTTTTCCAGGCAAGTCATACTACGGGGGGTTTTGCCAGTACCCCGCCGAGGAGGGACGCCGCGAAATAAACATTCGGTGGCGTTGGTGTTATGGGGATCCGAACTCGCTCATCGTGCGCCGGAGTCCATCACACTAACCACTGCGTCACGGCGCCCTCAAGACTATACCTCACAGGAGCATTTCTGTAGTCAGTCTTCATTTAATTTCAAAGTAAATGATACATATTAGTCAATTTAATTTACTTAATTTGTGTCAATATTGATTTCCAATTAATGTACTTATTGCTCTCCTTGTATCTATAGGTAAACATACATATTGTTACGAACTATTCAACTCACACCAAATAGGGTTCGCACCACTGGATTGCGATAAACTACAATTGTCCTTTTTATCCGAATAAAAACACACACACTTTTATTTCTTTCACCACAGATCAATTATCTGTGCAGCTTCACCACTTTTATTTATTATCCAATACCACTTTATCTTTATTTCACAAACAAAAAGGTTTAAGGACGTCATTGCTTGCAGCAATAGTTTCTTTTTTGATCAGTTATCTCCCTTTGAGATTTTGAAAATTATAAATTCCCTGAGTGATTCACATTCTCGGGGTGTAGACGGTCTATCAAACCATTTACTAAAAAAAATTGCTTTATATATTGTTGAGGTATTAGCGCATATATTTAATTGTAGTGTACTATCAGGAATCTTTCCTATAAAATTAAAATGTGCTATTGTAATACCACTTTATAAAAAGGGTAATCCAAATGATCGGAGTAACTACAGACCAATCTCTCTTTTACCGACTATTTCCAAAGTGTTTGAGAAAGCAATGAAAAGGCGGATACTTGATTTTTTAGACAAAAACAATTTCCTCAGCTCAAAACAGTTTGGATTCAGAAGTGGTTACTCTACTGAAGATGCTCTGAACGCTTTCTGTTCGTCAATTTTGAAAGGGCTAGATGATAATAAACACTGTGCAAACCTCTTCGTTGATATTTCAAAGGCATTTGATATGGTTGATCATTCCATTCTTTTGGATAAATTATCTAAAATTGGCTTTAGGAGTTTCATGTATAATTGGTTTGAGTCTTACTTAAGTGGAAGATCCCAAACAGTAAAAGTATCCGAGACTTTCAGTACCTCAATTAATATAGATATAGGTGTACCCCAAGGATCAGTCCTCGGGCCTATCCTATTTCTCATTTATATTAACTCGATTTTCAACCAAAACATGAAAGGTTACATTACTGCTTTTGCTGATGATCTGGGCATCACCTACACCTCAGATAGTCCATGTAACCTTATCGCTGATATCAATTATGATGTAGATTTGTTACGCAACTGGTTCTCTGAACACAGAATGCTTGTTAGCAGCAAAACAAAATTAATGTTCCCTAGCCTTCGCTACAATTTTCCACCGGATGTTGATATTCTCTTTCATTCGTCTAAATGTAGAAAAATGCAATCAATCGGTAGTACCTGCCGTAATACAGACAGTAAACTATTTCTTACCCATTTGCCTTGTGACAGTGATTGTTTTAACATAGAAGTTGTAAACCATTTTAAATACTTGGGCGTTGTTGTGGATAATAGATTGAGTTGGTCCGACCACATTTTATCTTTAAAGCAGTATCTTAACTCAACGCTGCGCATTTTTTATTATTTAAAGAATACTTGTTCGAAGGAAGTTCTAAAAATGATTTATTATGGCATTTTCCATTCCAAATTACAATATGGAATCTGTTCCTGGGGCAGTGCTTCCCGTAATAGAATTTCAAGATTACTGACTCTCCAAAAATGCATTGTAAGAAAAATTTGCAAGAAAACCCGCTTCGATTGCTCAATGCCATTGTTTATCATCTTGAAAATCCTTCCTCTAAAGCATTTGTACTACTACAAAGTTTTTTTCTTAAGATGTGGTTACCTCAATAGTAGACAATCTGTTCGCTATAATCTCCGAACTAACCAAAGTTTAAATATCAACATACCATCATTTCGCACTACAACTTACAGAAACTCTTGTTTTATTGTTGCATACAGATTATTCAATAAACTTCCAGGATCAATAAAGTCTACAAGATCGATGAAAATCCTCATTAATAAACTAAAGTCATGGCTTTTCATGTTCGACCATAACCAGATCGAACATCTTCTGGATCCCATTATTTAATCTAATTTCCTCGTTTCTGTTTATTGATGCACGACTACTTGACTGTCTTATTATTGCTTATGTAATCTCTACTTTGTTTTCTTTGCCTAAATTCATGTTAATATTTTCAATCACCCCAAATTATGTTATTTTCCAATTGTTGATGTGGCATTTATCACTATTTTGTCTTACAAATTACAAAATGCCACTACTATTCTCTTGTAATTACTATCTACAATATTGTTGATCATACACCTTGTAAATATTTCTTGTCGAGAATACGAATAAAATGAATGAATGAATGAAAAAAGTATTCGCCCTCAAATCGTATCTCGCCCTCATTTTATCGCTGACCAAGTTCAGTCGCTCCCGGATGAACTGATGGATGGAGTTCAGCTGTTCCTTCTTTTCGGTTACGAAGTCCTCCCTGCCGCTAGTTGTCGGTAGTACCACGCCGAACTTCAAGTCCGATGGAAGTCGGAGATCAGTTCCAAAAATGGCTTCTGCTGGTGTTGTTGCCGTTGAATTGTGCTGTGCTGAACGGTATGCCATTAAGAAAAGGGGAAGATGTTCATCCCAGTCCTTCTGATCCTTTCGACCATGCCATCAGATTGTGGGTGTAATGGTGTTGTCCGCGTCTTTCTGATACCTAGCATGTCACAGAGTTCTTTGAACACCGACGACTCGAAGTTCCTTCCTTGGTCTGAGTGCAGTTCCATTGGTACTCCATAACGCGCAACCCAGTTGATCACGAACGCATCCGAAATGGTTTTGGCTTCCTGGTTCGGGATTCAAAACACCTCAGGCCACTTGCTGAAGTAATCGATCACCACCAGCGCGTATTTGTTTCCAGCGTTGCTCGTTGGGAATGGGCCTGCGATGTCCATTGCGATACGTTCGAACGGTGCTCCAACATTATACTGCTGCATATTTCCTCGAGTTTTCCATACTGGACCCTTTGCCTTCGCACACTGTTCACACCTGCGAGTGAAACGCGTAACCGACTCATGGCATCCTACCCAGTAGAAACGTCTCTTGATCTTTTCTACAGTCTTGTAAACACCAAGATGACCCCCGCTTGGTCCCTCGTATTCTCGGATGACCTCGTCGATTTGTCCCTTTGGAATTACCAGCAGATCGTTTACAATGTTCCCGTCCTCACTTTCCCAACTGCGGCAGAGGCAACCGCTCTTCAACTTCAAACTCTGCCATTGAGCCCAGTAAGCTTTCACGATTGGGCTTTCACTGGATATTCGCTGCCAAGTTGGTCGAAAACCTCGTTCTTGGTAGTCGATGATGACTGCCAGATCGGCATCTTCTCGCTGCTTTCTTCCGACCTTCCCGATAGTCCAGCAATCCTCTGGCAGCACATGGAAACGACGAGTGTCGATGACCTGTTCCTTGGTTTCGGCTCGTGAACAATGTTTGCATTCAACATCACGAGGTCGCCTCGTTAACGCATCCGCATTTCTATGGCTGCTTCCCTTCTGGTATTCGCGTGCTCTCGCTTGATCTCCTATCAAAAAAACAAACAAGACGTCCCAACTAGTTATAAATAAATAAAAAGTATTTTTTTTTTAAATAAAAATAACTGAAGTTTGATTAATTTACATAGAACTACATCAGGTGTTAATGGAAGAATTCGAACGGGGGCCGGGCATCTTTGTGGTGCCGAGATACATAAGAAGTAATTCGATATATATATTGTGAGTAGGTTGAACCTCCAAAGTGACTTTAAATATAACTTATGTATATAGTGGCAAATCCTACAAACTGTTGAAAGACAAATATGACGTTTACGAAAGTGTTGCAAAAAATGATCGGAACACTAACCCAGACAAAAAGCAGTTTATACCCAAAATAAACCGAAGCATGTATGGTAGAAGTGTGAAGAAGCGACATTGTTTTAACTGTGGCTAGGAGGAGCACTTGCGAAAAGACCTCAAAGCGGATCGAAAATGTTTTCGCTGCAACAAAAACGGACTATGTCAAGGAATTGTCCGAATGGACCGGCGTAAGTGTGACATATGTATGAAGCCAAGCGCCTGAAAAGGCTAAGGATCAACAACGTAAAAGTGGACGCGCTGGTGGATACGGGCGCAGACGTTACCATCCTGAAGATGTCGGTGGCCAATACAATTAAGGACGTAGTTTTGCAGAACAGCAAGGCAGCGCTTCGGAGCTTGTGGTGGCCTGCGACGCCATTGAATGTGATGCGCTACTTGGTCATGATTTTGTCCGCAAATTTGAATTTATGTACATCAACAGCGGCCAGCTACGTGTTTTTTCAACGTTGTTGAGGCAAATAATTATTCTGATATACCTTCCCAGTTAAAAGACGTAGTGCAGACAATGGTTAACAACCACAAACCGGCGAGATTTACCCGTGAATGTCCGATCAAGTTGAACATTTTTCCAGATGCCAATATGATGCCATCTGACGCAGGTATTATAAGGGTGTGCAGCGAGTTTCTCCAATTAAATGACGTGCTGGAAAAACTTTAAAAGGCAAAATACCTTACTATCATGGACTTAAAAAATTGGTTTTTTTCATATCCCAATCGAGGAAAACAGCAAAAAATGTACAGTCGCCAAGGACGAGTTCTACGAGTTCAATAGAGCCCCGTTCGGAATTCGAAACTCCCCAGCAGCTTTCATTCGTTTTGTTAATTATGTGTTTAAAGATTAAAGACGTACTGGATCTCTAAATGGACGACATTATGCATGCAGTAACAGCCGATGGATGCCTCAGAAAGATGGAAAAAGTCTTCAACACAGCAGCAGCGTCCAGATTTAAAATCAAGTTGAAAAAATGTCGTTTTCTGCAATCCTCGATTCACTTTCTGGGACACTCCGTTGAAGCTATGCAGATAGAAAGCCTGGTGTAGAAAAGACGAACGTAATCAGCAAGTAATGGCAAAGGACTAACAAAGGCCTCGTAGGGGTAGCATCCATCCGACGGATGATGGCCTGCTAAAAAGCGAGAAGAGCCACCGCAGTCGAACATCAGGCGGCACTGTTAGTAAGTCCCATCCCCACCTCCTCGTGGTGCCATCTGGAGATTTCCTATGGAAATTGCAGACGGGGAAGGGCGAATGGCGAGCCTCCTGCGGCAAAAAACAGGATTAGTCGCTTGGGCTAGGGCCTAGTAAGCCGTAACCGTAAAAAAACCACAAGCTCCGAAACAACCACGAGCCTCGGATATAACTGACCGGATTTATGTTGACGACCCTTGCAAAAAAACGAAAAAAGTACAATGATCTTCGGCTTCGTACGTGGAAGGTTAGGTCCCTAAACAGGCCACGTGCAGCCGAACAATTTGCGGATGCCCTAGACCGCTATAAAGAGGACATTACCGCCATCCAGGAAATGCGATGGAATGGACCGGGTATAAAGCGGATGAAAAGCTGCGATATTTACTACGGCGACTGCTATAGGGAGAGAGGGCAACGATTGTTCGGATGCGGATATGTAGTTCGAGGAGGACTAAGGCAAAAAGTCCTAAGCTTTCAGCATGTGAGCGAACGCCTCAGAACAATCCGTATCAAGGCTACATTTTTTAACGTCAGCCTGATCTGCGTCCACGCCCCCACGGAAGACAAGGATGACAGAACGTATGCCCAATGTCCCAGCTTTGACATCAAATTTTGTACTAGGAGACTTCAATGCTATGCTGAATAAGGAAAGCATCTTTGAACGAGTCATCGGCAAACATAGCCAACATGACATCACATCCGATAATGGACACAGGCTGATTGATCTTGCTACGGGGCGAAATTTCCTTCTAGCCAGTACGCGCTTCCCACATCTCGATATACACAAAGGCACCTGGCGGTTTTTTGATCAATCGACTACCAACCAGATTGATCACATTGCGATCGACGTCAGACACTCCTCCACTATTCTTGATGTTCGAACTTTCCGAGGGGCTAACATCGACTCGGAACACTATCTTGTAGTAGCCAATATGCGCTTACGGATCTCACGAACGCAGTGGAGTAGAGTAAGAATAGAAAGTTATGTCGTCGGAAAGCTACTATCGCCAGAAACCGCTCGTGCTTTTACCAATCGCGTCTCCCTTTGACTCTCCAATACACCTAAATCCTCCACGCTATCAATAGAACAGCAGTGAAGCCTTTGCAAACAAGCCCTCAAAAGCTCTGCATCCGAAGTTTTGGGTTTGAAGGCTCCACCACGAAGAAACACCTGGTTCTACGGCGAGTGCAGGAGGATTCACACAGCGACGCAGGATACATATAAGGCCTCGCTGCATTAAAGAACAAGAGCAGCTCGTGAGCTCTACGAGTTAAAAAGGAGGGAAGAGCATAAGCTTCTCAGGAGAAAGAGGAAAGAGCAGAATGATCCATTTCTTATTGACGAAGACCTCAGAGAATTCTGTCCCCCTGACCTCGACGAAGTTAAGATTGCCATATCAAAGCTCAAGTCGAATAAAGCTGCTGGCGCAGACGGACTGTCTGCTGAGCTCTTCAAGGCAGCGGGGGATGACCTGGTTAGGAGCATGTACTAGCTCATCTGTAAGATACGGTCAGAGGAAAGCATGCCCGAGGAATGGAGTCTCAGCATCGTATGCCCGATACATAAGAAAGGAAACCTCTCTGACTGCGCCAAATACAGAGGAATAAGCCTCCTTAACATCGCCTATAAAATCTTCTCTGCCGTTTTGTGTGAAGACCTGAAGCCTTTCGTAAATAAGCTGATAGGTCCTTATCAGTGCGGATTCAGGCCAGGGAAGTCCACCATCGACCAAATCTTCACACTACGGCAGATCCTGGAAAAAACCAATGAATTTCAAGTCAACACTCACCACCTATTTGTTGACTTCAAAGCCGCATACGACAGCGTAATTAGAGACGAGCTACACAAAGCTATGTCTTCCTTTGCCTTACCTGCTAAACTCATCAGACTATGCAGGATGACTTTGGAGAATGTTCGCTGCTCCATCCAAATCGGTGAACACCTTACCGATAGTTTTGATGTCTAAAAAGGATTTAGGCAGGGCGATGCGCTGTCGTGTGATTTCTTCAACATCATATTGGAAATAATTGCGCAAAAATCACTGGCCAATACAAGAGGCACAATCTATTTCAAATCCTCGCAACTCCTTGCATACGGCGACGATATTGACATAATAGGTAGATCACAGCGAGATGTCAATGAAGCGTTTGCGAGTATTGAGTTCGAGGCGGCGAAAATTGGTTTGGCGGTAAACGAGGGCAAAACTAAATATATGCTGTCATCAACAAAGGACGCTCACCACCGACGTCTTGGCCAGAACGTTTGTATTGGCAGATATAAGTTCGAGGCAGTTAAGGACTTCGTCTACCTTGGCTCCGAAGTGACCTGGAACAACGACATCAGTTTCGAAATCAAACGCAGAATCGCTCTTGCCAATCGCTGTTTCTTTTGGCTCAGGAGACAACTGAGTAATAGAGCCCTCTCCCGAACGACAAAGTTGACTCTATATAAGACCCTTATCAACCCGGTCCTGTCGTACGCGCAGAAGCATGGATACTATCAAAGGTGGATGAGAAGGTCCTTGGTCGGTTCGAGAGAAAGATTTTGCGCGTGATTTTCGGGCCTATAAACGTAGACGGGGGATGGAGAAGAAGATTCAACCACGAACTTTACGGGCTGTACAGCGACATGAGCCTAGTCAGGCGTCTACGGATTCAACACCTAAGATGGCTGGGCCTAGTAGAGCGAATGGACACCACAGCTCCAGCCCGGAGAGTCTTTGAATCCAACCCCGAGCTAGTTGGAGAGGCATGTTGGTTGACGCCCAGGTTCACCCCGAACTGTAGCGCCCATTAAGAAGATGAAGAAGAATCAGCAAGTTCCCGGTGCCAAGAAATGTCTAAACAGTACAAGGGTTCTTCCGGAAGTTTAGATTGTAAAATCGTTGACAAACTTATTGCGGACAGATACTATGTTTAGAGTGGATCAAAAGGAGCTGAATACATTTCGGTTGTTAAAAGTGGTGTTGGTCAAAGAACCCGTACTGAGAATATACAACCGAGATGCGAAAACCGAAGTATGTACACACAGATTCGTCAAAGGATGGATTTGCTGCAGCAGTCGCTTGACGGTCAGCTATTATCCTGTATTCTATTGGAGCAGAAAGATCACGGAGATGGAAGCACGGCAGCATAGTTATGTACATGAGGCTAAAGGTATTTTTCTGGCACTTAAGAAGTTTCGCCGTTATATATTGGGTATTTCATTGAAACTAATAACAGATTGCGCCGCATTCAAACAAACGTTTAGCAAAACGGACGTACAGCGTGAGGTTGCACAATGGGTCCTTTATTTACAGGAGTTTGACTTCGACGTGGAGCACTGAGCAGGTGAACGACTGGAACATGTAGACTGTCTTAGTCGCCATCCTTAGCAGACTATTTTGGTTTCATCAGAAGTGTGAGCTCGAACCAGAAAAGCACACCAGGACGATGCAATGGCAATGAATAAGCCCATTGCAGAAGTGCTTATTAATGGTTTGTATGGTAACTTTAAACTCAAATGTAGCCTCATGTTCGAAGCAGTGAAAGGTACAGATCTTTTGGTGGTGCCAAAACATATGAAAAGGGAAATGATAGCGGACGCTCATTTGGGCCACTTTGCCGTACCAAAAACCCTGCGCGCTGTCCAGCAGAAGTATTGGATAACACACTTGAAAAACAAGGTCGAGGATGTCATAAGAAACCGTGTTAAGTGCATTATCTACAATAAGAAGCCATTCAAAAAAGAAAGCTCTTTCATTACTTCGAAAAATAAGTCACGCCGCTACAGACATTACATGTAGCAGTATTTCCGCCATGATAGACGGATTTACGATGTTCGCTGGGTTATATCCGACTGGATTGCCGAGGGCGTCGCGGCGCAGTGGTTAGTGTGTTGGACTCTGGCGCACGATGAGCGAGTTCGGATCCCGATAACACCAACGCCCATCGAATGTTTATTTCGCGATGTTCCTCCTCGGCCATGAAAAAGCTTCTCGACTCACGCCGTTCGGAATCGGCATTAAACTGTAGGTCCCTTTCACCTGTGTGAAAAAAAAATCACACACAACATGGGTGATTGAGAGAAGCTTGGTTCTGGTCCTTCATGGGCTGTAACGCCACCAAAGAAGATAAAGAAGGATTGCCGTTTTAGGCAGTCTTGTTTTCACGTTGAACCACTGCGTAATCTTATTCTACCCTATATAAAAAAACAAAAAGAAAAAAAGAATAGGAAAAAAGGAATCAGGGTCATTTTGGAGTGCGAGTAAATCTTTTATCATAAAGTTGACATCATTGACAGATAGGACAAAAATTAGAAGACCGATGTGACTGCCTTGCGGAACACCGGAAGAGGCAATAATGGGGTCAAAGATTAAACTTCCGAAAAGTACTTTGTAATAACTATGTTTTCGAGAAACGATATAAGGCGGGAATGATTGGGTGGGAAGGGTAAAGCCTCGAGTTTAAAATAGATTAATGGATGGCCCCTGAAAAGCCCCTCTCATCACTTAGCGTCTTCTTTCTTAAAAAAGGAATAGACAGTATTAGTACGACCTATGAAAGCATCTCCCAACTACGTGATGGAAGCCTCTTAATTCTCTCAAAAAAAACCCTCTCAAACATTTGCCCTATCAATGTCTCCCTTCACCCCCACCTAAACGCATCGGAAGGCACCGCCTACGCCCCCTGCCTCATCAACGTTCCTGAGGAAGAAATCATAACGGAAATTAAGAGGCAGGGCGTCATCGACGCTTACAAATTCAAAAAATCCATCAACGAGCAACAAAGAGCAACCGGGCTTATCCTACTCTCTTTTGATCTTTTCCGTCCCCCACCAACTGTCAATATTGGTTGGTAAAACGTAATAGTTGAAGAGTTCTTCCCAAACCCAATGCGACGCAAGAACTGTCAACTGGGCCACACATCAAGAGATACAACAGAAACCCTTCCTGCGAGAATTGCAATCTCCCGCCTCACTCCCCAAGCCCTTGCACTCGCACTTTTTGCGCCAATCGCGCAGAAGAACACCCAGCCTCGTGAAAATTATGCCACAGATACCAACAAGCCAAGGAAATTTTGAAAATAAAAACAGAAAAAAAAAATGCAGTTCGGCCGAAGCCAAGCAAATATACGCACTGCAAAACCCATTCCCCACTCTCCCCATATCATACTCCAAAACCGTTAAAAACGCAGCCCAAATAGTATCAAGTGACACACCAGCATCAAGCAACTCTACTCTCTAAAACATCGACATTGCCAACACGAACAACAATTTTGCCTTATCACCCACGAATACAACAACTTCTCCAACTCCTAAACCAAAACAACCAATATCCACCCCATCATAAGATAAAATCACAAAATATGAAGAAACATCCGTCCAATTAACCACGTCAAACCCAAAACCCAGTCTCCACCAAAACTCAAAAGAAAGCCACCCAATCTTCAACTCTCATAAAAATCACCACCAAATCTCCAACATACCGAAGTCTCAAACCTCCGAGCTTACCCACCAACTCACACAGAATAACAAACATGAAAATGAATCAACACAACCGCAAACCAACTCTCTCATCACCACAACCACCCACGATCAAAAAGTCATTACCACACCCAAAACAATACACCATGATGAATTTACATAATCACTCAACTGACAATCCGCAAACCTGCCATCCCGAGCCAAACACCGGGCTCCCAAATTTTCACCTCAGGATAGCGGGGTCGCGTACATCTTAACAACGCTACAATCATCGCCAGCATTCTCCATTCAACTGCACATGCACTAAAAATATTGCAATGGAACATCAAAGGCTACTCAAACAACTATAACGAATTATTACAACTTATAAAATCTATAACTCCAAAAATAATTGCCTTACAGGAAACTCACCTTACATCCACAGCTAACATTCCCATTCCCGGCTTACAAAACAAACAAAATCCCAGTCCCTATGGTGGAATCGCTTTCCTAATTCATAGTTCTATTCAGTACACACAGAATAACATTCACAACGACTTTGAAGCTTTATGCATTACAGTTACATCTAAACTGAAATTTACAATCATTAACACCTATATTCCTCCCACGCAGCCGTTAAATACTAACAATTTAAAAAACGTTCTTGAACCTCGACATCTTCCCACTTTGGTAGTTGGCGACTTCAATGGCTGGAATTCTAGCTGGGGCTCGCCCAAAAACAACCACCGCGATAATACCATTTCCAAATACATAACGAAATCCGACTATCAACTCTTGAACGACGGTTCTCCCACCCATTCCACTTTCACCCACATTGACCTCTCCTTCTGTTCCCCAAGACTTACTATCCATGGCCATTAGAACGTCCTCAACGACCTCTGTGGCAGTGATCACTCCCACATCATTATAAGTTTGTTCCCCACAACCACCACCCGCCCCAACAAACGACCCAAATTCAAAACAGATCAAGCCAACTGGGACTCATACCAAAAACTCCTAGATAAGCATAATCCCGAACACCCTTTAAGTGATAATTTGAACAAAGAAGCAGCTAACATCCACAGAATTATCCTCCAAAGTGCCAACCACTCCATTCCACAAACATCAATCCCAACCGACAGAAAAAAAGTTCCTTGGTGGAACAAGGAATTAGACAGATTAAAAACCGAAAAAAAACTAATTATGGCAATCCTTAAAGCGCAAAATTTCTATAGACAACATTATCCTATATAAAAGAGCCAACGCTCGTTTAAAGAGGCAAGTCAAAGTTGCAAAAAGAGAATCCATCTTCAAACTCACCTCAGAAATTAATCCCAACACTCCCTTGGCTAAGATCTGGTCCTCAATAAGAACCTTTTGTGGCATCAATACCTCATCCTACATCCATTCCATAACCCCTACGTGCCCCTCCACCACCAACATCACTAACCCTGCCAACAAAGCTCAACACTTCGCTGAATATTGGTCCAACGAGTCCCACGACTCCAACTTCACCCCCACCTTCCGCCAACACAAAAACGTCACCACCCCCTTGCTCACCTACTCGCCCACAAAAAGTGCCAAAACTGTAGAAAAAGACATCACCCCACTAGAATTAAACTTTGCACTAAACAAATTAAAAGGAAAAACTCCCGCAAACGACCGTATCTCCTACCCTATGATCTCCAACCTATCCCAGGCTTTAAAAACAAGACTCCTCAACCTATACAACAACATCCTCCAGGGCAACATTCCACAACAATACAAAAACAGCACCATCATCCCCATCCTCAAACCGAACTCTAACAAAACTCTCACCAAATCCTACAGACTCATCGCCTTTATCCCCTGCTGCGCCAAAGTGCTCGACAAAATAATTGCTAACAGACTCTGGCGGTTTGTCAACCGTAACAAACTCCTCAGTAGTCACCAGATGGGCTTCAAAAAAGGCAAATCCGTTAACGAGACTCTACTGTACCTAGACCATCAAATTACCGGTTCCCTAAACAGGAAAAGTCGCATCTCCCTCATCTCCCTCGACTTTAATAAAGCCTTTGACAAAATAGGTATCCACACTATCATCAATCAACTTAAAGCATGGAAGCTGGGTCCCAACATCATTAGATATATCCTCCAATTCATGTCTAACCGAAAAATCTCCAACCGCATTGGTAGCTCCCTCTCACCCCCCCCCCCCCCCCCCCCCCCTCTTCAACGGCATCCCCCAAGGTTCACCTCTCTCCGTCCCTCTCTTCCTTAAAGCATACAACAGCCTCTGTGAAACCCTCTCCGCCCACAAACAAATCAAATTCTGTGCATACGCAGACGACTTCACAATAATTAAAAAACTAAGGAAAAAATCTATACGCAACATAAACCTAAACCCCACCTTCCAAGATATCCTCTCCTGGTGTGAACATTCAGACGCTAAACTATCCCTCGAGAAGAGCAAACACCTACACATCTGCAGGAAACACAATTGCTTATGCGACATCCTCACCAACAACATCACCCTGGAAAAAGTCGACAAATTAAAAATCTTAGGCATCGTTTTCCAAAAAAAACTACAAATGGAACTCACACATCGACCATTTACGCCTAACCTCCACCATTCAGTCCATTATAACCAGCAAAATCCGATATGGCCTACGGCTACTCGGCAAATACACACTTGAGCAAAATCAAAACCATCTACAACTCCGCCGTCAGAAAGGCTCTCAACGCCTACCGCACAGCTCCCATTAACCATTTACTACTCGAATCGAACATGCCAACGATCGAAAATTTACGCTACCAGTCCACCTTAAAATTATTCCAACTCCCCCCTTTACACCATATCCAACTCGATCGCAACAACAAAAGGCACAAAAATACCGTCCTGCATACATCGTGCAAAAATCCTCTGCAGCGAACACGGTATCCCCTGCAAGCCTTTCCTTCTACCCGCCCGCTTCCACCCACCATGGCTCTTTCCACCCTCCACCATCATCTCAGATCTCCGCTCTCACAACAAATCCCACACTGCCCCAGAAGTATTTCGTTCCCTCTTCCTTGAATTCAAAAACAAACTTCCCGATCAACACTTCATCTTCACAGATGGCTCCAAAGCAGGAGACAACGTCAGCTTCAGCGTTACCACTGAGTCCGAAACTATCACCTCATTCCTCCTATCCCCTTACACATCTTCCTTCTGGGCAGAAATTATTGCCATCCTAAGAGCCCTACAATACACTAACACCTCCACCCTCAAATTCGCCATCTGCACCGTCTCCCTATCATCGATTGACGCCGTCGCTAACGTCAACAACCAAACCTATTATCCCTCCTCAATCCGCAATCTACTCTATCAGCAATTCCCCAGAACCAAACTTATATGGATACCAAGCCATGTACAAGTTCCTGGAAACGAATTCGCCGGAAATACTGCCAAACAGACCTTAACAACCCCATCCCTTTTCTCCACCAACTTCAACCTAAAAGACATAAACAAACACATAAGAACCTTCCACCACCCCCAACAACAGCTCCTCTTCGAGCAATCTTCCCAATGGTACTGGACTACCAATAAAGATAAACTCTCTATTAAAGACTATGCCTATGAACAAGGACACACATTCCCATCCAGAACAGACCTTACAAAAATCACCAGACTACGACTCGGACATACCAAACTCACTCACGAACACTACTTAAACAAGAACAAACCCTCCACCTGCACATACTGCAACCAGTCCCGATTCAACGTCCACCATATCCTCTCCGAATGTCCCGCTTTCCAGATACCCAGACTCCAACTCCTTTCCAATATCAACATAAACAACCTTCTATCTAACCCAAATACTGAAAATATCAAAATTATAATAGACCTTCTCAAGAACACCAATCTAATCGAACATGTTAGCCATAAAGCCGAAGGCCTCCGTTGCTATGGCTGATAAAGCTTGCTCATAATTTTAATTATGGTGTTAGCTTAGTCAATAAATAACGCCAGACTCATTTTGGCCGCTTCCGGTTTAATGCCAGCAGTCGGAAATTGCTGTCTATCGTCATCCAGGTTGAGTGGGACATTCTGTCTGACAGCGGTATTGAGTCTTCCTCGCCGTTTAACAGTCTGCAGAAATGGTTTTTCTAGATGTACAGTATCGACTGGGTCTCTACTACAAGCAGCGCTTCCATTCTCCTTCTGCCATTAGTGCAGGCGGCGTCGAAGTTTCAGAGAATTTTTTGGAAGATTCGGTCGGTAAAGTTCCTAGCGGTCGGATGCGATTTCAGCTTTCCGACGTCAAACCTTGGTGTTCTTTCTCGCGTCCATTGTTTTTTTTTTTTTAAGGAAGGTTCGGACATCAAGGATACTGGAGGAGTGTCTGACGTTAATTGTAATTGTCAGTGTAAAAATCTACGCAATTTCTGCGGGGTTGAGTCTGGCGAGTCCAGTTTTGTCTGTCAAGAGTATTAAGAATGAGGTTATTTTCGGTTAAGGCGAAAGTATCATCGGGAAGTATTTGCGAGTTAAGATAGACCGTGGAGGTTTTGATAGCATAAAGTAAGAATACCTTTAGAGGGGGTTGTGATGAGGTCTTCTTCTTTGGTGGCGTTACAGCCCATGAAGGAACAGCGCCAAGTTTTATTGGCTTTTCAAGCGAAATTAGAAAGGTTGCTAGGCATGGTTTTAGCAGAGATGTTAAAACTATCATGGAAGCGGCCGTGGACTTTTCATAGAGATGTTTGGTCGGTAGGCAGACCTTCTTGTTGGATAGAAACCACAACTTCTGTCTTTGTTTTCCATCAATACAGACGGTATCCGCCTTATCATGAAGGTAAGCGAGGTAGATGCGAATGTTTTCATAGAGGCGGTGATCGCGCAGTCTGGACATCACATAACAGCCATCAAGAGGCTGCTAAGATCTATGCTATCTAATGCTATCAATACAAACGGCTTTTGGTTGTCGTTTTTTTGTTTTTTTTTTTTTGTCAAAGACTTCCACTATCTGTTGGAGCACTAAGGCGAAAATACCGGTCCATTGAACTCCAGAGAGACACTTTACATTAACGTATTTCCCCCGTTTTCCGGAGAAACATGAGGAGCTTCAGCGATGTATAGCTAACAGAGGCTGCGCCACAGTGCGTGAGCAAAGAAAGTATTCAACTGGGTCATCCTCGTAACATGCAACAGAAGCAGGCGCCTCACTGATGCCAAGCACGCAGGGATGGTTAGCAATAGCGTAATGGCCCGTAATGTCTCCCACAAATCTTCTGCAGTCAATTCTCACCCCCGTGTCATCGGCGTCAGAGTTCAACACACTACCCACGGACGATGCAGACGAAAACCACGGGTCGACATAATCCTTCACGGAACAAACGATAATCTGAATATCCAAACAGTCAAACATTTTGCTGAGACCAAACATTAAGAAAACACTGGGAGCAATTCGGCTGGGAGTTGTTGTTCTGCCGTCTCGGTGAACGGATCATTTGTAAAACGATTAGTCAGTGAATAAAAACGAAGAAAAATTCTAGAAAAATGTTTTTTTTTTTTCACGCTTTCCGAGACGACTGAAAAAAGTCACACGATAGCGTGCATAGAGACGAGCTATACAGTGCCATGTCTAGTTTTGACATCCCTGACAAACTCGTCATATTGTGCAGGATGACATTGGAGAATTCTCGCTGCCCCATCAGGAGTCGGAAACGACTTGACTGAGACCATTAATGTCAAGAATGGCTTAAGACAGAGCGACACGCTATCGTGTGATTTTTTCAAAGTCGTCCTTGAAAAATACGCACTAGTCAAAACGAGGGGCACGATGTTTTTCAAGTCAGTTCAACTGCTTGCATACATATGCCGATGACATTGACATAATTGGATGAACCTAACGAGATATTAATGAGGCCTTTACAAGCATTAAGGCGGGCACGAGCATTAAGGCAGGCACATATTCGACGTAATCAGGGACTTAACCTGCCTTAGCTCCACAATGATATAAAGGCGATTAAATTGGTTTCAAACAATTAATATAGATTTTTTTAAAACGAATGTTAAGACCTTACCACTTGGACAGAGTAGTAAAGTGGGACAGTTTCAAGAGAAGGCTTAACCTAACGAAAACACCTTCGGTTTCAGATACATTTTCAATCATACTGATTTGTTTTCGTTTTATTGCTTTTAGTAATTTTTTATTTGTTCGCATTGTCATCTGTCAGTTTGTGAAACTGTTGAAATAGTTTCTTTTCCTTTTTTGAAATAGGCATACAAATATATTCTATTTTGGATTGATTTGTAATCGAGAAAATTCGTTGGATTCCTTTTGGAGGTTTGCGGCTGACGGTTTAGTGCTTTAAGCGGGATCTTGAGTGATATTTGTCATGAATCCGACCTCTAACTTCGACAAATTTAAACTTCTATTGTGGAAGGATTGGCTACTGCAATGGAATCATAAATTAAGTATATGCCTTGAGATATTTTTGCCTGTATTGTTCGTTCTCGTATTGGTCTGGGTGCGTAATCTGGTTGATCCCACACCATATGAACCAACAATTTATACTGACCAATTCACCATTACGGACTTAATGTGGACGAGGTAATTATTTTATTTATTCAAAATCTCATAGTTTTATTTCACATGGATACACTACAACAATTTTTCAGTTTGACAACGGCATAGTAAATCGAGAGGTTTAGGAAAACTTCGTCGACGTCGATTTTTTGTATTTAGGAGTACTGTGTTGAAAACACCGTGGCGCAGTGGGTAGTGTGTTGAACTCTGACGCCGATGACACGGGGGTGAATCCCGACAGCAGGCATGTGATCGAAAGTGTTTTCACTGTGCTTCTTCTTAGGCTCTGACAGAACCCCCTGTATTACAATTGTCATGAAAAACTTCTCAAAACTCGCAACTCGCCGTTCGGGAAAATGAAATCACACATAACATGGTTGATTGAGAAAAGCTCGGTTTCGCTCCCTTGTGGGCTATAACGCCAACATACCTACAACACAGGTCATTTCTAGAATATGTCAGGCCAGAAGCCCTTTTTTTAAAGATTTTGTATGAGTTTTATTTATTGTGATTTAATTAGCTTCTAACCAAATCATGCTTGCTGAAAAGCATGAAGAGATTAATAAAGTCGCACGTGCGCAATGTTGTCCTTCGAGATGCAACAAGCTTATCAACACGGAGACTGCGCTTCAAAACTCAGATGGGAAAACAGAATGCGCACTCGAAAGCAAAGAGTAAGCACTGCGCATTTTCTTCGAAATTGAGGGAGCTTATGATAACGCAACTTTTGACAGCATATGTAACGCTGCTAGACAACATGGTGTAGATGAAGCAATAATTTTGTGGATCAAAGCAATCCTCGTGCACAGCACATTGATCGCTGATGCAGGTCTCGGACGGGAAATGGGCTGTCAGTTAATCCTCTCAATACTGATGTCGTTCTCTTCACGAAAATGAGGAAAAATACTGGCATGACTCGGCTGGTTCTTAAGGGCATTTCCATTCCGTTATTCAACGAAGCTAAGTACCTGGGAGTCATCTTAGACAGCAAGCTTCTTTGGTTAAAGCACAAGCGCTGTCAGCTTTCTGGCCATGCGAAGGAGCTTTTGGCAAAACATGGGGCTTATCTCATGGCAGTGATAAGACCTATAATCTCATATGCTTCGGTTGTTTGGCTAACACGCAAACACGTCGTAGCCTCTTTCACCTGTTGCCTAAAGCAGCTACTGGTCGGGCCGTGACGTTCAGATTTTCTAGCGCGCGCACAAATTTAAAAGAAACAAACTTTCAGTAAATTCAAATTCATTTGTTTTTTATTAAGTAAATTTATTGCGCACTTTTAAATTCTTTTTATTGCCCTGTCTCGTTTGCCCGCCTTTTTCTCCCTCGTTTCTTTGACGTCTGTCACTCTTTTTCCTGATTATACCACATTTTTATTGGGCGAAATTATGACAGAGTTGCCAACACCCCCCCCCCCCCCCGGTACGGCGGTCCGCAGGTCCGGCTTACCTTCTGTTTTATCAACTCTGACATCAAGCACGGCTAACTTGACAGTTGGTCTCTCGTAGATGCCCGTCGCCGTCTGCACCACTGCTCGCCTTACCTCGCCATCCTTGCTGACGATAGTATCTAGAACCTTACCCTTAGGCCAACAATTTCGGGGATGATTTGGGTCGACGATAATGACAATGTCTCCTTTTTCGATTGGTTTACTGGGTTGAAACCATTTCGTCCGTCTGGTGAGGGTCGGTAAGTACTCTTGAACCCAACGTCTCCAAAAGGTGTTTGCGAACTGTTGTCATGTACTCCAATTTTTTCGAAGCAAAATTGGTTCATCGGAGAAGTTACCTACTGGTTTTGCACCACTCGATGAGCCGATTAGAAAATGATTCGGAGTTAGAGCTTCATCATCTTCGTCATTTACAGGGACGTAAGTTAGTGGACGGGAGTTGATCGTCGCTTCTACTTCTAGCAGCATACTATATAGCTGTTCATCCGTGGGATTTCTAGTCGGCATTATATAGTCCAAAGTCTTTTTGACGGATCTAACCAATCGCTCCCAGCTTCCTCCCATGTGGGGTGGTGCCGGCGGGTTGAAACTCCATTTCATCGTCGCAGTGGTAAATTTCTCGGCAATCTCCTTGTGATTGATTTGTAAACAGGCTTCCAATAGTTCTCGATGCGCTCCACGAAAATTGGTGCCGTTGTCACTATATATCTCCACTGGTGTTCCTCTTCTGGCTATGAACTTACGTAAACATAAGATGCAAGAGTCTGATGATAAAGTCGACGCAACCTCGATATGAACTGCTCTAATCGTAAGACATGTTATGAGGACGCCCCAACGCTTCTCTGCCCTTCGTCCAATCTTCACTTGCATAGGACCAAAGTAATCGAGCCCAATGTAAGAGAACGGCCGTGTAAATGAAGCCAATCTTGCCAAGGGAAGTTCAGCCATCTCCGGAGGATTCGGAGTTGCATCACGATTTTTACACAGTTGGCAGGATCTTCTTACCTTTTGTACGGCAACTCGAACGCATGGTATAGAGTATGTTTGTCTAATTTCGTTGACGACTGTCTCTTGATTCTGTTGGTGGTATTTATCATGATACCATAAGATAATGAGATGAGTAACATGGTGATGTCTTGGCAGAATGACAGACCGCTTAGTTTTGCGCAATATCCCAACCGCAGAATCGATGCGTCCACGTACTCGAAGGACTCCATCAGCATCTAGATAAGGGCTTCGTTTATAGAGTTCGCTTTTTTTTTTTTTAGAGTCATTGTTGTATGTCATTGTATTGCAGAACTGCTATTTCAGCTGCATATCTCTCGCGCTGAACTTGACGATAGAGATGTTTTTCCGCTTCGGCATATTCATCGCTGTTTAGACTGTTAACTGTTTTCGGCTCACCTTTGAGTTGATTCTTTAGATTCTGAACAAATCGAAGAACGAAGGCTTGAGTCCTGAGAAGTTTGGGCCAGGTTGATAGGCGTTCGACGTCTATTGTTACTGGAGTAGCTCTTATGTGCAAAATCGGATGTCGTAGTTCCTGATTTGTTGCTGTAACTTTCGAGATATTCGTTGGCCATTGCGCTTTTGACATATATAGAAACTCTGGACCCCGGTACCATCTGCTCATATAGTCAAATTCTGGGTACTTTTGCCATTTGGTTGCTTCGTCCGCCACATTGTGTTTTGTTGGCACCCAGCGCCATTCAGATAAGTTTGTGGTCTCCAGTATTTCCCCAACTCGGAACTCTACGAATGGTCGGTACCTACGTTGCTCAGAGTTAAGCCAAGAGAGAACTGTTTTCGAATCACACCAAAAGAATCGGGAACTTATCTTGATTGTATGACAGCTTTGGATGTTAGCCGCTAAACGGGTTCCAAGGAGTGCTGCTTCTAGTTCAAGGCGAGGGACAGATAATACTTTTAGGGGCGCCACTCGAGTTTTTGCCGCTATCAGACTGCATTTGATGGATTCATTAATTGTAACGCGAAGATAAGCAGCTGAGGCATACGCATTCTCACTAGCATCTACAAATATATGTAGTTGGCATTCCGTCCTTTCTGTGAACGAGCCTTCATTTATATAGCATCGGGGTATTCTTATATTCTCGACTTTAGGGAGAAGACGTATCCATTTTCGCCATCTTTCTAACGGCTCGCCCTCTATAACGTCATCCCAGTCGATCGATGATCTCCATATGTCCTGTAAAAGAATTTTGACATAAATCAGGAAATTCGACAGTAGACCCATGGGAATGTAGATACTCATCAATATGCGTAAGATTTCTCGTTTGGTGGGGTGTCGGAGACCGCTTAATATGTCGCCGTTCCTTCCGGTGCGGCATATGGAGTACATAAATGTATCGGATCTAGTGCACCACCACAAGCCTAATACCTTTTCTACGCCTTCTTCAGAGTTCACACAGAGATTCTTTTTACCGGACGTAGCATCTATGAAATTTTGTGTGAATATGATTGAGTTGGATATCCAGTTCCTTATTTCGAATCCCCCTTGCATGTGAATGAACTGAACCTCGCGAGCTAGCTGCACTACGCTATCCAGTAGATCATCAACGTAGTGGTTTTCAGTGATTGCTCTTACTGCCCTGGGGAACCTTTCAGAAAATAGCATTGCATTTTTATTTTTTACGAATTGGGCGCTGCTAGGCGAACAGCTCGCACCGAAGGTCATTACTCTCATAACATAGGTATCGGGTTCAGATTTAGACCCGTCAGCTCGCCACAGGAATCGTTGAGCATGCTGGTTTTGCTCCCTGATAAGCACTTGGTGGAACATCTCCCTGATGTCTCCGCAAATGGCTACGCGTCTTTCCCTAAATCTGTATAGGATCGAGATTAGTGAAGCCAGTTGGTCTGGACCTTTTAACAGCACACAATTAAGCGATACACCATTGACCTTTGCGGCAGCGTCCCACACAATTCGACACTTTCCTGGCTTATTGGGGTTCGTAACAGGGAATATAGGGAGATACCAAGTACTTGGATACGACTGCTTCAGCTCCTCATTGGTAAGCTTCCTGATGTAACCCTTACTTATGTGATCAGCGATGCGTTGTTGTAAAATGCTGTTCAATTCTGGGTTCCGAACCATTCTTCTTTCCAAACACAACAAACGTATTTTGGCCATGGCATAGCTATCAGGAAACAGCTGGCCAAAGACCGTGCCGGCTGGAGACGCTTGTTGGTTGAGGCCCAGGTTCACCACGGACTGTAGCGCCACCTAAGTAAGTAAGTATAGCTATCAGGAAGGACTGGTTGATCGTATATCCACAGTAGGCCCGTTTCGTAGCGATCTCCTTTCCGACAGGTCGTTGTATTGAGGATGTTGAGAGCTCTTTGATCGTCATCAGAAAGCATTTTTGGTTTAGATATACCCATACTCTCTATGGCGAAGTAACCCTTTACGAGCTGGTGAAGGCTTCTGTCCGCTTCGCGGTCGCATTCGCATATATGGAAGCTGAAGTATTGTCTTGAGCGTTCCCTTACCGCTTCTCCGTAAGGCCCGTATACTGTCCACCCTAGACGCGTCTTTGATGCAATTTTTTTTTTTTTTTTTTTTTTTAGAAACTCGCGCAGGTTCAAGAGTTTTTATATTCTCTTATGATGTGATAGACACACAACCTGAACGGAGAGCAGTGGTTTGGTTCGTTGATGTTCGTTAACTCTCAGGGGTGGTTGTCCTATATAGGACGAGAGCCGACCGAATTCCGCGTTTTTGGTTGTAGTCCGTACTAATTCGTTCAAGCACTTCTTCGTATTGCATACGCACAGGATGAATTTCAGTTGACCATATACTGTGAGTGTTATGCCTGCAGCAGTACATCTGGTAACTTTCCATTCACAACTGCGTTGCATACTTTTGTCCGTTGAGGAATTACTTTTTTTTTCTTGGCTATGAAGCGAATTGAACTATAGACCTTCCGCTCGGCGGTCGATGATGTTAACCACTGCACCACGGGCACCCCCATTCATTTTTCTTACCTACTCGCGATTTTAGAGGTAATCCTAGTGCCCAATTGTCAAGGCCCATTAGAATTCGGGGTATGGCGTTGCGGTACGCCTGGAATGGGGCTCCTTTTAGATAAGCGAATCGTTGAACAAGATCGTCCAAGTCAAGAGATTGCTGTGGGAGGTTTAAGCTCCGCACGGTGTGGACGTTTGAGATGGAAAAAACGGTTGCATTATTCTCTACACCGGATATTTGAAGCGATACCTTCTTCGATTCGTTTTCTGTCCTTTGCGTATCAGCCGTCCATTTTAGACAAAGTGGTTGAGTTCTTCCTTGGAGCCTCAATTCTTCTGCTAGCTTGTCTTCCATCAGGGTGAGGGATGAACCATCATCCAATAGTGCATATGTATGGATTTGAATATCATTGTTTATAAGAATTACGGGAATAATTCGGAAGAGAACGGAACATTTTTCCTTAAGACTTCTATGCTGGTTAAGGAATGACGTAGTAGTTTTGCATTTATCTTGATCTGACTTGTAGTTATAGAGTAGCGGGTGATGTCGAAATGTACAATTACTTATTCCACATTCGCGGTTCGATTTGCATCTTATACGGCCGTGTGGACGTAGACAAGTTCGGCAGAGCCCCTTGGCCTTTACAGCTTGCCATCTCTGTGAATGATCAAATTCCTTAAATTTGTGGCACAGATCCACAGCACCACATTGTCCTTTGCAGATGCAACAGCCAGAGGATTGTTCAATAGTCTTCCCCTCTGGACCTGATGATTCAAGCTCATGTACGTTAACATAGGCTTTACCTTTCGGATGCCGTTTTTCGGGTAGATGAGAATCCGATTCATTATAGAAAGTTGGAAACGTAACTTCGCTGGCTGCTTGAGCAATCTGATATATCCAGGCACTGAAGGTAGAAATTGTAACAAGTGGAAGGGCTTGTTTGTGCATAGCCCAGTTTAGTTTCATTTGTGCCGGAAGTTTGTCCACCAGTTCCTGCAGTAGATTTGGGTTACTCAGATGAGCTAGCAGTCCACATGCCTCCATAGTTGAAGCGATGTTTTGCACGGCTTGAGCAAACTGAATGATCGTCTCGAGCCTATCCGCCTTCGGGGGTGCTTCCTGCCTCAATTGCTTGGGAACTCCTGACGGGTGTAGCAGACGGCACTTTACAGCATCCAATGCCGCTCCCTTCAAACACCTTTGGAGTCCCACAAGTGAGTGTCGAGTTCTCGAAAGTCGATATGAATAAAGGCCATTCTTCGGGGCGACCACTGAACGAGAGCAGCTCTTTTGGCATTATATGCCTCGCTGCGATTTGATCTGCCGTGAGGTGATGCCGGGACATCGTGTCGACTTGTGGGTTGGGGTTCGTAGACGGGCTCGGTTGCCTTAGGATGGTAACAGTTGTTGGCAGATGTGGTATTGACTGAGGCTCATCATTGGGAACGGTAAGGAGGGTTACGTTATGCATTTCGGTGCGGAACTCTCTGGATGTAGAGGCTTGTATGAATGTATTGTTGCGAACTTTCGAGTCCAACATGTTTGGCCTAGTAATCTCTATTGTTTGGTTGTGCGCGTTCGGCGAATTTGTTAAGGGTTTGGTCTGTAGGTGTTGGTTTCATGCAGTGCTAGACCCCTTTCTTCACCGCGCTTCAACCAATGTCTCACCTTTGAATGACTTGTACTGGGCTCGTCACCTTCTGTGTCCTCCTCCTCTTCCTCTTCCATATCGTGTAAGATCTGGTACTTTTTGTCAAGGAAATCTTTATCCCGCTTCCCTTGCATTTTTCGCTCTTCCTCTAATTTACTCAATCGAAGTTCCAATTTTCTCGCGGAAGATCCCTTCGATCGCTTAGATGAATGAGACGGTGCTCTGCCTTGGGTTTTATGTACTTCTTCTAGCACAGTACTTGGATTTAGAGGAGCTTCAGAGTTAGAACGCATGCACGCTTCACAGCACCAATCGTGATGTTCAATCTCGCTAGTTACGCCAACACAGTTGAAGTGGTACCAAGAATCGCACTTGTCACACTGGACCATTTCGTCATTGTCGGGTTGATTGCATTGCTGACAATGTACAACTGATAAGTCGGGTATACCTAGGTCTTGCCTTTTGGACGGTGGTGTACGTAGAGTGCGTGCCGACGAAGTGAATATATTGCTTTTTCCAGATAATGGCATACTGAAAATATACTACGTGTGATTTATTGAAGCGTTAAAAGAATTTAAAAGGATGTTGGCTAAAGCAGCTACTGGTCGGGCCGTGACGTTCAGATTTTCTAGCGCGCGCACAAATTTAAAAGAAACAAAACTTTCAGTAAATTCAAATTCATTTGTTTTTTATTAAGTAAATTTATTGCGCACTTTTAAATTCTTTTTATTGCCCTGTCTCGTTTGCCCGCCTTTTTCTCCTTCGTTTCTTTGACGTCTGTCACTCTTTTTCCTGATTATACCACATTTTTATTGGGCGAAATTATGACAGAGTTGCCAACACACCAAACTCCAAAAAATGGTGTATCTCACCTGTACGGGGACTACTGCTGAGATGCTATGCTGAACCTTCCGCTCCTTAATATATTTGTCAGAGGGTGCGCTCTGAAAGTCATGTCTCGTCTCAACAGAAATGGCTTTTGGTACAACTCGCGGAGGAATAAAAGTGTGGTTGCGCAAGAAATGTCATGCGACCCCTTCTGACGCATTGGCGGCCGTTACCCTACCGCGCTGTATATTCACAGTTGAGTTTCTATGGCTTCAGGACTGGCTCTAACTGGATACTGAACCTGAAAAGGCTAGTCACGGATGGCCCCACGTCTAGGCGGGGGTCCGGTGCTGGGGTTTTGTTTGAGCGCGAGATACGCGACTCACCTTACCATCCCTGACCAACGCGAGAGCAGCAACAGTATACTTACCACCCACGCTAACATCACGTGTTACCACAAGATCGCTTGGCAACAAATGTACGCTTGGCATCAGTATGTTGGGGAAAGCAGCGTTAGTTCCAATGGTACGCTGTTAGTATGGTGGCTTACGCTGTTGTTATCCAGAGAGGAAATGCTCTCTTTTTGTTTTCTCCACTTCCGTTACATTGCATCATATATTTTTTGCCTTAGTTAAGTTAGAACAAGAAGTAGAAGAACACTTGTGATTTGGATTCCAGTGAATGAAGACTTGCAAAATTAAAAGGGAAAGTGCTAAAGTGTTTTATTATAGAGATTAATAAGCGGTGAGGTGTATCCATATCGCAATTGGCGCAGTCGGCTTGGAACGATTTTTGTACGATTAAATAAAGAGTAAACTAACTATATATAAGCTAAAAGGCTGTAAAGAATAAATACAGAAAATTAAAATGTATACAAAAAGAAAACAACATATACTGTGAGTGATAACACTCGATAATTCGACGGATTATCGAGTGGCGAATTTCAATTCCTTGGCTTCGAAGCATCTATGTACCCTACGTCGCGATTCGGATCAAATCGCTATGTCTGCAAGATTATCAACGCTTTGGAACTGTGTGCTTGGCTGTCCGGGTAAGCATTTATTAACTCCCATTTTCCTTGAATCCTTTCCTTGTGTTGAAGAAAACGGTATTTAAAGCTTGTTACATATAATGCGTATTACAATTTTTTTTTTTTTAGAGACTCGCGCAGGTTCAAGAGTTTTTTTTTTTTATATTATCTTATGATGTGCTTTAGACACACAACCTGAACGGAGTGCAGTGGTTTGGGTCGTTGATGTTCGTTCACTACTCTCAGGGGTGGTTGTCCTAGATAGGACGAGAGCAGACCGATTCCGGGTTGGTTATAGTCCTTAGTAATTCGTTCGAGCACTTTTAGTATTGCATACGCAGAGGACGAATTTCAGTTGACCATATGCTGTGAGTACTGAGAGCACCGTGGCGCAGTGAGTAGTGTGTTGGCCTCTGACGCCGATGACTCAGGATCGAATCCCGACACAGCCATGTCATCGAACGTGTTTTTCACGGTGTTTCTCCTCAGCGGGGTTCTGACAAAACCCCCTGTAGTAAAATTGTCATGAAAAGCTTCTCGAAATTCGCCGTTCGGAACCGGCAATAAAACTGTAGGTCCCTTTCACCTATGTGAAAATGAAATCACACACAACATGGGTGATCGAGAGAAGCTCGGCTCAGGTTCTTCATGGACTGTAACGCCAACATACATACATACATATACTGTGAGTGTTATGCCTGCAGCAGTACGTCTGGTCACTTTCTATTCACAACTTCGTTGCATACTTTTTGTCCGTATAGGAATTTCTTTTTCTTGACTACCAAGCGAATTTGAACTATAGACCTTCCGCTCGGCGGTCGATGATGTTAACTACTGCACCACAGCCACCCCATATAACTGAGATTGAGGGTAGTTGCGAAACAATTACAGTCACTTTTATTCACTTCCTTAAACATTTGCAATAAGTTTGCTTGAATTTAAGATGAATCCACCCCGGAATGGAATTGATATTTGTAACGAATTAAAAATACCAGATGCGGTTAAAGATCTACCCACTTTCGATGGTAACCCGCGATTATTGCACCATTTTATTTCCAACGTTGAAGAGATTCTGTCTTTTATATTGGATATTAGTGGCACCGGTTATGCCAACATAATTCTCAGGGCAATTCGGAATAAGGTAATAGGTCAGGCTAGCGAAACCCTTAACATGTACGGAATATCTTTAGATTGGACCGAAATAAAGACAAATTCAATAATCCATTTTTCTGACAAACGTAACGAGACCAGTCTCATTCGAGACCTTCATACGTTAAGGCAATATAATGGAACCATTGAAGAATTCTATTCAAAAATAACAGACATTTTTTCTTGTATGATGAATTATATTAGAGTACATGATCTGCATCCTAATGTCATCAAGGCGAAACAAACCCTATACGAGGAAATGTGCTTGAACACATTTTTATCCGGTCTGAGAGAATCATTAGGATCTACTGTTAGGGCAATGAGACCTTGTAAGCTAGCAGACGCTCTTAAATTTTGCGTTCAGGAACAAAATTCAATATACCTTCAAAACCAGAAACAAAATAGAATTTTCAAGGCCTCATTGACGTCTCGCTGTGTCCGTCCAATCACGTCATAGTCGTCGACGTATGCAAGCAATTGCGTAGACTTGAAACAGATCGTACCTCTTGTGTTGGCCAGCGACTCTTGCATGATCTCTTCAAGCATGATGTTGAAAAAGTAGCATGACAGCATGTCATCTTGTCTAAGTCCTTTTTTAACATCAATGGTTTAGGTTTATTCATTACCGATCCTAATGGAACAGCGAGAATTCTACATTGTCATACTGCACAATCGGACGAGTTTGGCAGGGGTGTTAAAACTAGACAGGGCTTTGTAAAGCTCGTCTCTATACATGCTATGATACGCGGCCATGAAATCGACGAAAAGGTGGTGAGTGTTGATTTGGTATTCTTGGGTCTTCTCCAGGATCTGCCGTAGTGTAAATATTTGGTCTTACATACTTACTTATCAGGCCAGCGGTCCATGGAGGATCTGAGCCTGAGCTCTACTGTGGATTTATCTGGCCTGAAATCACACTGATAACAACCGATCAGGTTATCCACAAACAATTTCAGACGTTCACACAATGCGGCAGAAAAGATCTTGTGCGCGATGTTAAGGAGACCTATTCCCCTGTAGTTGGGATAGTTGTAGGGTTCTCTTTTCTTATGGACCGGACAAACGATGCTGAGATTCCATTCATCGGACATGTTTTCCTCCGACGATATCTTGCAAATGAGATGAGGCAGACAGGCCGACTTAAGTCTTGATATCACTATTTTGACTTCGTCTATGTCGGGGGGACGGACGGGGACGGAATTCTCTTACGTCGATCATTCTGCCTGACAGCGCTATCTTGCCTGTCCAATACAATCCGCAAAAGTGGTCTTGCCAAAAGCATCGAGTTTGGTTCCACTACAAGTTCTCCATTTTCATCCCTGCATGCCTCCGTTCTAGCTTTGTAGCCATTGCATGTTCATTTCATTTTCTTGTAAAACATCCAGGCGTCATTCCTGCGAAAGCATCTCTCCATCTCCTCGATCACACGCCTTCTGTATTCTCTTTTCTTTTTTCTGAGAAACGTGCGTTCCTCTCTTCTCTTCTGCTCAAAGATTTCGCGAGCAGCTCACGACCGTCGTTGCAGCATGGCTCTATATGCCTCCTGTTTTGCTGCATGGGCTTGTTCGCATTGTTCATAGAACCAGGGGTTTCTAGGTGGTGGCGGTTTGAAACCCAGCACCTCTGAGGCAGCGTCTCTGACGGCGCTCTGGCAATGTGCCCATTCCTGCTCTATTGTTTGTGCTGCTGTGAGCGGATTCTGGCTGTCTCTTGCGATTGTAGCTTTCCGACGTCAAACTTGCGTTGTCCCACTCGACTCCTAAGCATTCTTGATATTCTCTTTCATAACTTGGCTACAACAAGGTAGTGATCCGAATCGATGTTAGCTCCTCGGAAAGTTCGTACATTGAAAACGCTGAAGGAGTGTCTGGCGTCGATCGTAATGTCATCCATCCGGTTGGTGGTCGATTGATCAGGAGACGCGGAAGACTGCTTGTCTATATGATGTCTAAACTACGTGATCATCGTAGTTTAGCCCACCTTCACGTTATGGTTTAAATCCAGCAAGAAGGTCTGTTTGCCGATCCCACATCACCGAGAAATATCTAAAACCGCTTCACTGAGAGTTTTAACATTTCGGCTAATACAGTAACAGGCGGCCTTTCTAGTCTCGTCACTCATATTAGCCCTATGCGCTTTGCCTCTCTCCGAAAAGCTCGCAGGGACGCCAAAAACTATTATTGACCCTAGCTCTCTCATCACAACTCCCATTCAAGATTATTTCACCCTATGCTATCAAAATGTAAAAGGTCTCCGTTCTAAGACCTCAACTGTGTAACTTAGCTCCTTTATGCTTCCTTATAATACCTTCGCCTTAACTGACACCAACCTCAATCCAAGTATTCTTGACTCTGAACTCTTCTCTTCTGACTTCGTCGTCTTTCGCGCTGACGGCGAACGAATAACACACTTCCCTCTGGCCGGGGTGTTCTTTTGTCTATGTATAGCCGCCTAAATGCAACGTCCATTGCAATTTCGAACTCTACCTGTTTCGAACTTGCCTGTGCTAAGATACCGCTCTCCAAAAGTTACATATATCTACGCCTTTTGCTGTTACATCCGTCTCTCCCAACCCACCCAGGTCTGCCAACTAGCTGTTAACCCAATCGATCGAGAGATGATTTGATGATGAAGATGAGTGTTTTCTTGTCCCTATTAATGATTCCTCTGACAAAGAAACTCTTTTCACCTATCGTCTCGTAGAGTCTAACCTATTTCAGATGAGCAGTGCCACCAACAATCTCGGTAGACAAAGCCGACTTCGCCATGCTTAACAATTTAGTTAACGATATAGACTTTAGCCTCTTCATGTGCGAAAATACGACTATTGACATCGCATTGGAATTCTTCTACACCGCTCTCTTTAACTTTATAGTCCAATCTGTTCCTCACGTCCCTCGGAAAAATTCTTTCTTAACCTCTCCTTGGTATAATAAGGAACTTCACACTTTCCGTAATACGGGGAATAAACTATGGAAAAAGTGTTCAATACCGAATTTTGCTCTTGACTATGCGAAGTACCGACAAGCCTTCCTAAGTTTCTTTATCATCTATGACTCCCTTTACAACTCTTTCACTTCGTCAAGCTTCCTTCCCAACTATTTGGAAAAATTCTTACATTTTTCCTCCACACAAATACAGCTCCAAGACTGATATTTCTAATTATAGACCGCCTGCACCACTGAAAACCATAGCAGCATGGTTTCCTTGAACACAACCAACCTTATCGAATTCGTCTCCAAAACACTTCTAACATTGTAGCGACTCAACGAGGTAGATGTTATAGCTACCGACTTCAGCAAAGCATTCGACAAGCTAAGCCATTCAACATGGGTTATTGAAGAGAAGCTTGGCTTTGGTCCTTCATGCCCTGTAATGCCACCAAAGAAGAAGAATAAGCTTGTATAAATAAACAAAACTATTTGCTCGCTCTCTCTCTCCCCGATTACTTATTAAAAAATGTGGTCTAGGTGCGACCTGTAAGGCCCACACGACTAACTTCCCAGTGGGAAAACACCCATTTCATTTCATTTTTAACCGCAGACACAAGAGTCTTTGTGTCTGTCTGTGGCATCGTAACTCTTGAACAAATGGACCGATTATAATACCTTTTTGCTTTTCTTAGACGAATAATGGGTAATGTATCGGTTCTCGTCCGATCACCGCAATCAACCAGCATCGGGTGCGATCAGTACTTAGATGGGGAACCGCTTGGAAACACCGCGTGTTGTTGGCATCAAGCCGCCTATTTGCTTTCGCTCCATCTAACCCAGGGTAAGGAAACGAACACTCATATTCGCACATTAGCAATCTATTGCTCATAAACTGCTCACGTGCGTGTGCAATTTCGGTTGCTGAAAGTTTCAAAATCCTTCGTCATTCATAAAAATCCATACATACATACATACACTGCCGCTCATCTGAATAGGTTCACCTTTTTTTCCACATTACTGCTAGCCTCTCTTCATATATGTATATTCCAATGACACATATTTGTTATATATGTAATGAAAGAGCATCATTATACGGTCAGTTTGTGAGAAAAAAAAAATAAAAAATGCCTTAAAGCTTACCGTTATTCTCACACGCTGGTTTGACCAAATGCATTCATAAAAACAAACCCATTTTTGGCTCATCTGAATAGGTTCAACGATTGGAATGGAATAAGACCCGAATAGTGATTGTAATTTAATAATGATTTTGCACTTTTGTATAGGTAGTATTGTAATACCAATAATTAATAGTGAGTATTGCCACCATTTTTCAATGGAGTTTCGTAAATTCGACTTGGTATAGAACCAACCAATTTCTTAAGGTAATTTTGGTCCAGGCTATTTTAATTGCTCCGATTAATGATTTTTTGTCCTCGAATTGTCCCCCTGACTCGTATACTTTAAGTGAAAGTAGTCCCCACACATTCTCTATGATATTTAGGTCAGGGGAGTATGGAAGCTACACCAACATCTGAACATTTTGGCTCTCAATCTACTTTTTTACCGTCCTCGCTGTGTGGATAGGGGCACTATCATGTTGGAATATCCACGATATTGGCCCAAACGGGTCAGAAATCTTTGGGAAGGTATTTTCTAACACACTTTTATAAGAATAAGCATTCATTCTCGATGTAAGAAATTGGAGTTCGAAGGTTCCGTATAAGGAAATAGCTCCCCACACCATGACACTGCCTTCACAGCTATGCATACGACTTAAATAATGTTCCTTTTTTCGAAGGTAATGGAAATAATAATTATAGCCGTCAGGGCCCTTTAAATGACACTTTTTTTTTTATCTAAAAAATCACTTTTTGCTACTCCGACTTCTACGGCATGTATTTTTTTACAAAATTGGAGACGAATCTCTTTTCTAGACTCGATAAGTGGTGTTTTTCCAAATATCCAGCACTTTTAATAACCCGTTTTACTGGCGCCAAGCAACATTTTATACCTGTTTTACTGGCGCCAAACAACATTTTATACCTGTTTTACTGGCGCCAAACGACATTTTATACCTGTTTTTAGGGTTCCGTACCCAAAGGTAAAACGGAACCCTATTACTAAGACTTCACTGTCCGTCCGTCCGTCTGTCACCAGGCTGTATCTCATGTATCTCATAAACCGTGATAGTTAGAAATTTTCACCGAACAAAGTGAATATTTAAGGGGGGCTCCCATACAACAGACATGATTTTCATCCAAAAAATCCTGCCTGCAACCAAGATCTTTCATTTGATGAGGTAACATACATAGTCTCTTTCATATTTATATATACAGATGGTACGGAACCCTTCGTGCGCGAGTCCGACACGCACTTGGCCGGTTTTTTTATCTTTATTTTTGACGCGGAATCATCAGAATTAGAAGCTGCTCTAATGATTGCACGTATATCGGCTCTTGGTGTGGCCCTATAACTTCCACCTTTCATACTTTTTTCCATACTATTCGACATTTCGCAAATAACCGCTTACTACATTTCGACCTCTGTTAATTTTTTTCGCGATGCATGATTCTCGAAAAGCCTTTATTTGGCCCTTTTCTTCCTCGCTTAAAAAATTTCCGCTACTCATTTTAGTCGTTAACAAGTAAACATAATAAGGTTTATTAGTAGAAAAAAAATTGAGTAAAATTGACCGACGCAACTACACGTAAACTAAAGTTTTTGCTGTTGAACCTATTCAGATGAGCCAAAAATGGGTTTGAATGCATTTGGTCAAACTAGCGTGTGAGAATAACGGTAAGCTTTAAGGCAAATTTTTTTCTCTCAAACTGAGCCTAAACGCGGCTAAAAAAACATTAAAGTATTTGTCTAAATCCATGAAATTGTCCCTTCCCCCTTATTGAATTGATAAAGCAGGCATACGATTTCAATGTATTATTCGGTCAAGCAGCGCGCTCAAGAATTTACAACAATATGCGTAATGTTCTAAGAAGCAACTTGTAAGCAAATATGTACATACAGTGGCCGACAAAAGTATACGTACGGTAACTATTTCTGCTGTTTGACGAATCCGAATATAAAAAAAAGTAAAAGTAATGATGCAGTTCTAAATCCTTTTTTAATAATACGTAACAAAAATAAACTTTTTTTAACAAATTATTCGCAAAAAACGAAACAAAAAACATTGACAAAAATCTACGTACGGCCGGCAAGGTATGCTTTATGCTATCCTGTGCTACTGTATAGTAACGGTAAAGTCCCGCTTATTTTGTTTTGTCTTTTCCGTTTGTGTGATGTTCCACGAGGTTTGGGTTAAGTTGTAATTCGGACAGTTTTGAGAAAGGTACAGCTGCGAAAATGGGTCCTCGAAAAGAAATTTCAACTGATGTGCGGAACTTAGCCGTGAAATACAGAAACGAAAAAAAAAAAATCTTGGAGGTACATACATATAACTAAATTATTGAATTTAAGTAAATCAACTGTTCAAACAATAATTGATAACTCTTGGAAAAATAATAGTGTGGAAAATAAGTCACCTAGTGGAAGTACGAAAAAACTTAACCGCCGAGATGTATCATTTCTTTTGAAACAAGTTAACAAAAATCCCAAAATAGATGCGATTGAGTGAGCCAAAGGCATCGCAATAACATCAAGTAAGATCGCACATCCACGAACAATTCAAAGAACACTTGAATTACACATTACAATGTATTTACGGTGGTAGTCAGGGAGGAACTGCCCTTTATTTTCCCTTTTTTATATTACAAGGGATCTTATCACTACTCCGTTCTTATTAAAACTCACTAATAGGTATTGGCGGCGGGGTACTGGCAAAACCCCCCGTAGTATAACTTGCCTAGAAAAAGCTTCTCGACTCACGCCGTTCGGAATCGGCATTAAACTTTAGGTCCCTTTCACCTGTGTGAAAAAGTAAATCACACACAACATAGGTGATTGAGAGAAGCTTGGCTCTGGTCCTTCATGGGCTGTAACGCCACCAAAGAAGAAGAAGAACAGGTAGCGCTGTAGAACGTTAACATACTAAATGTAAATAGAATGGTATAATACCACAGTAATAGTTCTTATAGCAGAACCCCACGGAAAAAGCCTCATATAAGTGAAAAAAACCGGAAACTTCGACTGGAATTCGCCCGAAAGCACATTAATGAAGGAATCGATTTCTGGAAGAGGGTTCTGTTTACAGACGAATCCAAATATAATATATTTGGAAGCGATGGGACGGCTAAAGTGTGGAGAAAAATTAACACAGCAATAGACCCGAAAAACTTAATACTGACGGTTAATCACGGTGGCGGCCCTGTGCTTGTCCACAATCAGTGGACAAGTTAAGTCTTGGTAACAGTTGAATATTCCCCACTAGTATCGAAAATTTAGTGAACTCAATGCCTAGACGCTTGCAAGCCGTCATAGATGCTGGTGATGGACCAACGGAGTACTAACTTCAGTTAGCTAACATTTTAAGTGCCCTGATGAAGTTTTTTCTCTTCATTTTTAAGTCGTACGTAGTCCTTTGTCAATGTTTGTTTCTCGTTTTTTTCTGAATAATTTGTTAAGTTATTGTTGGAAAAAGTTTATTTTTGTTACGTATTATTAAAACAGTATATAGAACAAAACTGCATCATTACTTTTTCTTATAATTATCTTGGATTCGTCAAACAGCAGAAATAGGTACCGTACGTAGACTTTTGTCGGCCACTGTATGTCGGTGTCATTTTGAGTGTGAGATCTCGGTGGTTGTTGTCTCGTTCCGATTTAACGGAGAAAACTACACACAATGCTCGTTGAGTGAATTTGCTTTCATTGTGCGCCCACCACCCCAAAGTAGAACAACGACCGAGAACAATCGTTTTCGATTTTATGAAAAATAAAAATGCTCACAGCCAATTACTCATGAGAGCGTGGGTTGGTTGCTCGTTGGGTAGTGCACACTCACGAGCAGCTCATGAGTGTGCGTTTCCTCACCCAATCACAACACTATCCGAGCAATCTCATATGTATCAGTTGTCGTCCGATCATAGCAATCAAGTTGGTCAAGTCAGTACTTAGATGGAGGACCGCTTGGGAACACCTAGGGATGCAAACGATATCCAAAACATCGTTGTTTGCCATCGATGTTATTTAGAGCGATGTTTTTTGATTTTTTGTCACACGATTTTTTTTAAAATCTCTCCATTTTTAAGGGCGTCGTGGCGCAGTGGTTAGTGTGTTGGACTCTGGCGCACGATGAGCGAGTTCGGATCCCGATAACACCAACGCCATCGAATGTTTATTTCGTCGTGTCCCTCCTCGGCGGGGTACTGGCAAAAGCCCCGGTAGTATAATTGCCAAGAAAAAGCTTCTCGACTCTAGCCATTTGGAATCGGCATTAAACTGTAGGTCCCTTTAACCTGTGTAAAAAAAAAAATGTATATCACACACAACATGCGTGATTGAGAGAAGCTTGGCTTTGGCCCTTCATGGGCTGTAACGCCACCAAAGCAAGCATAAAGGAACTTTAGGGCAAATTATTACTTTAATTTGTTGGCGGAAAAGTGAAGGGAAAGGCAAAGTCTCGTTCCAATCGTGCTGGATTACAATTTCCAGTTGGTCGTATTCATCGTTTACTTCGTAAGGGTAATTACGCGGAGCGCGTCGGTGCTGGTGCTCCTGTATATTTGGCAGCTGTCATGTTTTTGGACGTGTTAAAACTACTGAGTGGAACATTGGGCGTACTCGAGCTGCAGGAGAGTCATACAGCTGATTACCTGGAAAACCAAATGTCGGGGCTCCTCAGCGAGTGGAATGTCAATAAGGAAAAGGTTTCTGCATGCGTTACGAATAACGATAGCACAATGATGAAACTTAATCGCAAACTCTTTGGCGACAAAAAGATAATTTCTTGTTCACACCATTCATTTGACTGTCATCGGGAAGTGTCCGCATTAGTCAGCAAAGTGCGTTACATAGTTAAATTTATCAAAAGAAGCGTTAACGCTAGTGATGAATTACGCAAGAAACAGATAGATGCCGGGAGTTCCGAAGGAAAACCGAAAAAAAAATGATTCTCGATGTAAAAACGCGATGGAATTCTTGTTTTTTTTATGTTGGAGAGATTCGTCCAATCAGCTTCTATTTTAAGCGACATATTGATTACGAGTCTAGAAGCTCCCTCTATGATCACAAGCTCTGAACAGAATAATGTTAAAGAGGTGATAGAACTATTACAGGCGTTTGATTTCGTTACAAGGGAGATCTCCGCGGACTCCTACGCTACTGCTAGCAAGGTTATGCCGCTGGTAAGTTGCTTAAACGAAGCTTTGGTTAGATGTTCGCCGACAGATCCTATTGTAGTCCAACTAAAAAATTACCTACAAAAGAATGTGAACAAACGATTTCACAAAATTGAATTCAATTCGATTCTGCGCTAGCAAATACATCAGATCCAAGGTTCAAATTACTCCATTGTAAAGATACCTTGGCTAAAAATAAAATAATTTCTTATATGAAGAGTCCGAAAAAGAAGAAAGGACTTTAATATTTAGACATATCATAAACAATTGGCTCATCAGAACATTAAGTCTAAACAGTCGTCAAATGTATCTAGGGTAAGCTGTTGCGACTATTAACCAAAATCCGATCGAAATGTGGAATGATATGAAGAATGTGTTTCCAAGACTTGATAACCAGGCTACCAAATATTTTTCCATTGTGGCTACATCAGTCCCAAGTGAACGACTATTTTTCAAAGCCGGAACAACTATTGCCCAGCAACAAACCGTTTGACAGGAAAAAGGTTGTCCAAGTTATTGTTTTTAAATTCTATTTTGAATAAATAAAACAATAGGTACCTATACTTATTTCTAAATGCCTGCGCACATTTTTTTTTCTTTTGGGTAGAACCTAGTAACTTAGTCACACAGACACAGTGCACGAGCACGTTATTTTTATTGTACTTACTTATGCTCGTGTTTTTCTCACCTTTTAGGCTAGGAGCGTCCTAACGATTTCGGCCGCACAATTTTTCAGCCATACAAAATAGAACGAGTAAGTTTAAATGGTAATGAGCTCATACAATACAAAGACCTGCCCTCTTCACTGTTCACTATGTACTCTCTAAAAAGTTAAAGAAAAGAGAAATGAGAAGTCCTCAGCTTTAACTTTTGGCCTTTAAAAAAAAACATCGATGCTTTTGGCATCGACGTTTTTTTTTTTTTGAAACATCGATACATCGAACCATCGTTGCTTTTTTTTTATGATGTTTGCATCCCTAGGAACACCGCGTGTTGTTCATTTTTTTTTTGCCTATTTTTAAGTTATTTAATTTCTAACAAAAAAAAAACAGGCGGCACCGATTTTGCTGAAGACTTATTCAGTACTAAGTTGCGTAATTACGCATGGAATGAACCCAATCTTATGTCAATACCATTTTTGGTTCTCGAGATAATCGAGCGGGAAATTCCGAAACGCACATGCGCACATAAGTACATACATACACACACACATACAACTCTATAAAAACCTTGGATTTGGATCCTGGTGAACTTAAAACGTGGAGATATGTCAAAATTTGGAATTCGCAAAATAGGCCCCATTACAATAACTTCCCACTGGGAAGTTAATAAACTGTTCGTATAAGGTATTATTTTGCGACAAATATAACATGTTTGGTATCGGTAAAAAGGTCTTCGAATGCAGTTTTATAATTCTGTTAATTTTCCTTAAACATTTTTTTTCAAAAATTGCTTATATCCTTAACATTTCTAAATGGATTACAGTGCTTTTTGTATCAGTTAAAAGTACTTAACTGTTAATTTAATATGCGGTATCATTCAGTTTATTTTCTGCAGGATATTCCAATTTAGCACATCCTTTTAATCTTTTCTAGCAATTTGCGCCGAAAACCGCTTTGGATTTTTACTTGTGACATACAGTCCTGATCAAAATAATAGGTAAATCGTAAAAACGCTGTAACTTGGGCTATGAATCAAAAAAGTCATGGATTTTTGCAAACCTTGTTTTAAGCTTAGTTAAGATAAAGTCTACATTGCAAAAAAAGAAAAATTTTTCAATTCATAATAACTTTTTATTCGATTTAAAAAAAAAAAAAACGATTGATCAAAAAAATAGGTAATTACTGTTTGCCAGGATTTTTCTCTGATTTAAATTTAATAGAAGGTAACCTTTTGGACATTTTTAATATTTTCGATTACAATTATTAAAATTCTATCAGTTTTGTTATCACAGAAGGGACGCAATAAGCGAAGAACTTCGTATCATCAAACAATTGAAAATGGTTGCAAAACGCCTAAATTTATAGCTGAAAACTTGAATAGATCGGTCAATTTCGTAGCTAATGTTTTAAGAAGAACACCCGTAGCAGAAACGCGGGGTAGACCCCGAAAAACTACATCGGTTACGGATGTTCAGATTATATTGCTGGCGAAAAACGATCCATTCAAGTCGTCAAAAGCCATCGCCGCTGAAATTGACAACGTGATCAGTGCGCCTACCGGTCCGTAAAAGGTTACAGCAAAGCCAACTGCCAGGAAGAATTGCGAGAAAAGTCCCTTTGTTAAGTAGAAAAAATATTAGACATAGGAGACAGTTCGCACTTGGTTTGCAAACCCATACGGCAGCACAATTTCGAAACATATTGTGGAGTGACGAAACGAAAGTAAATTTATTCGGCTCCGATTGCAAGAGAAATGTTAGAAGGCCTAAGGGAAAGGAATTTGATAGCCGTTATACCAAAAAAACCGTCAAACATGGAGGCGGTTCAGTCATGGTATGGGGATGCTTTTCCTGGTTCGGAGTTGGTCCTAGTGTCCATATTGACAAGGTGATGACGAAAGAAGTTTATTGCGAGATATTAGCTAATACCATGTTGCAGTTTATTGCGAGATATTAGCTAATGCCATATTTGAAATCTTGGTTGAGTCATCAGTAGGTATCGGTGTTTCAATGGCCTTCCCAATCCCCCGATCTCAATCCGATTGAGAATTTGTGGGGGGAACTGAAAAGGTCACTGGCCAAGGAAACTTTTCAAAATAAAAGTCAACTGTGGTTAGCAATTCAAAGAGCTTGGAACGCGATTCCTGTTGAACAGTATTGACATATTCAACGTTCCTACCATCAAACCAGATATGTCTTATACTGATGTAGCTTTAAAAGTTTTTCGTGAAGGTTTGAGCTTGAACATAAATGAGGGAGACATAGACCATTGCTACTTGAAGAAAATTAAGTTAGCCAACCCACCAACTAAAGGCCGACCGACCAACAAAAATTTTCTTCACGTACGACTCGTGTCTCGTCTCGGTAAAGAGAAAATAATGAGAGTCAAAAAAGAAAAAAGAGAGCCACTAACCACGAAACTACTCAATGGCGAAGCAAGATCGGAAAAGATGTATGTTAATGAGTGCTTAACGAATGAAACAAGAAAATTATTTAAGACTGCTACAACAATGAAGACAACGAAGGGGTAGAAATATGTATGGACGAGATATGGGACTGTTTGCATGCGGAAAGAGGAGGGTGACAATTATGTAAGGATAAATTGTGCTGCTTGTGATTTTCTTAAATTATGAATGTAGTAGCTCTCTTCCACCTTGTAAATCTAATGCATGTAAATACCCAAATTCTGTTGAATATTATTTTTGTATACATCAAAACATACTACGTAGCCTAAGAAAAAAATTTTCAATTTTCCTAGCCCATCTTAATCCGTTGTCGAACTTACCCGTTGTAATTGTTTTGAGTGAAATTTGGATATATAATAACGAACGTGAGTTGTATAATATACAAGGGCACACTCTTTTTGCTAATTGTAATGAGTCTTATTCCGCTGGAGGTGTTGCCGTTTTTGTGAAAAATGGGTGTTTGTGTGATTGCTCTTGCCTTAAAATATGTAGCGCTGATGTACTAAAATTATCCTTTGCTTTTGAAAATACTGATTACACTTTGTTGTGTATTTATCGACTTCACAGTTTTGCTAAAAGTATGTTCATTGATGAACTAACCAATATTCTTAGTTCAACTTCAGCTAAAAATTTAATTGTGGTAGGAGATATCAATATTGATATTCTCAATGAATTTAACACTGATACTGAAACCTACTTGTTTACTATGGCTTCGTATGGTCTTAAGAGTATGGTAAATGAACCCACCCGTTTGACTGATTCTTCTAAGAGTTGTATCGATCACATTTTTCTTAGAACTCACAAAAATAATAAAAATGTTTTTAGTTGCAAAGTATACGACTTGAGGGTGACAGATCATAGCATTGTTACTCTTAATTACTCCTCTGTTTACAATCGTTGTGAAAATTTTAAATCCGCTTCTTATAGAATGAAAAATTATGTAGATTTTGTAATGTTGAAAGATTTGTTAACCTTCGAATGTTGAGAAACGGTTTATTCTGAAGCTAATCCTTCTATTGCGTTTGATGTATTTATGGATACATTTCAAAATCACATTAAATCGAGTACTTTCCAAAGAAATCTGTCGGGTAATAACAAACATTTAAAACCGTGGATGATCAACAATCTTCTTAATAAAGTTAAGAAAAAGAAGAAATTAGGCTTAAAATGCAAGAAACATCCAAATAATTCAAAACTAAAAGGACATTCTGAAAATTTCTGTAAGTCCGTCAACAAAGAAATCGAAGACACTCATAACAACTTCTACGGTGATATGTTTGCTAAGGCTGAGGGTAATGCACGTAAAGAGTGGCGTGTGGTTGACAACATTTTAGGAAAGGATAGTAATTGTGTTATAATTGAAACTATTGAAGTTGAGGGAGTAATGGAGTCCGATTTAGGCAGAATTTCTAATAAATTTAACGAGTACTTTACTGAAATTTCCGAAAAACTGAAACCAACTGTCGACCCTTGCATGAATTGCAATTGTTCCTCCTTCTCAGGAATTCTTGCTGATGATGTTCATCTCAATAGTTTTATGTATGTTTCAATTACACCGAGTGAAATGTACAATGTTATAATGTCCCTAAAAAACAAAACTTCCTGCACTAGTGATGGTATCTCAAATAGTTTATTAAAAAATGTTGCTTGGTATGTCGTGGATGTGCTGTCCTTCTTATTTAATAAAAGCATTGAAATGGGTTGTTTTCCTGATCATCTAAAATGTGCTGAAGTTATACCTCTGTTTAAAAAAGGCAATAGACAACATGTCTCAAATTATAGGCCAATATCACTTCTTTCAACCTTTTCCAAAATATTTGAGAAGTTACTTAAGGTCCGCATTGTATCTTTTTTGGACAAGTCCAAATTCTTTAGTAGAAATCAGTTTGGTTTTGGAGCAGGTTTGTCAACTGAAGATGCCATCTTAAGGGTTTGTAATCAGCTGTATGGAAGTGTAAATAACAACAAATCAACTATTGCTTTGTTTATCGATATGACTAAAGCCTTTGATCTGGTGAACCACAATCTCTTGCTGACTAAACTCTTTAATGTTGGTTTTCGTGGTAATATTTTCAATTGACTGAGTTCTTATTTAAAAGGTAGAACACAAAAAGTTACTATTAATGGCATCTCAAGTGTACCAAGACAATTAAAGAACGGTGTTCCTCAGGGATCTGTACTTGGTCCCTTGTTCTTCCTAATATACATACATTCCATTTTCAAACTCAAGTTAAATGGTACTTCAACTGCTTTTGCAGACGACATCGTTTTTACCTACGAATCTAGAACTAGTTTCGAAAGCATTGTGATGATAAATGAAGATCTTGAAATCTTACGGTTGTGGTTTACTTATCACAAATTGATTATCAGCGAAAAAACTAAGCTAATGTGTTCTAAGATATCTGGAAACAGCCTATATGATTTCAATTTATGATTTCACGCTCACGATTGTTAATAGTTCTCCTTGCCTATACATAAGTGTGGGAATAGTAACTTTATAGCCAACTTGCGTTGTAGCGAAAATTGGTTTAAAATCGATTCCGTTCAAAATTTTAAGTACTTAGGTTTAGTAATGGATTCTAATTTAAATTGGAAAGAACATATTCATATGATCAAAGCTTATCTGCTATTGGTCACACGAAAAATGTATTTAATAAAGCCTTTCTGCTCTCCGAAAGTTTTAAGAATCATTTATTATGGTCTTGCACACTCAAAGTTGAATTACGGCGTAACAAGCTACTAAACCACTATTAACTGCACAGAAATATTTAGTTAGAATCATTTCAAATAAAAATCGTTTAGCTGGAAGTTGGCCTTTGTTTAAAAAATTGCGTATTCTACCAATCAGACATTTATCTGTTTTTGAAGTTTTAAGAGAATTCTTTAAGCAAAGCGGTAAAATTCCTAGTAGGAATATACAAATGAACAATCTACGCGTAAACAATATGAGCTTAGTAAATGTACCTTTTGCACATAAAACCCATGTTTTTAATATTTTTGTATATACAGCTCCAAGAATTTTTAATAAATTGCCCTTGTTTATAAGAGACACGCTTCGTCTTTCACATTTTACCAAAAGGGTTAAAAACTGGTTATTCACCTTAAGCTTTGATTGTGTTGAATCTTATGTTTGAAATTTTTTCACCAAGAGCACAAATACATATGTATATATGTAGGGTGTGAAGTCACCCTTAACCCTTAGCCAACCAATCCAACCATTCCAAAACTTCCAATCCTTCCACCCATCCTTTTTCATTCCTTTGCCCGTACGCGCGAGCGCGCATCGTAGACTTTGCTCTTGCTTTCCATCCCCCGACGAGGTAGGTAGGTAGGTAGGCAGGGTCGTAGCCTTCCCAGAATTGAGAAGAACGCACTTAGGCCAGGGAGGCCCGTTGTGCAGCTACGAGGGGGTTTTACCCTCCTATTCGTGGAACCATCTAGTGCTTCTTAAGAAGTTAAGAAGATTAAGTATCCCTACTTTCTGAACATCTTTTAGATCGTTAAGGAAGTAAGAGCCATCCCCCGACGAGGAAATATATGTTTTTGTTGAAATAAAGAAAATAAAGGAATAAAGTTTATATTTTTCCCTAAATATATTAATCAAAATTTGTAATTAATTTATGTTATCATTATATTATTAGAGCACCGTGGCGCAGTGGGTAGTGGTTGGCCTCTGACGCCGATGACACAGCATCGAATCCCGACACAGCCATGTCATCGAACGTGTTTTTCACGGTGTTTCTCCTCAGCGGGGTTCTGACAAAATCCCCTGTAGAAAAATTGTCATGAAAAGCTTCTCGAGATTCGCCGATTGGAAACGGGAATAAAACTGTAGGTCCCTTTCACCTATGGGAAAATGAAATCACACACAACATGGGTGATTGAGAGAAGCTCGGCTCAGGTTCTTCATGGACTGTAACGCCAACATACATACATACATCATTATATTATTATCATATTGTTATGCCAATAACACTGATTGTCACCCTACATCAGATACTTATTGTAATTTAAATCTACATAGATGTGTCATTCACCACTAACGTCTTAGTTAAAGAATTAACGCTAATATTCAATTTAAAATTGTTTAATAGTTTTAAGATTATGAGATGAATAAATAAATGAATAATACAAAAGAAAAAAAAAAAAAAAAAAAAAAACTTGTCGCAAATTAATAAACTCTATGCCTGGGCGAATACATGCCGTTATAAAAAACAAAGGGGGTCATTCTGGATTCTGCAACAGCAACTATTTAGTAACAATTTCAATATGGAAGTTTTCCATATATATTTTAAATTTGAATTTAATTTACCTATTTTTTTGATCAACCGTTTTTTTTTTTTAAATCGAATAAAAAGTTATTATGAATCGAAAAATTTATCTTTTTTTGCAATGTAGACTTTATCTTAACTAAGCTTAAAATAAGTTTGCAAAAATCCATGGCTTTTTTGATTCATAGCCCAAGTTACAGCGTTTTTTTACGATTTACCTATTATTTTGATCAGGACTGTATGTACCTTTTATACTATACGTACAAGAAATTTGGAAAAAATCGGAGATGAGTTCTATTCGGAACTCTATCCCAAAATAATCAACGTTATTTTAAAATCTAGTACCTACAGAAAATGTTCATAAAATATACCATATGATGAAACCCGATATAAATGACGCTCACTGTAGCTAGAGATACACCTCTCTCGACTATTAATTGATTTACTGAGGGAAAACCGACTTGCATGGATACGATCATTATACAGAAAACTACGTCTCTTATTATCATATTATATTTACATATATTACTTTAATACGTAATTTCAGGGATATTATAGCCTACAGGGAACAGCTTGGCATAAATAAGCCACAAATAAAACAGTAAGGCAATGGTTCATCTAAAAAAAACAAAAAAAAAAAAAAAAAAAACCAAAATGTGTTCACTTCTAGAAATTCTCTTACGCGAAAATATGAAACAAAGGAACTTCAATATCACATGGCCTATTCGCCAGATAATGAAATATTTCGGAGAATTGTTGTAGCAGCATGTGGAAACCTAAATCTTACTTATAGTGGCCATCGTAATTCCAAGAAATTATTTAGCAAACTGATGTCAGAAAATATTTTCGTTGGCGTTGAATTCCCTGACAATCAGGCCGGCATAACCATATATCCGAGGCATTTTCACTTTAAATTACGTTTTCCAAGCGAGCTACGTACTCCAATAAACACATACATCGAAACATGGACCACAAACCTGCTGTATCCAATTGATGATGAATTGGGTCCGCGAAATCGAGATTTCTCTGATGGCGCTAAAGTTAACTATGTATATTACTGATGGTTTTCTTTCCGTACAATTTTGTCTTACGTCAGCTTATATACTGCTTGCCAGTACACCCAGTCCGACATTACCCAGAGTGGTTATGCAACGATTCCCGTATCCTGAAGTTTTATTTGATCCCCTCTTGTCCAGCATAGGTTCGGTGACGGTCCTGATTATACTATTAAGTTACATTTATCCAGCGTCTTATATGGTTAAGGTACGATTATTATTCCTATGACCAATGTCCTGCAATTTTATTATAATCGTCTTCATGTCTAGTCCATCACATTAGAGAAGGAGAGACAATTAAAGGAGGTCATGAAGATAATGGGCCTAAGTAATTGGCTACACTGGGTCGCGTGGTTCGCTAGATCACTGATAGTAATGGCCATCTCCACATTTATCATGGTGTTTTGCCTTACCGTAAGTATAAATGTGATGCGAATTCAATGCATCTATGTATCTATTACATTTTTGTTTTTTTTAGTATAAATGGCGAAAGAACGTTGCCGTTCTTACATTCAGCTCATTCACGGCTGTTTATTTCTTCTTCATGGCATACGTAATAAACGCGATATTTTTCTGCTTCATGTTGGCAACAATGTTTTCGAGAGCGAATACCGCAGCCGCCATAACGGGTTTGCTCTGGTTCGTTACATATCTACCGTTTATAGTTATCGAACGAAATTACAATGATCTGTCAAAAAACATTAAGCTATTACTTTCATTATGCTGTAATACCGCTATGGGTTTAGGCGTAAAAATAATACAAATCAGGGAGCTAGAGGGTGTCGGTTTGCAATGGGATAATATGTTCGCCGAGACCAGCCCGGATGATCCGCTATCGATTGGCCGAATTTATGTGATGATGATAATATCGAGTATCATTTACATGCTGACATGCTTATATTTGGAGCAAGTCTTTCCGGGTGAGTATGGGCTGCCAAAACCGTGGAATTTTCCATTTAAGAAGAGTTTTTGGATCGACACACCGGAGGTGACTGCTATTAAATTTAGGCGTAGTACAATTAAGTTGACGCGTGACGGATCATTCGATGATGAATTCGATGAGGTTATTGGAATCGAGATACGTCATCTCTATAAGGTATTTGGCGAAAAGGTAGCGGTCGATAATTTATCATTGAAGATATACCAGAATGAAATAACAGTGTTGTTGGGCCACAACGGAGCCGGAAAGACAACGACCATTATGATATTGACAGGCATGATGAGACCGACCCAAGGAACGGCAATTATAAATGGATTTGATATTAAAGAGGATATGGAGGGTGCTCGTCGCTCGTTGGGTATTTGTCCACAACATAATGTACTTTTCGACGATTTGACGGTGAAAGATCACTTGATATTCTATAGTTCTTTGAAAGGACTGAAGGGAGACGAGCTCGACGAAGAAGTCGATACGTTTATTAAAAAAGTTGGATTAGAGTCCAAGGCGGATCTAGTTTCGTCGAAATTGTCCGGTGGTATGAAACGAAAATTATCCATTTGTACGGCATTTTGTGGTGGAACAAAGGTAGTTTTATGCGATGAACCCAGTTCGGGATTGGATCCGGCGGCACGTCGAAAACTCTGGGAATTCATTCAAGCCGAGAAGAGAGGACGTACGATTCTGTTGACAACGCATTTCATGGACGAGGCTGAAGTGTTGGGTGATCATATCGCAATCATGCGAGGCGGCGTAATCCAAGCCTATGGCACGTCATTTTCATTGAAAAAACAATATGGTGACGGATACAAATTGGTATGTTGGCAATCTACACGCTTCATTAAGTTCTTTACTATTTTTTGCATTTTTGCAATACAGATATGTGAGAAGGATGATGGTTGCAGTAGTATCGAAGTTACTAGGCTATTGAGCAGATACATACCTGGTATAGAGCCAAGCTCGGATATCGGAGGCGAACTTAGTTACACTTTGCCCGAAGAACATTCGCCAAAGTTTTCGAAAATGTTGGAAGAGTTGGAGAGCAAACAAGAACAATTGCATTTGAGTGGTTATGGAATTTCATTGACGTCGTTGGAAGATGTATTTCTCAAAGTTGGAGCTGAAGAAATTGAGAGAGATGAAAGGCGGCATTCAAATCAGGGAGATGAACCAGGTGAAGTTGTCCTTTTGAATGTTTGTTTTTTGCTTTCTTGCCTTTCAAATACTCAAATAATTCTACTAACGAGGTGTTGCTTTAGTAAAAGTATATTAGAGGAAGGGGTTACAGTTGCCGATTGCCAGATTGATTGATTTTACGTTTATATGTTAAGAGTAGAATTTTTATAAATGTGAAATACGAGGCATGGCAATTAACATCAGCTGTTGTGATCAACCACAACAATTGATGACACCTGACGCCAGACGCCAGCAACATTTGTGCGCATATTTCTATTTCAATTTCTTGTTGTGGAATAAGCAAATTCGTATTACTATTTAAACAATATTATGCGAAAATAAAGTTCAGTTCATTAAAGCCACACTCAGTCGATCATTCATTCGAGCATTGGTCCTTCGAGGAAAGAACAGCAATCTAATAAAGCCTAACCAGGGCTCACACTGGTAGTGAATAAAGCGTAACCAGGGCTCACACTGGTAGTGTATATAGCGTATCCAGGGCTCACACTGGTAGTGATTTGAGAGTGAATCCAGATTCGTAGAAATTAAAAACAATGTTAGATGAAACAGAGGTTTATATCGTCGTAGCTAGACGAAAGCAATGGAATTGGAGAAAACTAGCAGACATTTTGCAACAGACAGTTCAGTACGAAAAACTGCGAAATATTTGGAAGAGAAGCTACAACGGATAGAGGAAATCTGGACAGATCTCCTCGACAACCACAAAAAAATTAAGGAAGTAGTAAGGCATGATACCCCGTCAAAAGAAATTCATCCCCTGCGTATGCAATATTAAAAAGTGCTTGAACGAATTAGTACGGACTATAACCAACGCGGCATTTGGTCGGCTCTCGTCCTATCTAGGACAACCACCCCTGAGAGTTAACGAACATCAACGACCCAAACCACTGCACTCCGTTCAGGTTGTGTGCCAAACATCATAAGAGTATAACTCTTGAACCTGCGCGAACTATAAAAAAAGCAAAAACAATACAATACAATACAGTAAAGAAAGTTCAACAATTGTATGAAGAATTAAAGGCAAAAATAAACCAGTACCCTCAGAAGATAAAATAGGGCGTAAGCAATCCCAGAGGTTACGCAGATTCAAAATAAAGACGAACGCCATTATCAGCAATGTAATGGAATTTGAAGAAGCCACCCTGACAGGCTATACAACTGAAGTCCATGATTTCCAACAAAAAATATTGTTAGAGCAATCTAGAAGCTTCACTGAGTTGCACGAAGACTTCATGATCAACGCATCTGAAGATGATTTAAAAACAAGCTATGTATTAGAAGATGACTACAAAGAAGTATGACAGGAAATAAATCGATGTCTTCATAGGATGGCCTTCAAACTCAGTGAAACCAACCAATTGGGGGTTGTAGAAAGACATCAACAGTTGGAGCTCAGATTGCCACAATTAAAAATTCCGATATTTAAAAGAAACTATTTGGAAGGGCAATCGTTATGTGATATATTCACAACAATTATACACAACAAAGTCACACTCAGTACTATAGAAAAGATGGAGTGCCTGAAAACGCATTTGGAAGGAGAACCGATGCAACTTATCCAGCATTTAACCATTTCAAGTGCAAACTATACATCGGCCTGGAAAACTTTAAGGGCTAGGTACAACAATGAAAGAAAAGTGCTTTGAGTCCATATTGAGAAAATGTTCAAATCTGCTCATCAAGGAAACCAGTCACCATCGAATTCCATTACAGCAATCTTGGATGCAACAAAGGAGGGCTGTCCGCAATATCCATCATGGACTTCGACCCATCATCGTGGGGTCCTCTTATTGTTCATGTAATTACAAAGGCTTTAGACCAGGAAAGTATAAGCCTATTTGAGCAAGGTCTAGAACAACCGCACAAGATGCTTTCTCTCGATGATGAGCATAGAAGAGACGGCGTTCGGCAGTGTCTCTCCAATAGCTTATTTTCTCGATATATGACTATATTCTATTGCACCAAGAGAACTATACATCAAGACAAGAAGTTGAGAATCGTTCACAAAATAATGGACATAGACAGTTTGAGGAAATACAATCGAATTATGGGCATCAAAATGGAGGTGTGCTGCTCGCCACAGCATTGATAACAGCGGCGAACGTTGATAGCCATCAGAGAAAACTGAGAGCTCTTATCGATCCAGGATACCAGGCAACAGTGATTACTAAAGAAGCAGCCCAGTCATTACGCCTGCCAAAACAAAAGATGCATACTGAAATTAGCGGCTTAGGTGCAACTAATGCTGGTACAGCACGCAGTCAAGTGGAACTGGTATTAGCCCCAAGATTCGCCTCAGAATTCGAATTGCTGGTTTCTGCGCTTGTACTGCCAACGCTCACAAGACTAACGCCTGACAAAAACGACTTTATTGATATTCCTAAAAATTTAAAAAATTTGTTGCTAGCTGATCCATCATTCAATATATCTGGTAACATTGGTATGATTCTTGGAGCTGTTGTTTACGGAGACATCATTCTTAATGGCATAAATAAGGGCCCAAAAGCCTTCCCATTGCACAAAAATCTCAATTTGGACGGTTTATTACCGGACGCACAACATCCAAATGCGCTGGTGTGACAATTATGAGAATAGTTGCCCAACCAACACTAGAAAATCAACTCAAGCAGTTCTAGGAACAACAGGAGGTACCACTTCAGATTCAGTTGACACAGAACGAGTTCAATAGCGAAAAAATATATGAAGAAACGAATTTTCTAAACGTTGATGGCAGATATATAGTGGATATTCCATTCAATAAACAATTGGAACAGAAGTAGAATCTGGGAGCCTCACGAGACCGAGCAGTTGCAAGATCACTCCAACTGGAGAGGAAATTTAAAACAAACAATTCTCTGCGGTTTGAGTATACCAAGGTAATAAAAGAGTTTATAAGCCTTGATCATATGATAGAAGTTGCTTTAAATGAAAAACAAAACAAAGGGGTGTACTATATGCCACGCCATGCTGTCATTAAACCCGACCGCATTACAACAAAACTAAGAGTAGTGTTAGATGCGTCATCGAAAACATCAACCGGAGTTAGCTTCAACGATTTTATGTTGGTGGGGCCGAGGCTAAAATTTGACAAAACACCCTTACTAGGCGGGAATAAATTCCCCAAAACAAAGCGAACCTCTAACTTGACGAACTAATATGGTGTGGCAATTGCAGTCTTTCGAGTTCAGCGCGCTTTAGTAAGAACGCTGGTTTGGAGTTGATTCCCAACAACCTTTCGGATGGAAAACTTGGATCGAAGAGAATTCCATAAATTTTCTTGCCCCTTGAACACGCAACGTAGGCCAACCCGGCACTAAATTCACTAAGTCCACAACAGCTTTGTCCAATGTAATTCCTTGCGACCTGTGAATACTAATGCCGTAAGACAGCGACAACGGAAATTGCTTCCTCGTGCCATTGACTGCTCCTTTTTTGAATGATTTTACGACCTGCTACAGTTCGGGTGAACCAGGGCCTCAACCAACAAGCCTCTCCAGCCGGCCCGATCTTTGGCTAGCAGCTTCCAGTACCGCACGTCCAGTTGGTTGAGGTCCCTTTCCACCTGTGCCCGCCATCTTAAATGCGGTTGTCCTCTGCTGTGTCGTCCCTCGGGGTTGGAGTCGAAGACTCTTCGGGCCGGAGACAAGCAATTGTGTAAACTTGATGTAGATCGCACCTCTTGTATTGGCCGCAGAGTCTCGCACGGTCTTTTCAAGAATAATGTTAAAGAAATCACATGACAGTGCGTCTGAAACCTTTTTTAACGTCAAAGGGGTCGGTTAGTTCACCTCCGACCTTAATGGAGCAGCGAGAGTTCTCCATAGCCATCCTGCACAGTCTGACGAGTTTGGCAGGAATGTTAAAACATGACATGGCTCTGTATAGCTCGTCTCTATAAACACTGTCATCGATCGCAATATGATAAATTTGATTGGTTGTCGATTGAACGAAAGACCGCCAGGTCTCCTTATGGATGTTGAGGTGTGGGAATCGTATACATGCTGTTGCCAGATTACGTCCCGCCATAAATTCCATTACCCTTAGTCCGTTGTCTGACGTGGTGTTGTGTAGGCTGTGCTTTCCAATGACCCGTGCGAAATTAGCTTCCTTACCCAGCTTCGCATTAAAATCTCCTAGAACGATTTTGGTGTCATAGCTGGGACATTGCGTATACGTTCTGCTTAGGAGATCATAGAAGTCGTCTTTATGTCGATAATCTTTCTCCTCTGTGGGGACGTGGACACATAGTAAACTTATATTGCCGAGATTGGCCTTGATGCGGATAGTTATGAGGCGTTCGCTTACATACTGGAAGCTTAAGACTATTTTCCTGAGTCTACCTCGAACAACAAATCCGCATCCGAATAAGCGTTGTTTATTTTCTCTGTTGCAGTTTCCGTAGTAGATATCACAGTTTTTCATCCGCTTTTTGCCAGGCCCATCCCATCGCACTTCTTGGAGCGCGGTAATGTCTACCTTATAGCAGTCCAAAGAGTTGACCAGTTGTTCGGCTGCACCTGGTCTGTTGAAGGACCTAACGTTCCAGGTGCAGAACCGAAATTCGTTTCCCTTTAGACGTTTGCGGTGGTCGTCAATATGTAATCCGTCCGTAGCCGAGGCTGTTTTAGTTGTCTCTGAAAAAGCTTTGGTTTTATGCGATAGGGATGTTAACCCTAAGCGCAACCCCCAACCTGGAGGGCCAGGTTCCTCTTTCCACAGGAACCAGGGGGCGGGTCGCTGCCTACTTTGGTTCACTACCTATCGGGTGCCAGTAGAGATATCCAGGGGAGGCCACGCGGAGGCTGTGTATCAACTTGGATTGAGCAGGGACAGAGATCGAAGCTGGCGTTTGCCATGTTAACCGCGATCAACTTCTTTGCTGTGTTTGCTCGCTCCCTTCTCCCCTGGACTGTATTATGATATGGAATAGAAATAACTGTGCGAATAGAATGAACATTGACGAGAATTATATAAATATGTATGTACATGGTTGGAGGGCGCCGTGGCGCAGTAGTTAGTGTGTTGGACTCTGACGCACGATGAGCGAGTTCGGATCCCGATGACACCAACGCCATCGAATTTTTATTTCGGGGCGTCCCTCCTCGGCGGGGTACTGGCAAAACCCCCCGTAGTATAACTTGCCTAGAAAAAGCTTCTCGACTCAAGCCGTTCGGAGTCGGCATTAAACTGTAGGTCCCTTTAACCTGTGTGAAAAATAGAATCACACACAACATGGGTGATTAAAGGGAAGCTTGGCTCTGGTCCTTCATGGGCTGTAACGCCACCAAGGAAGAAGAAGATGTACATGGTTGAAATTATAAACAATACAGGATAATGTTATAATGTTTGTCAATTGGTACGCATATTCCACAACACTTGGCAATGCCGGTCGTCAAGGGAGAGAGCGTACGAGACGGTCCAACGAAATCACCAATCGTTTTGAACTCGTATGACCTATCAACAAACCTCCCTGAAAGAAATGAGTTCCCTGGTGGAATGCCGAACTCCAATGTCTACGCAGGGAAGCCTGAACAGATTGCTAAAATCGAATTCGGAAGATGACTGGAACAGGTATCGGTCGAAGCAGAAACAATAAAAGCAGCTTATTCGTAAATCAGAAAATGGTTCTTATAAGACCTACTGTGAAGAGATCAAATCTCTGGGCGCGACCAGCAAGTTGGCTAAAGTTCTCAAATGGGGCAAATCGACAAAGCTGGTTGTACTCAGAAAACCTGATGGCACCTTTACGGAGTCTAAAGCGGAAACTTTTAGTTTACTGCCTCAGACTCATTTCCCGAGAATTCTGATCGCCATCGGCTCGTTGCACACTCCTCCCAGGGAAACTGCAACCATGAAAACAACTTGGCATCGTAGTCTGGTGGAGTGCTCTGGACAAGGCAGTCTACCGAAACCTTCTGGGGAAGGTACAAAGATCGGCCTGTTTATATATAAGCGGAGCGATCAGATCAACTCCCACAGAGGCCCTAAGCATCTTATTACATTTTTCACCGTTGGACCTCTTCAGCAAGCGAGTTGCTGCCTGCAGGGCCCTACGAATTAGGGGCATAGGAAAATGGCCCACATTACAAAAAGGACATACTACCATTCTTAAGCACTTTAAAGTACACTTGGACACAGACTACATCATCCCGCAGAATGTATTCACTAGGAACTTCGAAGTTACCTTTCCATCCAGGGTTGAAGGAAAAGTTATACCAAAGGCTCCAAGATGGAGTCGGGTGTAGGTAGTGGAGTCTTCTCCAAGGAACTTTACCTCAACCTATCATTCAGACTCCCAAATCACTGCAGTGTGTATCAGGCAGAATTGACAGCGATAACGGAGGCCCTTGCATGGCTCAGGATCAATGTAATATCCTGTTCGATAGCTCTTAAAGGTGTATAAAAAAGAAACGCACTGTTTATTTTATTTTCTATTTTAGTGGACTGTATATTTGCTACTGCCTATCGCGCTGAAGGCTTGATGAAGAGACTCGACCTACCGCGCTGGTGGTTCTATTGCGAGTTGACTCCGCACAACCTATCGCGCTGATGGTTCAAGTGAGAGTGACGATCCGCTGATCGCCTTTGTTCCATCTCGGTGGTGGTGCTCGTATTGCGGGGTTCACACCATACGATTTGTCTGTCTGATTTGCTTGATGACCTTGCTTGATGGGCCAAATCGTGAGTGTGAACGGTCGTACGACATGTCGTCAAATTTGTCGTTTGGAAGTTCAAATATTTTAACTTTTTGGCTTGCTTGATCGACTTGTCGTAAGGTGTGAACAGTTGTCGTCCAACTTCAGAGCATTTTTTCACTTTTGCTTGTGCGTTCAGAGAATCAACACCAACTTTGGGCGGAATGAACGATATGAATGATATGATTTTAAAAAAAGAAAAATAATTTTGGTTTGATTTTTTCATATGAGGAATTATTTTTCTCAGTAACTCATCATAATTGACTATCCATTCGGAAATAATCACGAAAATCCTCTGGAAAATGTTCGTGGAATTCTCTTAACAGTAACCGATGAGAAATTGTTACGTTTTCCGACCCATGGTTTAATCCGCAGTCGCTTTTTTAGGGTTCCGTACCCAAAGGTAAAACGGAACCCTATTACTGAGACTTCGCTGTCCGTCCGTCCGTCAGTCTGTCACCAGGCTGTATCTCATGAACCGTGATAGAGAGTTGAAATTTTCACAGATGATGTATTTCTGTTGCCGCTACCACGACAAATACTTTAAGGGAGGCTTCCATACAACAGACATGATTTTCATCCAAAAAATCCTGCCTGCAACCAAGATCTGTCATTTGATGAGGTAACATACATAGTCTCTTTCATATTTATGTATACAGAAGGTACGAAACCCTTCGTGCGCGAATCCGACTCGCAATTGGCCGGTTTTTTCTTAATTTTCGAGTATTTCATCAATAATAATCCCTGTAACCAGAACATGCGCCGCCATGTTAATACTTCGAAACTTCTATCGCAAGTGAAGTCGGTCTAGCAAGTTGTATGGTGTGAACGCTAGGCATTATTTGGTCGTCAAGCAAATCGTACAGACAAATCGTATAGTGTGAACCCCACTTATCATCGCTGCTCGGTTGCGAACGTAAAACCTCTGACATCTGTACACGCACACATACTTGTGCGTGGCAGATGGACAGCTCTCGTTGATTGTTGCTCGTGGATGGCATTCTGTACACGCACACATACTAGTGCGTGGCAGATAGCCAGCCCCATAGATAAATTAACAAGATGGAAAACTTTCGTACGTCTGTCCTGTGATCCCCGCAAGGGTTGGTTGTTGTATTTGTAATTAAAGCGGCCCCTAGACGCCTAATAATATTGCAAGATTGTGCGATATATTGCGGAAAATCAAAACGCTTTTGGCTTTTATTACAAATATGAGCGGTCAACTAAATTATTGGGAAAAATATTGAACCGTCTGGGGCAGCAACACAATAAAATTGTGCAATATTTCGCACAATAATATTGAGCGTCTAGAGGCCGCTTTAAAAACGACGCTTTTGACTTAGAGTCAAGACGTCGGAACAAGGCAGAATGACATAGTCAAGACGCCGTCAAATTAAAACGAGTTTGTAGGGGCTAGTTGTCAAAATGCCTGTCAAAGCCATCGAGATTGCCATCTTGTTAATTTATTTATGGCCAGCCCTTGCCCAGCTCTTCGTCGTCTTCTTTGTGCTCGTTCGTTGCGCCTGGTGAAGCGGTACTTCCTTCTGGGCTGCTCGTTGCTCTGATACGATGTGTGTGTGCACGTATGATCGTGCTGTTGCCGGCTGCGGTGGCGTACGTGCCTGTCGCACGTCGTACGATTGCGCCGGCTAATGATACGATGTGTCGCATATTGTTGTTTTGTGGAACTGCTCTTGCTCGTTTTATGGTTCCGCGTAGTTGCTCGGCTCCGCTGTTCTCCGCTCGCTGAACGGCGTTCTGCATACGCACACGTGCTTATGCGTGGCAGATGAAAAGCTCTTGTCCGTCTCCTATCCCCGTACGAGACCAGGTGTCGTACGGCTTCGTGGTATCGTACCGTTGTGTAGCACGATAGCGTGATGCTCTGCTGGGTTGCCAGCTATGTCCTGAACATATCCGCTAATCATTTGCACGGATAGCCAAGCCGCGATAAAATCTCTGGCCGCGGTAACCCACAAATCAAAGACATTCCTAAACTGTCGCCTATCTCTAGACGAGATGGTTCAACATTAGAGTATTGTGGGTTCCCGGGTATAGAGATATTCCAGGAAACTGCGGGGCCAACGAACTCGCAAAGCTAGGGTCAAGCACACTCAGTCTTCCTATCCTCGGGTACATTGAAACACCAATAAGTATGGTAAAGCATATGATAAAACTTCGAGCCAAAGAGGCGACCAACCTCCAATGGAATGAAGGTAATATCGGCTTTATCACTAAACAAATCTGGCCTAAGTTAAACCTAGGACGAACAAGGGACCTAGTAGCAACCAAAAGGGCTACTTTGAGCACTTTAGTGTGGGTGTCATTACAGGTCATTGCATCATTGGAAAACACCAGACTAGGGCTGCCCTCCAATGACTTTTGCCGCGGAGGCTGCATGAACGAGGAGAAAGAGGAATCAATACACCACCTTCTCTGCTCATGCCCCTATTTTGCGAACCGTAGGAGGATCTACCTCGGCGCGCCCTTCTATGAAAATCTAAGTGAGCTAGCAAACCTATAAATAGCTCAACTCCATTGCTTCATCAGAAGCACAGGCTGGTTCTCAGGTAGCGGATCAGGGTAGTGATCCATGTGGTATCACAACGGGCCGACTCCGGCTTATGCCAACCACTTGCACCTAACCTGTGTTGCGATGCTAATGCTCAAAACACTGCTTGGGGCAGCAGCAAGTGCAATACAAGAGGGGACCGTATTTTAGACTTCATTCTCTCGTCTGACCTTACCATCTGACCTGCTGTCAACCAACGTTTGTAACGACAAGACGACAGGAGGTGATTGACCTGTCCCTATCCAACAGATTTTTTTTTTTAATAATTTGCGCGCACTCAAGGTCTAATAACCTTATTATGTCGGCGACACAGTGCGGGCAGAAGATAGAGAGGAAGAGGAATAGAGGAGATGCCGATGGACATTGATCTTAAATGCTTGCATGTTGCATTGAGGGGGAAAACCGAATCCGGCAGGGAGTGGCTATTTCATCAGAGCATTTTTGGTGGTAGTAACGATAAAACAGGGAGAGGCAGGTAACATTCCTGCGGTGTTCCAGCGAGTCTAATGTTTTGGTAATGCTGGAGTCACCTATCAGTTTTATGGCTCGTTTTTGTATTCTGTCTAGTAGGTGCAGTGAGGTCTTGGAAGCACAGGACCAGACATGAGCGTTAAACTCTAATTTTGGGCGAATGAACGCCTTATAGATTGTAGCCAGATCTAAGGGTGAGAAATATTTCTTGCATCTGTATAAGAATCCTAGGCATTTCGCAGCATTCTTGGCGACACTGAATATATGGTCGCTCCAATTAAGATTGTGAGCAACACTCATACCCAGGATGGAAAGCTTTTCAGTTTCTGAGATGCAAGTGCCATTCATGGATAATGGCTGCGGGTTATTTATACGCTTTAACGACAAGAGACAGCATTGTGTTTTGGAAGCATTAAATTCCACTCTTTTGTTTTTACCCCATTGGATGATGCTGTCGATATCGGAATTTAATGAGCTTAACATACGCTGCCGCTCATTATGTACAACCGAAGTGCAGGGTCGTAAACTGGTGAACGAATATGAGAAGCTGAGGGTACTGTCGTCAGCGAAGAAGTGAATTGGATATGTGATAGGATATGTGAAGGACATCACTAACTGGCGAGTCTTGCCTGATATTACGCTGTCGGACCATAAATATATTGAATCTCTTCCTTGCAACCTGGACGGAATTTGAGAAAGACCGACTGGGTATAGTTTAGAGGGGAGCTTGAGAAATCCACTCAGGCTCTACCTAAACTTAGAACGAAACAGTTGGTAGATAACGCCGTTCATAACCTGAATAGTGCCATCACCAGTTATTTTGAGCACGCATGTCCTGTCAGCAAACCTGCAGGAAATTGGTTACCTGGTGGAATGTCGAGCTCCAAAGTCTTCGCAGGGAAGCCAGAATTCTTCTGAATATATCGCTCAAATCGAATTCGGAAGATGACCGGAACAAGTACCGGTCGAAGCAGAAAGAATATAAGAACCTTATTCGTAAATCGAAAAACGATTCTTATAGGACCTTCTGCAAAGAGATCAAGTCTCTGAGTGCGACCAGCAAGTTGGTTAGATTCCTCAAACGGGGAAAACCGACAAAGCAGGATGCACTCAGAAAATCTGATGGTACCTTTACTGAGTCTTAAATAGAAACTCTTAGTTTACTGCTTCAGACTCATTTCCCGGGAAATCGGATCGCCATCAGCTCGTTGCACACTCCTTCAAGGGAAACTGCAACTGAAACGATGAAAACAATTCGGCGTAGCTGGTATATTGCCATTGAATTTGCTGTGGTATCCTTCGATGGCTTCAAATCGCCAGGCACCGACGGGATATATCCTGTTATGCTTCTTTTTCGTCGATAGCATGTGTAACGCTGCCAAAAGGCATGGCGTAGATGAAGCACTAGTCTTTTGGATTAGGACATTGACCGCTGATGCAGTCCTCGACCAATGTGTCAAATCCGCCGCAAACATAGGCTGCCCGCAACGCGGCATCCTGTCTCCGGTGTACATAGTAGAATACTTCCACTGTGATTGTGCCGTGTTTTCTCATGCACGGTGGCGCATGCGTGGGGCCGACGTGGTGTGTGCCGAATCTCTAATCCTATGGGATATGGGACTTAGATTTATGCTTACGACCCGAAAGAAATCAATCATTAAAGTGAATATCTTGCTAAAAATGAGTCGTACACCAAAAAAAAACTCTTAGTTCTTGCAGCACCGTAATGCACCGTCTCACACTGTATGAAATTTTCTTGACTATTTCGCCAACATCTCGACCCATATCGTTCCATGACCACCGTACTCACCTGATTTGGCATCATGCAACTGCTGCCTATTCGATTACTCAGAAGACCGCTTAGGAGACACCGTTCTGAGTTCGATAGAGGAGATACAAAGAGCATCGAAAAGAAAGCTGAAGGTCGTCACGGAAGTCGACTTTGGAAACTGTTTTCACGATTGGAAGATCCGTTCGGGTAAGTTCATTTTATCAGGGCGGATAACTTTGAAGGCCATTAAATTGATTTGGAGGAATGAACAAAAATGTTTTTCCATTGCCGCGCAAACATTTTACGACTATATGCCCTTAGAAATTTCATACGCTATTAGGAAGGTAGGAGTAATGGCTAACTCAAGACAAATGTCCCTTCTCCCAAAGTTGACTTGGAATGACCGTTTTCGTTCCCCTTACCAAAATAATTTGAACTCCGATCTTCTGAGTCTGAGGGATCAAAATATAACACCCAACATCGACGTTATTAAAAGTTCTGTGCCGACTAGCGCTAATATAAGACGTTTTTTAGTAAAAGGGCAGATGTGGTTCGATAGTGACTGTCTGAAAGCAAGAAAAAGGTAATTTGCTCTACTAAGACACCTAAGGAAAGAAAATTCCAACTGCATCTGCAGGTGAATACTGGAAAGCGGCTAAATTTGCAGCTGGAAGAACCAACATGATCTCGGCGACTTTGCAAGTGTCAGAGCTGAGGGAGTATTTTAGAAATCTACTCAACTCTCCCCAGCTTTCCCCGTTACCGCAATATGCAGCGCCATTCTTTGCGGACGAACTCTTGGATGCACCATTTACCTTCTCCGAAGTAAGAAGTACAGTTGAAATATAGTCGATGAAGTAGGAGGAGGGGTTGAGCTTGGTGGTGTGGGGATACCTGCGCTAAAGTTTGCAGACGGTTTAATGCTACTGTCGGAGTCGATAGAAGGGATGAAGCTCGTGATGAATCGTCTTGAAAACTACTGCAATCAATGGAACCTGACAGTGAATCTATCGAAATCAAAGATGATGATTTTTAGGAATGGCGGTGGAAGATACTCTCGCAACGAAAAGTGGTACTATCAGGGCGAAAGCGTTGAAATAGTGAAAGAGTACAAGTATTTAGTTTCGGGGCGTTGCATCGATAATAAGTATATCGACCACACATCGAAAATGAATCTGTTTCGCGCAACTGCTTCGTCTATACTGCTGTACGGAGCCCGAATTTGGGGTCATTTCTTTTCCGAGGAAGAAGATAAATTCCTTAGATACTTTCTGAAGCGAATTTTTCGGCTCTCAATATGTACACCAAACTACATATATGCTACATCTTGAAACTGGAGTCCCACCCCTTTTTCTAAATACTCTTAAGCTGCACGCGGACTATGTTATGAAGGCAGCGGAGATGGAAGAAAGCAGATTGCCGAGGATTGTACTGAAACACAATATCGTTAAGAGGGCCACTGTTTTTAAAGTGAGAGGAGTTGGCAGCAAATTATGGCGTAAATCTAAATATTTCTGTTGATATGCAACTTCTTCTTCTTAATGGGCGCTACAGTTCGGGGTGAACCTGGGCCTCAACCAACATGCCCCTCCACCTAGCACGATTTTTTGCTAGCCTTTTCCATTGCCACACACCCAGTTGGCTGAGGTCCCCTTCCACTTGTGTGCGCCATCTCAAGTGCGGCCGCCCGCTGCTTCTTCGTCCCTCGGGGTTGGATTCAAAGACTCTCCGGGCTGGAGCTGTGATGTCCATTCGATCTACATGGCCCAGCCATCGTAGGCGTTGAGTCCGTAGACGCCTGACTAGGCTCATGTCTCGCTGTACAGCCCGTAAAGTTCGTTGTTGAATCTTTTCCTCCATCCCCCGTCGGCGTTTATAGGCCCGAAAAACACGCGCAAAATCATTCTCTCGAAACGATCAAGGGCCTCCTCATCCACTTTTGATAGTGTCCATGCTTCTGCGCCGTACAACAGGACCGGGATGATAAGGGTCAAGTTTGTCATTCGGAAGAGGGCTCTATTACTCAATTGCCTCCTGAGACCAAAGAAACAGCGATTAGCAAGAATAATTCTGCGTTTGATTTCGGAAATGATGTCGTTGTTCCAGGTGACTGCGGAGCCAAGGTAGACGAAGTCCTTAACTATACCTCGAACTTATATCTGCCAATACAAACGTTCTGGCCAAGACGTCGGTGGTGAGCGTCCTTTTTCGATGACAGCGTATATTTAGTTTTGTCCTCGTTTATCGCCCTCGCAAACGCCTAATTGACATCTTGCTGTGATCTACCTATTATGTCAATATCGTCGGCGTATGCAAGGAGTTGCGAGGATTTGAAATAGATTGTGCCTCCTGTATTAGCCAGTGATTTTTGCACAATCATTTCCAATACGATGTTGAAGAAATCACAAAGGCCTATGTGGCACTATATTCGTGCAAGGTAGCCTTTGGAAAGACATGGAGCCTCAAACCGAGGTTGGTACATTGGTTGTACACTGCGGTGGTAAGACCTATCCTAGTCTATGGCTCGGTTGTCTGGTGGAAGGCGCTTGAGAAAAAGTGTCATCTTCAGAGTGTGTCAAAGGTTCAAAGAGCAGGCTGTCTGGCGGTGACGGGATCTATGAAGTCCACACCAACGGCGGCTCTTGAAGTCATGCTGAACCTCCGACCCCTGGACATGTACTGCGAGAGCGCCGCAACCAGAACTGCGCTAAGATTACAGGAATCAGGTCTCTGGAAAAGGAGTCCTTACGGACGTGCATCAGTCTTGGATCGATGGGCCGTCTCGAGATTCAGAACCGTAACGGACTATGTCACCCGACTTTCTTCCTGGGAGAGGAGATTGTCTATTAGAATTCCCTCCAGGGAGGAATGGGCCGGTGATTTGGTACGCACGCAAAGTGAACTGGCACTCTACACCGACGGATCCAAAATGGATGTTGGCACAGGTGCAGGAGTTTACTTTGAGTCTCGGGATATGCATCGCTCCTACAGACTCGATGATGGATGCAGTGTCTTCCAAGCTGAGGTCTTCACTATCAAGCAGGCGGCGGACCTGATCAGCAAAGAGAATATCACAGGAAAATGGATCAGCATATATGTTGACAGCCAGGCAGCCATTAAGGCTCTGCAGGCAGCATGGATAAGATCCAAACTCGTCAAACTCTGCAAGGAGAAGTTAGAAGAGATATCCAAATGAGGTGACCCTTTGCTGGGTACCTGGTCATATGAATTTCTCCGGAAACGAGAGGGCGGACGAGCTGGCTAGGGTGGGATCAGGTGCCAACATTGCGCAGATCTCAGCTGAGGCCAAAGCACCACTCAGTGCGCTCTACAGGGAGATACAGACGGAGCTATTGGTGAAAGCCAATAAGCGATGGTGTCGCTTAGATACATGCGCAACGGCGAGATCGGCTTGGCCCGTCTATGATAAGAAAAGAACAAACAATCTGCTGAAGTTCAATCGTGGGAACATTCGACTGGCAGTCGGTGCCCTCACCGGGCACTGCTAGCTATCCTACCATGCAGCTCGACTAGGCTAGCCCTACAAAGACTTCTGCAGAAGCTGCAGGGACGAAGAGGAAATTGAGTCCGTTCGTCACCTGCTGTGCGAATGTCCGGCGCTAGCCCAAAAAAGGAATATATTCCTGGGAAGATACTTCCTTTCGGGACTAGAAGAGGTAGGTAATATTGGGCTGAACAGAATACTGGGATTTTTATCCTCGTCTGGCTGGTTCAGGTCGACGGAAAATGTATAGGTATCAACGGGTTAAACAAAGCAAGTGGGCACAATGGACTCAACGTAGTCTACGTGAGCCTTGACTTTATGTCAAAAGGACACACATATACCTAACCTAACCTAACCTGAAGAAATCACACGACAGCGCATCGACCTGCCTAAATCCTTTTTTGATATCAAAACTATCGGGAAGGTGTTCACCGATTCGGATGGAGTAGCGAGCATTCTCCAAAGTCATCCTGCATAGTCTGATGAGTTTAGCAGGTATGGCAAAGGTAGACATAGCGTTGTATAGCTCGTCTCTACTTACGCTGTAGAATGCGGCTTTGAAGTCGACATATAGGTGGTGGGTGTCGACTTGAAATTCATTGGTTTTTTTCCGTAGAGTGAAGATTTGATCGATGGTGGACTTCCCTGGCCTGAATCCGCACTGATAAGGACCTATCAGCCTATTTACAAAAGGCTTCAGGTGTTCACACAAAACGGCAGAGAAGATTTTGTAGGCGATGTTTAGGACGCTTATTCTATTCTTCTGTAGTTGGCGCAATCAGAGAGGTCACCTTTCTTGTGAATCGGGCATACGGTGCTGTGACTCCATTCCCCGGGCATGCTTTCCTCTGACCATATCTTACAGATGAGCTGGTACATGCTCCCGACTAGGTCGTCCCCAGCTGCCTTGAAGAGCTCAGCAGACAGTCCGTCTGCACCAGCAGCTTTATTCGACTTGAGCTTCAATATGGCAATCTTAACTTCGGACGGGGTTCTCTGCGGTCTTCGTCGATTAGAAATTTATCATTCTGCCTGACAGCGGTATTTTAACTAACATCGCCGTTATACAGTCTGCAGACGTGGAAAGTTCGAACGCGATGTGATCAATCTGGTTGGTAGTTGGTAGTCGATTGATCGTGTATAAAAGTGCCGAACTTTATTTAGGCATAAATATTTGTAGTCATATTTCACGCTTGTATTTCTGCGCATTATTTGCTATCATCTGGTTTACTCAAATTTGTAGGTAGATGTTGGATATCTGTAGTTTTTTTTTTTTACCATTTTGTTGTTTTTATTTTCAGAAAAAGACGTTTTCGAACAGCATAAACTGAAAACAGGATTTCAATTACAGAAAAGTCAATGGCGAGCAATGTTACTCAAGAAATACGTTTACACAAAAAATACCATGACCCTAATCCTAATGCAAAACATCATTCCAATGGTATTTATAGTGTGCACACTCATGGCTGTCAAAGTATCCATCGATTCCACGTTGACTCCACGTGACATTACCTTAACGGACTATCCGTCTTCGGTAACTTGTTTGGAAATACGGCCAAGTGTCACGCCTGGCAGTACGGAAGATCGGATCGCAGATAATTATGATGCGTACGTTCAATCGTTCGGTGAAAATCATAAACTGAGAGCAATACGGGAGACAGGATTTAGTAATTACATTATGGATCGTGGGAGAGAGAATCAGCCGTACGTTGATAGAAAGTATTTAGCTGCGGCGACAATATCACCAGATCAGATAGTGGCTTGGTTTAATAATGAAGCGTACCATACGGCACCGCTGTCTGTCAATATTATAGGGAATGCTATGGCTAGGTACAATTTTTTTATTTATGCAAAATACTCTTGTCTTTTTATTACATATTTATTATTGCAGGGCATTCGTAGGACAGGATTCAAAAGTAGATGTTACAAATGCTCCGCTACCACAGAGTACCCAAACATCACTACAAAAAATCGATAGCGTCGACAACGAAGGCACACAGATTGCGTTGAATCTGTCATTTGCTATGGCTTTCGTGTCGGCATTCTATGTGATATTCCTCGTGATCGAATATGAGACACGAGCTAAATTATTACAATTTGTAGCTGGCGTTAACGTCTACACGTTTTGGCTTAGTCATTTTGTATGGGATATGATGACATTCCTTGTCACTGTGTTCGTTGTCACGATAACACTGATCGGATCGAGGGAGGATGGTTATGCCACGATAGTAGATATGAGCCGATATGTAGTGATTTTGTTCTTTTTTGGATTATCATCTATGTGGTTTGTCTATATGCTCTCGCATTGCTTTGACGAAGCTCCTGTTGCCTTTTCTAGACTGACGGTCTTATTCTTCTTTACCGGTAATACTAATGTTGATGATGGTTGGAGTGCATAAGAGTCGCAGGAAATACATTCTATTTTAGGTAATGCATGCATGATTATTGTCATTGTATTGGGCTTCGAGGTTTTAAACGCAAAGGATACGGCTGATCTTATGCGTGCTTGGCTGCTCTTTCTTCCACATTTTAGTATGGCCATAGGCTTTGTGGATGCATATAAAAATAATTTGTTACACTCGATATGTGGCCCTTATATGGAAATGGATGACAAAATTCGTTGTTCAGTATTTCCCCCTTGTTGTAGTAAGTAGTCAATATATACATATGTTCATGCAATATATTAAGATGCAAACTACATTCTATACTCTTCTAATAGAACTTGTATCGTATTACGCTTGGGAGCAGCCTGGTATTCTAAAACCAATAGCGTATCTTGCCTTCACAGCTGTGGTGTTCTGTATAATAGTCATTTTAAGGGAATATCGGATATTCGACAAGATTTGGTTGTGGATTGGAAGTAGATACAAGTAAGCATTATTTGATTTTGACCCAAGAGTCTTTAATATATTTCAAAATGATTGGTAGAAAGCCACCAACGGCACTTAAGCATGACTACTATGAGGAAGATGTCGAAATGGAGAAGGAACGCATTGCAAAAATGAAGCCAGAGGATATACAGGCTAACAATTTAGTTGTAGATCGGATGACCAAGAATTTTGGACAATTTATCGCCGTTAATGGAATTTCGTTTGTTGTTGAACGGTTTGACTACATATGTAAGGGGTGGGCCATCTGGTGTTTTTTTTTTAAATCATAGGTCAGCAAAATTCTCGAACTCCCACCATCCAGTTAAAGAAAAAGCTCCTAAGAGAACACTATGGCTATACGAGAAAGCCAACTGGTTCGGCCTTAACAACTTCTTTCGGATCTTTAACTGTTCGTTGTGCTTCCTCGACAACGACGTGGACGCCGCAACTGATATTATCGCAAACATTATCCGAATCGGCATGGCAAATTTTATTCCCAGCAAGATTAAAAGCACCAGGCCTAAGGATATTACGTGGTTTGACTTGAGCTGCAAAGAGACTACTAGGCTCAGGGAGCTAAGTTTTCGTGCCCACAAGGCAAACAGTACTGAAGAAAACCCCAAAAAGTACATACGAGCCAGAAATGACTGCAACACCCACATTCGACGGGTTAAATTCCAATCCGACCAAAAATTAAGGCGTAAGATCCATCAATGTCCCAAAGGTAGCAAAAGTTTCTGGTCGTTTGTAAAAAACGTAAAAAACTCAACTAAGTCGTCTATACCGACGCTCATCGTCAATGACATTCGAGCTGTCACCCCCTTAGACAAAGCTAACCTACTTGCTGCCGATTTCGCAACCAGTTCTCAGCTGCCCCTTCAACATTTCTCCCGCAATACACACTGAAGCCCGCTTTCGGACATACTGTCAAATATAGAGAATCTTTCATTAACCGAACCACACGAATCTGGAACTCCCTACCGGATTCTGTTTTCCCCCCTCAATGCAACATGCAAGCATTTAAGATCAATGTCCATCGTAATAACTCGCTTTACGCTTGAACAACGCAATGTTGGGAAATATTGAAAACTTATTTCCAAATTGAGTGTTGTGTAGCCGAAACAGCGCATTTTTTTGAAAGAAGTTTTGGCCGAAATGAAGCACCCTCCGCGACTGCTGTACACAAGTTTGTGCAAAAAGTTCGTGAGACTGGTATGCTAGTGGACAATACTCATGATTCCCGTCGTCGTACGATGCATGAGAATGTGGCCGAGAGTGTGAGACTCAATTCACGCACATTAACTCGCCATCGACCTCAAAAGTTCAACATTTCACGCACTAGTCTGAGGATAATTCTGCACAAAGATGTTATTCGCTTACAAGGTCTTATTAACTCAGCAATTGACGACCATCCGCTTCGTTATTACTTCGCATTTTTGGCGTTAGAGCAGCTTGAATTGAACAACGATCTTGAACCTCTTTCTGACGAGGTGAATTTTCATTTTCTCGGCTACGTTAACAAACAAACTTGCGACATCTGGGGCTCGGAAAACCCGGACGTTATTGTCGAGAAGCCAATGCATCCACAGAGAGTGACAGTTTGGTGCGAATTGGGGAGTGGTGGCATCATTGGACAATTTTTCTTGGAAAATGAGGCTGGGAACAACGTTTTGTTCATCGGTGGGCGTTACAGAGCCATGTTAACCGATGATTTTTTTTACTGGAATTGAAGACATGGATCTGGACGATCTCTGGTTCATGCAGGATGGCGCGCCATGCAATACAGTCCATGCCACCATCGATCTTTTGCACACCAAATTTCTAAGTCGCGTTATCAGCCGTCTTTGCGATGTTAGTTGGCCGCTTCGGTGCTGTGATTTGACCCCTTCGGACTTTTATTTGTGAGGAACCATGAAGGACCGATGTTATGCCAACCATCCGGAAACGATTCCAGCACCTAAGGCCAATATCATCCAATCAATACTTGAGCTACAGCCCAACAAGATCTTGGAAAATTTGAGCGACAGAGTGCGCTACCACAAATCCAGTCGAGGCAGCCGCTTAAGCGAAGTTTCATAGATAATGCGAATATCTGTTCTTACTTACTTACTTACGTATGTGGTGCTACAGTCCGTGGTGAACCTGGGCCTCAACCAACAAGCGTCTCCAGCCGGCACGGTCTTTAGCCAGCTGTTTCTAGCGCCGCACGCCCAGTTGGTTAAGGTCCTCTTCCACCTGCGTGTGCCACCTTGGATGCGGCCGTCCTCTGCCGCGCCTTCCTTCCGGGGTGTATTCGAAGTCTCTTCGGGTCGGAGCTGTATTTTCCATGCGCGCTACATGGTCTAGCCACCTTAGACGCTGTATCCGTAGACGTCGTACCAGGCCGATGTCGCTGTACAACCCGTACAGTTCCTCATTATATCTTCTCCTCCGTTTGAACAAACGGGACCGTAGATAGTTCGCAGAATTTTCCTCTCGAAACGCCCAAGGGCATCTTCATCCGCTTTTGTTAAGGTCTAGGCCTCTGCGCCGTAAAGGAGGACGGGGATGATTAAGGTCCTATACATATTGTGTCACCTTGGTTTTCCGAGGGAGGGCTCTACTTCTCAATTGCATCTTGAGCCCAAAGGAACAGCGGTTGGCAAGAGTGATTCTGCGTTTTATCTCAGTGCTGGTGTTGTTGTCGCTGGTCATCAGTGAGCCAAGGTAGACGAATTCCTTGACCACTTCAAAGTTATATCCCCCCATTGCGACGTTCTGGCCAATACGTCGGTGTTGCCCGTCTCTTTTAGATGAAAGCAGATATTTGGTTTTACCCTCAATAACCTTAAGACCCATTTTAGCCGCTTCTACCTCAATGCATACAAAGGCCTCATTGACGTCTCGCTGTGTCCGTCCAATCACCCAATGTCGTCGGCGTACGCAAGCAATTGCGTAGAATTGAAATAAATTGTACCTCTTGTGTTGGCCAGTGACTCTTGCACGATCTTTTCAGGCACGATGTTGAAAAAGTTGCATGACAGTGGATCACCATGCCTTAATCCTTTTTTAGCATTAAAGGTCTCGGTTTGCTCAGTACTGACCTTAATGGAGCAGCGAGAATTCTCCATTGTCATCCTGCACAGTCGGACGAGTTTGGCAGGAGTGTTAAAACTAGACATGGCTTTATATAGCTCATCTCTATACGCGCTGTCATATGCAGCCTTGAAATCGACGAAGAGGTGGTAAGTGTCGATTTGGTATTCCGGGGTCTTCTCCAAGATCTGCCATAGCAAATGAGATGGTTCATGCACCTAACCAGCTCATCTCCAGCCGCCTTAAAAAAGCTCAGCAAATAGGCCGTCTGCGCTCGCGGCTTTATTAGATTTTAGTTTTGATATAGCTATTTTGACTTCGTCTAGGTCGGGTGGGCTGAATTCTGTTACTTCGTCGGCCATTACGAATGGCTCCCTCTGCCTGACAGCGGTATCTTGTCTATCATCGCCGTTATACATTCTGCAGGACTGATCTTTCCAAATCTTCAGCATCGAATGCGACTACTACCAGTTCTCCATTTTCATCCCTGCAGGCCGCCGCTCTGGCTTTGTAGCCGTAGCATGTTATTGTTATTGTAGAACTTACGGGCGTCATTCCTGCGGAAGCATCTCTCCATCTCCTCGATCTCATGCTTTCCGAGCTCTCTCTTCTTTCTTATGAAAAGCGTGTGTTCCTCTCTTCTCTTCTATTCATAGATTTCGCGAGCAGCTCTCGTCCGTCGTTGCAGCATGGCTTGTTCTGCTGCATGGACTTGTTCACATTGTTCATCGAACCAGGGGTCTAGGTGGTGGCGGTTTGAAACCCAGCACCTCTGAGGCAGCGTCTCTGACGGCGCTCTGGCAATGCGCCCATTCCTGCTCTATTGTTTGTGCTGCTGTCTGCGGATTTTGAGAGAGCTTGGAGGAGACACGATCAGCAAAGATTCTGGCAGTCTCTTGCGATTTTAGCTTTCCGACGTCAAACTTACGTAGTCCTACTCGACTTCTAAGCATTCTTGATTTCCTCATTCGTACCTTGGCTACAACAAGGTAGTGGAGGCTATGCTTTCCTATGATCGACTCAAATATGTCCTCTTTGCCCAGTTTTGCATTAAAATCTCCTAGGACTATTTTCGTTCTATTATGTTCAGTCTAGGAGCTCGTAGAATTCTTCTTTGAGTCGATCGTCCTTTTCTTCCGATGGGGCGTGAGCTCATAATAAGCTATTGTTTCCAATTTTAGCTTTGATGCGGATTGTTATGAGGCGTTCGCTTATATCTCGGAAGCTTAAGACTTTTTGTCGGAGTCTTCCTCGAATAACGAATCCGCACCGGAATAGGCGCTGTTTGTTCTCCTTGTAGCAGTTCCCGTAGTAGATTTCGCAGTTTTTCATCCGTCTTTTGCCTGGTCCATCCCATCGCATTTTTTGGAGTGTGCTTATATCTGCTTTATAGCAGTTGAGGATTTGCTCCAATTGATCGCCTGCACCCGGTCTGTTAAGCTGTTAAGGGGCCTCACATTCCAGGTGCAGACTCTCAAGTCCGTTAGTCGTTCGCAGGGGTCGTCAGCTTTGTATCCGTCCGTATCCGAGGCTTGTTGTCGTTTCGGAACAAGTAGGTCTTTACGTGATAGGGATGTTACCCTTAAGCACAACCCCCAACCTGGAGGGCCAGGTTCCTCTTTCCCCAGGAACAAGGGGTTGAGTCGCTGCACACATTGGTTCACTACCAGGCGGGTGCCAGGGTAGTATCCAGGGGGGGCCACGCGGAGGCTGTGTGTCAACTTGGAATGAGCAGGGACAGAGATCGAAGCTGGCGTTTGCCATGTTAAACGCGATCAAATTCTTTGCTCTGTTTAATACGTGGAAAAAATTTAAGTTTGTTCATTTTATCGCATTTTTAAAAAGAAACTTGTATTTGGCCCACCCTGTACATATATACTCGTACATATCGATTTCTTTTACTTTTTTTGCTTTATTTTTGAAGACAGCAATGCTTTGGACTGCTGGGCGTCAACGGGGCTGGTAAAACGACGACATTCAAGATGTTAACTGGTGACGAGAAAATCTCATCTGGCGATGCATATGTTACGGGTATCTCAATGACCAAAGATTTACATCTGGTGTATCAGAAAATTGGCTATTGTCCACAATTTGATGCATTATTCGACGATTTCACTGGCGAGGATATGTTGGTGATATTTGCCTTTCTGCGTGGCGTTCCCGATGATAAAGTTCCTGGAATGGTCGAGGAAATGGCCTATCAACTTGGTTTTACACGACATCTATACAAGAGAACTGGCACATACAGTGGTGGTAATAAACGAAAACTAAGTGTTGCCTTAGCTGCTATTGGTAATCCGATTGTTGTTTATCTGGATGAGCCGACAACTGGAATGGATCCGGCTGCTCGACGACGTTTTTGGGGTGCAATAGGCAGTATTCGAGATTCCGGCAAATCGATTATTCTCACTTCACACAGCATGGAGGAGTGCGAAGCTTTGTGTACACGTCTCGCTATCATGGTTAATGGAGAGTTAAAGTGCATCGGTTCGACGCAGCATCTAAAGAATAAATACTCGAAGGGTATCATCCTCAAGGTTCAATTGAAACATGAACCTAGTGCCAAAAGGAAAAGCACGTAAGTGAACCTTTTGTATATACGAGCATACAAGGAATAAAAAAAATAAATAATATCGGCAGTATCTCAGCGTCAAGAAGACGACCGACGTTATTGCAAATGGAAAATGCAGACGCTAGAGATGTTACACTATTCCTGCAGGACCACTTTCCGGAATCCTACTTGCAGTAAAATATATTGTCGCCAGGCAGTCACAACGCAAGTTCTCTATTTCGTTTTTTATTTTGTATATTTCAGAGATCGTTATCGTAGAATATTGACTTACTACATTACAGTGGCCGATATACGTTGGTCTGAGCTCTTCGATCTGCTTGAAAACAATAAAGATGAATTGAATATCGAAGACTATACAATCAGCCAGACGACGTTGGAGGAGATCTTCCTTCAGATCGCAATGTACCAGGCTGACGATCCACGTGAAGCCAGGTACTTGTTTATATTACTTAAACCTCTGCTGTGGCTTGTTTCCCTTTGATTTTTTAATTTCTCTCACTCCTTTTTCTCTTTCTCATGTTTTCAGATTAAGGGAACGACAGAGACGACCGTCAACGGTAAAGAAAATGATGAGCTCGGCTTCGTTTGCCAGAGCGCAGTAGTTTGTCCGAAATTCGTAATTTTATTTGAGAATTAGTTTTAATTCAGTAAAACCTGATTTTCTGTTTTATTAGCGGATATTGTTATTGTCTAATTAAATGTATAAAAGGTTCTAGAGTCGTTCGTATGGGACGATAGGCAAGGTAGCTGAAGTTGTGAACATATCGCGTGCGAAAGCTCTGCGTAGGATAGGTGCCGCATTTCCTGAATACCGGTCAAAAGAATACGAGGTGTGGTAGTTAATATCCGGAAATTTACTCACAACGCGGGAATTGGCAACACCGCGTCGACCGTCAACATCTCCCTATAAAGGGGGGTTCTTCCTTTCAGTGTTCATCCCAGGCGGTTATGCGTACTTTTCGAAAAAAGCTTTTTCAGTGGCTTCGCAAAAATGATACTCACATTATAAGCAACGTGTTGTGATTACATTTTTAATGAGACCTGGTGAATAACCCGCGGAAATCCCCCAAAAATTGTAGGTGGTGTACGCGGTATCATTCATCGTGAATATGTTCCTTCTGACCAAATATTCCTCGTTGACTGTGCAAAAAGTTTTGGCGAAACAAAAGCATTCCAACGTTGTCACATCCACCTTATAGTTCCGATGTTGTCCCCTGACGAAAGCTAAAAGCCTTGCAGGAGATTTCAAGAAAAGCACCCAGACTCCTCGGGATTTCGAAAGTAATCTTGTCACCGACCCGCACTGAACTGAGATACATCCAGCTGCGGCTTAACGAGCATAACCAAGAGAGAGTGATAGGGACTGAGGAAATCCCAACTCCAGCCGCTGAAGTAGTCCTCCTACCCAGCATCGAAGAAGTCGGCACAGCTATTCAAAAGCTGAAGAACAACAAGGCCGAGGGCTCAGGAGCATGCACGAGATCATCTGTAGAATTTGGGAAGATGAAAGCACGCCCGACGAATGGAATATCAGCTCCACAAAAAAGACGATCCTACTTCTTCTAGGGACTATAGAGGTATATCCCTGCACAATGTCGCATACAATATTCTGTCTAAAGACCTTTCGCACCACGCTAATCGGCAGCCACCAGAGCGGCTTCCGATCCGGCAAATCGACTAAAGACCAAATATTCACACTTCGATAAATCCTCGAAAAGACCAGCGAGTTTGTAATTATATTCCACCTAAAAGTATGCAACAAATTTAAATATTGATTTTATCAATAACTTATGCAATGGTTTTGATAATTTATGTAATGTAGGGGATTTCAACTTCTGCAGTATAAAATGGATTAGTTTAGACTCAATTAATTATCTAATGCCAATGAATGTTACACACGATTATGAATATAAGTTTCATGATTTATTGACTTCCTTTAATTCAAAACAGATTAATTCAATAACAAATCTCTATTCAAAGATTTTAGATCTAATTTTCACATGTTGCGATGAGATTAATGCCACGGTCTCTATTGTTCCATTGCGACTTCTAAACGATTCAATTAGCCACAAGCAGATCTTTATTGAATAAATTTTTACTAAATATCTTAAACCACAAGAAAATAAATCTTAAATGCAATTTAACTTCTCTAAAACCGATCTTGTTAAGCTTAATGATACATATGTACAGGAGAATAAATTGGCTTAACGAATTTCAAAACTTAAACTTAACTTCCTGTTAGTAAGTCCTATCCCCACCCCCTCGTGGTGCCATCTGGAGATTTCCTATGGAAATTGCAGACGGGGAAGGGCGAATGGCGAGCCTCCTGCGCCAAAAAACAGGATTAGTCGGTTGGGCTACGGCCTAGTAAGCCGTAACTGTAAAAAAAACCACAAACTCCGAAACAACCACATGCCTCGGATACAATGGGCCGGATTTATGTTGACGACCCTTGCACAAAAACGAAAAAAGGACAATGATCTTCGGCTTTGTACGTGGAATGTTAGGTCCCTAAACAGGCCACGTGCAGCCGAACAACTTGCGGACGCCCTAGACCGCCATCCAGGAAATGCGATGGAATGGACCGGGTATAAAGCGGATGAAAAACTGCGATATTTACTACGGTGACTGCTATAGGGAGAGAGGGCAACGATTGCTTGGATGCGGATTTGTTGTTCGAGGTGGACTAAGGCAAAAAGTCCTAAGCTTTCGGCATGTGAGTGAACGCCTCATAACAATCCGTATCAAGGCTAAATTTTTTAACATCAGCCTGATCTGCGTCCACGCCCCCACGGAAGACAAGGATGACTCCGCCAAAGATGAGTTCTACGATCTCCTAGACAGAACGTATGCCCAATGTCCCAGCTATGACATCAAAATTGTACTAAGAGACTTCAATGCTACACGACACCACCTCCGATAACGGACACAGGCTGATTGATCTTCCTACGGGGCGAAATCTCCTTCTAGCCAGTACGCGCTTCCCGCACCCCGATATACACAAAGGCACCTGGCGGTCTTTTGATCAATCGACTACCAACCAGATTGATCACATCGCGATCGACGTCAGACACTCCTCCACTATTCTTGATGTTCGAACTCTCCGAGGGGCTAACATCGACGCGGACCACTATCTTGTAGTAGCCAAGATGCGCTTACAGATATCACGAACGCAACGGAGTAGAGTAAGAATACAAAATTATGACGTCGGAAAGCTACTATCGCCAGAAACCGCTCGTGCATTTACCGATCGCGGCACCCTTAAGCTCTCCAATACACCTGAATCCTCAACACTGTCAATAGAATAGCAGTGGAGCCTTTGCAAACAAGCCCTGAAAAGCTCTGCAGTTTTGGGTTTCAAGGCTCCACCACGAAGAAACGCCTGGTTCGATGACGAGTGCAGGAGGATTCATACAGCGAAGCAGGATGCATATAAGGACTCGCTGCATAAAAGAACAAGAGCAGCTCGTGAGCTCTACGAGTTAAAAAGAAGGGAGGAGCATAAGCTTCTTAGAAGAAAGAAGAAGGAGCACGAGAAGCTCGCGATTGAGGATTTGGAGAGGTGTTACTGCAGGCGTGACGTTCGAAAGTTTTATCAACAGATAAAGCGAACATGCCAAGGTTATAAAGCCAGAACAGAAGCCTGCAGGGATGAGAGCGAACACCTAGTAGTAGAACCGCAGTCGATGCTGAGAATACGGAAAAATCACTTCTGCAGACTGTATAACGGTGATGTTAGGCAATATATCGACGTCTGGCAGAATGATCCATTTCTAATCGACGGAGACCGCAGAGAATTCTGTCCCCCTAACCTCGACGAAGTTAAGATTGCCATATCGAAGCTCAAGTCGAATAAAGCTGCTGGCGCAGACGGACTGTCTGCTGAGCTCTTCAAGGCAGCTGGGGATGACCTGGTTGGGAGCATGCACCAGCTCATCCGTAAGATATGGTTAGAGGAAAGCCCGAGGAATGGAGTCTCAGCATCGTATGCCCGATCCACAAGAAAGGAGACCCCTCTGATTGCGCCAACTATAGAGGAATAAGTCTCCTTAACATCACCTACAAAATTTTCTCTGCCGTTTTGTGTGAACGCCTGAAACCTTTTGTAAATAAGCTGATAGGTCCTTATCAGTGCGGATTCAGGCCAGGGAAGTCCACCATTGACCAAATCTTCACACTACGGCAGATCCTGGAAAAAACCAATGAATTTCAAGTCGACACTCACCACCTATTTGTCGACTTCAAAGCCGCATACGACAGCGTAATTAGAGACGAGCTATACAACGCTATGTCTACCTTCGACATACCTGCTAAACTCGTCAGACTATGCAGGATGACTTTGGAGAATGCTCGCTGCTCCATCCGAATCGGTGAACACCTTACCGATAGTTTTGATGTCAAAAAAGGATTTAGGCAGGGCGATGCGCTGTCGTGTGATTTCTTCAACATCGTATTGGAAACGATTGTGCAAAAATCACTGGCCAATACAAGAGGAACAATCTATTTCAAATCCTCGCAACTCCTTGCATATGTCGACGATATTGAATGGGTAGATCACAGCGAGATGTCAATGAGGCGTTTGCGAGTATTGAGATGGAGGCGGCGAAAGTTGGTTTGGCGGTAAACGAGGGCAAAACTAAATATATGCTGTCATCAAAAAAGGACGCTCACAACCGACGTCTCTGCCAGAACGTTTGTATAGGCAGATATAAGTTCGAGGTAGTTAAGGCCTTCGTGTAGCTTGGTTCCGCAGTGACCTGAAACAACGACATCAGTTCCGAAATCAAACGCAGAATCACTCTTGCCAATCACTGTTTCTTTGGGCTCAGGAGGCAATTGAGTAATAGAGCCCTCTCCCGAACGACAAAGTTGACTCTATTCAGACCCTTATCATCCCGGTCCCGTTGTACGGCGCAAAAGCATAGACAATATCAAAAGCGGATGAGGAGGCCCTTGGTCGGTTCGAGAGAAGGATTTGCGAGTGATTTTTGGGCCTATAAGCGCAGACGAGGGATGGAGGAGAAGATTCAACCACGAACTTTACGGGCTGTACAGCGACATGAGCCTAGTTAGGCGACTACGGATTCAACGCCTATGATGGCTGGTCCATGCAGAGCGAATGGACACCCCAGCTCCAGCCCGGAGAGTCTTTGAATCCAGCCCCGAGGGACGAGGAAGCAGAGGACGGCCGCACTTAAGATGGCGCACATGGCGCATGGTGGAAAGGGACCTCAGCCGACTGGGTGTGCGGCAATGGAAAAGGCTAGCGAAGGATCGTGCTAGATGGAGGGGCATGTTGGTTGAGGCCCAGGTTCACCCCTAACTGTAGCGCCCGCTAAGAAGAAGAAGAAACTTAACTTCCATGTATTGCCGTTTCATTGAAATTCTTAAAAAAGGGTTCTCGAAGTGTATCCCTTTATCTAAAAGCCGCACTTCAATTTAACCACCTTGGTATAATAAGCAGCTATCGGCCCTTAAAAATCTTAAAAATAAAGCTTTTAGAAGATATATGTAGAACTTCTAAGAATCCCCATGATTATGGAATTTTTAGCAAATTACGTAGAGACTTTTTTGTCCTTAACAAGTTCTTATACAGACATAACATATTCACCATCGAAAACAGTATTAAAGCAGATAGCAAGACATTTTGGCATTTCATTGATTCAAAAAGAAAATCAGTAGGAATACCCAAATTAATGAATTTAAAGATTACTTACTTACTTAACGGGCGCTACAGTTCGGGGTGAACCTGGGCCTCAACCAACATGCCTCTCCACCTAGCACGATCTTTCGCTAGTCTTTTCCAATGCCGCACGCCCAGTTGGTTGAGGTCCCCTTCCACCTGTGCGCGCCACCTTAGGTGCGGCCGTCCTCTATTTCTTCGTCCCTCGGGGTTGGATTCAAAGACTCTACGGGCTGGAGCTGTGGTGTCCATTCGCTCTACATGGCCTAGCCATCTTAGGCGTTGGATCCGTAGACGCCTGACCAGACTCATGTCGCTGTACAACCCGTACAGTTCGTGATTGAATCTTCTCCTCCAACCCTCCTCTGTGTTTATGGGACCGAAAATCGAACGCAGAATCTTTCTCTCGAAACGACCAAGGATTTCCTCATCCGCTTTAGATAAAGTCCATGTTTCTGCGCCGTATAACAGGACCGGGATAATTAAGGTCTTATATAAGGTCAACTTGGTCGTACGAGAGAGGGCTCTACTTCTCAGTTGCCTCTTGAGCCCAAAGAAGCAGCGGTTGGCAAGAGTAATTCTGCGCTTGATTTCGAAACTGGTGTCGTTGTTCCAAGTCACCGCGGAGCCGAGGTATATGAAGTCCTTAACTACCTCGAACTTATATCTGCCAATATGCACGTTCTGTCCAAGACGTCGGTGGTAAATGTCCTTTTTCGATGACAGCAGATATTTAGTCTTGCCCTCATTAACTGCCAAACCAATTTTTGCCGCCTCCATCTCAATACTCGCAAACGCCTCATTGACATCTCGCTGCGATCTACCTATTATGTCAATGTCGTCGGCGTATGCAAGGAGTTGCGAGGATTTGAAGAAGATTGTGCCTCTTGTATTGACCTGTGATTTTTGCACAATCATTTCCAATACGATGTTGAAGAAATCACACGACAGCGCATCGCCTTGCCTAAATCCTTTTTTGACATCAAAACTATCGGTAAGGTGCTCACCGATTCGGATGGAGCAGCGAGCATTTTCCAAGGTCATCCTGCATAGTCTGACGAGCTTCGCAGGGATGTCAAAAATAAACATGGCGTTATATAGCTCGTCTCTAATTACGCTGTCGTATGCGGCCTTGAAGTCGACGAATAGATGGTGCGTATCGACTTGAAACTCATTGGTTTTCTCCAGGATCTGCCGTAGTGTGAAGATTTGGTCGATGGTGGACTTCCCTGGCCTGAAGCCACACTGATAAGGACCTATCAGCTTGTTTACGAATGGCTTCAGGCGTTCACACAAAACGGCAGCGAAGATCTTGTATGCGACATTAAGGAGACTTATTCCTCTATAGTTGGCGCAGTCAAAGGGATCTCCTTTTTTGTGGATCGGGCAAACAATGCTGAGACTCCATTCCTCGGGCATGCTTTCCTCTGACCATATCTTACAGATGAGCCGGTGCATGCTCCTAACCAGCTCACCCCCAGCCGCTTTGAAGAGCTCAGCAGACAGTCCATCTGCGCCAGCAGCTTTATTCGACTTGAGTTTCGACATGGCAATCTCAACTTCGTCGAGGTCAGGGAGACGGAGTTCTCTGCGATCTTCGTCGTTAAAAAATGGATCATTCTGCCTGACGGCGGTATGTTGGTTGTCATCGCCGTTATGCAGTCTGCAGAAGTGGTTTTTCCAAATTCTCAGCATCGACTGCGATTCTACTACTAGGTGTCCGTTCTCATCCTTACAGGCCTCCGTTCGGGCTTTATAGCCTTGAGACATTCGTTTTATCCGCTGATAAAATCTTCGAACGTCGTGCCTGCAATAGCACCTCTCCAAGTTTTCAATCGCCCGCTTCTCGTGCTCTTTCTTTTTTCTCTTGAGAAGCTTATGTTCCTCCCTTCTCTTAAGCTCGTAGAGCTCACGAGCCGCTCTTGTTTTTTTTGTGTAGTGAGGCTTTGTATGCCTCCTGCTTTTCCGCATGAATCCTTCTACACTCGTCATCGAACCAGGTGTTTCGTCGTGGTGGAGCTTTAAGGCCCAGCACTTCCGTTGCTGTGCTCTTCAGGGCTTGTTTGCACAGGCTCCATTGTTGCTCTACTGACTGAGTGGAGGATTGCGGTGTATCGGAGAGCTTAAGGGAGACGCGGTTGGCAAAAGCACTGGCGATCTCCGGCGATAGTAGCTTTCCGACGTCATAGCTTGGTGTTCTAACTCTACTCCGCGGTGTTCGTGTTATGCGCTGACGTATCTTGGCTACTACAAGATAGTGGTCTGAATCGATGTTCGCTCCTCGGAAAGTGCGAACATCAAGGATAGTGGAGGAGTGTCTGACGTCAATCGCGATGTGGTCAATCTGGTTGGTGATTGATTGATCTGGCGACCGCCAGGTGCCTTTGTGTATATCGAGGTGGGAAAATCGTGTGCTGGCTACAAGAAGATTTCGCCCCGTGGCAAGGTCGATCAGCCTATGTCCGTTATCGGATGTGGTGTCATGTAGGCTGTGTTTGCCGATGACCCGTTCAAAGATTAAGGGTCAGATAATATCGAATCTACCCTTAATTTATTTGCAGATTTCTTCCAATCAACCTTTTTCCCAACCTCATTCCCAATAGCATCCCCGGCGATAGTTTACCGACTTCAATAAACCTCGGATCTTTAGCTTTAAATTCTACCGAAGTCTCTTTTGCACTGCAAAATTTAAAGGCAAACACCAGCTATGGGACTGATGGAAATCCATCAATTATTCTTAAATACTGTGCTGATACATTTGCCCATCCTCTATTAATTATATTTAATTGTTCCCTGTCAGAAGGTATTTTCCTTGATGACTAGAAAGAATCGTTCTTAGTTCCTATACATAAATCTGGATCAAAAAAACCGGCCAAGTGCGAGTTGGACTCGCGCACGAAGGGTTCCGTACCATCTGTATATATAAATATGAAAGAGACTATGTATGTTACCTCATCAAATGACAGATTCTGGTTGCAGGCAGGATTTTTTGTATGAAAATCGTGTCTGTTGTATGGGAGCCCCCCTTAGATATTCATTTTGTTCTGTTTTTAGTATTTCTCGTGGTAGCGGCAACAGAAATACATCATCAGTGAAAATTTCAACTGTCTAACTATCACGGTTTATGAGATACAGTCTGGTGACAGACGGACGGACGGACAGCGAGGTCTCAGTAATAGGGTTCCGTTTTACCTTTGGGTACGGAACCATAAAAACAATGTTGAAAATTACAGAGGCATATGCAAGCTGTCAGCTATTCCAAAACTGTTTGAAGGAATAGTCAAGAACAAACTTGACTTTTTAACTAAAGAGCATATATCAGAAGCCCAACATGGCTTCATCTCTGGTCGCTCGACAACTACCAACCTGTGAATCTGTTCCTCATATGCAATTAATGAAATGGAAAATAAAAATCAAGTGGATACAATTTATAGAGATTTCAGTAAGGCGTTTGATTCTGTTAACCATTCAATATTGATCAACAAGCTGGAGGCTTTTGGACTTCACTCTCAGTTCTTTCGTTGGATATCTTCTTTTCTTTTAGAATGAACCCAACGAGTTAAAATTGGGAATTCAGTATCGAAGCCTATTAAATGTTACTCTGGCCTTCCCCAAGGTAGTCACTTAAGACCCTTGTTATTTATGATACTTGTCAATGTCATTACACTCTCGATTAAGCACAGTTAGTGTCTGCTATATGCTGACGATATGAACATTTTCAAGAGTATTAAAGATGTTAATGACTGCAACTTGCTACAATTAGATTTAAACAGAATCTTTCGGTGGTGCATAATTAATGGACTTAGACTTAATTTAGGCAAGTGTTACTCTATTTCATTTACAAAAAAAGTTCTTGATATAGAATTCAATTACACCATTAACTCATCATGTCTTTCAATGATAATGCGACGGGCCGGCGCCAACAGGGAAGGCACTATCTTCTACAAGTCTGTCCAGCTTCTAGGATACGCGGATGATATTGATATCTTCGCGCGGTCTCATGACGTGGTAGAGGCGAACAGACGAAATGAGTTGGTCTTAAAAAATACGAGGATAAGACAGAATTCATGTTGTCGAGCAAAAACCGATCCGTTGCTCACCAACTGGGACAAAATATAACGGTTCACAGCTATAATTTCATGGTTGTTAAGGACACAACAGCGGACATCCGGCATAGAACCGCCCCTGGCAAACGCTGCTACTTCGGTTCGTCCAAACAACTTGGGTCAGAACTCTTTACTCAAAGAATCAAAGCCATGTTTTACAAAACGCTTATACTGCCAGTCTTGCTGTACGGAGCTGGACGCTGGACGATAAGCAAGAGCGCGGAGCTGATTTTGGGTTCCTTCGAAAGAAAAATTCTGCGCCGGATATTTGGTCCTGTCTGTGAGGAAGCTGAATGGAAGAGAAGACATAACCGCGAACTCTACGAGCTGTACAGGGATGTGGATTATAATCCGGAAGGCAAAGATCTGTCGACTACATTTGCTCCGCCATATCGAGCGCATAGACACCAGCGCTCCAGCTAAGAGGCTCTTGGAGCCTCCGGGTTCGAGAAGAAAAGGAAGACCGAACTTCCGGTATAAAGACCAAATAATCGCGGATATAAGACAACTTTGCCTTGATAACTGGAAGCAGCGTAGCCGTCAAGGATGGAAGGCAGCTATAGCTTAGTCACAACTCCAGTCATACATATGTCCTTTGGCATAAGCGTTCACCGAGTTCCTCCTGTTTTGGTGTTCCTCAAAATACTGCTTGTAATGCTTCTGTTTGTAGAAAATATTCGTGCTCCCCATCTTCATAGATTATACTGCACGATGGACAAGTGGTCATCATTACTACCATGTCCCGTAAGCAGTTGCGTGGGATAGAAGCTAAATTCACCATGTCTGCTGTTTTCTCACATCTTTATGCTCGGGATAAGGCGGTAAGTCCAACGGCTCTTAGATGAAAGGCTCCAGCGATGTTGCAACTCAGACTTTTGTTTCTTTCTCTTATGTCCGCTTAACTGTGTGTTAGCCGCTCCTCCCATTTGTCCTCTAAGCCAGTATATCGATGGGTAACAAATAAACATACATACCTGCGATGATGCATGCTGCGTGTCCCGAGGTTGTGCAGTTTTGAGTTGATGCACATTCACGGATTCGATCCCGTGTCCTTGGCGTCAGAGGTCACACACTACCCACTGCGCCATGGCGCTTCTCAATGTATGTATGTTGGCGTTACAGCCCATGAAGGATCAAAGCCAAGCTTCTCTCAATCACCCATGTTGTGTGTGATTTAATTTTCCCATAGGTGAAAGGGACCTACAGTTTTATTGCCGGTTCCGAACGGCGAATTTCGAGAAGCTTCTCATGACAATTTTACTACAGGGGGTTTTGTCAGAACCCCACTGAGGAGAAACACCGTGAAAACACGTTCGATGACATGGCTGTGTCGGGATTCGATCCCGTGTCATCGGCGTCAGAGGCCAACACACTACCCACTGCGCCACGGTGTTCTCGCTTCTCAATAATGAGAAAAAAATGCGCAGACCTGTACTGAGCTCATGCTATGCAATGTCAATTCCAGCATCTGAAAATCTATTGTATATTTTCATTAGGTAATGTATTGTATGAAACGGAATTTCTCGCTGCTCTTCATTGGCTCGGCACATAAGACAATACGTAAAACGTACACTAAAGTTATGCCTCGTCGAAGTACATCTTAAAACTTACCTACTCTTTACTTCGGTAACCTTAGTGCTGAAATTTTCAAATAAAGTGCTTAGACATTTTAGAAGAAGCGATCCATTTTAAAACTCAATTTATTATTTTATCAGTGCGCGTGAGCAATCATAATCTAAGCAAAGTAGTATCTTCTGATACGAATACGATGACAGTAATGCATTACAAAAACTTAGATGTTTAGCGGACCCTTAAAAGATGGTAACTGAGTTTCTTTATCGATTGTAAAAAGAATTGTGGTTCTATGTTAATTCGGCCTACGCTAGCTGGTGGTCATCGAAAACAGACCTGCTGTATTCAGAATCAGAACTTGTCTCAAACGATAAAACACAGAGGTGGTTGTGGTATGTTGTGGGGCTCAATGGCTGCTAGTGGTATCGGCAATTTTGAGTTTATCGAGACGACAAATGTCAAATTCAAATACCTCGATATTCTCCAAGGGAATGTGGATGAACCGCTCGAAAAATTGGCCCTACCTTTGGTGTTCTACTTTTAACAGGCGCTTAGGCTAAGGTTTCAAATTACAATTGTTTGATTTTGCTTATTAATATGTTTCACAATATTTCTGGCAATTAACGATTAATAGGTGCAAGGTAAACATTACTTTAATTAGGTGCATGAAGTGCCGTTTTTTCGAAATACTCAAATGATGACGCAAGCGGTTGTTTGGGTCATGTACTCATGTAGGATAGGAACGGGAAAGGGAACGGAGAATTATCGTGTTAACTCCCCCTTTCTTAAGTATCAGCGTCCCGCTTATCAAAAGTTGATCTTAAAGACTTCAGCCTTAATGCTCGTAAAAGTCTGACTCGTTAAGTTCGCCCAATTATATCAATGTCATCGGCATATGTATGCGAGCAGTTGTACTGACTTGAAAAATATCGTACCCTTCGTATTGGCCAGTGTGTATTTTGCACTATAATTTCAAGGACGATGTTGAAAAAATCTAAATCTTTTTTGACATTAATGGTCTCAGTTAAGTCTTTTCCGACTCCTGATGGAGCAGCGAGAATTCTAAAATGTCATCCTGCACAATCTGACGAGTTTGGCAGGTATGTAAAAATTAGACATGGCGTTGTATAGCTCGTCTCTATGCACACTGTCATACGCGGCCTTGAAATCGACCATTTGTTATTCTTGGGTTTTTCCAAGATCTGCCGCAGTGTTAATATGTATCTGGTCTATTGTGGACTTACCTGGCCTGAAACCACACTGATAAGAACCTATCAGATTATCCACAAGGGGTTGGAGGCTTGCACACAGTACGGCAGAGAAGATTTTGTAGCCGATGTTATGAAGACTTATTCCCCTGTAGTTGGCGCAGGTATAGGGGTCTCCTTTCTTGTGGACTGGGCAAACGATGCTGAGTTTCCATTCGTCGGGCATGCTTTCCTCTGACCATATTTTACAAATGAGCAGATACATGCGCCCTACCAGCGCATGTTGTCCGTCTTCATCCCAACAGGCTTCCGTTCTGGCTTTATAGCTCTTGCGTATTCGTTTTACTTTTTCGTAAAACTTGCGAGCATTATTCCTGTGATAGCATCTCTCCATCTCCTCGATCTCACGCTTCCATTGCTGACTTTTTTGCTTCTTTAAAAGCGTGTGTTCCTCTCTCCGTTCTGCTCGTAATGTTCAGGAGTAGCTCTCGTCCGTCTATGTAGCATGGCTTGGTAGGCGTTTTGCCAATAGGAGGCAGTAGTAAAATGGGACAGTGTCAATAGGAGGGTTAACCTAATGAAAACACCTTCGATTTCAGACACATTTTTAATCATTCTGATTTGTTTTCGTTTTATTGCCTTTAGTCATTTTTTCTTTGTTCGCATTGTTATCTGTCAGTTTGTGAAACTATTGAAACTGTTTGTTTTCCTTTTGTTTTCGAAATAGGGACCAAAATAAATTCTATTTTGGATTAATACATAATCGAGAAAATTCGTTGGATTCCTTTTGGACGTATACGGCTGACCATTAATTACTTTAAGCGGATCTTGAGTGATATTCGTCATGAAACCGACCTCCAATTACGACAAATTTAAACTTCTATTGTGGAAGGATTGGCTACTACAATGGAACCACAAGCTTGGTCTATTTCTTGAGCTTTTTTTGCCCGTATTGTTCGTTCTCGTATTGGTCTTTGTGCGTAATCTGGTTGATCCTAAGCCATATCGCCCAACAATTTATTATGCGCAATTTCGCACCACGGATTTGTTGTATACGAGGTAATTGTTCTATTTATACAAAATCTCATTGCTGCATTTCACATGGATACACTAAAACCACTTTTCAGTTTGACAACGGTAGAGTAAATCGTGAGGCTTAGAAAAACTGCGTCGACGCCGATTTTTAATATTTTGGGGGTACTGTGCTGAGAGCACCGTGGCGCAGTGGGCAGTGTGTTGACCCCTGGCGCCGATGACATGGGGGCGAATCCGGAGAGCAGCCATGTGGTCGAAAGTGTTTTCACCGGTGCTTCTCCTCAGCGGGACTCTGACAAAACCGCCTGTTTTATAATTGTCATGAAAAGCTTCTCGAAACTCGAAATGTGCCGATCGGGAAAATAAAATCACACACAGCATGGCTGATTTAGATAAGCTCAGCTTTGGTCCTTTATGGGTTATAACGCCAACATAAGTACATACAGGCCTGAAGCCCCTTTTTTAGAAGATTTTTTAAGGCAAAAGTAAGCACGCTAACATTTTCTTATTCAACACAGACAATGAGTTTTATTTATTGTGATTTACTCAGCTTCTAACCAGACCATTTGCATTCTTGCTAAGAAGCATGAAGAGAATAGTAGAGCTGCACGTGCGCAATGCCGCTCTTCGAATGCATCCTCTTTCTTTCGAATGCGCACTCGAAAGGAAAGAATACGCGCTGGGCATTTTGGACATTGAAGGAGCTTTTGATAACGCAACTTCCGACAGTATATTTTTTTTGTTTTTTTTTACGACGACGAAGCACTGGTTTTGTGGATCAAGGCAATGCTCGTGCACAGGTCGCGGACGAGAAATGGGCCGTCAGTTAATCCTCTCAATACTGATGTCGTTCTCTTCACGAGAATGAGGAAAAATAATACTGGCATGACTCAGCTGGTGCTAAAGGGCATTCCCATCCCGTTAACCAAGGAATCTAAATACCTGGGAGTTATCTTCGACAGCAAGCTTTTCGGTCAAAGATCAGCTTTCTGGCAATACAAAGGAGCTTTTGGCAAAACATGGGGCTTATCTCATAGCAATGATAAGACCTATAATCTCATATGGGTCGGTTGTCTGCCTAACACGCAAACACGTCGTAGCCCCTTTCACCAAACTCCAAAAACGATTTGTTTCAGCTCTACGGGGACTTTTCTCAGCACGCCGAGCGTTGCTCTGGATACTATGATGAACCTTCCATCCCTTGATATATTTGTCAGAGGGTGTGCTGTGAAAATCATGTCTCGCCTCAAGAGAAATGGCTTTTGGTACAATTCGCACAGGAATAACAATGTGGTTGCCCAAGAAATGTCCTACGGCCCCTTCTGACGCATTGACGCCCTTTATCCTACTGAGTTTCCATACCCTCAGGACTGGCTCTGACTGGATACCGAACCTGAAAAGGATATCAAGTCTTCGCATTTTCAAGGATGGCCCTGGGTCTGAGTGGGAGTCCGGAGCTGGGGTTTTCTTCGAGCGCGCAAGCATCCGACTGCACTTCTCGTCCGCCTTTCAATCAAAGATATATGCAATCCTAATGGCCATGCACTATGGTGTGAAACACAGGTGGAAAGGAAAAAGCACTTAAAACTGTGTCCAACCCTTTAACTAGCTCCAAATAAGAGCATAAACTTAAACAGTGACGGTAGACTATATTCACTAAGGCTTGTATTGGTTCCAGGTCACTCTGGAGTACCAGGAAATGAGATCTCGGATGAACTCGCCAGAATGGGTTCAGAAGAGAGTTTCTCAGGACCTGAACCCGCTCTAGGTCTACCGGCGTCCACGGTAAATCCTACATTAACGATTGGTTGTTTGATACTCACTACCGTAGATGGAGGGATTATCCAGAATGCAGGATGGCTATCCGTGTATGTCTTCCCGTTCACATATCGAATCCACGTCTTGATTATAAAATGTATCGGTAATGTATGTGGGTAGTGTGTGTTGGCCTCTGACGCCGATGACACGGGATCGAATCCCGATACAGCCATGTCCTGTTTTCACGGTGTTTCTCCTCAGCGGGGTTCTGACAAAACCCCGTGTAGTAAAATTGTCATGAAAAGTTTCTCGAAATTCGCCGATCGGAACCGGCAATAAACGGTAGGTCCATTTCACCTATGGGACAATGAAATCACACACAACATGTGTGATTGAGAGAAGCTTGGCTTTGGTCCTTCATGAACTGTAACGCCACCATGCATACATACATACATACATCCATCCATACATTCATGCATAAATACATACATACATAAATACATACATACATACATACATAAATACATTCATACCTACCTTAAAACGTACGAATACATGTACATACAAATAAAGGCTTTGAAATACCAGTCTATTTACATTGATTGCCAAGTTCTTTGAACGCTTTCACAAAATCGCTGCCATTGATTGTCAGTAATGCTGAATTGCGTATTAATGTCATGAATAATGTGAGCAATTCTGATGTATGTAGGTGTGCGATCCACTACTTCCACCGACCTGTCCAAATATCGGCCGTGCAGCATACGAATTCAATCTTAAAAGAAATCTAATTATCATGTTTTCATAAGATTTTTCGGGCGCCTTTCCATGCAAAGACCATCCATTTCCCCACATTTATCATCAAGCAGACTGCTTATAAAAAGTCGCGATTTTACTGCTATATTTGTGTCCTCAAAAAGTGATGCAAATGCTGGATCTTCTACTTTGGATGTTGCAATTAACTACACGACTGTTGTCCTTTTGTTCCATATACTTATTGTATATATTAGGGAGTTGTTTTCTATAGTGCTGCAGAAAATTCGAGGTAGCCTTTATCGGGCCTCTAATGTTCTTTTTGCACACTTTGCAGGAAGCAATCGCACCACGAAACAATGTTTGATTATGGGTGCTTAATCCCTCAAATAGAAAGTTAATTAATAAAACCTGGTTGAGTTGATGCGAATATAACTCGAACTTGTCGGTATAGACATAGACGTAGTACAAATAGACTCAATATCCAAACTACATTCATCCATTATTTCGGATGAATCACTCTCTCTGACACTAGTGTCACTTTCACTCATATTCATATCCTTGTGTTTATTTAAATCACTGCACTTTTAATCTTCTTCTTCTTTCGTGGCGTTACAGCCCACGAAGGACCAGAGCCAAGCTCCTCTCAATCACCCATCTTGTGAGTGATTTATTTTTCACGCAGGTGAAAGAGACCTACAGTTTAATGCCGATTCCGAACGGCTTGAGTCAAGAACCTTTTTCATGGTAAGTATACAATGGAGGAACGCCGAGGAGGAACGCCGCGAAATAAACATTCGATGGCATTGGTGTAATCGGGATCTGAACTCGCTCATCTTGCGTCAGAGTCCAACACACTAACTACTGCACTTTTCACTTTTATTAATAAACGAAATCTCGGGTAGTGTCTTATTCGTTCAATCTGCTGAAATTGACAAAAATAACAGTAATATGGTAGCGTCTTAGCGAGTACATATTTGCTCAGTTACCAAATGTACAAATCTAATGCAGAATTTAAATTTTTCTCTTACTTACTTAGGTGGCGCTACAGTCCGTGGTGAACCTGGGCCTCAACCAACAAGCGCCTTCAGCTTGCACGGTCTTTGGCCAGCTGTTTCCAGCGCCGCACGCCCAGTTGGTTAAGGCCCCCTTCCACCTGCGTGCGCCACCGATGATGCGGCCGTCCTCTGCCGCGCCTTCCTTCCGGAGTGGATTCGAAGACTCTACGGGTCGGAGCTCTATTTTCCATGCGCCCTAATTGGCCTAGCCACCTTAGACGCTGTATCCGTAGACGTCGTACCAGGCCGATGTTGCTGTACAACCCGTACAGTTATTCGTTATATCTTCTCCTCCATACACCGTTTGAACAAACGGGACCGTAGATAGTACGCAGATTTTCCTCTCAAAACGACCAAGGGCATCTTCATCCGCTTTTGTTAAGGTCCAAGCCTCTGCGCCGTAAAGTAGGACTGGGATGACTAAGGTCTTATATAGTGTCACCTTGGTTCTCCGAGAGAGGAGTCTCCAAGATCTGCAGTAGCGTAAATATTTGGTCTATCGTGGATTTACCTGGCCTGAAACCACACTGATAAGAGCCGATCAGGTTATCCACAAACGGTTTCAGGCGTTCACACAATACGGCAGAGAAGGTCTTATATGCGATGTTAAGGAGACTTATTCCCCTATAGTTGGCGCAGTTATAGGGGTCTCCTTTTTTATGGACCGGGCAAACGATGCTGAGATTCCATTCGTCGGGCATGCTTTCCTCCGACCAGATGGTATATGCACCTTACTAGCTCATCTCCAGCCGCCTTAAGAAGCTCAGCAAACAGGCCGTCTGCGCCCGCGGCTTTATTAGACTTAATTCTTGATATTGCTATTTTGACTTCGTCTAGGTCGGGTGGACTGAATTCTGTTTTATTGTCGTCCAATACGAATGGCTCGTTCTGCCTGGCACCGGTATCTTGTCTCTCATCGCCGTTATACAGTCTGCAGAAGTGGTCTTTCCAAATCCTCAGCATCGACTGCGACTCTACTACCAGCTCTCCATTTTCATACCTGCAGGCCGCCGCTCTGGCTTTCTAGCCATTACATGTTCATTTTACCTTATTGTAAAACTTACGGGCGTCATTCCTGCGGAAGCATCTCTCCATCTCCTCGATCTCACGCTTTCCGTGCTCTCTCTTCTTTCTTCTGAAAAGCGTGTGTTCCTCTCTTCTCTTCTGCTCACAGATTTCGCGAGCAGCTCTCGTCCGTCGTTGCAGCATGGCTCTATATGCCTCTTGTTTTGCTGCATGGGCTTGTTCGCATTGTTCATCGAACCAGGTGTTTCTAGGTATTTCTCTACTTTACATTTTAAAATGGTAATGCTGACTTATTTCGTTAGCATTTTTCAATGATAACGCAAAAAATAATTAATTGGCATTGAGTTATTCAATGGTAATGAATTTGGTTTTTCATTGGCATTACTTTATTAAATGCTAATGAAATTTCTAATTTCATTGAGAAAGTAATGCATTACTCCCGTCTCTGGTTGGGCTGACCTCACTAGTGATGTTAAATCTGATATGTGGGTGATCAGATAGTGAGGCCTCATTGGAGGCGTGCCAGTCACAATTTACATTTGAAACAAAGGGGCTGGATACTTATTTAAAAGTAGTCATGTGGAAAATCGAGATGAATGAATTTTGATATTAAAATGCAGTTGTTTAACGTTACGCTTCAATTAAAATACATAACCTGCAAAAGCGAGTAATACCAAAAATCTCTCTCTCTCTCTCTACCCACCTGTTGGCATACTTTCATTAAGTTCGCCTTGTTCTTAGCTTAGTCAACTAGTGAAATGTTCCTGAGATACTCTGTGCGGTCTTAGGCGACCTAGCTAGGGATACACCTCTCTCGATTATTGATTGATTCATTTAGGGAACACTGACTTGCATGGATACGACCATTATACAGAAAACTACGCCTCTTATTATCATATTCTTGCGGACACGAGCCGACGGTTATGTTCGCATTTCGCTGTCGAAGATTGGAATGCTCTGGTGAAGCTAAGATGGAAATTATGGTAACTTTCAGCGGCATACTGCTGAATGTCAGAGCATTCTAGAGTCTTCTGAAGGGGAACGTCTGACGGCAAACATTCGAGAAAGTGGACCGGGGGCTATAGAGGGTGGTCCGACCATAATACACGATGTTAATTGTGAGTCACACCTTAACGTCAGATTTTTTGCCCAACTTAATTTGGAATTTCTTCTTGTTGTTGTTCGCAATAGTGTGGCAGAAGAGCCGTCAACCTCAACTCGTTATCATTCCCAACAATTGAATATCTCACGAACATCACTGACGTGATCCTTTTTTGACATCAAAACTATCGGTAAGGTGTTCACCGATTCGGATGGAGCAGCGAGCATTTTTCAGGGTCTTGCCTCTTGCTTTTCCGCATGAATCCTTCTACACTCGTCATCGAACCAGGTGTTTCGTCGTGGTGGAGATTTAAGGCCCAGCACTTCCGTTGCTGTGCTCTTCAGGGCTTGTTTGCACAAGTTCCATTGTTGCTCTACTGACTGAGTGCAGGATTGAGGTGTATCGGAGAGCTTAAAGGAGACGCGGTTGGCAAAGGTGGTGTTCATGTTATGCGTAGACGCATCTTGGCTACTACAAGATAGTGGTCTGAATCGATGTTCGCTCCTCGGAAAGTGCGAACATCAAGAATAGTGGAGGAGTGTCAGACGTCAATCGCGATGTGGTCAAGCTAGTCTTTGCAATTTGTTGAGCTTGGCTTGCACTGATGCTTGTTTTGTTTTGTGCCACCAGACGGGCGCAGCATATGTAAGAATTGGTCTGGTGATTGCTGTATATAGCCAGCGAGATATCTTGGGGTTTGTGCCCCAGTTTTTTCCAGTGAGACTTTTGCTGGTCCATAAGGAGATCCTGGCTTTCTCAATGGTCTTTGTAATGTGAGAGTTCCACGTGAGCTTTTCGTCTAGGGTTATCCCTAGGTATTTGACTTCTTTTGAGAACTCTATCGCTTCACCAAAGAGGGTAGGTTTGGTCAGTTTGTGCTTATTTCTCCTTTTCGTGAAGGCGACTATGGTGCTTTTCCTAGGATTGACACTTAGTGCAACCTTTATGAACCAGTTTGCAACAAGGTTTAGTGCTCGTTGGAGGAGTTCCGAGATTGTGTCTTCGAATTTGCTTCTAACCAAGATCACTATGTCGTCAACGTAGCCTTGGACATAGAAGCCATTGTTGCTAAGTATGCTGATCAGTTCATTAACCACGATGGACCACAGTAGCGGTGAGAGAACCCCGCCTTGAGAGCATCCTTTCGCGGCGTTTACCCTGATTTTATCATTGCCTAGTGATGTGTTAATTTTCCTGTTGCTAAACATGTGTTGGATCCAATTGCATGTGGTGTTATCCAACCCTGTGCTGAGGATGCAACGTTTCAGTGTTATCGAAAGCACGCTCAATATCGAAAAAACAACTTTTCGCAATTTCTTTGTCCCTCAGGGATTTGTTGATCCAGGCTGTTAGGTCCTGAAGAGCATGCGTGGTCGATTTCCCAGGCTGGTAGGCATATTGGTTTTTGTGAAGTGGTGATCTTTTCAGTGCACCGTCCCTGATATGCCTGTCCAGAATTTTTTTCATTGTTTTTAGGAAGAAAGAGGTAATTCTTATCGGTCTGTAGGACTTAGGCAGATCTGTGGGTCCACGGCCTACTTTGGGAATGAATTTTACCGTTACCTCTGTCCAGCTCGTTGCTATGTGTCCCCATGCAAAGCTGGTTCTAAAGATGTTAATGAGCATGGGGCTGATTTGCGCACTCTCCTTCTGAAGAAGGGCTGGGAAGATGCCATCCTCCCCCGGGGTTTTGTAGGGGTCAAATGAATTGATGGCCCATTTTTTGCTTCCCTCGTGAAAGATCGTTTGTGCTCTCTTCCAATCCTCCCTGTTGGGTCTAGTTGCGCTGATCTGCGGAGGTATGTTAGAGAGATTAGAGGGAATGATGTTGGAGTCTGGGAAGTGGGGGGATGCCGCGAAATAAACATTCGATTGCGTTGGTGTTACTAGGATCCGAACTCGCTCATCGTGCGTCAGAGTCCAACACACTAACCGCTGGGCCACGGAGCCACTTTGTAAAGACAAAGTGTGTAATAAAGTGTAAAGTGTGTAAAAGGTTGTAGTAATAGAAAAGGGTGAACGCTCAGATAATTGATCTGAGGTGGATTTAATAAAGTGTGTGTATTGCATAAAAAGTAATCAGTTGTTTTTAATCGCAATCCAGTGATCGAACTCTAATAGGGAACGATCCAATTTTCGAAATAATACTATATTTACACATATTACTTTTATATGTAATTTCAGGTCATCTATAGCGTATAAAGAAAAAATTGGCATGACTAAGCCACAAATAAAAAAGTAAGGCAATGGTTCATCTAAAAAAGACAACAACACAAAATGTGTTCACTTCTAGGAATGTTCTTACACGAAAATATGAAACGAAGGAACTTCAATATCACATGGCCTATTCGCCAGATAATCCAATATTTCGAAGAATTGTTGTGGCAGCATGTGGAAATCTAAATCTTACTTATAGTGGCCATCGTGATTCCAAAGGATTATTGAGAAAACTGTTGTCAGAAAACATTTTCGTTGGCGTTGAATTCCCTGATAGTCAGGCCGGCATAACCACATATCCGAGGCATTTTCACTTTAAATTACGTTTTCCAAGCGAGCTACGTACGTCGTTGGCCACAACAATCAAAACATGGAAAACAAACAATCTGTATCCAATTGAAAATCCATTGGGTCCACGACATCGACGTGACGCTGATGGCTCTGTAGTTACCTATATTAGGGATGGTTTCATTTCCGTACAATTTTGTCTCACGTCAGCTTATGTACTGCTAGCCAGTACACCCAGTCCGACATTACCCAGAGTGGTTATACAAAGATTTCCGTATCCTGAAGTTTTATTTGATCCACTAATGGCCAGCATTGGTTCGGTGGTGGTCCTGGTTATACTTCTAAGTTATATTTATCCAGCGATTTATACGATTAAGGTACGATTAGTATTCCTATGGCCAATGTCATATTATAATGATCTACATGTCTAGTCCATCACATTAGAGAAGGAGAGACAATTAAAGGAGGTCATGAAGATAATGGGCTTAAGTAGTTGGTTACACTGGGTCGCGTGGTTTACAAGATCACTGGTAGTAATGGCCATCTCCACATTTTTCATGGTGTTTTGTCTTACTGTAAGTATAAATGTGGTACGCGTTAAATGTATCTGTGTCTATTACATTTTTTTATTTTTTATTTTAGTTTAAATGGGGAAGGGACGTTGCCGTTCTTACATTCAGCTCATTCACTGCTGTTTATTTCTTTTTCATGGCATACGTAATAAACGCGATATTTTTCTGCTTCATGTTGGCAACAATGTTTTCGAGAGCGAATACCGCAGCCGCCATAACGAGCTTAATCTGGTTCCTAACATATCTACCGTTTATAATTATCGATCGAAATTACGAAGATCTGTCAGATGGCGTCAAGATATTCCTTTCATTATCCTGTAATACCGCTATGGGCTTAGGTGTAAAAATAATACAAATGAGAGAGCTAGAAGGTGTCGGTTTGCAATGGGATAATATGTTCGCCGAGACCAGCCCGGATGATTCGCTATCGATTGGCCGAATTTATGTGATGATGATAATATCGAGTATCATTTACATGCTGACATGCTTATATTTGGAGCAAGTCTTTCCGGGTGAGTATGGGCTGCCAAAACCGTGGAATTTTCCATTTAAAAAGAGTTTTTGGATCGACAAATCGGAGGAGCCAGCTATTGAACTTAGGCGTAGTACTGTTGAATTATCACGTGAAGAATCAATCGATGAAGACCTTAACAATGAGGTTGTCGGAATCGAGATACGTAATCTCTATAAGGTATTTGGCGAAAAAGCAGCGGTCCACAATTTATCATTGAACATGTACCAGAATGAAATAACGGTGCTGTTGGGCCACAACGGAGCCGGAAAGACAACGACCATTATGATACTGACAGGCATGATGAGACCGACCCAAGGAACGGCAATTATCAATGGATTTGATATTAAAGAGAATATGGAGGGCGCTCGTCTCTCGTTGGGTATTTGTCCACAACATAATGTACTTTTCGACGATTTGACGGTGAAAGATCACTTGGTGTTTTATAGTTCTTTGAAAGGTATGACGGGAAATGAGCTCGACGAAGAAGTCGATACGTTTATTCAAAAAGTTGGATTAGAGTCAAAGGCGGATTTAATTTCGTCAAAATTGTCCGGTGGTATGAAACGAAAATTGTCCATTTGTACGGCATTATGTGGTGGAACGAAGGTAGTTTTATGCGATGAACCCAGTTCGGGGTTGGATCCGGCTGCACGTCGAAAACTTTGGGAATTCATTCAAGCCGAGAAGAGAGGACGTACGATTCTGTTGACAACGCATTTCATGGACGAGGCTGAAGTGTTGGGTGATCATATCGCAATCATGCGAGGCGGCGTAATCCAAGCCTATGGCACGTCATTTTCATTGAAAAAACAATATGGTGACGGATACAAATTGGTATGTTGGCAATCTACACGCTTCATTAAGTTCTTTACTATTTTTTGCATTTTTGCAATACAGATATGTGAGAAGGCTGATGGTTGCCGTAGTTCTAAGGTTACTATGATATTAAGTAGATACATACCGGGTATACAGCCAAACTCGGATATCGGAAGTGAACTTAGTTACATTTTGCCCGAAGAACATTCTCCAAAGTTTTCGAAAATGTTGACAGAACTGGAGAGTAAACAAGAAGAATTGCATTTGAGTGGTTATGGAATTTCATTGACGTCGTTGGAAGATGTATTTCTCAAAATTGGGGCTGAAGTAATTGAGAGAGATGAAAGGCATTCAATTGTGGAAGATGGATCAGGTAAAATTGTCCTTTTGAATGTTTCGAAATACTTAAACAACTCTGTTAATGAGATGTTGATTTAATAATAGTATATATGTATATACTATGTAATAGCATAATCTCGTAAAAAAATAATTTTAATTGAACAGCAGTCGCTATTAGATTAGCTTACTTTCTAACTTGAAAATATACCAAAGTAAAAAATAAGGTGTTAAATTATAGTATGGGTATTTCAGGCCATTCGATCCTCCACCATCGACCCTAACTCATCAGGAGCTATTCCCAAGCGCACCCAGGCGAGTTTTTGGACTTTGTCCAACCACCTCGTCCTGTGTCTGCCAAGCGGTCGTCTGCCTGATGGTATTGCATTCAAAGCGCGCACCCGAAGTCGTGATGATGGCGACATACGTCCCACGTGATCAAACCATCGAAGCATAGATCTTTCCGTTCGGAGAAGCAGCTGCCCAACATGGAGCGCACTGCCGTGTTTCTCACCCTATCCCAGCAAGTAACTCCCCCAACAGGCCGAAGAAATCTCATTTCGGCAGCTTGAATTCGCGATCTTATTCTTTTCGGTCAATACCCAAATTTCTTGACCATAGGTGAGAGTTGGAACAAATACTGAGTTAAAAACCGCTAACTTGGCTTTGACACCAAGCTCGGTATTCCTGATTACAGATCTTCCAAGCTGTTTCAAAATTTACCCAGCTTGGCCAATCCTGCACCAAAGCTCAATTTACTCCTCCCATCGCTCGTGAAGGAGACTCCGAGATACTTAAACTTCTCTACCTGTTTCAATGGGACTCCACTAACATGTAGAGTGCATTGGACAGGTGTTCTGGAAATAGACATAACCTCGGATTTGTCCACGTTAATACGTTTTACCACGTATGTCAGCACATACATCCACAAATCTATCTAGCGCACGGAGTTCCGTCTACGAGGATTTGCGGACAAACTAAGTCATCTGCAAAAAAATATGGCTTACCGTCAACTCTTCCAATGTGAAACACTCCTCGCTTTGACTGCCCTGCAACATCCAGTCCGTATATATAAAGAAAAGGAGAGGTGACAAGACGCAGCGTTGGCGAAGTCCAACGCCCGCGGTGAAAGGTGTTGATCACCTATTATGGATTTGCTCCTAGCTCTTGAACGCGCATCCAACATCTGAGCGTAGACTTTACCGGGGACACTTAAAAATCGGAGCACTCCTGGAGCACGCCTTTTTGAAAAGACGGACAATCACCCCAGTCTGCCAATCGCTGGGTGTCTCACCGCATTCCCAGGCCACCTTAATGACACGAGAGAGCCATAATACTCCTTCTTTACCCATTGCATTAAGCATTTCTGGTCGAACTTCATCCATACCGGCGGATTTGCTAACTTTTAGCGATTCGATCCGTAAAATTACTTCCTCCACCGTTGGACTATTCTCCGCATCACTAAAGACTATAAGTCTGTCCCCCTCAGGGCCCTGTTCAGGATAGAGTCCGAAGAGTGCTCGCTCCATCTCCGTAAGATGTCCATCTCATTGAAAAGCAACACACCATCTTTGGTGTTGACTAGTTTGCCAGAACACCTTTTTCACAATTCTCTGGTCGCTGTCTGCTGTGTACCGGTCACGGAAAGAAGAGTCTCCCAAGAGAATCCAGTCCCTGTAGGCCTTCTTCTTCTCCCTGATGGCTTCTCGAACTCCGGGTGTTCAAATATCCCCTTCTCTCCACAAACATCACGTGCAGAGGCAACGACAGTTGTTGAAAATAGTCGCCATTTTTCCTCTACATGCGATGGAACAGTTGGAATTTGCACAAACCTTTCGGATATGTGTCGTGCGAAGTGTTGCTGCACCTTACTACTCTGTAGTTTCTCCCACCGTATGCGTGTAACCACTTTTGGTTTCCGCCTTGACAGACTCTTGAGATACTCTATCAGTAACATATAGCTTACACAACACCAGGTGATGATCAGTTGACCATTCAGCCCCTCTCAACACACGAACGTCACAAGCCATCCGTTTCACTCACGAGATCTATCAACGAATTTTGCCAAAGACTCCGGCAATATGACGTATATTTATGAACATATTTGCGCGCTCATAATGGACATGCCATTTGCACAGCAAAAATTCAACAACCTTTCTCCGATCGCGTTTTGATGAGGATCATAGTTCCTCCCAATCACACTCCTCCGTGTCGGTACATCCATACGCACGCCGGCGTTGAAATTACCCATCAGGACATAGGAATCCATCTCAACCACCCTGGCACCATCAAGTTTATCCAAGAAAGTCGTATACTCTGGCTCTATGTATATTCGGCGCATACACCTGCACCAGAGCCAAAGTTGATCTTTCAAACTTGAGTTTTAAGATCGCGACTCTCTCTCTCCCAATGGTATCCACTCCAGTGACTTGTTTGCCAATCTGCGACTTATGAGTAACCCAACTCCCGCCTGTGCAGAAATTTGTGGTGCAACACCCGATAGGAAGAGTTTCCACCCGTCCGAAAGTCCACAGTTCTACATCTTCCTGGCTTTGTCGAAGAGATACCTATTGTTTTTCGCTATGCTCCTCGTAATTGTGTTCAAATTCACCTAAGCAGTCTTGAACGTACATATCTTTCGTTTTGCGCGTCTTTGTTTTGAGATCCTAGATTGTAGAGTCTTTGTTGCTTAAATGGTATGTTTGATCAGCCCTGAGGTCTGTTAGGAGTTACATAGTTCGGTCTGTTCATATATGTACGTAGTTTACTTGTTTAGTTTGAATTGATCTGTCTACATCCATAGGCTCTGGAGGTTTTGCTTGAGTCGGTCGTGGTGGTGGACGATTGTATGGTCGTGGTAGTGGATTTTATGGTCTCGGTACAAAGTCGCTTCTGTGTTGTATATTGAAAGCTAGTTTGGCGTTGGTGTTGGACTTGACATAGTATTAAGTGGGATATTAATAGGGTTGTTTGCTTCCTTTTTTTGGGTAATTATATTCTGTATATTTCAATTCTGTTACCCAAAACATAAAATATAAGCTTCGGGAAGATTCTGAGGTTTTTGAATAAGCAGAATCTCACTTCTTCTTTTTCGGCGCTACAGTTCATGGCGAACCTGGGCCTCCTTTAGAAAACCTCTCCAAATAGCACGGCCTATGGCCAGCAGTCTCCAGTGCCGCACGCCTAGTTGGTTAAGGTCCTCTTCCACTTGGTTGCGCCACGTTAAATTTGGCCGTCTCCGACCGCTTCGCCCCTCGGAGTTGGATTCAAAGACCTTCCAGGCCGGAGCTGTGTTTTCCATGCGCTCAACATGACCTAGCCATCTTCGAAAATCGAACACAGAATTTTTCTCTCAAAACGACCAAGGGTCTTCTCATCTGCTTTCGATAAGGTCCATGTCTCTGTTACATAAAGCAGGACTGGGATGATAAGGGTATTGTATATGGTCACCTTGGTTTTACGAGAGAGGGCACTGCTTCTCAATTGGCTCCCGAGCCCAAAAGAACAGCGATTGGCAAGAGTTATTCTGCGTCTGATTTCGGCACTCATGTCATTGTTCCATGTCACTGCGGAGCCTAGGTAGATGAAGTCCTTGACTACCTCTGAATTATACCCGCCAATATGTGCGCCCTGGCCAAGACGCCGGTATCCTTTCTCGACGGCAGCATATATTTCGTCTTGCCCTCATTTATTGCCAGTCCCATTTTAGTCGCTTCCGTCTTTATGCTCGTAAAGGCCTCAATGACATCTCGCTGACTTATATATCAATTATATCAATGTCATCGGTATATGCGAGCAGTTGTACGGACTTGAAAAAGATAGTGCCCCTCGTATTGTCCAGTGAGTTTTGCACTATCCTTTCAAGGACGATGTTGAAAAAGTCACACAATAGCATGCCGCCCTGTCTAAAACCTTTTTTGACATAAAAGGTATCGGTTAGGTCGCTTCCGACCCTGATGGAGCAGCGAGAGTTCTCAAATGTCATGTACAGCTGTTCTCTATTGATACTATCGTATGCAGCCTTAAAGTCGACAAGCAGATGGTGGGTATCGATCTGGAACTCGTTTGTTTTTTCCAGGATCTGCCGCAGTGTGAATAATTGACCTATAGTGGACTTCCCGGGCCTAAAACAATCATTTCATTAACGAACGGTTTCAGGCGTTCACACAGTACAGCAGAGAAGATTTTATAAGCGATGTTCAGAAGACTACACCCATGTAGTTGCCGCAGACAAAGAGGTCTCCTTTCTTGTGGGTCGGGCAAACGATACTAAGATTCCATTCATCGGGCATGCATTTCTCTGACCATATCTTACAGATGAGCTGGTGCATACTCCCAACCAGGTTATCTCCAGCTGCCTTAAAGCGCTCTGGCTGGTAATCCGTCTACTCCATCAGTTTTGTTGGACTTAATGTATGTATGTATGTATGTTGGCGTTACAGCCCATGAAGGACCAGAGCCGAGCTTCTCTCAATCACCCATGTTGTGTGTGATTTAATTTTCCCATAGGTGGAAGGGGCCTACAGTTTATTGCCGGTTCCGAACGGGAAATTTCGAGAAGCTTTTCATGACAATTTTACTACAGGGGGTTTTGTCAGAACCCCGCTGAGGAGAAACACCGTGAAAACACGTTCGATGACATGGCTGTGTCGGGATTCGATCCCGTGTCATCGGCGTTAGAGGCCAACACACTACCCACTGCGCCACGGTGCGCAGTGGGACTTAAGCTTAGCAAAACCATTCCAAACTTCGTCCAGGTTAGGAGGACGGAATTCTCTGCTATCATCGTCCGCTGTGAAAGGGTCATTCTGATTGACAACGGGATCTGTTTCGTCATCGCCATTATACAGTCTGCACAAATATTGTGAGATATGAGCACCGTATCCGTTGCACCTCTTATCTTTTGTCTAATGCTACGGAGAATCGCTCTGTAGATTGGTAGATTGGCGTTTTACAATTTCGTAACTGTTTGAAATGGTCAAAGACATGAAGATCCTCTACACAATCTGGCAATTCCCTAATTTCTTCAAGTTGCTTTTCGGTCTTTGGTAAACCAATTAAAGCTTGTGTGTCTGGTATAGGGGATTGCTCGTAAGCAGTAATTTAATTCTTTCGATGGAGGCATTCACGGCTCCAGTTATCTCTAACACCGCATTTCTTAATTGTTCCCTTATTTTGAGGGTTGGTTTTTTGTTTAATTTATTAATAATTTGATAGTAATTGATTTACTTTCCAGTGGGATGTTATTATAATGGGGCCGATTTTGCGAATTCCAAATTTTGACATATCTCCACGTTTCAAGACCACCAGAATCCAAATCCAATGTTTTAATAGAGATGTCTGTGTGTATTTACGTATTTGCAGTCGGAATTTCGGTGTCGATTATTTCGACCCAACTTAGAACTCATTAAGTTTTAAGCGAAATCTGTCTAGCCGTTTTTTGTTAGAAATTAAATAACCAAACAAAGGCAAAAAATTATGCTGCAACACAGCTGTTGTGAATGAGAAGTGATCAAACATACTGATCAAGGCATAACCCTCACAGTATATGGTCACTTCAGATTCATACTCTGTGTATGCAATTCTAATATAACACCATAGGTGCATGGAAAAGGTGCTGAGAACTACAACCAAGGTGAAAATTCGGTCGGTTGCTCTCTTTCTATCTAGGACAACCACCCTTCGAGAGTAGTGAATTGACGTCTACGACCCAAACCAATGCACTCCGTTCAGGTTGTGTGACAAGCAACCACTCTCCAGGGGTGGTTATCCTAGATAGGATTCGAGAGAAACTCAACTGAATGTTCACGTTGGTTGTAGTTCGCAGCAATTGTTCCATGCCATTATGGTGGTATATTGGACATAAATACTTTTTGAACACAATAGTACTCGTATATTATTCGTGTATGAAAGTGCCAAACTTTATTTAGGAATAAATATTTGTTCAAACCTATATGTACATACAGTGGCGAGCAAAAATGATTACATGTTTGTATCTAGTGCACTTATTATTGCATTAGAATGTTAATAATGAAGCAAATTCAAAAACAAAGGTAGGTCCTGAATTCATGTTCAATTCTAAACAAAATGGTATATAAATCAAAAATGAAAAGCAACAATTTCTAAGAAAAAAACAAATAAAACATAAACAACTCGGATGTACTCAATTTTGCACTTGAGCGTTGTTCAATGTACTATCCACAAATGTATACAATTTTAGCGTTAGAATTGCATTTATTTGGTTTGTTTATTTGTGCATTATTTATTTTAGTTTGAGAAGTGTTGCATTGCGTGTGGTAAGAACTTTTTCCAGTACATTTTAATTAATAAATTAAAGAATTACAATAATTTCACAGCTTTTTAAGATAAAGAAGAAACTCTCAAGAGATGTTGTAGATAATATTGTAGCTATGACTATGAGTGGTTCCTCGATCCGAATGATAGCTAGGCGGCTTAATTAGCGGAAGCGGACGCACGATTAATGATGATACAGATGAGATAGGACAAATTTTTAACACCAAAAGAAGCTTCTATAGCAATAAATAAACCCGTTAGTCGATGGGCTGCAAGTAGAGCTTTCCACGACGTTGGCTACATCTCAGCGGTCAGGAAACGAAAACCTGCCTTGTAGGCAAAAAATGTTAAGGCACGGTTGCAGTTCGCCAGAGAACATAGAAATTGGACAGTAGATGACTGGAAGTGTGTAGTGTGGTCAGACGAATCAAAATTAAAACGGTTTCAGTCCAACAGTAAGCAAAATTGCTGGTGCCGCCTTGGGGTGACCAGCCAAAGGCATCACGTTCAAGAAACAGTGAAGCACGGTGGATGAGGTGTCATTGTGTGGGGTTGTTTCATATGCTGGCATGTTGGACCACTGCAAAAATTCGATGAAAGAATAAGAAAAGAAGATTCTTTGCGCATCTTGCAGACTCATCCTCCCGACTTTGTAGTTAGGAGCGCCTATCCTGAGTAGGAAATCATATTTCAACATGATGGCATCCAAAATAATGAAGGAATGCCTTACCAAACAATATTTCCAATTGATGTAGTGGCCAGCTCAAAGTCCCGACCTCAATCCGATTGAGAATTTGTGGTCAATTGTGAAAAGACGGCTGGGACAATATCGATCAACCCCAATTAATCTGGAGGAGCTTTGGCAGCGAGTACAGCGGGAATGGCAAGGTGTTCCAAATGAAATTATAGAAAAATTGCTGGGAAGTATGCCAAATGCGTCCAAAATGTTATAAGTAATAACGGGCTATGGACGAAGTACTGAAAACAAGCTCTATACCTAAAGTTACTTTAAACTGCAAAATTGAGTACATCCGAGTTGTTTTTGTTTTATTTGTTTTTTTCTTAGAAATTGTTGCTTTTCATTTTTGATTTATATACCATTTTGTTTAGAATTGAACATGAATTCAGGATCTACCTTTGTTTTGGAATTTGCTTTATTATTAACATTCTTATGCAATAATAAGTGCACTAGATACAAACATGTACGCATTTTTGCTCGCCACTATATATGTAAGAACGGATTCAATCATTGTTCCCATCATCTGTTTTACTCAAATTTGTAGATGTTGGCCATCTGTAGTTTATTTTTTCCTTTTTGTTCTTTTTGTTTGCAGAAAAAGGCGTTTTCGAGTACCACAAACTGAAAACAGGCTCCGAATTACAGAGAAGTCAATGGAGAGCAATGTTATTCAAGAAATACGTTTACACAAAAAATACCAAGGCCCTGTTCATAATGCAAAACATCATTCCATTCATATTTATAGTGTGCACAATCATGGCTGTCAGAGTAACAGTTTATGCCGGGTTGATTCCACGTGACATTACCTTAGCGGACTATCCGTCTTCGGTAACTTGTTTGGAATTACGGCCAGATATCACGCCTGGTAGTACGGCAGATCGGATCGCAGGTAATTATGAAGCATACGTTGAATCGTTCGGTGAAAATCATCAATTGAAAAAAACACGGGAGACCGATTTTATGAATTATATTATGGATCGTGGGAGAGAGAATCAACCGTACGTTGATAGAAAGTATTTAGCTGCGGCGACAATGTCATCAAATAAGATAGTGGCTTGGTTTAATAATGAAGCGTACCATACGGCACCGCTGTCTATCAATATTATAGGGAATGCTATGGCTAAGTATAATTTGTTATATACACCAAATACTTTTATTTTATTGCTTGTTTTTGAAGGGCATTTGTAGGACAGGATTCAAGAGTAGATGTTACAAATGATCCGCTACCATATAGTACCGAAAGATCACTAGAAATTCTCGATAGCATCAGAAACCAGGGCACACAGGTCGCATTGAATCTGTCATTTGCCATGGCATTCGTTTCGGCATTCTATGTGATATTCCTCGTGACCGAATATGAGACGCGAGCTAAATTATTACAATTTGTAGCTGGCGTTAACGTCTACACGTTTTGGCTTAGTCATTTTGTATGGGATTTGATGACATTCTCTGTCACTGTGTTCATTGTCACGGTAACACTGATCGGGTCGAGGGAGAATGGTTATGCTACGATAGTAGATATGAGCCGATATGTAGTGATTTTATTCTTTTTCGCATTATCATCAATGTGGTTTGTCTATGCGCTCTCGTATTTCTTTGACGAAGCTCCTGTTGCCTTTTCTAGACTGACGGTGTTCTTCTTCTTTACCGGTAATAATGCTGATGATGGTTGGAGAGTACAAAAATCGCACGAAATACCTACATTCTATTTTAGGTAATGCATGCATGCTTGTTGTCACTGTATTGTCCTACAAGGCATTAGACACAAAGGATAAGGCTGATATTTTGCGTGCGTGGCTGTTTTTTTTTCCACATTTTAGTATGGCCATAGGCTTTATGGATGCATATAAGAACAGTTTATTACACTCGTTATGTGGCCCTTATATGGAAATGGATGACGAAATTCGTTGTTCAGTATTTCCCGCATGTTGTCGTAAGTAGGCAATACAATCATGTGCTCATACAATATGTTAAGATGCAAACTTCTTATAATAGAACTTGTATCGTATTACTCTTGGGAGGAGCCTGGTATTCTTAAACCAATAGCTTATCTTACCCTCACAGGTATGGTTTTCTGTGCAATAGTAATTTTAAGGGAATATCGGGTGTTCGATAAGATTTGGTTGCGGATGAGAAGTAGATACAAGTAAGCATTATTTGATTTTCACCAAAGAGTCTTTAATATATTTCGAAGATGATTGGAAGTCAACCACCACCGGCACTTAAGCACGACTACTATGAGGAAGATGTCGAAATGGAGAAGGAACGCATCGCAAAAATGGAGCCAGAGGATCTACAGGCTACCAACTTAGTTGTAGATCGGATGACCAAGAATTTTGGAGAATTTATCGCCGTTAATGGAATTTCGTTTGCTGTTGAACGGCTTGACTACATATGGAAGGGGTGGGCCATCTAGTGCTTTTTTTTTGTTTTTTTTAATTAAGTTGTTTTGACACTGACAGCCATTTTTCGCTCAAAATCTTGACAGAAAGTCAGTATTATACCTCCGCGGAACGAAATGAGTCTCTGGAAGAACGTTGGGAAATATTGAAAACTTATTTCCAAAGTGAGTGCCGTGTAGACCAAACAGTGCGTTTTTTGAACAGAAGTTTTGCCCGAAATGAGGCACCCACCGTCGTCGTACGGGGCGCACAGATAAGAATGTGACTGCTGTGGCCGAGAGTGTGAGACTCAACAGAGAGCTCAACATTTTAAGCACAAGCCTGAGGAGATTTCTGCACAAAAATCTCGGAATATTCGCTTACAAGGTCCAATTGACTCAATAATTGAAGGCGCGCGGCCATCCGCTTCGTTATGCGGCCGTCCTCTGCTTCTTCGTCCCTCGGGGTTGGATTCAAAGACTCTCCGGGCTGGAGCTGTAGTGTCCATTCGCTCTACATGGCCAAGCCATCTTAGGCGTTGAATCCGTGGACGCCTGACTAGGCTCATGTCGCTGTACAGCCCGTAAAGTTCGTGGTTGAATCTTCTCCTCCATCCCCCGTCTGCGTTTATAGGCCCGAAAATCACGCGCAAAATCTTTCTCTCAAACCGACCAAGAGCCTCCTCATCCGCTTTTGATAGTGTCCATGCTTCTGCGCCGTACAACAGGACCGGGATGATTAGGATCTTATATAGAGTCAACTTTGTCGTTTGGGAGAGGGCTCTATTACTCAATTGCCTCCTGAGCCCAAAGAAACAGCGATTAGCAAGAGTGATATTGCGTTTGATTTCGGGACTGATGTTGTTGTTCCAGGTCACTGCGGAGCCAAAGTAGACGAAGTCTTTAACTACCTCGAACTTATAACTGCCAATACGAACGTTCTGGCCAAGACGCCAGTGGTGAGCGTCCTTTTTTGATGACAGCATATATTTAGTTTTGCCCTCGTTTACCGCCAAACTAATTTTCGCCGCCTTCGTCTCAATACTCGCAAACGCCTCATTGACATCTCGGTGTGATCTACCTATTATGTCAATATCGTCGGCGTACGCAAGGATTTGAAATAGATTGTGCCTCTTGCATTGGCCAGTGATTTTTGCACAATCATTTCCAATATGATGTTGAAGAAATCTCACGCCAGCGCATCGCCCTGCCTAAATCCTTTTATGACATCAAAACTATCGGTAAGCTGTTCACTGATTCGGATGGAGCAGCGAGCATTCTCCAAAGTCATCCTGCATAGTCTGATGAGTTTAGCAGGTACGGCAAAGGTAGATATAGCGTTGTATAGCTCGTCTCTAATTACGCTGTCGTATGCGGCTTTGAAGTCGGCAAATAGGTGGTGAGTGTCGACTTGAAATTCATTGGTTTATTCCAGGATCTGCCGTAGTGTGAAGATTTGGTCGATGGTGGACTTCCCTGGCCTGAATGCGCACTGATAAGGACCTATCAGCTTATTTACAAAAGGCTTCAGGCGTTCACACAAAACGGCAGAGAAGATTTTGTAGGCGATGTTAAGGAGACTTATTCCTCTGTAGTTGGCGCAATCAGAGGGGTCTCCTTTTTTGTGGATCGGGCATACGATGCTGAGACTCCATTCCTCGGGCATGCGTTTCCCTAACCATATCTTACGGATGAGCTGGTGCATGCTCCTAACCAGGTCATCCCCAGCTGCCTTGAAGAGCTCAGCAGACAGTCCGTCTGCGCCAGCAGCTTTATTTGACTTGAGCTTCGATATGGCAATCTTAACTTCGTCGAGGTCAGGGGGAAAGAATTCTCTGCGGACTAGAGGTCGCATCTAAGGCCAGGAAAACCCGAACGAACCCGAACCTCGACGCTATTGTCGAGAGACCAACGCAACCCCATAGAGTGACGGTTTGGTGCGAATTGTAGAATGGTAGCATCATTGGCCAATTTTCTTGGAAAATGAGGCTGGGAACAACGTTTCGGTCAAGGGTGGGCGTTACAGAGCGGTGTTAACCGACTTTTTTTTGTTTACTGAAATTGAAGACATGGATTTAGGCAACCTCTGGTTCATGCAGGATGGCGCGCCATGTCACTGTTGCATCAAGACATAACAACCAAAACCACCCCCGAAGACTAATCAGCATGGAGGGCATGGGTGGCAGTGGCATGGCAAGACAATCGCTATCGAATCGATGGGATGCACATGCACTCCTCCATCCACGCAATCATCACTAGCTAAAACACTAGAACACATCACTGCACATCATGAATATAAAATAAAAAATTAAATAACAAATAATTAACACTAATCAAACACGAATAAAATTGAAATAACTACTTAATCAACAAAATAATCACCACATGGAATAAACACTTCACTGTCAACACGCACTTCTCCTAGGCAGCTGCCAACAATATTAACCACCATCGTCACACATCAAAGGGGACGTTTACAACGATCTGCGATTGCTGCCACCAGGCAAGTTGCAGCAACATTTCTTTTATATAGTTTTATATCCGAATGGGGACAATAAAAAACACGAGGAAAATAATTGTGGCTTTATTAGGCAAAATGAACTGTTTGCTACAATAACCAAAAAAAGAGTGCGTGGCGTCCTATTCCATTTTATAGATCCAGCTCTCCAGTATCGTCTTCTCAGAAGTCGAGAGTAGGAGAGTGCTATTTGGAAAAGACAGTTACGCTCGTGGTTTTCTCCGAACCACAAAACCCTGTAGTATAATTGTCCAGAAATGCTTGTTGAATTTCGCCGTTCGGAAGCGGCAATAAACTGTAGGTCCCTTTCACCTATGGGAAAATTAAATTACACACAACATGGGTGATTGAGAGAAGCTCGGCTTAGGTCCTTCATGGGCTGTAACGCCAACATACAAAGGAAAATATATATGTTTTTATTTTCACAAACTTTTCTCTGAGTATTTAATATCTTACTTACTTACTTACTTATCAGGCCAGCGATCCGTGGAGGTGACGGTGCTGCTTCCAGTTATTAAGACCAAGATGTCTCACATCCGCGATTACTTGGTCTTTAGGAGGTTCGGTCTTCCTCTTCTTCTCGAACCAGGAGGCTCGGAGTCGAAGACCCTCTTAGCTGGAGCGACGATGTCCATGCGCTCGATGTGGCCGAGCCAGTGTAGTCGACGGATCTTTGCCCTCCGAACTACACCCACATCTTTGCACAGCTCGTAGAGTTCGCGGTTGTGTCTTTTTTTCCATTCACCTTCCTCACAGACAGGACCAAATATCCGGCGCAGAATTTTTCTTTCGAAGGAACCCAAAATCGGCTCCGCTGTCCTGCTTCTCGTCCAGCTTTCGGCTCCGTACAGCAAGACTGCCAGTATTAGCGTTTTGTAAAGCATGACTTTGGTCTTTCGAGTGAGGATTTTTGACCCCAGTTGTTTGGACAAGCCGAAGTAGCAGCGGTTGCCAAGGGCGATTCTATGCCGGATCTCCACTGTGGTGTGATTTGTGGAATTTACGTTTTCCCGAGGTAGACAAACTCCTTAACTACCTCGAAATTGTAGCTGTCAATTGTTATATTTTGTCCCAGGTTTTGAGCGACGGATTGGTTTTTGCTTGACAGCATGTACTTCGTTTTGTCCTCATTGACCTTAGGACCAACTCGTTTCGCGGTGAATGCTTCTACAATGCCACGGCGAGAACACGCGATGATGTCGATATCGTCCGCGTATCCTAGCAGCTGGACGAACTTGTAGAAGATAGTGCCGTCCCTGTTGAAGCCTGCCCGTCGCACTATCTGCTTCAGTACCAGGTTGAAGAAGTCACATGACAGCTCATCTCCTTGCCGAAATCCGGTGCATGTTTCAAACGGTTTCGAAGTCCAAGAACCGAGTTGCACGGTGCATCGCGTATCTATCACCATGTCAAGTTTGGTTAAAATCGCTTAAAGCCCTCTGCGTTGTTTTATTATCAAAATGCGGATGCACGTGATTTCTAATGTTAAGTCTATGGGGCACGTTTTCGGTGATTATTCCTCGATGGTATGTTCGATTTTTGATTTTATTTTTTTAAAACCTTCCCCTCGATGCCTTCTATCTCCAATAAAGCCATAATGCATGGAAAATAGTTAATTTTATTGCATTTTTAAAAAGAAATGTGTATATGGCCCACCCTGTGCATATATGTATACTCGTGCATATTGATTTCCTTTTCTTTTTCTTTTTTTTTTTTTTTACTTTATTTTTAAAGACAGCAATGTTTTGGGCTACTGGGCGTCAACGGGGCTGGTAAAACGACAACATTCAAGATGTTAACTGGTGACGAGAAAATCTCATCTGGCGATGCATATGTTACGGGTATCTCAATGACCAAAGATTTACATCTGGTGTATCAGAAAATTGGCTATTGTCCACAATTCGATGCATTATTCGAGGATTTCAGCGGCGAAGATATGTTGGTGATATTTGCCTTGCTGCGTGGCGTTCCCAATGATAAAATTCCTGAAATGGTCAAGGAAATGGCCCATGAACTTGGCTTTACACGACATCTGTACAAGAAAACTGGCACATACAGTGGTGGTAATAAACGAAAACTAAGTGCTGCCTTAGCAGCTATTGGTAATCCGATTGTTGTTTATCTGGATGAGCCGACAACCGGAATGGATCCGTCTGCTCGACGACGTTTTCAGGGTGCAATTGATAGAATTCGAGATTCCGGCAAATCGATTGTTCTCAGTTCACACAGCATGGAAGAGTGCGAAGCATTGTGTACACGTCTCGCTATTATGGTGAATGGAGAGCTAAAGTGTATCGGTTCGACGCAGCATCTAAAGAATAAATACTCGAAAGGTATCATCCTCAAGGTTCAATTGAAACAGGAACCTAGTCCCAAAAGGAAAAGCTCGTAAGTGCACCTTATGTGTATACGAGTATACAAGCAAATAATAAAATGAAAAATATATCGGCAGTCTCACAGCGTCAGGAAGACGACCGACGTTATTGCAAATGGAAAACGTAGACGTTAGACAAGTTACACTCTTCCTTCAGGACAACTTTCCGGAATCCTTCATGCAGTAAATTATATTGTCATCAGGCAGTAACAATTCAAGTCCTTTATTCCGTTTTTTTGTGTGTTTCTTTTTTTTTTTTTTGTTTTTTGTATATTTCAGAAATCGTTATCGTAGAATATTGACTTATTATATTGCAGTGGCACATATACATTGGTCTGAGCTCTTCGATCTGCTTGAAAACAATAAAGATGACTTGAATATCGAAAGCTATACAATCAGTCAGACGACGTTGGAGCAAATATTCCTTGAGTTTGCAATGTACCAGGGTGACGATCCACGTGAAGCCAGGTACTTATTCATATTAATTAAGCCTCTGCTCTGGCTTGTTTCGCTTTGATTTTTTATTTCTCTCACTCTTTCTCCTCCTTGTTTTCAGATTAAGGGAACAACAGAGACGACCATCAGCGTTTAAGAAAATGATGAACTCAATGTCGTTTGCCAGAGCACAGTAGTTTGTGCGAAATTCTAGTTTTCATTTGAGAATTAATTTTAATTCAGTAAAACATGATTTTCTATTTTATTAACGGGCATTGTCGTTGTCTAATTAAACATATAAAAGGTGCGAGTGTCACTCGTATGGGACGATAAGCGAGGTAACTGAAACTGTGGACATATGTATGTAGGTATCTGGTTCGAAAGCTCTGCTTAGGATAGGTGTCGCATTTCCTGAATGCCGGTCAAAACCATACGAGGTGTGGCAATTAAGTTCCGCAAATTTATTCGTAACTCAGGAACTGGCAACACTGCTTCGATCGTCAACATCTCTCTGGGGATTCCAAACCGGTTGTGCGTATTTTTCGGCAAAAAAAAAAAAAAAAAAAAAAACATTTTTGGGGCTCGTGATGTGATTCAATTTTAGGTGAAAAAAAACTCGGAAATCCTCCAAAAATTACAGGTGATGTACGCGGCATCGTTTCATTCATCGTGAATATGTTCCTAACGACCATATATTCCTCGTTGATTGTACATTCCAACGTTGCCGCATCCACCCTAAAGCCCCGATATTGCTACACGCCTCAAGTGAACTCCACATGGCGGCGTATAGAAGGTCAAAGGGATTGTAACTTCTTCATTGGTGGTGTTAGAATCGTAAAACGAGTTTACTTTAATAATCTTTATTTTTACTTATTGAAAGGCGAAGTAACAAAATATCAAAAAAAAAACAAGAAACTAAAAATTCGTCTTTTTTTCTCTCGTCGAAAAGGTAGCCACCAATCCACCACCTCGTGATCTCTTTTTCCGTAGTTCCTTTTTAAAAATGCGTATGAGGATCGGCTGTCCCTTACTGGTGTCCGTCTCCCTTGCTCTCGCGCAGTGATGCCAAACTGCCCGCTGGTTCCCGTGGTGCCAGGTGCGTTAACACTCCCCCCTGGTAAGCTGGATCAGTCCTGGTTACCCCTTGCCCATCCACCTGGCGTAGAACATCTAGCTCAGCGAGCCTTGTGGCTGGTCGAGTGTAGGTCCCGGTTGAGGTGCGCACGGCTGCGGCTCGGACTTGCCCATCACTGCCTGGAAAGACCTCAGAGACGATCCCTTTCGGCAACGTGTTTCTCGCATTATTTGGATCGACGATAATAACGACATCACCCTTTGAAAGGGGGCTGGCAGGAACGTGCCACTTAGTTCGCCTTGTTAGTGTCGGCAAATACTCCCGAACCCAACGCTTCCAAAACGAATTTGCGAATTGTTCTGACGTCATCCAGTTTTTTCTTAGCACCATTCCGTCATCAGCTGCTTCTCCGAACTGCCTTACTCCGCTTGATGTTCCCAGGAGGAAATGATTCGGGGTCAAAGCCTCATCGCCATCGCCCTCGATAGGAACGTAGGTCAGTGGTCGTGAATTTACTATGCTCTCTACTTCGGCCATCATAGTTAGAAAGAGTTCGTCTGATGGATTTCTACCCAAGCCCATACCCAACAACACCTGTTTTACAGAACGTACCATTCGCTCCCAGCTCCCCCCCATATGTGGCGCCGCCGGTGGTATGAAGTTCCACCTTAGATTTGAGCCAACAAATTCGCTCAATATTTTACCGTAATCCAACTTTGCAACAGCGTCTTTCAGTTCCTGACTAGCTCCTCTAAAGTTGGTTCCATTGTCACTAAATATCTCCAATGGTGAGCCTCTCCTCGCGATGAACCTTTTAAGGGATAGAATACACGAATCCGCAGAAAGACTGTGTGCGATTTCGATGTGGATGGCTCGAACTGTAAGACATGTTATCAAAACACCCCATCTCTTCTCCGAGCGTCTGCCAACTCTTACACCGATTGGGCCGAAATAGTCGATTCCGATATAGGAAAAGGGTCTGGTAAATGACCTTAGTCGACTAGGTGGTAGCTCTCCCATTAGGGGTGGTATCGGTCTAGCCCTCATGTTCTTACAGTGTTGACAAGTTCCTCTTACCTTTTTAGCAATGTTTCTAAGGCTAGGGATATAGTATATCTGTCGAAGTTCGTTGACGACTGTCTCGCTATGTTGATGATGAAATCTTCGATGATAGTCATCTACTATGAGTTCAGTTATGCGATGCTTTTTTGGTAAAATTATAGGCCGTTTTACTTCACACGTATTAACGTCAGCGTTGTCGATACGACCGTTAATCCGCATGATATTGTCTTTATCCAGATAGGGTGATAATTTATACAGGGATTTTGTTTTGTCTAATACGATCAATTTATCGACGTTTGTTCTTAACGCAGTAATTTCCTCTCGAAACGCTTCCTGTTGGCATTGGCGATACAGGTAATTTTGAGAGCGTTCAAAATCATAGGCTGTGAGACATGTCCATTTGTAAATAGCTCGTTTTTTTGTTATTATATCGATGAACTTGAAGACATAGGCAAGTGACCGTACCAATTTCTTCCAGCTGGAAAATCGCGAGTAGTCGATGATGCTGGGTACGTACTCGATGCCGTGAGCTAAATGTATTCTGACTTCTTCGATTGTGCTGAAATCCAGTGCTTCATCTTTAGGCCACTCATTTGGTTGGGCATACAGGAATGCTGGCCCTCGATACCATCGGTTGTTGGCCTCGAATCGGTATTGACGTTTCCATTTGGTAGCTTCATCCGCTACGTTTTCCTTACTAGGGATCCATCTCCAATTCCCTACGTCTGTTTCCTCCAGTATTTCTCCGATCCTGAACGCTACGTAGTGCTTGTATCTGCGTTGTTCTGATCTTATCCAGAATAATACGGTCTTGGAGTCGCTCCAAAATGTGCAATTTTGCACGTGGAGGTTAAGACTAGAACATATGGACTTGCACAGCCGTACTCCGAGAACGGCTGATTCTAGCTCCAACCTGGGTATCGATAGATCCTTTAGAGGTGCCACCTTTGTCTTTGCGCCAACAAGTGAGCATTCGACATGCAATCCAGATGAGAAACGAAGATAAGCTGCCGCCGCGCAGGCGTTCTCACTTGCATCTACGAACATATGCAGCTGTACTGCGTCGCCGAAGTATAGCGAGCCAGAATATGGACGTCTGATTGTGATTTGTTTTATTTCTGGTAGGAGATTTACCCACTCTTTCCATTCTTCATAGTGACTATTGCCTATCTCTTCATCCCACTGCGTAGACGAACGCCAGATTTCCCTTAACAAGATCTTAAGCTTGATCAAAAAGTTTGCAAGGAGCCCTAGTGGGTCGAAGATGCTCATTAATGCTCTTAGGACTTCTCTTTTAGTTGGGCACACCTGTCCTGATACAATTTCTGGCCTTAGGTTATGTGCTTTAAACTAGAAAGAGAATGTATCTTTTGTGGGTGACCACCATAAGCCAAGTATTTTTTCGGTGTCGTGAAACTGATGCCATACTGCGATCTTCTTTGGTGATTCGTCGCTTTCTTCCGGATTAACCTCATTTAAAACCCTTTTGGAGTTCGACAAGAAGTTGTGAATTTCGAATCCAGCCTTCGAATGGATGTATTTAACGGTCTTTGCCAAATCTATTGCCTCTAGTTCTGAATCCACACTATCAAGGTAATCATCCACGTAATGCTTCTCCACGATGGCCTCCACTGCTCTAGGGTATTGACTGACGAACTCGTTGGCGTTTTTATTTTTTACGTACTGCGCGCAGTATGGTGAGCACGTTGAGCCAAATGTCATCACCGTCATCACGTATTCCTCTATGTCCCCATTCATGGGATTTCTCCATAGGAATCTTTGGGCGTCCTGATCGTCTTTGGCAACCTTCACTTGGTGGAACATTTCACGTATGTCTGCGCATATTGCAATTTTCCTTTGACGGAACTTGTACAAAACCGTAGCAAGAGAGGTTACCGTATCTGGTCCACTCAATAGCAAGGAATTTAGTGAGACACCGTGACTCTTTGCTGCTGCATCCCATACGATGCGTACCTTACCGGGCTTATGTGGGTTTATCACTGGGAATATTGGCAGATACCATGTTTTCGGACTTCTCTCAATCTGCTCCTGCGGTTCTAATTTACGAGCGTATCCTTTCTGTACATAAGTACGGATCTGCTCTTCCAAGTTTAGCGCGAGCGCTTGGTCTTTTTTCATTCTAGACTCAAGGCACCTTAAGCGGTGCTCTGACATCGGACGACTATCTGGTAGTGAGGCAATGTCGTGTTTCCAAAGTAGCGGCACGACGAAGCGATTCCCATCTCGGTAGGCTTTTAAATTCATTATACTTTGCGCACGTTCTTCATCCTTAGATAGCATTGCCTTTGATGTCTTTTTTCCGAGATTTTCTGTCGTAAAGTATTGTTTGACTATTTGATGAAGTTCGGCATCCAGGTATGCTTGGCATTCACAAACGTGGAAACTATATTTCCCGACTTCGTTCAATTTTTTATCATAGACGCCATGAGCAACCCAACCGAGTCTTGTTTTTGTTGCCGCAATTTCGGAGCTCTTACCTACGCGCGTGCGAAGGCTTAATCCCAAGTGCCAATTGTCCAAGCCTATTAATATAAGGGGCCTCGCTGCTTTATACGATGCAATAGGAATTCCGTGCAGGTGTTGATATCTTTTCGTCAGTTCGCACGCATCGAGTGACTGTGTCGGTAAATTCAAGTTCTGAATTGTTCTTACATTAGAGAGCCCAAATTTCTTTTTTATTCCAGTACCCGCAATCCTAACAGTAACCTTCTTAGAACATTCCTCTGTGTAGCACTTATCGGTTGTCCATTTTAAGCAGAGTGGAGTGGAATCACCATCGAGTTCGAGTTGCTGTGCCAGCGTATCTTCTATTAGGGTAACTGAAGAACCATCGTCGAGAAACGCATATGTGTCGCATTTTTTCGTTCGACCATATAGTGTTACTGGGAGTATTCTGAAAAGTATGGAGCTGTTTTTTGAACTATGCATATTGCAGTTTGGATTTTTAATATTGTTGCTATTGGTTTGAATTGGCTGAGGTTTACTAGGATCAGATACAGCCTCCTTATGCAGCAGCTTGTGATGTCGAAGAATACATCCATCTTGCCCGCATTTTTTATTCGAACTGCAGGGCGTTCTGCCATGAGCTCGGAGACAGGTTCGGCATAATCGATGTTGTTTTATTATACCCCATTTATCGTTAAGATCCATTTTGTTGAACTTCAAACAGCCTTCCACATTTATGCATCCACTGTTACAGACTTTGCATTTCTTGATCGGCTTGTTTGCTTCTTGGGTCTCGATTCTCTCGTGCGCGTTAACAAACCTGTTTGTTGCAGTTGAATGTTTGTCATTATATGATGGCGGTGAAACGTCGATTGCTGCTTGGGCCATTTGATGTAACCATACGCTAAATATTGACAGGTTCGCTTCCGCGCACTGCTGTCGGTGTATACCCCAGTTAAGTCTGATGCTTGGCGGTAATCGTTCAACTAACTCTTGAAGGAGACAGGGGTTCTCGATATGCGCTTTTAAATTGTTAGATTCCATTATAGCACATACATTCTGGACGGCGAATGAGAACGCAATAAGAGTGTCTAGTTTGTCGGCTCTTGGAGGAGGCTCCTTCCGAATCTTTGATAGGAGGGTATTTATTACAACATCGGGTCTCCCGTAAAGCATCTGTAATGTTGCTATAATGGATGGGACGTGTTCTGGATATAGAAGTTTATAACGCACGGCTTCTAATGCTTTACCTTTTAAGCTTCTCTGAAGACGAATTAAGTTCTCGTCTGGTGAGTAACCGCATGAGCGTGTCGAGTTCTGAAAAGAGCTGATAAAAAGTGGCCAGTCTTCTGGGTTTCCACTAAAGACAGGTAGTTCCCTATTTATTGCATGCCTTGAAGCAATATGTATAGAGCTTAACTCGTAGGGATCCCTTTTCTCGTTTCGAGGTTTATTACACTCAGTCGAAGTGATGTTATTTACATCGTTTATGCCTTTAGGCTTGTGTGGCTCGCTTTCTTTGAAACACATTTTACGCATGGGAATTCCACATTCGGTGTTGACATCCGATATCCACCTATCGCACCTTTCTTGTGTTGTAATAGGAGCCGTTTCTGATTCCGCATCTTCTCCATCAGAATCCATTTCGGCGAGTATTTCATACTTTCGGTCGAGGTATTCGCGGTCTCTTTTCTCCTTCAGCAAACGCTCTTCCTCAAGTTTTCTCATTTGGAGATTAATTGACCTGGAGGACGACTTGGTGTGCCTTGAGCACGTAGACGGTTGCTTTGATTCCGGCTCAGCCTGGAAAACGGTTTTGTGACATTGCTGCGAATTGACTACTGATGATGGAGGTTGCAAGTGTGCAGATGGCGCCGTTGGTGTTACGGTGGAGCTGGCTTTGCCTGGCACTTGGATGTTCGGGACTATTTTCGTCGTATTCGTAGCGTGTGATTGCGCGCAGTTATTGCATACCCAATCTGTATTGGCGATATTATCGTCGACGCCTACGCATGAGAAATGGTACCACGTGACACATACGTCGCACTGTACCATCTTCTCAGCACTATCCTCACGATTGCACTTAGGGCAGTTGTGCTGTTCTTTTGGGTTTTTGGGGCGTAAGGGGGAGCGAGCTGGTTTTCTTTTTTTTCGACAGGTATCATGGGAAATATGAGACATGACTTACCTTTGGTTCGTACGAAAGCGGCGGCGAATGAGGATTGTGAACGATTGATTTTTGGCTGTGTTGACAGCTGTGATAATTTCCTTGAGCGTGGTGGGCTTCAAGCGTTTTCGATTCGATTAATAGGAGAATGAATTTTTAGAATGTTAGAATCGTAAAACGAGTTTACTTTAATAATCTTTATTTTTACTTATTGAAAGGCGAAGTAACAAAATATCAAAAAAAAACAAGAAACTAAAAATTCGTCTTTTTTTCTCTCGTCGAAAAGGTAGCCACCAATCCACCACCTCGTGATCTCTTTTTCCGTAGTTCCTTTTTAAAAATGCGTATGAGGATCGGCTGTCCCTTACTGGTGTCCGTCTCCCTTGCTCTCGCGCAGTGATGCCAAACTGCCCGCTGGTTCCCGTGGTGCCAGGTGCGTTAACACTCCCCCCTGGTAAGCTGGATCAGTCCTGGTTACCCCTTGCCCATCCACCTGGCGTAGAACATCTAGCTTAGCGAGCCTTGTGGCTGGTCGAGTGTAGGTCCCGGTTGAGGTGCGCACGGCTGCGGCTCGGACTTGCCCATCACTGCCTGGAAAGACCTCAGAGACGATCCCTTTCGGCCACGTGTTTCTCGCATTATTTGGATCGACGATAATAACGACATCACCCTTTGAAAGGGGGCTGGCAGGAACGTGCCACTTAGTTCGCCTTGTTAGTGTCGGCAAATACTCCCGAACCCAACGCTTCCAAAACGAATTTGCGAATTGTTCTGACGTCATCCAGTTTTTTCTTAGCACCATTCCGTCATCAGCTGCTTCTCCGAACTGCCTTACTCCGCTTGATGTTCCCAGGAGGAAATGATTCGGGGTCAAAGCCTCATCGCCATCGCCCTCGATAGGAACGTAGGTCAGTGGTCGTGAATTTACTATGCTCTCTACTTCGGCCATCATAGTTAGAAAGAGTTCGTCTGATGGATTTCTACCCAAGCCCATACCCAACAACACCTGTTTTACAGAACGTACCATTCGCTCCCAGCTCCCCCCCATATGTGGCGCCGCCGGTGGTATGAAGTTCCACCTTAGATTTGAGCCAACAAATTCGCTCAATATTTTACCGTAATCCAACTTTGCAACAGCGTCTTTCAGTTCCTGACTAGCTCCTCTAAAGTTGGTTCCATTGTCACTAAATATCTCCAATGGTGAGCCTCTCCTCGCGATGAACCTTTTAAGGGATAGAATACACGAATCCGCAGAAAGACTGTGTGCGATTTCGATGTGGATGGCTCGAACTGTAAGACATGTTATCAAAACACCCCATCTCTTCTCCGAGCGTCTGCCAACTCTTACACCGATTGGGCCGAAATAGTCGATTCCGATATAGGAAAAGGGTCTGGTAAATGACCTTAGTCGACTAGGTGGTAGCTCTCCCATTAGGGGTGGTATCGGTCTAGCCCTCATGTTCTTACAGTGTTGACAAGTTCCTCTTACCTTTTTAGCAATGTTTCTAAGGCTAGGGATATAGTATATCTGTCGAAGTTCGTTGACGACTGTCTCGCTATGTTGATGATGAAATCTTCGATGATAGTCATCTACTATGAGTTCAGTTATGCGATGCTTTTTTGGTAAAATTATAGGCCGTTTTACTTCACACGTATTAACGTCAGCGTTGTCGATACGACCGTTAATCCGCATGATATTGTCTTTATCCAGATAGGGTGATAATTTATACAGGGATTTTGTTTTGTCTAATACGATCAATTTATCGACGTTTGTTCTTAACGCAGTAATTTCCTCTCGAAACGCTTCCTGTTGGCATTGGCGATACAGGTAATTTTGAGAGCGTTCAAAATCATAGGCTGTGAGACATGTCCATTTGTAAATAGCTCGTTTTTTTGTTATTATATCGATGAACTTGAAGACATAGGCAAGTGACCGTACCAATTTCTTCCAGCTGGAAAATCGCGAGTAGTCGATGATGCTGGGTACGTACTCGATGCCGTGAGCTAAATGTATTCTGACTTCTTCGATTGTGCTGAAATCCAGTGCTTCATCTTTAGGCCACTCATTTGGTTGGGCATACAGGAATGCTGGCCCTCGATACCATCGGTTGTTGGCCTCGAATCGGTATTGACGTTTCCATTTGGTAGCTTCATCCGCTACGTTTTCCTTACTAGGGATCCATCTCCAATTCCCTACGTCTGTTTCCTCCAGTATTTCTCCGATCCTGAACGCTACGTAGTGCTTGTATCTGCGTTGTTCTGATCTTATCCAGAATAATACGGTCTTGGAGTCGCTCCAAAATGTGCAATTTTGCACGTGGAGGTTAAGACTAGAACATATGGACTTGCACAGCCGTACTCCGAGAACGGCTGATTCTAGCTCCAACCTGGGTATCGATAGATCCTTTAGAGGTGCCACCTTTGTCTTTGCGCCAACAAGTGAGCATTCGACATGCAATCCAGATGAGAAACGAAGATAAGCTGCCGCCGCGCAGGCGTTCTCACTTGCATCTACGAACATATGCAGCTGTACTGCGTCGCCGAAGTATAGCGAGCCAGAATATGGACGTCTGATTGTGATTTGTTTTATTTCTGGTAGGAGATTTACCCACTCTTTCCATTCTTCATAGTGACTATTGCCTATCTCTTCATCCCACTGCGTAGACGAACGCCAGATTTCCCTTAACAAGATCTTAAGCTTGATCAAAAAGTTTGCAAGGAGCCCTAGTGGGTCGAAGATGCTCATTAATGCTCTTAGGACTTCTCTTTTAGTTGGGCACACCTGTCCTGATACAATTTCTGGCCTTAGGTTATGTGCTTTAAACTAGAAAGAGAATGTATCTTTTGTGGGTGACCACCATAAGCCAAGTATTTTTTCGGTGTCGTGAAACTGATGCCATACTGCGATCTTCTTTGGTGATTCGTCGCTTTCTTCCGGATTAACCTCATTTAAAACCCTTTTGGAGTTCGACAAGAAGTTGTGAATTTCGAATCCAGCCTTCGAATGGATGTATTTAACGGTCTTTGCCAAATCTATTGCCTCTAGTTCTGAATCCACACTATCAAGGTAATCATCCACGTAATGCTTCTCCACGATGGCCTCCACTGCTCTAGGGTATTGACTGACGAACTCGTTGGCGTTTTTATTTTTTACGTACTGCGCGCAGTATGGTGAGCACGTTGAGCCAAATGTCATCACCGTCATCACGTATTCCTCTATGTCCCCATTCATGGGATTTCTCCATAGGAATCTTTGGGCGTCCTGATCGTCTTTGGCAACCTTCACTTGGTGGAACATTTCACGTATGTCTGCGCATATTGCAATTTTCCTTTGACGGAACTTGTACAAAACCGTAGCAAGAGAGGTTACCGTATCTGGTCCACTCAATAGCAAGGAATTTAGTGAGACACCGTGACTCTTTGCTGCTGCATCCCATACGATGCGTACCTTACCGGGCTTATGTGGGTTTATCACTGGGAATATTGGCAGATACCATGTTTTCGGACTTCTCTCAATCTGCTCCTGCGGTTCTAATTTACGAGCGTATCCTTTCTGTACATAAGTACGGATCTGCTCTTCCAAGTTTAGCGCGAGCGCTTGGTCTTTTTTCATTCTAGACTCAAGGCACCTTAAGCGGTGCTCTGACATCGGACGACTATCTGGTAGTGAGGCAATGTCGTGTTTCCAAAGTAGCGGCACGACGAAGCGATTCCCATCTCGGTAGGCTTTTAAATTCATTATACTTTGCGCACGTTCTTCATCCTTAGATAGCATTGCCTTTGATGTCTTTTTTCCGAGATTTTCTGTCGTAAAGTATTGTTTGACTATTTGATGAAGTTCGGCATCCAGGTATGCTTGGCATTCACAAACGTGGAAACTATATTTCCCGACTTCGTTCAATTTTTTATCATAGACGCCATGAGCAACCCAACCGAGTCTTGTTTTTGTTGCCGCAATTTCGGAGCTCTTACCTACGCGCGTGCGAAGGCTTAATCCCAAGTGCCAATTGTCCAAGCCTATTAATATAAGGGGCCTCGCTGCTTTATACGATGCAATAGGAATTCCGTGCAGGTGTTGATATCTTTTCGTCAGTTCGCACGCATCGAGTGACTGTGTCGGTAAATTCAAGTTCTGAATTGTTCTTACATTAGAGAGCCCAAATTTCTTTTTTATTCCAGTACCCGCAATCCTAACAGTAACCTTCTTAGAACATTCCTCTGTGTAGCACTTATCGGTTGTCCATTTTAAGCAGAGTGGAGTGGAATCACCATCGAGTTCGAGTTGCTGTGCCAGCGTATCTTCTATTAGGGTAACTGAAGAACCATCGTCGAGAAACGCATATGTGTCGCATTTTTTCGTTCGACCATATAGTGTTACTGGGAGTATTCTGAAAAGTATGGAGCTGTTTTTTGAACTATGCATATTGCAGTTTGGATTTTTAATATTGTTGCTATTGGTTTGAATTGGCTGAGGTTTACTAGGATCAGATACAGCCTCCTTATGCAGCAGCTTGTGATGTCGAAGAATACATCCATCTTGCCCGCATTTTTTATTCGAACTGCAGGGCGTTCTGCCATGAGCTCGGAGACAGGTTCGGCATAATCGATGTTGTTTTATTATACCCCATTTATCGTTAAGATCCATTTTGTTGAACTTCAAACAGCCTTCCACATTTATGCATCCACTGTTACAGACTTTGCATTTCTTGATCGGCTTGTTTGCTTCTTGGGTCTCGATTCTCTCGTGCGCGTTAACAAACCTGTTTGTTGCAGTTGAATGTTTGTCATTATATGATGGCGGTGAAACGTCGATTGCTGCTTGGGCCATTTGATGTAACCATACGCTAAATATTGACAGGTTCGCTTCCGCGCACTGCTGTCGGTGTATACCCCAGTTAAGTCTGATGCTTGGCGGTAATCGTTCAACTAACTCTTGAAGGAGACAGGGGTTCTCGATATGCGCTTTTAAATTGTTAGATTCCATTATAGCACATACATTCTGGACGGCGAATGAGAACGCAATAAGAGTGTCTAGTTTGTCGGCTCTTGGAGGAGGCTCCTTCCGAATCTTTGATAGGAGGGTATTTATTACAACATCGGGTCTCCCGTAAAGCATCTGTAATGTTGCTATAATGGATGGGACGTGTTCTGGATATAGAAGTTTATAACGCACGGCTTCTAATGCTTTACCTTTTAAGCTTCTCTGAAGACGAATTAAGTTCTCGTCTGGTGAGTAACCGCATGAGCGTGTCGAGTTCTGAAAAGAGCTGATAAAAAGTGGCCAGTCTTCTGGGTTTCCACTAAAGACAGGTAGTTCCCTATTTATTGCATGCCTTGAAGCAATATGTATAGAGCTTAACTCGTAGGGATCCCTTTTCTCGTTTCGAGGTTTATTACACTCAGTCGAAGTGATGTTATTTACATCGTTTATGCCTTTAGGCTTGTGTGGCTCGCTTTCTTTGAAACACATTTTACGCATGGGAATTCCACATTCGGTGTTGACATCCGATATCCACCTATCGCACCTTTCTTGTGTTGTAATAGGAGCCGTTTCTGATTCCGCATCTTCTCCATCAGAATCCATTTCGGCGAGTATTTCATACTTTCGGTCGAGGTATTCGCGGTCTCTTTTCTCCTTCAGCAAACGCTCTTCCTCAAGTTTTCTCATTTGGAGATTAATTGACCTGGAGGACGACTTGGTGTGCCTTGAGCACGTAGACGGTTGCTTTGATTCCGGCTCAGCCTGGAAAACGGTTTTGTGACATTGCTGCGAATTGACTACTGATGATGGAGGTTGCAAGTGTGCAGATGGCGCCGTTGGTGTTACGGTGGAGCTGGCTTTGCCTGGCACTTGGATGTTCGGGACTATTTTCGTCGTATTCGTAGCGTGTGATTGCGCGCAGTTATTGCATACCCAATCTGTATTGGCGATATTATCGTCGACGCCTACGCATGAGAAATGGTACCACGTGACACATACGTCGCACTGTACCATCTTCTCAGCACTATCCTCACGATTGCACTTAGGGCAGTTGTGCTGTTCTTTTGGGTTTTTGGGGCGTAAGGGGGAGCGAGCTGGTTTTCTTTTTTTTCGACAGGTATCATGGGAAATATGAGACATGACTTACCTTTGGTTCGTACGAAAGCGGCGGCGAATGAGGATTGTGAACGATTGATTTTTGGCTGTGTTGACAGCTGTGATAATTTCCTTGAGCGTGGTGGGCTTCAAGCGTTTTCGATTCGATTAATAGGAGAATGAATTTTTAGAATGTTAGAATCGTAAAACGAGTTTACTTTAATAATCTTTATTTTTACTTATTGAAAGGCGAAGTAACAAAATATCAAAAAAAAACAAGAAACTAAAAATTCGTCTTTTTTTCTCTCGTCGAAAAGGTAGCCACCAATCCACCACCTCGTGATCTCTTTTTCCGTAGTTCCTTTTTAAAAATGCGTATGAGGATCGGCTGTCCCTTACTGGTGTCCGTCTCCCTTGCTCTCGCGCAGTGATGCCAAACTGCCCGCTGGTTCCCGTGGTGCCAGGTGCGTTAACAGGTGGCGTTCAGTTTATGTTACGCGAGTGAAGAGACGTGCCTTTGTAGTCGCTCCAGCTAATTACGCTCATTGTTTGTGGTGACTTTAATGCAGACTTACTTAAAAATTATGCTCATGCATTCCACATCAAAGACTCTGCTCAATCTCTTAGACTTGGAATATTTAATACCAAGTGTACCGCGCGTTTTGCGCCTAGGCATTACGCCTAGTCTTCTGGACCTGATTTTAGTGCCTGACCCATCATACGTACTACTCTTTGACCAACTGTCACTACCGATACCTTTCTGATCACGACCTCATTTTCTGGACGTATAACATTAATCTTAGCCATTCGGCTATTCCCCTGACTTTTACTTATAGAGATTTTCAATCCATAAATCTTGACGCACTTCAGTCAGCGGCTCTTTGTGCTCCATGGGGTATCTGTCGTCTTCACTCTGATCCTGAAGTTAAGCTTACTTACTTCCAAAACCCTATTAACATACTATTTGACCAACATGTACCTCTCAAAACAGTCAACAGAAGTTTTAAGCTCCATTAAACTGCGTAATAGGCTTTTTCTTCTTCTTCTTTGGTGGCGTTACAGCCCATGAAGGACCACAGTCAAGCTTCTCTCAATCACCCATGTTGTGTGTGATTAATTTTTAACACAGGTGAAAGGGACCTACAGTTTTATGCCGATTCCGAACGGCGTGAGTCGAGAAGCTTTTTCATGGCAAGTTTACTAAGGGGGGTTTGCCAGTACCCCGCCGAGGAGGAACGTCGCGAAATAACCATTCGATGGCGTTGGTGTTATCGGGATCCGAACTCGCTCATCGTGCGCCAGAGTCCAACACACTAACCACTGCGCCACGGCTTTTTAGTAGATGGAAAAAAAAAATCCTTCTAATTTCAGTTGGAATGCCTATAAAGCAATGCGAAATCGTTCGGCTGCTGTTGTTTGAAATGCTAAAAGGAACTTTTATGCATCTAAGTTGTGTACTTCGCTCCCTCCCAAGAAACTTAGGAATAATTTGTGTCAGTTACAAGTCACGGATTTCAAGAGTAGTGCTGAATGTGAAATAAGTCCCGATGTCCTTAATAATTTTTCTCTCAATACTGATTCAGGGAAAACTAATTTTAATTGTGGTGATAACCTCGCACAGGTGATCTGATGGTGGTCAAATGGTCTGTAAGACCATTTGAAGTTGAAACAATTAGTGAAACTGAGATAATTTATGCAGTCAAGGATATTAAATCTAGCGCCATCGTTAAAGACGGTATATCTTTGCGTTTTATAAGGCTAATCTTGCCTTATATTTTACCTCAGCCAACTCACATTTTGAACCATTGCATAACTACTTCAACTTTTCCGCGTTTACGAAAATTTGGACGCGTAATACCTGTTCAGAAAAAAAAAAAAAAACAACCCAAAGTTTGCTGCGGATTTTAGACCTATTAGTATCCTCCCATATTTATCAAAAGTTTTTGAGAAAATTAAGGCCAAGCAACTTATTAAGCATTTGTCTAATAATAACTTACTGTACGAGGCTCGGTGTGGTTTTAGAGCAAAACACAGTACTTCCATGACAGTGTCAATCATAGGATTCTTTGCTGGAAGCTAAAAAATCTATACTCGTTTTGTAATAGTGCAGTTAGACTATTTAACAGTTTTCTTACGGATCGTTTTCAAAGTGTTGTATGCTCTAATACGCTCTCAACACTCTTACCAGTAAAGCAGGGCGTTCCGCAAGGTTCAATACTAGGACCGATTTTATTTTGCCTTTTTATAAATGACTTACCGTCTGTATGTAAACATACTACTGTCCATCTATATGCTGATGATGTCCAACTGTATACAGCCAAACAAACCGATAAAGTACCTGAACTAATCGATGAAATTAATATTGATTTGGCTAATATCTTCACTTGGTCTACTTTAAATGGATTGCACTTGAACCCAATAAAGTCCCAGGTCATACCAATAACAACTAAAAGTCTGTCTTATAACTCCCTACCAGATGTCGTACTGTCCGGAGAAAAACTTGAAATTGTTGATACCGTCACCAGTCTTGGTTTTGTCATAAATAGTAAATTGTTAGGTTACGACCACACTAACAATGTGATTAGACGTGTCTATGCATGTCTTCGTAAGCTTTGGTCGTCTTCAAAGTACACTCCTCTCGATACCAGACGGAGACTTGGTACAACTCTTATCCTGCCTCTCATTACATACGCAGAAGTTGTATATAGTAAGGTTGATTCCCTATCTCAACGTAAGCTCCAAGTAGCTTTCAAGATACATCCATAGGTTACGTTACGCAGATATGATCATATTTCGCATTTTGCTAGAGATTTGATAGGAACTTCTCTCGATCGCTATATCGATGCAAGAAATTGTGTTTTCTTACACAGTATTATAGTTAATAAGTCTTCAATGTATCTGTTTGATAAGCTAACTTCTGCCCGCTCTCCTTTTCATTATATATATTGACTGGATGTTGCAGCGCAGTCGAGGCGAGGAGTGTTTCACATTGTGAGAGTTGAGGGTAAGCCATCATCTTTTTGCAGATGACTTAGTTGTCCTCGCATCCTCCCAGATGGAACTTCAGCGCGCGCTAGATAGGTTTGTGGCTGTGTGTGCTGATGCTGGAATGAGGATAATGTGGACAAATCCAAGGTTATGGTTATTTCCAGAACGCCTGTCTAATGCACTCTACATGTTAGTGTGGCCTAAGCTTATGTCAAAGCCGAACGAAAATCTCACTTAAGTTTCAACGAAAGGTCACTTACTTACTTAGTAATCAGGCCAGCAATCCATGGAGGATCTGAGCCTGAGCTACAGCTGCCTTCCATCCTTGACGGTCCCGGGCACACTTACATCCGCGATTACTTGGCCTTTATACCGGAGGTTCGGTCTTCCTCTTCTTCTCGAACCAGGAGGCTCGGAGTCGAAGAGCCTCTTAGCTGGAGCGTTGATGTCCAACGATGCCGAGCCAGTGTAGTCGACGGATTCTTGCCTTCCGGACTACATCCACATCTTGGTACAGCTCGTAGATTTCGCGGTTGTGTCTTCTCCATTCACCTTCCTCACAGACAGGACCAAATATCCGGCGCAGAATTTTTCTTTCGAAAGAAACCAAAATCAGCTCCGCTATCCTGCTTATCGTCCAGCTTTCGGCTCCGTACAGCAAGACTGGCAGAATGAGCGTTTTGTAAAGCATGACTTTGGTCTTTTGAGTGAGGAGTTTTGACCCCAGTTGTTTGGACAAGCCGAAGTAGCAGCGGTTGCCAAGGGCGATTCTATGCCGGATCTCCACTGTGGTGTTTTCCAGAATACGAATACGAAATAGCTCATTGCTGTCAAAAAACCTCACAAGAAAAACACAATTTTAGCATCACTGAGGTTTGTGAGTTGTGACCACATCACAGCCAGAATAGGGCTGTAAAACAATTAGAAACTTAAAAGTGTACTTTTGGTTTCTTTTACTGTCAGCTGTCAAAATTCCGTACGGAATGTCTTCTTTCATTAATACCTTCCGAAAGCTTGCTTAGGTTAACGAACATTTAACGGAACGGCGCATATTGCTATTATGGGCATGACATACGCTTTGCATGTAATCAGACATATCCGTAAGCTGGCGTACGCTCGCTTAAGTATTATGGTTAGCCCTTAAGTATATCGGGGTTTTCTTGACAAGTAATGGAGGAGTAGTACTGAGCTTTTCTGCAGGATTGGCCAAGCTTGGTAAATTTTAAAACAGCGGCTTTTAACTCAGTTTTTGTTCCAACTCTAACTTATGGTCATGAAATGTTAGTATTGGCCGAAAGAAGAAGATCGCGAATACAAGCTGACGAAATGAGATTTTTTCGTGGTGTTGGGGGAGTTACTCCCCAGGATAGGGTGAGAAACACGACAGTGCGCAGGGAGCTCAATGTTGAACAGCTGCTTCTCCGAACGGAAAAGGCTATGCTTCGATTGTTTGGTCACGTGAAACGAATTTCGGTATGGTATTGAATGCAATACCATCAGGCCGGCGACTGCTTGACAGACCCAGGACGAGTTATCGCCGTTAAAGGTCCTCTGGACCTACACGGCAGTGATAAGACCTATAATCTCATATGCATCGGTTATCTGGTGGAACAGACTAAAACGCAAACACGTCGTAGCCTCTTTCACCAAACTCCAAAGAACGGTTTGTCTCAGTTGTACGCCGTGCGCTACTCTAGATGCTATGATGAACCTTCCACCTCTTGATATATTTAAAAGAGGGTGCGCTCTGAAAGCCATGCCTCGTCTGAAGAGAAATGGCTTTTGGTACAACTCGCATATGAATAACAGCAGGCTTGCGCAAGAATTGTCCTGCGACCCCTGTCTCATGGACATGCCTTCTGACGCACTGACGCCCGTTATCCTACTGCGCCGTAATTTTACAGCCGAGTTTCCATGGCGTCATGATTGGCTCTGGCTGAATACACAACCTGGAAAGGATAGTCTTCGCATTTTCACGGATGGCTCCAGGTCTGGGCAGGGGTCCGGTGCTGGGGTCTTCTTTGAACGCGAAAACATCCGACTGCACTCCTCGTTAGGAAAATATGCGACTGTTTTCCAATCAGAGACATACGCAATCCTAATGGCCATGCACTATATTGTGATGCACAAATGGAGCGGAGAAAGGATATGCACTCAAAGCTGTGTGCAACCCCTAACTAGCTCCGAATTAGTGCTTGAACTCAAGTCCTTCTTGAACAGAGTCGTTAGACTAAATTCATGAAGGCTTGTATAGGTTCCAGGATACTCTTGGATCCCAGACGAACTCGCCCGAATGGGTTCAGAGGAGAGCTTCTCAGTACCTGAACCCGCTCTAAGTCTACTTGCGAGCACGGTTAATTCCCACATTAACGACTGGGTGTTTAATACACACAACCGTAGGTGGAGGAATTATCCAGGATGCAGGATGACAAAGCGCGTATGCCCTGATGTCTGCAAGAAATCCGCAGCATTCCTCCTGTCTTTAAGGAGAATCGACTGCAGAAGGCTTGTGGGAGTCATTACGGGCCATTACACTTTTGCTAAGCATCTCTGCGTGCTTGGCATAAGTGAGACGCCTATTTGTGCTGCAGGTTGCGAGGAGGAGGAAACTGCAGAGCATTTTCTCTGTGACCGTCCCGCCTTTGGCGCACCCTTCGGGCAGACGTTGTGTGTGCCGAGTCTCTTGGCTCTACATCACTGAAGCCTACAGGTGTCTATCTGGAGTGCAATGGACCGGTGTTTGCATCTGAGTGCTCTGATAGTAGAAGCCCTCAGCAAAAACAAAAGAAAAAAAAAAAAAAAACAACGCTGCGGCTACGGCGGCTAGAGGAAAAGTGAACGCGTTGAGTCGGGTTGCCTGTTTGTTGGTAAAAGATTCTACCAACCACCTCATAAAAGAAGCGCAGCTACAGGACGACTGGATGCCGTGCCGTGTGGAAAATAGTGGAGAAATTACGAGGATTTTTACCTGAAGGCAGGGGTTCTGCGTAAAGACCCAGTGAGAGAACTTATCGTAGTACAGACTTCAATGGAGAAAGAGATTATAAGCATTGCGCAACAGCAAGCACATTATTCCAAAAAGGACGCAAGAGCTGGTAGAGAGGACATTTTACATTCCCAACCTAGCGACGAAGGCTGCGAACATAGTTATTAGTTGCGTCAATTGTATGATTTCCGAGTCTAGGACGTGGTACGAAGGAGGGTCATCTGAATCCAATCAATAAGGAAGACCGACCCTTGGGCACCTATCGCGTCGACCACCTAGAACCCATGGAACAGACTCACAATTTACTCAACCACATTTTTGTCGTGATCGATGCGTTTTCGAAATTTGTTTGCCTTCGGCCAACAAAAAGCACCCGAGCACAGGAAGTCATCGAGAAGTTGAAGAGACAAACGGCTACATTCGAGAATCCAAGGAGAATCGTGGGGCATCATTTACGTCAAATGCATTCAACGATTACTGCAAAGAAGAGAATATACAACACTTGGTAATCGCGACAGGGGTTCTTCGTGGAAACGGTCAGGTCGAAAGGAATCATAGAATCGCTACGATTCTAGAATCGCTACGATTCTACGCGCTACGCCTATCCTAGCCGAAGCTTGCGCCGGGAGTTCTCAAAATTGGTATCGACGCGTGGACCGTGCACAGTAAGTAATAAATAGCATACCATCGAGGAGAACCCGATACTGCCCATTCAGAATACTCACCGGATTGGACATGCAAGTTGCATAATGTCCGGACCTTCAGCAATTGTTTTATTTTTTTTTTTAGAGGTTCAAGAGTTATTTTCTTATGATGTGTTGACACACACAACCTGAACGGAGTGCAGTGGTTGGGGTCGTTGATGTTCATTCACTACTCTCAGGCGTGGTTGTCCTAGACCTAGATAGGACGAGAGCCGACCGCTATAACCGCGTTGGTTATAGTCCGTAGTAATTCGTTCAAGCACTTTTTAGTATTGCATACGCAGAGGATGAATTTCGGTTGACCATATACTGTGAGTGTTATGCCTGCAGCAGTATGTCTGGTCACTTTCCATTCACAACTGGGATGCATACTTTTGTCCGTATGGGAATTACTTTTTCTTGGCTATGAAGCGAATTTGAACCAAAGACCTTCCGCGCGGCGGTCGATGATGTTAACCACTGTACCACGGCCACCCTTCTGTTGATAGAAGAGAGCACCGATGAGTTGGATAAGGAAAGATCAGCCGCCCGGAAAGATGTCCGTGAAAACATTGCAGTGGTACAACGGGAAAATAAGAGCTCGTTTAACCGAAAGAGGGTACCGGAGAAGAATTACCAAGTAGGCCAGCTAGTCGCCATTAAGCACACGCAGTTCAGCTCTGAGATGAAGCTTCGACCTAAGTTTCTTGGACCCTATGCTATTGTTAATTTATTCTATAATTTTTGTAGCTGTTCGTGAGTTGCCATTTAGAGGGCACAATGAATCGAATGATCGCTCATTTTAACCCTTTATTGCATGATATGCATCATACTATTTAAATGTTTGTAACGAACGTCTTACTGCGAAATTCTCCCTGAATTTACCGCTATCTGTTCTTTTTGGATTTCGTTAAGAGTATATTATATACACGTGCTTCTTGGAATTATTTGGGAGCGATTTTTGCCATGTTTTGTTGATCGAACTGTTGAAGTGAGTCGTGGTGTGCGCTTGTCCGTGAATCCGAACAAATAATTAAATAAATACCGTATTTCTAGCACGTAAGTATTTTTTTTTTTATGTTCAATATAGTTTAAAATGTACGCACATATCAAATAAAACAGCGACTTTGAATGGAAATGTAGATTTATTTGATATTTTAAACATGATGCATATATGCAACGTCATGCACTCAGGGCATACATTTTCGCAACATCATTTACAACTTGATTTCCTTTGTTTTTTAGTATGAATAAACTGTTATTGGATACAGATATTGAAAAAATATTAAATCAGTGGGTGGATTCTGAAGACGATTTTGAGGAAAATGGCCTTTGTGACGAGTTGCTCAATGACAACGATTTGGTGGCTAAAACTCAATGCCACGGTGTTGATGAAGAAGATTGCAACGACGTCGACAGTTTGGTTGAAAATTTGGAAGTACCAATTGCAGACTCTTACTTATCTCATCCAGCTCTATCGTCAACTTCGACAACTAATATGAGAGATTTTAAAAAAGAAAAAGCTGAATTGAACACGAAATATAATAGAGTTTTGTGGAAACAAATCGATTTCCAATTCGATGAAAATGAGAAAATGTTTACTGGCAACAGTTCTTTACCGATTTGTATTCAAGAGCTATCTACACCCCTAGGCACTTTCAATTACTTTTTCACAGATGAACTTATTAATAGTATAGTATCTGAGTCAATGCTGTATTCAACAGAAAAAGATCCAAACCACGCAGTGGCACTGACAACAGTTCATGTAAAAAAGTTTTTAGGAATATGTATTCTCACATCAGTAGTAGGTACAAGTGCCAAATGTTCGCCGCTATTGGAGTCCTGTTACCGGAAATGAAACCATCATGAACGCGATGTCAGTTAACGAATTTGAAAAGATTCGTAGATTCTTGCATTTTAGCCCAAATAGCAACATGCTTCCACGTCATCACCCAAATCACGACAGGCTTCATAAAATAAGACCACTCTTAAACCACCTTACACAAAAACTTTCATCAATTCCGCACGAGGAATGCTTGTCGTTAGATGAACAGATATGTTCCACAATGGCACGTAGCTACATGAAGCAGTATATGCCTGCCAAGCCGCACAAATGGGGATTTAAATTGTTTGTGTTGAGTGGAGTTTCAGGATTTTCCTACAATTTTGAGATCTACACGGGAAAAGAAGAAGCAGATAAAATATTGTCAACCGAGCCTTACCTGGGAACTTGTGCTAACGTGGTTATGAGACTGACCAGATCTGTGAAAGAAAATGTTGGTCACAAATTGTACTTCGACAACTTTTATACAACACTTCCGCTGGTTGTCGAACTAGCAAAAAAAGGAATATACTCCGTGGGAACTGTTCGCCGAAACAGGCTTGTCAATAATAAATTACCCACTGAAAATGACCTGAAGAATGAACCGCGTGGAAAGTCTTTCAAATTTTTCACACAAATTGACAGCATTGATGTTTGTAAACTTTGTTGGAAAGACAATAAGCCTGTTAATTTATTATCAACTTTTGTTGGCTCCCGCCCAATGACGACTGTTAAGCGGTTTGATAAATCAAAGAAACGGCCCTGTCCGGACATCGTAAACAAATATAATAAACATATGGGTGGTGTCGATTTGACAGACAGTTTGATTGGTCGCTACCGAATAAAACTCCGATCTAAAAGGTGGTACATAAGAATATTTTACCATTTAATCGACATTACAGTTGTAAATTCGTGGATTTTGTACAAAAAAGTCTGCTTACTTCACAATGAACCGCCATTAAGTCTGTGCGATTTTCGTTTAAGCTTTGCACAGTCCCTGTGTAGATCTGGCGTAGCTATCCAGAAGACTAGAGGAAGACCAACAAACTCGCCGTCGGTTTCACTTGAAGATCGAAAAAGAAGGTATCCACAATCTAACGTACCATCCAGTGATGTAAGAAAGGATGAAATATCCCATTGGCCTGTATATATGGAAAAGCGATTACGATGTAAGTTTCCAGACTGTGCCGGATTCACCTACGTCAAATGCGAAAAATGTTGCGCTGCCTTATGTTTCAATAAGACCAAAAATTGTTTTAGAGCTTTCCACATATAAGCATTTCAGTGTTTTTACTTTTTCTCAAACAACTTGAATTTTGATTTTCTTTTAATTCATATTATTATAAAGTCTAGTCTTCTGTTTATTGTTTTGTTTTTTGTTAAATAATATATTGAAATCAACTTTCGATTGTTAATTGAATTGCGAAAGGCAACTGCGTTTTTTTTCCTACACTTTTACCTTCACATAGTACATGTTTGTATGTCGTTAATGCATAGTGTTGCAGATATGCAACATGGCTTAAATCCTCTTTTCTAGGAAAACCGGTAGAACAATTTTCTCAAAATGTATGATTCTGATCATCTGTAAGCTTATTCAATGCAAAAATATTTAATTCATTGCAAAAAAAAAAATCATGCAATAAAGGGTTAACTATTTTTGGAAACTTCTACAGTTTTTAAAGGGACATCTGCTACAATTCAAAATGATTTAATTGAAGCAATAGGTAGCGTTTTAATTAAGGAGATAAAAGGAAAGATTCAGGAAGCCGAGTTTGTACAAGTTGACGAAACTACCGACACTTCTCGTGAACTACAGCTTTCATCTATAATACGATATGTCAAAAAAAAAAAAGTCCTGTTCTCCGTGTCTCATGGATCGAGCGAATCTATACTATCATTCACCTTGTTCATTGCTCTTAAGACAGCTCACTCTGTCGCTACTTTCTCTCGATGATCTTCGATCCCCGAAAAGGTCGTCGCCTACGACATAGTAAGCGCTCGTTGTCTGACATTCTCGCAAGCTTGAGATCCTGAATATAGTTCTGATTTTTTCTCCTGTATGCTAGCAAACCGTAACCGGAAAACCCCACAACTGCTCAGATGGAATCACAAGGCGAAGACCGGTTCTACTATCACCTAGACAAAACGTATGCTCAATGTCCCAGCTATGATATCAAATTTGTACCAGGAGACTATGTATAGTATTAAGCTGGATAAAGAAATCATCATTGAATGAGTTATCGGCAAACACAGCCTACACGACACCACATCCGATAACGGACACAGGTTGATTGATCTTGCTACGGGGCGAAATTCCGTTGTAGCCAGTACGCGCTCCCTGCACATCGATATACACAAAGACAACTGGCGCTCGCGATAGCAATTGAAAGGATTAAAGTAAGAATACTAAATTATGACGTCGGAAAGCTACTTTCGCCAGAAACCGCCATGCTTTTACCGATCACGTCTCCCTTAAGCTCCCCCATATACCTCAACACTCCACGCAGTCAATAGAACAACAGTGGCACCTTTGCTAATCAACTCTGAAGAGCACTGCATCTGAAGTTTTGGCCTTCAAGGCCCCACCACGAGCAAACACCCGGTTCGATGACGAGTGCAGAAGGATTCACACAGGGAAGCTGGAGGCATGTAAAGCCTTGCTACATAGAAGAACAAGAGCAGCTCGTGGACTAAATTATGACGTCGGAAAGCTACTTTCGCCAGAAACCGCCATGCTTTTACCGATCACGTCTCCCTTAAGCTCCCCCATATACCTCAACACTCCATGCAGTCAATAGAACAACAGTGGCACCTTTGCTAACCAACTCTGAAGAGCACTGCATCTGAAGTTTTGGCCTTCAAGGCCCCACCACGAGCAAACACCCGGTTCGATGACGAGTGCAGAAGGATTCACACAGGGAAGCTGGAGGCATGTAAAGCCTTGCTACATAGAAGAACAAGAGCAGCTCGTGGGTTAATGAGTTAAGAAGAAGGGTTATGCTCCTTCCTTCTTTCTTCTCGTGAGAAAGAAGAAAGAGCACGGGGACTTGGAGAGGTGTTACTGCAGGCATGACGTTCGAAAGTTTTATCAACAGATAAAGCGAACATGCGAACATGTTATGAAACTAGAATGGAAGCCTGTAGGGATGAGAACGGACACCTAGTAGTAGAATCGCAGTCGAAGCTGAGAATATGAAAAAAACATTTCTACAGATTGTATAAGGGCGATGGTAGTCAATGTACCGTTGTCAGGCAGCATGATCCATTTATTAACGAAAGAAGATCGCAGAGAATTCCGTCCCCCTGAACTTGATAAAGGTAAGATCGCCATATCGAAACTCAAGTCGAATAAAGCTGCTGGCGCAGATGGACTGACTGCTCAGCTCTTCAAATCCGCTAGAGATAACTTGGTTAGGAGCATGCACAAGCTCATCTGTAAGTTATGGTCAGAGGAAAGCATGCCCGAAGAATGAAGTATCAGCATCGTTTGCTCGATCCACAAGAAAGGAGACCCATTCAATTGCGGCAACTACAGAGGAATAAGTCTCCTTAACGTCGCTTACAAAATCTTTTCCTCCGTTTTGTGTGATTCTATAGATCTTTGTCAGGTCCTGAAGTCCACCATCGATCAAATATTCACACTACAGCAGATCCTGGAAAAAACAATTAATTTCATGTCGGCACTCACCACCTATTTGTTCAATTTAAAGCCGCATACGAAAGTGTAGTTATGGACGAGCTATACAACGCCATGTCTACCTTTGACATCCCTGCTAAACTCGACAGACTATGCAGGATGACTTTGGATAATGGCCGCTGCTCTATCCGAATCGATGAAGGCCTGACCAAAAGCTTTGATCTCAAAAAAGGATTTAGGCAGAGCGATGCGCTGTCGTGTGATTTGTTCAACATCGTACTAGAAACGATTGTGCAAAAATCAGTGGCCAACACAAGAGGCACAATGTATTTGAAATCCTCACGGCTAACATTGGTGTGGCAGTAAACGAGGGCAAAACTAAATATATGCTCTCATCAAAAAAAGTATGCTCACCACGGACGTCGTGGCCAGAACGTTTGTATTAAGTTAGAATCAATCAAAGACTTCGTCTACCTTGGCTAGGCAGTGACCTGGAACAACGACATCAGTTCCGAAATCAAACGCAGAATCACTCTTGTCAATCGCTGTTTCTTTGGGCTCAGGAGGCAATTGAGTAATAGATCCCCCTCCCGAACGACCAAGTTGACTCCAAACAAGAGAGAAAGATTTTGCGTGCGATTTTGGTCCTATAAATGCAGACGATCTTTACGGGCTGTCCAACGACATGAGTCTAGTCGGACGTATACGGATTCAACACCTAAGATGGCTAGGCCATGTAGAGTGAATCAACACCACAGCTCCAGCCCGGAGAGTCTTTGAATCCAACCCCAAGGGGACGAAGAAATAGAGGACCGCCGCACCTAAGATAGCGCACACAGGTGGAAGCTAAACTCGGCCAACTGGGTATGCGGCAACGGAAAAGGCTACCAAAAGATTGTGCTAGTTGAAGGGGCATGTTGGTTGAGGGCCATGTTCACACCGAACTGTAGCGCCCGATAAGAAAAAGAAAATATTGGCTTGATCGCCGAGTAAACTGACTGTCAAGAGTTTGAGTCTTGAAAAGTGCCTAGTTTTCTGTTTGTGAAGTTCGTTGATGGTATCGTTCTGTCCATTGTTCGTTTAATTAGTTCGTTCATTTGCATAAGGTTCCCGTCGATCTCGTCGTTTGATAGGTTCCTATGGGTCCTTGGGAAAAAGACGCTTAAATTGAGCCCTTTCGTTGGCAAGGAGTGGCCAATTTTGCCCCTACTATTATAGTGTATTTGGATTACCTACGACTACAAGTTTAAAACGGTCACTGTTGCATTTGACGGCACGTAAACAGTCCGCAGACCATTCGTTCGTGTCAGCGAGATTCAGCAGCAACTCAAGCATCCCAGTTGTGAATGGAAAGTGACCAAACGTACTGCTGCAGGCATAACACTCACAGTATGTGGTCAATTGAAATTCATACTAACATCAAAAGTGCATGAACGAATTACTGAGAATTATAACCAACGCGAAATTTGGTCGGCTCTCGTCCTATGTAGGGCAAACCACCTCTGAGAGTAGTCAACGAACATCTACGACCCAAAACTACTGCACTCCGTTCAGGTTGTGTGGCAAAACATTAACTTGCGCGAAACTTTCCCTCACCCTGTTACCTTCGCTCGCACAACGTTCAATAGGTTATAAAGCCTTAGCTTTGAGTGCGCGTGTGACTGTATAAAAAAAAAATAACAAAAAAATCATAAGATCCAGATATGAGCTACCTCTAGGAAACAGAAAGTCCCACCAATCTCCTAGTAGGCTTCTTCTACTGTTGAGTACATAATTTGTTTCATATATCTATAGCCTTAATTCACAGCCACTTTACTGCGCCTTATTTGGTGAACCCAAAGGCACTTAGCTCTAAAGTATTTAGCTAGAATCTCGATTTTTCCGTCAATTCAGTTTATCAATCTTGTTTATTTTCGAGCGATTGATTGATCAAGCGTAAACGCACGATGGCAATAAGTAATTTCACTAAACTCCGGCTTTTGGTGTGGAAGAATTGGGCCTTGCAATGGAATCACAAGACTCAGTTGCTTTGGGAGCTGTTTACGCCCGCGCTTTTCGTATTACTCCTCGTCTGGTTGAGGGACTTGATAAAACCTATAAAAGAACCTATAACGATGTATAATGAATCACTGCCAATCGACAATCTTGACTTGTTAAAGTGACGAAGCCCAATACCATCCAATGGAGGTCTTTATCATATCTCATTTCTTTCCTGTTTTAGACTTAACCTTGATGCTACGAAAAACCTGAGCTATAACTTGATTTACTCCCCGAATACAAGTGTGGTATTTGATCGAATTGTACGCGAGGCAGCAGCCAGCCTTGGCCTAACCTATAGTGGATACGCAAACTCGGACGCTTTGGAAAGGAGCTCATTTGTAGGCGATTTTCTTGCTGGCGTGGATTTCGGTGACAGCCAGGCTGCTGTGACTGAGTATCCGACGAAATTGAAGTATAGTATACGTTTCCCGATCGAATTACGAACCTCAAGCTCAATCGAAACATGGGCAACGGAATGGTTATTCCATCCGTTTGATTTAGTAGGACCACGAAATCCAGACGATGCGGATGGTGGCATTCCAGTTGGCTATCTACGAGAGGGTTTCCTTCCCGTACAGAATGCAATCTCGATGGCTTTTATTGGGCAAACTTTGAAACAGGCAGCTAATAGATTGCCAACCGTCATGCTGCAGCGTTATCCTTATCCAGAATTTGTAAATGATGGCTTTGTTGTCGGTTGCGATGGCATTGATAATACTCATAAGTTTTATGTATCCGATCATGAATACCGTCAGGGTAAGCTTGGATCATCCAACTTGGCTGGACTGTATTCAATCTTATGTGTTTTTGTAGTACATAACGCTGGAGAAGGAGAAACAACTGAAGGAGGTAATGAAGATCTTGGGCCTGCAGAATTGGCTTCATTGGGTGGCGTGGTTCTTGAAGGCTTTCCTAACGATGGGATTTTCAACATACCTGGTCACTTGGCTTATTTGTGTAAGAGTGACCTGACGAACTTAGTTTAACACATACTGATACAACATGTCCTTCTATTCATTCAGAGGAAAGGATCAAGTGGCGCAGCCGTGCTCACCTATAGCTCCTTTAGCGCCGTGTACTTCTTTCTAATGATCTACGTGATAAACGGCATATTCCTATGTTTCATGCTGGCCACGTTCTTTTCGAGGGCCGGTACAGCCTCTACGATTACTGGTCTTATCTGGTTTGTCATATATCTTCCGTACTTAGATTTCCAATTAAACTATGAAAGCATATCCATGTCAGCAAAGCTTTTTGGGGCATTGCTCCCCAACACGGCCTTGGGTCTAGGTATACGAATAATAGTATACAAAGAAGGCCAGGGTGAGGGTTTGCAATGGAAAAACATGTTTTTACCAGCAAGTTTAGAAGATTCGCTTTCCATGGATCACGTTTTGGGAATGATGGTCCTCTCGAGTGTTATCTGTATGATCATTTGCCTCTACATTGAACAGGTATACCCTGGAAAGTTTGGTATACCTAAGCCCTGGGATTTCCCATTCAAAAAGAGGTTTTGGTGCGGCGAGAAACCGGGAATCGTAACATATTCGCTCAAAAGTTATTCGCAGAAAGGCAGTGAGGGAGCTTTCGAGTCTGCGCCGCCCGACAAGGCAATCGTGCTCCAGATAAAGCATCTAACTAAGGTCTTTGGCGACAAAATAGCGGTCAATGATCTGTCACTAGATATGTACGAAGGCGAGATCACGATGTTACTGGGGCACAATGGTGCAGGTAAAACGACAGTTATTTCAATTCTGACAGGAATGTTCCCACCCTCCTCGGGAACGGCTATCATCAATGGCTATGACATACGAACGAATATAGAGGACGCCCGTATGTCACTCGGTCTTTGCCCTCAGCATAACATTCTCTTCGATGATCTTACCGTGAGAGATCATCTCATCTTCTTCAGTCGCTTGAAAGGCCTTGAGGGCTATAAACTGAAGACCGAAGTGAATACGTACTTGAAGAAGATCGAGCTCAACGATAAAGCAAATGTTTTATCGTCAAATCTGTCTGGTGGTATGAAGAGGAAACTGTCAGTTTGTACTGCTCTCTGCGGTGGCACAAAGGTTGTAATATGTGATGAGCCAAGCTCAGGTATGGATCCGGCCGCTCGCAGGCAATTGTGGAAACTGCTTCAATCCGAGAAAAATGGTCGAACCCTTTTAATGACTACACACTTTATGGATGAGGCAGACGTTCTCGGTGATCGTATAGCGGTGATGTGCGATGGTGAACTGAAATGCTACGGGACCTCATTCTTCTTGAAAAAGAATTTCGGCGATGGATATCGATTGGTAAGTAATACCGTTATGGGCAGTTCCATTTTTACAATATAAGTTAAAACTTCGGTCCAGATTTGTGTGAAGAAAACGAATTGCGAGAGTGCAAAAGTCACCGCACTTTTAAGCAAGTCCATCCCAGGTTTACAACCCCATACAGATACTGGCGCTGAGCTGTCGTACCTACTGCCAGATGCATATTCACCCAAGTTCGAGGCATTACTACAAGTGTTAGAAAAGAATTCGGCAGCACTAAATCTAAATGGATATGGCATAATGACTACTACATTGGAGGACGTCTTCATAAAGTTTGGCGGCGAGGAAAAGGAAAACTTATCAAGTACAACCAGCGATCAGGTTGACGACGATTTTGAAATGTCCGATGAAAATCGTCCACTACTTGAGGGCATTAGTCTGTGCCTCAGTCAATGGCGTTCGATGTTCCTAAAGAAATACATCTCTGCAATTCGAAATAAGGTGCTGTTCGCCATACAGATCTTCATGCCAATTTTCTTCATCGTGGGAACAGTTTTATCTAAGGAGCGTAATACTTTTACACACCTAAATGCACTCCCAATAAGCCTGAGTACATACCCAAAAACAGTGACCGTCTTGGAAATGTCGCCGAGCGTAGCAACTGGGTCGTTGGAAGCACAGATTGGCATGTGGTATGAGCAAATCATTACTTCTATGTCATCGGACCATAAGTTCGTGACCACGGGGGGCAGACCTTTCAATGACTATATGCTTGAGATTGGGAAGACGATTCAGTTGCGCATCAATGAGAGGTACATTGCAGCAGCTACCGTGAGTAAGGGACGTATAATAGCTTGGCTGAATAACAAGCCGCTCCATTCGGCCCCGTTGTCCGTCAATCTTATTCACAATGCCATTTCCAAGTGAGTAGTATGACCTGTTTCTGTTGATTTTTGATTCGATATTTATGGATTCATTCCAGGGCTGCGGTCGGACCTGATGTTAGTATCGCCGTGACAAATCATCCAATGCCAGCTTCGCATGACTTAGTGGTCAGGCTGCTCAGCTCTGGTATAAACTTGGGTACAGAGATGGCAATTAATCTTTGTGTCTGTATGTGCCTCGTTACCTCGTTGTACGTAATGTTCATCATTCAAGAGCAAATGAGTCGTGCCAAGCTGTTGCAGTTCGTCGGCGGTGTTAAAGTGACAACATTTTGGTTTTCGCACTTTTTATGCGATCTGGTTATGTTCACGATCGTGGGGTTAGTTGTGATAATTACTTTGGCCTGTTTCCAGGAGGAGGGTTATTCATCATTCGAGGAGCTAAGTAAGTAATACACGTATTCTTCTTTTTATATAAATCGCATGGGAATGGCTTGGGACCTCGCTTTCTCGTAATTTCTACTAGTGACCGGTGTTTTTACCCGAAAACTCGGAAGTAACACTGTTGAGTCACGGTTTAAGCATTGTGAATATCATTTTATCGCGACAGCTCACCAGGCTACCATAGGTAGCCGGCAGCTTTGCTGCTTATCAGGCCACCATAGGTGGCCGGCAGATCGACAGCTTGCCAGGCCACCATAGATAGCTTACAAGGCCACCATAGATGGCAGGCAGCTCGACAACTCGCCAGGGCAGCATAGGTAGCCGACAGCTCGACAGCTTACCAGGCCTCCATAGGTGGCCGGCAACTCGACAGCTTATCAGGCCATCATAGGTATCCGGCAGCTCTACAGCTTATCAGACCACCGTAAGGGGCAGCAGCTCAACAGTTTGCCAGGCAGCATAGGTGGCCGGCAGCTCGACAGCTTACCATAGGTGGCCTTCAAGATGTACATGTTCAACCGTACCTAGATTCCCAGAAACCGACTCATTCATTGCTCCTACTACTCGCCCGAAGGATGCATTGACTACTTTGGAGGCTACCTCAATGAAAATGTTGTTTCTCAGTCCAGCAAACGTAGGCTCCACTTTGACGGCTTCACCACCCTCAATCAAATCCACTAAATGAAACTATCAACCTAATATTATTTATTCCTCAAGCAGAGATTAACAATTCTCCAACAGACTACTTGCAGAATATTTACACTTAAACTTATATAATAACATAAGTACCTAGAGTAACTAATCGTATTACCAAAATTAATCGAATAGATAGAATAACACACTATCTTGACTAGCTAGTACTCTCAAAACACTTGACTTAAATGTGTCTCGTGTACAATTAGCAAAGAGATCAATACTATTAGAAATTAGGTTAGCTACTTTCAAGCAACGTGAGGGTTCATTGCGAACGTAGTTAATGCCATAGAATTGCTCATAAAAAATAAGGCATTCACGTACATTTCTCGAGGGAGGATTTAAATTCATTAAAGTGAGAAGCAAAGGGCATTTAATATGATACGTTAACAAGTCCCTTACAAACACGATAGCAAAATATTTACGTCGGTTTTCAAGCGATTGTAATCCAATTAACAAACATCTAGTTTTATAAGACGGCGTCTCAATGCCCCAGTTTAACTTAGAAATAACATATCTAATGAATTATCTTTGAACGTTCTCTATTTTTGCAAACGAGTTTGTGTAATATGGGTTCCAACCTGTATTACAATACTCTAGGATGGACCGTATTAGCGAAAAAAAAATGCATATGGATCCGTAAACTCTTTACTGTTCCGCCTGTCAAACCCAAGCATAGAACTCGCTCTACTTACAATATAATCTATGTGTGGTAGCGACACTATCGACAACAATTACATATTACATACATTATATTACCCTTTGGTTCAAGTGCAATTTGCGATTTTTATTTAATAAAAATATTTTTTTCATATTTAAATTTAAAAGATCACTTACCTCAACGAAGCAATCTTTCAGGATATCTTATTTATAATATTATCGAACTGAACCATAGCAAACAGAACCGAAAATTGTAAAGGGGACCGAACGCCGGACGAAAAACGTAATTTTCTTTTCTTTTTTTTTCATCTGTACACGAAAAACAAAACACAAATTGCTACTGAGCGATTTTTTAATTGTCTTTTTTACACGGCGAAGCAAACACAAAGTTCAAGCATTGAAAAGAACCGAACCGGAATTCGCGATCAAATAAAGGGATCGAACGCCGGGCAAAAAAACACTTTTTTCTTTTTTTTTTACAAAGTGCTACCGAGCAACTGAGCATGATTGCACGACACAGCAAACACAAATCTCAAGCACTGAACCGAACCGAACCGAAATTCGCGATCAAGCAAACGGATCGAACGCCAGGCGAAAAACACTCTTTTCTTATCCACAAATTGCTACTAAGCAAATGAGCATGATTGCACGATGCAGCAAACACAAATTTCAAGCATTGAACCGAACCGAACCGAAATTCGCGGTCAAACAAAGGGATCGAACATCAGGCGAAAAACACTTTTTTCTTTTTTTATTTACAAATTGCTACTGAGCAACTGAGCATGATTGCACCACACAGCAAACACAAATTTCAAAAACTGAACTGAATTGCACCGGACAACACAGCCAACGCACAATTTCAAGCATCGAACCGAACCGAAATTCGCGATCAAATAAAGGGATCGAACGCCGGGCGAAAAACACTTTTTTCTTTTCCACAAATTGCTACTGAGCATGATTGCACGACACAGCAAACATACATTTCAAGCAGTGAACCGAACCGAACCGAAATTCGCGATCAAGCAAACGGATCGAACGCCAGGCGAAAAACACTTTTTTTCTTTTACACAAATTGCTACTGAGCAAATGAGCATGATTGCACGATACAGCAATCACAAATTTCAAACACTGAACTGAATTGCACCGGACAACACAACCAACGTACAATTTCAAGCATCGAACCGAACCGAAATTCGCGAAAAACAAGGAATACCGTCGCGTCGTCTCTTTGAGGAGAACGAGGAGAAAAACACTTCTTCCTTCATTTTTTTTTTATCTTCACAAAAAACACAAATGGCTTGAACTACTAAGCATGATTCGCTTAAATAGCCACCTTTGCACCAATTTCCACTATTGCATTTAAACGATTGAAAACGCTAAAATTGAACGGCACGGCACATTTGAATTTCAAATTTTGAAAACTTTCTAACCGAAAAATCGGACGAACGATCGAAAACGCAATGCGCGAACCACTCGACTTCCACTGAGACCCGAGAATAACTGAGTTGAATTCACATAAAGAAAACTGCAGTACGTGTCAACGCTAAGCTCACCACCAGGTTCTCCAACAAATTGAGTAATTCAATTTCACCTCTGGTGGTGATGGTGATCATTTTTCGTGCACCAAAAAGTATGCAAGCTATCTACGAGTAGTTTTTGTGGGAAAATATAATTTTTCGCAATTGAATTTACGTTGCGTGATTTTTTTTGCCATTTGGGTTCTAAATGTTATTTTTTGATAGCACACATAACCCCTGGGACATGGGTCAAAGTCGATCTTACGTAGATAATATTGCCATTTCTTCACAAACAAAAATGCTCACAGCCAATTACTCATGAGCGCGTGGATTTAATGATTGCTAGTTGGGTAGTGCGGATGCTGGCCTGCTAAAAAGCGAGAAGAGCCACCGCAGTCGAACAACTTGCGGCACTGTTAGTAAGTCCCATCCCCACCTCCCCGTGGTGCCATCTGGAGATTTCCTATGGAAATTGCAGACGGGGAAGGGCGAATGGCGAGCCTCCTGCGCTAAAAAACAGGATTAGTCGGTTGGACTACGGCCTAGTAAGCCGTAACCGTAAAAAAACCTCAAACTCTGAAACAACCACAAGCCTCGGATATAACGAGCGGGATGTTCGGGATGTTGACGACCCTTGCAAAAAACAAAAAAAGGACAGTGATCTTCGGCGTTGTACGTGGAATGTTAGGTCCCTAAACAGGCCACGTGTAGCCGAACAACTTGCGGACGCCCTAGGCCGCTATAAAGCGGACATAACAGCCATCCAGGAAATGCGATGGAATGGACCGCGTATAAAGCGGATGAAAAACTGCGATATTTACTACGGCGACTGCTATGAGGCGACGCCTCATAACAATCCATATCAAGGCTAAATTTTTTAACATCAGCCTGATCTGCGTCCACGCTCCCACGGAAGACAAGGATGACTCCACTAAAGATGAGTTCTACGATCTCCTAGACATAGGGTAATGGGTCATTGGGCAAACGGTCTGCCCAATGTCCCAGCTATGACATCAAAATTGTACTAGGAGACTTCAATGCTACGCTGGGTAAGGAAAGCATCTTTGAACGAGTCATCGGCAAACATAGCCTACACGACACCACATCCGATAACGGACCACTCGACTCGGACCACTATCTTGTAGTAGCCAAGATGCACTTACGGATATCATGAACGCAGCGGAGTAGAGTAAGAATACAAAGCTATGCCATCGGAAAGCTACTATCGCCAGAAACCGCTCGTGCTTTTACCGATCGCGGCACCCTTAAGCTCTCCAATACACCTGAATCCTCCACACTATCAATAGAATAGCAGTGGAGCCTTTGCAAACAAGCCCTGAAAAGCTCTGCATCCGAAGTTTTGGGTTTCAAGGCTCCATCACGAAGAAACACCTGGTTCGATGACGAGTGCAGGAGGATTCACACAGCGAAGCGGGATGCATATAAAGCTTCGCTGCATAGAAGAACAAGAGCAGCTCGTGAGCTCTACAAGTTAAAAGAAGGGAGGAACATAAGCTTCTTAGAAGAAAGAAGAAAGAGCGCGAGAAGCGCCAATTGAGGATTTGGAGAGGTGTTACTGCAGGCGTGACGTTCGAAAGTTTTATCAACAGATAAAGCGAACATGGCAAGGTTATAAACCCAGAACGGAAGTCTGTAGGGATGAGAACGGACACCTAGTAGTAGAATCGCAGTCGATGCTGAGAATATGGAATAACCACTTCTGCAGAATGTATAACGGCGATGTTAGTCAATATACTTATGTCAGGCAGAATGATCCATTTCTAATCGACGAAGACCGCAGAGAATTCTGTCCCCCTGACCTCGACGAAGTTAAGATTGCCATATCGAAGCTCAAGTCGAATAAAGCTGCTGGCGCAAACGGAATGTGTGCTGAGCTCTTCAAGGCAGCTGGGGATGACTTGGTTAGGAGCATGTACCAGCTCATCTGTAAGATATGGTCAGAGGAAAGCATACTCGAGGAATGGAGTCTCAGCATCGTATGCCCGATTCACAAGAAAGGAGGCCCCTATGATTGCGCCAACTACAGAGGAATAAGCCTCCTTAACATCGCCTACACAATCTTCTCTGCCGTTTTGTACGAACACCTGAAGCCTTTTGTAATTAAGCTGATAGGTCCTTATCAGTGCGGATTCAGGCCAGGAAAGTCCACCATCGATCAAATCTTCACACTACGGCAGATCCTGGAAAAAACCAATGAATTTCAAGTCGACACTCACCACCTATTTGTCGACTTCAAAGCCGCATACGACAGCGTAATTAGAGACGAGCTATACAACGCTATGTCTACCTTTGACATACCTGCTAAACTCGTCAGACTATGCAGGATGACTTTGGAGAATGCTCGCTGCTCCATCCGAATGGGTGAACACCTTACCGATAGTTTTGATGTTAAAAAAGGATTTAGGCAGGGCGATGCGCTGTTGTGTGATTTCTTCAACATCATATTGGAAACGATTGTTCAAAAATCACTGGCCAATACAAGAGGCACAATCTATTTCAAATCCTCGCAACTCCTTGCATACGCCGACGATATTGACATAATAGGTAGATCACAGCGAGATGTCAATGAGGCGTTTGCGAGTATTGAGTTCGAGGTGGCGAAAATTGGTTTGGAGGTAAACGAGGGCAAAACTAAATATATGCTGTCATCAAAAAAGGACGCTCACCACCGACGTCTTGGAAAGAACGTTTGTATTGGCAGATATAAGTTCGAGGTAGTTAAGGACTTCGTCTACCTTGGGTCCGCAGTAACCTGGAACAACGACATCAGTTCCGAAATCAAACGCAGAATCACTCTTGCCAATCGCTCTTTCTTTGGGCTCGGGAGGCAATTGAATAATAGAGCCCTCTCCCGAACGACAAAGTTGACTCTAAATAAGACCCTTATCATCCCGGTCCTGTTGTACGGCGCAGAAGCATGGACACTATCAAAAGCGGATGAGGAGGCCATTGGTCAGTTCAAGAGAAAGATTTTGCACGTGATTTTCAGGCCTATAAACGCAGCCGGGGGATGGAGGAGAAGATTCAACCACGAACTTTACAGGCTGTACAGCGACATGAGCCTAGTCAGGCGTCTACGGATTCAACGCCTAAAATGACTGGGCCATGTAGAGCGAATGGACACCACAGCTTCAGCCCGGAGAGTCTTTGAATCCAACCCAGAGGGACGAAAGCAGAGGACGGCCGCACTTAAGATGGCACACACAGGTGGAAGGGGACCTCAGCCAACTGGGTGTGCGGCAATGGAAGAGGCTAGCAAAAGATCGTGCTAGTTGGAGGGGGATGTTGATCGAGGCCCAGGTTCAGCTCATGAGTGTGCGTTTCCTCATCCAATCACAATACTGTCCGAGCAATCACATATGTATCGGTTGTCGTTACTATCCGAATTCTATGTATCATGAAAAAGTGCGCCTGAATGGCTTTGTGCCTCCGGAAGCATTTCTTTATTTTGACAATTGTGGGCTGATCTAGGATAGATTGGCGGTACCGCTAGTCTCCCATGTGACCCGTAACTCTGTGGAGCGGCGGCTCCTTGACGAACCTGATGTCGTGTTCTGTGAGCGCGAGCGCCTCAAGTTCAGTAGAGCGGTTACTCACCGAGATAGAGAAGATGTTGTCCGACAGCATTAACGCTTTTAGTGGCTAACGGGGACCGCTTTTTGCCTATTTTTTAGTTATCTAATTTCTAACAAAAAAAACCGCTTCAGCGATTTTGCTGAAAACTTATTCAGTACTAAGTTGCATAATTACGCGTGGAATGAACCCAATCTTATGACAATACCATTTTTGGTTCTCGAGATAATCGAACGGGAAACGCACATGCGTACATAGTTACATACACGCACACATACATCTCTATAAGAACCTTGGATTTGGATTCTTGTGACCTTGAAACGTGGAGATATGTCAAAATTTGGAATTCGCAAAATCGGCCCCATTACAATAACTTCCCACTGGGAAGTTAAAAATTTGACGTCGAGAAGCTACAAACGCAAGAGACCGCCAGGAACTTCGCCGATCGTGTTTCCCTCCAGCTCTCTCAAAAGCTTATGCAAACTGCACAAGCCATGGAACAGTAAAGGAGACGTTTTCAAAGCACCAGATACATGCAGAAAAAAGGAATGCATACATGGCAGCGTTGCATCGATGAACGAGATCTGCTTGTAAGCTCTATGAGCAGAAAAGAAGGGAGAAGCAGGAAAAAAAAGAAGAGCGCGAGAAGCCCGCGATCGAGGAGATGGAGTGATGCTATTGCAGGAACGACGTTCAAAAGTTTTACCAAAGAGTAAAACGAACATGCCAAAGTTATAAAGCCAGAAAGACAATTTCTGCGGACTGTATAACCGCAAAGATGATCGAGATACCGCAGAACGCACCATTAACACTGGACGAAGATGAGGGAGAAATCCGTCCATCCGACTTAAATGAGGTTAAGACAGAAATATCAAAACTGAAATCTAATAAAGCTGCTGGCACAGACGGCCTGAGATATTTAAGGCAGTTGGAGATGAGCTGGTTGGGAACTAGCATCAGCTCATCCGGAAGATATGATGGGAAGAAAGCAAGCCCGATGAATGGAATTTCAGCATCGTTGGCCCGGTTCATAAAAAAGGAGACTTCTATAACTGAGCCTTCTTAAATCGCATATAAGATCTTTTCTGCTGTGCTGTGTGAGCGCCTGAAACTATTCGTGGAGAATTTGATAGGTTCCTATGTTGCTTCAGGTTAGGAAAGTATACGACAGACCGAATATTAACATTGCGGCAGATCTTGGAAAAGACCCATGAATTTCAGGTCGACGCACACTACCTTTTCGTCGATTTTAACGCTGCATATGACAGTGTCTATAGGGCCGAGATATAAAGAGTCATGTTATGTTTTGACATCCCATTCGACGCACTGTCTGATTCCATCCAAAGAATTGTTTCCCTGTTCCCTCGCACTGAAATCGTTTTAGCGGGCGATTTCAATGTACACAATTCTCAGTGGCTTCGACATTCTGGACAGACAACACCCAAAGGAAGGTATGTTGAAATTTTTGCTGAGTTAAATCAACTAACTCAACTTGTGAATGAGCCATCACGTATCCCCGATGTTGCTGGCCATACCGCCAACACACTTGTATTGGCGCCCCTAGGCTCGTTTGACCACTGCGTGATATCAACAAAATTCTCGATCTCCCACCATCCAGTTAAAGAAAAAGCTCCTAAGAGAACACTATGGCTATACGAGAAAGCCACCTGGTGCGGCCATAACAACTTCTTTCGGATCTTTAACTGGTCGTTGTGCTTCCTCGACAACGACGTGGACGCCGCAACTGATATTATCGCAAGCATTATCCGAATCGACATGGCAAATTTTATTCCCAGCAAGATTAAAAGCACCAGGCCTAAGAATAATACGTGGTTTGACTCGAGCTGCAAAGAGGCTATTAGGCTCAGGGAGCTAAGTTCTCGGGCCTACAAGGCAAACAGTTCTGAGGAAAACCGAAAAAGTACATACGAGCCAGAAATGACTGCAACACCCACATTCGACGAACTAAATTCCAATCCGACCAAAAATTAAGGCGTAAAATCCTTCAATGTCCCAAAGGTAGCAAAAGTTTCTGGTCGTTTGTAAAAAACGTAAAAAACTCAACTAAGTCGTCTATACCGACGCTCATCCACAATGACATTCCAGCTGCCACCCCCTTAGACAAAGCTAACCTACTTGCTGCCCATTTCGCAACCAGTTCTCAGCTGCCGGCTTGTACTTTGTCCCCACCTGTACTAGAGTGCGTCAACTCCACCATGGGACTAATCCGCTTCCGCACTCATACAGTCGCAAGGGTTCTTAAGGACCTCGACATACACAAATCCGCTGGTCCAGATGGTCCCAATAGTTCTGAAGAGGTGTTCTTCTACGCTGGCAAAACCACTGCATAAGCTTTTTCACCTTTCCTACACCTATGGACTCTTTCCGAGCGGGTGGAAAAGAGCATTTGTCCAGCCCATACCGAAAAAAGGGGAATCATCTTCTCCCTCCAACTACCGACCCATTGCACTAAGGTCCCTTCTTTCCAAGGTCATGGAACCGCTGATTAACCGTCAGCTTATGAAATATCTTGATGACGGAAACCCCTCAATGACCGCCAATACGGTTTCCGCAGCAACAGATCCACTGGTGATTTGATGGCATATCTCGCTGAAAAGTGGAATCACTCGCTTCACCAAGCAGGTGAATGCAAAATTGTTGCACTGGATATTTCGAAAGCACAATAGAGTGGAATTTAATGCATCCAAAACACAATGCTGTCTCTTGTCGTTAAAGCGTATAACTAACCAGAAGCCATTATCCATGAATGGCGCTTGCATGCCAGAAACTGAAAAGCTTTCCATCCTGGGTATGAGTGTTGCTCACAATCTCAATTGGAGCGACCATATATTCAGTGTCGCCAAGAATGCTGCGAAATGCCTAGGCTTCTTATACAGATGCAAACAATATTTCTCACCCTTAGATCTGGCTACAATGTATAAGGCGTTCATTCGCCCCAAATTAAAGTTTAACGCTCATGTCTGGTCCGGTGCTTCCAAGACCTCATGGCACCTACAAGACAGAATACAAAAACGAGCCATAAAACTAATAGGTGACTCCAGCATTACCAAAACATTAGACTCGCTGGAACACCGCAGGAATGTTACCTGCCTCTCCCTGTTTTATCGTTACTACCACCAAAAATGCTCTGATGAAATAGCCAGTTGCATTCCGCCCCTTCAACATTTCTCCCGCAATACACGTCTCTCTAGGAATGCTCACCAATATACCCTGAAGCCCGCTTTCGGACGTACTGTCAAATATAGAGAATCTTTCATTAACCGAACCACACGAATCTGGAACTCCCTGCCGGATTCGGTTTTCCCCCCTCAATGCAACATGCAAGCATTTAAGATCAATGTCCATCGGCATCTCCTCTATCCCTCTTCCTTTCTACCTTCTGCCCGCACTGTGTTGCCGATATAATAAGGTTATTAGACCTTGAGGGCGCGCAAATTATTTAAAAAAAAAAAAAATCCCTGCCAAACTCGTCAGGTTGTGCAGGATAACAATGGAGAATGGTCGGTAAGGAGTTAACCGAGACCTTCGATGTCAAAAAGGGTTCAGGCAGGGCGATGCATTTTCATGTGATATTTTTAACATCATCCATCGTTCTCGAAAAGGTCGTGCGGGATTCATTGGCCAATACAAGTGGTACGATCTACTTCAAGTCTACAAAATCGCTCGCATACGCTGATCATATTGGCGCGATTAGGAGGACGCAGGGAGACGTCAATGAAGCTTTTGTGAGCACTGAAGCAGAAGCGGCTGAAGGTAAACGAGGGAAAAAACTGTCATCCAAAAAAGTAGAAGCCTCTATAAAACCTTAATCATCCCGGTCCTTATCAAGAATGGATGAAGAGGCCCTTGCTCGTTGACTTTTTCTTAATATATAATTTGCGTAGGTTGAAAAGCCATACTCTTATAATGGATATCACACAACCTGGACGGAGTGCAGTGGGTTGGATCGTAGATGTTCATTTACTACTCTCCACGGGTGGTTGTCCTAGATAGGAGGAGAGGAATCGACCGAATTTCCACGTTGGTTGTAGTCCTCAGCAACTTTGTTCATGGTGTCATTGCACACAAATATTATGAATTTTAAAGTGACCATATACTGCGAGTGTTATGCCTTGATCAGTATGTTTGATCACCTCTCATTCATACACATTCATTCGATGTGTAGAGTCAAGACGTCGGATCCAGGCCGGAACAAGGCAGAGTGACATAGTCAAACCGCAACTCGTTTGTAGCGGCTATCTGTCGAAGTGCCTGTCAAAGCCATCAGATTGCCATCTTTATCTATTTATCTATGAGATATACCCGACTGACCGAGAAACTGAGCTCGCGCTAATTAAAAATAATAAGTAAGAGAGGTTTGACCTACCCTCTCTTTTGCACTCATTTCACCCTTCGTCAAACACGCGCCGTGTGGAACCTGACTTTGATATTCTCCGTTGCCATTCCTGGAGAGCGCACACACGAATACACGCAATAAACACGAAAGCCGAGACACAACTGTTCTCTTTCGTAGTCTGTGATCGACTGACCAGTAACCGACCGTGCACGTGCACGATACTACTGTGCTAACTTTGGTTTCGCGTAACACTCACCAAACCACGCACTTACTTGGTATTGCTCCACTTAGTCCTTGATCGACTTATTTGGTCAACCCTAACCAAATCCTAACTCACCAATGTTTATTGTTTTTTTCAGTGAGAAATTTCTTCATCATATTCCTATTCGGTGTCTCGGTCCTGCCGTTCACATATCTACAAGCACGTGGATACAACGAACCAGCTACAGGCTTTGCACGACTCTCTATTCGCAATATGTTTTCTGGTAAGGATCTTGTCATCAGAGAATTTTCACATTGAATTTTCCAATTATGATCTCTCGAAGGAGTTATGCTCTATACGATAGTCACCGCCTTGAAAAGTGACTTGGTCGATACGAATATTGGCGATACTCTTGAAAAAATCTTTCTCATATTCCCACATTTCACATTTGCTGAAGGGATCAATAACCTTTACACAAACTCACAGCTCAGGGATACGTGTGCGAGCCTGACAGTTCCCTCACCTCATTGTCAAGGTAAGGCAGTGATAGAAGTGATAGTGCATTTTGATTTTTATTTATTCAATCTTACACCTTCAGATCTGAAGCCGTTCTTCGATTGGGAGGCGCCTGGTGTGCGGTTGCAAATTCAATATTTTCTGGTAACTGCTTGTGTATTTCTGTCATGCTTACTTGTGCTCGAATCCCGAGTCTTTAAGTCACCTTGTTGCAATATCTGCCCAAGATCACTGTGAGTTTTTTTTGAGCTATTTTTTCAACAACCACAGTAATGGGAAATGACTTTATTTGTACAGTAAACCTGAGGACGGATACTATGATGAGGATGTGGAAAACGAGAGGAAACGTGTTGAGAAAATGTCGAAAAAGCAGTTAAAAGCGTATAATCTAGTGATGGACAAGTTGAGCAAGTTCTATGGAAGGTTAGTCGCTGTGAGACAGATCTCTGTTGCGGTCCCATCGTAAATAGAAACTCGGTTGTTGTTGTTGAACAACGAGTAATGAGCCTTTTTGTTTTTCTATAGCTTAGAGTGTTTCGGTCTGCTTGGTGTGAATGGGGCCGGTAAGACCACGACCTTTAAAATGCTAATAGGTGACGTGGACATCTCATCAGGTGAGGCCTATGTAAAAGGCATACGCCTAAAGAAACATATGAATGCGGCCTACAAAATGATAGGCTACTGTCCACAGTTCGATGCACTGTTCGACGAGTTCACAGGGAGTGAAACCTTACGCATGTACTGCCTACTGTGTGGAATTTCTGCTGAGAAGATATCAGCGATTTCAGACAAGCTTGCGAAATCATTCGGATTCCAAAAGCATTGCGACAAACAAATTAAAACCTACAGTGGCGGTAGTAAGCGAAAACTCAGTGCCGCATTAGCTGTGATCGGTAACCCGGAGGTGATTTACCTGGATGAGCCAACCACTGGAATGGATCCGGCGTCACGTCGTAGTGTTTGCTCTATGTTTTGTCGTATTCGGGATTCCGGCAAGGCAATCATTCTTACGTCGCACAGTATGGAAGAGTGTGAGGCACTATGTACCCGATTGGCCATAATGGTCAATGGTGAGTTTAAGTGTATCGGCCCCACTCAGTATCTGAAGAACAAGTTCAGCAAAGGATTTGTGTTGAAGCTGAAACTGAAAAAGGACTTTAAGCCACGTAACGTTGAATTAGTCACAAGCTTTGTGATGGGCGCATTCACCGATGCTGTATTGCAGTAAGTTTTTTCTTTCCTCTTACACTCTCGATCAAGCTGATGAATTGCATTGAATTTTAGGGATCAATTGCAAGGCATTCTCACTTTCTATATTCCAGTCGCCAATGTGGAATGGTCGAAGATATTTGGTCTGGTCGAAGCGAATAAATCTGAGCTCAGTCTCGATGACTACTCAATTAGCCAGACAACGCTGGAGGACATATTTTTACAATTTTCCAAACACCAAAGAGTGGATTCATGAAAAACTGGCTGGCAATGACTGAAACAAGTATTTCAAGGGTGACAGAAAGAAAATGTCGTTCTTAGAATGCGCTTAAATTTAAAATTTTGTCCGCAGTACTATTGGCCTTAAATAAAAAACAGAAATTATCGTACCTAACAGTTGCCTTCTATTATATTTTCTTTTGGAATTGTCATTTGCTCATCTTTGTTTGTCACCTACTTATGTATATGGGGCTACAGTTGGAGATAGGCCTTAATCTGACCAAACGTCTCAATTTCATTGGACAAGAACTAAATGTTTGTACAGGCTTCATAGATGTTTGTTATTTTTTCAGTGATCCGGATCATTGTGGACAATCCTTGCAAAAAACAAAAAAAGGGCAATGACCCTCGGCTCTGTACGCGGAATGTTAGGTCCCTAAACAGACCACGTGCGGCCGAACAACTTGCGGACGCCCTAGACCGCTATAAAGTGGAGTTAACCTACATCCAGGAAATGCAATGAAATGGACCGAGTATAAAGCGGATGAAAAACTGCCACATAAAACGGCGACTGCTTTAGGGAGAGAGGGCAACGATTGCTCGGTTGCGGATTTGTTGTTCGATGTGGAATAAGGCAAAAAGTTCTAAGCTTTCGGCATGTGAGCGAGCGCCTTTTAACGATCCGTATCAAGGCCACATTTTCTAACATAGGCCTGATCTGCGTCCACGCTCCCACAGGACAATGATGACCACCAAAAATTACTTCTACTTTCAAATTCCTAGACAGAAAGTATGCCCAATGTTCCAGCTACGACATCAAAATTTTACTAGGAGACTTCAATGTTAAGCTGGGAAAGGAAAGTACATATCTTTGAACGATTCATCGACAAACGAAGCCTACACGTAACCACATCCCATAACGGACACCGGCTGATTGATCTTGGTCCAACCAATCCCTAAGAGGGGCAAAGACTCCTCTAATCCGGCAAATCTCCGGTCGATAAGTCTCCTTCCGAGTATCAGCAAGGTCTTCGAGAAGGTAATCCATAGTTACTTACTTACTTACTTATCAGGCCTGCGATCCACGGAGGATCTGAGCCTGAGCTATAGCTGCCTTCCATCCTTGACGGTCCCGGGCACGCTGCTTACAGTTGTCTTACATCCGCGATTACTTGGTCTTTATACCGGAGGTTCGGTCTTCCTCTTCTTCTCGAACCAGGAGGCTCGGAGTCGAAGACCCTCTTAGCTGGAGCGTTGATGTCCATGCGCTCGATGTGGCCGAGCCAGTGTAGTCGACGGGTCCTTGCTTTCCGGACTACATCCACATCTTGGTACAGCTCGTAGAGTTCGCGATTGTGTCTTCTTCTCCATTCACCTTCCTCACAGACAGGACCAAATATCCGGCGCAGAATTTTTCTTTCGAAAGAACCCAAAATCAGCTCCGCTGTCCTGCTTATCGTCCAGCTTTCGGCTCCGTACAGCAAGACTGGCAGAATGAGCGTTTTGTAAAGCATGACTTTGGTCTTTTGAGTGAGGAGTTTTGACCCCAGTTGTTTGGACAAGCCGAAGTAGCAGCGGTTGCCAAGGGCGATTCTATGCCGGATCTCCACTGTGGTGTTTTCCAGAATACGAATACGAAATAGCTCATTGCTGACAAAAAACCTCACAAGAAAAACACAATTTTAGCATCACTGAGGTTTGTGAGTTGTGACCACATCACAGCCAGAATAGGGCTGTAAAACAATTAGAAACTTAAAAGTGTACTTTTGGTTTCTTTTACTGTCAGTTGTCGAAATTCCGTACGGAATGTCTTCTTTCATTAAAACCTTCCGTAAGCTTGCTTAGGTTAACGAACATTTAACGGAACGGCGCATATTGCTATTGTGGGCATGACATACGCTTTGCATGTAATCAGACATATCCGTAAGCTGGCGTACGCTCGCTTAAGTATTATGGTTAGCCCTTAAGTATATCGGGGTTTTCTTGACAAGTAATGGAGGAGTAGTACTGAGCTTTTCTGCAGGATTGGCCAAGCTTGGTAAATTTTAAAACAGCGGCTTTTAACTCAGTTTTTGTTCCAACTCTAACTTATGGTCATGAAATGTTAGTATTGGCCGAAAGGAGAAGATCGCGAATACAAGCTGACGAAATGAGATTTTTTCGTGGTGTTGTGGGAGTTACTCTCCAGGATAGGGTGAGAAACACGACAGTGCGCAGGGAGCTCAATGTTGAGCAGCTGCTTCTCCGAACGGAAAAGGCTATGCTTCGATTGTTTGGTCACGTGAAACGAATTTCGGTATGGTATTGAATGCAATACCATCAGGCCGGCGACTGCTTGACAGACCCAGGACGAGTTATCGCCGTTAAAGGTCCTCTGGACCTACACGGCAGTGATAAGACCTATAATCTCATATGCATCGGTTATCTGGTGGAACAGACTAAAACGCAAACACGTCGTAGCCTCTTTCACCAAACTCCAAAGAACGGTTTGTCTCAGTGGTACAGGGCCTTTCCCCAGCACGCCGAGCGCTGCTCTATATGCTATGATGAACCTTCCACCTCTTGATATATTTATAAGAGGATGTGCTCTGAAAGCCATGTCTCGTCTGAAGAGAAATGGCGTTTGGTACAACTCGCATATGAATAACAGCAGGCTTGCGCAAGAATTGTCCTGCGACCCCTGTCTCATGGACATGCCTTCTGACGCACTGACGCCCGTTATCCTACTGCGCCGTAATTTTACAGTCGAGTTTCCATGGCGTCATGATTGGCTCTGGCTGAATACTCAACCTGGAAAGGATAGTCTTCGCATTTTCACGGATGGCTCCAGGTCTGGGCGGGGGTCCGGTGCTGGGGTCTTCTTTGAACGCGAAAACATCCGACTGCACTCCTCGTTAGGAAAATATGCGACTGTTTTCCAATCAGAGCACCGCGGCGCAGTGGGTAGTGTGTTGGCCTCTGGCGCCGATGACACGGGATCGAATCCCGATACAGCCATGTCATCCAACGTGTTTTCACGGTGTTTCTCCTCAGCGGGGTTCTGACAAAACCTCCTGTAGTAAAATTGTCATGAAAAGCTTCTCGAAATTCGCCGTTCGGAACCGGCAATAAACTGTAGGTCCCTTTCACCTATGGGAAAATGAAATCACACACAACATGGGTGATTGAGAGAAGCTCGGCTTAGGTCCTTCATGGACTGTAACGCCAACATACATATACATACACATGTTTTCCAATCAGAGACATACGCAATCCTAATGGCCATGCACTGTGTTGTGAAGCACAAATGGAGCGGAGAAAGGATATGCACTCAAAGCTGTGTGCAACCCCTTAACTAGCTCCGAATTAGTGCTTGAACTCAAGTCCTTCTCGCCAGAATGGGTTCAGAGGAGAGCTTCTCAGTACCTGAACCCGCTCTTAGTCTACTTGCGAGCACGGTCAATTCCCACATTAACGACTGGGTGTTTAATACACACAACCGTAGGTGGAGGAATTATCCAGGATGCAGGATGAAAAAGCGCGTATGCCCTGATGTCTGCAAGAAATCCGCAGCATTCCTCCTGTCTTTAAGGGGAATCGACTGCAGAAGGCTTGTGGGAGTCATTACAGGCCTTTACACTTTTGCTAAGCATCTCTGCGTGCTTGGCATAAGTGAGACGCCTATTTGTGCTGCAGGTTGCGAGGAGGAGGAAACTGCAGAGCATTTTCTCTGTGACCGTCCCGCCTTTGGCGCACCCTTCGGGCAGACGTGGTGTGTGCCGAGTCCCTTGGCTCTACATCACTGAAGCCTACAGGTGTCTATCTGGAGTGCAATGGACCGGTGTTTGCATCTGAGTGCTCTGATAGCAGAAGCCCTCAGCAAAAACAAAAGAAAAAAAAAAAAAAAAACAACGCTGCGGCTACGGCGGCTAGAGGAAAAGTGAACGCGTTGAGTCGGGTTGCCTGTTTGTTGGTAAAAGATTCTACCAACCACCTCATAAAAGAAGCGCAACTACAGGACGACTGGATGCCGTGCCGTGTGGAAAATAGTGGAGAAATTACGAGGATTTTTACCTGAAGGCAGGGGTTCTGCGCAAAGACCCAGTGAGAGAACTTATCGTAGTACAGACTTCAATGGAGAAAGAGATTATAAGCATTGCGCAACAGCAAGCACATTATTCCAAAAAGGACGCAAGAGCTGGTAGAGAGGACATTTTACATTCCCAACCTAGCGACGAAGGCTGCGAACATAGTTAATGGTTGCGTCAATTGTATGATTTCCGAGTCTAGGACGTGGTACGAAGGAGGGTCAGCTGAATCCAATCAATAAGGAAGACCGACCCTTGGGCACCTATCGCGTCGACCACCTAGAACCCATGGAACAGACTCACAATTTACTCAACCACATTTTTGTCGTGATCGATTCGTTTTCGAAATTTGTTTGCCTTCGGCCAACAAAAAGCACCCGAGCACAGGAAGTCATCGAGAAGTTGAAGAGACAAACGGCTACATTCGAGAATCCAAGGAGAATCGTGGGGCATCATTTACGTCAAATGCATTCAACGATTACTGCAAAGAAGAGAATATACAACACTTGGTAATCGCGACAGGGGTTCTTCGTGGAAACGGTCAGGTCGAAAGGAATCATAGAATCGCTACGATTCTACGCGCTACGCCTATCCTAGCCGAAGCTTGCGCCGGGAGTTCTCAAAATTGGTATCGACGCGTGGACCGTGCACAGTAAGTAATAAATAGCATACCATCGAGGAGAACCCGATACTGCCCATTCAGAATATTCACCGGATTGGACATGCAAGTTGCATTATATCTGGACCTTCAGCAATTGTTTTATTTTTTTTTTTTTAGAGGTTCAAGAGTTATTCTCTTATGATGTGTTGACACACACAACCTGAACGGAGTGCAGTGGTTGGGGTCGTTGATGTTCATTCACTACTCTCAGGCGTGGTTGTCCTAGACCTAGATAGGACGAGAGCCGACCGCTATAACCGCGTTGGTTATAGTCCAAGCACTTTTTAGTATTGCATACGCAGAGGATGAATTTCGGTTGACCATATACTGTGAGTGTTATGCCTGCAGCAGTATGTCTGGTCACTTTCCATTCACAACTGGGATGCATACTTTTGTCCGTATGGGAATTACTTTTTCTTGGCTATGAAGCGAATTTGAACCAAAGACCTTCCGCGCGGCGGTCGATGATGTTAACCACTGTACCACGGCCACCCTTCTCTTGATAGAAGAGAGCACCGATGAGTTGGATAAGGAAAGATCAGCCGCCCGGAAATATGTCCGTGAAAACATTGCAGTGGTACAACGGGAAAATAAGAGCTCGTTTAACCGAAAGAGGGTACCGGAGAAGAATTACCAAGTAGGCCAGCTAGTCGCCATTAAGCACACGCAGTTCAGCTCTGAGATGAAGCTTCGACCTAAGTTCCTTGGACCCTATGCTACTGTTAATTTATTCTATAATTTTTGTAGCTGTTCGTGAGTTGTCGTTTAGAGGTCACAATGAATCGAATGATCGCGCATTTAAACTATTTTTGGAAACTACAGTTTTTAAAGGGACATCTGCTACAATTCAAAATGACTTAATTGAAGCAATAGGTAGCGTTTTAATTAAGGAGATAAAAGGAAAGATTCAGGAAGCCGAGTTTGTACAAGTTGACGAAACTACCGACACTTCTCGTGAACTACAGCTTTCATCTATAATACGATATGTCAAAAAAAAAAAAATCCTGTTCTCCGTGTCTCATGGATCGAGCGAATCTATACTATCATTCACCTTGTTCATTGCTCTTAAGACAGCTCACTCTGTCGCTACTTTCTCTCGATGATCTTCGATCCCCGAAAAGGTCGTCGCCTACGACATAGTAAGCGCTCGTTGTCTGACATTCTCGCAAGCTTGAGATCCTGAATATAGTTCTGATTTTTTCTCCGGTATGCTAGCAAACCGTAACCGGAAAACCCCACAACTGCTCAGATGGAATCACAAGGCGAAGACCGGTTCTACTATCACCTAGACAAAACGTATGCTCAATGTCCCAGCTATGATATCAAATTTGTACCAGGAGACTATGTATAGTATTAAGCTGGATAAAGAAAGCATCATTGAATGAGTTATCGGCAAACACAGCCTACACGACACCACATCCGATAACGGACACAGGTTGATTGATCTTGCTACGGGGCGAAATTCCGTTGTAGCCAGTACGCGCTCCCTGCACATCGATATACACAAAGACAACTGGCGCTCGCGATAGCAATTAAAAGGATTAAAGTAAGAATACTAAATTATGACGTCGGAAAGCTACTTTCGCCAGAAACCGCCATGCTTTTACCGATCACGTCTCCCTTAAGCTCCCCCATATACCTCAACACTCCACGCAGTCAATAGAACAACAGTGGCACCTTTGCTAACCAACTCTGAAGAGCACTGCATCTGAAGTTTTGGCCTTCAAGGCCTCACCACGAGCAAACACCCGGTTCGATGACGAGTGCAGAAGGATTCACACAGGGAAGCTGGAGGCATGTAAAGCCTTGCTACATAGAAGAACAAGAGCAGCTCGTGGGTTAATGAGTTAAGAAGAAGGGTTATGCTCCTTCCTTCTTTCTTCTCGTGAGAAAGAAGAAAGAGCACGGGGACTTGGAGAGGTGTTACTGCAGGCATGACGTTCGAAAGTTTTATCAACAGATAAAGCGAACATGCGAACATGTTATGAAACTAGAATGGAAGCCTGTAGGGATGAGAACGGACACCTAGTAGTAGAATCGCAGTCGAAGCTGAGAATATGAAAAAAACATTTCTACAGATTGTATAAGGGCGATGGTAGTCAATGTACCGTTGTCAGGCAGCATGATCCATTTATTAACGAAAGAAGATCGCAGAGAATTCCGTCCCCCTGAACTTGATAAAGGTAAGATCGCCATATCGAAACTCAAGTCGAATAAAGCTGCTGGCGCAGATGGACTGACTGCTCAGCTCTTCAAATCCGCTAGAGATAACTTGGTTAGGAGCATGCACAAGCTCATCTGTAAGTTATGGTCAGAGGAAAGCATGCCCGAAGAATGAAGTATCAGCATCGTTTGCTCGATCCACAAGAAAGGAGACCCATTCAATTGCGGCAACTACAGAGGAATAAGTCTCCTTAACGTCGCTTACAAAATCTTTTCCTCCGTTTTGTGTGATTCTATAGATCTTTGTCAGGTCCTGAAGTCCACCATCGATCAAATATTCACACTACAGCAGATACTGGAAAAAACAATTAATTTCATGTCGGCACTCACCACCTATTTGTTCAATTTAAAGCCGCATACGAAAGTGTAGTTATGGACGAGCTATACAACGCCATGTCTACCTTTGACATCCCTGCTAAACTCGACAGACTATGCAGGATGACTTTGGATAATGGCCGCTGCTCTATCCGAATCGATGAAGGCCTGACCAAAAGCTTTGATCTCAAAAAAGGATTTAGGCAGAGCGATGCGCTGTCGTGTGATTTGTTCAACATCGTACTAGAAACGATTGTGCAAAAATCAGTGGCCAACACAAGAGGCACAATGTATTTGAAATCCTCACGGCTAACATTGGTGTGGCAGTAAACGAGGGCAAAACTAAATATATGCTCTCATCAAAAAAATTATGCTCACCACCGACGTCGTGGCCAGAACGTTTGTATTAAGTTAGAATTAATCAAAGACTTCGTCTACCTTGGCTAGGCATTGACCTGAAACAACGACATCAGTTCCGAAATCAAACGCAGAATCACTCTTGTCAATCGCTGTTTCTTTGGGCCCAGGAAGCAATTGAGTAATAGATCCCCCTCCCGAACGACCAAGTTGACTCCAAACAAGAGAGAAAGATTTTGCGGGCTGTCCAACGACATGAGTCTAGTCGGGCGTATACGGATTCAACCCCTAAGATGGCTAGGCCATGTAGAGTGAATCAACACCACAGCTCCAGCCCGGAGAGTCTTTGAATCCAACCCCAAGGGGACGAAGAAATAGAGGACCGCCGCATCTAAGATAGCGCACACAGGTGGAAGCTAAACTCGGCCAACTGGGTATGCTGCAATGGAAAAGGCTATCAAAAGATTGTGCTAGTTGAAGGGGCAGGTTGGTTGAGGCCCATGTTCACACCGAACTGTAGCGCCCGATAAGAAAAAGAAAATATTGGCTTGATCGCCGAGTAAACTGACTGTCAAGAGTTTGAGTCTTGAAAAGTGTCTAGTTTTCTGTTTGTGAAGTTCGTTGATGGTATCGTTCTGTCCGTTGTTCGTTTAATTAGTTCGTTCATTTGCATAAGGTTCCCGTCGATCTCGTCGTTTGATAGGTTCCTATGGGTCCTTGGGAAAAAGACGCTTAAATTGAGCCCTTTCGTTGGCAAGGAGTGGCCGATTTTGCCCCTACTATTATAGTGTATTTGGATTAACTACGACTACAAGTTCAAAACGGTCACTATTGCATTTGACGGCTCGTAAACAGTCTGTAGACCATTCGTTCGTGTCAGCGAGATTCAGCAGCAACTCAAGCATCCCAGTTGTGAATGGAAAGTGACCAAACGTACTGCTGCAGGCATAACACTCACAGTATGTGGTCAATTCATCCTCTGCGTATGCAATACTAACACCAAAAGTGCATGAATGAATTACTGAGAATTATAACCAACGCGAAATTTGATCGGCTCTCGTCCTATGTAGGACAAACCACCTCTGAGAGTAGTCAACGAACATCTACGAACCAAAACCACTACACTCCGTTCAGGTTGTGTGTCAAAACATTAACTTGCGCGAAACTTTCCCTCACCCTGTTACCTTCGCTCGCACAACGTTCAATACGTTATCAGGCCTTAGCTTTGAGTGCGCGTGTGACTGCATAAAAAAAAAATAACAAAAAAATCATAAGATCCAGATATGAGCTACCTCTAGGAAACAGAAAGTCTCACCAATCTCCTAGTAGGCTTCTTCTACTGTTGAGTACATAATTTGATTCATATATCTATAGCCTTAATTCACAGCCACTTTACTGCGCCTTATTTGGTGAACCCAAAGGCACTTAGCTCTAAAGTATTTAGCTAGAATCTCGATTTTTCCGTCAATTCAGTTTATCAATCTTGTTTATTTTCGAGCGATTGATTGATCAAACGTAAACGCACGATGGCAATAAGCAATTTCTCTAAACTCCGGCTTTTGGTGTGGAAGAATTGGGCCTTGCAATGGAATCACAAGACTCAGTTGGTTTGGGAGCTGTTTACGCCTGCACTTTTCGTATTACTCCTCGTCTGGTTGAGGGACTTGGTAAAACCAATAAAAGAACCTACAACGATGTATAATGAATCACTGCCAATCGACAATCTTGACTTGTTAAAGTGACGAAGCCCAATACCATAGAATGGAGGTCTTTATCATATCTCATTTCTTTCCTGTTTTAGACTTAACCTTAATCCTACGAAAAACCTGAGCTATAACTTGGTTTACTCCCCGAATACAAGTGTGGTATTTGATCGAATTGTACGCGAGGCAGCAGCCAACCTTGGCCTAACCTATAGTGGATACGCAAACTCGGACGCTTTGGAAAGGAGCTCATTTGTAGGCGATTATCTTGCTGGCGTGGATTTCGGTGACAGCCAGGCTGCTGTGACTGTGTATCCGACGAAATTGAAGTATAGTATACGTTTCCCGATCGAATTACGAACCTCAAGCTTAATCGAAACATGGGCAACGGACTGGTTATTCCATCCGTTTGATTTAGTAGGACCACGAAATCCAGACGATGCGGATGGTGGCATTCCAGTTGGCTATCTACGAGAGGGTTTCCTTCCCGTACAGAATGCAATCTCGATGGCTTTTATTGGGCAAACTTTGAAACAGGCAGCTAATAGATTGCCAACCGTCATGCTGCAGCGTTATCCTTATCCAGAATTTGTAAATGATCCGCTCGTGGCTTTGTTGTCGGTTGCGATGGCATTGATAATACTCATAAGTTTTATGTATCCGATCATGAATACCGTCAGGGTAAGCTTGGATCATCCAACTTGGCTGGACTGTATTCAATCTTATGTGTTTTTGTAGTACATAACGCTGGAGAAGGAGAAACAACTGAAGGAGGTAATGAAGATCTTGGGCCTGCAGAATTGGCTTCATTGGGTGGCGTGGTTCTTGAAGGCTTTCCTAACGATGGGATTTTCAACATACCTGGTCACTTGGCTTATTTGTGTAAGAGTGACCTGACGAACTTAGTTTAACATATACTGATAAAACATGTCCTTCTATTCATTCAGAGGAAAGGATCAAGTGGCGCAGCCGTGCTCACCTATAGCTCCTTTAGCGCCGTGTACTTCTTTCTAATGATCTACGTGATAAACGGCATATTCCTATGTTTCATGCTGGCCACGTTCTTTTCCAGGGCCGGTACAGCCTCTACGATCACTGGTCTTATCTGGTTTGTCATATATCTTCCGTACTTACATTTCCAATTAAACTATGAAAGCGTATCCATGTCAGCAAAGCTTTTTGGGGCATTGCTCCCCAACACGGCCTTGGGTCTGGGTATACGAATAATAGTATACAAAGAAGGCCAGGGTGAGGGTTTGCAATGGAAAAACATGTTTTTACCAGCAAGTTTAGAAGATTCGCTTTCCATGGATCACGTTTTGGGAATGATGGTCCTCTCGAGTGTTATCTGTATGATCATTTGCCTCTACATTGAACAGGTATACCCTGGAAAGTTTGGTATACCTAAGCCCTGGGATTTCCCATTCAAAAAGAGGTTTTGGTTCGGCGAGAAACCGGGAATCGTAACATATTCGCTCAATAGTTATTCGCAGAAAGGCAGTGAGGGAGCTTTCGAGTCTGAGCCGCCCGACAAGGCAATCGTACTCCAGATAAAGCATCTAACTAAGGTCTTTGGCGACAAAATAGCGGTCAATGATCTGTCACTAAATATGTACGAGGGCGAGATCACGATGCTACTGGGGCACAATGGTGCAGGTAAAACGACAATTATTTCAATTCTGACAGGAATGTTCCCACCCACCTCGGGAACGGCTATCATCAATGGCTATGACATACGAACGAATATAGAGGGCGCTCGTATGTCGCTAGGTCTTTGCCCTCAGCATAACATTCTCTTCGATGATCTTACCGTGAGAGATCATCTCGTCTTCTACAGTTGCTTGAAAGGCCTTGAGGGCTATAAACTGAAGACCGAAGTGAATACGTACTTGAAGAAGATCGAGCTGAACGATAAAGCAAATGTTTTATCGTCAAATCTGTCTGGTGGTATGAAGAGGAAACTGTCAGTTTGTACTGCTCTCTGCGGTGGCACAAAGGTTGTAATATGTGATGAGCCAAGCTCAGGTATGGATCCGGCCGCTCGCAGGCAATTGTGGAAACTGCTTCAGTCGGAGAAAAATGGTCGAACCCTTTTAATGACTACACACTTTATGGATGAGGCAGACGTTCTCGGTGATCGTATAGCGGTAATGTGCGATGGTGAACTGAAATGCTACGGAACCTCATTCTTCTTGAAAAAGAATTTCGGCGATGGATATCGATTGGTAAGTAATACCGTTATGGGCAATTCCATGTTTACAATTTAAGTTAAAACTTCGGTCTAGATTTGTGTGAAGAAAACGAATTGCGAGAGTGCAAAAGTCACCGCACTTTTAAGCAAGTCCATCCCAGGTTTACAACCACATACAGAAACTGGCGCTGAGCTGTCGTACCTACTGCCAGATGCATATTCACCCAAGTTCGAGGCAATACTACAAGTGTTAGAAAAGAATTCGGCAGCACTAAATCTAAATGGATATGGCATAATGACTACTACACTGGAGGACGTCTTCATAAAGTTTGGCGCCGAGGAAAAGGAAAACTTATCAAGTACAGCAAGCGATCAGGTTGACGACGATTCTGAAATTTCCGATGAAAACCAACCACTATTTGAGGGCATTAGTCTGTGCCTCAGTCAATGGCGTTCGATGTTCCTAAAGAAATACATCTCTGCAATTCGAAATAAGGTGCTGTTCGCCATACAGATCTTCATGCCAATTTTCTTCATCGTGGGAACAGTTTTATCTAAGGAGCGTAATACTTTTACACACCTAAATGCACTCCCAATAAGCCTGAGTACATACCCAAAAACAGTGACCGTCTTGGAAATGTCGCCGAGCGTAGCAACTGGGTCGTTGGAAGCACAGATTGGCATTTGGTATGAGCAAATCATTACTTCTATGTCATCGGACCATAAGTTCGTGACCACCGGAGGCAGACCTTTCAATGACTATATGCTTGAGATTGGGAAGACGATTCAGTTGCGCATCAATGAGAGGTACATTGCAGCAGCTACCGTGAGTAAGGGACGTATAATAGCTTGGCTGAATAACAAGCCGCTCCATTCGGCCCCGTTGTCCGTCAATCTTATTCACAATGCCATTTCCAAGTGAGTAGTATGACCTGTTTCTGTTAACTTTTGATTCGATATTTATTGATTCATTCCAGGGCTGCGGTCGGACCTGATGTTAGTATCTCCGTGACAAATCATCCAATGCCAGCTTCGCATGACTTAGTGGTCAGGCTGCTCAGCTTTGGTATAAACTTGGGTACAGAGATGGCAATTAATCTTTGTGTCTGTATGTGCCTCGTTAGCTCGTTGTACGTAATGTTCATCATTCAAGAGCAAATGAGTCGTGCCAAGCTGTTGCAGTTCGTCGGCGGTGTTAAAGTGACAACATTTTGGTTTTCGCACTTTTTATGCGATCTGGTTATGTTCACGATCATGGGGTTAGTTGTGATAATTACTTTGGCCTGTTTCCAGGAGAAGGGTTATTCATCATTCGAGGAGCTAAGTAAGTAATACTCGTATTCTTCTTTTTATATAAACCGCATGGGAATGGCTTGGGACCTCGCTTTCTCGTAATTTCTGCTAGTGACGGGTGTTTTTACCCAAAAACTCGGAAGTAACACTGTTGAGTCACGGTTTAAGCATTGTGAATATCATTTTATCACTCACCAATTTACTTATATTGTAGGGTTCTTGCAGCGTGCACTACAAATGGTAAGTGTGTTACTGCAACACACCAAGAGGTGTGTTTTCATTGTAGTTATTTTAAATGCAATTAAAATCCCCACCTTTATGCAACCTTGCTAGAAAGCAAATAGCGACCCGGATCCATGGTGTAATGGTTAATATACTGGCCTCACACGTTCAGATCTTAAGGTACCTGTGAACATTTTTCGCAGCGAACAAAAAACAAAAAATACTCATCTGGCCCTCGCTCTCCGAGCATTTGTCGCTTCGAGGCTCATCATGCCCGAAACATTGTTCTTGTTTGATTGAATTGATTGTTTTATTTTGTTTTGAAGCAACATAATGATGATCATGCTGACCGGGTCGGAGGACCAATGTAGAATAGGAAAGGGAAGGTTGAGTGTCTTTGCGGTTTGTTGACTGAGTTGAGAGCTCAGTGTGTTAACTATTACGCTATGGACCCGACTCGCAAATTACTTTCGGAGGTTGCATATAGTTGGGAAACTTCCCTTTTGCTTGATTGATTGATCCAAAATGTGTTGACTTTTAATAAGTGTGCTTTTATTCATGACACGCAATATAACGTGTTATAGCTTTAACACGAGTAAGTGTCTCAGTTTCAAAGATTAAACGTGTTAAGTGACATACATACTTGCTGCGTGCTCTTTAGCACACTAGCATTTAAGTAGTGCGTTTCGGGCTCAACAGACAAAAGTTGCAAATGCGTCAGTGGACTTATTAGCCGAAGATGTGTCGCAAACAAAAACGGAAAATGCGGCGCATTGTTAAAATTTGGAAGAAGATATCAGCTCTTATATCGATCGTTTGTCGGCAATCCAGGCACAAAGTAAGACAACGGATAAACGCATAGAAGACAGAAAGCTCATAAAGGGCGAGAACTTCGAAAAGGAAAACGAGGAGATAGCAGAGTATGATGATTTGGCGGTGGCGACTCTTGACGACTTGACGGCTTCAACTAGTGCATTACTGTCATCTCAACCTCAACCGCCACAGCAAAGGAGCAACACAAAATTGCAAAAGTTGCAATTACGGAAATTTGACGGAGCTTTTAATGAATGGGTCCCCTTTTACCAAAAGCAAAGTCCTGTTATCTCGAAAGCGTCTTGTACGGGCAAGCGAAAAGGACAATAGAGGGATTCATAACATCAACCGCTTGTTATGATACAACATGGGATTATTAAAGCAATAGTATGGTGACATTGAAAGAATGGTGCATCACCATATTCAACGGTTAGTTTCACTCCGTCCCGTTCTCAGTCGCAAGAATGTGCCTAGTCTACGGCACTTATTCAACTTTGTAGTAAATTCACCTTCACAGGCAGGATAATTAACTCTCTCTAGGCTCGGCAGAAACGAGTAGATCCTTTCTACTCGTCTCGCCTGCTCGGTGATCTGCTACTGAAACTGGCTGATCTGCCTTTGGATGGCGAGCAGAATCGAACGCAGATCCACCACAGACCCCGCTGACGGGCACTGGGACTTTGGGAGCATCCTTGGGCAATTGTACCGCTTTTCCCTGACCTGGTACCATTTGGGCGTATATAAATTTTGGAGTGACGGCTGGTATTTGGACGAGCTTTGGAGAAGGTATCCGCTCGGCTTTTTGTTGCCGGTTTAGATTTGCTTGTCTGAGTTACTGGAACCTAAGACATCCCCCAAGTTTGCAGGGTGTCCCGGATTCCCACAGAGTACGCATTTGATATGCTCTTTATCTGCGACCTTGTCCTTGCCCAGGTCGCATTCCTCGGTCGTTTGCAAACTTTACGCATCGAGGCTGCGTTTCGTAGTTTGACGTGGCGTGCCCGAAGAGTTGAGAGCGGATACATTGCAAACTGCCATTTTAATTTTTCCCATCTTACACGCAGGCTCTTCAGGGAGGTAATTTCCCTTAGACAGCCCAGCTTGCTGTTGGGAGTGAGCTGCACTAGGAAAAAGGGTAATCTCCGCTTCTCCCTCTTGGCCCTCAAAGTGGTAAACGACCTGACTCCCATAAAACTGAGGTGATGGCTCTCGAACTTCTTGAGCTCTGAGAGCGATTCCTCGGGGTCAGTGACCGACTCCACGCCTTTTGAGGAGCATCGTCTGCAACCTCTCGACCTTCGGAATGAAGGAGTAAAACTCCACTATGGCGTCTTTTAAACTACATTTAACTTGCTTATGCTGCTCCACTGAGTTGCAGTGAACAGCATAGCGGTTGTCCCGTGATGATATAATTTCAACATTTCCTATGCCAATGGCATACCTAGAGAGCGCCGTGGCGCAGTGGGTAGTGTATTGGCCTCTGACGCCGATGACACGGGATCGGAACCCGATAACAGCCATGTAATCGAACGTGGTCTTCACGTACTTCTTCTCAGCGGGGTACTGACAAAACACCCTTTAGTATAATTGTCAAGAAAAACTTCTCGAAGTTCGCCGTTCGGAACCGGCAATAAACTGTAGGTCCCTTTCATCTATGGGAAAATAAAATCACAACATGGGTGATTGAGAGAAGCTCGGCTCAGGTTCTTCATGGACTGTAACGCCACATACATACTTACATATAATGGCATACTTACAATGATCCATTGTCTCTCTGTGGCCCATAGTGCGGGCGAAAATTGGCGGCATTTTTTGCTGCTGCCGTTGTTTTGCTGTTGCTGTTGTTTTGGCTGCTGTTGTTGCGGCTGCTGTTCTTGTTGCTTCGGCTTCTTTTGGCTTTTGACAGCATCTGCTTTCTTTTTAAGCCGAATCTCTTTAAGCCTTTAAGCCACGGGGTGGCCGTGGTGCATTGGGAAACATCATCGACCGCCAAGCGGAAGGTCTATAGTTCAAATTCGTTTCATAGCCGAGACATGTAATTCCTATATGGACAAAAAGTACGCAACGCAGTTGTGAATGGAAAGTGACCAGACGTACCAACAAATGTGTAAGAATGTACGAAAGGCGATCGATATCGAACGAGGCGGAAAAAACTCGAATTTATTTGATCTTGTTAATACGGCCTCTACGATCCAAGTGCTCGAGATATGCCCAACAAATTTGAGGGGAACACTAGCATGTCCTGAAATTCATCCTCTGCATATGCAATATTAAAGTGCTTGAACGAATTACTAGGGACTATAGCCAACGTAGAATTTGGTCGGCTCTCGTCCTATCTAGGACATCCACCCCTGAGAGTTAACGAACATCAACGACCCAAACCACTGCACTCCGTTCAGGTTGTGTGTATATAGCACATCATGAGAGAATATAAACTCTTGAACCTGGGCGGGTTTCTAAAAAGAAAATGAGATCTAGGTGCAACCCGTAAGGCTCACACGACTAACTTCCCAGTGGGAAAAATTAAAACACTCCTTAACGAATGGACCGACTATGATGCTATTTTTTTTAAAGCTAGCGTTGATCGAGATGGTTCTTAGCTACAATTTGTGAGGATCTGTTCAAATGTTTCAAGGTCATCAGTTCTTTTAGTTAGCTGCGGTAGGGTTATTAGACGAATAATGGGTAATATATCGTTTCTTGTCCGATCACCGTAATCAACCAGTACTTAGATGGAGGGCCGCTTGGGAATACCGCGTGTTTTTATTTTTTTGTATTTTTTTTTGGCATTTATTTCTAACAAAAAACCGATCTCGCTGAAAACTTCATCAGTTCTAAGTTGAGTAATTACGTGTGGAATGAATCTGGTCCTATGTCAATATCATCTTTGGCTCTCGAGATGATCGAAACGAAAAGTCCGCATGCACACACGCACATACGAAAACCTTGGATTTGGATTATGGTGCCCTTGAAACGTGGAGATACATATGTCGAAATTAAGAGTTCGCAAAATTTGCCCCATTACAATAGCTGCCCACTGGAAAGTCAAAAAGGTAGTCTCCTGCTCCAGAAGCTTACTCGAGAGCTTCTTATTGCGAACTGAGAGAAAATCGGGCCTAATGCTATGGCTACTTTCCTTACAAGTAGTCCATCATTTCAATGTAAAGAGATAATCAAAAGCTACATCGTTATCCTATAACCTATCCCCGAAACTTCTACATCATTAACGCATCACCATCTCAACTATTCACTGAATCAGATCACGTATGTATGTTAACGTAATAAGTATGCAAGCATTAGAAAACTTACCATAGTATGAATGTCTGAAGCCGCTCGACAAGAAAACGAAGAATTAACAAGTACTTACAACTTTATAAACTCGGCTTTCCCGCTGTTGTGCGAGATTATGTGGGTGTCGTTTACCCCTATCAAGGACAGCTTACCAGCCCACAATAGCTAGCCGGCAGCTCGGCGGCTCAGCAGCTCGGTAGCTTACGTGGTCAGGACAGGTGACCGGTAGCTCGACAGTTTACCAGGCCGACATACGTGGCCAGCAGCACGACAGCTTAAGCCACCATAGGTGGCAGGCAGCTCGACAGCTTGCCAGGCCAAGATACGTTGCCGGCAGCTTGATAGTTTACTAAGCCGCCATAGGTGGTCGGCAACTCGACAGCTTATCAGGCCATCATAGGCATCCGGCAGCTTTACAGCTTACCAGGCCACCATAGGTGGCAGTAGCTCAACAGCTTGCCAGGCAGCATAGGTGGCCGGCAGTTCGACAGCTTACCAGGCCACTATAGGTGAGCGACAGCTCGACAGCTTAGCAGGTCACCATAGATGGCAAGCAATTCTACAGCTTTCCCGGGCAGCATAGGCGGCCGGCAGCTCGACAGCTTACCAGGCCACCATAGATGGCAGGCAATTCTACAGCTTGCCCGGGCAGCATAGGTGGCCGGCAGCTTTGCTGCTTATCAGGCCACCATAGGTGGCCGGCAGATCGACAGCTTGCCAGGCCACCATAGATAGCTTACAAGGCCACCATAGATAGCTTACAAGGCCACCATAGATGGCAGACAGCTCGACAACTCGCCAGGGCAGCATAGGTAGCCGACAGCTCGACAGCTTACCAGGCCTCCATAGGTGGCCGGCAACTCGACAGCTTATCAGGCCATCATAGGTATCCGGCAGCTCTACAGCTTACCAGGCCACCATAAGGGGCAGTAGCTCAACAGCTTGCCAGGCAGCATAGGTGTCCGGCAGTTCGACAGCTTACCAGGCCACTATAGGTGAGCGACAGCTCGACAGCTTAGCAGGTCACCATGGATGGCCAGCAATTCTACAGCTTGCCCGGGCAGCATAGGCGGCCGGCAGCTCGACAGCTTACCAGGCCACCATAGATGGCAGGCAATTCTACAGCTTGCCCGGGCAGCATAGGTGGCCGGCAGCTCGACAGCTTACCCGGCCACCATAGTAGCCGGCAGCTTTGCTGCTTATCAGGCCACCATAGGTGGCCGGCAGATCGACAGCTTGCCAGGCCACCATAGATAGCTTACAAGGCCACCATAGATAGCTTACAAGGCCACCATAGATGGCAGACAGCTCGACAACTCGCCAGGGCAGCATAGGTAGCCGACAGCTCCATAGGTGGCCGGCAGGTCTCCATAGGTGGCCGGCAACTCGACAGCTTATCAGGCCATCATAGGTATCCGGCAGCTCTACAGCTTACCAGGCCACCATAAGGGGCAGCAGCTCAACAGTTTGCCAGGCAGCATAGGTTGCCGGCAGCTTGACAGCTTACCATAGGTGGCCTTCAAGATGTACATGTTCAACCGTACCTAGATTCCCAGAAACCGACTCATTCATTGCTCCTACTACTCGCCCGAAGGATGCATTAACTACTTTGGAGACTACCTCAACGAAAATGTTGTTACTCAGTCCAGCAAACGTAGGCTCCATTTTGACGGCTTCATCAAATCCACTAAATGAAACTATCAACCTAATATTATTTATTCCTCAAGCAGAGATTAACAATTCTCTAACAGACTACTTGCAGAATATTTACACTTAAGCTTATATAATAACATAAGTACCTAGAGTAACTAATCGTATTACCAAAATTAATCGAATAGATAGAATAACACACTATCTTGACTAGCTAGTACTCTCAAAACACTTGACTTAAATGTGTCTCGTGTACAATTAGCAAAGAGATCAATACTATTAGAAATTAGGTTAGCTACTTTCAAGCAACGTGAGGGTTCATTGCGAACGTAGTTAATGCCATAGAATTGCTCATAAAAAATAAGGCATTCACGTACATTTCTCGAGGGAGGATTTAAATTCATTAAAGTGAGAAGCAAAGGGCATTTAATATGATACGTTAACAAGTCCCTTACAAACACGATAGCAAAATATTTACGTCGGTTTTCAAGCGATTGTAATCCAATTAACAAACATCTAGTTTTATAAGACGGCGTCTCAATGCCCCAGTTTAACTTAGAAATAACATATCTAATGAATTATCTTTGAACGTTCTCTATTTTTGCAAACGAGTTTGTGTAATATGGGTTCCAACCTGTATTACAATACTCTAGGATGGACCGTATTAGCGAAAAAAAAATGCATATGGATCCGTAAACTCTTTACTGTTCCGCCTGTCAAACCCAAGCATAGAACTCGCTCTACTTACAATATAATCTATGTGTGGTAGCGACACTATCGACAACAATTACATATTACATACATTATATTACCCTTTGGTTCAAGTGCAATTTGCGATTTTTATTTAATAAAAATATTTTTTTCATATTTAAATTTAAAAGATCACTTACCTCAACGAAGCAATCTTTCAGGATATCTTATTTATAATATTATCGAACTGAACCATAGCAAACAGAACCGAAAATTGTAAAGGGGACCGAACGCCGGACGAAAAACGTAATTTTCTTTTCTTTTTTTTTCATCTGTACACGAAAAACAAAACACAAATTGCTACTGAGCGATTTTTTAATTGTCTTTTTTACACGGCGAAGCAAACACAAAGTTCAAGCATTGAAAAGAACCGAACCGGAATTCGCGATCAAATAAAGGGATCGAACGCCGGGCAAAAAAACACTTTTTTCTTTTTTTTTTACAAAGTGCTACCGAGCAACTGAGCATGATTGCACGACACAGCAAACACAAATCTCAAGCACTGAACCGAACCGAACCGAAATTCGCGATCAAGCAAACGGATCGAACGCCAGGCGAAAAACACTCTTTTCTTATCCACAAATTGCTACTAAGCAAATGAGCATGATTGCACGATGCAGCAAACACAAATTTCAAGCATTGAACCGAACCGAACCGAAATTCGCGGTCAAACAAAGGGATCGAACATCAGGCGAAAAACACTTTTTTCTTTTTTTATTTACAAATTGCTACTGAGCAACTGAGCATGATTGCACCACACAGCAAACACAAATTTCAAAAACTGAACTGAATTGCACCGGACAACACAGCCAACGCACAATTTCAAGCATCGAACCGAACCGAAATTCGCGATCAAATAAAGGGATCGAACGCCGGGCGAAAAACACTTTTTTCTTTTCCACAAATTGCTACTGAGCATGATTGCACGACACAGCAAACATACATTTCAAGCAGTGAACCGAACCGAACCGAAATTCGCGATCAAGCAAACGGATCGAACGCCAGGCGAAAAACACTTTTTTTCTTTTACACAAATTGCTACTGAGCAAATGAGCATGATTGCACGATACAGCAATCACAAATTTCAAACACTGAACTGAATTGCACCGGACAACACAACCAACGTACAATTTCAAGCATCGAACCGAACCGAAATTCGCGAAAAACAAGGAATACCGTCGCGTCGTCTCTTTGAGGAGAACGAGGAGAAAAACACTTCTTCCTTCATTTTTTTTTTATCTTCACAAAAAACACAAATGGCTTGAACTACTAAGCATGATTCGCTTAAATAGCCACCTTTGCACCAATTTCCACTATTGCATTTAAACGATTGAAAACGCTAAAATTGAACGGCACGGCACATTTGAATTTCAAATTTTGAAAACTTTCTAACCGAAAAATCGGACGAACGATCGAAAACGCAATGCGCGAACCACTCGACTTCCACTGAGACCCGAGAATAACTGAGTTGAATTCACATAAAGAAAACTGCAGTACGTGTCAACGCTAAGCTCACCACCAGGTTCTCCAACAAATTGAGTAATTCAATTTCACCTCTGGTGGTGATGGTGATCATTTTTCGTGCACCAAAAAGTATGCAAGCTATCTACGAGTAGTTTTTGTGGGAAAATATAATTTTTCGCAATTGAATTTACGTTGCGTGATTTTTTTTGCCATTTGGGTTCTAAATGTTATTTTTTGATAGCACACATAACCCCTGGGACATGGGTCAAAGTCGATCTTACGTAGATAATATTGCCATTTCTTCACAAACAAAAATGCTCACAGCCAATTACTCATGAGCGCGTGGATTTAATGATTGCTAGTTGGGTAGTGCGGATGCTGGCCTGCTAAAAAGCGAGAAGAGCCACCGCAGTCGAACAACTTGCGGCACTGTTAGTAAGTCCCATCCCCACCTCCCCGTGGTGCCATCTGGAGATTTCCTATGGAAATTGCAGACGGGGAAGGGCGAATGGTGATTTGGCGGTGGCGACTCTTGACGACTTGACGGCTTCAACTAGTGCATTACTGTCATCTCAACCTCAATCGCCACAGCGGAGCAACACAAAATTGCAAAAGTTGCAATTACGGAAATTTGACGGAGCTTTTAATGAATGGGTCCCCTTTTACCAAAAGCAAAGTTCTGTTATCTCGAAAGCGTCTTGTACGGGCAAGCGAAAAGGACAATAGAGGGATTCATAGCATCAACCGCTTGTTATGATACAACATGGGATTATTAAAGCAATAGTATGGTGACATTGAAAGATTGGTGGATCACCATATTCAACGGTTAGTTTCACTCCGTCCCGTTCTCAGTCGCAAGAATGTGCCTAGCCTACGGCACTTATTCAACTTTGTAGTAAATTCACCTTCACAGGCAGGATAATTAACTCTCTCTAGGTTCGGCAGAAACGAATAGATCCTTTCTACTCGTCCCGCCTGCTCGGTGATCTGCTACTGAAACTGGCTGATCTGCCTTTGGATGGCGAGCAGAATCGAACGCAGATCCACCACAGACCCCGCTGACGGGCACTGGGACTTTGGGAGCAGCCTTGGGCAATTGTACCGCTTTTCCCTGACCTGGTACCATTTGGACGTAGATAAATTTTGGAGTGACGGCTGGTATTTGGACGAGCTTCGGAGAAGGTATCCGCTCGGCTTTTAGTTGCCGGGTTAGATTTGCTTGTCTGAGTTGCTGGAACCTAGAACATCCCCCAAGTTTGCAGGGTGTCCCGGATTCCCACAGAGTACGCATTTGATATGTAATGACACCCACACTAGAGTGCTCAAAGTAGTCCTTTTGGTTGCTACTAGGTCCTTTGTTCGTCCTAGGTTTAGCTTAGGCCAGATTTGTTTAGTGATAAAGCCGATATTACTTTCATTCCATTGAATGTTGGTCGCCTCTATGGTTCGAAGTTTTATCATGTGCTTTACCGTACTTATTGGTGTTTCAAGGTACCCGAGGGTAGGAAGACTGAGTGTGCTTGACCCTAACTTTGCGAGTTCGTCGGCCGCGCAGTTTCCTGGAATATCCCTATGGCCGGAAACCCACAATACTTTAATATTGAACTGTTCAGCCATCTCGTCTTGAGATAGGCGACAGTTTAAGGATGTCTTTGATTTGTGGGTTACCGCGGCCAGGGATTTTATCGCAGATTGGCTATCCGTGCAAATGATAATATCCTTAGCGGGTAATAGATTGATCCTGAGCCATGCAAGGGCCTCCGTTATCGCTGTTAATCCTGGCTGATACACACTGCAGTGATTTGGGAGTCTGAGTGATATGCTGAGGTTCAGTTCCTTGGAGAAGACTCCACTACCTACACCCGACTCGATTTTGGAGCCATCGGTGTAGAGGGAGATCGAGTCCTGTGGTATAACTTTTCCTTCAGCCCATTCGTCCCTTTGATGGAAAGACAACTTCGAAGTTCCTAGTGAGCACATTCCGCGGGGTGATGTAGTCTGTGTCCATGGGAATTTTGAAGTGATTAAGAATGTCGGTATAGCCTTTATGTAATGTGGGCCATTTTCCTATTCCCCTAATCCGTAAGGCCGCGCAGGCAGCGACTTGCTTGCTGAAAAGGATCAATGGTGGAAGATGTAATAGAATATTTAGGGCCTCCGTGGGAGTTGATCTGATTGCTCCGCTTTTGTACATATAAGCTGGCCGATTTTTGTACCTTCCCTAGATGGCTTCGATTGACTGCCTTGTCCAGAGCAGTCCACCAGACTACGATGCCATATAGGAGGATGGGCCTTATGACTGCTTTGTAGATTCAGTGCATAACGCTTGGTTGGAAACCCCACCTTCTGCCCACCACTTTCTTACAGCTGTAAAGGGCAGTGGTTGCTTTCTGGACACGATCAAGAATGTTAGGTTTCCAACTCAGCCTCCTGTCAAGGACTAGGCCTAGGTATCTAGCCGGATCTTTGATTATTAGTTGGGTTCCATCCTACCTCGGTGGGTTGAAGGGCGGAAGTTCATATTTATTGGTAAACAGTACTAAATCGGTCTTCTTAGGATTAACCCCAAGTCCACTGCGTCCATGTTTCTACTGTACGTAATGCACCCTGCATTAAGCCGCTTAGAGGGCTGGGACATTTTTCTGTGGCGGCAATAGCAATATCATCTGCATAGGCGGTCACAGCGTTCAAGCAACAGTTCTAGCCACAGTAGTAGTTCGTTGACCACCACGTTCCAGAGGAGAGGGGGGAGTACTCCACCTTGTGGTGTACCTCTGCTGACCATTCTAGTTGAGACGGCACCAGCGAAGTTGGCTTTGATTACTCTTTGCGTTAGCAGTTGTCGTACCAGTTCTATCACTGATCGCGTAACACCCAGATCAGACAGCGCTTTAATGACGGCCCATGGTTCAACATTGTTAAAGGCGCTCTCAATATCGAGAAAGGCGACTAGAGTATATTCCTTACGTTTCAGTGACCTTTCTATTTTGCTGACCAGTGAGTGGAGTGCTGTTTCCAGCGATTTGCCTTTTTTGTATGCGTGTTGGTTATTTGACAGCCATCCTGAGATATAGCTGTGACGTATGTGAGCGTCTAAAATCTTCTCTATTCTCGGAAGCAACAGACAAAACCACCACCACAAATGTTTTTACTTATTTTTTTCGGATCAGGGACAGATGTAGGTACCATGGACAACCTGCGTACGTCTGCCCTGTGATCCCCGCAGGGGTTGTTGTTTCTTTTGTAATACACACAATACTATACATGTTATTCTCTGTTTAAAAACGACGCTTTTGACTAACACAATGTTAGTCTCAAGACATCGATGTGTAGAGTCAAGACGTCGGATCCAGGTCGGAACAAGGCAGAGTGACATAGTCAAGACGCCGTCAAACCGCAACTCGTTTGTAGGGGCTATCTGCCAAAATGCCTGTCAAAGCCATCAGATTGCCATCTTTATCTATTTATCTATGAGATATACCCGACTGACCGAGAAACTGAGCTCGCGCTAATTAAAAATAATAAGTAAGAGAGGTTTCACTTACCCTCTCTTTTGCACTCATTTCACCCTTCGTCAAACACGCGCCGTGTGGAACCGGACTTTGATATTCTCCGTTACCATTCCTGGAGAGCGCACACACAAATACACGCAATAAACACGAAAGCCGAGACACATCTGTCCTCTTTCGTGGTCTGTGATCGACTGACCAGTGACCGACCGTCCTAACTTCGGTTTCGCGTAACACTCACCAAAGCACGCACTTACTTGGTATTGCTCCACTTAGTCCTTGATCGACTTATTTGGTCAACCCTAACCAAATCCTAACTCACCAATGTTTATTGTTTTTTTCAGTGAGAAATTTCTTCATCATATTCCTATTCGGTGTCTCGGTCCTGCCGTTCACCTATCTACAAGCACGTGGATACACCGAACCAGCTACAGGCTTTGCACGACTCTCTATTCGCAATATGTTTTGTGGTAAGGATCTTGTCATCACAGAATTTTCACATTGAATTTTCCAATTATGATCTCCCGAAGGAGTCATGCTCTTTACGATAGTCATCGCCTTGAAAAGTGGCTTGGTCAATACGAATATTGGCGATACTCTTGAAAAAATCTTTCTCATATTCCCACATTTCACATTTGCTGAAGGGATCAATAACCTTTACACAAACTCACAGCTCAGGGATACGTGTGCGAGCCTGACAGTTCCCTCACCTCATTGTCAAGGTAAGGCAGTGATAGAAGTGATAGTGCATTTTGATTTTTATTTATTCAATCTTACACCTTCAGATCTGAAGCCGTTCTTCGATTGGGAGGCGCCTGGTGTGCGGTTGCAAATTCAATATTTTCTGGTAACTGCTTGTGTATTTCTGTCATGCTTACTTGTGCTCGAATGCCGAGTCTTTAAGTCACCTTGTTGCAATATCTGCCCAAGATCACTGTGAGTTTGTTTTGAGCTATTTTTTCAACAACCACAGTAATGGGAAATGACTTTATTTGTACAGTAAACCTGAGGACGGATACTATGATGAGGATGTGGAAAACGAGAGGAAACGTGTTGAGAAAATGTCGAAAAAGCAGTTAAAAGCGTATAATCTAGTGATGGACAAGTTGAGCAAGTTCTATGGAAGGTTAGTCGCTGTGAGACAGATCTCTGTTGCGGTCCCATCGTAAATAGAAACTCGGTTGTTGTTGTTGAACAACGAGTAATGAGCCTTTTTGTTTTTCTATAGCTTAGAGTGTTTCGGTCTGCTTGGTGTGAATGGGGCCGGTAAGACCACGACCTTTAAAATGCTAATAGGTGACGTGGACATCTCATCAGGTGAGGCCTATGTAAAAGGCATACGCCTAAAGAAACATATGAATGCGGTCTACAAAATGATAGGCTACTGTCCACAGTTCGATGCACTGTTCGACGAGTTCACAGGGAGTGAAACCTTACGCATGTACTGCCTACTGTGTGGAATTTCTGCTAAGAAGATATCAGCGATTTCAGACGAACTTGCGAAATCATTCGGATTCCAAAAGCATTGCGACAAACAAATTTATACCTACAGTGGCGGTAGTAAGCGAAAACTCAGTACCGCATTGGCTGTGATCGGTAACCCGGAGGTGATTTACCTGGATGAGCCAACCACTGGAATGGATCCGGCGTCACGTCGTAGTGTTTGCACTATGTTTTGTCGTATTCGGGATTCGGGCAAGGCAATCATTCTTACGTCACACAGTATGGAAGAGTGTGAGGCACTATGTACCCGATTGGCCATAATGGTCAATGGTGAGTTTAAGTGTATCGGCCCCACTCAGTATCTGAAGAACAAGTTCAGCAAAGGATTTGTGTTGAAGCTGAAACTGAAAAAGGACTTTAAGGCACGTAACGTTGAATTAGTCACAAGCTTTGTGATGGGCGCATTCACCGATGCTGTATTGCAGTAAGTTTTTTCTTTCCTCTTACACTCTCGATCAAGCTGATGAATTGCATTGAATTTAAGGGATCAATTGCAGGGCATTCTCACTTTCTATATTCCAGTCGCCAATGTGGAATGGTCGAAGATATTTGGTCTGGTCGAAGCGAATAAATCTGAGCTCAGTCTCGATGACTACTCAGTTAGCCAGACAACGCTGGAGGAGATATTTTTACAATTTGCCAAGTACCAAAGAGAGGATTCATGAGAAACTGGCTAGTACGTTAGATTTGCAACGACTGAAACAAGTATTTCAATGGTGACAGGAAGAAAATGTCGTTCTTAGGATGCGTTTAAATTTAAAATTTTGTCCGCAGTACTATTGGCCTTAAATAAAAAACAGAAATGATCGTACCTAACAGTTGCCTTCTATTATATATTCTTTTGGAATTGTCAGTTGCTCATCTTTGTTTGTCACCTACTGAGGTATATGGGGCTACAGTTGGAGATGAGCCTTAATCTGACCAACCGTCTCAATTTCATTGGACAAGAACTCATTTTGACGATCCTTGCAAAAAACAAAAAAAGGACAATGACCCTCGGCTCTGTACGCGGAATGTTAGGTCCCCAAACAGACCACGTGCGGCCGAACAACTTGCGGACGCCCTAGACCGCTATAAAGTGGAGTTAACCTACATCCAGGAAATGCAATGAAATGGACCGAGTATAAAGCGGATGAAAAACTGCCACATAAAACGGCGACTGCTTTAGGGAGAGAGGGCAACGATTGCTCGGTTGCGGATTTGTTGTTCGATGTGGAATAAGGCAAAAAGTTCTAAGCTTTCGGCATGTGAGCGAGCGCCTTTTAACGATCCGTATCAAGGCCACATTTTCTAACATAGGCCTGATCTGCGTCCACGCTCCCACAGGACAATGATGTATGTATGTTCGCGTTACAGCCCATGAAGGACCTGAGCCGAGCTTCTCTCAATCACCCATGTTGTGTGTGATTTCATTTTCCCATAGGTGAAAGGGACCTACAGTTTATTGCCGGTTCCGAACGGTGAAGTTCGAGAAGCTTTTCATGACAATTTTACCACAGGGGGTTTTGTCAGAACCCCGCTGAGGAGAAATACCGTGAAAACACGTTCGATGACATGGCTGTGTCGGGATTCGATCTCGTATCATCGGCGTCAGAGGCCAGCACACTACCCACTGCGCCACGGTGCTCTCACAGGACAACGATGACCACCAAAAATTACTTCTACTTTCAAATTCCTGGACAGTAAGTATGCCCAATGTTCCAGCTTCGACATCAAAATTTTACTAGGAGACTTCAATGCTAAGCTGGGTAAGGAAAGTATCTTTGAACGATTCATCGACAAACACAGCCTACACGTAACCACATCCGATAACGGACACCGGCTGATTGATCTTGCTACGGCGCGAAATCTCCTTCTAGCCAGTACGTGCTGCCCGCACCTCGATATACACGAAGGCATCTGGCCATCGCCAGATTCTTTAACCAGATTGATCACAACGCGATCAACGTCAGACATTCCCCCACTATTCTTGATGTTCGAACTTTCCGAGGAGCTAACATCGACTGGGACCACTATCTTGTAGTAGCCAAGATGCGCCTACGGATAACATAAACGCAGCGGAATAGAGTAATAATACAAAGTTATGACGTCGGAAAGCTACTATCACCAGAAACCGCTCGGGCTTTTACCGATCGCGTGTCCCTTAAGCTCTCTCATATACCTCAACCTCCCACACAGTCAATAGAACAACAGTGGGACATTTGCAAACAAACCCTGAAAAGCACTGCTTCTGAAGTTTTGGGCTTCAAAGCTCCACCACGAAGGAACATTTGGTTCGATGACGTATGCAGGAGAATTCACACAGCAAGGCAGGAGGCATATAAAGCCTCGCTGCATAGAAGAATAATTCATGAGCTCTACGAGTTAAAAATGAGGGAGGAGCATAAGCTTCTCCCAAGAAAGAAGAAAGAGCACTAGAAGCGCGCGATTGCGGGTTTGGAGAGGTGTTACCGCAGACATGACATTCGAAAGTGTTATCAACAGATAAAGCGAACATACCAAGGTTGTAAAGCCGGAACGGAAGCCTGTAGGGATGAGAACGGGCACCTAGTAGTAGAACCGCAGTCGATGCTGCGAAAAACCATTTCTATAGACTGTTTAACGGCGATGTTAGTCAATATACGGCTGCAGGCAGAATGATCTATTTCTTAACGACGAAGATCGCAGAGAGTTCCTGCCCCCTGACCTCGACGAAGTTAAGGTCGCCATATCAAAACTCAAGTCGAATAAAGCTGCTGGCGCAGGCGGACTGTCTGCTGAGCTCTTCAAATCCACTGTAGATAACCTGGTTAGGAGCATGCATCAGCTTATTCTTAGGATATGGTCAGGGGAAAGCATGGTCGAGGAATGGGGTATCAGCAGCTTTTGCCCGATCCACAAGAAAGGAGACCCATTTGACTGCGCTAACTACAGAGGAATAAGTCTCCTTAACATCGCTTACAAAATCTTTTCCGCCGTCTTGTGTTATCGTCTGAAGCCTTTTGTAAATAGGCAGACGAAAGCATAATTAGAGACTAGCTATAAAACGCCATGTTTACCTTTGACATCCCTGCTAAGCTCGTCAGCATGGCTTTGGGGAATGTTCGCTGCTCTATCCGAATCGGTGAAGATTTGATAGTTAGATCTCATAACAGGATTTGTTTGTTCAACATCGTATCAAAAATGATTGTGCAAAACTCACGCTCCCCACCAATTTAAACATACATAAGTTAGAGATAGTGAAGGACTTCGTCTACCTTGGCTCCGCAGTGACGTGGAACAACGACATTAATTCCGAAATCAAACGCAGAATCACATCGCTGTTTCTTTGGAGTCAGGAGGACATTGAGTAATAAACCCCACTCCCGAACGACAAAGTTGACTCTACACAAGACTCTAATTATCCCGGTCCTGCTGTACGGTGCAGAAGCATGGACACTAGCTGAAGCGAATGAGGAGGTCCTTGGTCGGTTCGAGAGAAAGATTGAGCATGTGATTTTTGGTCCTCTAAACGCAGACGAGGCGTTGCTGCACAACAAACAAACCACCCCGAAGTCTAAGTAGCATGGAAGACATGGATGGCATGGATGGCAGTGGCATGGCAAGTCAATCCCTATCGAATCGATGGGACGCACATGCACACCTACATCCACGAGTCAACACCAACTAAAACACTAGAACACATCACATTAATTAACAAACGATTAACACATTAATTAACAAATTACGTGCGCGAGTTTAAATTTGAACGAAGGATTCGTGTTCGGTCGACATAAAGAGTGCCGAAAATTAATTCAGGTGAAAAACAAAAATGTGGTCTAGGTGGTGTGGTCTTGGCTCACGAATGCGAGTATGTGCATTTAAAGAAACTCACCCCATGTGCGCACTCCACAGAACCCATCCTACAGAGTGCACATAAGTGTGCATTCTCTTTAATTGCCTGGTTCTAAGGCACCGGCGGCCTAGGCGAAACTGCTACCGATTCTGCTCGCCATTCAAGGGCAGATCGGCCAGCTCTAGCAGCAGATCAGAGAGAAGGCGAATCGAGTAGACAGGCGCTACACGCTTCTGCCGAGCTTAACGCCCTTGCAGTCCTAATGGATACGCCAGTAGAGAGTTTGTTGAAGATCCTGGCTGTGAATGTAAATTCACTGATTAGGATCGAGCGACGCACCGTTCCTATTAACCTGTTGCAGGAAGAAAGTCCTGATGTGTTTCTGGCTAGCGAAACTAAGCTAAACCAGAGACACAAAATTCGGCACAATTCCTACACCATAATACGAAGACACCGTCCCAATGCCTCTCAAGGCGGAGGTGTCGCAATCTTCATTAAAAATAATATTAAATATAAAAGTATCTATAGCGGTGAAGTGCGAAGGTTCCAGGTGCTAGAGGCGGGTGTTGTTTGTGTCCCCCTTCGGAGCGGAAGGAGGATATACATAGTATCGGCCTATGCACCTGAAGCACCTCAGCCCAATATCTTCATTGCAGAGCTCGAAATACTCTTTCGATTTCTGCGCCTGGACTCGGCAGATAACTTTTATGTTTTGGCCGGAGATCTAAATGCCAAACATGGTAATTGGGGCAATAATGTACCCAACACTAGAGGGAGCCTACTAAGCCATTGGTGGACCCTGCATAATATTGAGTATAGACTAACATTACTCGCAACGTACAGTCCGTCGTTTCCTAGAAGCGGCGCCTATCTGGATCTAATGTTGCTTGACTCACGACTGAGACTGGCTGACACTAACGAATGGTCTACTAACTGTTTACGTACCGTTGAGTATGACAGTGACCATGGCGTCGTGCCGTAATTAAAATACCGGCCGGATTCGCAGAAATGGCAGAATATGTCCTCACGTACCCCTACGATTATAGTAGGGCACGCTGGCCACGCTTTGCCAACTGCCTGACGATAGCACTCACTCCGAGTGCCTCATTCCGAATTATAGGAACCTATCAAATAACGAAATTGATAGGCACCTAAAACAGCATATGAGAGCACCGTGGCGCAATGGGTAGTGTGTTGGCCTCTGACGCCGGTGACACGAGATCGAATCCCGAGACAGCCATGTCATCGAACGTGTTTTTCACGGTGTTTCTCCTCAGCGGGGTTCTGACGAAACCCCCTGTGGTAAAATTGTCATGAAAAGCTTCTCGAAATTCGCCGTTCGGAACCGGCAATAAACTGTAGGTCCCTTTCATCTATGGGAAAATGAAATCACACACAACATGGGTGATTGAGAGAAGCTCGGCTCAGGTTCTTCATGGACTGTAACGCCAAGATACATACATACATAAAACAACATATGGACGAAAATATCAAACAAACGATGGATAGAACGATACCACGGACGTGTACCGAAACGAGACCATGGACGCACTTCACAGACAGAAAAGTAGACTCCTGTCAAGACTCAAACTCTTGTACAGGCAGTTTACCGATAGACAAAACTCGGAGGTCAGGACCCTGAAGTCACTGATTAAAAATCTCCGACAGTTAATTAAAGAAAACTACAAAATAGCCATAAGTCTGCATTGGAGCAACAAAATTCGCGCTGTAAAATCCAACAGCGCGAATATGTTCCCGCAGATAAATAAAATATTTCGGAGAAAAGATCAGAATGACACACGGGATCTAAAGCATCCGAGAACGTCAGACAACGAACGTTTACTACGCACAGTCAACATCGATCCAGAGAGCGCCGTCCTAGATGATGACTTTTTTGTGATTGAGGATCCTCAGGAGAAAGTGGCGACAGTGGGGCCTGTCTTCCAGGAAGTGTATAAGGTGAATGAAAGCACTCGCCCGAACCACGACCTGGACAATAGAGCCCTGCTTCACAACTTCTACCTTCGAAATGATATTGAACATTGGCGAATCGAGAAAGATGGTTTCACCAGGTTCAATGACGACTTTTCGACGGAGGATCTCCATTTGATCTTCATGTCATTAAAAAATAAAAAATCCGCGGGTACTGATGGTATATGCAACGTTGTGCTCAGGCACCTTCCACCAGTAGCTATAGAGAGGTACACCATCCTGTTCAACAATGCACTGAATAATGCATATTATCCGGTGCATTGGAAAACGGCGGTGGTCCAACCAATCCCTAAGAGGGGCAAGGACTCCTCTAATCCGGCAAATCTCCGGTCGATAAGTCTCCTTCCGAGTATCAGCAAGGTCTTCGAGGAGGTAATCCATAGAGCCCTGTCCAAATGGGCTCAGAACAAAAACATCATTCCGGATAACCAATTCGGTTTCAGGGCGGGGCATGATACTATTCATGCCGCGTCGAAACTTGTCTCGGATATCCAATGGAATAAATTCAAGAACCAATGCACGGGTGCATGCCTGGCTGACTTGGAGAAGGCCTTCGACACCGTTTGGTTAGAAGGACTCTACTACAAGCTCAAGCGGTTGGGCATAAGTAAACCATTGCTATATGTAATTCATGATATGTTAACGAGTAGAAAGTTCGTTGTGAAAATTGCCAATGCGACTCCTACTCAAACATTTGTTATTAAAAACGGATTGCAACAGGGTACGGTCAACTCGCCGATCCTTTTTAGCATTTACATCAGTGATTTGATAGTTTCTCTTCACCACTCAATAGCGTATGCAGATGACTTGGTTGCGTACAGATCAGGTCCAACGATCGAGTTCATTGGCATTTTATTGCAACGTGACTTCAATAAATTCAGCAGTTCTGCGATGACTGGAAGTTGAAAATCAAGTTCCAGAAATCAGAGACTATTTTATTCAGAACGCCTCTGTCTAGGGCCTCCAGGGACACTAGAAAACATTGGCGAAAATTCGCAATCATAGGACCGGACGGGCGTCCATTGGCAAGTAAGATTGTAGTCAGATACCACGGGATCTGGCTGGATCAGTATCTATATTTTAACAAAAATGTAGATGCTCCTCTGGAAAGAGCCCGGGGCGCTTTCGCCCGGACAAGATGGCTGTTTCACTGCAGCCAACTTGATTCTAGGGTGAAGGTAATCTGCTACATGGCCTTAATCAAGCCTATGATTGCCTATGGATGTCCCGTCTGGTTTAATGTGAGCGCAAGCTTAATGGAAAGGATACGGGTGTTTGAGAGACAATATCTGAAGACTGGTTCTGGATTACACAGAACACCAGAGTCTGAGTACAGAAAGTTCTATCCCAACGGGGTCCTGTATAATAGGGCAGGTACTTTTCGGATAGATAACTTTCTGATTAAACTGATTCGTGGTCACGTTGCGAGGGAAATGTCCTCGATCAATAACTTGATCTCTGGGGCTTACTACCCCAATTCTATGTATTAAGAAAAAGTGCGTTTGAACGGCTTTGTACCTCCGGAAGCATTTCTTCACTTGGATAATTGCGGGCTGATCCAGATAGATACAATGTGGCACGTAATTCTGTGGAACGGCGACTTCTTTACGAACCTGACGTCGTGCTCTGTGAGCCCGAGCGCCTCAGGTTCAGTAGAACGATCTCTCGCCGGGATAGAGAAGACGTTGTCCGACAGCACCAACGATTTTGGTGGCTGGAACGAACTGCGTAATGGAATGTATTGATAGCCTCTCCAAGGCGAAGTTCGCCGGCACCAATGGCGGACTTACATAGGGTAGGGTAGGCTGGGATAGGTTAGGGTAGGTCATAAGGTAGTGTAAGTGTTGGGCACTTTTATTAAAAAAAAAAAAGAAAAAAAAAACATGAAGTGCGCACAGGGGGGCGTTTCCATAAATGCACACAGACACTCGTGTTCGTGAGCGAATATAAAAATGCTCACAGCCAATTACTCATGAGCGCGTGCGTTTAATAATTGTTCGTTGGGTAGTGCACACTCACGAGCAGCTCATGAGTGTGCGTTTTCTTACCCAACCACAACACTGTCCGAGCAATCTCATATGTATCCGTTGTCGTCCGACCACCGCAATCAATCAGCGTCGAGTGCGGTTAAAACTTAGACCACTTGAGATAATTACGCGTGGAATGAACCTTATCTTATATCATCTTTGGTTCTTCTTCCTGGTGCCGCTCACTCCCAACAGCAAGCTGGACTGTCTAAGGGAAATTACCTCCCTGGGTAGCCTGCGTGTAAGATGGGAAAAATTAAAAAGACGCGGAAACATTGTGCAAAAGACTCGGGCATGCCGCGTCGAGCTGCGAAACGCAGCCTCGATGTGTGAAGTGTGCGAAGGACGACAAGACTGAGGAATACGACCTGGGACAAGACAAGGTCGAAGACAGGGAGCAGCTCAAATGCGTACTCTGTCAGAACTCGGGACACCCTGCAAACTATCGGGGATGTCTCAGGTTCCAGCAGTTGGAGCAAACAAGTCTGGTTCGGCAGCAAAAACGTGGAGAAGATGCCTCTTCCAAAGCGCGTCCAAACACTAGCTGTCACTCCCCAAATGACCTACGCCCACATGGTGTCAGGTCAGGGAAAAGCGGTACAAATGCCCAAGGCTGCTTCCAAAGTCCCAGTGCCCGTCCTAAAGTCACCGGGGGCTGAGGTGGACACGATCTCGATCCTGTTCTCTATTCAAGGGCAGATCGACCAGTCTCAACAGCAGATCCAAAGGCAAGCGAATCGAGAGGACAAAATTTACTCGTTTTGGCCGCGTCTACCGCCTCTACAGTCGTAATGGGTACGCTGGTAGAGATCCTTTAAAGATCCTGCCTGTGAATGTGAATTCAGCGATCAGGATCGAGTGAAGAGCTGTTCTTTTTAACCTGTTGCAAAATGAAAGCCCTGATGTGCTCCGGGCTAGTGAAACTAAGCTAAACCAGAGGCACAACATTCGGCACAATTCTTCCAATATCATCAGAAGAGACCGACCCAACGCCATTCGGATAACCAATTCGGTTCACTTGATCCCGGAGTGAAGGCAGTATGCCTACTTACTTACTTACTTAGGTGGCGCTACAGTCCGTGGTGAACCTGGGCCTCAACCAACAAGCGTCTCCAGCTGGCACGGTCTTTGGTCAGCTGTTTCCAGCGCCGCACGCCCAGTTGGTTAAGGTCCCTTTCTACCTGCATGCGCCACCGTTGATGCGGCCGTCCTCTGCCGCGCCTTCCTTCCGGGATACATTCGAAGACTCTTCGGGTCGAAGCTGTATTTTCCATGAGCTCTACATGGCCTAGCCACCTTAAACGCTGTATCCGTAGACGTCGTACCAGGCCGATGTCGCTGTACAACCCGTACAGTTCTTCGTTATATCTTCTCCTCCATACAGCGTTTGAACAAACGGGACCGTAGATAGTGCGCAGAATTTTCCTCTCGAAACGACCAAGGGCATATTCATCCGTTTTTATTAAGATCCAAGCCTCTGCGCCGTAAAGGAGGACTGGGATGATTAAGGTCTTATATAGCGTCACCTTGGTTTTCCGAGAGAGGGCTCTATTTCTCAGTTGTCTCTTGAGCCCAAGGAAACAGCGGTTGGCAAGAGTAATTCTGCGTTTTATCTCAGCGCTGGTGTTGTTGTCGCTGGTCATCAGTGAGCCAAGGTAGACGAATTCCTTGACTACTTCAAAGTTATATCCGCCCATGGTGATGTTCTGGCCAATACGTCGGTGTTGTCCGTCTCTTTTAGATGAAAGCAGATATTTGGTTTTACCCTCATTAATCTTGAGACCCATCTTATCCGCTTCTACCTCAATGCTTACAATCGCCTCATTGACGTCTCGCTGTGTCTGTCCAATCACGTCAATGTCGTCGGCGTACGCAAGCAATTGCGTAAACTTGAAATAAATCGTACCTCTTGTGTTGACCATCGACTTTTGTACGATCTTTTCAAGCACGATGTTGAAATAGTTGCATGACAGCGCATCGCCTTGCCTAATCAAAGGTCTCGGTTTGCTCATTATCGACCTTAATGGAGAATTCCCCATTGTTACCCGCACAGTCGGACGAGTTTGGCAGGGATGTTAAAACTAGACATGGCCTTGTATAGCTTATCTCTTTACACGCTGTCATATGCAGCCTTGAAATCGACGAAGAGGTGCTAAGTGTCGATTTGGTATTCCTGGGTCTTCTCCAAGATATGCCGTAGCAAATGAGATGGTGCATGCACCTAACCAGCTCATCTCCATCCGCCTTAAGAAGCTCAGCCGACAAGCCCTCTGCGCCCGCGGCTTTATTAGACTTAAGTCTCGATATCGCTGTTTTGACTTCGTCTAGGTCGGGTGGACTGAATTCTGCTTCATTGTCGTCCATTACGAATGGCTCGTTCTGCCTGACAGCGGTATCTTGTCTATCATCGCCGTTATACAGTCTGCGGAAGTGGTCTTTCCAAATCCTCAGCATCGACTGCGACTCTACTACCAGTTCTCCATTTTCATCCCTGCAGGCCGCCGCTCTGGCTTTGTAGCCATGGCATGTTCGTTTTACCTTGTTGTAAAACTTACGGGCGTCATTTCTGCAAAAGCGTCTCTCCATATCCTCGATCTTACGCTTTCCGTGCTCTCTCTTCTTTCTTCTGAAAAGCGTGTGTTCCTCTCTTCTCTTCTGCTCATAGATTTCGCGAGCAGCTCTCGTCCGTCGTTGCAGCATGGCTTTATATGCCTCTTGTTTTGCTGCATGGGCTTGTTCGCATTGTTCATCGAACCAGGGGTTTCTAGGTGGTGGCGGTTTGAAACCCAGTACCTCTGAGGCAGCGTCTCTGACGGCGCTCTGGCAATGCGCCCATTCCTGCTCTATTGTTTGTGCTGCTGTGGGCGGATTTTGAGAGAGCTTGGAGGAGACACGATCGGCAAAGATTCCGGCAATTTCTTGCGATTGTAGCTTTCCTACGTCAATTTTACGTAGTTCTACTCGATAAAGCATTCTTGATATCCCCATGCGTACCTTGGCTACAACAAGGTAGTGGTCCGAGTCGATGTTGGCCCCTCGGAAGGTTCGTACGTCGAGAATACTGGAGGAGTATCTCCGGACTTATCGATTAACCTAAGTCCGTTGTCGGATGTGGTGTTATGGAGGCTATGCTTTCCTATGATCGATTCAAATATGTCCTCCTTGTCCAGTTTTGCATTAAAATCTCCTAGGACTATTTTTGTGTCGTAGCTGGGGCATTGGGCATATGTTCTGTCTAGGAGATCGTAGAATTCTTTTTTGAGTCGATCGTCCTTTTTTTCCGTTGGGGCGTCAGCGAATATTAAGCTAATGTTTCCAAATTTAGCTTTGATGCGGATGGTTATGAGGCGTTCGCTTATATCTCGGAGGCTTAAGACGTTTTGTCGGAGTCTTGCTCTAATAACGATTCCGCACCCGAATAGGCGCTGTTTGTTCTCCTTGTAGCAGTTCCCGTAGTAGATGTCCCAGTTTTTCATCCGTCTTTGACCTGGCCCATTCCATCTGTTTTATAGCAGTTGAAGGTTTGCTCCAATTGATCGCCTGCACCCGGTCTGTTAAGGGACCTTACATTCCAGGTGCAGACTCTCAAGTCCGTTAGTCGTTTGCAGTCGTCGGCTTTGTATCTGTCCGTATCCGAGGCTTGTTGTTGTTTCGGAACAAGTAGGTTTTTACATGATAGGGATGTTACCCCTAAGCACAACCCCCAACCTGGAGGGTCAGGTTCCTCTTTCCCAGGAACAAGGGCGGATTCCTATCAATCTGAGGATTTTAGTAGATCCCGGTTGAGTGCCCTATTTGTAGTGTCCGGGGAGCGAAAACCAAAACACCATCTTCAAATGACAAATTTAAAAATAAGGTTTATTAAGCACGACTTAAATTATCTCACTTCTAACTCTGTCTTCGCCGTCGGGTGGCAACGTCAGGGATAATAATAGAGGGGATACCAAGGCTCTGATGGTTTGCACTCATTTTTGATATATTTGCCTACAAGCTCTCTGTCTGGAAAGACTGGAAATTCGTGTGTGGAAGGCCGATCGTGGAACCATATAACATGTATTGTAGGAAAGTCAAAACCATTCTCATAATAGTTCAATTGGAGGTTAATTATCAACTCGAGATCGGGTGTGTTATCCTCAGCAACATTTGTGTGGTCGGAAAGAAGTCATTCATTATAACCTAGTAAGTATGACCTCAACCCTTACTTGAATTCTTTTCGATCAGGGTGGTCGTGAATGCCTTCCTTGCTGCGAGTCACGCTGAAGAAATTTTCCAACACATCTTTCAACCAAGAGCATTTTTAATGCAATATTTGTTTGAATAATCTTTGAAAACGAAGGTAATGATTATGGAAAGGTAACAAGCTTTCCTTTCCAATTACCCTCATTTCTGTGATACCACATGGATCCCATTAAACAGATCCGCTACCTGAAAACCAATCAGTGCTTCTGATGAAGCGATGGAGTTGAGCTATTTCTATATCTGCTAACTCACTTAAGTTATTATAGAAGGGCGCGCCGAGGTAGATCCGAGGTCTATCTGATCGCGCCACTTATGTATATGCTGGCGAATCTTCGCACTTTTCCCAGAAGGTTTCGATAGGCTTCCTTGTCCAGAGCAGTCCACCAAACTACGATGCCGTACAGGAGGATGGGCCTTATGACTGCTGTATAGAGCCAGTGCATAATGCTTGGTTGGAGACCCCACTTTTTGCCCACCACTTTCTTACTAGTATATTGGGTTTTCAGTTCAGCCTCCTGTCAAGGACTAGGCCAAGGTATTTAGCTTTATCTTTGATTATTAGTTGAGTTGAAGGGCGAAATTGTATATTTATTTGTAAACAGTACTAAATCAGTCTTCAAGGGGTTGACCCCAAGTACACATTGCACACTACATTGCTATAGCAATGTTTGATGTTCTCGTATGAGTTCTATCACTTATCCCATTACACCCAGATCAGTCAGCGCTTTGGTGACAGCCTATGGTTCAACATTGTTAAAGGCGCCCTCAATATCGAGAAAGGCCACTTGGGTTTATTCCTTGTGATCCAGTGGCCTTTCTATGGTAATAACTACTGAGTGGAGTGATGTTTCCACCGATTTGCCTTTGTTGTAGGCATGTTGGTTATCCGACAGCCTTCCTAATCTATAGCTGTGTAATGTCCCTTGCTATTGTTTTCGTTACACATATAAACTGCACACCTCATTTTGAAAAAATAATCTTGATCGCCTATGCGGATGACATTGCTATTGCCGTCACAGGAAAATTTCCCAGCACTCTATGTGACCTTATGCAGAGTGCACTACATACAGTAGAAACCTGGACACGCTACTGTGGACTTGGGGTGAACCCAAAGAAGGCCGATCTAGTACTGTTCACTAGCAAATATAAAATTCCGCCCCTCAACCCACCGAGGCTGGGTGGAACTCAACTAACAATCAAAGAACAGGCTAAATATCTAGGCCTAGTCCATGACAGGAGGCTGAATTGGAAACCCAACATTCTTGATCGGGTCAAGAAAGCAACTGTTGCCCTCTACAGCTATAAGAAAGTACTGGGCAGGAATTGGGGTCTCCAACCAAGCATTATGTACTGGCTTTACACAGCAGTCAGAAGGCCTATCTTCCTGTATGGCGTCGTAGTCTGGTGGACTGCTCTGGACAAAGCAGTCAATCGAAACCTTCTGGGGAAGGTACTAGAATCGGTCAGCTTATATATAAGCGGAGCGATCAGATCCACGGAGGCCTTAAATGTTCTACTACATCTTCCACCATTAAACCTTTTCAGCAAGCAAGTTGCTGCATGCGCGGCCCTAAGGATGAGGAGCATAAGAAAATGGCCCACATCTCAAAAAGGCCACACCTCTATTCTAAAACACTTCAAAGTACCCATGGACACTGACTACATTAACCCGCAGAATGTGTTCACCAGGAACTTCGAAGTTGTCTTTCCATCCAGGGAGGAATGGGCTGAAGGGAAAGTCATACCAAAGGACTCGATCTCCCTCTAAACCGATGGCTCTAAGATGGAGTCGGGTGTAGGCAGTGGGGTCTACTCCAAGAAACTTAACCTCAACCTATCATTTAGACTCCCAAATTACTGTAGTGTGTTTCAGGCAGAAATAACTGCGATAACGGAGGCCCTGGCATGGCTCAGGATCAATGTAATATCCACAAAGGATATTATCATTTGCACGGATAGCCAATCTGCGATAAAATCCCTGGCAGCGGTAACCCACAAATCAAAAACTATCTATCTCTAGATGAGATGGCTGAACAGTTCAACACTAAAATACTGTGGGTTCCCGGGCATAGGGATATTCCAGGAAACTGCGCGGCCGACGAACTCGCAAAGTTAGGGTCAAGCACACTCAGCCTACCTACCCTCGGGTACCTAGAAACACCAATAAGTACGGTAAAGCACATGATAAAGCTTCAAACCATAGAGGAGACCAATCTCCAATGGAATGAGAGCAATATCGGCTTTATCACCAAACAATTGTGGCCTAAGTTAAACTTAGAACGAACCAGGGACCTGGTGGCAACCAAAAGGGCAACCTTAAGCACTCTAGTGGGTGTCATTACAGGTCACTGCACCATTGGAAAACACGCCGCCAGACTGGGGCTACCCTACAATGACTTCTGTCGCGGCTGCATGGACGAGGAGGAGGAGGAATCAATACACCACCTCCTCTGCTCATGCTCCTCTTTTGCGAATCGCAGGAGGATTTACCTCGGCGCGCCCTTCTTCGACAATCTGAGTGAGCTAGCAAACCAAAAAATAGCTCAACTCCACCGCTTTATTAGAAGCACCGGTTGGTTCCCAGGTAGCGGATCAGGGTAACCTGATCCAGGTGGTATCACAATGGGCCGGTTTCGGCCTAAGTGTGGCTCACGCCTACCACGTCAATCTAACCTAACCTAATCCAGTGTATGACGGCACTCAAACGCGCATATACATACATACATAGATTGCCTCTGTCTCGTCTGTGTCGTATGTTGCTTGTCCTGTGGCTCAATGTTCGTGCGTTACTGCTTCTCTCTCACATTAATGATACTTTTTGTTTCACTAATATTATCTTTAGAGGATGCCCACAAGGGAGAGTCCTCTCACCACTGCTTTGGTCGATAGCCATCGACGATCTATTACGCAAGGTAACCACTTGGGGCTTCAAGGTCATCGGATATGCTGATGACTTAGTAGTCATTGTTAGGGGCAAGTGCGAGATCACTGCCTGTGAGCGCATGCAGCTTGCGCTCCGACTTATCTCTGACTGGTGTGGCAGAGAGGGTTTATCTATTAACCCAAATAAGACAATCTTAGTCCCATTTACAAAGAGGAGAAAGGTACAACCCCGCTCAATCTTACTAAATGGAACACGCATAGGATTTTCAGAGGAAGTAAAGTATCTAGGTATTGACCTAGACCGTAGACTCAACTGGAACTCCAATATGAGAAATAAACTCATGAAAGCGACTAAGGCCATGTGGGCCTGTCGATGCACCTACGGTAAAACATCGGGACTTAAACCTAAGGTAGTCCACTGGTTGCATACCGCGATAGTTAGACCTATCATCACCTACGGGTCCACCGTATGGTGGACAAAAGTTGAATAAAAAACAACAATTGTTAAGCTTCAACGCCTTCAGAGACTAGCGTGTCTCGGCCTCACAGGCGCTATGCCAACCTGCCCCACAGCAGCCCAAGAAGCACTCGTTGGACTCACTCCACTGCACCTTTTTATCAAAAACGTGACTTTACGCAGTGCAATTAGAATTCTCTGCTCGGGAACAAATATGCCATGTAAACCCGTAGGCCACATGTCCATATTACACCTTCCCGAGCTGGATATGATTACTACAGTCTCGGACGCATTGCCACACACCTTCACCTTTGACAACAGGTTTGAAATACTGATCCCAAACCGCTCAGCATGGGAAAACAGTGATCCCCTGCTAAATGTCAAAGGCCTTAGGTGGTACACGGATGGCTCCAAGATGGCTTCCGGCGTTGGCGCCGGTATCTTTGGACAAAAACGCAAGATCTCGAAGGCCCTGGGAATAAGCCACAGCATCTTCCAAGCAGAGCTGCTCGAGACTGGCATTAGAGGAGTAACCATTAACATACTCTCTGACAGCCAAGCAGCGCTTAAAACGCTGGGTTCGTACAGCACAAACTCAAAAACCGTCAAGGAATGCCATGACGCCCTACAAGACCTAGCCAAAAGAAACATTGTCAAACTTTGGTGGGTGCCAGGACATAAGGGTATCAAGGGCAATGAAATTGCCGCCCAACTTGCCAGGAAAGGTTCCAGCGACAAATATATAGGTCCGCAACCATTCTGCGGCATTCCCGGGTCTAAGATAAATTTCTTCTTAGACAAGTGGGAAAAATTGCAACACCTGTCCTTTTGGAACAGCGTTCGGGGACTCCGTCAATCTAAACGACTTATACGACCCCTGAACAAACACCCTATTGGCATACTCAAACTCAATAGGGTGGATATCAGAAGACTATCCACCCTATCTAATGGGACACTGCGGTCTGAGATATCATCTAAACAAAATTAGCCTCTCGTCTGAAACTGAGTGTCGGCTCTGTCTTGAGGACGAGGAGACGGCAGAACACATACTGTGTGAGTGTGCTGCTCTCTGCCATCTTAGGAAGCGTATCCTTCTCAGTCAAGTTATGACTCCTGAGTGGATCACCCTGGCTCCTACGAGAAGCATTCTCAACTTCATTATAGAAGTGAAGAGGCTTCTCGGCTAATCGGCCAGCAGGCACAATAGATCTGGAAAGGTCGCAGTGCCGTATTGCTAATGGTAGCACTAGCTCCATTTTTAATTTTTTATACGATAAGCTTAAAGCCAGATGTACACTGTTCAAATGCATGACATGCACGTGCAAGTGTATTAGTAAAAAATTCACACATATAGATTGGGTGTATGCTTGAAGCAAAATCAAATCGTTTTGACTTTCCTTCAATCAAGCGTACTGCATTGTATAGGCAAAATTCATGATTGATCATGCATAAATTGGCTCATTTGAGTATAGTTCGTTGAGCTGACGAGACTGAGAGACTGAAAATGGAAAATAAAAATTTTATTTTAGAATTTATCCAAGTTTATCGCTCCTTGCCGGCACTATGGAACGTAAAGGGCAAGGAGTATTCAAACAAAAACCTCAAAAACGAACAGAATGAGATTCTGTTGCAAAAATATAAGGAAAAATTCCCGGAAGCCACAAAAAAAGAAGTTGCCGCAAAAGTAAATACCCCCCGGACAAACTACCGGAGAGAATTAAAAAGATTATCTTCGTTGGAGAAAAGTGGCTCCGGTTTCAGCGAAGAAAATGAGCCCAAGCTCTATTATTTTGAGGCGATGGATTTTATGAGCGATACGGAAGATCCATGTTCTTCTAGGAGCAGTTTCGCAAATGAAAACATATCGGTAAGTACTTTTTAAATTTTATTTAAATTACATTTGTTGTTGAATTTCGATGTGATGTGTTGTCCAAAGAAGTAATGTCATATTCATTCCTCCAGGCTCCTTGAATTATTGTTCCATTTTGTAACTGCTCTTGATCCACAGAAACGGTTGGTAAATATTGGTTTGCAGATTTGGACCTCAAGAAGTTATGCAAATAGCAACACGCGAGGACAATAGTTTGCACTTTCTCTGGTGAAAGTGCAATTGTTCTCTGGGGCACTCCAAATCGTCGAACCAATATACCAAAAGCATTTTCAACTATTCTTCGAGCGCGGCTTAGCCGATAGTTGAAAATTCGTTGCTGATTGCTTAGTCCTATCCGTGAATAAGGCTTCGTTAAGTGGTCAGATAGCTGAAATGCATCATCTGCAACGAAAACATATGGTAGGCTTTGGTCACTCAGTGGTGGCGAACTATTCTCAGGCAAATTCAAAGCATTTTCAGATAACGCTCTTCCAAAATTTGTGTGGGCTATAACACCTTATACTTACTTACTTACTTATCAGGCCTGCGATCCATGGAGGATCTGAGCCTGAGCTATAGCTGCCTTCCATCCTTGACGGTCCCGGGCACGCTGCTTCCAGTTGTCAAGACCAAGATGTCTTACATCCGCGATTACTTGGTCTTTATACCGGAGGTTCGGTCTTCCTCTTCTTCTCGAACCAGGAGGCTCGGAGTCGAAGACCCTCTTAGCTGGAGCGTTGATGTCCATGCGCTCGATGTGGCCGAGCCAGTGTAGTCGACGGGTCCTTGCTTTCCGGACTACATCCACATCTTGGTACAGCTCGTAGAGTTCGCGGTTGTGTCTTCTTCTCCATTCACCTTCCTCACAGACAGGACCAAATATCCGGCGCAGAATTTTTCTTTCGAAAGAACCCAAAATCAGCTCCGCTGTCCTGCTTATCGTCCAGCTTTCGGCTCCGTACAGCAAGACTGGCAGAATGAGTGTTTTGTAAAGCATGACTTTGGTCTTTCGAGTGAGGAGTTTTGACCCCACTTGTTTGGACAAGCCGAAGTAGCAGCGGTTGCCAAGGGCGATTCTACGCCGGATCTCCACTGTGGTGTCAATGGTGGAATTTACGTTTGCCCCGAGGTAGACAAACTCCTTAACTACCTCAAAATTGTAGCTGTCAATTGTTATGTTTTGTCCCAGGTGGTGAGCGACGGATTGGTTTTTGCTTGACAGCATGTATTTCGTTTTGTCCTCATTGATCTTAAGGCCACTTCGTTTCGCCTGTTCTTCAATCGCCGTGAATGCTTCCACAATACCACGGCGAGAACACGCGATGATGTCGATATCATCCGCGTATCCTAGCAGCTGGATGGACTTGTAAAAGATAGTGCCTTCCCTGTTGACGCCTGCCCGTCGCACTATCTGCTCCAGCACCAGGTTGAAGAAGTCACATGACAGCGCATCTCCTTGCCGAAATCTGGTGCATGTTTCGAATGGTTCCGAGGTCCTAGAACCGAGTTGCACGGTGCATCGCGTGTTTTTTAGCGTGGCGCGACACAACTGGATCAGTTTTACCGGGATCCCGAATTCGGCCATCGCCCCAAACAGTGCTTCACGATGAATGCTGTCGTATGCGGCTTTGAAATCGATGAAAAGATGGTGTGTATCGATTTGAAACTCGTTGGTCTTTTCCAGGATTTGTCGAAGTGTGCAAATTTGGTCTATAGTTGATTTGCCGGGCCGGAAGCCGCACTGGTAGCTGCCGATTAGTGCGGTGCAAAACAATACGCTGGACAGGATCTTGTATGCGACATTGAGCAGGGATATACCTCTATAGTTCTTACAAGAGGTAGGATCGCCTTTTTTGTGGATAGGGCATATAGAGCTGGTATTCCAGTCGTCGGGCATGCTCTCATCTTCCCAAATTCTGCAGATGATCTGGTGCATGCTCCCTACCAGGCCTATAACACCACGATCCGATATTCTGCCGTTGATGCCCACATCTACCATTATGAATTCGTAATTGGCGTTAACGACTGCCAAAAGCACGATGCTAAAATATTTTTTATATTTGAAATAAAATGATCCTGAGTCTGGAGGTTTTTTAATGGCAATATGCTTCCCATCCAATGCTCTTAGGCGGTTCGGAAAATTCCATCGATAAAAAAAGCCATCTTCAATGTTTTTCCACTCTTCTTTTGTAGAAGGTGTCTGTAAAGATAAACAAATAAAGGTAATAGATAATACGCACTTATGACTATATGTATATATTGTATTTTTTATATTTTTAGGAAGTACAGACTCCAAAGAAGCGAAGGAGAACAGATCAAAGCAATGAGCTAATTACTTTAGTTGCCAAGCGCTTGTCGCAGCCAAGGGATGAATTCCGTTCGATTGCGGACACATGGGCATCCAAGCTGAAAAAATTAGAGCATGGTCAACGAATGTTCGCCGAGAAATTCGTAAATGACATATTGTTTGAAGGACAATATCGAAACTGGCTGCGCTCAAATATGGGGAGTAGGACAAGTTTTTTTTTTTTTTTTTTTTAGAGACTCGCGCAGGCTCAAGAGTTTTTATATTCTCTTATCGTGTGTTAACACACACAACCTGAACGGAGTGCAGTGGTTGGGGTCGTTGATGTTCGTTCACTACTCTCAGGGGTGGTTGTCCTAGACCTAGATAGGACGAGAGCCGACCAAATTCCGCGTTGGTTATAGTCCGTAGTAATTCGTTCAAGCACTTTAGTATTGCATACGCAGAGGATGAATTTCGGTTGACCATATACTGTGAGTGTTATGCCTGCAGCAGTATGTCTGGTCACTTTCCATTCACAATTGCGTTGCATACTTTTTGTCCGTATAGGAATTACTTTTTCATGGCTATGAAGCGAATTTGAACCATAAACCTTTCGCTCGGCGGTCGATGATGTTAACCACTGCACCACGACCACCCGCAAGTACTCCAGTAACAAGATTTCACAACTCGGAGGAAGAGAACTCATCGTTTCTACAAGCGCCAAGCCCATCTCCGTCGCATGAGCCGTCACCTGATCAAGACAGCAGCTCCAATAGTGCTTAATGGAGAAGTTATGCAGAATCAGCACATTTGGAGGATTTGCGGGGCCAATCGGCATCAGCCCGATCATCGCGAGTGATTTCTCCTGAGGAAATCGAAATCTCGGAAGAATTAATGTCTTTGGCTGCACAATTTTTTTCCTCTTATCAATAACTTTTGCATAATTTCTTTCCTCTTTTCAATAGCTTTATTACAGTACCTTTATTTTCATGACAAATAAAAATTAATATATAAATCAAATTAATGTTTTATTTACTTTAATCATTTCCTTCAGGACATCAGTGATTGCTGCGCACGTTTCATGCCTGTGTCACAATGCTACTACACGGCGCGGCGACAGCGCAACTACAAACGCTGCCGTTTGCTGTGGTTGTAAAGTAGTTCAGTCAACACACAATGGAGCGACTTTCATCGGCGTTTTTTTTTTGACAGCAGGGTACTTCTGTGAGTGAAGTTGGTGGTGAATTCTATAGAGTGAAGTTGGCATCAGTAAAAAATTCGAAGATTGAAACAGAATTTAGTTCATAAATGGATCAAAATAATTTGAAAAAAAACATTATTGCTAACATGTGCGGCTGCTTTAGCCTATAAAAAGTTAAAAGCGAAAACAAAAGTCAGAAGAAGGTGGTGGGTTAGACCAAGTTATCAAACGTATTCCTCCAATGTCGAATTCGAAATGGCAAAACGCCGTGTAGTTGCGACAGTTTTTCAATTTTTCGAAATTACAGCGCTGCGACACGACTACATATGTACGTGCCTATGTGACTTACTCCATATAATTCCATTGAATGAATGTGGATTTGACAGCTACGGCGTTTGTAGTTGCGCTGTCGCCGCGCCGTGTAGTAGCATTGTGACACAGGCATCAGTTACGATTCTTCCAATGGAATGCTCAGAGATAGCGCTGATGAATTTTAAATCTGCAAATGTATTACCAGTTGCCAGAAAACGAAGAGTTATCGAAAGGCGCTGGTTGACGGGTATAGCATCTCACAATTGGGTATCTTCTTTTTTTATTTTGGGTGCGATCATTAAAAGTAAATGGTCATAGACTTCCTTATCCATACGAAGGAAATTCTTGAAATCACGCAACGAACTTAATCTCAGTTCATTGAGAAGATGTTCATGAGTAAATTCACTTCTTTTTTTCAACCATTCCTTCATCCACACACGTTTCTTTGTATATTTCCTTTTTTTTAATGCAAGCGCAAGTCCTAGAGCGATACAACAATCGTTTGTGTCACTCATAATTTGCAAAAATTCACAAAGAACAGTAATTATATTGTTACGAATTATTCTATCCCCACACCAAATAGGGTTCGCACCACTGGATTGCGATAAACTACAATTTTCTACGTTTTCCCAATTAAAAACACACACACACTTTTATTTCTTTCACCACAGATCAATTATCTGTGTAGCTTCACCACTTTTATTTATTCTCCAATACAATCCACTTTTAACTTTATTACACAGTACAATCCACTTTAAACTTTATTACACAATACACAAACCTTTATTGAAAGCTTTTCTTTTCACCTTGGTTGATCACACCGACTTGTCACACTCTGTTTTATACCACAAACTGAATGAATGTCGAGGGCGAGTGTTCGCGCTTATATAGCTCTCGGTCCACCATCTCGAACGTTCGCCGTTGGAAGTTCCCCATAGGAAATCTCTAGAACGCTCTGACAATTCCATTGGAAGTTGACATCATTCCCATCCCCGCTTCCAGAGAGTTTTCGAACTTAACGGTCCGCTTGCATCTCCGCAACACTGCCCTCCTCCTAAACTTGTTCGTCCTCGAACAAGCGATTGGATCCTTCTCCGTAATATGGTGCTAACCTCTCTACGTGGACAATTTTATACTTCGCCCGTCTGTTTCCCATCTGCTGTATCCGGTATACCACGTCATTGAGTTTCTTGATGACCTCATATGGTCCGTCCCAGGCTGATTGCAATTTGGGGCACAAGCCTTTTTTCCGTTGTGGGTTGTACAGCAATACCAATTGTCCGGTCTCGAATCCAGAAGTATTCGCCCTCAAGTCGTATCGCGCCTTCATTTTATCGCTGACCAAATTCAGTCGCTCCCGGATGAACTGGTGGATAGAGTTCAGCTGTTCTTTCTTTTCGGTTACGAAGTCTTCCCTGCCGCTAGTTGTCGGTAGTACCACGCCGAACTTCAAGTCCGATGGAAGTCGGAGATCAGTTCCAAAAATGGCTTCGGCGGGTGTTGTTGCCGTTGAATTGTGCTGTGCCGAACGGTATGCCATTAAGAAAAGGGGAAGATGTTCATCCCAGTCCTTCTGATCTCCGACGACGACTTTTCTCAGGTATTCCTCCATCGTCCGGTTGAACCTTTCGACCATGCCATCAGATTGTGGATGTAATGGTGTTGTCCGCGTCTTTCTAATACCTAGCATGTCACAGAGTTCTTTGAACACCGACGACTCTAAGTTTCTCCCTTGGTCCGAGTGCAGTTCCATTGGTACTCCATAACGCGAAACCCAGTTATTCACGAATGCATCCGAAATGGTTTTGGCTTCCTGGTTCGGGATGCAAAACACCTCAGGCCACTTGCTGAAGTAATCGATCACCACTAGCGCGTACTTGTTTCCAGCGTTGCTCATTGGGAATGGGCCTGCAATGTCCATTGCGATACGTTCGAACGGTGCTCCAACATTGTACTGCTGCATATTTCCTCGAGTTTTCCTTACTGGACCCTTTGCCTTCGCACACTGTTCACACCTGCGAATGAAACGCGTAACCGACTCATGGCATCCTACCCAGTAGAAACGTCTCTTGATCTTTTCTACAGTCTTGTTAACACCAAGATGACCCCCGCTTGGTCCCTCGTGGTATTCTCGGATGACCTCGTCGATTTGCCCTTTTGGTATTACCAGCAGATCGTTTACAATGTTCCCGTCCTCACTTTCCCAACTGCGGTAGAGGCAACCATTCTTCAGCTTCAAACTCTGCCATTGAGCCCAGTAAGCTTTCACGATTGGGCTTTCACTGGATATTTGCTGCCAACTTGGTCGAAAACCTCGTTCTTGGTAGTCGATGATGACTGCCAGATCGGCATCTTCTCGCTGCTTCCTTCCGACCTTCTCGAGAGTCCAGGAATCTTCTGGCAGCACCTGGAAACAACGGATGTCGGTGACCTGTTCCTTGGTCTCGGCGCGTGAACAATGTTTGCATTCAACATCGCAAGGTCGCCTCGATAATGCATCCGCATTTCCATGACTGCTTCCCTTCCGGTGTTCGATACTGAAGTCATAACTCTGGATTCTCTCTATCCATCTAGCAAGCTGGCCTTCCGGGTTTTTGAACTGCAGCAACCATCTCAACGCTGCGTGGTCCGTCCTAAGATGAAAAGCTTGGCCATAGAGATATTTGTGGAAATGCTTGACACAGTCAACCACGGCTAAAAGCTCCCTCCTAGTTACACAGTAGTTCCTCTCCGGCTTCGATAGGATCCTACTGTAGTAAGCGATGACCCGTTCTCGCCCGTCGATTATTTGAGAGAGTACTCCTCCGATTCCATGTCCGCTCGCATCGGTGTCCAAAATGAACTTTTCTCCCGGAACAGGATATGCAAGAATCTTCGCACTGCAGAGCAATTCCTTCAGGTGAATGAATGCTTCCTCCTGCGGCTTCTCCCACTTGAATGGCCGATTCTTTTTGGTGAGCTCGTGCAAACTGCTGGCAACGTTTGCAAATCCTGGGATGAATCGCCTGTAATACGTGCAAAGTCCCAGGAATGACCTTAACTCATGAAGATTATTCGGCCGCGGCCATTCCTTAACCGCTGAGATTTTCTCTTCATCTGTATGGACTCCTTCCGCAGTCACCACGTGTCCCAAGTACTTCACCTTGTTCTGGAAGAGCGAACATTTCTTCGGGCTCAATTTCAATCCGGCTGCTTGAATACGTTCCAGTACCTCTTCAAGCTTCTTAAGGTGATCGTCGAAATCCTTGCCCATGACAATTATGTCATCCAGATAGACAAGGCAAGTCCTCCAGTGAAGTCCTCTTAGCACCCGGTTCATCAGTCTCTCGAATGTGGCTGGTGCATTGCAAAGACCGAAGGGCATCACAGAGAATTGCCACAACTCTCCCCCGGCGGTGAACGCGGTCTTTTCCTTGTCTTGCTGGTCAAGCTCTATTTGCCAGTATCCACTTTGCAAGTCCAGCGTCGAGAACCACTTTGCACCAGATAGTGTATCCAAGGTGTCGTCGATTCTCGGTAAAGGATAGCTGTCCTTCTTCGTGACGTCATTCAGCTTCCTGTAGTCCACGCAGAATCGGGTGCTTCCATCCTTCTTCTTAACTAGCACTACTGGCGAACTCCATGGGCTTGCAGATGGTTCGATCACGCCCTCCTTTTCCATCTCGTCGATTAGTTTGATCACCTCTCCTTCTTTCGCCAAAGGTACCCTTCTCGGTGGTTGCCGGATCGGTCTAGAGTCCCCTGTGTCTATTCTGTGCTTCACAATTGATGTTCTTCCACAGTTCTTACCATCTGCAAAAACTGTCCAATATTTACGAAGCAGGGAGAGTGCTTTGCTTTTATGCTTCTCCACTAGATGTTGCGTCCATTCCCTGACCATAGTTTTCAAGAAGGCTTTGTTGGTCTGGATTTCCCGGTGTTTCTGATCTTCGCAGTTCATAATAGCGGCAGCTTCTTGGCATTGAGCGATCGTTGTTCCCTTGTGTATCGTCCTAGGTGTACTGGCAGGATTCAGGACTCGTACTGGAACCAATTGGTCTTGTCGGGGTTCCACGAGAGCCCTTCCAACAACTATATCGCTGGGTCGATTTCTTTTGTCGGGTTCGACCACCCACATTCGGCTTGTCCCCGCATCCTCCCCTATCTTTGCCCAAACCACAGCTTCTGCATTCGGTGGAACTGTTTGGCGCGCTTGCACGACCATTCGCCTGACCTTGTTACCTTGTCCATTATCCATTGTTAATGGGAGCTCCAAGTTGCCATACTTCATCACTTTTTGGTTGAGGTCCAATGTGAAGCCATGCCTAATCATGAAGTCGACGCCGATTATGATGTCATCAGTAATGTCCGCAACGATGAAATCATGCTGAAACTCGACGGTACCCATCGTAATTCTTTTCTGGACCTTTCCCTTAACTTCCGCCTTCTCACCAGTTACTGTACGAAGCCTTACCTCGGAAAATGGTTCGATGTCAGAAACCAATCCGCTTCGGATGACTGAATGAGTTGCGCCCGTGTCCAACGTCAGCAGATATCGTCGCCCGTCCATCGTTCCCTCGATGACTAGGCTGGTTGCACCCCTACAGATTCGGGATACGAGGATGCTGGGGCACTCCAATGTGGGAGCCAGCGCATGCCCCTCTGCACTGACTCGTTTTAGTTTAACGGTTTGTTAGGTGCACCTTTTGCACCTCCACGGTCGCGTTCACTCCCATGGTCTCTTTTTGGCGAACTAGACCTCGAACGCTTTCTTCGCAGGCGGCAGTTCTTTGCAATGTGCCCCTGCTGGTCGCAGATGTAGCATCTACCCGGGAATGAACCACTCCTACTAGCTGTTGTTGTTCTCGAACTATCCTTGTCTTGAGATATGCGCCGTAATTTGATGGAAGGTCGGCATATCAAGAGCGATGTTTCACATGCGAGAGCGCTGGCAACTGTCTCCTTGAAAGATGTCTTCGGCAGGAGAATCAAGCTTCGTTGCGTGTCGGGGTCCCTTAGCCCTTGGATGAAGGAATCCGTTTTTAGTTTCTCCACCACATCAACTGGAACATCCGCGTAGGCTAGATGAGACAGCCTCTCGATGTCGGCAGCGTACTGCTGGATGGTCTCGTTTCCACGCTGCTTGCGTCCTTTAAGTTCCAGCTTGTGCATCTCCTGCATGTGCTCACTGCCGTATCTTCGATGAAGAGCATCCCATATGGCTGTGTAGTTCCTTCTCTGGGTCTCCGGGATGGTCTGTAGAACGTCAGCTGCTTCACCTTTAAGGGAAATTACTAGGGCAGCCACACGATCTTCCTCTCCCCATTGATTCCGTTCCGCTGTTGTCTCGAACTGGAGCTTAAAAATGTTAAATGCGCTCGTGCCGTCAAAGTTGGGAGCTGTGAATTTCGATGCTGCAGTCGGTACAACGATTCCTTGACGCTGAACGTTCTGGACGGTTTTCTCGAGTTCCAGAACCTTCTTGTCGAACCTCGATTCCATAGTCTCGATTATCTTTTCTTGATTATTTTCGAGATCTAGAACCTTTTTGTCGAGCCTCGATTCTAGTGTCTCGATTCTCTTTTCTTGATTATTCTCGAGATCTAGAACCTTTTTGTCGAACCTCGATTCTAGTGTCTCGATTCTCTTTTCTTGATTATTCTCGAGATCTAGAACCTTCTTGTCGAACCGCGATTCTAATGTCTCGATTCTTTCTTCGACGTCCTGGAATCGATCGTTGACTGTCTGCTGGATGTTTCTCAAGCTTTCTCGATTGTTCTGTAGCATCTCTTCCAACGTCTCTAGCTTCTCTAGTTTCTGGCTCAGAGAAGTCGAATTTTCCTCCAGCCTTTGATCTAGTTTCTGGCTCAAGGAAATGGAATTTTCCTCCAGTTTCTGACTCAGAGAAGTACTTACGGCAACGGAATTTTCCTCCAGCTTTTGATCTAGTTTCTGGCTCAGGGAAGTTGAGCTTTCCTCCATCTTTTGATTCATAGCATTAAGAGCCGCGAGAATTTGCTGCATATCGAACGCTGGCTCAGTGGATGTCGACGGCTTCTCCACCCGGAATTCATAACTCTCCCAGTCGACACCTTCTTCCTGCAACGCCGATCGCAGTCTCTCCACCAGGTTGGCTTTACTTCCCACTGTGGATAATTCCCGAGCATCCAGCTCTTTTTTCAGTTGTTCAATGGTCAACTTATCTAATTTCACCATTTTTTCACTTTTGCAATAATTCTCTTCACAACTCAAATAAAGTTTCAATCGTTTACTCGCAATCCCACTTCTGACACCAAATGTTACGAATTATTCTATCCCCACACCAAATAGGGTTCGCACCACTGGATTGCGATAAACTACAATTTTCTACGTTTTCCCAATTAAAAACACACACACACTTTTATTTCTTTCACCACAGATCAATTATCTGTGTAGCTTCACCACTTTTATTTATTCTCCAATACAATCCACTTTTAACTTTATTACACAGTACAATCCACTTTAAACTTTATTACACAATACACAAACCTTTATTGAAAGCTTTTCTTTTCACCTTGGTTGATCACACCGACTTGTCACACTCTGTTTTATACCACAAACTGAATGAATGTCGAGGGCGAGTGTTCGCGCTTATATAGCTCTCGGTCCACCATCTCGAACGTTCGCCGTTGGAAGTTCCCCATAGGAAATCTCTAGAACGCTCTGACAATTCCATTGGAAGTTGACATCATTCCCATCCCCGCTTCCAGAGAGTTTTCGAACTTAACGGTCCGCTTGCATCTCCGCAACAATATTTTGTATAGAACTTCCTCTCACCACACTCACGATTAGGGTTGCTCAAAAAAATCGATGTTTACTATTCGATGTATCGAACACTTTCAATGTTTAACGATGATTCGATGTATTTCATTCGGTGCATCGAATGAAGCAAGCATTCATTTTCATATGCTCTCTTCTCTTTCACTCTATGTATCAGAGACAAGACCAGCTAAGATCACGATGGGCATACGCTGTCAAGTTATACATATAAGAAGAAGTAGAAGTTATGTAGATGTTGGTTTAACATCTTAATCTTCTCTGGTCATGCGTCATATCGATGTTTGTGGTTGTGGTTGTTTGTAGTTGGGCTTATTCTAATGAGTTCCCAAGAAAAGAAGAGAGAAAAAGTTTACCTCTACAAATAAACCATAAAAACCATAAAAAAATAAATGTTATTGCACAGCCGACCCAAGGAAGGATTAATGAGAGTCTAGCTCACATCTGTTCCTTGTGTCTACTGTGCAAACCACAGTATAAAAAGAAATGTCCAGACTCAATTTTGTAAAAAAAAAAAAGCTATTATGGCACCAAAGAAGAAAAGCGAGGCTTGGAAATATTTTCAAAAAATTGATGATAAAACAGCTCAGTGTAGAATATGACAGAAAACTTTGCGAACTGCAGGAAACACTATCAATTTAATGGGACACATAAAAAAACATCCACAAGTCTCTTAATTTAGAACTAACTACAACTAAAAATATGAAAAAAAAAAATGTATGTCGTTGTAATGTCGAAATTCATCAATAAGAGAAATCGACAACGAAGGCGAAGTGGATGTCGTTGGAGTTGAAAGCACGAGCACCGTCAATCAAGGGCCATCCACATCTTATGCCCCCCAAGAGCCACCAACGGATCTGAATATCAACAATGATTGTGATTGTGACTCAGATTTACCTTTAAGGCGTCTTAAGGTTCATATACTTCTTCTGGTGACAGAGCGAGAAAAATTAACAATGCTATTTTGTATCTTATATGCAAGGACAACCAGCCATTTTCCGTGGTAGAAAATGAAGGTTTCAAATATTTGCTTAAAGTTACTTCTCCTCATTATAAAATACCTAGCAGAGCAATTGTAATACGGTGGCTGGATGATAAGTATGATGTTTTGTCAACATTATTGAAATCGCAACTAACCAGTGATGAACACCTCACTTTAACTAGTGATATTTGGTCAGACATGCAAATGCGCAGTTTTTTTAGGCGTTACAGCTCATTTTTTTGGGCTAGGCACGGAGTTTCAATCAGTGACATTAGGAGTATATCAGCTTGATGAAAGACATACATCGGAATATATAGCACAAATGCTTAATAAAACCTGCTGCGATTGGGGATTTGGAACAAGCACAGTCTCGGCAGTTGTAACTGATAATGCTGCGAATATGGTGAAAGCTGTTGAAATTGCATTTGGAAAAAAGAAGCACATCCCATGTTTCGCCCATACATTAAATCTTGTTGCTCAAAATATCCTGCACATTCCTGAATTGCAAGATATACTATCAAAAATAAAATTATTCGTTACCTTCTTCAAGCAAAGCTGTGTGGCAAGCGATGAATTGCGGAAGTCAGTACGTGCTAAAACAAAATGAATACGAGACGTATCAACGCGCTGGAATAGTACATATTACATGGTTCAGAGGATTTAAGAGCTCAAAAGTGCTGTGAGCGATATACTCATCTCCCACAAAACTGCACCTCATGTGCAGTTAACTGGCCTGGAATTGAACATTTCGTCATCGCTTCTTAACATTTTACGTCCAAAACTTAAAGCCCTTGTGATCGATGAGCCTATTGTTATACAAGTATACAAGCTTATTCTCTTAGAAATCAGGAAACGAATGGGCCATATTGAACAAGTTTCTTCATTAGCTATCGCCACCTTGTTGGATCCGCGCTTCAAAAAACTGCATTTTGAAGACCCGATAGCTTGTGCACAAGCTATTCAAAAAATCAAAGATATGATGACGGCGGATCTGCTAAACGAAAAGCAAATTGAATATGATTCAAATGGTTCTGACAAAATATCAGATGACTTCAGCCTTTGGAGTAACCATCACAAGCTAGTTCACCGGAACTGGAAGCCAAACAAAAATGAAGAAAGTGTCTGTGATGAGCTTTCCGTATACTTGAGGACACCTGTTGGTCGTCTCAGTTAAAATCCTTTGGAAATATGGTCCAAATATAAACAATAATTACCAAAATTTGCAAAATTGCATACAAATATTTGAATTTGGTAGCCAGTTCAGTTCCATCAGAAAGGCTTTTTTCAGAAGCCTCACAAGTTTTAAATCAACAGCGTAATGGGATTCAAGGAAAGCGCGGTAATGAAATTTTATTCATGCAAAGCTTCGAAAAAAAGTACTGGGATTTATAATTTCTTATCTTTCTAATCTTAATTTGAATAAAACCCAATTATATTAAAAACATTTATTTTTTTATTTTTCATTCGATGCATCGATAAACATCGATGTAAGGTTTCGATGTAATACATCGAATAAAACATCGATGTATTTTTTGATTGACCATCCCTACTCACGATTAGAAACTAAAAAGATTGAAGACTCATGCTTGATGTGTGTATAGGCAACTTCAATCAGAATTTACTAATACACTTGCACGTGCATGACATGAATTTGAACAGTGTATATCTGGCTTAACACTCCTCCTACGTCATGTAAGGCATTTTGACCGTTTTAGTACCCTATACGAAAGTACTATAGCAATGCACACTAGGCAACACTTTACCTTTCAACCCAGTTCAACCGTCGTCGTGAAAAAAGCTCTTTCAATCTCAGAGAGTCTGAAGTCCTCGACGTCACGGCTCATGGCACTTTATGATTCATGAATCACTTCACTCTCGAAACCAGCAGGCCGACGTCAGCGCAATCGAAAGGCCGTACGTATGTGCATATGTATGCAGTTGGTATCGTAAAAGCCGCTTCGAAGAATTGTTCGAGTTCGTCGCTCGTGTTGCCACCAGTTAACGTTCAGTTTAGTTTAGTTATTTGAGGTTTGACGCCGCGTCGCGCATTCGATTATCTTGCTCTGCCGATAAAGATACAAATAAAGAATTTAAAAACACAAAATCGAATTGTCATTGTTGGCAACGGGAGAGAGCGTTGCGGGCGTGTAGAATACTGCGAATCAGCGATGAAATGTTTTGTTTATCGAAATACCAAAATTGTTTAAACGAACTATTGCCAATTTGTATATAAAGTTTAATGCTGAATTGCTGAATTGATACGAGTCCGTCTACTGGTCCCTTTTTCTTTTTTGTTGTTGTTTTTATTTAAGGCAAGTTTGCGGTACGTATCCGTATCTATGCATAGTAACATGTGTGGCTACAGTAATTTGTAGCGTCTTATATAAGGCTCAAGTGCTGCAGTGCAAGTTATCAGCTGTTGGTGCTAATTCGATTCATGAGATTGACTGATAAGTGGTGTCCTTCGAGCCCGATTGTATGGTGACTGTGTGCGTATTGCTGATGAACTCACTCCGAGTTTCATTGCTGTGTTATTGTTTTTCGTCTTGTTCGTATTCAATTTGGCAACAAGCTTCCGATTTACCAAAGGTGAGTTATGTGTTTAGGTATGCGAAGCACATGTCCATGGATCGTGACTGTTTGCTTGTCTTCCACGCAATTGCTTTGGGTACCATTGTTCGATTCTAGACAATATTGCAGAATAAAAAAATTGCTTGTTTGAGGGGGGGTTATGCGGAGGGAAAAGTTGTATCTGGATTCTATTTATATTCAAGTGAATGGTAGATGGTTAGGCGAAAGCTTGCTTATGTAGACATACTCATGCGCGTAATGTGTTTGGCTCCGTGCGAGATGAAAGTGCAATAAACACTTCTGCACTCCTGGTACCAGGCAACGTTCTCCATATGTATGATTTTGGTTATAAATATCTGCGTGCAGCAAAGGAAATCTCGTATTTGGCGAAAGGAACCAAATGTATCTAAGTGCACTCTGGCCTTGGGGCAATAGGGTACATGTAACACAGCATTCCGGTTGGTATGGTCTATAAACCAAACAAGTCTCGTGGTACAGGCGACAAGGAATAAATGAATTTTCGTGCCTTTAACTACCTACTCCAAATCAAGATTATCTACCTAACGTTATGGCAAGAAATAATTTGGTTAATTGGGCAATTTCACAAAAACTAAAGCATGACAGTGCAAAACGATCGGACTTTGCTACCTACTATTTCGGATATGATTCTGTATTAGGCTGCTATCGAAAGAAGTTAATCTTTATGTGACCGACTAAGTTATTAACTGGAAATGAAAGCCGTTTAAGCTATGGCGCAGCACTATCGCAGTGACTTCCTTTCGTAATGCAATTTTGTAATTTGTATTGCTGAGAGATTTCTGTGTGCAACATTTGTGGGTTACGAAAGAATTTGTTTGCTACGTATGTCCATGCTTCCCCGTTTAGGCACTATGTGAAACACAGGTCGATGAAAAATCCGACCCCTCGGATTTCAGCCATTAATCGTATTCCATCGCGGTCCCGCCGCTTACATCCGTAGTGACATCGCTTACTAATTTCTACCACAATATAGTCACCTCTCAAACTCTCACCAACCAGTTAAAGAAAGAGCTCCTAAAAGAACAATATGGCTATACGAGAAAGCCAACTGGTGCGACCTCAACAACTTCTTTCGGATCTTTAACTGGTCATTGTGCTTCCTCGACAACGTCGTGGACGCCGCAACTGATATTAACGCAAATATTATCCGAATCGACATGGCAAATTTTATTCCTAGCAAGATTAAAAGCACCAGGTCAGGGAACTATGCCTTCGGGCCTATAAGGCTGATCCCACACCGAGGCCGACAAAACGTTTTTCCTTGTCGTGTACGACAAGAATACATTGCATCTTATGAGTCAACACACACCAAATGGAACGCAACACGACAAAACATTTTGTTCGGCCGTGCTCGTTGCTCCGATGTCCATCTTATACAGCATTGCATACAGCCAACCCACACCGAACGCAACAAACGTGTTGCGAACACGTGTCCTGAAGCGAAGATAGAAGTTAACGCGGAGAAGCTACTAATTTTGATTGAGCTAAGGAGCGCCATGTATACTTGCCATGAAAAAAGCTTCTGGACTCAAGCCGTTCGGAATCGGCATTAAACTGTAGGTCCTCTTCACCTGTGTAAAAAATAAATCACACACAGCGTGGTGAGTTCGGTGAGAAGTTTGAAGGCGACCATAGATCTGCGAAAAAGGTGTTCTGGCAAATCATTCGCCGATTCAGAGGAAGGAAATTCAACATAATCGTACGAGTTAAATCCAAAGATGATGTGTTGCTTTCCAATGAGATGGACAGCATACGCAGATGGGGAGAGCACTTTTTAGAGCTGCTCAATCCCGAACAGGGCGCTGAGGAGGTCCTCTGTTGAGGGCCACTCAGTCTCTATACACAAACTGTAACAGCTGCTTTCGGGTTAACGGTAGTAAATCAACACCTTTCACCGTGTTCGACTTCGCCAAGGGTGCGTCTTGTCACCTCTTCTTTTCATTATATATATGGACTGGATGTTGCAGCGCAGTCGAGGCGAAGAGTGTTTCACATTAGGAGAGTTGAGGAGAGTTGTCCTTAGTTGGAGGGCGCCGTGGCGCAGTGGTTAGTGTGTTGGACTCTGACGCACGATGAGCAAGTTCGGATCCCGATAACACCAACGCCATCGAGTGTTTATTTCGCGGCGTTCCTCCTCGGCGGGGTACTGGCAAAACTCCCCGTACTATACTTGCCATGAAAAAGCTTCTCGACTCACGCCGTTCGGAATCGGCTTTAAACTGTAGGTCCCTTTCACCTATATGAAAAATAAATCACACACAACATGGGTGATTGAAAGAAGCTTGGCTCTGGTCCTTCATGGGCTGTAACGCCACCAAAGAAGAAGTCTATAACAAGAAAAGGACAGTAAGTCTGCTAAATCTTAGTAGAGGGAATATACGACTGGTGGTCGGTGCCCTCACTGGGCTAGGACTAGGCCAGCCCTACAACGATTTTCGCAGAAGCTGTAGGGACGAGGTGGGTTTCTATTTCATCGTACCCTACTATGCAAATGCCTGTCACTGGCCAGGAAAAGATGTATACGTTCCTTGGGAGTTACTTCTTTTCAGAGGCAAGAGACATTAAGCTGAACAAACAGCTAAGATTCTTAACTGCATCTAGGTGGTTCAGCTCAGCGGGCAACTAATAAGTTCCTCTCGGGTAAGACTTTTAAGCTGGGAACATTGGTCTCCTCGTAGTCTAAGTAAGCCTTGACCTCGTGTTAATAAGGCAACCAACCAACCTAACCTAACCATATGTCACAATTTTTCATCTTTCTTTTTACCTAGTCCATCCCATCGAACTTCTTGGAGTGCAGTAATGTCAGCTTTAGAGCAGTTTGGGGCGTTTTCTGAATGTTCGGCCGCATCTGGTCTGTTAAGGGACCTATCATTCCAGGTGCAGAACCGATACTCATCTCCTTTTATACGTTTGCGAGAGTCGTCAACATGTAGTCCGTCCGTTAAATCCGATGCTTGTGGGTGTTTCTGAGTTTTTGCATTTTTTTTTTGACGTATCCCAATCGACTGAACCTGTTTTTTGGCGCAGGAAGCCAGCTATTCACCCTTCGTCCTATTGGCACCACGAGGAGGTGGGGATGGGACTTATTAACATCGTCGCAAGGTGTTCGTCTGCGGTATAAAATAAAGAAGAAAAGAAAAATGAACTTCATTTCTATCCTAAGTTCTCCACTAGCTGCAATATTCTGTTTATAATGAGAATCGATAAGCTTCTCAAACATACGAATCAAGAGCGGACCCCACCCTACGGCAGGGTCAACAATAAATGTTTTCACATAGGGTTGCGAAATACGTTAAAATGTACACGAATAATTGCAAAATCAATACGCACTGTGGGATTATAAGACATCTGACGCCTATGTATCATGTACGTATTGCCCCTATCATGCGTCCTTTAGTCCTTGTTTGTCTGTTGGTTCAGTCGCCAAGATATACTGTGTATTGCCAAGGTCAACTGTTTGTACGTATTCATATGTCGTGTTAGGGACGAGTCAAGCTCTACACACACAAGTGGCTTAACTCCGTGGCCCTGCTGCAGGCCTTGAATATTTGTCTTGCATAGTTCCTGGCTGATGGCCGAATCCGGGATCCCGGGAAAACTGATCTAGTTGTGTCGCGCCACGCTAAAAAATACGTGATGCACCGTACAACTCGGTTCTAGGACTTCGGAACCGTTTGAAACATGCACCGGATTTCGGCAAGGAGATGCGATGTCATGTGACTTCTTCAACCTGGTGCTGGAGCAGATAGTGCGACGGGCAGGCGTCAACAGGGAAGGCCCTATCTTCTACAAGTCCCTCCAGCTGCTAGGATACGCGGATGATATCGACATCATCGCGTATTCTCGCCGTGGCATTGTGGAAGCATTCACGGCGATTGATGAACAGGCGAAACGAGTTGGTCTTAAGGTCAATGAGGACAAAACGAAGTACATGCTGTCAAGCAAAAACCAATCGACAGCTACAATTTCGAGGTAGTTAAGGAGTTTGTCTACCTCGGGCAAACGTAAATTCTACAAATCACACCACAGTGGAGATCCGGCATAGAATCGCCCTTGGCAATCGCTGCTACTTCGGCTTGTCCAAACAACTGGGGTCAAAATACCTCACTCGAAAGACGAAAGTCATGCTTTACAAAACGCCCATACTGCCAGTCTTGCTGTACGGAGCCGAAAGCTGGACGATAAGCAGGACAGCGGAGCTGATTTTGGGTTCTTTCGAAAGAAAAATTCTGCGCCGGATATTTGGTCCTGTCTGTGAGGAAGGTGAATGGAGAAGAAGACACAACCGCGAACTCTACGAGCTGTACCAAGATGTGGATGTAGTCCGGAAGGCAAGAATCCGTCGACTACACTAGCTCGGCCACATCAACGCTCCAGCTAAGAGGGTCTTCGACGCCGAGCCTCCTGGTTCGAGAAGAAGAGGAAGACCGAACCTCCGGTATAAAGACCAAGTTATCGCGGATGTAAGATATCTTGGTCTTGATAACTGGAAGCAGCGTGCCCGGGACCGTCAAGGATGGAAGGCAGCTATAGATCAGGCTCAGATCCTCCATGGATTGCTGGCCTGATAAGTAAGTAAGTAAGTATAGTTCCTGGCTGTGGCTGTAAATCCATACTGTTTTCGAAACTGTATTTCGAGGTGCCAACTCTGGGAAATTTTTGACGAAATAAGATGATAAGATGATTGCAGACTAGTGTTCAAAAGATATTCCAGTTCTAGTCCACTAAAGAAAAAGATATGTAGGCAAAACAGGACACTAATGATGTGAACTTGAATCCCCCGAACAATCGATTTCTATGTGTTAATCATAAAGCAACTGGAGCTGTTGGCATGGTTCTCAGGCCCAGTATTGAAAAAGCAATATTCTCTTCAGTTCGTATGTCCTAAAAAGGTTAGCGTAACTAGGAACCGTTGAAGCTAGCATGGGATATGACATTCAAAAGTTTTCCAGGCGTTAGATTACAGACATTGCACATATGGTGATTGGAAACTAGTATTATATTGTATCAATATTTTATGTTACCCACACTTGCATTGCTTCGACGCTATGCATATACAAGCATATCTATTCGAGTGACCTTGAAAGCGACCAGTCCACAATGAATTTTAATTAAGAAGATACGTAGATACGAGTAAAATACGTATATGTTCCAAACCAACGATAGCCGATCAAACTTTTTCGACGCTCGTATGTACTACAATCTGGGCAAGCGAGCTAACTATCAGCACAAGAAGTTTTCCTTATGAGTTAGCTTAGGTATCACTGGTTAGCGTGGTTAAATGCTTGAATTATACATACTCTAGGAAAGTACGCCAATTAAAGCGACAAGTGTGTGCATATGTCGATGAGAAAACCAAAAGCACTCAGTGTCAGAAGTTCAAAGATTTAGCTAAATCCACGCGCTTGTTCCCCATCTTTGTTCGACTTTATACCTTCTATATCGTTAACCTTTAACAAGGCCGTTACTAGTATTACCTACTAGGTCGCAAGTTGTAAAAGTAAAAGTAGCTCACATTGTGAGTTAACATCACGAGCTCAAGTGCAGTACACTCAAATTGTGCTCGAAAAGTGAGAACCACTCAATAGTAATGGCCTAATGGGCCTTAAAAAGACGCGAATTTCGTCATTTGTATTTTGGTCTTCCGATGCAAAATTGTAACCTTGCCGAATACAACATTTTCGCGATTGTGTTGTTCATCGTCATCCATATCGGGACCATTTAACGACAATCTATTAAAGTGACTTAATGAGCATGTTTAATTGCATTGTAGTTTTGAGTGCTCCCATTGGCATTGATTCAACTCATTTTATAGTCGCTACAAAACCAACTGGTTCACTGGCATTCAAACTTTAAAACAAATCGATGAGATACCCGCTTTCGTAACCAAGTTTCTACACAAACTTCAGTCGTTGAGTTGGGCTTTATATAACCGCGAAAAATATGGAAGAAACACAAGATTGGCCGAAATAGGAACCGATACGATGGCACATCCACTATGTAATCGATGGTTCGTTAAGAGCACTAGGCTGCTTCTTTTCAATGGCCAATCGAAATGGAAAGAAGACGAGAAAAGAAAGCGAAAGTAATGTAACAGGTTGACGGCTCGGAACCTTTCTTTCGTCTTGGCTTTGTTATTTTCTTTTCGTGCTTCAGCTAATTCGTAATTAAGTGGCAAGAGATGAATGAATCTTTTTCTACTCCACTAATATCATATCGCATTTTGATGATCAAAGGCCTTAATGGTATAGCTTAGCTTACGAGGAGAAACCACTACACCGATTAACCGAGAGCGAACTGCGCGGCGGCGGCTCGGCGCACTATGGTTATTAAAGTAATAATTACACTCGAGCGCTTGTGATTAAGTGTTACACAGGCTTACTCGTATGCACTTAAGCATCTGGAACTTAGTCGATGTACGAGTTGGGATTTTGTCACCACGTGTTCCAATTTTTCCTCAGGCAGTGTTGCATTAATCCTTCACCAGAACCGCTGCGAAAGGTGGAGAGAGCCATAGTTCTTCGGTTTGCACATGTGTCGTTTATATCTATTTTTTTCATGCACAGTTTACGCGTACTGAAGACTGGTTTAATCTGTTGGAAGGAATGTACGAAGTTGCGAAATGTCCTGAGCTACAACTTAAGTGTGCTACTCTCACTGAATAGCCAGTCGATCAGAAACTATTCGTAGTTTCGTCTATTAAATCTCCATTTAAATCAAATCGATTATAGGACAAGTGTAGCCTGTAGCGCATTATTCTGTGTCTCAGATCTTTGCTTTAGCTAATCTTAACCAAAATTAGATACAAGCTAGTAGAAAGTAACAAACTTACTTACTTATCAGGAGGATCTGAGCCTGAGCTATAGCTGCCTTCCATCCTTGACGGTTATCAAGACCAAGTTGTCTCAGATCCGCGACTACTTGGCCTTCATACCGGGGGCTCGGTCTTCCTTTTCTTCTCGAACCAGGAGGCTCGGAGTCGAAGACCCGCTTAGCTGGAGCGGTCGTGTTCATGCGCTCGGTGTGACCGAGCCAATGTAGTCGACAGATCTTCACCTTCCGGACTATATCTACATCTTTGTACAGCTCTGTAGAGTTCGCGGTTATGTCTTCTCCTCCCTTCATCTTCCTCACAGGCAGGACTAAATATCCGGCGCAGAATTTTTCTTTCGAAAGAACTCAAAATCACATCCGCCCTCCTGCTTATCGTTCAGTTTTCTGCTCCGTACAGCAAGACTGGCAGTATAAGCGTTTTGTAAAGCATGACTTTGGTTCTTTAAGTGAGCAATTTCGACCCAAATTGTTTGGGCAAGCCGAAGTAGCAGCGATTGCCAAGGGCGATTCTATGCCTGATCTCCACTGGTGTGGAGTATACCTTTGACCCGAGGTAGACAAACTCCTTACTTACTTATCAGGCCAGCGATCCATGGAGGATCTGAGCCTGAGCTATAGCTGCCTTCCATCCTTGACGGTACCGGGCACGCTGCTTCCAGTTGTCAAGACCAAGATGTCTTACATCCGCGATTACTTGGTCTTTATACCGGAGGTTCGGTCTTCCCCTTCTTCTCGTACCAGGAGGCTCGGAGTCGAAGACCCTCTTAGCTGGAGCGTTGATGTCCATGCGCTCGATGTGGCCGAGCCAGTGTAGTCGACGGATCCTTGCCTTCCGGACTACATCCACATCTTGGTACAGCTCGTAGAGTTCGCGGTTGTGTCTTCTTCTCCATTCACCATCCTCACAGACAGGACTAAATATCCGGCGCAGAATTTTTCTTTCGAAAGAACCCAAAATCAGCTCCGCTGTCCTGCTTATCGTCCAGCTTTCGGCTCCGTATAGCAAGACTGGCAGAATGAGCGTTTTGTAAAGCATGACTTTGGTCTTTCGAGTGAGGAGTTTTGACCCTAGTTATTTGGACAAGCCGAAGTAGCAACGGTTGCCAAGGGCGATTCTATGCCGGATCTCCACTGTGGTGTCATTTGTGGAATTTACGTTTGCCCCGAGGTAGACAAACTCCTTAACTACCTCGAAATTGTAGCTGTCAATTGTTATATTTTGTCCCAGGTGGTGAGCGACGGATTAGTTTTTGCTTGACAGCATGAATTTCGTTTTATCCTCATTGATCTTAAGACCAACTCGTTTCGCCTGTTCTTCAATCGCCGTGAATGCTTCCACAATGCCACGGCGAGAACACGCGATGATGTCAATATCATCCGCGTTTCCTAGCAGCTTGACAGACTTGTAGAAGATTGTGCCTTCCCTATTGACGCCTGACCGTCGCACTATCTACCCCAGCACTAAAGTCACATGACATCTCCTTGCCGAAATTCGGTCCACGTTTCAATCGGTTCAGAGGTCTTAGAACACGAAATGCACGGTGCATCGTGTATTTTTTGGCGTGGTGCGACAGAGTCGGATCAGTCTTTCTGGGATCCCGAATTCGGCCATAGTATTAAACAATCCCTTCGATGAACGCTGTCGTATGCGGCTTTAAAATCGATAAAGAGATGGGTGTTTGAAACTCGTTGGTCTTTTCCAGGATTTGTCGAAGTGTGAATACTTGGTCTATTATCGATTTGCCGGGACGAAAGCCGCACTGGTACATGCCGATTACTCCAGTGCAAAAGGGCTATAGACGTTCACACTAGGCTGGCCAGGATCTTGTATGCGGCATTGAGCAAGGATATACCTCTATAATTCTTGCAAGCAGTGGGATCGCCTTTTTTGGTGAAGGGGCAAATAGAGCTGATATTCCGGTCATCGGGCATGATTTCATCTTCCCAGATTCTGCAGATGATCAGAAAATCTCCGCAAGCCATCCGAGCATGCGGCCTTGTTGTTCTTCAGCTTTTGAATAGATGTGCCGACTTCTTCGATGCTGGGTGGGAGGACTGCTTCAGCGGCTCTCTCTTGGTCATGTTTGCTAAGCAGCTGCTGGAAATGCTGCTTCAAAATATCCACTATTTCCTGCAGGTCAGTAACAATATTGTTCTCGCAATTTCGAAGAGCCTGGGTGCCTTTCTTGAAGCCTCCTGCAAGGCTTATTGGTTTCTTATAAAAGGTCCGTATTTTATGCTTGTCGCTAGACTCCTCGGTATCCTTGATCTGGAATGCTGCGAAGACCATTTTCTTTAGTCGCAGCAGTTTTTTCTCCTCCCTTCCTCTGTCTCGGTAATCCTCTCGCGCTGCCCAGGTTCTTGCTTAGGTGTCCAATGTCGAACCTGGCATTGGACAGTCAAGCTCTGAGACTTGTTACTACGAGGAAATAGCCAGAGTCGACGTTTGTCCGCCCTGAAAGTTCGAAAATCCAGGATGTTTGACGAGTGTCACGCATCAATGGTCGATATGGTTGGCGGTTCGACCATCCGGAGTTCGCCAGGTTGGTGTGTTAATCTTCTTGTGACGAAATTTTCTGCTTGCCGTATTAGGAGTTGCCGCAAAGTCCGTAAGTCGAAAGCCCTTATCCGTTTTTGTATCGTGGAGGCTGTGTTTTCCGATCACTCCGCCAAAGGTGTTCTCCTTACCGATTTTGGCATTGAAGTCCCGAGTACAAGTTTAACGTCGTACTCCGAACAAGCTCCGTAGGCGTTGTCCAAGAGATCATAGAAATCCTCATTGAAGGGGTCTTCAGTCTCTTCGACACATACATATCAGGCTGATGTTGTAAAATCTGCCTTTGATGCGGATCAGAGCCAAGCGATCACTTATAGGCTTAAAGTTGACGACCTTCGACCATACCCGTTTTCCCACGACAAATCCGCACCCCAACATGTGCAATCTTTTGTGACAGCTGTAATAGATGTCATTTCTCTGATCTTTGCTTTAGCTAATCTCAACCTAATCTAGTCTAAAGTAAACCTGCCTTAATAAAGAGGCCTCACCGGCTAGAGGGCGCCGTGGCGCAATGGTTAGTGTGCGGGAATCTGACGAACGATGAGCGAGTTCGGTTCCCGATAACACCAGCGCCATCGAATGTTTATTACGCGACGTCCCTCCGCGGCGGGGGTACTGGCAACATGCCCCGTAGTATGTATGTATGTTGGCGTTAAAGTCCATGAAGGACCAGAGCCAAGCTTCTCTCAATCACCCATGTTGTGTGTGATTTGATTTTTCCATAGGTGAAAGGGACCTACAGTTTATTGGCGGTTCCGCACGGCGAATTTCGAAAAGCTTTCCATGACAATTTTACTACAGTAGGTTTTGTCAGAACCCCGCTGAGGAGAAACATCGTGAAAACACGTTCGATGACATGGCCGTGTCGGGATTCGATCCCGTGTCATCGGCGTCAGAGGCCAACACACTACCCACTGCGTCACGATGCTGTGCCCGTAGTATACTTGCAACGAAAAAGCTCTTGACTCAAGCCGTTCGGTATCGGCATTAAACAGTAGGTCCCTTTAACCTGTGTTAAAAATAAATCACACACAGAATGGGTGAGTGAGAGAAGCTTAGCTCTGTCCCTTCATGGACTGTAACGCCACCAAAGCAAGCAAGCACCGGCCAGCATAATTTCTGGTTGCTTACTGCCTTTACTGAGACTCTTTCAATTCGTTAAAGTCATTGACTTGAGTATAGCCCTTTAGTGGGACTTGACTCGAATTTCTTATATGTAGATATCTTCGTGTGCATATTAAGTGATGATCCATCGTGATCCATCGTGGCTTCAGAGCTGGCAGGTTTCGAACAAAACGACGAATTCCAGGTCGACGTGCACCATTCATTTGTTAACCGTCAAGTCGAAGGTTGACTAGATTTCCGCTGGTATATGTATGTGGTAATATGAATAAGACCTTTGCGGCCCATTACATCGTCCTTGAAAAGATGTCTTGACCTCAAGTCAAGAGATTTACATAATTCGACAATTTGGATGAAATGAAACAGTACAAAGCAAAAACGCAATTGACGTTTTGACTAGAGAATAAGTCTGGTGCATAGTCACAGACTTGGTCTGTATCTACTTAAAGTCAAAAGCAAAATTGCAGTCCAGATAAGTGACAATCGTATCTAAGCATCAAATGCTTACGATTGAGTACAATAGCTTCGGCCCGGGTAGTATTTGATTCCAACTCCGAACATAGATGGCATAACTAAACTCCATCATGGTATGCGCTAAAGGATGTATGTGTGTTGCCAGGACGCACGATTCGCGGGTATTTACTCTCCTTCTACTAAACCATACCGCTGCACAACTTAACCACTCTCCCCACGGGACTGCTGTTAGATATTAATTCGCGGGGTTGGCTAGCGATTTACGTTATATTTGGGATGGCGGCCTCTTGAGCTCGTCTCTTCGCTTCGGTCGGACGTAGCCTCAAATGGGCTAAAGCATTGTACAAGCAAAACTCGTTTCAGTTATCAACCGAGTCCATCATGTAAGGAGACAGGTTTTCCGGGCTTGTTATGTTCACCATTAGTCTATCTAGCACAAAGCGAGTATAGTAAAACAAACTTCAAGCTCTGCCTCCTCTTCAGAATTCGGACATTGTGGATACAGCGGCGATCTTTCATGTCCACATCTATGAAGACAGTTTCGATAGCCGCGGTGTCAAAACACAAGCTGCGAAAGGAGGTAATTAGAGTATCCTGTCTTTCTAGATGTCCAAGTATCGATAACGGGAATGAGCCTATGCGTCGGCCTCCCATTTTTGGAGGCATCCCATTTGGTTTACCACATTGCTAAGGATTTTGCCCGTTCTTTTACTCTTATATGCTTGGCCTGCTGCCGGTCAAACGCTTGCCTGCGATATTCTCTCTTGAGCTTGTCTGTCAGGATGTCGATGAGTAGCATTCCTGCTATGGCTAATGCTGCATCATCTGAGATGGTCCTGAATCCGCCGGTTGTCTTTATTGCAAAGAGTCTGTAGACTGACGTCATCATCCGTTTCAGTTGTCTTACTGCAAGTGTTCCAGTCGAGTAGGACTGGACTGACTATTCGTGAGAGTAGACCGCTACGCCCATATCCGGGCCCCGTCTACATTCGAATGCCTTCCCAACACCTGTTAAGAGATGAACTGACGTATGTAGCTACCATCCTAGGCAAGAGGGCCTAACCCGACCAGGATGGCGGTTGTGCGGAGGGCTAACAACCCGCCCATGTAAAAAACCAAAATTGTTTTGAATGAGAATGTACCCTCGGATACAAGGACGGATACCCAACGACGACACGGTAAGAAAAAGGACCACGATTTGCGAGTATGCTCCTGGAATGTAAGAAATCTCTACTATCCTGGAGCTACTCGTCCAAGGTGGATATTCCTGCGATCCAGGAAGTACGCTGAATAGAACAAAGAATCGTAAGGAAGAAGGAGTGCGACATTTATTACAGTTGACACAAAAGGCTGCACTTATTGGGATGCGGATTCGTCGTGGGTAAAAGCTTATAGTCGAAAGTCATCGATCTTAAGCCAGTAATTGATCACTTTAACCGAACCACACGAATCTGGAATTCCCTGCCGGATTCGGTCTACCCTCCTCATTACAACATGCAATCATTTAATATCAATGTGAATCAGCGTCTCCTCTACTCCTCTGCCTTTCTACCTTCTGCCCGCACTATGGCGCCGACATCTGTGCACACGCCCCTACCGATGAGGCTGAAGAATCCATCAAAGAGGATCCTTATGACCTCTTGGATGACGCCTACAGAGCTTGTCCGGAGTACGACATCAAATCAGAGAACATCTTTGGTGGAGTAGTTGGGAAGCACAGCCTCCACAGTACGAACACGGATATCGACTTCCAATTTACGGAATTTGCGGCAACTCGTATTGCGGTAATAAGTAGCACAAGATTTCCTCACAAGAAGATCCACACAACAACCTGGCCGTCTCCAGGTGGTCGAACTGCCAACCAACTTGACCATAAACTTATAGACGCGAGACATGCGTCAAACATCCTTGACGTTAAAACGTTCAGAGGGGCAAAGGTCGGCTCTGATCATTTCCTAGTGGCAGCAAGACTCAGAGCCCGACTTTCCAATGTTAGAAAGCTACATCGGCCCAACAAGAGGAGGCTCAACACTGGAAGTCAGAGTACCTCAAAGGTCACCAGAGACTACAGAGAGCAACTGAACCGACGACTTGCAAGTATGCCAACACAACAATATGTGGCTCCATTGTCACTCAACCATCAAGGAAGCAGTCGAAATTACTAAAGAAGGGAATCTTCGCAGCTTCCCAGCTCAAGGATATCGAAGAGTACAGGGACGAAAACGCGATAAGAACCTTTTACAAATATAAGCCAGAAGCATTGCAGCGTTATTTAAAAACAGCACTCAGGCTCTTCGAAATTGCGAGAACAGTCTTGTTACCGCCCCGCAGGGAATAGTGGATGTTTTCAAGCAGCATTTTCAGCAGCTGCTTAACGAGCATGAAGAAGAGAGAGAGTGGTAGTTGACGAGAGATCCTGCCTCCAGTCGACGATGTTTCCCCCCCACCCAGCATTGAAGAAGTAGGCATAGCTATTAAAAAGCTGAAGGACAACGAGGCCACAGGCTCGGGTGGATTACCATTAGAGCTTCTTAAAGCTAAAGGCGATGTACTGGTAGGGAGCATCAGATCATCTGTAGAATATCAGCTCTATATTCCCTTATTCACAAAAAAGGCGACCCTACCTCTTGCAAAAGCTACAGATGTATATCCTTGCTCAATGTCGCCTACAAGATCCTATCCAGTTTATGGTGAACGTCTAAAGCCGCCTTGCACCGCATTAATCGGCACATTCCAGTGCGACTTCCGGTCAGGGAGACCGACTATATACCAAATATTCACGCTGCGTCAAATCCTGGAGAAGACAAGCGAGGCAAAATCCTTATTGATTTTCCAGCCGCATATGACAGCATCCATCGCAAAGTCTTATTTAACGCGATAGCCGATTTCGGGATCCCGGCCAAACTAATCCGGATGAGTCGAGACACGCTAACAAACACCTCCGGCTCCTAAACCTCCGGGCCATGCCCTGTCAGCGACTTCTTCAATCTCGTGTTGGCACAAATAGGACAGCGTCAACACGGAAGGCACTATCTTCCACAAATCGGTTGATTTACTGGGCTATGCTGACGTTATTGATATTGTCGCAAGTTCCCAGCACACCACTGTGAAAGCTTTCACGGCGACTGAAGATCGGGCGAGACGAACTGGTCTTCACATCATTGAGAAGAAGACGAAATATGTGCTGTTAACGAAAAACACTTCCGTCACCTATCAGCTAGGACAAAATCCGCAGATCGGCAGCTATAATTTCGAGATGGTAAAGGAGTTCACATATGTACCTCGGGGTAAACATAAACTCCACGAATGACATCATAGTGAAGATCCTATCTGAGCCTACCGGTTCGAGAAGGGGAAGATCGAACCTCCGGTATAAAGACCAAGTGATCGCGGATGTGAGACAACTTGGTCTTTCGGACTGGAAGCAGCGTGGCCGGGACCGCCAGAGATGGGAGACTGTATTAACTCAGGTCCAGACCCTCCATGGGTTGTTGACCCGAAAAGGAAGTAAGTAAAGGTGATTTGTGACATAGTTAGTGAAGCCATTTCATCACGTAAAGATGAACTGTCGAATAAGCAAGCAAGCCAAGTCATATAGAAAATAGACGGCTAGATCGTGCTATTGGACACCTTCAAACCATTTTTTGTAGAAATACTTCAAATTACTCGTCTATACCGATAAGCTAGAGTCAATTCCAGCCTTGGATGCTACACGTGTTGTTAGCGAAAATAGATCTATTGACCTACTTACCTGAAACAAGTTGCACTCCTGGGTGTCTTATGACGAATCTTCCTACACCAATGGATGCATATTGCTGCCACACGAGCTGAAGGTGTTAAGCCCGGCAAAACCGTGTAGATTACAGGTTATTTCAATTGAAGTTTAGCATAGAAACGCAGCGAAGTGGTTCCAATATCGGTTAGTCTAGTTCAAATCATCACGGACGCTGGTTTTTGAGAAGGAGCTAACCGTAGGTGATCCTACATTTATAGCAGAGCCTTCAGGCAACCAAACTGGACCATTTTGTTTGTTTATAAATTGCTGCACGGTGAACATGTTCTCATCAGTGAGCAAACAATTTTTCCAAGCCGCCGCGAACGAGCCACTGCTTCTTAGGTCCTTCGATCTTTCGAGCCGTATTGCTTTCTGAGCAACCCTAAGGTCTACAGCCTTTTGTATTTTGAAAGGCTTGTCCAACAGCTTATTTCGTACAATGTTTTGAATGCTTGCGGCAGGCACAGCCAGTCCTTTTGCTATTATGTTGTCGATGCGACGTGTATTTCACTTCAATTTGCATCTCACCTTCTTTACGTTCTCAACTGATGTTAAAGTGGGTCGAAGTCGATTGAGCCGGTGTCCCGGCGAAGATACGATTCACATTTAAATGTCGCAATTCACGGACTATCGACAGAGTCGATTTTTTTGCCAAATAAAATGCGTTCACGGAATCACGTTTTATTAGCAAGTCCATAGCTTCGGTTTGTGTTGCTTAGGTTAGGTGAGGTTACTTGCATTTGATAGACAATTGAATGGCAAATAAACTCTGAAGAGCGTTTCGACTTGATGTTCCAAAGACTTATTTATTCGGGTCGTCTGCCTTTGAATGGCGAACGACATCGAACGCAAGTGGTGCCTTAGATACTGACATAGTTGAACTCCTTTTCTCTGACCTGCAGCTAAATGGTCTTTCATTAAGCGTTTCCCATCTTTAAATTTAAATAAAACAAAGTGGGTGCATGATATCATGGACATTTTTTTATTGGTTTGGAAGGCCTATCGATGCCAATATGTACGGAATCTAACATTGTTTAAATGTCCGCCGTAGCTTCTCTAGGTGGCGCGCATCCGAAATGTCGAACTTTCGATGACTCTGGCTGAATTTGACCGATGGCATGGGTTCTGTTGGCTTTGAGGGCCGCTGTGGCTTGTAGCTTATTCGCATAGACCTGTGACTTCAGAAAACTCCACAGAAAAGTCTAACGGGAGATGACCATGCCCTCAAATCGCTTGTGCGTGGCGTGAGCTGTGTGGCACGTAGCGCCATCCTGCTAAAACCACATCATCATCGCTGAAGATGATTTTTCCACAAAAACTGCTCCAGAGCCCATTTAGTGAATACACCTCGTTGTCTATGGTTGTTTACCTTCAGCTCCTGGGTCAGTTGAATTTCGTACGCGTGCAGGCCGAATTACGACGCAAAATTCGCCAAGTTTTGGCCTACGAAAGGCTGAGTTCGGCAAATCGACTGCCTCGGATTCTTCTGCGCACTCTAACGGACAGTGTCGATGTTTTCGGCAGATCTTGCGTTTCGTACTTAACCATACCTAACCAGTGGACTCGAACTTATCTAGCATATAGCAGAATGCGAAGAGTTCTCTCGATAGGACGATTATGGTGACCGTAAAATAGGCGAAGCGCGTGGAATGTTGCCTGGACAGAACACCCATTTTGGTAAAACAATTTTATCATTTGCACGTGTTGGTGGACGCTATGTCCGTCCATGGCAATTTGGCAAAAAAGACTGAATAAATCGCAGCCAATTTGACAGCTACGTACTTACTTAGGTGGCGCTACAGTCCGGTGTGAACCTGGGTCTTAACCAACAAACTTCTCCAGTTGGCGCGGTCTTTTGCCAGCTGTTTCCAGCGATGCACTCCCAGTTGGTTAAGGTCCCTTTCCACCTGTGTGCGCCACCTTAGATTCGATCGTCCTCTGCTGTGTCGTCCCTCGGGGTTGGACTCCAAGCCTCTTCGGGCCGGAGCTGTGTTTTCCATTCGCTCAACATGGCCTAGTCATCTTAGACGTTGGATCCGCAGACGTCGTACCAGAACGATGTCGCTGTACAGCCCGTGTAGCTCGTCGTTGTATCTTCTCCTCCACTTCCCGTTTATACAAACGGGACCATAGATTGAACGCAGAACTTTCCTCTCGAAACAACCAAGGGCCTCTCCATCCTACTTACTTACTTACTTAGGTGGCGCTACAGTCCGTGGTGAACCTGGGCCTCAACCAACAAGCGTCTCCAGCCGGCACGGTCTTTGGCCAGCTGTTTCCAGTGCCGCACGCCCAGTTGGTTGAGGTCCCCTTCCACCTGCGTGCGCCACCGCTGAGGCGGCCGTCCTCTGCCGCGCCTTCCTTCCGGAGTGGATTCGAAGACTTTTCGGGTCGGAGCTGTATCTTCCATGCGCTCTACATGGCCTAGCCACCTTAGACGCTGTATCCGTAGACGTCGTACCAGGCCGATGTCGCTGTACAACCCTCTCCATCCGCTTTCGTTAAAGTCCAAGCCTCTTCGCCATAGAGGAGGACCGGGATGATTACGGTTTTATACAGCGCAACTTTGGTCTTTCGAGAGAGGGCTCTACTTCTCAATTGTCTCTGGAGCCCAAAGAAGCAGCGGTTGGCAAGACTTATTCTGCGTTTGATCCCGAAGTCCTTGACCACTTCGAATCTGTAGGTCCCAATTGTGACGTTCTAGCCGAGACGTCGGTGTTGCGCGTCTTTTTTGGTTAAAATACCCTTTTTAGCCGCTTCTGCTTCAATGCTTTCGAACGCTTCACTGACGTCCCGCTGTGCTCGTCCAATTACGTCAATGTCATCCGTGTACGCAAGCAGTTGCGCAGACTTGAAATAGATCGTACCTCTTGTGTTGGCCATTGATTCTCGTATGATCTTCTCAAGCACGATGTTGAAGAAATTACATGAAAGTGCGTCACCTTGTCTTAAGCCTTTTTTAACGTGAAAGGTCTCGGTTAATTCGCTACTGACCTTAATGGAGCAGCGAGAGTTCTCCATTGTCATTCTGCACAATCTGACGAGTTTGGCAGGTATGTCAAATCTAGACATGGCGCTGTATAGCTACACGGAGTTCTATGAATGTCACAATGTTTTCCGAATACCAGTTAAGACGAAACGCATTATTACGGGGATGACTGGAGATCATGCTCATCACTCGAAAACTACCCATAAATCATGTGAACATCATGTCCAAAAATCATGGTCATGTTGACTGTTTTCTTCGTATGTTGACCTTCCCGGAGATCGACTTTAACAACTGTTTCGAAGGTTGGAAAATCCATTGCCATAAGTCCATTGATTCAGGTGGGGATTGCTTTGAAGGAGCCGAAATCGATTTGAAATGCCCACCCCTTCCAGTGTCGCCTAATATGTGTATCAAAAGACGGCATGAAGGTTAACCGCTATATCCGTAATAAACGTATGATTCATAAGGTAAAACATTAAGGAATTCACCCTTTACAATCGGACTTTTCTGAATTGAAGGCAGATCAGAATCTAAAACTGAACCTGTCGACCTATGCCAGCTTTCTGTGCAACGAGGCTCAAATATGTTGAATTCACAATTATATACATTCATCACTAGAAACGAGTTGTATAAAAACGATTATATGATTGGCAGCATAATTCTGTTGTTAATGGCAACCTGTAATGGACGTAGTAAAACTTGTTTTGGGTTATGGCAGTATGCAGCTATAACCGATGATGCAACGAACGATATGGAACAGTAATAACACGTATCTGAACCCGGTTTGCATATAAGTAGCTATACCAATTGCAAAAGAAAAGAAAATGAATTCGATAAAGCACTTCCTCTACCACGATGTTTAGTGGTTACGAAATTGTAAAAGACGTTTCCTGTAGTAATAAAGATCTCCATCCATCCACATTGTAGCTAGACCTTGGCACTATTGCTGATAGCCATTCATAAAATCACGGAAATGCTTTTGATTTTTTGCCTCTTCTCTCTTAACAAACTATACCATCGACCAACACTTTTTCAAGACTCATGCATACGGAAACGATGGAGTGCTATCGAGTTCGTCCCTAATTATATAACCATTTCTCACGGCCTACATAATTGTACAGAGAACCTAGGTAAAGGACATCGAAGGATAGTGAATCAACAAATCAATATATGAACTTAGCAACTGGTAGCCTCATCCATTATTCAAATACTTTCGATTTCACGGTAATAAGTTTTCCAAATGGCAGGTTTCACCTGGCGGACGACAGACCTATCGACGTCCACACAGTCTGCGATTGTATTATGGGCGTGCGTTTGTACTGAAAACAAATTCAATGAATCCATTACCTCGTCACAAGTTCGGTTGGGGTCGTACTCTTATGGTCAGCATTTCCTCAGATTTTTACAAAGCTTTCATTTGCTACACTGATTGGCTCCACTGCGTGGCAAACTTACCAAATGATTCACTGCTTTCGAAACATTCCGATAAGGTAGCACACATTAATCGTCATTTTGGAGCGATTGCGGCCTAGAGATATGCATGACAATTGTATGCTTCGCTGACTAAGTCGACTATTCGAAAGCTGACTCTAGCCGAACTATTATAAACGTTGAGACATTGATTTTCAGTATGCCAGACTGTCAGAAAAGAAGTTGCCGTAACAAGCATAGTAGCCGTAACCGCACATTCTCGTTAGACGCATGCTGGCGATAATGCAACTTCATCGTATGATGTGAAATAACCACAAAGATCCATCCATCTCGATCTAATGCATCCGCATGCAAAGCATTTACGATATCAATCACTTTCTATTCAACCATGACCACCTTGCCACACGGTATTTTGACATAGAAAATTGCTTGCCAAATCGCTTGCTATTGCAATAAGCCTCCAATTGGCATACACGCGTGCATAGAGTACATACTCGTACCGACCACACGCTCATCAATAGATTGTTTGTTGATATTTATTATATGCATCCTCCAGATACGTTGTCACGTTCACTCATTTACAATATTTTCGAGCAATTGCGATTGTAATGCCTGTGATGACGCGTGACCTATTAGCCATGACGCAATTGGCCTATGTTCACTTCATTCACTTTATGTACATGGCTGGGCGCTTGATAGAGCACCTTGAAGGCCTGGGTTTACAAGTCAGGTCGTGACCTTTTTTTCTCCTCTTCTTCTATGTGTGCTTCTTGCATACCTTTACTCGTAATTGAAACCGAGCCCACGTAACTTAATAGCTTAAGTGACACTATGCCCAGGCAATAGTGTTTAATGGATTAGAAAAAAGCTTAATCGTTCTTAGTGCAGGTTTGTGGCGGGATTGCCTACTAAGGTTGGATCCGAATTAATTGGCTTACATTTGGCGGTTGTCAATGTTTGTTTCGATTACGAGTATTGTTAGAATGGGAATTTTGCGTTATAAAGCGTGTATAGCGCGATAAGGCTTATCTCTTTTATTCCGCTTTGGCGAGATTAATATCGGGTAGAACATGTGTACCTAGTGTTTCGAGCTTATAGTGGAGCGCGAAAAAGCACTTAACAGTGTGCGGTGACTACTCCTACTGAGTGACGCATGGCTACATTTTTGTTGAACAGCCGAAGTCGTACTCTTATAGACAGCATTAAGATCAGGTTTGGTAAAGTTGCCTTTAAGGAAGCCAAGCGTGTAGTTAACTTACTACAAGCCAAAATGTCCAGCGATCGCACATGCAGCATACGATAGTCTTATCTTTTAGCGAAAGCAATGTCGATTGTAGCACTTTACAGTAAGTTGCCGGCTTTAATGCGATATTAAGGTCGTCTATTCGATCGCTGCTCCTTTTCTTTCCTAATGTTAATTAGTTGTTGGCTATCGACTGTCAACTAACAAATCATTACACACGTCGTTTGTTTCCGGCCGTTTACGTCCGTAGTCACATCGCTTACCAACTTGTACCACAAAATAGGTATTTGTCCTCCACGGAATTTAATGTCATATGGCGCCTGAGGGCGCCGTGGCGCAGTGGTTAGTGTGTTGGACTCTGGCGCACGATGAGCGAGTTCGAATCCCGATAACACCAATGCCATCGAATGTTTATTTCGCGACGTTCCTGCTCGGCGGGATACTGGCAAAACCCCCCGTAGTAAACTTGCCATGAAAAAGTTTCTAAACTCACGCCGTTCGGAATCGGCATTAAACTGTAGGTCCCTTTCACCTGTGTGAAAAATAAATCACACACAACATGGGTGATTGAGAGAAGCTTGGCTCTGGTCCTTCATGGGCTGTAACGCCACCAAAGAAGAAGATGGCTTAAATTAAAGTCACACTCCATAAGCACTCCGTTCACTACAGTTTTGTTTATAGAAGCCCCAACCTAGATAGGAATGCAACATTTGATTCATTCAACGCACTGTCTGATTCCATCCAAAGAATTTTTTCCCTGTTCGTTTGAGTGGGCGATTTTCATGTACACAATTCTTGGTGGCTTCGACAGTCTGGACAGACGACACCCGAAGGAAGGTATGTTGAAATTCTCGCTGAGTTAAATCAATTAATTCAACTTGTGAATGAGCCGTCGCCTATTTTTACATCGTATTCCGGACAAGCTCCGTAGGCGTTGTCCAGGAGGTCATAGAAGTCCTCCTTGATAGGGTCTTCAGCCTCGTCGGTAGGGACCGCTTTCCCACGACAAATCCGCATCCCAGTAAGTGCAATATTTTGTGACAGCTGTAATAAATGTCGCAATTTTTCTTCCTCATCATGCCGTTTCCTATCCAGCGTATTTCCTGGACCGTAGTAATATCCGCCTTGTACTGCGTGAGGATTCTTTCTAGTTTATGAACAGCTCCGGGAGTGTACAGGATACTGACATTCCAGGAGCATACTCGCAAATCGTATGCCTTTTTCGTGCGTTGTCGTCGTCGAGTATCCGTCCGTGTATCCGAGGCATCTTGCTCATTCATAACTTTTCTTTTTCTTTAAGTGAGCGGATTGTTAGCTAACCGCACAACCGCCATTGTGGCCGGGGTTTTGTCGCTGCATACGTTTGTTCACCTCCCAACGGCTGTTGAAGAGGCTATCCAGAGGTTTGCTCGGTTATTTTCTGTAAATTTCGATGTCAAAGATGCACCTCGCTCTTGTCGACCAATCATTGAAAAAGTCGATGAAATTGTATAGATGGTGGAGCAAGGGCCGCACGAATGCTATAAGGAGATAGCCGAGGCTCTATACATCAACCACATGGCAGTGTCATCTAAAAAGAGCGAAGCCTATGAAAAATGGATTAAATACGAAAGTACCAAACGTAGGCGGTAGTAGGCGTTGTAACACAAAGGACTTCAAAGCCTGGATTCACGGCTAACAAGGTAATGCTGAGTGTTTCATGGGATTGGAGGCCTATTGCTCGTTATGAGTTGCTACAACCTGGCATAACGAACGATTCGGCCCTCTATTGTGCACAATTCAGCTGTTCTAAGGAAGCCATCAAGAAAAAGCTAGTACAATTGGCCAACAGAAAATAAGTTGCGACACTGCTCGGAACAAATTGACGGAACTCGGTTGGGGAGGTTTGATGCATCCACCGCGTATAGGCGGGCCTTGGAGGTAAAAAAAAATTGGCCGGCCATACAGCCATAGGTAGGGGTAGATTGAAAGGCAAATAGGCGCGAGAAAACCTTTGAAATGCAAAATGACAATGCTTTTGCCAAAGACTTTAGGCACAACTTTTTAAAAAGGGGTCAATGATGCTCCGATAGGATCCAACAGTTAAATACGAAATTAGTGTTTTGTGGCGTACAAGTATGCGCGAGCGCACATCACAAAGCAAATTGTTCCCACAATGAACGCATGTCAAATTGTTTGTTGTCGGCTTTTGAAAAGGCTTCAAAGCAATCCATTCCACATATTGTTCGAATATAAGCGTGTCTAATATGACATATGTCGAATTTGCGTGCCAACGTCTCGTACGGAGAGACCAGTCGAGAAGAGCTGTTCCTAGTAGTCGATGCGAGGGCAACTAATGACAGAAGTACAGAAGTCCAAGTGCCATAAATCGATCATAAGTAGCCATATGGACGTGGTGACTATCTTTACTACTGTGGCCAAATTATCGCGAAACGTTTATGACCAACCTTTTCTGCTGTACATATATACGTAAGTATACGTAAGATCAAAACACGGTTGCATTTAATCGGGAGATACCTTAGGAGCCCACTGTTAAGCACAATCGCTTTTGTCGTACTCAACTATTGTACATTTCGAGATTTGTTTTTATTTTTTTAATATCCGTGCGATGGATATACGAAACAAAGCGAACTAAATCCATTAATGTGCACGTCCCACGACATGAGTCGAATATATAATTAAGCAAAAGGTCAACCAGATAGTGCATCGCGACGTTCATTGTACATGTGTCGTCTGTGCGATAGTCATCGCTCGCAAGATGCGAAATCAATACCGTGTTGGGTGATACCCATTCCGCACTTAAATTTTTCCCGTGAATTGTGAGTTTACAAACAAAAGCTTCAGAAGTGTGGACATTGTTACGCTAGGTTGGGCCTGACTCATGCGTTAGTATGAATCGACGAATATCGAGATGTTGATAAGAGCTCACCGAATGACTACTTTAATGTGATCGTGAATGACACGTCAGCATTAAAGGCACATGCTCGTGTGATAAGCTTCAGTCCTTGCGTCGAGCGTTCTGTTTATGAATTTCTCATGGCGATTTTGGAGGATCTAATTGTGTTGACTTATATAGACGATGTATGTAGACTTGATGCTGATGCCGACTAGTTGGTCAGACTAGATAAGAGTCTCTTCTGATTCATGGACACAAGACACAAAGTTATTATTAGCAAATAGAGCATTTTCTAAACTTGTTCGTGTCTAAACGCTTAGGTAATTGACATTGGCTCAATATGGTCCTTGCGTTCACTGCAATTATGCAATTATCACTTTAGTATCACTATTTGGCTGGAAGAGTGTAGCCTCATGACTCTCACATGTCATTGGAAGAAACGTTCATCAATCATGGCCATGCATATGTAGCTAGGGTGAGGGTGGTCTGACATTATAGAGATACAAGACATTCCTTCTTTAAATTCATTTTCATTTTTCTGTAAAGTCCTGTGAGTCCTTCTGCAATTTTTCCCACCTCTTTAAACCTTAGCCCGACAGAATAACGATATTCTTACTGTGTGATTTGTTACTTACTTACTTAGGTGGCGCTACAGTTCGGGGTGAACCTCGGCCTCAACCAACAAGCCTTTGCAGCTAGCACGATCTTTTGCTAGCTAGTTTCCAGTGTCGCACGCCCAGCTGGTTAATGTCCCTTTAAACCTGTATGCGCCACTTTAAACGCGGCCCTCCTACTCTGCAATATCGTCCTTCCGTGTTGGAGTCAAAGACTCTTCGGACCGGGACTGTGCTGTCAAATCGCTCTACGTTTAGCCATCTCAGACGTGGTTTAGACGTCGCCCTAGGCCGATGTCACTGTACAGCCCGTACAGTTCGTGGTTGAATCTTCTGCTCAACTCTCCTTCAACACAAACGGGACCGAAGATTGTAAGCAGAATTTTTCCCTCGAAACGACTAAGGCCTCTTCATCTACTTTTGACAAGGTCCAAGCCTCTGCGCCGTAGAGGAGGACCGGGATGATTAAGGTTTTATAGGGGGTCGCCCTAGTTTTCCAAGAGAGGGCTCTACTACTCAACTGCCTCTGCCAGCTGCCGAAGAAACAGCGGTTGGCACTACAAAATCTTCTCTGCCGTTTTGTGTGAACGCCTGAAGCCTTTTGTAAATAAGCTGATAGGTCCTTATCGGTGCGGATTCAGGCCAGGGAAGTCCACCATCGACCAAATCTTCACACTACGGCAGATCCTGGAAAAAACCGACACTCACCACCTATTTGTCGACTTCAAAGCCGCATACGACAGCGTAATTAGAGACGAGCTATACAACACTATGTCTACCTTTGACATACCGGCTAAACTCGTCAGACTATGCAGGATGACTTTGGAGAGTGCTCGCTGCTCCATCCGAATCGGTGAACACCTTACCGATAGTTTTGATGTTAAAGGATTTAGGTAGGGCGATGCGCTGTCGTGTGATTTCTTCAACATCATATTGGAAATTATTGTGCAAAAATCACTGGCCAATACAAGAGGCACAATCCTCAAATCCTCGCAACTCCTTGCATAAGCCGACGATATTGACATAATAGGTAGATCACAGCGAGATGTCAATGAGGCGTTTGCGAGTATTGAGTACGAGGTAGCGAAAATTGGTTTGGAGGTAAACGAGGGCAAAACTAAATATATGCTGTCATCAAAAAAGGACGGTCACCACCGACGTCTTGGCCAGAATGTTTGTATTGGCAGCTATAAGTTCCAGGTAGTTAAGGATTTCGTCTACCTTCTTTGAACTCTGGAGGCAGCTGAGTAATAGAGCCCTTTCCCGGACGACAAAGTTGACTCTATATAAGACCCTTATCATCCCGGTCCTGTTGTACGGCGCAGAAGCACGGACACTATCAAAAGCGGATGAGGAGGCCCTTGGTCGGTTCGGGAGAAAGATTTTGCGCGTGATTTTCGTGCCTATAAACGCAGACGGGGGATGGAGGAGAAGATTCAACCACGAACTTTACGGGCTGTACACCACAGCTCCAGCCCGGAGAGTCTTTGAATCCAATCCCGAGGGACGAAGAAGCAGAGGACGGCCGCACTTAAGATGGCGCACACAGGTGGAAGGGGACCTCAGCCAACTGGGTGTGCGGCAATGGAGAAGGCTAGCAAAAGATCGTGCTAGTTGGAGGGGCATGTTGGTTGAGGCCCAGGTTCACCCCAAACTGTAGCGCCCATTAGGAAGGAGAAGAAGTAATATCCGCCTTATACTGCTTGTAAGTTTTACCTTGTTAAAATGCGATTTTTCGTCTTGCTTTCTCAGGTAAGGCTTAATCGATCTTCATGATGGTAGTTAAAAACTAGTCGTTCTGCTACCTTATTTTTTAAATCCTTTAATATTTAGCTAATTCTTGAGCGGCTCTTGGGTCGAAAAATCGTAAAAGGGCGTGCAAAGGCTTTAAATTCGTAACGACCCTTGATAGCTCTAGAATGTCCTATTGTTTTTCTAATTTGTTTGAAACACAACCAATTTGGTGATTAGATAAAAATAATCAATTTTTCCCAAAAAACCACCCAAAGCCAGACGGCTTATCGGTCCCATCAACACCTTTAAACACCTCTTATCACTAAACTTACTTTGATAACTCAGTTCGGTTCAAACACGCGAAAACTCGGTTCAATTGTTCCCTCTTATCATTCGATAACCATAAGACCAAGAAAATCAATTAACATTTTCGTGTGCACTTCCGTGTTCTATAATAGAACTCTTCCTTCGTATGGTCCTTGCGAAATGAATCCTTTTGCAAAATCACAAAAACAGTAGCCTCTATGGAGGCCGGCTATTTTCTCGATACTAACCTGGAAGTAATAAGTCTGTGATTAGCCCTGATACTATCGTCAGTGACACTGAAATTGATGGCTGATAATGTCCCTAGAATATCATGCAACAGCGAATGGAATTTAATATCGTTATCGCATATCACTTATCGGTGCTTGAGGGCAGGCAATTTTTATTTTTGCTGGACTCTAGCTGTCGAAACGTAGACTTATACCGAACAGTAACCATTTCGTCGGGGAACAGAGAGTCCGAGTTCGAGTATACTCGTGAGCATAGATGCTATACAGTACGATCGATCCGGTATCTCTCGCATATTAGTTTCAATTGTAAGTGTTTTGCGAATTATATCTAGAAAGCTTAGCGTAAAGAAACCTATTCCAAAAAGTCTGACTAGTTTGTGCCTAAATATAAAACATAGTCGCGATACCAAGGGAAATTTTTGTAAAGTGTAAAACATAGTTACGTACAATATGAGGAAGGGAGTCAGTAATGTACCAAGTGAACTTCAGTGTACTTTGGAATGATTTTAGATCTAAGCCCAGTAAAGGTTTGGCCCTGAAAACTCCCCGTTTCTTATCTTGATTTAGTTTAGAGTGATTGGCATTGCATGCCTTTGCTAGTGCAAGTAGCTGTTCCGGTTTATCGCTAAGTTACGCAATTCGATGTGGAGTTAGTTATTCAGATGCGCTAACTGCTATCTACTACGCACCCGATTTTAATAAGTTCACCTGAGATTAGCAACAGTGTAAGAGCAGTTTGTGTAGTGCTTCATGGAGCATATAGGGTGGGCCAATACAAGTTTCTTTTCAAAAATGCAATAAAATGACCAAAATTACATTTTTCCCATGTATTATGGCTTTATTAGTAAGAACGAACGTTCCCATTCATTATGAAATACAACATCGTTCAAGTGGCTGCCTCGGCTGGCTCCGCAGTAGCGCATTCTGTCGCGGCAATTTTCCAATGCCCTGTTGATAGTTTCGGGTTGTAGATCACGGATTGCTGGCATGATATTGGTCTTACATACCATCGGTCCTTCACGGCACCCCACAAAAAAAGTTCGCAGCTCCGAAGCGGCCAATTGAACTCACTCATCGTGCGTCAAAGTCCAACACACTAACCACTGCGCCACGGCGATTAGAGACCGCATACCGTGACTCCCATAATTGACCACATGTTTTCAAAGATAACAAAGTAAAAAAGGCTTAAGTATAAAGAAAAAATCAGGATTGATTGCTGAATGGATACTTCTAAAAAAACAAAAACAATTCATTAAAAGAAGCATGTGATCGATTTTGTAAGTTTTACTTACTTTAAGACGTCATGCAGTATTACTATTTTACGTAGCCTCCCTTAGCGGTCTAGACACTTTTCACTCTCCTTGGCATGGAGTTTACTAAATTTACTAAACCATTCGAGCTGAACTCTGGATCATAATTAGTCCAGTGACTTAGCCGCAGCGCTATACCTAGACAGTTGCCTTTTAATGTGACCCCAAAAGTATTCCATTCCCCATTCCATTGGGGTGGCCTTGGTGCAGTGGTTAACATCATCGGCCGTCGAGCGGAAGGTCTATAGTTCAAATTCGTTTCATAGCCAAGAAAAAGCAATTCCTATACGGGAAAAGGTATGCAACACAGTTGTGAATGGAAAGTGACCTAACGTACTGCTGCAGGCATAATACTCACATAATGTGGTCAATTGAAATTCATCCTCTGCGTATGCAATACTAACACCAAAAGTGCATGAACGAGTTCTTCTTCTTCTTAGCGGGCACTACAGTCCCCCCGTCTGCGTTTATAGGCCCGAAAATCACGCGCAAAGTCTTTCTCTCGAACCGACCAAGGGCCTCCTCATCCGCTTTTGATAGTGTCCATGCTTCTGCGCCGTACAACAGGACCGGGATGATAAGGGTCTTATATAGATTCAACTTTGTCGTTCGGGAGAGGGCTCTATTACTCAATTGCCTCCTGAGCCCAAAGAAACAGCGATTAGCAAGAGTAATTCTGCGTTTGATTTCGGAAATGATGTCGTTGTTCCAGGTCACTGCGGAGCCAAGGTAGACGAAGTCCTTAACTACCTCGAACTTATATCTGCCTATACAAACGTTCTGGCCGAGACGTCGGTGTTGAGCGTCCTTTTTTGATGACAGCATATATTTAGTTTTGCCCTCGTTTACCGCCAAACCAATTTTCGCCGCCTTGAACTCAATACTCGCAAATGCCTCATTGATATCTCGCTGCGATCTACCTATTATGTCAATATCGTCGGCGTATGCAAGGAGTTGCGAGGATTTGAATTAGATTGTGCCTCTTGTATTGGCCAGTGACTTTTGCACAATCATTTCCAATATGACGTTGAAGAAATCACACGACAGCGCATCGCCCTGCCTAAATCCTTTTTTGACATCAGAACTATCGGTAAGGTGTTCACCGATTCGGATGGAGCAGCGAGTATTCTCCAAAGTCATCCTGCATAGTCTGACGAGTTTAGCAGGTATGTCAAAGGTAGACATAGCGTTGTATAGCTCGTCTCTAATTACGCTGTCATATGCGGCTTTGAAGTCGACAAATAGGAGTCGACAAAGTTCAGGATCTGCCGTAGTGTGAAGATTTGGTCGATGGTGGACTTCCCTGGCCTGAATCCGCACTGATAAGGACCTATCAGCTTATTTGCAAAAGGCTTCAGGTGTTCACACAAAACGGCAGAGAAGATTTTGTAGGCGATGTTGAGGAGACTTATTCCTCTGTAGTTGGCGATATCAGAGGGGTCTCCTTTCTTGTGGATCGGGCATACGATGCTGAGACTCCATTCCTCGGGCATGCTTTCCTCTGACCATATCTTACAGATAAGCTGGTACATGCTCCTAACCAGGTCATCCCCAGCTGCCTTGAAGAGCTCAGCAGCTTTATTCGACTTGAGTTTCGATATGGCAATCTTAACTTCGTCGAGGTCAGGATGTCGATTAAAAACGGATCATTCTGCCTGACAGCGGTATATTGACTAACATCGCCGTTATACAGTCTGCAGAAGTGTTCTTTCCAAATCCTCAGCATCGACTGCGACTCTGCTACCAGTTCTCCATTTTCATCCCTGCAGGCCGCCGCTCTGGCTTTGTAGCCATGGCATGTTCGTTTTACCTTATTGGAAAACTTACAGGCCTATCTCCTCGATCTCACGCTTTCCGTGCTCTCTCTTCTTTCTTCTGAAAAGCGTGTGTTCCTCTCTTCTCTTCTGCTCATAGATTTTGCGAGCAGCTCTCGTCCGTCGTTGCAGCATGGCTTTATATGCCTTTTGTTTTGCTGCATGGACTTGTTCGCATTGTTCATCGAACCAGTGGTTTCTAGGTGGTTGCGGTTTGAAACCCAGCTCCTCTGAGGCAGCGTCTCTAACGGCGCTCTGGCAACGCGCCCATTCCTGTTCTGTTTTTTGTGCTGCTGTGGGCGGATTTTGAGAGAGCTTGGAGGAGACACGATCGTCAAAGATTCTGGCAGTCTCTTGCGATTGTAGCTTTCCGACGTCAAACTTACGTTGTCCTACTCGACTCCTAAGCATTCTTGATATCCTCATTCGTACCTTGGCTACAACAAGGTAGTGATCCGAGTCGATGTTGGCCCCTCGGAAGGTTCGTACGTCAAGAATACAGGAGGAGTGTCTGGCGCCTATCGCAATCAAAAGACCGCCAGGTACCCTTGTGGATGTTGAGATGGGGGAATCGCGTGTTTGCTACAAGGAGGTTACGCCCCGCTAGGAAATCGATTAGCCTAAGTCCGTTGTCGGATGTGGTGTTATGGAGGCTATGCTTTCCTGTGATCGATTCAAATATGTCCTCCTTGCCCAGTTTTGCATTAAAATCTCCTAGGACTATTTTTGTGTCGTAGCTGGGGCATTGGGCATATGTTCTGTCCAGGAGATAGTAGAATTCTTCTTTGAGTCGATCGTCCTTTTCTCCCGTTGGGGCGTGAGCGCACATTAAGCTAATGTTTCCAAATTTAGCCTGACAGCGGTACCTTAACCTTAACCTTAACATAAGCCTTTCCATATTTTCAGCGGCGAGTATGATTTAACTACGAGGTGCCCGTGTTCATCCCTGCAGGCTTCTGCTCTGGCTTTATAACCTTGGCATGTTCGTTTTACTTTTTGGTAAAACTTTCAAACGTCTCCTCGAACGCGCGCTTCATGTGCTCTTTCGTTTACTTCAGAAAAGCCCCTTTTTTTCGCTCATGGACGCCGATGCAACGTGGCCATATGTACATATATGCATTCTCTTTTTCTGCATGTAACTGCCAGGTTTTATCGTGGCTGGAAACCTAATATATCAGAGGCAACATCCTTGATGGCGCTGTGACAACGTCTCCATTACTATTCTATAGTTTGTGCAGTTTGCATCGGTTCTTGAGAGAGCTTGAGGGAGAGATGACCGGCGGAGGTCCTGGTGGTCTCTTGCGATTACATCTTCTCGAAGTCAAGTTTTGCTTGTCCTACTTGATTCCGCAGTGTCAAACGTACCTTGGCTGCAACAAGGTAATGATCCGAGTCAACATTGGCTCCTCGGAATGTTCGGACATCCAAGATGCTGGAGGAATGTCTGGCGTCGATCGCAATATGATCGATTTGATTAACAGGTAATTGATTAGGTGACCGCCAGGACGTGGTGTCGTGTAGGCTGTGCTTTTCTACGACGTGCTCTTTACCCAGCTTCGCATTGAAATCTCCTAGAACAATCTGCGTGTCATGGCTGAGACATTGTGCGTATACTTTATCTAGGAGTTCGTAGAAGTCATCTTTGAATCTGTCGTCCTTTTCTTCTATGCGGACGTGAACGCATATCAAGCTAATGTCCCCGAACATAGCTTTGATGCGAATTGTTATGATGCATTTGCTCACATGCCGGAAGCTTATGACTTTTTGCCTAAGTCCACCTCGAACAACAAATCCGCATCCAAATAGGCGTTGTTTGTTCTCCTTGTAGCAGTTTCCGTAGTATATGTCACAGTTTTTCATCCCCTTTTCACCCGGTCCATCCCATCGCATTTCTTGTAGTGCGTTTTGTCTGCTTTAAAGCTGCTTAGACCTTTTTCTAACTGTTCGGCCATACCCAGTCTGTTAAGGGACCCAACAGTCCGGTTGCAGAACGGATACCCTTGTCCTTTTATACCATTGCGGGGATCGCCAAAATGTAGTCCGTCCGTTAAATCCAGGGCTTGTGGTTGTCTCTGAGTGATGATGATTAATATACGCTTACGGCTTACTAGGCCGTAGCCCAAGCGGTTAAACCTATTTTGCGGAGGAAACTCGCCCTTTGCTATTCCCATCTGTAATTTCCAGAGAAAATATCCAGATGACACCACGAGGAGGTGGGAAGCGGACTTACTAACAGTGCCGCAAGGTGTTTGTCTGCTAGATTCTACTCCTACGAGGCCTTTCTTAGTCCCTTGACACAGATCCCTTTCACCTGTGTATAAAATAAATCACACACAACATGGGTGATTGGGAGAAGCTTGGCTCTGGCCCTTCATGAGCTGTAACGCTACCAAAAGCAAAAGGTTTTACTTGGAAATTCATTCCCCTCCCATTGTCGTCGATTGGAAATTGTTGTTTTATATAGAATCTTGATAAAGTCCAGGATAGGGATGTAGTAGTCCATGACTTCACTTAAATCATTGTTTGGCCCTATTTCGAAAAACTTCCAATGAGCTGAATCCTTAAGTCGTACCACCGATTTGTTTGCCTTTTTCTTGCCAAAAAGATCCAAAGGGAGTAGGTGAAGCATATGCCCAATGCCCGGGTTAAAGCGATGCATACCATCCATTGTTCCCTAATTAGAAGTTTGACATAGTTAGATCTGCATCGGCTTAACAGCCGCGGTATACAGCCAATGTGTGATATGGAGTTTGATACCCCACCGCGGAACCATAGCAATAAATGGCAAACATTTAACTAATGAAGCGATACATAGCTGACGGAAACCAAATAAAGCATCGCTGTCAAACAATCAATCCCTTAGAATTCCTCCAAAGCTTATAATGGGTCAAACTACAGGGGTTCGATCGGTCGTTAGAGGAATCAGCCACGCATGTCGATGCTTTATGCCAACAATCGCCATACATGGGTAACTGCGCCGTAATTTCACAGTCCAGTTTCCATGGCGTCAGGATTGGCTCTGGCTGGATACTGAACCTTGAAAGGATAGTCTTCGCATTTTCACCTGGATGGCTCCAGGTCTGGGCGGGGGTCCGGTGCTGGGGTCTTCTTTGAGTACGAAAACATCCGACTGCACTTCTCGTTAGGAAAATATGCGTCTGTCTTCCAATCAGAGATATGCGCAATCCCAATGGCCATGCACTATGTTGTGAAACACAGGTGGAAGGGGAAAAGCATATGCGTCTGCAGTGATAGCCAAGATGCACTCAGTAGGGTGTTATAGCCGGTTCAAGCGCTTTTGAGTCGAGTACCTCGGTACCCCGCCGAGATCAACGTACGCCACTGGATGTGATTCATTCGTTCTCGACAGTATATGTTACATATCTATGTGTCTGTAAATATTTCTTAGCGTTTCAAATACATATTTATACATACACACACACCCATATCTATAAATATTACTGGAATAGTATAAACAAATGACCCAATACATTAAATTGTTCTGTAAGCAACAATTAATCAGTGCGAACAGCGCTATTTAATTTGTTTATTTAGGTTGTGAATTTGCGTGGGGGTTAGGAAATGTATGGGGATTTAGTCGCTATCTGTGTTGTGTGTGTGTGAATCAATCACATCCAGTGGCGTAGATGTGAATTTGCGTGGGGGTTAGGAAATGTATGGCGATTCAGTCGATATCTGTGTTGGGGTTAGGAAATGTATGGGGCTATCTGTGTTGTGTGTGTGAATCAATCACATCCAGTGGCGTAGATGTGAATTTGCGTAGGGGTTAGGAAATGTATGGGGATTTAGTCGCTATATGTGTTGTGTCTGTGAATCAATCAGATCCAGTGGCGTAGATGTGAATTTGCGTGGGGGTTAGGAAATGTATGGGGATTTAGTCGCTATCTGTGTTGTGTGTGTGAATCAATCACATCCAGTGGCGTAGATGTGAATTTGCGTAGGGGTTAGGAAATGTATGGGGATTTAGTCGCTATCTGTGTTGTGTGTGTGAATCAATCACATCCAGTGGCGTAGATGTGAATTTGCGTGGGGGTTAGGAAATGTATGGGGATTTAGTCGCTATCTGTGTTGTGGTTTTGTGTGCGTGCAAGGGCGTTATCATGTAGTATGTTATGGCCGGAGCAATAGATATGTACATATTCTTACGCCTTAAAGAGATAGGTATAGAAGTATTTACTACAAGACAATATAAATATGTATATTTTTGCGGAAATATATGGGGGGTTCTGGCCCTATGTAATTTTTTTATTTAAGTTGGGAATTTGCGTTGCGGTTAGGAAATGTATGGCGGTTCTCGCGCTATTTTAAGTTGGTTTTTGTCACGTGCTGGTTGTGTGCGTGCAAGGTGGTTATCATGTGACGTATTTAGAATAGGAATAGCAATAGATATGTATATATTGTTACGCAAGGCTACGAAGATCTACTAACACATAGCATACAATTTTAAGGGGAGCAGATAAACTATATACATATCTATGTATTAGCTATGGATATGTACATATTGTTACGCATTAGGGAATCGCGCTGGCATCTGTAGTGATTTACATATATAAATATGTATATTTTGCGGAAATATATGGGGGTTCTGGCGCTATTTAATTTGTTTATTTAAGTTGTGAATTTGCGTTGGGGTTAGGAAATGTATGGGGATTTAGTCGCTATCTGTGTTGTGTGTGTGAATCAACGTGGAAATACTTTCGCATATTAAAAAGTGGATGTGATTGTTTCATTCTTGACAGTATATGTTACATATCTATGTATCTATAAATATTTCTTAGCAAATACATATGCATACATACATACACACGCACATATATATAAATATTACTGGAATAGTATAAACAAATGACCCATTACATTAAAATGGTTCTGTAAGCAACAATCAATCAGTGCGAACAGCGCTATTTAATTTGTTTATTTAAGTTGTTTTTGCGGAAATATATGGGGATTCTGGCGCTATCTGTGTTGTGGTTTTGTGTGCGTGCAAGGTCGTTATCATGTAGTATGTTATGGCCGGAGCAATAGATATGAAGGTTTTGGTATGAAGTGATTCAGGCGCTTTTTGGTATGAAGGTGTTCTGGCGCTATGTAATTTGTTTATTTAAGTTGTGAATTTGCGTTGCGGTTAGGAAATGTATGGCGGTTCTCGCGCTATTTTAAGTTGGTTTTTGTCACGTGCTGGTTGTGTGCGTGCAAGGTCGTTATCATGTGACGTATTTAGAATAGGAATAGCAATAGATATGTATATATTGTTACGCAGCAAGGCTACGAAGATCTACTAACACATAGCATTCAATTTTAAGGGGAACAGATAAACTATATACATATCTATGTATTAGCAATAGATATATGATGGTATGAAGGGTTTTGGTATGAAGCGATGGTATGAAGGGATTTGGTATGAAGCGGTTGAGGTGCTTTTTGGTATGAAGCGATGATATGAAGTGATGGTATGAGGGGGTTTGGTATGAAGAGATGGTATGAAGGGATTTGGTATGAAGCGGTTGAGGTGCTTTTTGGTATGAAGGTGTTCTGGCGCTATGTAATTTGATTATTCAAGTTGTGAATTTGCGTTGGGGTTGGGAAATGTATAGGGATTTAGTCGCTATCTGTGTTGTGGTTTTGTGTGCGTGCAAGGTCGTTATCATGTGACGTATTTAGAATAGTTGGTATGAAGCGGTTCAAGCGCTTTTTGGTATGAAGCGATGGTATGAAGCGATGGTATGAAGCGATGATATGAAGCGGTGGTATGAAGCGATGGTATGAAGGGGTTCTGGCGCTATTTAATTTGTTTATTTAAGTTGTGAATTTGCGTTGGGGTTAGGCGCTTTCAAAAATCGCATTAAGACATTTCACATTTCTAATAATGATGAGAGCATATTGAATGTAGAAGTCCTATATGAAAAAAACATGTATTTGATTACCGAGCTGTTGGAAAACGAATAGGAAGTTTTGCATGCTTTTAAATTTAATATGGAATTATTTACGGTGTTCGTGAAGCATACAAAGGAAAATGACGATATGATCCAGGATATTAAAAGTATGCAGACCAAGAGCGATTTATCTGAAAAATTAAACGCTACTATCAATGACATCAAGGTTAAACTAGAGGAATTCCAGGAAAGAGATAGCGGATGGGCTTTATTGTCATTCCTGAGAATCGAAATAAATATTAATAAATACGATCCGCTTCGGGCTTCTACCTATCTTAATCTACCACCACAGTTATTGATCAAACATGATTGTATAAATGTGAAAAACACCGATGAATACTGTTTCAAATGGTCTGTTATATCGGCTTTGGATAGCAAAGTTAAATATAATCATGAGAGACCATCATCATATGCAATTCGCGATATAACTAGTGACATAATACAAGTTAATGGTGAAATTCTTTGTTTTAGGAATATGCAATTTCCTCTTGCGATCAAAGATATACATATATTCGAGTTGAATAATCCAACAATCAGTGTAAACGTGTTCGGTTATGAAATCAACGATAAGAATGAATGTTATTTAATTGGACCATACTATCATACGACCGAGGAAAAGACAAAACATATTAACTTGCTGTATTGCGAAAGTTCTGATAGCGATCTAACGCATTATGTGTACATCAAACATATGTCGCGTTTAATGAGAAGACAAATAACTAAGAAAAAAAATCGAATGCATCTTTGTAATGGGTGCTTACAGCGATTCCCTAATGAATCCCGTCTGCTGCAACACAAAAGTGAATGTCGGAAGCTGATAACGATTATGCCGGATGAAGGAAACAAAATACTCAAGTTTGTTAAACACCATCGAAAGCAACGAGTTCCATTTGCTGTGTATGCCGACTTTGAGTCTATTCTATTACCTGTGAGTCATTGCATGCCGAATCCAGAATCTTCGTCAACAACTAATGTACAACAACACATACCCTATGCGTTTTTGTATTTCATTAAGTGCTCATTTGATGATAATGTAAATAGACACAGAACATTTGTTGGGTGAGAAATTACATTTAGTTACATGCTATCAAAAACAAAAAATAAACAATGTCTCCTTTGTATTTTTATAGGAGAAAATTAATCTGATGAATTTGTAAAGATGCTGGTTGAAGACTTAAAATACCTATATAGGGAGTACATGGAGAAACCAAAAGCGATGAATCAATTGACAGATGTTGAGAACTACAACCATCATAATGCTTCAATATGTTGTATATGTAATCGTAGTTTTAGTCAGACAGATATAAGAGTAAAAGATCATTGCCACTTCACGGGTGCATATAGAGGAACTACACATAGACAGTGTAATTTAGATTTTCAAAAGCCAAATTTTTTCCCAATACTTTTACATAATTTTTCGGGCTACGACTATCATCTTTTTGTGAAAAGTTTAAGTAATATTGATGGTGAAATAACAATTATTCCATTAAATAAAGAAAATTATATATCACTTTCCAAGCGAGTGCATTTAGACGCAAATAACGCATTTGAAATTAGGTTTTTAGATTCATTTCGATTTCTTCAGTCGAGTATAGATTCGTTAGCAAATAATTTATCTGAAGATGATTTTATTATAGGCAAAAGGTATTACAAAAATGATGACTCATTCAAATTAATGACTAGGAAAGGGGTATTTCCTTACGATTATCTCAATTCATGGAATCGCTTAGATGATTGTTCTCTTCCATCAATTTCCCAATTTTATAATAAACTAACGGGTAAAGATTGTTTAGATGCAGATTATGAATATGCACTAAAGGTATGGAGGCATTTTAATTGTAAATCATTAAAAGATTACATGCTTGTGTATCTACAGAGCGATGTGCTCTTGTTGGCTGACATATTCGAGAATTTCCGTAAGGTCTGCTTAAAAATATATGAATTAGATCCATGTCATTATTATACATCTCCTGGTTTATCATGGGATGCAATGTTGAAGATAATGGAAGTTAATCTAGAGCTTTTCACCGACATTGATATGTTTAATTTCATTAAGAAAGGTATCAGAGGTGGTCTATGTCAATGTAGCCATCGATATGCCATCTCTAATAATAAGTACATGAATAAATTCGACGAAACTAAAACAAACGAATTCCTTATGTACTTTGATGCAAATAACTTGTACAGTTGGGCAATGTCTCAACCACTTCCTAATGGAAATTTTCAATGGAATGATCCCGAAATCTATACCAGAGAATATATTTTGAAATTGGAAAAAGACGATAAATTTGGTTATGTATTCGAAGTAGATTTAGCCTATCCCACAGATCTTCACGATATACATAATGATCTTCCGTTTTGCCCCGAAAATATGCTTACGCCGGGAACTAAAATTCCTAAGCTAATTGCCAATTTAAATGCAAAGACCAATTATATAATTCATTTAAGAAATTTACAACAATGTCTGAACAACGGATTAAATATCACTAAAGTTCACAGAGTGTTGTCTTTTACTCAATCGGAATGGTTACAGAAATATATAAATCTGAATACCGAATGCCGGAAAAAGGCGAACAGTAAGTTTGAAAAAGACTTTTTCAAATTAATGAACAACAGTGTTTACGGTAAAACAATGGAGAATGTAGAAAAGCGTCGAGATGTGAAAATTGTAACTCAATGGGATGGTCAAAGAAAGTCATTGTGTGCTAGGAAACTAATTGCACATCCTTATTTTCACAATAGATCTATATTTACACCAGAGATGTGTGCTATTGAAATGACCAAGGGACGAGTTGTGTACAATAAACCTATTTATTTAGGTTTCATTGTATTAGAGCTTTCAAAATGGCATATGTACGACTTTCATTATGAGTATATGAGGAAAAAATTTGGAAAATCGATTCGATTAAACTATATGGATACGGATTCATTTATTTATTCAGTAATGACAGATGATTTCTATCCTGATATATATCAAGACGTCATTGATCCCGAGAAATCAAGGTTTGATACTTCAGAATACCCCATAGACAATGTGCATAATTTTCCGCAAACAAACGGTAAAGTTCTCGGGAAATTTAAAGATGAGAATAACTATCGGAAAATGTTAGAATTCATTGGATTAAGAGCGAAAATGTACTCCTTTATATTAGAGACCAATGATGTGGTGAAAAAGGCAAAAGGAATTAAAATGTCGGTTACTAATAGCTTAGATATTAAAGATTATCGAAATTGTTTAATGAATAAAAAATTGTTGGTTAGATCAATGTTTATATTTAGAAGTAAGTTACATAATGTTTATACGCAGTCTATTAATAAGTTAGCTTTAAGTTATAACGACACTAAAAGATATATGTATGTATATGTAATGATGGGATAAGTACTTATGCTTGGGGTCATAATAAAATACCAATGAAAGATAATTGATACAAAAAAAGGAAAAAATGATTAATTATTCTCTCTCCTTCTCTTACGAAGATCTAACACAACAAGGTCACTGAACTTTTCAACAAGGTCATGGTTCTAACTAACTGGTTTTAAACTTTTCAACAAGGTCACTGAACTTTTCAAAGGGGTCACTGAACTTCCACCTGTCACCTGACACACCTGTCACCTGTCACCCGTCACCTGTCACACCTGTCAAATTTGCATACGCCACGTATGGTGGCCTTGTAAGCTGTCGAGCCCGGCCACTACATTGATACTTTTTACTAGATGTTCGTTTACTACTCTCCAGGAGTGGTTGTCCTAAATAGGATTCGAGAGGAACTCGACGGGATTTTCACGTTGGTTGTAGTTTTCAGGAAATATTCCATGACATTGTATGTGTATGTATGGGTTTTTTTTCCTAAGTGCAGAACTGCCTGCATTGTGAATCAGCAAACATTCCCAAATGCTTACACAAATTGTGACAGACCGCATTGCGTTCCGAATATCAAAAAGTTATAGGGTTTGCTATACGACACTTTAAGCGACATGATCTCGATGCATTGTTTTTAGCTACCAATGCTCCTGGCAGAAGTGCGTATAACAGAGTAGAGCGCAGAATGGCTCCTCTTAGTCGGGAACTGGCTGGTTTGATATTGCCTCATGACCATTTTGGGTCTCATTTGGATGAACGTGGCGTTACAATTAATGAAGATTTAGAAAGATTAAATTTCGAGTTTGCAGGAAATGTGTTAGCTGAAGTATGGAGTTCAATGGAAATTGATGGCTATAGTGTTACTGCAAAATATGTTGGGCCGGGCGAACAAGATCTTCCTGATTTCCCAGACATTAAATGGTATTCAGAACATGTGCGTGAAAGCCATTCCTCCATCCCCCGTCTGCGTTCATAGGCCCGAAAATCACGAGCAAAATCTTTCTCTCGAACCGACCAAGGGCCGGCCTTGTCAAGCGATTGACAAGAGTGGCCAAGTCCCTTTGTGGATGTTGAGATGTGGGAAACGCGTGCTAGCAACTAGAAGATTTCGCCCCGTTGCGAAGTCCATCAGCCTAAATCCACTTTCGGATGTGGTGTTGTGTAAGCTGTGCTTTCGATACACACCATCTTTTCGTCGATTTCAAAGCCGCATACGACAGCATACATCGTGAAGGACTCTTTGGTGCTATGGCCCGGGATCCCGGGAAAACTGATCAAATTGTGTCACGCCACGCTAAAAAGAAGGACCAGGGCCAAGCTTCTCGACTCACGCCGTTCGGAATCGGCATTAAAATGTAGGTCCCTTTCACCTGTGTGAAAAAAAAAAAACACAAACAACATGGGTGATTGAGAGAAGCTTGGCCCTGGTCCTTCTTTTTAGCGTGGCGTGACACAATTTGATCAGTTTTCCCGGGATCCCGGGCCATAGCACCAAAGAGTCCTTCACGATGTATGCTGTCGTATGCGGCTTTGAAATCGACGAAAAGATGGTGTGTATCGAAAGCACAGCTTACACAACACCACATCCGAAAGTGGATTTAGGCTGATGGACTTCGCAACGGGGCGAAATCTTCTAGTTGCTAGCACGCGTTTCCCACATCTCAACATCCACAAAGGGACTTGGCGCACTCTTGTCAATCGCTTGACAAGGCCGGCCCTTGGTCGCTTGGAGAGAAAGACTTTGCGCGTGATTTTCGGGCCTATAGACGCAGGCGGGGGATAGAGGAATGGCTTTCACGCACATGTTCTGAATACCATTTAATGTCTGGGAAATCAGGAAGATCTTGTTCGCCCGGCCCAACATATTTTGCAGTAACACTATAGCCATCAATTTCCATTGAACTCCATACTTCAGCTAACACATTTCCTGCAAACTCGAAATTTAATCTTTCTAAATCTTCATTAATTGTAACGCCACGTTCATCCAAATGAGACCCAAAATGGTCATGAGGCAATATCAAACCAGCCAGTTCCCGACTAAGAGGAGCCATTCTGCGCTCTACTCTGTTATACGCACTTCTGCCAGGAGCATTGGTAGCTAAAAACAATGCATCGAGATCATGTCGCTTAAAGTGTCGTATAGCAAACCCTATAACTTTTTGATATCGGAACGCAATGCGGTCTGTCACAATTTGTGTAAGCATTTGGGAATGTTTGCTGATTCACAATGCAGGCAGTTCTGCACTTAGGAAAAAAAACCCATACATACACATACAATGTCATGGAATATTTCCTGAAAACTACAACCAACGTGAAAATCCCGTCGAGTTCCTCTCGAATCCTATTTAGGACAACCACTCCTGGAGAGTAGTAAACGAACATCTAGTAAAAAGTATCAATGTAGTGGCCGGGCTCGACAGCTTACAAGGCCACCATACGCGGCAATGCAAATTTGACAGGTGTGACAGGTGACGGGTGACAGGTGACAGGTGTGTCAGGTGACAGGTGGAAGTTCAGTGACCCCTTTGAAAAGTTCAGTGACCTTGTTGAAAAGTTTAAAACCAGTTAGTTAGAACCATGACCTTGTTGAAAAGTTCAGTGACCTTGTTGTGTTAGATCTTCGTAAGAGAAGGAGAGAGAATAATTAATCATTTTTTCCTTTTTTTGTATCAATTATCTTTCATTGGTATTTTATTATGACCCCAAGCATAAGTACTTATCCCATCATTACATATACATACATATATCTTTTAGTGTCGTTATAACTTAAAGCTAACTTATTAATAGACTGCGTATAAACATTATGTAACTTACTTCTAAATATAAACATTGATCTAACCAACAATTTTTTATTCATTAAACAATTTCGATAATCTTTAATATCTAAGCTATTAGTAACCGACATTTTAATTCCTTTTGCCTTTTTCACCACATCATTGGTCTCTAATATAAAGGAGTACATTTTCGCTCTTAATCCAATGAATTCTAACATTTTCCGATAGTTATTCTCATCTTTAAATTTCCCGAGAACTTTACCGTTTGTTTGCGGAAAATTATGCACATTGTCTATGGGGTATTCTGAAGTATCAAACCTTGATTTCTCGGGATCAATGACGTCTTGATATATATCAGGATAGAAATCATCTGTCATTACTGAATAAATAAATGAATCCGTATCCATATAGTTTAATCGAATCGATTTTCCAAATTTTTTCCTCATATACTCATAATGAAAGTCGTACATATGCCATTTTGAAAGCTCTAATACAATGAAACCTAAATAAATAGGTTTATTGTACACAACTCGTCCCTTGGTCATTTCAATAGCACACATCTCTGGTGTAAATATAGATCTATTGTGAAAATAAGGATGTGCAATTAGTTTCCTAGCACACAATGACTTTCTTTGACCATCCCATTGAGTTACAATTTTCACATCTCGACGCTTTTCTACATTCTCCATTGTTTTACCGTAAACACTGTTGTTCATTAATTTGAAAAAGTCTTTTTCAAACTTACTGTTCGCCTTTTTCCGGCATTCGGTATTCAGATTTATATATTTCTGTAACCATTCCGATTGAGTAAAAGACAACACTCTGTGAACTTTAGTGATATTTAATCCGTTGTTCAGACATTGTTGTAAATTTCTTAAATGAATTATATAATTGGTCTTTGCATTTAAATTGGCAATTAGCTTAGGAATTTTAGTTCCCGGCGTAAGCATATTTTCGGGGCAAAACGGAAGATCATTATGTATATCGTGAAGATCTGTGGGATAGGCTAAATCTACTTCGAATACATAACCAAATTTATCGTCTTTTTCCAATTTCAAAATATATTCTCTGGTATAGATTTCGGGATCATTCCATTGAAAATTTCCATTAGGAAGTGGTTGAGACATTGCCCAACTGTACAAGTTATTTGCATCAAAGTACATAAGGAATTCGTTTGTTTTAGTTTCGTCGAATTTATTCATGTACTTATTATTAGAGATGGCATATCGATGGCTACATTGACATAGACCACCTCTGATACCTTTCTTAATGAAATTAAACATATCAATGTCGGTGAAAAGCTCTAGATTAACTTCCATTATCTTCAACATTGCATCCCATGATAAACCAGGAGATGTATAATAATGACATGGATCTAATTCATATATTTTTAAGCAGACCTTACGGAAATTCTCGAATATGTCAGCCAACAAGAGCACATCGCTCTGTAGATACACAAGCATGTAATCTTTTAATGATTTACAATTAAAATGCCTCCATACCTTTAGTGCATATTCATAATCTGCATCTAAACAATCTTTACCCGTTAGTTTATTATAAAATTGGGAAATTGATGGAAGAGAACAATCATCTAAGCGATTCCATGAATTGAGATAATCGTAAGGAAATACCCCTTTCCTAGTCATTAATTTGAATGAGTCATCATTTTTGTAATACCTTTTGCCTATAATAAAATCATCTTCAGATAAATTATTTGCTAACGAATCTATACTCGACTGAAGAAATCGAAATGAATCTAAAAACCTAATTTCAAATGCGTTATTTGCGTCTAAATGCACTCGCTTGGAAAGTGATATATAATTTTCTTTATTTAATGGAATAATTGTTATTTCACCATCAATATTACTTAAACTTTTCACAAAAAGATGATAGTCGTAGCCCGAAAAATTATGTAAAAGTATTGGGAAAAAATTTGGCTTTTGAAAATCTAAATTACACTGTCTATGTGTAGTTCCTCTATATGCACCCGTGAAGTGGCAATGATCTTTTACTCTTATATCTGTCTGACTAAAACTACGATTACATATACAACATATTGAAGCATTATGATGGTTGTAGTTCTCAACATCTGTCAATTGATTCATCGCTTTTGGTTTCTCCATGTACTCCCTATATAGGTATTTTAAGTCTTCAACCAGCATCTTTACAAATTCATCAGATTAATTTTCTCCTATAAAAATACAAAGGAGACATTGTTTATTTTTTGTTTTTGATAGCATGTAACTAAATGTAATTTCTCACCCAACAAATGTTCTGTGTCTATTTACATTATCATCAAATGAGCACTTAATGAAATACAAAAACGCATAGGGTATGTGTTGTTGTACATTAGTTGTTGACGAAGATTCTGGATTCGGCATGCAATGACTCACAGGTAATAGAATAGACTCAAAGTCGGCATACACAGCAAATGGAACTCGTTGCTTTCGATGGTGTTTAACAAACTTGAGTATTTTGTTTCCTTCATCCGGCATAATCGTTATCAGCTTCCGACATTCACTTTTGTGTTGCAGCAGACGGGATTCATTAGGGAATCGCTGTAAGCACCCATTACAAAGATGCATTCGATTTTTTTTCTTAGTTATTTGTCTTCTCATTAAACGCGACATATGTTTGATGTACACATAATGCGTTAGATCGCTATCAGAACTTTCGCAATACAGCAAGTTAATATGTTTTGTCTTTTCCTCGGTCGTATGATAGTATGGTCCAATTAAATAACATTCATTCTTATCGTTGATTTCATAACCGAACACGTTTACACTGATTGTTGGATTATTCAACTCGAATATATGTATATCTTTGATCGCAAGAGGAAATTGCATATTCCTAAAACAAAGAATTTCACCATTAACTTGTATTATGTCACTAGTTATATCGCGAATTGCATATGATGATGGTCTCTCATGATTATATTTAACTTTGCTATCCAAAGCCGATATAACAGACCATTTGAAACAGTATTCATCGGTGTTTTTCACATTTATACAATCATGTTTGATCAATAACTGTGGTGGTAGATTAAGATAGGTAGAAGCCCGAAGCGGATCGTATTTATTAATATTTATTTCGATTCTCAGGAATGACAATAAAGCCCATCCGCTATCTCTTTCCTGGAATTCCTCTAGTTTAACCTTGATGTCATTGATAGTAGCGTTTAATTTTTCAGATAAATCGCTCTTGGTCTGCATACTTTTAATATCCTGGATCATATCGTCATTTTCCTTTGTATGCTTCACGAACACCGTAAATAATTCCATATTAAATTTAAAAGCATGCAAAACTTCCTATTCGTTTTCCAACAGCTCGGTAATCAAATACATGTTTTTTTCATATAGGACTTCTACATTCAATATGCTCTCATCATTATTAGAAATGTGAAATGTCTTAATGCGATTTTTGAAAGCGCCTAACCCCAACGCAAATTCACAACTTAAATAAACAAATTAAATAGCGCCAGAACCCCTTCATACCATCGCTTCATACCACCGCTTCATATCATCGCTTCATACCATCGCTTCATACCATCGCTTCATACCAAAAAGCGCTTGAACCGCTTCATACCAACTATTCTAAATACGTCACATGATAACGACCTTGCACGCACACAAAACCACAACACAGATAGCGACTAAATCCCTATACATTTCCCAACCCCAACGCAAATTCACAACTTGAATAATCAAATTACATAGCGCCAGAACACCTTCATACCAAAAAGCACCTCAACCGCTTCATACCAAATCCCTTCATACCATCTCTTCATACCAAACCCCCTCATACCATCACTTCATATCATCGCTTCATACCAAAAAGCACCTCAACCGCTTCATACCAAATCCCTTCATACCATCGCTTCATACCAAAACCCTTCATACCATCATATATCTATTGCTAATACATAGATATGTATATAGTTTATCTGTTCCCCTTAAAATTGAATGCTATGTGTTAGTAGATCTTCGTAGCCTTGCTGCGTAACAATATATACATATCTATTGCTATTCCTATTCTAAATACGTCACATGATAACGACCTTGCACGCACACAACCAGCACGTGACAAAAACCAACTTAAAATAGCGCGAGAACCGCCATACATTTCCTAACCGCAACGCAAATTCACAACTTAAATAAACAAATTACATAGCGCCAGAACACCTTCATACCAAAAAGCGCCTGAATCACTTCATACCAAAACCTTCATATCTATTGCTCCGGCCATAACATACTACATGATAACGACCTTGCACGCACACAAAACCACAACACAGATAGCGCCAGAATCCCCATATATTTCCGCAAAAACAACTTAAATAAACAAATTAAATAGCGCTGTTCGCACTGATTGATTGTTGCTTACAGAACCATTTTAATGTAATGGGTCATTTGTTTATACTATTCCAGTAATATTTATATATATGTGCGTGTGTATGTATGTATGCATATGTATTTGCTAAGAAATATTTATAGATACATAGATATGTAACATATACTGTCAAGAATGAAACAATCACATCCACTTTTTAATATGCGAAAGTATTTCCACGTTGATTCACACACACAACACAGATAGCGACTAAATCCCCATACATTTCCTAACCCCAACGCAAATTCACAACTTAAATAAACAAATTAAATAGCGCCAGAACCCCCATATATTTCCGCAAAATATACATATTTATATATGTAAATCACTACAGATGCCAGCGCGATTCCCTAATGCGTAACAATATGTACATATCCATAGCTAATACATAGATATGTATATAGTTTATCTGCTCCCCTTAAAATTGTATGCTATGTGTTAGTAGATCTTCGTAGCCTTGCGTAACAATATATACATATCTATTGCTATTCCTATTCTAAATACGTCACATGATAACCACCTTGCACGCACACAACCAGCACGTGACAAAAACCAACTTAAAATAGCGCGAGAACCGCCATACATTTCCTAACCGCAACGCAAATTCCCAACTTAAATAAAAAAATTACATAGGGCCAGAACCCCCCATATATTTCCGCAAAAATATACATATTTATATTGTCTTGTAGTAAATACTTCTATACCTATCTCTTTAAGGCGTAAGAATATGTACATATCTATTGCTCCGGCCATAACATACTACATGATAACGCCCTTGCACGCACACAAAACCACAACACAGATAGCGACTAAATCCCCATACATTTCCTAACCCCCACGCAAATTCACATCTACGCCACTGGATGTGATTGATTCACACACACAACACAGATAGCGACTAAATCCCCATACATTTCCTAACCCCTACGCAAATTCACATCTACGCCACTGGATGTGATTGATTCACACACACAACACAGATAGCGACTAAATCCCCATACATTTCCTAACCCCCACGCAAATTCACATCTACGCCACTGGATCTGATTGATTCACAGACACAACACATATAGCGACTAAATCCCCATACATTTCCTAACCCCTACGCAAATTCACATCTACGCCACTGGATGTGATTGATTCACACACACAACACAGATAGCCCCATACATTTCCTAACCCCAACACAGATATCGACTGAATCGCCATACATTTCCTAACCCCCACGCAAATTCACATCTACGCCACTGGATGTGATTGATTCACACACACACAACACAGATAGCGACTAAATCCCCATACATTTCCTAACCCCCACGCAAATTCACAACCTAAATAAACAAATTAAATAGCGCTGTTCGCACTGATTAATTGTTGCTTACAGAACAATTTAATGTATTGGGTCATTTGTTTATACTATTCCAGTAATATTTATAGATATGGGTGTGTGTGTATGTATAAATATGTATTTGAAACGCTAAGAAATATTTACAGACACATAGATATGTAACATATACTGTCGAGAACGAATGAATCACATCCAGTGGCGTACGTTGATCTCGGCGGGGTACCGAGGTACTCGACTCAAAAGCGCTTGAACCGGCTATAACACCCTACTGCACTCAAAGCTGTGTGCAACCCCTTAACTAGCTCCAAATTAGTGCTCGAACTCAAGTCCTTTTTGAACAAAGTCCGTAGACTAAATTCATTAAGGCCTGTATGGGTTCCAGGCCTCCAGGTTCAGAGGAGAGCTTCTCAGGACCTGAACGCGCTTGCTGGAGGAATTATCCAGGATGCAGGATGACAAAGCGCGTGTGCCCTGATGTCTTCAAGAAATCCGCAGCATTCCTCCTGTCTTTAAGGAGAATCGACTGCAGAATACTTGTGGGAGTCATTACGGGCCCTTACACTTTTGCTAAGCATCTCTGTGTGCTTGGCATAACTGAGGCGCCTATCTGTGCTGCATGTTGTATGGAGGATGACACTGCAGAGCATTTTTTCTGTGACTGTCTCGCCTTTGCTCGCGCACGGTGGCGCACCCTTGGGGCCAACGTGGTTTGTGCCGAATCTCTTAGCTCTACATCACTGAAGCTTCTACTCATTTTTCTCCAGAAAACGGAGAAAATACGGTAATGTAAGGTGTCTGTCTGGAGTACAAGGGACCAGTATTTGCGTCTGAGTGCTCCAACAGATAGCAGAAGCCTTCAACAAAAAAAATGGGTAACCTAAGGAAAAGGCATTGGTGCTTGTCCTTAGTCTACATTGTCCTTCGAAGAAAAAAAGCGACAAAGACTTGAGCGTTTTGTTTGAATAGAGAGCTCAAGTGTAACGAGTTTTTAAGTGCATCATTGCCATCTTCTTGGTCAAATAGTATTACGAAAGCCATTGAAGGTGGCCGGCATGTTTACGGAACTACGTACGTTTATTTGCTTGACCCAACAAACAATTATCAATTTCATAGATACTTTAAACGATAACGAACTTTTTGTAAACAAATAGATACCGAAATAGACAACAGATCTACATCGGTCAATTAGGTAACAATTACTGTGGGGTGTGTGAAGAAACTATCAACAACCGAATGCTCATAGGTTTCTTAGGAAATAAGGTGACCGTTATAAGGGCTGTTATCAGCGTTGTCTATAATTTGTTTGTCCTCGGTAAGTAAGTAAGTATCTGCTTCTGAAGCGTGATAAGACACACGTGACCTTCACTGGTAAGTACATAGTGTTTTGGCATGGAATAGGTTTATATGTGGGATGCAAGGTAGAGGATTCTTCTTCTTCTTTGATGGCGTTACAGCCCATGAACGACCAGAGCCAAGCTTCTCTCAATCACCCATGTTATGTGTGATTTATTTTTCACATAGGTGAAAGGGACCTAATTAATGCCGATTCCGAACCGCATGAGTCGAGAAGCTTTTTCACGGCAAGTATACTGCGGGGGGTTTTGCCAGTACCCCGCCGTGGAGGAACGCCGCGAAATAAACATTCGATGGCGTCGGTGTTATCGGAATCCGAACTCGCTCATCGTGCGTCAGAGTCCAACACACTAACCTCTGCGCCACGGCGTCCTCAAGAGGGTTAGGTCGCTTTGGCTTGTCGAACCATATACGTACAAAGGCAAAACAGGCGGCATAAATGTTTCGGTTTGCTAATTATTAAGCGCCCCACTTCTGGCTTCTGGAAGTCTATGTTCACCCCAGACAAGGGTTTGGTACCTTAATACCTATTTTCAGAACCCCTTTTACAAAATGCTTTCTGGATGAGAACCCTTTTTGGCCTAGTGGTAAAGGAGAAAGGGTCTGCCTTCGTAACATAGTATAACGCCGAATTGTTCCATGTCCTTTTGTATTTTTTGCTTGACTTGAAAGATGTATATCATCAAGGCCGTACCCGGCACTAAAGCGAAAAAATCAAAAACGAGATTGAACTAGTTATCAGTCCTCGTCGTCGCCGTTTGCGTGAAGCTATTCATCGAAAGAGGCCGGAGTTGTGACGGGGCAGGACTTGATTCTTCCACCAAGATAATGCATCGCCTCTAGAGGAACAAGAAATCGTTACTGAACAGTGTGATACGTTGCTTTTAGAGTGGTTGAAGGCATAGATGGACCAGATTTTTATATCTATCCGACGGATATTAGCCTGCTAAAAGGCGAGAAGAGCTATCGCAGACGAACACCTTGCGGCACTGTTAGTAAGTCCGATCCCCACCTCCTTGTGGTGAAATCTGGAGAATTTCTCTAGAAATTACAGACGAGAAGAGCGAAGGGCGAGTTTCCTTCATCAAAAATCAGGCTTAGTCGATTGGGCTACAGCCTAGTAAGCCGTAACCGTAAAAAAATCATAATCGCTCAGAGACAACCACAAGCCTTGGATTTAACGGACGGACTTCATGTTGAGGACCCCCGCAAATTTATACCATTGCGAGACAAGAGTATCGGTTCTGCACATGGAATGTTAGGTTCCTTAACAGACTGGCTAGTTAGAAAAAACCCTAAGCTGCTGTCAAGCAGACATTAACGCACTCCGAGATTCGCGATGGGATGGACCAAGTAAAAAGAGAATGGAAAAATGTGACATATACTACGGAAACTACTACAAGGAGAACAAACAACGCTTATTTGGATGCGGATTTGTTGTTCACGGTGGACTTAGGCAAAAAGTCCTAAGCTTCCAGCATGTGAGCTAACGCCTCATAACAAACCGCATCGAAGCTATGTATCTTGGTGAACATCAGCTTAATATGCGTTCACGCCCCCACAGATGAAAAGTGCGACAGAGTCAAGAATGACCTCTATGATCTCCTAGATAGGACACACCCTCAATGTCCCAGCTATGACACCAAGATTGTTCTAGGAGATTTCAACGCGAAGCTGTGTAAAGAGGACATATTTGAATGAGTGAAGAATAGTGCAGCTTACACGACACCACGTCCTGGCGGTCTCCTGATCAATTACCTGTTAATCAAACCGATCATATTCCAATTAACGCCAGACATTCCCCCAGCATCTTGGATGTCCGAACCTTCCGAGAAGCCAATGTTGACTCTGATCACTAACTTGTTGCAGCCAAGGTACTAATGCGGATATCGGGAACACTGCGAAGTCAAGTATCGGGAAGCTGCAATCGCAAGAGACCACCAGGACCTTCGCCGGTCATGTCTCCCTCAAGTTCTCTCAAGAGCTGGTGCAAAGAAACAAAACCAGAATGCATACATAGCCACGTTGTATCGACGAACGAGACCTACTTGTGAGCGCTATGACCGGAAAAGAAGGGAGAAGCATGCGCTTTTCAGAAGGAAAAAGAAAGAGCACGACTCGCCAGGTTGTGCACGATGCCAACGGAGGTTTCTCGCTGCTCCATTAAGGTCGGCAAGGAGTTAACCCAGACCTTCGATGTCAAAAAAGGATTCAGGCAAGGCAACGCACTATCATGTGATTTTTCAACATCATCCTCAAAAAGTTCGTGCGAGCTACACTGGCCAATACAAGAGGCACGATCTACTTTAAGTGTGCACAATTGCTTGCATACGCTGACGACATTGATGTAATTGGGAGACCGCAGCGAGACGTCAATGAAGCTTTAGTGAGCATTGAAGCAGAAGCGGCTAAGGTGGGCCTGAAGGTAAAAGAGGGCAAAATCAAATACACGTATGCTGTCGTCAAAGAAAAATGCACAACACCGACGTCTTGGCCAGAACGCCACTACTGGCAGCTATAACTTTGATGTAGTCAAAGATTTCGTCTACCTTGGCTCACTGCTAAAAGACTAGCTCTTGCTAACCGCTGTTTTTTCGGGCTCAAGGACCAATTGAGAAGTAGGGCCCTCTCTTGGAAAACTAAGGTGACCCTCTATCAGACCCTAATTATCCCGGTCCTCCTCCACGGTGCAGAGGCTTGGACCTCTTCAAAAATGGATGAAGAGGCCCTTAGTCGTTTCGAGAGGAACATTCTGCGTACAATCTTTGGTCCTGTTTGTGTTGACGGAGGGTGGAGGAGAAGATTCAACCAAGAACTGTCCGGGATGTACAGCGACATTGGCCTAGTACGATGTCTTCGGATCCAACGTCTAATATGGCTAGGCCTTGTAGAGCGAATAGACAGCACAGCTCCGACCCAAGAGTCTTCCACTCCAATCCCGAGGGACGATGTTGCAGAGGATGGCCACATCTAAGGTGGCGCTCTCAGGTTGAAAGGGATGTAACTGGGCATGCGATACTGGAAACAGCTAGCAAAGGATCGTGCCAGCTGGAAAGGCTTGTTTGTTGAGGGCCAGGTTCACCCCGAACTGTAGCACCAGCTAAGTAAGTAAGTTGAAAGGGAGCTGCAGGTCAGTTTAATGCCGAAACCGAACGGCGTGAGTCGAGAAGATTTTTCATACTACTACGAGGGGCTTGCCAGTACCCCGCCGAGGAGGGACGGCGTGAAAAAAATAAATATTCGATGGCGTTGGTGTTTTCGTGATCCGAACTGGCTTATCGTGCGCCAGAGTCCAACACACTAAACATTGTGCCACGCCTGGAAATATACTCGGACGCGTAAAGGACAAGCAATGCTCTGGGTGCCGGATTCTATGCACCGACCATAAAAAGCGGCCAATCCTTTATTCTACTCAACAACTGTAGTGTATTTCAAGCTGAATTAAGGGCTATTAGTGAGGTTGCCGACTGGCTGTCTTTAAGATCAATGGACTATAGTGAAATCTACACAGGCAGCCAAGCGCCAATAAAAGCACTCGAATCGCCAATAATAAGATCAAAATTGGTCAGGCACTGCCGCAAATCTCAAAATAATTTATCGAGCAGCTGTACTGTTAGGCTGTGATAGGTACCTGGGCATAGTGACATACCAGGCAACCGTGAAACAGACGAACTAGGCAAAATGCTCGACTGTTTAAGTTGATATCCATCCACCAATGAAAACGCTAAATCAAAAAATCCCGAAACAGGCTAATGAGAGATGACGTGGCCTTGATATAAGCAACTACGCCAGACGGACGTGGGCCAGGTACTGTCAACGTAGAACCACAAGACTGCTAAAAATACATAGGCAATGTATGACCAAAATAATCGAAATCCTGACAGGACATTATCCCCACCGCTTTACGGAGGGAAGCCACCTAACCAACCAACCAATCAAGAGCACGACAAAAATGGTGAAAAATAAAAACACGATTCACGCATTTCGGAAATATGTTGGTCGTCTAATCGCCAAAATAAGCCACCGTAAGATGGGTGGTTTCGGCTACTTCCTATATGGCTGAGCGGCAATGCTTACTTACTTACTTACTTATCAGGCCTGCGATCCATGGAGGATCTGAGCCTGAGCTATAGCTGCCTTCCATCCTTGACGGTCCCGGGCACGCTGCTTCCAGTTGTCAAGACCAAGATGTCTTACATCCGCGATTACTTGGTCTTTATACCGGAGGTTCGGTCTTCCTCTTCTTCTCGAACCAGGAGGCTCGGAGTCGAAGACCCTCTTACCTGGAGCGTTGATGTCCATGCGCTCGATGTGGCCGAGCCAGTGCAGTCGACGGGTCCTTGCCTTCCGGACTACATCCACATCTTGGTACAGCTCGTAGAGTTCGCGGTTGTGTCTTCTTCTCCATTCACCTTCCTCACAGACAGGACCAAATATCCGGCGCAGAATTTTTCTTTCGAAAGAACCCAAAATCAGCTCCGCTGTCCTGCTTATCGTCCAGCTTTCGGCTCCGTACAGCAAGACTGGCAGAATGAGCGTTTTGTAAAGCATGACTTTGGTCTTTCGAGTGAGGAGTTTTGACCCCAGTTGTTTGGACAAGCCGAAGTAGCAGCGGTTGCCAAGGGCGATTCTACGCCGGATCTCCACTGTGGTGTCATTTGTGGAATTTACGTTTGCCCCGAGGTAGACAAACTCCTTAACTACCTCGAAATTGTAGCTGTCAATTGTTATGTTCTGTCCCAGGTGGTGAGCGACGGATTGGTTTTTGCTTGACAGCATGTATTTCGTTTTGTCCTCATTGATCTTAAGACCAATTCGTTTAGCCTGTTCTTCAATCGCCGTGAATGCTTCCACAATGCCACGGCGAGAACACGCGATGATGTCGATATCATCCGCGTATCCTAGCAGCTGGATGGACTTGTAAAAGATAGTGCCTTCCCTGTTGACGCCTGCCCGTCGCACTATCTGCTCCAGCACCAGGTTGAAGAAGTCACATGACAGCGCATCTCCTTGCCGAAATCTGGTGCATGTTTCGAATGGTTCCGAGGTCCTAGAACCGAGTTGCACGGTGCATCGCGTGTTTTTTAGCGTGGCGCGACACAACTGGATCAGTTTTACCGGGATCCCGAATTCGGCCATCGCCCCAAACAGTGCTTCACGATGAATGCTGTCGTATGCGGCTTTGAAATCGATGAAAAGATGGTGTGTATCGATTTGAAACTCGTTGGTCTTTTCCAGGATCTGTCGAAGTGTGAAAATTTGGTCTATAGTTGATTTGCCGGGCCGGAAGCCGCACTGGTAGCTGCCGATTAGTGCGGTGCAAAATGGTTTTAGACGTTCACACAATACGCTGGACAGGATCTTGTATGCGACATTGAGCAGGGATATACCTCTATAGTTCTTGCAAGAGGTAGGATCGCCTTTTTTGTGGATGGGGCATACAGAGCTGGTATTCCAGTCGTCGGGCATGCTCTCATCTTCCCAAATTCTGCAGATGATCTGGTGCATGCTCCCTACCAGAACATCGCCGCCAGCCTTGAAGAGCTCTGATGGCAAGCCATCTGAGCCTGCGGCCTTGTTGTTCTTCAGCTTCTGAATAGCTGTGCCGATTTCTTCGATGCTGGATGGGAGTACTACTTCATGCTCGTTAAGCAGCTGCTGGAAATGCTGCTTAAATACATCCACTATTCCCTGCGGGTCGGTGACAAGATTCCCCTCGCGGTTTCGAAGAGCCTGGGTGCCCTTTTTGAAGCCTCCTGCAAGGCCTTTGGCTTTCTTGTAAAAGTCTCGTGTTTTATGTTTATCCCTAGACTCCTCGATATCCTTCAGCTTGGAGGCTGCTAAGATTCTTTTCTTTTGTCGCAGTAGTTTTTTCTCCTCCCTTCTTCTGACTCGGTACTCTTCTCGCGATGCCCTGGTTTTCCTCTGCAGCGCCTTTTGGTACGCCTCGTCGGTTGCTGCCTTTTTCTGCTCACACTCGCCATCATATCACGGGTTTCTTGTCGGGGGTGGTAGGTATCCTAAGGTGGTTTCGGCTACTTCCTGAATGGCTGAGCGGCAATGCAGCCACATATTATTGGCATTTGTGTTCGACGTAGGCATACCGTAGAGTCTTTCGCTCAGCTGCTCCCTGTAGACTCTGGCAACCTCCGGTGTGCTCAGGCGCCCAATGTCGAACCTCCTCCTGATGGGCTGGTGCAGCTTTCTGACATTGGACAGTCGAGCTCTGAATCTTGCTGCTACGAGGAAGTGGTCAGAGTCGACATTTGCCTCTCTGAATGTTCGCACATCCAGGATGTTTGACGAGTGCCTTGCGTCAATGAGCACATGGTCGATTTGGTTGGCGCTTCGACCGTCCGGAGATCACCAGGTTGCTGTGTGGATTCGCTTGCGAGGGAATCTTGTGCTAGTTATCACCCCATTACGAGCTGTCGCAAAGTCAGCGAGTCGGAAGCCGTTATCTGTTGTTGTAGCGTGAAGGCTGTGCTTTCCGATCACTCCGCCAAGGGTGTTCTTCTTACCGATTTTGGCGTTGTCCCCGAGCACGATTTTTACATCGTACTCCGGACAAGCTCCGTAGGCGTTGTCCAGGAGGTCATAGATGTCCTCCTTGATTGGGTCTTCAGCCTCGTCGGTAGGGGCGTGTGCACATATAAGGCTGATGTTATAAAATCTGCCTCTGATGCGGATCATAGCCAGGGGATCACTTATAGTGTAAAAGTCGATGACCTTCGACCTTAACCGCTTTCCCACGATAAATCCGCATCCCAGTAAGTGCAATCTTTTGTGACAGCTGTAATAAATGTCGCAATTTTTCTTCCTCATCATACCGTTTCCTATCTAGCGTATTTCCTGGACCGCAGTAATATCCGCCTTGTACTGCGTGAGGATTCCTTCTAGTTTATGAGCAGCTCCGGGAGTGTACAGGGTTCTGACATTCCAGGAGCATACTCGCAAATCGTGTTCCTTTTTCGTGCGTTGTCGTCGTCGAGTATCCGTCCGTGTATCCGAGGCATCTTGCTCATTCATAGCTTTGGTTTTTTTTACGTGGCCGGATTGTTAGCCCGCCGCACAACCGCCATTCTGGTCGGGGATTTGTCGCTGCATACGTTTGTTCACCTCCCAACGGTTGTTGAAGAGGTTATCCAGAGGGCGCGGCGAGGAGGCCGTATATCAACTTGACATTTAAACAGGGATCGTTGCTGGCATCTCGCCAGGTTTAGAGCGATCAACAACTTTACCCTGTATGTCCGAGCCCATGCCCTCTATTCTCTTCATCCTATTCTCCCGTAGGTTAAGGAGCTAGTATTTAAGTTTAAATTTGAGTTTAGATTGTTTAAGAATAGCTTGTAGTAAGCTTAATAATAAATAAATAAATAGAGAAGGCCCTATTACCTGCGTTCATATTTTAAGGTTGCTTTTATAGCACTTAGCAATCATGCTTATCGGCCTCTAGCTTCTCACTTACGGTATTTGAATTAATTTTGATATTAACCAGCAATACGTTGATTGAAAATGACTGCTCTATGGCCTACGCTTTTCGAAAGCACGGAGCTATTAGTGAATGAATTTATTTGTTTGCACCAACACCTATCTTCCGGTTTATTAGGTTCCGAGTAATTATTTTTATAGCCCGGGTGCGGTACCATTGTAAACACGCTGCTAATAATAACTCGCCTTTGTTGAATGGGTATTTTTGAGCGTCAAATTTAACGGTCCATTACCGCGGTACTTCTAATAAAGTATCTTTAATTGTTTCTTTTTTTTTTTGTTTTTGTTTTTTACAGGCAAACTGAAGTCTTTGGGGATAAGAAGAAGGAAATAACCTGCAGCCACAATGGTGTCAAGTAACCTTGACAAATTTCGATTATTGCTATGGAAGAACTGGATCCTGCAATGGAATCACAAGTTTCAGCTGATTGTGGAGCTACTTCTGCCGGCAGTTTTCTCCTTGCTACTGGTGCTAGTGCGGTCATTGGTCTCGCCCGATACCTCGGATGTCACAATATACAATCAGTCGTTCCCCATAGATAATCTCGATTTATTTCAGTAAGTATCTCATTTTGTCTATCGCGATTCCTTTTTTGTAATTCTTGTTTCTGATTCTTAGCTTTTTTTATTTAATTTGTTTTTTCGTTCCCTTCGTCCTTTTTGGAGTTTCTTTCTTACCTTCTGAACCAACAATTGGGCTTGAACCCTTTACGTATGTACTTATTTCGTTTGCCTAGATATGTAAACCTGTTGGGCTTCCTTTTATTTGCACGTCCTTGTTTCAAGTTGATTTGCTGCTTTTCTTTGTTCTTGGCTTATGTCCTTTTCCTATTCCTTTGTGTTGAATACGTAATGGCGGGCTAAGTTATTACTAGTTAAAGGACAAAGCCATGGAGAGTTGTCCACTCCCTCTACTGTGCCCACTCATTACTAGTTAACTTGAACGTACAGTTGGTGGACCTTTTAGATGAACACCCTAGTGCAAGGATGTCTTGTACGTTCTCGATACAACACAGATCCTTGAGTTACGCAACATTGTAGGTAGGTGGGTTGGAGTGGCCGTCTGAGAAGAAGGCTTTACCGAGTGTGCGCTGTCTGGTTCTAGCTAGAGTCGGGCATTCACATAGGAAATGGTTAAGGGTTTCCTTTTCCCGCGGGTTCTTCCAACTTCAGCAGTGTGTGTTAAATGAGATGCCTAACTTGGCAGCGTAAATATCGACAGGGCTATAGCCAGTACTAATAGCTACAATTGTGGCAATCTCTTGTCGAGATCTGTTAGTTAGGTCGTGAGTTCTTTTTGTGTTGTACGAAGGCCATATCTTTCTTGATATGACACAGTTACTTAGGGTACTCCATCTGGAGTTTGCCCTTGGCAGGAGGTGTTGAAGAATTTGTCCATGGACCAGTTCTATGGGAGGGGATGCTGCCTCCGCCAGGGAACTATCAAGGGTAGAGCAATTCCTTGTCAGCGCATAAACTATTTCGTTTCCCTTTATTGCCAGGAACCCACAAGAGTTTAAGTTAGGTTAGGTACATAGGTGCCCTATTGACGAAAAGTCAAAGCTCACGTAGACTACGTTGAGTCCATTGTGCCCACTTGTTTTATTTAACCCGTTGTCTAGGTACATTTACCGTTGAGCTGGACCAACCAGACGAGGATAAAAATCCCAGTATTCTGTTCAACCCAATATTACCTACTTCTTCTAGTCCGGAAAGGAAGTATCTTCCTAGGAATGTATTCCTTTTTTGGGCTAGCGCCGGACATTCGCACAGCAGGTGACGAATGGATTCAATTTCCTCTTCATCCCTGCAGCTTCTGCAGAAGTCATTGTAGGGCTGGCCAAGGGCACCGACTGCCAGTCGAATATTTCCACGATTGAACTTCAGCAACTTCAGCAGATTTTCGGTTCTTTTCTTATCATAGACGGGCCAAGTCGATCTCGCCGTTGCGCATGTATCTAAGCGACACCATCGCTTATTGGCCATCGCACTGAGTGGTGCTTTGGCCTCAGCTGAGATCTGCGCAATGTTAGCACTTGATCCCACTTGATCTCGTTTCCGGAGATATTCATATGATCAGGTACCCAGCAAAGGGTCACCTCATTTACATTGGATATCTCATCTAACTTCTCCTTGCAGAGTTTGACGAGTTTGGATCTTATCCATGCTGCCTGCAGAGCCTTAATGGCTGCCTGGCTGTCGACATAGATGCTGATCCTTTTTTCTGAGATATTCTCTTTGCTGATCAGGTCCGCCGCCTGCTTGATAGCGAAGCCCTGAGCTTGGAAGACACTGCATCCACCATCGAGCCTGAAGGTACCTGTCCGGCACCTGTGACAACATCAATTTTAGATCCGTCGGTGTAGAATGCCAGTTCACTTTCCGTGCGTACCAAATCACCGGTCCATTCCTCCCTGGAGGGAATTCTAATAGAGAATCTCCTCTCCCAGGAAGGAAGTCGGGTGACATAGTCCGTTACGGTTCTGAATCTCGAGACGGCCCATCGATCCAAGACTGATGCATGTCCGTGAGGACTCCTTTTCCAGAGACCGGATTCCTGTAGACTTAGCGCAGTTCTGGTTGCGGCGCTCTCGCAGTATATGTCCAGGGGTGGGAGGTTCAGCATGACTTCAAGAGCCGCCGTTGGTGTGGACTTCATAGATCCCGTCACCGCCAGACAGCTTGCCCTTGGAACCTTTGACACACTCTGAAGATGACACTTTTTCTCAAGCGCCTTCCACCAGACAACCGAGCCATAGACATAGCCATAGTGTCCGACTCTTGTTAATTGGTGACTCTTGTTGGACTATTATCAAAGGAAATTCCTTCGATATTACTTGTCATTTCACTTACTCGAGCTTCGTAGGCAGTCTAATCCTGGGGTTTCAAGCGATCTCCATGCACTCTATCCTTAATCGTTCCTTGCTCTCATTCTACCTTTTCTTTATTTATCTTTTTTCAGTAAGTATATAAACAAACGCTCATACTTATACAGCTTCTTTGAAAGACAGAGGCTCACGAAGAGGTAAGCTACTTGGTGCTTCTTGAAGCTCTAACCGTTGTGCGTTAAGTTTTTTTTTTGTTTGTTTGGTGGCTATCCATACTAACCTCTGCACTTTACTATTCCTTTCCCTAAGTAGAATAGAGTTTTTGGTGTATATTGGTCTATAGATACATGTATTCGTTTGCGCATCTAACCTATTTTCGATTTCTTATCCCTCTAAGCAGTAGTTTTCTACCAATAATCCATAAACGACCGCAGGATCACCTGGCTTTCTCGCCCAATACGAGTGTGGTATACGAGAAGATTGTAAGTGCGGCGGCTGATAGTCTCGGCCTCTCGTATAGTGGATATGCGAGCTCTGATGATCTAGAGGCAGTACTGGTCGAGAACAACTACCTAGCCGGTGTGGATTTCGTAGACAGTATGACAGACACAACTGTGTATCCGAAGCAATTGAACTATCGAATACGTTTTCCAAGCGAGCTGAGAACATCATCGTGGAACTTCACACAAACCTGGCTGACGAACATGTTGTTTTTGCCGGCAGATTTGGTCGGTCCGCGGAATAAGGATGCACCGGACGGTGGGGTTCCAGTGGGCTATCTACGGGAGGGTTTCCTTCCCGTACAGAATGCCATCTCGATGGCTTTCATAAAACAGTCAGCGACGAGCGCGGTGGATAAATTACCGCCAGTAATGCTTCAGCGATATCCGTACCCAGTTTATGTGGATGACCCTCTGTTGAGCGGTTTAGCTGGCATGATGGGACTCATCATTCTGCTCAGTTTCATCTACCCATGCACCTACACAGTCAAGGTAATTCATTACGATTCGGCAGTAGTTCTCGGGGCTTACAACTGATCTTATTCTGCAGTACATAACATCCGAGAAGGAGAAGCAACTCAAGGAAGTGATGAAGATCATGGGCTTGCAGAACTGGCTTCACTGGACTGCGTGGTTCATCAAGGCTTTCGTGATGATGGGTTTTTCTGCCATTCTCATTACCGCTGTTTTGATTGTACGTACCCACATGTCCGATTGATTAGCCCATCTGTGACTATATTCATTCCGTTTTAGATTAAATGGTCGGAAGGCGTTGGTGTCCTTACCTACAGTTCGTTCACAGCCGTGCTCTTCTTTCTACTGGTCTATGTGATGAACAGTATATTCTTGTGCTTCATGCTGGCCACGTTCTTCTCAAAGGCCAGCACAGCGGCTGCTGTCACCGGCCTAATCTGGTTTATCATGTACATCCCGTACACGTTTTTCCAACTCAACTACAACAACATAACGCTGACGTCCAAGGTGTTATGGTCACTACTTTCCAACACTGCCATGGGCCTTGGGGTGCGAATCATCATCAGTAAGGAATCGGAAGGTGTAGGCTTTCAATGGAGTAACATGTTCACGCGATCTAGCGTCGACGATCCCCTTTCCATGAGTCACATTTACGGAATGATGGTGCTATCGAGCATTATCTACCTGATTATCTGTCTATACGTGGAGCAGATCCTTCCGGGTGAGTTTGGCGTCCCGAAACCGTGGTATTTCCCGTTCACACGCAGCTTTTGGTGTAATGAGCGCGAGTATATCGGTGTCGATGACTCGAGCAACGGGGTCAAGAGGATCGACGCACAGGCCTTCGAGGTCGAACCGGTGGGCAAGAACATCGGCATTCAAGTCAAGCATTTGAACAAGAAGTTTGGCAACAAAACAGCTGTCGAGGATCTGTCTTTGAATATGTACGAGGACGAGATTACAGTGCTATTGGGGCACAATGGTGCAGGGAAGACCACGACTATCTCGATCCTGACGGGAATGTTCCTACCCAGCTCAGGTACGGCAATCATCAACGGCAGTGATATTCGGACAAACATAGAGGGAGCTCGTATGTCACTGGGAATCTGCCCACAGCACAACATACTCTTCGACGATCTTACGGTGAAAGATCATCTGATCTTCTACAGTCGGCTGAAGGGCTTGAAAGGTACTCAACTTGACGCTGAAGTCGATAAGTACCTGAAGAAAATCGAACTGGAGAACAAGGCCAACGTGGCGTCATCAAAGCTTTCGGGTGGTATGAAGAGAAAATTGTCTGTTTGCGCCGCCCTCTGCGGTGGTACGAAGGTTGTATTGTGCGATGAACCAAGTTCAGGCATGGACCCGGCGGCTCGCAGGCAGCTGTGGGACTTATTGCAGTCCGAGAAAGTCGGCCGAACGGTCCTTCTGACAACCCACTTTATGGATGAAGCCGATGTGTTGGGTGATCGCATAGCAATCATGTCCGCCGGCAAGTTGGAATGCTTCGGAACGTCGTTCTTCCTGAAGAAGAAGTTTGGCGACGGGTATAGGCTGGTGAGCGTTGGGCTATGAGCTTCTTCTAGGGACTCGTCCTAATTTGATTTCTTTTCAGATTTGTGTGAAGAAAGAAGAATGCAAGAGCACGGAAGTGACGGCGCTATTGGACAAGTACATTCCGAACATACAGCCGCAAGCCGAGATCGGTGCTGAGCTGTCATACCTCTTGCCTAATGAGTACTCTTCCCGGTTCGAGTCAATGCTGAGGGATCTAGAGGAACATTCGGATTTGTTGTGCCTCAACGGATATGGTATTGCAATCACATCCCTCGAGGAGGTTTTCATGAAGATCGGTGCCGAGAAAAACGAAGACATCAGCTCGCCAAAACCAGTAACAAACGGCACAACTAACTTCGGATCTGACGATGGTGAATCAGTGAATTGTAAGTACAAACCAGTTCCTAATCGTTCCACTGCAACCACATGCATTCATTTCAGCCGAGAACATGTTCTCCGAGAATCAGCGCCTGCTCAAGGGTAGCACTCTCTGGATCAGCCAGTGGCGTTCAATGATCCTGAAGAAGTACGTCTATACCATACGGAATAAGTTGCTGTTCGCCATCCAGAATATCATGCCGATTTTATTCATTGTAATGACAATTATCGTGGTAAACATGAGCTCTTTCGCGGACTTGAGACCACTCGTCATGACTTTGACGAGGTACCCGAGTTCGGTGACAGTTCTGGAGGTGACCAAGAACGTTGCGAACGGGTCGCTGGAGTCGCAGATCAGCGAGAACTACAAAGCAATAATTAATTCCTTGCCATCCAATCATGAATTCTCCTCGACTGGGGGTAGACCATTCATTGACTGGATTCTCGATCTGGGACGGAAGATTCAAGTTCGCATCAATTTCAGGTATATTGCGGCAGCCACCGTGGACAGTGAACAGATCACAGCGTGGCTGAATAACAAACCGCTCCATTCAGCCGCGTTGACTGTGAATCTTATCCATAATGCCATTGCCAGGTAAGTGATTCATTTCGACAGTTGTCGCCATCTAGGTCATCTTGGTTTTTTTTCCCTTTAGAACTGTCATTGGACCCGAGGCCAGTATCACTGTGACAAACTATCCGCTGCCCTATTCACAGGAAACTACCATTCAACAGCTAAGTACCGGCCAGAATCTGGGAACACAGATGGCAATGAACCTGTGCTTCTGCATGTGTTTCGTTAGTGCACTGTACGTGTTGTTCCTGATCAAGGAACAGTTCAGTCGAGCCAAACTGCTACAGTTTGTCGGCGGTGTGAAAGTGATAACGTTCTGGTTCTCGCATTACATCTGGGATTTGTTGACGTTTATGATAACGGGGTTGATTTGCATAATCACCTTGGCCTGCTTCCAGGAGAAGGGCTATTCTTCTATCGAAGATCTAGGTAAGTCGACTTATTGTTATCGTTGGTCTGAACGTCACCGTTTGGCGATTCAATCTTGTTATATCGCGCAAAGAGAGTTTGATACATGCCAGTGATTAAGCTTCATTGTGTCATTGTGCCTGAATGGCTAGTCCTAGCCAAGGATTGAGTAGTCCTACTCAAGGGACCATTTTTAAACAACCTAGTTCAAGAGTGATCTACTCCAGCCGTTTGGCCTATAACTTCAATTTGGACATCGAAGACCCGATTTGATGTTGCTTAGGTGCCCGTCTTCGAGCTATTTGAGCCTTAAATGGCTCAAATAAATGTCGCAGGACTCATCTCAAGTGGTGAGTGGGGATACTCATTAGCCTGAGGCTGTCGGACCAACAACTGTTTCGCATTGATTGTCATTCCGTTGGAAACCCAACATTCTTGATCGTGTCAAGAAAGCAACCACCCTCTACTGCTGCAAGAAAGTGGTGGGCAAAAAGTGGGGTCTGACTGACCCTATGCGGCCTATCCTTCTTTACGGCTTTTAGTGGACTGGTCTGGACAAGGCAGTCTATCGAAGCCTTCTGGGGAAAGTGTTAAGATCGGCCATTTGCATTTGCATCAGTGGTACGATTAGGTCGACCCCCACGCAGGCCCTAAACATTCTACTACATCTCCCACCATTGGACCTCTTCAGCAAATAAGTTGCTGCCTGCGTGGCCCTACGGATCAGAGGCATCGGAAAATGGCCCACACTACACAAAGGCAATACTAATATTTTCAACGACTTCGAAGTACCCACGGACACGGACTACACCATCCCGCAAAACGCGTTCACTAAGAACTTCCAAGTTATCTTTCCATCCCGGGCTCCAAGATGGAGACAGGTATGAGTAGTGGAGTCTACTCCAAGGAACTTAACCTCAACCTTTTATTTAGACTCCTAAACCACTGCAGTATATACCAAGCGGAAACAGCAGCGATAACGGAAGCCCTTGCATGGCTTAGGATTAATGTAATATCCGCTAAGGATATTATCCTTTGCATGGAAAGCCAATCTGCGATAAAATCCCTGACAGCGGTAACCCACAAATCAAAGACATCCCTTGACGGTCGCCTATCTCTTGACGAGATGGCTGCACAACACAATATAAAACTACTTTGGGTTCCCGGGCATAGGGATATTCCAGGAAGCTGCGCGGCCAACGAGCTCGCAAGGTTAGGATCAAGCACACTCAGTCTTCCAGCCCTCGGGAATCTAAAAACACCAATAAGCTCGGTAAAGAACATGACAAAACTTCGAGCCAGAGAGGCTACCAACCTTCGATGGAACGAAAGTAACAAGGGCTTTATCACTAAATAAATCTGGCCTAAGCTAAACCTGGGACGGACCAGGGACCTTGTGGGAACCAAAAGGGAAACCTTAAGCACTTTAGTGGCTGTAACTACAGGTCCATTGTAACATTGGAAAACATACCGTCAAACTAGGGCTACCTGCCAATTACTTCTGCCGCGGCTGCATGGATAAGGGGGAAGAGGAATCAACTCACCATCTCCTCTGCTTATGTCCCTCTTTTGCGAATCGCAGGAGGATCTACCTCGGCGCGCTTTTCTACGATAACTTAAGTGAGCTAGCAAATATGAAACTAGCTGAAGTCCATGATCCGTGGGTTATCACAAAGGGACGACTTCGGCCTACGTGTGGCGTATGCCAACCACTACAACCTAACCTGGTAATTGGGTAAAAACCTTAATAACCCTTCGTCGCCGGCTATACCAACACTTAACCACAACAAACACATTTCAGCTATCACTCTCTTAGACAAAGCCAGTCTTCTTGCTGTCAACTTCGTTGCCGCAGCTCCCAGCTTGCGCGTCAAATCCACGTTGGGACAAACCTACTCTTCGTACTCCTACAGTTGCACAAATCCTCTGGTCCAGGTGGCATTTTTCCAATAGTACTGAAGAGGTGACCTTTTACGGTGGCAATTCTACTCTTCTGTGCTCTTTCCGCGTAGGTGGAAAGCAATATTTGTCCAGCCTCTCCCCCCGAAAAAGGCGAATTTTCTTCTCCAATAAACTACCGAGCCGTTGCGTTGACGAAATCAAATTAATTTGAATCGCCGGAACTTATCATTGGCCAGCAGTATGATTTCCGTAGCGACAGATCTACTGCTGATTCGATGGCGTTGATAGGGTTTGACGCTTTTTGACAGGGTTTGACACAGAGCCCTTTTGTTAAAAGGCAGTGCTTTAGGGATCGATGAGTCTCTTCTTCCATGGATTAGAAACTTCCTTTCGAAGCATACAGCTCAAGTTGTTTTGGACAGATTCTAGTCTGATATTCATTTTTTAAATGCTGGTGTTCTCCAGCATTGCTGGGGTGTCGCCACCGAATATGTAGTATGTGCCCTGCAGTTTCTTCGTCCTCAAGACAGAGACACTCAGTTTCAGACGAGATGTTACTTTGGTTGAGATGATATCTCAGACCACAGTGTCCCGTAAGGTTGACTGGTCAGTCTTCTGATGTCTACTCTATTAAATTTCAGAGTGCTTGTTCAGAGGCCGTATAAATCTTTTCGATTGGCCAAGTCCTTGAACGCTGTTCCAAAACGACAGGTGTTGCGATTTTTCCCACTTGTCTAAGAAAAGGTTAATCTTAGACTTGGAAATGCCGCAGAAAGGTTCGGCATCTACATATGCACCTTTCGCTGGAGGACATCTGGATATTTCTAAACGGACTTTGAGTTCGTGCTATACGAGCTCATCAGAGGGTATATTGATGGTTACTCCTCTTCCGGCAATCTCAAAGTTTAGGTTGACGCACCTCAGGCTGGCATATAATTCGGCTTGAAAGATACTAGGACTCATTTCGAGAGCCTTCGAGATTTTTCGAACGCCGGAAACCATCTTGGAGCCATCTGTGTACTACCTAAGGCCCTTGACATTGAGCAAGGGATCGCCGCTTTCCCAAGTTGCGTGGTTTGGTATCAGTATCTCAAATTTTGTCAAAAGTGAGCTTGTGTGTTTATGCGTCCGAAACCGCGGTAATCGTATCAAGCTCAGGACGATGTTGCAAATGGACATGGTCTACATGGTAGGCCTTTTTCTGTACGGAGAATTCTGATTGAACTACGTAGTGCAAACTTTTCAGTAAAAAGGTGCGATGGAGTGAGTCCAATCAGTGCTTCTTGAGCTGCCGTAGGGCAGGTTAGCAGAGCGCCTGTAATGGCGAGATACGCTAGTCTCTGAAGGCATTGGAGTTTACCGATTATTGATTTTTGTAAAACTTTTGCTCACCATACCGTGGACACATACTTACTTACTTACTGTGATGGCGCTACAGTTCGGGGTGAACTAGGGCCTCAACCAACAAGCCTCTCCAGCCGGCCCGGTCTTTGGCCAGCCGCTTCCAGTGCCGCACGCCCAGTTGGTTGAGGTCCCCTTCCACCTGTGCGCGCCACCTTAAATGCGGTCGTCCTCTGCTGCGTCGTCCCTCGGAGTTGGAGTCGAAGATTTTTCGGGCCAGAGCGTTGATGTCCATTCGCTCTACATGGCCTAGCCATCTTAGACGTTGGATCCGAAGACGTCTAACCAGGCCGATGTCGCTGTACAGCCCGTACAGTTCTTGGTTGAATCTCCTCCTCCATTCTCCGTTTACACAAACGGGACCAAAGTTTGCACGCAGAATTTTCCTCTCGAAACGCCCAAGAGCATCTTCATCCGCTTTTTATAAGGTCCAAGCCTCAGCGCCGTAGAGGAGGACCGAGATGATTAAGGTTTTGTAGAGGGATACCTTAGTTTTTTGAGAGGGGGCTCTACTACTCAATTGCCTCTTGAGCCCGAAGGTGCAGCGGTTGGCAAGAGTTATTCTGCGTTTTATCTCAGCGCTCGTGTCGTTCCTGCTTGTCACTATCGAGCCAAGGTAGACGAAGTCCTTAACTACTTCAAAAATATAGCTGCCGAAGGTGATGTTCTGACTAAGACGTCGGTGTTGCGCGTCTTTCTTGGATGACAGCATATATTTGGTCTTGTCCCCATTTACCCTTAGACCCACTTTAGCCGGTTCTGCTTCAATGCTTGCGAACGCCTCATTGACGTCTCGCTTTGTCCGTCCAATAACGTCAATGTCATCTGCGTAGGCAAGCAATTTTGTGGACTTGAAGTAGATCGTACCTCTTCTATTGGCCGCAGAGTCCCGCACGATATTTTCAAGACTAATGGTAAAGAAATCACATGACAGTGCGTCACCCTGTCTAAAATCTTTTTTAACATCAAAGGGGTCCGACCTTAATGGAGCAGCGAGAGTTCTCCATAGTCATCCTGCACAGTCTGACGAGTTTGGCAGGAATGTTAAAACATGACATGGCTTTGTATGGCTCGTCTCTATAAACACTGTCATACGCGGCTTTAAAGTCGACGAAAGGATTGTGCGTGTCGACCTGGAATTCATGGGTCTTCTCCAAGATCTGCCGTAGTGTAAATATTTGGTCTATCGTGGATTTTCCTGGCCTGAAACCACACTGGTAGGAACCTATCAGATTGTCCACGAACGGTTTCAGGTACTTACACAGTACGGCAGAGAGGATCTTGTACGCGATGTTCAGGAGGCTTATCCCCCTGTAATTGGCGCAGTCAAAGGGGTCTCCTTTCTTATGGACCGGGCAAACGATACTGAGATTCCATTCATCGGGCATGCGTTCTTCCGACCATATCTTGCAGATGAGTCGGTGCATGTTCCTAACCAGCTCATCGCCAGCTGATTTAAACAGCTCCGCAGTGAGTCTATCTGCTCCAGCACTCATCATCGTCATCAAACCAGGGGTTTCTCGGCGGTGGTGGCTCGAAACCGAGTATATCTGAGGCGGCCTCTCTAATGGCTTTCTGACAACGACTCCATTGCTGTTCTATGGTTTCTGCAGATTGCATCGGGACCTGAGAGAGCTTAAGGGAGACTTGATCGGCGAAGGTTCTGGCGGTCTCCTGCGATTGCAGCTTTCCGACGTTAAATTTTGGTGTTCTTACTCGACTCCGTTGGTTCCGAGAAATTCGCATCCGTACCTTGGCTGCAACAAGGTAATGGTCTGAGTCGATGTTGGCTCCTCGAAAGGTTCGGACATCTAGGATGCCGTCGATCGCAATATGATCAATTTGGTTGGTTGTCGATTGATCGAAAGACCGCCAGGTCCCCTTATGGATGTTGAGGTGTGCGAATCGTGTACTTGCTACTACTGGATTATGTCCCGTCATAAAGTCCACTTGCCTTAGTCCGTTTTCTGACGTGGTGTTGTGTAGGCTGTGCTTTCCAATGACCTGTTTAAAGATAGCTTCCTTACGCAGCTTCGCATTGAAATCTCCTAGAACGATTTTGGTGTCATAGCTGGGGCATTGCGCATACGTTCTGCCTAGGAGATCATAGAAGTCGTCTTTATGTCGGTCATCTTTCTCCTCTGTGGGGGCGTGGACACATAATAAACTTATATTGCCGAGACTGGTCTTGATGCGGACAGGTATGAGGCGTTCGCTTACATACTGGAAGCTTAAGACTTTTTTCCTGAGTCTGCCTCGAACAACAAATCCGCATCCGAATAAGCGTTGTTCATTTTCTTTGTAGCAGTTTCCGTAGTAGATATCACAGTTTTTCATCCGCTTTTTGCCTGGCCCATTCCATCGCACTTCTTGGAGCGCAGTAATGTCTGCCTTATAGCAGTCCAAAAAATTTACCAGTTGTTCGGCTGCACCTGGTCTGTATAGGGACCTAATGTTCCAGGTGCAGATCTGAACATCGTTTCCTTTTTGACGTTTGCGGGGTCGTCAACATGTAATCCGTCCGTATCCGAGGCTGCTAGTTGTCTCTGAACAAGCTTTTTTATGCCTTAACCCTAAACGCAACCCCCAACCTGGAGGGCCAGCTTCCTCTTTCCCCAGGAACAAGGGTCGGGTCGCTGCTCACATTGGTTCACTACCTGGCGCCAGTATAGCTATCCGTGGACACATACATAGGACTTACTATCGCGGTATATAACCAGTGGATCACCTTAGGTTTTAATCCTCAAGTTTTACCGTAAGTGCGTCGACAGGCCCACAGTGCCTTCGTCGCCTTTGTGAGTTTATTTTTCGATGTTGGAGTTCCAGTTAAGTATAAAATCAAGGTCAATACCTACATAGATACTCAACTTCTTTTGGAAACCCTATGTTTGTACCATTTAGAGACACGGGGCAAGGCTAAATCGTTCTCCTTTTTGTACTAAGACTAAGATTGTCGGTATGCATACTGATTGGGATGCAGTGGGATCTGATTCTCCAGGATACCTCCAATATAGAGCTCTATCAGTTTTTCCATCGTTTTTAGTAGGAACGATGTTAGGCTGATAGGGCGATAGGATTTATGTTCTTCACATGGCTTTCCAATCTTGGGGATGAAGACAAGGTTGAGTTTTCTCCAGATTTGAGGTATGGAATCCAAGTTGAAACAGGACTTAAAAACAGCTGTCAGTGGGGTTAGAATGATGTTCAGGCCATTATAGAGAATAACAGGAAAGACATCATATTTGCCTCGAGCTTTCTTCGGTCTAATTGAACCAATTGTCCATCTAACTCTGTCGGTGCTCAAAGTCTACTAGAGAGGCTATTTGTTCTACTATCGAGGTTATTTGTGACGTTCGTTTGATAGTGAAAAGGCATTCGCTGGGGAGTAGAACCAGGGAAGTGTGCCTCAAGCAAGGCCTGCAGGGTTCCCCTGCGATTGACAGTAAAGTTACCGTCTGATTTGAGAAGTAGCCCGAGCTGATCTTTATCCTTCTGCGACAGCACTTTATAGAGTTGTCGGGCCGCAGTTGGTAACGAGTCTATATTTTTTCTTGAAGGTTGTACTTCGTTGGAACAGATCTATATCAATCCGACTATTAGTTCGTTTAACTCTGTTAAACAGAGATCTCACCTGTCTCCTTAGAGATTCAATCTGTGCATTCCACCAAGGTACACTACGCTTGCGTGTATTTATCCTAGGTGTACAGCTGTTTCTAACAGATGAGATTAGTGCTTCATTGAGTTGATAAGCCGCTTCTGCGATGTCATCTGTCGATGCCTTCTTTAGCGGCCAGTTGAGCTTGGAATAGAACCCAGTTTATTCGTTTGGGCTAGTTTCTAAGCTCAGCTTCTCTAAATTATATTTGGGACAAAGGGTCTAGAGATTGTAAGGTGCAAGTACCTCTTCTGTAATGTTGCCTCTATTGGCAACGGTGAGATTGCTACTGAGTAAGTCTTCAAAAAGTGACTCAACCCGTTTGTTGGTGTTACTGCTGCCCTATTCCATGTGGTGCGCGTTGGCATTGCATCCAATGACAAGATGTCGTTTGCGCCGATGATAATCCTCTACTAGGTCTTGTACCCCAGTATGTGGGATTTGGTCGCCGTCTCCTTTGAAGTAAGCGGCGGCGCACACGATATTTCTTACTCCACCATCAATGGGGAATTCCACGATGACAGCTGCCAGATCTCTTGTTTTGAAGTCTAGAATGGGGAGACAATTTATATGTGGCCCTACGAGCGGATTCTCCACTAGCGTATATTAGCTTACGTTTTGGAGGCCCATAATCTCACCCCTTTGATCCCACGGTTCTTGGATGAGTCCGAGGGAGATTTGATCGTGATAGAATCGCAGGCATGCGCTGGCCCGTAAAATAGCGAGTAGAAGCCACTGCAGCCGAACATCAAGCAGCTCTGTTAGTAAGTCCTATTTCTAAGCTCCTCGTGTTGCCATCTGGGGATTCCTATTTGAAATCGCGAACGGAAAAGGGCAAGTGTCGAGTTTCCTGCGCCACAAAACAGGATAAGTAGCCCGGCAGGCCATAGCCTGGAAAAAATCAAATGGATTTAGGGTGATAGACTTCGCAACGGGGCGAAATCTTCTAGTTGCTAGCACGCACGTAGATGTTCCCACATCTCAACATCTACGAAGACGCTTGTCGATCTCCGGATCAATCAACCGTCAACCAGATTGACCACATTGCGATGGATGGCAGGCACGCATCCGATATTCTGGATGTACGAACTTTGAGAGGAGCCAACATCGACTCGGACCACTATCTTGTGGCAGCCAGGTTGCGACTGCGAATATGCCTGGCCCAGAAAAATCCAGTAAGGTCAGCGGCATATATCGTCGCAATGCTACAATCGCAAGAGACCGCCAGAGCCTATGCCAATCGCGTCTCCCTCAAACTCTCGGAAAACCCTCCAACACCTGCTCACCAATGGACCCCTTGTCAACAAGCTTTAGAGAGTGCTTCTTCTAAGGTACTGGGTTCAAACCGCCACCAACAAGAAACCCATGGTGTGACGACGAGTGTAGGAGGGCATACGCAGCCAGGCAGCAAGCCTATCAAGCTTCTCAAAAAAAAAAAAAAAGGGGGGAGCATGAGAAGCTCGCGATCGTAGAGATGGAGAGACGCTATTGCAGGAATGACGTTCGGAGGTTTTATCAACGAATAAAACAAACATGCCGGGGATATAAGGCCCGAACGGAAGCCTGCAGGGACAAAAATGGAAACCTAGTAGTGGATTCACAGTCGGTACTAAGAATCTGGAAAGACTACTTCTGCAGACTGTATAACGGCGATGACGAAACAGATCTCGCTGTCAGGCAGAATAATCCTTTCACAGCGGACGATGATAGCAGATAATTCCGTCCCACTGACCTGGACGAAGTTAGGAATGCTTTTTCTAAACTTAAGTCCAACAAAGCTGCTGACGTAAACGGACTACCTGCCGAGCTCTTTAAGGTAACTGGAGATGACCTGAGTGGGAGTATGCACCAGCTCATCTGTAAGATATGGTCAGAGGAATGCATGCCCGATAAATGGAAACTTAGTATCGTTTGCCCGATCCACAAGAAAGGAGACCCCTTTGCCTTGAAGAGCTCAGCAGACAGTCGGTCTGCGCCAGCAGCTTTATTCGACTTGAGCTTCGATATGGCAATCTTAACTTCGTCGAGGTCAGGGGAGCGGAGTTCTCTGCGGTCTTCGTCGATTAGAATTGGATCATTCTAATCTTCGTGGTGGAGCCTTGAAACCCAAAACTTCGGATGCGGAGCTTTTCAGGGCTTGTTTGAAAAGGCTCCACTGCTATTCTATTGACAGCATGGAGGATGAGGTGTATTGGAGAGCTTAAGGGAGACGCGATCGGTAAAAGCACGAGCGGTTTCTGGCGATAGTAGCTTTCCGACGTCATAACTTTGTATTCTTACTCTACTCCGCTGCGTTCGTGATATCCGTAAGCGCATCTTGGCTACTACAAGATAGTGGTGCGAGTCGATGTTAGCCCCTCGGAAAGTTCGAACATCAAGAATAGTGGAGGAGTGTCTGACGTCGATCGCGATGTGATCAATCTGGTTGGTAGTCGATTGATCAAAAGACCGCCAGGTGCCTTTGTGTATATCGAGGTGCGGGAAGCGCGTACTGGCTAGAAGGAGATTTCGCCCCGTGGCAAGATCAATCAGCCTGTGTCCGTTATCGGATGTGGTGTCGTGAAGACTATGTTTGCCGATGACTCGTTCGAAGATACTTTCCTTACCCAGCTTAGCATTGAAGTCTCCTAGTACAATTTTGATGTCATAGCTGGGACATTGAGCATACGTTCTGTCTAGGAGATCGTAGAACTCATTTTTGGTGGAGTCATCCTTGTCTTCCGTGGGGGCGTGGACGCAGATCAGGCTGATGTTAAAATATGTAGCCTTGATACGGATTATTATGATGCGTTCGCTCACATGCCGAAAGCTTAGGACTTTTTGCCTTAGTCCACCTCGAACATCAAATCCGCATCCAAACAATCGTTGTCCTCTCTCCCTATAGCAGTCGCCGTAGTAAATATCGCAGTTTTTCATCCGCTTTATACACGGTCCATTCCATCGCATTTCCTGGATGGCGGTTAGGTCAGCTTTATAGTGGTCTAGGGCGTCCGCAAGTTGTTCCACGTACAAAGCCGAAGATCCTTTTTTCGTTTTTTGCAAGGGTCGTCAACATAAATCCGTTATATCCGAGGCTTATGGTTGTTTCGGAGTCTGTGTTTTTTTTACGGTTACGGCTTACCAGGCCGTCTGCGATTTCCATAGGAAATCCCCAGATGGCGCCACGAGGAGGTGGGGATGGGACTTACTAGCAGTGCCGCGAGATGTTCGACAGCGATGGCTCTTCTCGCTTTTTAACAGGCCAGCATCCGTCGGATAGATGCTACCCATACGAGGCCTCTGTTAGTCCCTTGCCACATATTGGCAGATATAATTTCGAGGTAGTTAAGGACTTTTGTTATTTGATTTATCTCACGCTTTAATAAAGCGTGAAAGCGGAAAGCGTGAGATCGAGGAGATGGAGAAATGCTTCCGCAGGAATGACGCCCGTAAGTTTTACAATAAGGTAAAGCGAACATGCCATGGCTACAAAGCCAGAGCGGCGGCCTGCAGGGATGAAAATGGAGAACTGGTAGTAGAGTCGCAGTCGATGCTGAGGATTTGGAAAGACCACTTCTGCAGATTGTATAACGGCGATGATAGACAAGATACCGCTGTCAGGCAGAACGAGCCATTCGTAATGGACGACGAAGTAGCAGAATTCAGTCAACCCGACCTAGACGAAGTCAAAATAGCGATATCAAGACTTAAGTCTAATAAAGCCGCGGGCGCAGACGGCCTGTCTGCTGAGCTTTTTAAGGCGGCTGGAGATGAGCTGGTAATGTGCATGCACCATCTCATCTGCAAGGTATGGTCGGAGGAAAGCATGCCCGACGAATGGAATCTCAGCATCGTTTGCCCGGTCCATAAGAAAGGAGACCCCTATAACTGCGCCAACTATAGGGGAATAAGTCTCCTTAACATCGCATATAAGATCTTCTCTGCCGTATTGTGTGAACGCCTGAAACCGTTTGTGGATAACCTGATCGGCTCTTATCAGTGTGGCTTCAGGCCAGGTAAATCCACAATAGACCAAATATTTACGCTACGGCAGATCTTGGAGAAGACCCAGGAATACCAAATCGACACTCACTACCTCCTCGTCGATTTCAAGGCTGCATATGACAGCGTGTATAGGTATGAGCTATACAAAGTCATGTCTAGTTTTAACATCCCTGCCAAACTCGTCCGACTGTGCAGGCTGACAATGGAGAATTCTCGCTGCTCCATTATGGTCGGTAATGAGCAAACCGAGACCTTTGATGTTAAAAAAGGATTTAGGCAAGGTGACGCGCTGTCATGCAACTTTTTCAACATCGTGCTTGAAAAGATCGTGCAAGAGTCACTGGCCAAGACAAGAGGTACGATTTATTTCAAGTCAACGCAATTGCTTGCGTACGCCGACGACATTGACGTGATTGGACGGACACAGCGAGACGTCAATGAGGCCTTTGTAAGCATTGAGGTAGAAGCGGCTAAGATGGGCCTCAAGGTTAATGAGGGTAAAACCAAATATCTGCTTTCATCTAAAAGAGACGGACAACACCGACGTATTGGCCAGAACATCACCATGGGCGGATATAACTTTGAAGTGGTCAAGGAATTCGTCTACCTTGGCTCACTGATGACCAGCGACAACAACACCAGCGCTGAGATAAAACGCAGAATTACTCTTGCCAACCGCTGTTTCTCTGAGCTCAAGAGGCAATTGAGAGGTAGAGCCCTCTCTCGGAAAACCAAGGTGACACTATGTAAGACCTTAATCATCCCAGTCCTCCTTTACGGCGCAGAGGCTTGGACCTTAACAAAAGTGGATGAAGATGCCCTTGGTCGTTTCGAGAGGAAAATTCTGCGCACTATCTACGGTCCCGTGTGTTCAAACGGTGTATGGACGAGAAGATATAACGAAGAACTGTACGGATTGTTCAGCGACATCGGCCTGGTACGACGTCTACGGATACAGCGTCTAGGGTGGCTAGGCCATGTAGAGCGCATGGGAAACACAGCTCCGACCCGAAGAGCCTTCGAATCCACTCCGGAAGGAAGGCGCGACAGAGGACGGCCGCATCATCGGTGGCGCACGCAGGTGGAAGGGGACCTTAACCAACTGGGCGTGCGGCGCTGGAAACAGCTGGCCAAAGACCGTGCCAGCTGGGGACGCTTGCTGGTTGAGGCCCAGGTTCACCACGGACTGTAGCGCCACCTAAGTAGAGCCTAATGTCGTAGAGACATGGACCTTATCAAAAGTAGATGAGGAGGCCCTTGGTCGTTTTGAGAGAAAAATTCAGCGTGAGATTTTCGGCCCGACCTGCATGAATGGGGAGTGGAGGAATAGACTTAATAGTAAACTGAACGGGCTATACAGCGACTTGAACGTAGCACGGCGTCTACGGATCCAACGCCAAGATTAATAGGTCATGTTGAGCGCATGGAAAACACAGCTCCGGCCCGGGAGGGTCCTTCAATTCAACCCCGAGGGGCGACGCGGTCGAGGACGGCCAAATCGAAGGTGGAAGTGGAAGAGGACCTTAACCAACTAGGCGTGGGGCACTGAAGACTGCTGGCGAAAGACCGTGCCAGTTGGAGAGGTTTTTTAAAGGAGGCCCAGGTTCGCCATGAACTGTAGCGCCGAAAAGGAAGGAGAAGACGAATCGCAGGCCAGGCACCTTAGCGAATAATGTATGGAAGGAGTATTGAAACAGCTTAGAAAATCAGTTATCAGAAGAACCAAATTTGTTTCTAGCTGTGGTCAGTAAAAGCCATCAAAATGCGAAAAGTTGTTTGCTGAGGCATACAGAGATACGTGGACATGGGATGGTTGCATCAATTCAGCAGCCCAATAGGTTTTCTCTTCCTGCTTGGCACCTTTCTAGATAGGTGCGCTCTACGATGTTTGAGCGTCAAGTAGATGAAGTAGGTGAAGATGATGGATGTCATGAATGCCATGGAGTGAGAGATTTTGTGTATGTTTTAGTCTGCCGATGCTCTTGTGCTCTATTTCTGTAGGTCTTACCGGATAGCTTGTAAAATAGGCGGAAAACCCCTTGTGCTAAACATTAACTTAACGTTCCCCTTTCAGCTCGCAACTTGTTTCTTATATTTTTGTTCGGTGCATCGGTCCTTCCCCTAACCTACATCCTTGCCGGCATGTTTTCCGAACCAGCCACTGGATTTGCTCGACTATCCGTCATCAATATATTCTGTGGTGAGTATACCCTCTTTCTATAACCAGTCCGTCCCTATTCATAGGCAAATAATTCATGTCTTTCCGCAGGAAATGCGCTCTTTATTGTCGTCCTTATAATGAATTTTGATTTATTTGACACCAAGGACATTGCCACTGTGCTGGAGAAGTTCTTTTTGGTATTTCCACATTTCTCGTTGGCACAGGGTCTCAACAAACTCTACGCGAATTGGCGGACGAGAGACATATGCAGGTCTTTTAATATTCCCGAAGCGCTATGCAGTAAGTTGAAGGATCATAGTGTGTCTTAAGAGCAATGTTGAAGGGCAATACTTTCAGATCTTAAGCCGTACTTTGGCTGGGAAGCACCGGGCGTGCTAAGGGAAATCGTCTACCTGGTGGTGACCGCAGTTGTATTCCTACTTGTGCTGGTCTTTAAGGAATATAGAGTCCTGGATGGCTTGTGGTTTAAGATCAAGCAGAAGACTACGTAAGTTGTTTCTATTCTTCATCTCATTGTGGTAGATAACCTTTGTTTGAGTAGTAGACCACCGCCGCCGCCCGAGGATGGGTACTTTGACGAGGACGTGGAAGAAGAAAAGAATCGAATCCAGAGAATGACGGCAAATGAGGTTAGCGTGCAGAATCTTGTGATAGACAGGATGACCAAGTTCTATGGACGGTTTATTGCTGTCAACCAAATCTCTGTAGGCGTGCGACAGTAAGTAGCTATGGTACGTGCGTAAGGGAGGCTTTTCTGTACAGCCAAGTTCGGTTTCAGCTCAGAGTGCTTTGGATTGCTCGGTGTGAACGGCGCCGGTAAGACGACGACTTTCAAGATGTTAACCGGCGATGTACGCATCTCCTCGGGTGAAGCATTCGTCAAAGGTGTCAGCCTAAAGTCTGACATGAATGAAGTCTACAAAATGATCGGCTATTGTCCGCAATTCGATGCGCTATTCGATGACTTCACAGGACGTGAGATGTTACGCATGCACTGTCTGCTTCGTGGAATCCCTGAGACGAAAATATCCCAGATTTCCAACGATCTCGCAAAGTCCTTTGGATTTATGAGACATTTTGATAAGCAAGTTCGTGCCTATAGTGGCGGTAATAAGCGAAAACTCAGTACCGCATTGGCTGTAATCGGTAGTCCGTCGGTAGTTTATCTGGATGAACCGACAACTGGGATGGATCCGGCAGCACGTCGCAATCTTTGGAATATGATGTGCCGTTTAAGGGATTCGGGCAAGTCGATAATTCTCACATCGCACAGTATGGAAGAGTGCGAGGCGCTTTGCACGCGACTAGCCATCATGGTCAATGGAGAGTTCAAGTGTATCGGCTCGACGCAGCATTTGAAGAATAAATTCACCAAAGGATTGGTGCTGAAGCTTAAGATGAAGAAGGACGCCTACTTGACGAGAAGTTTCAATGATGAGTGAGAGTTTTCATCTACCTGCCTGGTTACACTCCAATAATATTGATTTTTTCTTTGTCGTCCAGGAAACACAATGAGGAGAAGACAGTGCCAATGGAGCTCATGGAAGCAGACATCCAAAAGGTCATGGACTTTGTGACGAGAGAGTTCCCCGAAGCCTATTTGCAGTAAGTCGACATTTTTTACCCCAAAGCCAAGTAACACTCAAAGGCTCTTTTGTACAGAGAACGATTCCAGGGAATCCTCACGTTCTACATTCCAATCACCAGCATCAAGTGGTCGAGAATATTTGGCCTCATGGAATCGAATATGACCGATCTGAGTATCGAGGACTACTCGATCAGTCAGACGACGTTAGAAGAGATATTCTTACAATTTGCCAAATACCAGCGCGAGGATCCGCGCGAAATCAAGTGAGATGCATTCAAAGTGCTTTGGTGATAGCGTAATCCGTTCCGTAACAATCATAACCATATTCGATCGTTTGTTATCGCTTGTTGCGCATGCTAACCCAACTAACCAACTAATCCCAATTACTACGTAGACTAACGATAGGATCGATGATCTAGTTAACTAGCCTTAGAACCCTGCACTTACTGGCCCAACGTTCGAATGAAAGGTTGCACTTGAGCCTCATACTTATACTCAATTATGCATTCGCTAGCACGTTAATCCAGTTACCTAGTCTAAGGTCCTTAGTCAAATTATGCATTAATGTCAAATTTCTTTTTATTACATTTCCATCAAAAAAATCACGTGAAATCCGAACAAAAATTATTCGAAAAAACAAAAACGAAGGCATGTCGCGGGCGCCATGGAGAAGTGGATGCATGCCAATCTGTGAGACCAAAGAATAGGATCGAAAGTGAAGAAGTGTGGAATCAACGAAACAAGTGTCCTTAAGGAAGGCTGTCGTCTAGTGAATTTGTTACATGTATACATACGTAGTTAGAAGTATTTTATTTTATTTTAATTCTTTCATATTTCATCCATCTTTGTATCTGGAAGTGTAAAGATTACATTTATCTGTAGTATTAGGATGATGGGCGGATGTACTATACACGTATGCATCCCCCGCTGTATGATAATCGTTTCTATGTACTTCAATATCTTAAAGAAAAGCTATTTTCTATCTTATTTACTTAAAGAGAAAATATTACACGAAAGGAAGATAAATAAAAAGTAATGTGAAATCGACTTATGCGGTTTTTGTTTTTTTGTATGAATTGTTTGGTTGGCAAAGGACTAACAAAGGGGTAGCATGGCGACGGATGCTGGCTTGCTAAAAAGCGAGCTACCGCAGACCAACATCTGGCGACACTTTTAGGAAGTCCCATCTCCACCTCCTTGTGATGCCATCTGGAGATTTCCTATGGGAGTTACAGACGAGGAAGGGCGAATGGTGAGCCTCCTGCGCCAAAAAAAAAAAAACAGGATTAGTCGGTTGGGCTACAGCCTAGTAAGCCGTAACCGTAAAAAAACGCAAACTCCGAAACAACCACAAGCCTCGGATATAACGGACCGGATTTATGTTGACGACCCTTGGAAAAAAACGAAAAAAGGACAATGATCTTCGGCTTTGTACGTGGAATATTAGGTCCCTAAACAGACCACGTGCAGCCGAACAACTTGCGGACGCCCTAGATCGCCATCCAGGAAATGCGATGGAATGGACCAGGCATAAAGCAGATGAAAAACTGCGACATCTACTACGGCGACTGCTATAGGGAAAGAGGACAACGATTGTCCGGATGCGGATTAGTCCTAAGCTTTCGGCATGATATTGACATAATCGCGTGTTCTCGCCGTGGCATTGTGGAAGCATTCACAGCTATTGAAGAACAGGTGAAACGAGTTGGTCTTAAGGTCAATGAGGATAAAACGAAGTACATGCTGTCAAGCAAAAACCAATCCGTCGCTCCCCACCTGGGACAAAATATAACGATTGACAGCTACAATTTCGAGGTAGTTAAGGAGTTTGTGTACCTCAGGGCAAACGTAAATTCCACAAATGACACCAAGGTGGAGATCCGGCATAGAATCGCCTTTGGCAACCACTGCTACTTCGGCTTGTCCAAACAACTGGGGTCAAAACTCCTCACTCGAAAGACCAAAGTCATGCTTTACAAAACGCTCATTCTGCCAGTCTTGCTGTACGGAGCCGAAAGCTGGACGATAAGCAGGACAGCGGAGCTGATTTTGGGTTCTTTCGAAAGATAAATTCTGCGCCGGATATTTGGTCCTATCTGTGAGGAAGGTGAATGGAGAAGAAGACACAACCGCGAACTCTTCGAGCTGTACCAAGATGTGGATGAAGTCCGGAAGGCAAGGATCCGTCGACTACACTGGCTCGGCCACATCGAGCGCATGGACACCAACGCTCCAGCTAAGAGGGTCTTCGACTCCGAGCCTCTTGGTTCGAGAAGAAGAGGAAGACCGAACCTCCGATATAAAGACCAGGTAACCGCGGATGTAAGATATCTTGGTCTTGAAAACTGGAAGCAGCGTGCCCGGGACCGTCAAGGATGGAAGGCAGCTATAGCTCAGGCTCAGATCCTCCATGGATCGCTGGCCTGATAAGTAAGTAAGTAAGTTTCGGCATTTGAGCGAACGACCTATAACGATCCGTATCAAGGCAAAATTTTCTAACATCAGCCTGATTGCGTCTATGCCCCCGCGGAATACAAGGATGATTCCACCAGAGATGAGTTCTAAGATCTCCATTTTTTACATTTTTTTACATTTTAAAAGCATTTTATTAATATTTTTCCAAATAACTTATTCTAGGTAAAACGCTTAAACCTATCTTAAATATCTTATCTATTTAACGTAGCATACTGGACCTGAACGGGCACTCTAAGCTATACAGTATATTTTTAATTTTGTCTTTCGACGTCTATTCTATTTGTTGTGGAATTCGTTTATTAGTACTAAGGCTAAGAAAAATTAGTTAAAAAAACTTAGCATATTATTAGTGAGTATAACCTTAAGACTAACTAAAACTAGTAATCCTAATCTAGCCTATCCTATTTTATCTGTATATATATATATATATATATATATATATATATATATATATATATATATATATATATATATATATATATATATATATATATATATATATATATATATACATATATATATATATGTACATGCATAGACATGTATATATAAATATATATACACATATATACATAACTTACAGCTAACCTAACTAACCTAATTAACTTACTACTACCTAACCTATATTCAGCAATTGGCCTTTTATTTAATGATTTTTTATGACGCTAGGCCCAAAGGATTCAGCGACGGAGACTGTACAAGCCACCAGAAACGTTGCGTTTGTCGAGCAACGTCTGCTCGATCCCGATCTGACATTGCCATACTGAAACGGAGTCGCCCCGGCTCACGGAGTGCTACATCCCGTTCGTAAGATAGGCTCTTTTCCACAGACCTTCGGGCCACGTGGAAGATTAACGGAATCGCCGATTTGTCCTGTATCAGTTCGCGGTTGTCGTAATGTAAGAACGCTTCTGGGGGAACAAAGCCGCTAAAACGAGCTCTCTCGTGATATAACTCATTTGGGTAATAAGCCCCAGATATCAAGTTATTGGTCGAAGTCATCGCCCTTGCAACGTGACTTCGAATCAATTTGATCAAAAAGTTGTCAATCCTAATAATTTTGGCTCTATTGTATAGGACCTCGTTGGGATAGTATTTTATGTACTCGGATTCTGGTGTTCTGTGCAATGAGAGACAGGTCCTTAGACATTGTCTCTCAAACACTCGAATCCTTTCCATCAGGCTTGCACTCACATTGAACCAAACGGGACATCCATAGGCGATCATGGGCCTGATTAAAGCCATATAACAGATTATTTTGACTTTCTTATCAAGTTGGCTGCTATGAAACAGCCATCTTAACAGAGTGAAAGCTCCCCGAGCCCTGGCCAAAGCAACATCTATATGTTTATTAAAATACAGATATTGATCCAACCAGATACCGAGGTATCTGACTACATTTTGGTTCGCCAGTGGACGCCCATCCGGACCAGTTATGGAGAATTTTCGCCAGTTTTTCCTGGTATCCCTAGAGGCCCCAGACAATGGCGTTCTAAACAAAATAGTTTCCGATTTTTGGAAGTTGATTTTCAGTTTCCAGTCATTACAAAACGTTTGAATTTTTTCGAAGTCACGTTGCAAGAGAGTAACTATGACGTCAATCGTTGGACCTGTTCTATACGCGACAAGGTCGTCTGCGTATGCTATCGAGTGACGAAGCGAAGCTATCAGACCACTGACGTAAATATTGAAAAGGATCGGCGAGTTTACCGTGCCTTGTTGTAGACCATTTTTGATATCAAATGTTTGAGAAGAAGTCACGTTGGCAATTTTTACAACGAACTTTCTTCCCATTAACATATCATAGATCATATACAACAGTGGTTTACTTATGCCTAGCTGGTTAAGCCTGTAGTAAAGTCCCTCTAACCATACGGTGTCGAAGGCTTTTTCCAAGTCAACCAGGCAGGCACCTGTGCATTGGTTCTTGCATCTGTTCCATTGGATATCCGACACGAGTTTCGACGCTGCATGAATAGTACCATGCCCCGCCCTGAAACCGAATTGGTTATCCGGAATGATGTCTTTGTCCTCAACCCATTTTGAAAGGGCTCTGTGAATCATCTTCTCGAATACCTTGCTGATGCTCGGAAGGAGACTTATCGACCGGAGATTTGCCGGGTTGGACGAATCTTTTCCTTTCTTGGGGATGGGCTGCACCACCGCTGTTTTCCAACGCACCGGATAATATGCATTATTGAGCGCGTTGTTAAACAGGATAGTGTATGCCTCTATAGCCATCGGTGGAAGGTGTCTAAGTACAGTATTAGAGATTCCGTCGATGCCTGCGGATTTCTTCTTTCTCAGAGATTCGAAGATCGTTTGAAGCTCTACCGTCGATACAAAAGGGGGGTTAAGCCCATCGTTGGCGACGACATTGTTTGCCGTGAAATCGTCCCTGAACCTGGTGAAACCATTGTTCTCGGCTCGCCAATGTTCGATGTCATTTCGGAGATCGAAGTGGTGGAGCAGAGCCCTGTTCTCCAGGTCATGGTTCGGGCGAATGTTCTCATTCACCTTATACACTTCCTGAAAGACAGCCCCCACTGTTGCCACTTTCTCCTGTGGATCTTCGATCACAAAGAAGTCGTCATCCAGAACAGCATCTTCTGGATCTATGCTCACGGTTCGTAAAATTCGTTCATTGTCTGGCGTCCTCAGAAGCTTCAAATTTTGAAAGTCGTTTTGATTATTTCTCCGAAAAATTTGATTTATTTGCGGGAACATATTCGGGTTGTTGGACTTCACATCCCGAATTTTGTTGTTCCAGTACGAACTTACAGAAATTCTGTAATTCTCTGTAATCAATTTCTGGAGGTTTTTAATCAAAGATTTCAGTGTCCTGATCTCTGGATCATGTCTATCAGTAAACCGTCTGTACAAGAGTTTGAGTCTTGACAGGAGTCTACTTTTTTGTCTGTGAAGTGCGTCTATGGTCGCGTTTCGGTACACGTCCGTGGTATCGTAATGCCGTTGGCGTGGTATCGTTCTGTCCATCGTTTGTTTGATTGTCACGTCCATATTGTCAAGATACCCATCAATTTCATGATTTGATAGGTTTCTGTTGAATGGTGGAAGGGAGGCACTCGAAGTGAGTGCGCTTGTCAGGGATCTGGTGAAGCGTGGCCAACGCACTCTACTATAATCGTAAAGATGCGTTTGCGCATACTCCCCCAATTCCGTGAATTCGTCTGGTATTTTGATTACGGCTCCAAAGCCGCAATGGTCACTGTCGTATGCCAAGGTCCGTAGACAGTTAGTAGACCGTTCGTTTGTATCTGTCAGGCTCAGACGTGAGTCGAGCAGCATGAGATCCAGATAGGAGCCACTCCTTGGGAATGACGGACTTTCTGTTGCCAGTAGTTTGAGCTTATACTCAATACTGTGTTGGTTGCACCAATGACTTAAGAGGTTGCCTTTAGTGTTGGATGATGTGTTACCCCAGTCGGCGTGTTTGGCATTTAAATCTCCTGTTAAAAGATAAAAGTTCTCATCCGAGCTTAAGCGTAGAGAACGAAAAAGCGATTCGAGCTCTGCGATAAAGACTGTGGGTTGAGGGGTTTCAGGTGCATAGGCCGATACTATGTATATCCTCTTTCCATTTCGAAAGGGAATACACACAATACAAGCCTCTAGCACCTGGAACCTCCGCACTTCACGGCTATAAATGACCTTATGATGAATATCTTTTTTAATAAAGATCGCAACTCCTCCACCTTGAGTGGCGTTGGGTCGATCTCTTCTTATTATGTTGTAGGACTTGTGTCGAATTTTGTGCCTCTGGTTTAGCTTAGTTTCGCTAGCCAGAAGCACATCAGGGCTTTCGTCCTTCATCAAGTTGAAGAGCGCGGCTCTTCGTTCGATCCTAATTAGTGAGTTGACGTTCACTGCCAGGATCTTAAGAGGCCTCTCGTTTAACGTGCCCATTACGATTGGAAATGGGCTGGGCCCGGCAGAAGCGAGTAGAGTCGGTCTACCCGGGTCGCCTGTTCCTGTAGCTGCTGTTGAAGTTGGCCGATTTGCCTCTGAATAGAGGACAATATCGAACGCAAGTCCAACTCTGCTTCTGGTGCTTTAGGGACAACAACTGGAGCTTTGGAAGCAGTTTTCGGTTGCTGTGCTGTCTTTCCCCAACCTGACGCCATTTGGGCGTAGGTCATTTGGGGTGTAACAGCTGGTGTTTGCCAGTGAATTGGAGGGCGTCTCTCATCGACTCCCCTCTGCCGGGCCAGCCTATTTTGCTTAAACTGGTGATATCTAGGGCAACCCCGATAACTTGCGGGGTGACCCTTATTGTTGCAGAGCGCACACTCAAGCAACTCCATCTTTTCAACTTTATCCGGACCCAGTTCACACTCACCGGGCTTATGGTCTTTTGCGCACCTTACGCATCGATACTGCATCTCGCAGTTCGACGCGACGTGCCCAAACCTCTGGCATCGGTTACATTGCAAAATGTTACCGTCCCTTCTTACTCTCTCCCAACGCACGGTCTGGCAGCCTACGACTTTGATCGTCTTTAGGCTTTCCACCCTGCTTTCGGGAGTCAATTGGACCAGGAAAAATGGCAATAATCGCTTCTGCCATCTGGACCTAGTCGTGGCAAAGTGCCTAACTTTGACGAACGAGAAGCTCTCGCAATCGAACCTCTTAAGGCACTGCAGGAGCCGCTCTGGGTCTGTATGGGGATCCATGCCCTTTAAGAGCATGGTTTGGAGTCTTTCGGATTTTGGCGTGTATGAAAAGTACTCCGTCTCGGAACCCTTTAGCAACTCCTTAATTTTTTTGTGCTGATCTACTGTGTTGCAGTAGATAGCATGCCTATCGTCACTTAACCTAGTAATATTAAAATTAAGGCCAATTGCTGACTCACACATTATAACGGTGTCATCCAGGTCCAGTTTATAGGTGTTGATTGGTGGCACCTTTTCTTTTGATTGTTGCTGTTGCCTTTTGTCTGGCTGTTGTTGATTCTGCGGATGTTTTTGTTTCTGACCTGGCTGTGAAACATGCTGCTTCTTTTCTGTTTTTTTGTTTGGTTGGGGTTGCGTTTTCTGTTTTTGCTGCTGCTGTTGTTGTTGCTGTTGTTGTTGTTGCTGCTGATGTTGTTGCTGCTGCTGTTGTTGTTGTTGCTGGTGTTGTTTTTGCTGTAGTTGGCATTGTTCTTGTTTTGGCTGTTGTTGTTGCTGTAGCTTCTTCCTTAGTTCTAAGATCTCCTAGACAGAACGTATGCGCAATGTCCCAGCTATGACATCAAAATTGTACCAGGAGACTTCAATGCTAAGCTGGGAAAGGAAAGCGTCTTCGAACGAGTCATCGGCAAACATAGCCTACACGACACCACATCCGATAACGGACACAGGCTGATTGATCTTGCCACGGGGCGAAATCTCCTTCTAGCCAGTACGCGCTTCCCGCACCTCGATATACACAAAGACACCTGGCGGTCTTTTGATCAATCGACTACCGACCAGATTGATCACATCGCGATCGACTTCAGACACTCGTCCACTATTCTTGTTGTTCGAACTTTCCGCTGAGCTAACATCAACTCGGACCACTATCTTGTAGTAGCCATGATGCGCCTACAGATATTACGAACGCAGCGGAGTAGAGTAAGAATATAGAGTTATGACGTCGGAAAGCTACTATGGCCAGAAACCGCTCGTGCCTTACCGATCGGGTCTTCGGTAAGCTCTCCAACACACCTCAACACCACGTTCGATGACGAGTGCAGGGGGATTCACGGAGCGAAACAGGAGGCATATAAAGCCTCGCTGCATAGAAGAACAAGAGCAGCTCGTGTGCACTGAGAAAGAAGAAAATACAAGAGAAGCGCGATTGAGGATTTGGAGAGGTGTTACTAGAGGCGTGACGTGCTATAGATTTATCAACAGATAAGGCGAACATGCCAAGGTTATAAAGCCAGAGTGGAAGCCTGTGGGGATGAGAACGGATACCTGGTAGTAGGATCGCAGTCGATGCTGAGAATATGGAAAAACCACTTCTGCAGACTATATAACGGCGATGTTAGTAAATATACCGCTGTCAAGCAGAATGATCTATTTCTTAACAACGGAGATCGAAGAGAATTCCGTTCCCTTGACCTCAACGAAGTTAAGATTGCCATTTCGAAATTCAAGTCGAATAAAGCTGCTGGCGTAGATGGACTGTCTGCTATGCTCTTCAAAGCAGTTGGATATGACCTGGTCAGGAGCATGCACCAGCTCATCTGTAAGATATGGCCAGAAGAAAGCATGCCCGAGGAATGGAGTCTCAACATCGTTTGCCCGATCCACAAGTAAGGAGACCCCTTTGACTGCGCCAACTACACAGGGAAAATGTCTCCTTAGGATCGCCTACAATATCTTCTTTTCCGTTTTTTCCACACAAGTCCACACAATTGCTTGGCTACGCAGATGACATTGACGGTATTGGACGTACAAAGCGAGACGTCAATGAGGCGTTCGCAAGCATTGAAGCAGAAGCGTCTAAAGTGGGTCAAAGGGTAAATGGGGACAAGACCAAATATATGCTGTCATCCAAGAAAGACGCGCAACACCGACCTCTTGGTCAGAACGTCACCTTTGGCAGCTATATTTTTGAAGTAGTCAAGGACTTCGTCTACCTTGGCTCGGTAGTGACAAGTAGAAACGTTACCAGCGCTGAGATAAAACGCAGAATAATTCTTGCCAACCACCGCTCCTTCGGGCTCAAAAGGCAATTGAGTAGTAGAGCCCTCTCTCGAAAAACTAAGGTATCCCTCTTCAAAACCTTAATCATCCCGGTCCTCCTCTACGGCGCTGAGGCTTGGACGTTATCAAAAGCAGATGAAGAGGCTCTTGGGCATTCCGAGAGGAAAATTCTGCGTGCAATCTTTGGTTCCGTTTGTGTAAACGGAGAGTGGAGGAGGAGATTGAACGTCATCGGATCCAACGTCTAAGATGGCTAGGCCATGTAGAGCGAATGGACATCAACGCTCCGGCCCGAAGAGCTTTCGACTCCAACCCCGAGGGACGACGCAGCAGAGGACGACCGCATTTAAGGTGGCGCGCATAGGTGGAAAGTGACCTCAACAAACTGATCTATTGTAGCCGAGTAGCCTCTCCAATTCTATAATGAAGTTGAGAATGCTTCTCGTAGGAGCCAGGGTGATCCCCTCAGGAGTCATAACTTCACTGAGAAGGATACGCTTCCTAAGATGGCAGAGAGCAGCACACTCACACAGTATGTGTTCTGCCGTCTCCTCGTCCTCAAGACAGAGCCGACACTCAGTTTCAGACGAGAGGCTAATTTTGTTTAGATGATATCTCAGACCGCAGTGTCCCATTAGATAGGGTGGATAGTCTTCTGATATCCACCCTATTGAGTTTGAGTATGCCAATAGGGTGTTTGTTCAGGGGTCGTATAAGTCGTTTAGATTGACGGAGTCCCCGAACGCTGTTCCAAAAGGACAGGTGTTGCAGTTTTTCCCACTTGCCTAAGAAGTTATTTATCTTAGACCCGGGAATGCTGCAGAATGGTTCCGGACCTATATATTTGTCGCTGGAACCTTTCCTGGCGAGTTGGTCGGCAACTTCATTGCCCTTAATACCTTTGTGCCCTGGCACCCACCAAAGTTTGACATCGTTTTTTTGGCGAGGTCTTGTAGGGCATCATGGCATTCCTTGACGGTTTTTGAGTTCGAGCTGTACGAACCCAGCGCTTTAAGCGTTGCTTGGCTATCAGAGAGTATGTTGATGGTTAGTCCTCTGATGCCAGTCTCGAGATTTAGATTGACGCATGTTAAGATGGCATGAAGCTCTGCTTGGAAGTTGCTGGGGCTTATTCCCTGGGCCTTCGAGATCTTGCGTTTAGGTCCATAGATGCCGGCGCCAAGGCCGAAAGCCATCTTGGAGCCATCCGTGTACCACCTAAGGCCTGTGACATTTAGCCGGGGATCACTGTTTTTCCATGCTGAGTGGTTTGGGATCAGTATTCCAAATCTCTTGTCAAAGGTGAAGTTGTGTGGCAATGCATCCGAGACCGTAGTAATCATATCCAGCTCGAGAGAAGGTGTTGTAATATGGACATGTGGCCTACGGGTCTACTTGGCATATTTGTTCCCGAGCAGAGAATTCTAATTGCACTGCGTAATGCCACCTTTTTGACAAAAAGGTGCAGTGGAGTGAGTCCAATAAGTGCTTCTTGGGCTGCCGTGGGTTAGGTTGGCATAGCGCCTGTGATGCCGAGACACGCTAGTCTCTGAAGGCGTTGAAGCTTAAAAATTGTAGTTTTTTGCTCAACTTTTGTCCACCATACGGTGGACCCGTTGGTGACGATGGGTTTTGCTATCGCGGTGTATAGCCAGTGGACTACCTTAGGTTTAAGTCTCTAGGTTTTACCGTAGGTGCGTCGACAGGCCCACATGGCCTTAGTCGCTTTCATGAGTTTATTTCTCATATTGGAGTTCCAGTTGTGTCTACGGTCTAGGTCAATACCTTATTACTTAACTTTCTCTGAAAATCCTATGCGTGTGCCATTTAGTAAGATTGAGCAGGGTTGTACCTTTCTCCTCTTTGTAAATGGGACTAAGATTGCCTTGATTGGGTTAATAGATAAACCCCCTCTGCCACACCAGCCAGAGATAAGTTGGAGCGCAAGCTGCATGCGCTCACACAGGCATGCACTTGCCCGTAACAGCTTGTCCTCACTTAGTTAATTTAATGAGAAACGAGACCAACTCGAATTCCCTTGGTGACCTAAATCGCTTTACCACCAGAACCCATCCTCCAGCATACATGCAAGCACATAAACACACCATTCAGTACATAACCTTGAGCACTTGATCCCATTTCGCAGGTAATCTCAACTCTTCTCCCAAGATACTTCAATGCGGTTCTTCCGCTTTAACTTGTATTGTGTATTATAAACTCAAGGCAAACATGCCTCCTTCGCTCCTTCTCCTTGGAACTACTCATAAGTAGACCAGATCCTTGCACACCACATGCTTTAACTTAATCTCTTCCCCTACTCTATGCTCTCGAGTGCACACATCACTTTATTCATAACCTGCATTGTGCACACATGTGCATCTAATAAAATCAACCCGCTCTCCATCACTTCAAAAAGGATATAGTCGTCCATGTCCCCGTAGGTGGAAAAATATTTTTATGCCCAAACGATATTAGGCCGTCTGAATTGCCAAATATCTTCATAAGGACATTTGGAAAATAACTTACGATGTATGTGGGTAGTAGGTCCAGTGGAGTATGGTGTGAGAGCGGATACAATCGAAAGGATGATCCGAGTCAATAGGCATCACACTCTGTAGAGTATTCGTTCTGGTTTCCCGAAACTAGACCGGAAACTGTGTGAAATTGCAAAGTTTATGGTTCGAAATACCCTTTGCACCATCCAGCAGCAGTAGTAGCAGCAGGAGCATTGTAGTAGTGTATTCGCCATATCAAGTGCCATCCGATTTGGACGGATGCGTTTAACAATGTTCTTGGGCAATGGAATGCGAATGCAATCGATTGAATGGATACATACAAGTACCCATGCCAATACTCCTCGTACCTGCACCAACTCTTGTCTTGTCGTCAACACCATTTCGTCGAAGAGGAAGATTGCCCAATTGAGTAGAGGAATCTGTCTATACTTACGACCTTCTGCATGTAACGTTTCGACTATGGGCGTTGGGGTGTTTTTTTTTTTTACGTCTTGTTTCCTCCCAATGCGGCGAGCAACCTTGTTCCAGATTTTATGGCGGAATTCACACAGACAGACAGTCGTTTTGTTACTAAATTGTTGCTGCGGCTGCCACATTGCTGGAAGCTGCCACATCCATAGGAGGAAGCACTAAAGCGATGCAACTCCAATTATTATTATTATCATTTCGCTATTGTATCTTTTTTGTTTCTCAGATAAAGTTGGCACCCATCTTCTTGCAATTGTCGCCCATCCGTCCTCGAGAGTTACAAGTGGGACATCGGACTGAACAAGGACTGAAGTGCGGCTTTAGAGTTTCAGTTTTACCGAAACCACATGTGCATACTATCCGGCATTGTTTGAAGCCGAAAGCCTTGTTAAAAAGTTTGCCAAACCAAACTAGAGGGACAGAGCGGCAATGGTCAGATGCTCGGATATAACTTTACACAAATTGCCTTCGGGATTTCCCGGCAAACGAGCGTACACCGGAACGATAGAATCGATTTAGAAATTATTTCCTGTCGCATTCAGGATTTATGACAAGACTATTGGGAACGGATTCGATGCTATGTGCCACTCAGAGATTTTGTAGGTTAGAACGGGAAAAGTTTTGTGTGCCATTGAAGTCAAGTTGATATGGATTCATTGGCATGACGACTATGCAACTCGTTCGGCTGGCATTATCCCAGGTGCCAGCATCACCCCCCATTACATCACGAATGGAATTCTAAAGACACCATTTCGTTGAGCATCAATCGACACATATTCGTCGGCATAATTTCCCTTTAAGCAGATCAAATGCTATCCAAGAATGCAAACAAATCGTTCGTAAAACTCGGGCACAAACAAAGCACTTCTCAGAATAGCACGCGCGTTCCTCCCGCCCACATGGCGAATGCGGTGCTACGAACCGTGAAATTGACACTCATTATCGGCACCTAAGACACCATACCGCCGGCATAGAGTTGCAGTTTAATGATTTAAGTCGATGCACCACGAAGAATGCTTCGTCACCCGGCACTCTAATTGCGTGATACAAGTTGTCAAACACTTCTGTTGAAGGCTTGATGAGGCTCCTCCTGCTGGTCTTGCTCAGACAATCTTTTGAGTTCAAGTGAAAGGAGGAAATCAAGTGAAAATTCACATCAAATGCCTCAGTTAAGGTGGGAGCTATGGCGTTGGATTGGCATGGGTTCAAATGAGCGAAGAAAACAATTTAATTGGGCCTTTAATGGTGTTTAGTTGCTTGTTTATGGCATTGCTTTTGTTGTGAAGTCCGATAGCCTTAATTAGAGTCAAGTCATTGGGCTAGATGATGGCGCTAACACGTCTTGGCTTTAAGAGCCTTTGCGTTGGAGGGGTTCTTTAGAGTCTGTGTTCTGGATGTCCTTGTGATATAGGCACTGAACTATCATAAAATTGAAGAGCTTGGGGCAATAAGGTCTTTGACCAGGTGTCAGCTGGTTTTGTAACCAAGGCTAAAATTACTTTCGTTTTTGTTTCCATCTAGCACTATGACACCATTAAGAACTCAACAACTTTTGTATTGGATTGCGATGCGATTGAAGGTGCAATAGACCGTAAGATATGACCAATTGCATAAATGATGATAAAGTCGATAATGGTGTTAACTGCTATGATAGAACTGTTATGATCAGCTGTATCATCATTCGCGTCATCCATCTATTGCACCGACACTATCCCTTGCTCATCACCAATTAACACCATTATAGACTTGCAGGCATGGCTACACTTATGGTGTAGTTGATTGTGGTGTAGTTAATGACTGATGATGTGATATGATTGATGATAAGATTGATCAAATCAATGATGGCACGATTGAAGTTGCGACTTAACATCTAGCAGAGTCGAAATTGAAGGAGTGATTAGTGGTTGACGGCTGATTGATAGCACGATAGAGATCGTAAATAATGCTATGATAGAGGGCATTGTACCTGACAATATTGATCGCGCGAGCTATAGCGCGATTGAAGAAGCGATTGACCGTACGTTTCATAATGCGATTGATGGTGTGAACAATTGCGGGATTTATTGAATTAATTAGTGTCCGTACAATAAAATATAGTGCAAGTATTAGCCTAATCATTGCTGTGACTATTGACGTCGCAATTGATGGTAAGAATTATCATCAGGATGCTGAAGGTGTGATCGATGTACCGACTTATAGTCTAATTTAAGACGTTGCTGGACCCATGTTCATGGTATACATTATGTCATACATTTTGATGTAATTGATGATAGTGTGATTGGTGACGCGATGGATGATGTGATTGATTAAACGTATGATGGGAAAACTGATGGTACGATTTAAAATCCAGAAGAGTTTGGCGGTATTGTCGCAAGTAATTGTATGACTAAAGGCAGAGTTAATAATATGGTTAATGATGCTATTAGACGTCTAAAGGACATCTAATTATGACATTTAAGGCGAAATTAATGGTGCGAACGATTGCGCGACTGATGATGTTGGTGTGGTCAACTGTGGAGTTATTGAGGTTATTGGGAAGAAGTTATTACCATCGGTACAATAGATCGTACGAGTAGTAGCGCAATTATTTGGCTAGTCATTGCTAAATTAGTGACATGAAATACGTCGTAATCGGTGTGTAATTGATGTTGGTGTGACTGGTACGCGATTGATGATGTGATTGATCAGGCGAATGACGAAATGATTATTGTAGCAATTTAAGATCTAAAAGAGGCGTAGATGGTTGTTGGTGTAATTGATGGCTTACTACATGGTTACGGAATTGTTGTCGAATGATGATGAGTGTAATCGCAGAATTGAGGTCACAAATAGGGCCAATAATGCCCTTGAAGGGGGGATTAATAGTGCACCTGATTCAGTAAAATACGAGTCAGTCGATTGTATGATTGATAGTACGATTGATGACTTTTCGTTGTTGTAGGCTTCTGCTATCTGCTGGACCGCTCAGAGACGCAAATACTGGTCTATCGTAGTCCAGACAGACACCTGCCTTTACTGTATTTTCCCCAATTTGCGGAAAATAAGAGAAGGAGCTTGAGTGATGTAGGGCTAAGAGATTCAGCATAAGAAAGTGCACGAGAAGCGCGCGATTGAGGATTTGGAGAGGTGTTACTTACGTTCGATAGTTTTATCAACAGATAAAGCGAACATGCCAAGGTTATGAAACCAGAACGGAAGCCTGCAGGGATGACAACGGACGCCTAGTAGTAGAATCGCAGTCGATGCTGAGAATATGGAAAAACCACTTCTGCAGACTGTATAACGGCGATGTTAGTCAATATACCGCTGTCAGGCAGAATGATCCATTTCGGATCGACGAAGACCGCAGAGAATCTTGTCCCCCTGACCTCGACGAAGTTTAGATTGCCATATCGAAGCTCAAGTCGAATAAAGCTGCTGGCGCAGACGAACTGAGCTCTTCAAGGCAGCTGAAGATGACCTGGTTAGGAGCATGCACCAGCTCATCTGTAAGAAATAGTCAGAGGAAAGCACACCCGAGGAATGGAGTCTCAGCATCGTATGCCCGATCCACAAGAAAGGAGACGCCTCTGATTGCGCCAACTATAGAGGAATAAGTCTCCTTAACATCGCCTGCAAAATATTCTCTTCCGTTTTGTGTGAACGCCTGAAGCCTTTTGTAAATAAGCTGATAGGTCCTTATCAGTGCGGATTCAGCCCAGGAAAGTCCACCATCGACCAAATCTTCACACTACGGCAGATCCTGGAAAAAACCAATGAATTTCAAGTCGACGCTCACCACCTGTTTGTCGACTTCAAAGCCGCATACGACAGCGTAATTAGAGACGAGCTATACAACGCTATGTCTACCTTTGACATACCTGCTAAGCTCGTCAGACTATGCAGGATGACTTTGGAGAATGCTCGCTGCTCCATCCGAATCGGTGAACATCTTACCGATAGTTTTGATGTCGAAAAAGGATTTAGGCGGGGCGATGCGTTGTCGTGTGATTTCTTGAACATCATATTGGAAATGATTGTGCAAAAGTCACTGGCCAACACAAGAGGCACAATCCATTTCAAATCCTCGCAACTCCTTGCATACGTCGACGATATTGACATAATAGGTAGATCGCAGCGAGATATCAATGAGGCATTTGCGAGTATTGAGTTCAAGGCGGCGAAAATTGGTTTGGTGGTAAACGGGGGCAAAACTAAATATATGCTGTCATCAAAAAAGGGCGCTCACCATCGACGTCTTGGCCAGAACGTTTGTATTGGCAGATATAAGTTCGAGGTATTTAAGGACTTCGACTACCTTGGCTCCTCAGTGACCTGGAACAATGACATCAGTTCCGAAATCAAACGCAGAATCACTCTTGCCAATCGCTGTTTCTTTGGGCTCAGAAGGCAACTGAGTAATAGAGCCCTCTCCCGAACGACAAAGTTGACTCTATATAAGACCCTTATCATCCCGGTCCTGTTGTACGGCGCAGAAGCATGGGCCCTATCAAAAGCGGATGAGGAGGCCCTTGGTCGGTTCGAGAGAAAGATTTTGCGCGTGATTTTTGGGCCTATAAACGCAGACGGGGGATGGAGGAAAAGATTCAACCCCGAACTTTACGGGCTGTACAGCGACATGAGCCTAGTCAGGCGTCAACGGATTCAACGCCTAAGATGGCTGGGCCATCCATAGCTCCAGCCTGGAGAGTCTTTGAAGCTTTTCAGCCGGAAGGATGTAAGACTAATTGGTCTGAAAGTCTTGGCAAGTGAGTAGTCCTCTTTTCCTATTTTGGGAATGAAAACCACTTTCACTGTGCGCCTAGCAATGGATGTGGGCGCAAATGCTAGACTAGCAGTGAAAATTCTTTTCAGAGTAGGAAGCAGCTGCCTTATACCTTTTTGCAGTATAACAGGATATATCCCGTCGGTGCCAGGCGATTTGAAGCTGTCGATGGATGCCACAGCAAATTTAATAGCTTGGAGCCTGGAGAGTCTTTGAATCCAACTTAAGATGGCACACACAGGTGGAAGGGGACCTCAGCCAACTGGGTGTGCGGCAATGGAAAAGGCTAACAAAAGATCGTGCTAGTTGCAGGGGCATGTTGGTTGAGGCCCAGGTTCACCCCGAACTGTAGCGCCCATTAAGAAGAAGAAGATTAGCATATAAGTGGTTCACATTGGAATTAATTTATGTAATTAAGAGAAAAGACATAGTTATCTTCGTCCTTATTTGGATGTTCCATTATTAAGAAAGGTCCAGGAGTCCCAGAACTCCATGGGGTAGTTTATTTCGCGATCTTAGGGCATGAGGTGCACCGAAAGAAAAAATGGTTTATCTAGTCGAAAGTATCAATTGTAACGCCGACGTTACACGTAGTCTTTCGCTCAGCTGCTCCCTGTAGACTCTGGCAACCTCCGGTGTGCTCAGGCGCCCAATGTCGAACCTCCTCCTGATGGGCTGGTGCAGCTTTCTGACATTGGACAGTCGAGCTCTGAATCTTGCTGCTACGAGGAAGTGGTCAGAGTCGACATTTGCCCCTCTGAATGTTCGCACATCCAGGATGTTTGACGAGTGCCTTGCGTCAATGAGCACATGGTCGATTTGGTTGGCGGTTCGACCGTCCGGAGATCGTCAGGTTACTGGCGATTCGCTTGCGAGGGAATCTTGTGCTGCTTATCACCGCATTACGAGCTGTCGCAAAGTCAGCGAGTCGGAAGCCGTTATCTGTCCCAGATTCGTCCCATAGTGGCGTCAATTGTCTCCATACTACATTGGAAGAGGTCACCTCACATCCCTTTTTAGGGCCCCATTTGCTAGCTGCCCACATCGTCCATTCTGTAGGCTATTGCTAATCTCTGCGGAAATACTGCTTTCAAAAATCTTGCCAAAAAGCTTCTTGCTACTGCGAAAGCTTTCTTTCTCTTTATCTGCAGTCACCTCGTCTCTGTCAATTTGGACGTTTTCACCACACTGAACTGTCACTAATTAAAGAGTCTGTTACCCTGCACTCTCTAACAGCAAACCACAGTGCTTCGCAATAAACTTTCCATCACTATCACCTAAATCAGGGATGAGCAACCTTTTTCATACATGGGCCAAACGAAAGTTTGACATTTTTGGTGGGACGCAGGAAAACTAACAAATATGAATTAACTGACTGTCCCCTCGACTTTAAACATTTCGAATCGTGCTTGGAATTCGCTTATTAATAAATCTATATATTCAACATATTTTTGACAACTAGGCCCCTTTTCTTTCCCTAATATGGGAAATGGGACGTATTCATCTCTAAAATATGTTTTCTCCACGATTTGTTTTCAATTTGTTTTCAGACCCTTCAATTTTTTCATACAAATTGTTGGTAAATTGTCCTTTGCCTCGAAGTTCTACATTAAGGTCATTAAAATGCTGAGTTATATCGATAAGAAACCCAAAATCGCACATCCAATCTTTGTCATCGAATTGAGGAAAGGGATATCCCTTTATATCTCCAAACAATTGTATTTCGCTTTTTAAGTTGATCTTTTTGGCATTACACTTCTACTAAGCCAACGTACTTCGGTACTGAAAATCACGTCACCATATTCAGTTTCTAAGTCTTTCAGGAATTCTTCAAATTCACTGTGATTCAATGCCCGCGACTTTATAAAATTAACCAATTATAGGTGCCATGACATTTGGCAAGCTCAAACTTTTCACCCACAAACTTTCTTGGTCAATTACGCAGTGATTAATGAATATTTCTCGGCCTGTCAAGATTTTATTATATTTAAACAGCCTTCCTGACACTTCTACCTCCATGCTGGACATTGCTCGTGCTACATCTATTGATATACCAACAGTCTTTTGCAATGGAATCTAACATTTTTCCAATTCAGACTTTAGTTCATCGTAAAAATCATCACCGGTCGTGGCGCCTTTCATTGGAATCAGCGAAGACAATTCTTCGGTAACATTAAATTGGGAGTCAATTCCCCGTATAAATATAGCTAGTTGTGCTGTGTCGCTAGTGTCGTAACTCTCATCAAACGCTACAGAACAATACTCGAATTTTTCAATACGTTCGCATAACGTTGTTATATTTTTGGACAAGTCTTCAATACTTCTGGCAACTGTGAATCTCGACAAACATATATTTGAAATAACATTTGTCTTTTCAGGAAATGCTATTTCGGCAACTGCAGTTAGGCATTCCTTTACCATCTCCCCATCCGCAAAAAGTTTCATTTTTTTTGCAAGTACATTGACTTACAACAAAACCAGCCCTTACCGCTGTTTACGAAGAAGTAGCAACATTTTTAAAAATTGTCTGTTGCTTCAATAAGCTTTTCTACATTTCGTTAAATGTATCTTTCCGCATTTGTCCTTGTACATTCTTATATTGTGAATCGCGTTTTGTTTCATAATGTCTTTTAATATTATATTCTTTTAATGTTGTAACAGACTCTTTGTATATCAAACAAACAGCTTTGTCTTTGGCAGGAGTAACAAATTAATCAAATTTCCACTTTTCCTGAAAATGCCTATGCTCATCTGCAACTTTCCGCTTTTTTGTTTGCTTTGCCGACATGCTATGGGAAAAAAAACTTGAGAGTTAAGATAATTTGTTGAAGACATGTACTTACTTACTTAGGTGGCGCTACAGTCCGTAGTGAACCTGGGCCTCAACCAACAAGCGTCTCCAGCTGGCACGGTCTTTGGCCAGGTGTTTCCAGCGCCGCACACCTAGTTGGTTAAGGTTCCCTTCCACCTGCGTGCGCCACCGTTGGTGCGGCCGTCCTCTGCCTCGCCTTCCTTCCGGGGTGGATTCCAGGACTCTTCGGGTCGGAGCTGTATTTTCCATGCGCTCGACATGGCCTAGCCACCTTAGACGCTGTATCCGTAGACGTCGTACCAGACCGATGTCGCTGTACAACCCGTACAGCTCTTCGTTATATCTTCTCCTCCATACACCGTTCGAACAAACGGGACCGTGGGCAGAATTTTCCTCTCGAAACGACCAAGGGCATCTTCATCCGCTTTTGTTAAGGTCCAAGCCTCTGCGCCATAAAGGAGGGCTGGGATGATTAAAGTCTTATATAGTGTCACCTTGGTTTTCCGAGAGAGGGCTCTACTTCTCAATTGCCTCTTGAGGCCAAAGAAACAGCGGTTGGCAAGAGTGATTCTTCGTTTTATCTCAGCGCTGGTGTTGTTGTCGCTGGTCATCAGTGAGCCAAGGTAGACGAATTCCTTGACCACTTCAAAGTTATATCCGCCCATGGTGACGTTCTGGACAATACGTCGGTTAGCAGATATTTGGTTTTACCCTCATTAACCTTGAGACCCATCTTAGCCGCTTCTACCTCAATGCTTACAAATGCCTCATTGACATCTCGCCGTGTCCGTCCAATCACATCAATGTCATCGGCGTACGCAAGCAATTGAGTAGACTTGAAATAAATCGTACCTCTTGTGTTAGCCAGTGACTCTTGCACGATCTTTTCAAGCACGATCTTGAAAAAGTTGCATGACAGCGCGTCACCTTGCCTAAATCCTTTTTTAACATCAAAGGTCTCAGTTTGCTCATTATAATAATCCGATAATTCTCCATTGTCATCCTGCACAGTCGGACGAGTATGGCAGGGATGTTATAACTAGACATGGCTTTGTATAGCTCATCTCTATACACGCTGTCATATGCAGCCTTGAAATCGACGAAGAGGTGGTGAGTGTCGATTTGGTATTCCTGGGTTTTTTCCAAGATCTGCCGTAGCGTAAATATTTGGTCTATTGTGGACTTACCTGGCCTAAAACCACACTGATAAGAGCCGATTAGGTTATCCACAAACGGTTTCAGGCGTTCACACAATACGGCAGAGAACATCTTATATGCGATGTTAAGGAGACTTATTCCCTTATAGTTGGCGCAGTTATAGGGGTCTCCTTTCTTATGGACAAACGATGCTGAGATTCCATTCGTCGGGCATGCTTTCCTCCGACCATACCTTGCAAATGTGATGGTGCATGCAGCTTACCAGCTCATCTCCAGCCGCCTTAAGAAGCTCACCAGACAGGCCGTCTGCGCCCGCGGCTTTATTAGACTTAGGTCTTGATATCGCTATTTTGACTTCGTCTAGTTCGGGTGGTCGAAATTCTGTTACATCTGTATCTTGTCTATCATCGCCGTTATACAGTCTATAGGAGTGGTCCTTCCAAATCCTCAGCATCGACTGTGACTCTACTACCAGTTCTCCATTTTCATCTATGCAGGCCTCCGCTCTGGCTTTGTAGCCATGGCATGTTCGTTTTACCTTATTTTAAAACTTACGGGCTCCATCTCCTAGATCTCACGCTTTCCGTGCTCTCTCTTCTTTCTTCTGAAAAGCGTGTGTTCCTCTCTTCTCATCTGCTCATAGATTTCGCGAGCAGCTCTCGTCCGTCGTTGCAGCATGGCTTTATATGCCTCTTGTTTTGCTGCATGGGCTTGTTCGCATTGTAAATCGAACCAGGGGTTTCTAGGTGGTGGCGGTTTGAAACTCAGCACCTCTGAGGCAGCGTCTCTGACGCCACTCTGGCAATGCGCCCATTCCTGTTCTATTGTTTGTGCTGCTGTGGGCGGATTCCGAGAGAGCTTGGAGGAGACACGATCGGCATAGATTCTGGCAGTCTCTTGCGATTTTAGCTTTCCGACGTCAAACTTATGTTGTCCTACTCGACTCCTAAGCATTCTTGATATCCTCATTCGTACCTTGGCTACAACAAGGTAGTGATCCGAGTCGATGTTGGCCCCTCGAAAGGTTCGTACATCGAGAATACAGGAGGAGAGTCTGGCGTCGATCGCGATGTGATCAATCTGGTTGGTGGTCGATTGATCAAATGACCGCCAGGTACCTCTGTGGATGTTGAAGACATGTATTTTGTGAAAAAGCAGTTACTTACAATTACAACTACTTACAATTAATTACTTTAACTTAACAATAATCAAGTGTTGCCGACCAAATTTAAGAAATCAACAAAATAATAATATTTTGTTGCAATTTTGTAAAAGCTTGGCGGGCCGCACAAATTTGTTCGGCAGGCCACAAGCGGCCCGCGGGCTGCGCGTTGTGTATCCCTGATCTAAATGACTCCAAAGAGACAATCGACCGCTATGTCTCTGCTCTATTCACCTCCAACACGAAGAGAGCAAAACCGGTTTTCCCATTCAACTGAGCAAAGGCCATGCCAACGTACACAAAGAAGCATCGTCGTGTACCTACGAGTTCTCCCCACTTACGAGTGTGTTGTGCAGTGAACTTGAATATTCGCACGAAACGTGTGCGGTTAGATTCAGTTTGTTTCAGACGATAGAGCGAAGTGGCGAGTTTCTTGTGCGGCGAGGTTTTTCGAATTGTGTTTTGCTACCGTTGTTGACGAACTGTTTTTAATCGCGTCATTCGACGCTGTCATCATCGCCACACGTTCATTTCGAAATTAATTCTCGAGAGATAGTTTCCTATTCACGCTCGGTTCAGTGAGTGGAATCAGTTTGATTCAGACGTGATCTCGGTACTGTCTGGAGGTCACCTACTTATTACAAGTTTCGCGTGTTGTTCTCCCGTTTCCTGTTTTTTATTGGTTTGCTTTCTATTGTGAATCGCCTGGAACAAGTGGAAATTGACGGTTATATTACCGCTAATTTTGTGTGTGGAATAAGAATACTGGATTAGCAGCGCCTGGTGCGCGGGATAAAGGACAACTGTCAGAAGGTCGATCTAGCGGTTAGCCAAAGGGTAAGCACAAAAGTCAGAAGTGACGCTATAACCAATAAATTTGCCTTTTCTCTTCCTGCTGTTGGGTTATCTCTAGTTGTGCTACTGTGATCTGTGAGCTTGTCATGTGGTTGGGTGACCGTTCGTTGGTTTTCTGTTTTGTTTGTTATTTGGCTGTGGGGCAAGGATAACGAGTGTCGGAAGCGTTTTTTTCTGTTTCTGCGGCATCATCTTGGGCCGATTCGAAAACTGCTTTGGTGTTTGGTTCTTGTGGTTTCGGTGCTTTGTAGGTTGTATGTATATGCTTGTTGTTCGTTTTACTGGCCATGTCCTTGAAACAGACACAGCAGTCGGGCGGTTATCCTTGTAATGCTGGCGCTTTGGTTTCATTTTGTTTTTGTTTTATTATTCTTTGGCTTTCGACTGTGTCGAAACCATTATTCCGAGATATCCCTGGTGGTTGGTAATATACCACTGGCAACTGGCAACCGTCAACCACTACCACCAGAAACCATCGTTAGCAACATGAGTGGAGGAGCCTAGCGTCATCAGAGTACCAGTGGAAGAGGGCAGGCAGTGGCATCAACATCAGTATGTATTGTTGTCCGGTAATTTAGCAGCGACATTTTTAGGGCAATGCCGATGGAACAACCGCTCTTGGCTTTTTTTTTTTTTCTTATTACTTTGGTGGCCCATAGCTGGAAGCTGGCTTGGGTTCCTGCATCCATTTGGCAACAAATTCAACTATTCACTCGTAGTACGAGTACGATGCGTCACTTTGCTTTATATCACTGGAAAACAAGCAAAAAAAATGTGATTAAAACTTGTCGCCTCAAGCGCTCTGTTCTATTCTGTTCTGCTCTTTTTGCTTTTGTTCCTCACGACCATGTTCATCACTTCACGTTTAGTACGTCTCCGTTGTTCTGATTTGTTGCTGCTTGTGATTTCCACTGCGATGATGACCTTAGGGTTATCATGTGTTTGGTATTTTTCGTTTTATTTATTTATTTGTCCATAGTATCTATCGCAATCTCAGCCGAATGTTGTTCGATTATGGAGCATTATGTAAAGTTACTTGCCAGCATGCAAGTACATAAGTATGATTAAGAAATTGCTCCAAATCGGAATTGTGAATTTCATGGGCGAGTAATGTACATACTCAATCTTCGTACACGTCGTCGTTATGGTCGGAAGCCATATGTGTTTGTTTTTATTCCACAACGAGTTTTTCTTTTCTTTTTTGTATCTTTTTTCCCCCTTCTTTGATGAAATATTTAGATGAGGTAGCGCTTGTTGGAATGAAAAGCTCTTCGATGTCAGAAGTGATCTCATAACTAAACTTGCTGCCGGTGATTTTCGATGACGATCGTTGGTGGGTTGTGTGAATGGATTTTTTTTCGCGAACTCGTTGTGGATATGAAGGTTGAATTCGAATTAATTGCGATTTAGAGTACCAGTGGGTACGACTTTCTCTTTGTTTTGTTGCGATGTGGATGGTGGATTTATGGGCTTTTGTAAGACTGGTTAAAAGCACTTAGAGGCAACATTCTACCTTAATATGAAATGCTCGTTCTATCTTCAGTCTACTGTGTTTCCCAAGAAATAATTACGAATGCTATACCCTAACGAAACAGTTTCTATAAACTCAAGAGTCTTGAGGCGATCATGGTAAAATTGGTAAGGAAGAAAAACTTCAATCTAGGTACATTGCATAAAAGGAGTTTGAATGCAGTGTGTTGGCTATTATTGTTACGAACCAATCTAGTTCACAATGGAGTCAAACATTAATTGAATAATAGACTTCTCCGATAGGACAAAAATGTTTTCAAAAATATTTAGGAATAGGGCGCGTATACGTAACACTTTTAAAACCAGAGTTGTGTCGATGATCAAAAGGGACGTACAAAAACGCAAATGCTGGATGTATTGACCAGGGATAAACAACGTTGATCCCCGCAGGGGTTGGTTGTTGCTCTTGTAATACGCACCGATATTATACGTGTTATTCTCCGTTTAAAAATTACGCTTTTGACTAGCACAAATGATAGTCTCAAGACGTCGATGTGTAGAGTCAAGACGTGGCAAAATGCGACCATGCGACAAGGCAAAATGTCATTAGAGTTAGAAAGGGGACGGGGGTGGGACAAAGTCGCCTGATCACTGCGGCCACGAGTGGGCCTATTGTGATGTCCCCCACTTACAGTTCACTGAAGATTCCTGAGTTAGTGATACTTAGTATGCTTTTGAGTGAGCAAGCAGCGATTTCTTCTGCTTCAAGATAATACTTGCCTAAGTGACGATGACGTGATCTGACAAGGCAGTTACAGTGGCATAGTATGTGCTCTGCTGTTTCTTCGTCTTTATTACACATTCTCCAAGCGTCATCTTGTATAATGCCCATCGTTTTGAGGTGTTTGTTGACTGGGCAGTGTCCAGTAAGGAAACCTGTGATTAAGCGAATCTGACTCCTCGAAAGCATGAGGAGTTGTTTCGTTCTACTGAGAGATGTAGTTGGGGGAACAACTTGGCTTGTCTGCTACCTTTCGTTTGTAACCAGTAGTGATCTGTCGTGTTCCTTAACCAATTGTTTATGCAGCATTTGGTGGTGCTGACGGGTATGCTGCAGAAAGGCCGTGGCATCATAAATGGTGATGCAGAGCCTTTCCTTGTTAGTAGGTCCGCCTTTTCGTTGCCTGTATGGCCGCTGTATCCAGGTATCCAAATGAGATGAACTCTGTTTGTGCTGGCCAGCTAGTGAAGTAGCTGTAGACAGTCCCATACTAGTTTGGAGGTGATTTCAGAGCTCATTAGGGCTAGAAGTGCAGCTTTGCTGTCAGAGAGAATGTAAATGTTTTTGTTAAGACGGAGTTATATCTGTCCATGCTGACGTAGATGCATGTGCCTGTATTTGCTCCGTATACTCCAGCCCCAACGCTTTCGTTCGTTTTGGAGCCATCTGTGTACCACACGTAGGATCCACGATTGAAGGAGGGTCTATCCTGTTCACAGTTTTGTCGGTTGGGGAATGTGACCTTGTAGTTTTGGCTGAAGTTGTATCTGGGGAGACAGTTGTCTGTGAGAGATATCTTCAGGATTTCATGCCTGTTTATTTCGGTAAGGATATCAGGGTTAAAGAGCCTACGGTTAGAGTCATCCTCCACGATCAGTCTATGGGCGAGGACCATTGCTTCTTTCTTCAGTTGGAGATGAAGCTGTAGCAGGTTTGTGATGACTTCTAGTTGATGATGTGTGGGTTGTTCTCATGGCCCCAGTGATACAGAAGCAAGCTAGTCTTTGCAGCTTGTTGAGCTTGGCTTGCACTGATACTTGTTTTGTTTTGTGCCACCAGACGGGCGCAGCATATGTGAGAATTGGTCTGGTGATTGCTGCATATAGCCAGGGGGACATTTTGGGGTTTGTGCCCCAGTTTTTGTCAGTGAGACTTTTGATGGTCCATAAAGAGATCCTGGCTTTCTTAATGGTCTTTGTAATGTGAGAGTTCCAAGTGAGCTTTTCGTCTAGAGTTAACCCTAGATATTTGCCTTCTTTTGAGAACTCTATCGCTTCACCAAAGGGGGTTGGTTTGGTAAGTTTCTGACTATTCCTCCTCTTGGTGAAGGCGACTATAGTGCTTTTCCTTGGGTTGACCTTAAGCATTTCCAGCAGCTGCTTAACGAGCGTGACCAAGAGAGAGTGGTAGAGACCGAGGAAATCCCAACTCCAGCCGCTGAAGTAGTCCTCCCACCCAGCATCGAAGAAGTCGGCACAGCTGTTCAGAAGCTGAAGAACAACAACCCAGCCTGAAGCCGCAGGCTCAGATGGCTTGCCATCAGGGCTCTTCAAGGCTGGCGGCGATGTTCTGGTAGGAAGCATGCACCCGATCATCTGCAGAATTTGGGAAGATGAAAGCATGCACGACTGGAATACCAGCTCTATTTGCCCCATCCACAAAAAAGGCGATCCTACCTCTTGCAAGAACTATGGAGGTATATCCCTGCTCAATGTCGCATACAAGATCCTGTCCAGCGTATTGTCCATTTTGCACCGCTCTAATCGGCAGCTACCAGTGCGGCTTCCGGCCCGGCAAATCGACTATAGGCCAAATTTTCACACTTCGACAAATCCTGGAAAACACCATCTTTTCATCGATTTCAAAGCCGCATACGACAGCATTCATCGTGAAGGATTGTTTGGTACGATGGCCGAATTTGGGATCCCGGGAAAACTGATCCAGTTGTGTCGCGCCACGCTAAAAAATACGCGATGCACTGTGCAACTCGGTTGTAGGACTTCGGAACCGTTTGAAACATGCACCGGATTTCGGCAAGGAGATGCGCTGTCATGTGACTTCTTCAACCTGGTGCTGGAGCAGATAGTGCGACGGGCAAGTGTCAACAAGGAAGGCACTTTCTTCTACAAGTCCGTCCAGCTGCTAGGATACGCGATTGATATCGACATTATCACGTGTTCTCGCCGTGGCATTGTGGAAGCGTTCACGGCGATTGAAGAACAGGCGAAACGAGCTGGTCTTAAGGTAAATGAGGACAAAACGAAGTACATGCTGTCGAGCAAAAGCCAATCCGTCGCTCACCACCTGGGACAAAATATAACAATTGACAGCTACAATTTCGAGGTAGTTAAGGAGTTTGTCTACCTCGGGGCAAACGTAAATTCCACAAATGACACCACGGTGGAGATCCGGCATTGAATCGCCCTTGGCAACAAACAAGTGGGGTCAAAACCCCTCACTCGAAAGACCAAGGTCATGCTTTACAAAACGCTCATACTGCCGGTCTTGCTGTACGGAGCCGTAAGCTGGACGATAATCAGGACAGCGGAGCTGATTTTGGGTTCTTTCGAGATAAAAATTCTGCGCCGGATATTTGGTCCTGTCTGTGAGAAAGGTGAATGGAGAAGAAGACACAACCGCGAACTCTACGAGCTGTACCAAGATGTGGATGTAGTCCGGAAGGCAAGGATCCGTCGACTACACTGGCTCGGCCACATTGAGCGCATGGACATCAACGCTCGAGCAAAGAGGGTTTTCGACTCCGAGCCTCCTGGTTCGAGGAGAAGAGGAAGACCGAACCTCCGGTATAAAGACCAAGCAATCGCGGATGTAAGACATCTTAGTCTTGATAACTGGAAGCAGCGTGCCCCGGACCGTCAAGGATGGAAGGCAGCTATATCTCAGGCTCAGATCCTCCATGGACCGCTGGCCTGATAAGTAAGGAAGTAAGTAATCCGATTCCGTCCAACAAACTCGCTCTTTTGCGTAAAGTTTTGTAATTCGTCATTTGTGTAAAAAGTTTTATTGAACAAATGCGCCATGTGAAGCTTTTTTACTATAAAAAACGTAAAAACGCTGCAAAACATGCCGAAAAATTTGGAAAGTGTACGGTGAGAATGCTCTAAGTGAACGCCGAACCCAGGAGGGGTTTGTTCTATTCCGTTTTGTAAATTTCAGTGTCAAAGTTGTTCTCCGCGCTGGTCTGCCAATCACTGTATGATGAAATTTTGCAACTGGTGGAACAGGAGCAGCACAAAAGCTGTTAGGTGATAGCAGAGGCACTAAACATCAACAGTTGACATGACAATTTGGGTTCATTTAAAAAAGCACGCTACTCAGTGAAGCTCGATATGTTGGGTCAATTAAAAACGTCAAGCTTAAGGCATATTCGCATTGGTGTTGTCATAGGAGGTTTTACAAATTCCGGAAAGTTAGGTATAACTCGAGAACTGGCAACACTGCGTCGTTCGTCAACATCTACAAAAGGTGGACCCTTTTAGAACTTTCTAGTGGCAACGTAAAAATGATTGCCTCACATTACAAGCAACTTGTTGTGGTTAAATTTTGAAATCTGGTGAAAACCCCTTGCAATTCTTTCGAACGTTGCAGGCGGTGTAGCGAGACGAGTGTATGTCGGAAACACGTGTCTTCGAATGGGAAAAACGGTTAAAGAAGGGCCGTAAATCAGTAGAAGACGATCCACGTGAAGAAGCTCTCATTACCTCTCGTTTCGCAGCATCGTTCATCGTGGATATGTTGCTACCGACCAGACAGTGACTGGACAGTTCTATGCTGGCGTTCTGAAGAGGTGTGCCAGCACGTGTGTTCCTTGTGCGACCTGAACTCGTTTTTTTTTTTTTTTTTTGTTGTTAAAGTTCGCACAGGTTCAAGAGTACACCCTTATAATGTTTGCCACACAACCTGAACGGAGTGCAGTAGCTTGGGTCTTAGATGTTCGTTCACTAGTCTCCAAGGGTGGTTGTCCTAGGATTCGAGAGGAACCGACCGAATTTTTACGTTTGTTGTAGTTCTCAGCAAATGTGGTGTAGTGGTAAACATCACCGATTGTCGAGCGGAAGGTCTGTAGGTAAAAAAAGCAACACAGATGTTATGAGTGGGTAATCATAAGTTGAGAATGTCTCTCGAAGGAGCTGAGATGGCCCCTTTAGGAGTCATAGTTTCACTGAGAAGGATACGCTTAATAACTTGGCAAAGTGCAACACACTCACATGGTACGTGCTTTGCAGTTTTCTCGTCCTCAAGATAGGGTCGACACTGAGTTTCAGACGAGAGGTTAATTTTGCTGAAATGATATCTCAGACCACAGTGTCCCGTAAGGTTGCTGAAGTTTAAGGATACTAATAGGGTGTTTGTTCAGAGCCGTGTAAATCTTTTCGGTTGGAGGAGTCCTTGAACGCTATTCCAGGAGGACAGATGTGGCTATTTTTTCCAAGAAGCAGTTAATCTTAGACTTGGGAATGCCGCAGAAAGGTTCAGCACCTCCGTACTTTTCGCTGGAACCTTTCCTAGCGAGTTGGTCGACGATTTCATTGCCCTTAATGCTCTAGTGGTCTGGCACCCACCAGAGTTTGACCTTATTTCTTTGGGCTAGGTCCTGTAGGGCATCAGGGCATTCCTTAACCGATTTCGAGTTCGTGCTATACGAGCTCAACGCTTTGGGCGCTGCTCGATTATCAGAGAGTATACTGATAGTCTTATGTCAGTCTATAAGTTTGGGTTGACGCGCGTTAGGGTATCGTATAATTCGGCCTGGAAAATACTAGGACCCATTCCCTGAGCCTTCGAGATTTTCCGATTTAGTCCAAAGATGCCAGCACCAACACCGGAACCCATCTTAGAGCCCTCTATGTACCACCTAAGGCCCTTGACATTGAGCAAGGGATCGCTACTTTCCCAAGCTGTGCGGTTTGGGGATCAGTATCTCAAATCGTTTATCAAAAGTGAGTGTATGTGGTAATGCGTCCGAAACCGTGGTAATCATATCAAGCTCCGGACGATGTTGCAAGTGGACATGTGACCCAATGGTCTTCGTGGTAGGCCTGATTTCCGAGCGTAGATGTTGCGGAGTAAGTCCAATTAGTATCAGTGCCTCTTGGACTGCCGTCGGGCAGGTTTGTGCAGCGCCTGTAATGCCAAGACACGCTAGTCTCTGAAGGCGTTGAAGTTTAACGATTATTATTTGCTGTTCAACTTTTGTCCACCATACTGCACACGCATAAGTGATGATAGGATTTACTTACTTGATGACGCTACAATCCGTTGTGAATCTGGGCCTTAACCAACAACTCTCTCCAGCTGTCGACGCACTCCCAGTTGGTTAAGTTTCCCTTCCACCTGTGTGCGCCATTTTCGATTCGGTCGTCCCTCGGCGTTGGATTCGAATACTCTTCGGGCCGTAGCTGTGTTATCCATTTGCTCTACATGGGCTAACCATCTTACACGTTGGATCCGAAGACGTCGTACTAGGCCGATGTCGCCGTACAGCCCATTATGTTCGACGTTGGGTCTTCTCCTCCACTCTCCGTTTATACAAAGGGGACCATAGACTGAACGCCGCGAGCGTCATTCCTTTAGTAGCATCTCTCCATCTCCTCGATCTCACGCTTTCTTTCCTCTTTTTGTTTCTTCCTTAAAATCTCGTGTTCCTCCCTCCTTTTCTGCTCGTGATTCTGTCGACCGGCATGGCTTTGTAGGTGCTTTGCTTACCAGGAGTTTCTAGTTGCGGTGGTTTGAAACTCAATATATCAGAGGCAGCGTCTCTGATGGCAATACTCCCACTATTGTTCTGTGGATAGTACCAGTGTCATCGCGTTTTGCAAGAGATTGAGGGAAACTCGATCAGCAAAGTTCATACCGGTCTCCTGCGAACGTAGTTCCAAGCTTGACTCCGTATCTTGGCTAAAACAAGGTAGTGGTCCGAGTTGATGTTGTCATCGGAAGGTTTGTACATCTGGTATGCTAGAGGATTTTCTGGCGTCGATCGTAACGTGTTCAACCTGGTTGATAGTCGACCGATCAGGTGATCGTCAGGTTCCTTTGTGGATGTTTCCACGCGAGAATCGTGTGCTAGCTAGAAGGAGAATACGCCCCGCCAGGAAGTCAAGGCTGTCGTGTAGGCTGTACTTCCCCGTAATCGACTCAAGTATGTTCTTTTTGCCCAGTTTCACATTTAAATCTCCTAGTACTATTTTTGAATCGTAGCTGGGACATTTGGCAAAGGTTCTGTCTAGCAGATCGTCTTTGAGTCGACCGTGCGGTGCTTCGATTGGGGCGTGAGCGCATATCAAGCTAATGTTCCCGAAATTAGCTTTGATGCGGATTGTTATGATGCATTCGCTTACATCTCGAAAGCTTAAGACTTTTCGTCAGAGAATAAGCGTTGCTTGTTCTCCTTGTAGCAATTCCCGTAGTAGATATCGCAGTTTTTCATACTCCTTTTGCCTGGTCCATCCCATCACACTTCTCGGAGTGCTGTTATATAGCAGTTGAGAGTTTGCTCCAATTGGTTACCTTTATTCGGTCTGTTAAGGGTCCTCACATTCCAGGTGCAAACTCGCAAGTAATTTTATCGTTTGCAGGGGTTATCAGCTTTGTATCCGTCCGTATCCGAGGCTTGTGGTTGTTTCGCAACAATTTATTTTTTCCACGATAGGGATGTTACTTCTAAGCACAACCGCCAACCTGGGGCGCTAGGTTCCTTTTTCCCCGGGAATAAGGAGGAGTAGCTCTTACTATCGCGGTGTATAACCAATGGATCACCTTGGGTTTAAATCTCTAGGTTTTACTGTAAGTGAGGCCCACAGCGCCTTAGCCGTCTTTTTGAGTTTAATTTTGAGGTTTTGTGAAAATCCTATGTTCGTACCATTTAGAGAGACGGAGCAAGGCAGTTTCCTACTCTGAGACTGAGATTGTCTTATTCTGGTTTATCGTTAAACCCTCTCTGCATGCGTTCACAGGCAAACATTTCACATCTGCTCGTGACAATAACTACGGATACGCCGATGACCTCGTAGCCGAGATTGGTTAACTTGTAGAGTAGGTCGTCGGTAAATATTGATCAAAGAAGGGGTGGAAGGACTCCTCTTTGTGGACACCCCTTAGCTGCCGGTACTGTCACCGAGACCTCCCCGGATGTGACTGATATACGGCTATTTGGCATCGCCCTTATCCAGTTGTTAGTGGGATGGTCTACACCTTTGCGGACTAGTGATTGGGTGATTGGGTTATAACCAGTATTATCGAAAGCTCCCTCAATATCGCGGAAGGCGCAAATTGCGATCTCCTTGTGTGGAACGGTTGTCGAAACGCCCTACTTAGTGGGCTCGTGTTAAATAATATTAAGGAAACATATGTTCGTATTGACCTGAATCCTCCACACTATCAATAGAACAGCAGTGGAGCCTTTGCAAACAAGCCCTAAAAAGCTCTGCATCCGAAGTTTTGGGTTTCAAGGCTCCACCACGAAGAAACACCTGGTTCGATGACGAGTGCAGGAGGATTCATACAGCGAAGCAGGATGCATATAAGGCCTCGCTGCATAAAAGAACAAGAGCAGCTCGTGAGCTCTACGAGTTAAAGAGAAGGGAGGAGCATAAGCTTCTTAGAAGAAAGAAGAAAGAACACGAGAAGCGCGCGATTGAGGATTTGGAGAGGTGTTACTTACGTTCGAAAGTTTTATCAACAGATAAAGCGAACATGCCAAGCTTATAAAGCCAGAACGGAAGCCTGCAGGGACGAGAACGGACACCTTGTAGTAGAACCACAGTCGATGCTGAGAATATGGAAAAACCACTTCTGCAGACTGTATAACGGCGATGTTAGTCAATATACCGCTGTCAGGCAGACTGGTCCATTTCTAATCGACGGAGACCGCGAGAATTCTGTCCCCCTGACTTCGACGAAGTTAAGATTGCCGTATCGAAGCCCAAGTCGAATAAAGCTGCTGGCGCAGACGGACTGTCTGCTGAGCTCTTCAAGGCAGCTGGGGATGACCTGGTTGGGAGCATGCACCAGCTCATCCGTAAGATATGGTTAGAGGAAAGCATGCCCGAGGAATGGAGTCTCAGCATCGTATGCCCGATCCACAAGAAAGGAGACCCCTGTGATTGCGCCAACTACAGAGGAATAAGTCTCCTTAACATAGCCTACAAAATCTTCTCTGCCGTTTTGTGTGAACGCCTGAAGCCTTTTGTAATTAAGTTGATAGGTCCTTATCAGTGCGGATTCAGGCTAGGGACCAACCACCTATTTGTCGACTTCAAAGCCGCATACGACAGCGTAATTAGAGACGAGCTATACAACGCTATGTCTACCTTTGACATACCTGCTAAACTCGTCAGACTATGCAGGATGACTTTGGAGAATGCTCGCTGCTCCATCCGAATCGGTGAACACCTTACCGATAGTTATGATGTCAAAAAAGGATTTAGGCAGGGCGATGCGCTGTCGTGTGATTTCTTCAACGTCATATTGGAAATGATTGTGCAAAAGTCACTGGCCAATACAAGAGGCACAATCTAATTCAAATCCTCGCAACTCCTTGCATACGCCGACGATATTGACATAATAGGTAGATCGCAGCGAGATATCAATGAGGCATTTGCGAGTATTGAGTTCAAGGCGGCGAAAATTGGTTTGGCGGTAAACGAGGGCAAAACTAAATATATGCTGTCATCAAAAAAGGACGCTCAACACCGACGTCTCGGCCAGAACGTTTGTATAGGCAGATATAAGTTCGAGGTAGTTAAGGACTTCGTCTACCTTGGCTCCGCAGTGACCTGGAACAACGACATCATTTCCGAAATCAAACGCAGAATTACTCTTGCTAATCGCTGTTTCTTTGGGCTCAGGAGGCAATTGAGTAACAGAGCCCTCTCCCGAACGACAAAATTGACTCTACATAAGACCCTTATCATCCCGGTCCTGTTGTACGGCGCAGAAGCATGGACACTATCAAAAGCGGATGAGGAGGCCCTTGGTCGGTTCGAGAGAAACATTTTGCGTGTGATTTGTGGGCCTATAAACGCAGACGGGGGATGGAGGAGAAGATTCAACTACGAACTTTACGGGCTGTACAGCGACATGAGCCTAGTCAGGCGTCTACGGATTCAACACCTAAGATGGCTGGGCCCTGTAGAGCGAATGGACATCACAGCTCCAGCCCGGAGAGTCTTTGAATCCAACCCCGAGGGACGAAGAAGCAAAGGACGGCCGCCCTTAAGATGGCACACACAGTTGGAAGGGGACCTCAGCCAACTGGGTGTGCGGCAATGGAAAAGGCTAGCGAAAGGTCGTGCTAGACGGAGGGGCATGTTGCTTGAGGCCCAGGTACACCCCGAACTGTAGCGCCCACTAAGAAGAAGAAGATGTGCGTATTGAGCGTACAAGAGCTCTCGTGATGGTCTACTTTTCAATAGTAACTGCAGTCAATATCAAAAAGGGAAGCTTGAACTGATGTGACTATCAAACACCCAACTGCCCGTACTGTCTGAACTCGATTCACTTTACCAAAGCAATTAGCCGGCTTCGGACACCATTACACGTTTTCAAATCTGGTCAGCCTTGGCCTAAAACGATTAAAAGTACCCAAAAAAAACAAAAACCCTTAGACCTGTTGGTCGAGTACGCAGTGAATCTCCGCACTCCATTATTGTTCAATGGCCACTAACGAGTGGAAAAATAAAAGTAAATTTAATTCGAAATTAAATCGCACTTGAATCTGGCCAACCACCAGAAGAAGAAAACAAAATAATCCACAACGACACAGTAGCTATCTGCTTGAAATACAACGTTGTATCCACAATCTACAGAACGAGTGGATGCTTTATTTCACTCATAATCCGCATGTTCACAGAACCAACTTGATCCGACCGCATCACATCCCCGTCAATTCACTGCTCCATGCTCCATGAATTCTAAATGAGAATTTTACATTTACCGAATCCGAATGTACGAGTATCTCACGCCATTCAGACAGATTGTACAACTTGAATCTGTTCTATAGGTTACAGGCAACAGAGCTAATCACCGCTCAACCGTTAAGCATCATTAAAAGGTCGTCTTTGCATTTAGACGGAATCGTCTCGGAATGAGTTGTGATTTTTTATGGTTTTTTTTTTTTGTATCTATGTACTATTCCGTATCCAAAGGGCTCCGGAGAGCTCTAGGACTGATGATATTTCGGTTCAGTTTCTGCAATAAAATCAAAAAACAAATGTAAACCTCGTGGATATGATTTATTTTCGAATCGCCCGTTTGGCTTGTCGGACAAAAGATATTTTTACCAAAAGAACCGCGCGAAGACGGAGATTTATAGCAATGCGTTAAATCAAGAGCGTGCGGTCCATGGATCTGTGGATCTGTCGCACAACGCTTCTTTCCGAGTTTTATTTTTATTACAAATGAACCGACATGAATTTAAGGTATGTGAAGGGACGGATTAGCCATGGCTCGGTGGTGTTATCCCGTCCGCTAGAACACATGCCCGGAATAGATGGCTTCGCTTAAGGTGGAGCGTTAATTCATTTATGAGGATGTCGAGTAATTAAGGGCGTTTAGGGAAGCGGAGGCATCCGATTCGTGTAGAATCGCATCAAGTTAATTATAGGTTTGTCATCGCACCAGCATAGGGAAGAGATTAGCATTGGTGTTGTAATGCTCGGTCCCCCTCATTAGGTTCATCAGCGATCGAGTGAAGGATTTATAATAAATCATTCAAAAGTGGTTGCGAGATAAAAGACAGACAAATACGTATGACAAATACGAACAAGATTGAGATGATGAATAGGGAATAAGATACAAGCTGACGAGGATAATTACGCTATACATAGGAGCGGGAGCAGGAAATGCCGCGGGCATTAGAATGCGTTGACAGGAGCAGGGAATGTGTACATAAGTGGCATTATGCCGGATGTTTTCGTCGTTAACTTTTATGGGAAGAGCTGGTTCTTTATGGGGTAAGGGTGTTGTTTGAGTGAGTTATTACTTGCTTTATTGTTGTGCTTTCTGTGACCTCATCTTTCCGAATATTGCCCGGGGTTAGGTGACGATAAGCAGCAGAAACAAAGGCGACAGTAAAGGGAATATAATCGAAAGTTTTTTTTGGATTCAATGCGACTTTTAGGCGCCCTCAGTGAGTTAATTTATACAATCGCTATTGAAGATGGAAACAACGATTGTGTCCTTGACGCGGTCGTCTATTTGAGTGGTCAATAAAAATTGGTGAGAAGGTCGTGGATTTTGAAGCACTTATTTAGCCCCGAGGACAACAGTTTATTGCTTTAGATATTCAGCGTTTTTGGCACCAATGTTCATTTGTTTTTTGGAAATAATAGACGCAGACCGGGGCTGACCAGCACTTTATTTTATAGGTATCTTTAGTAGCTTATAAGGCAAAAAGTCCTAAGCTTTCGGCATGTGAGCGAACGCCTTATAACAATCCGAATCAAGGATAAATTGTTTAACATCAGCCTGATCTGCGTCCACACCCCCACGGAAGACAAGGATGACTCAGCCAAAGATGAGTTCTACGATCTCCTAGACAGAACGTATGCCCAATGTCCCAGCTGTGACATCAAAATTGTACTAGGAGACTTCAATGCTAAGCTGGGTAAGGAAAGCATATTTGAACGAGTCATCGGCAAACATAGCCTACACGACACCACCTCCGATAACGGACACAGGCTGATTGATCTTGCTATGGGGGGAAATCTCCTTCTAGCCAGTACGCGCTTCCCGCACCTCGATATACACAAAGGCACCTGGCGGTCTTTTAATCAATCGACTACCAACCAGATTGATGACATCGCGATCGACGTCAGACACTCCTCCACTATTCTTGATGTTCGAACTTTCCGAGGGGCTAACATCGACTCAGACCACTATCTTGTTGTAGCCAAGATGCGCTTACGGATATCACGAACGCAACGGAGTAGAGTAAGAATACAAAGTTATGACGTCGGAAAGCTACTATCGCCAGAAACCGCTCGTGCTTTTACCGATCGCCTCTCCCTTAAGCTCTCCAATACACCACAATCCTCCACGCTATCAATAGAACAGCAGTGGAGCCTCTGCAAACAAGCCATCAAAAGCTCTGCATCCGAAGTTTTAGGTTTCGAGGCTCCACCACGAAGAAACACCTGGTTCGATGACGAGTGCAGGAGGATTCATACAGCGAAGCAGGATGCATATAAGGCCTCGCTGCATTAAAGAACGAGAGCAGCTCGTGAGCTTTACGAGTTAAAAAGAAGGGAGGAGCATAAGCTTCTTAGAAGAAAGAAGACAGAGCACGAGAAGCGCGCGATTGAGGATTTGGAGAGGTGTTACTGCAGGCGTGACGTTCGAAAGTTTTATCAACAGATAAAGCGAACATGCCAAGGTTATAAAGCCAGAACGGAAGCCGGCAGGGATGAGAACGGACACCTAGTAGTAGAACCGCAGTCGATGCTGAGAATATGGAAAAACCACTTCTGCAGACTGTATAACGGCGATGTTAGTCAATATACCGCTGTCAGGCAGAATGATCCATTTCTAATTGACGGAGAACGCAGAGAATTCTGTCCCCCTGACCTCGACGAAGTTAAGATTGGCATGTCGAAGCTCAAGTCGAATAAAGCTGCTGGCGCAGACGGACTGTCTGCTGAGCTCTTCAAGGCAGCTGGGGATGACCTGGTTGGGAGCATGCACCAGCTCAGCATCGTATGCCCGATCCACAAGAAAAGAGACCCCTCTGATTGCGCCAACTATGGAGGAATAAGTCTCCTTAACATCGCCTACAAAATCTTCTCTGTCGTTTTGTGTGAACGCCTGAAGACTTTTGTAAATAAGCTCATGGGTCCTTATCAGTGCGGATTCAGGCCAGGGAAGTCCACCATCGACCAAATCTTCACACGTCGACAGATCCTGGAAGAAACTAATGATTTTCAAGATTTCAAGTCGACACTCACCACCTATTTGTCGACTTCAAAGCCGCATAGGACAGCGTAATTAGAGACGAGCTATACAACGCTATGTCTACCTTTGACATACCTGTTAAACTCGTCAGACTATGCAGGATGACTTTGGAGAATGCTCGCTGCTCCATCCGAATCGGTGAACACCTTACCGATAGTTTTGATGTCAAAAAAGGATTTAGGCAGGGCGATGCGCTGTCGTGTGATTTCTTCAACATCATATTGGAAATGATTGTGCAAAAGTCACTGGCCAATACAAGAGGCACAATCCATTTCAAATCCTCGCAACTCCTTGCATACGCCGACGATATTGACATAATAGGTAGATCACAGCGAGATGTCAATGAGGCGTTTGCGAGTATTGAGTTCAAGGCGGCGAAAGTTGGTCTGGCGGTAAGTGAGGGCAAAACTAAATATGTGCTGTTATCAAAAAAGGACGCTCAACACCGACGTCTAGGCCCGAACGTTTGTATAGGCAGTTATAAGTTCGAGGTAGTTAAGGACTTCATCTACCTTGGCTCCGCAGTGACCTGGAACAACGACATCAGTTCCGAAATCAAACGCAGAATCACTCTTGCCAATCGCTGTTTCTTTGGGCTCAGGAGGCAACTGAGTAATAGAGCCCTCTCCCGAACGACAAATGGATCACAGGAGCGGTGAGAGAACCACGCCTTGAGGGCATCCTTTCGCGGCGTTTACACTGATTTTATCATTGCCTAGTGAGGTGTTTATTTTCCTGTTGCTAAGCATGTGTTGGATCCAATTGTATGTGGTGTTACCCACCCCTGTGCTGAGGATGCAACGTTTTATTTGGTTGTATTCGGTGTTATCGAAAGCACCCTCAATATCGAGAAAGCAACCTATCACAATTTCTTTGTCGCTCAGGGATTTGTTGATCAGGGCCGTTAGTTCCTGAAGAGCATGCGTGGCCGATTTCCCAGGCTGGTAGGCATATTGGTTTTTGTGAAGTGGTGATCTTTTCAGTGCACCGTCCCTGATATGCCTATCCAGAATTTTTTCCATTGTTTTAAGGAAGAAAGAGGTAAGGCTTATCGGTGTGTAGGACTTAGGCAGGTCTGTGGGTCTACGGCCTACTTTGGGAATGAATTTTACCGTTACCTCTGTCCAGCTTGTTGGTATGTGTCCCCATGCATAGCTGGTTCTGAAGATGTTAATGAGCATGGGGCTGATTTGCGCACTCCCCTTCTGAAGAATGGTGAGGGGGTAAGCCCTCACCACACAATCCCCAACTGGGAAGTCAGGCTCTTTTTTCATCCTCGGACGGAGGGTGCGGTAACCTCGCTGGGGCTGTGAGCGCCGCAGTTGGCTCTACAGTCTAGGGCTCATCCACCGTCGTCTCTTTTCCAGGGTTCCGACCTGACCTTGGAGACCTCCTTTTGGACGTGGGCATCGAAATATGTTTGAGCAGCCACCACAGGCGGTGTTGTACTGGAGGCTCCCACTAACCGGAGCTGTGGACGCCACCGTTGACCGATTGTTGTTGACAGGGGCTAGGTACAAACGCTTTATTAGTAAAACTTAAACGTATTGAGAAAACCATCTAGAAAATTACTTCCATGGAAGACTTGTCCGCTAAAGCCTGGTTTTATATCCTCTTGTGTTTGATCTCTTTATAAATTTCCAGGAAACCGCTATTTCCATTTCGTCAAATACAATTTCAACCACTAATTTCGCACACGTGGACCATCTGCTTTCAAATTTGACCGATATCCCCTTGATGATGGCCAAATCTGACATGATAGCCTGAGGCCTGATAAGAAAGTCCATTATAACGTTGTTTTGCATATGCAAATTATAAAAACAATATCTTTGCTCTATAAAAACCCAGACAGATATGGAAATCGATTTGCGGAATTCCCAATCTCTTTTATTCGGAAATAAATTTCCTCTCCACCGCTGGCTGGGTGCTTCCCAAATGACATCATGATTCCACAATTAGTATTCTCAGTAGCGTCAGTTCCTAATTGATTTTTCTCGCATTGTGGATTGCGTTTTCAGAACCATGGACATTACAATACGTACCTTTTGGGTTAATCTATGGCAAGCAGTCGGCATCATGACGCCGATTGGTCATTACCTCCGACGCAGTGGATGTGGTCAAATGTATAATTCTCTGTAAAACAGTAAAATTGCGTGACACTGGGGCTACGCCATAATTATTTCGAACCAAACAAGCAAAAAGGTGAAACATCCACGTGACCATACCATTGTGTAGTTTAACGACAAAACGGACGAACACGCAAACAGTCATCGCTCGTAAGTCCTCTGGCTTCAATCATCATCAATGACTACCTATGCGAGGAGTATACTTGATTGCCGTGATTGCCAATCCATCAGAACGCACTTACAACTAAATTGCCTGTCACCAATCTGACCGTCATCCTTTTTCCGTCCGGTCCAACCAATCCATGATAAGTAATTGGATATGTGTCCAAATGCTTTATCCACTGCCACTTGTCTGTCCAGCTATCATCTACTACCCTCATTCACTGACCTTTGTGCCGGTACTACTGTGACTAGAAAATTCATAGATAACGTGACTGGCATATACTCGAGCTCACAAGCTAGACGTCATTCCATGCAGTTGGCTACAACTCGTTTAGCTTTGAATGTTGAATGAAGACGAAGGTACGACGAGGAACCAGGACCCACTCTCGACAGTCCTGTGTGCCCTTGGAGAAGTGTAGAGAACCTAATTCCGATAATCTCAGGGATTAACATTTCAGTTGCGCATATGGATAAGAAGGCCGCCCATGACATGCAGCTGAACAATGAGTTGCACTTTCTTCGAAACTACTCGTACATGGTATCCATTGCTATAGAGGATGTGCGTCATAGTTACAGTACGAGTACGAGACGATTACTCTGCTGGTGCCTGCAGCAGAGCAGTGATTGTCGTTCGGTGCAATGAGCATGAAATTCTTTATTAACGACAATTGGAATCGATAGATCGATGACGTAAATAAACGTTTTGACCCTCGTGCGTTTAACGCTCCATGTGGATGTGATTGTGATTGTAATCCGGTAATCCGGTGTTTATTGAGTCATCGGCTTGGTTATCCGTCCTCGAGGTAGGTTTTTGGTTGAAAGTGACAACATTTATGGGCAATTGACTTTGATTGTCTGATTCGTAAGGCGGGGGTAATTGGTTTGGAATCGATAGTATATGGAGGTATTGTCCTTGCAAGCAGTTAAGGCTTCACTGACATTCTGTTGAATGAGTTAAGCGTTGAAGGAAGGGTGGTAATTGGTATTTTCGACACTCGCTGTTTTTAAGACCATTTTTTACCCTTATGCAGTCTGACTCTTGCAGCCAGTCAAGAATTGTCCTTCTTGAGGAATCGGGACTCTATTTTATGACATGCCTTTTTGTGCCTTTGGTTTTAAATTATCATGAAATGAACAGAAAAATTGCAGGAGTGCATACTACTTTTATTTGAGTTAAAATAGCAACGCTTGCCAATTTCTTTTTACGACTCCGTTTAAGTGGGCCATACAAAGAGTTAAATTTTGAGTAATTTTTTCAGGATTATTAGTTGGGATCTCGCTAATAATAGGTTAGGTTAGGTATATGGGTGCCCTATTGACATAAAGTCAAGGCTCACGTAGACTACGTTGAGTCCATTGTGCCCACTTGTTTTGTTTAACCCGTTGATGCCTATACATTTTCCGTCGAGCTGAACCAGCCAGACGAGGATAAAAATCCCAGTATTCTGTTCAGCCCAATATTACCTACCTCTTCTAGTCCCGAAAGGAAGTATCTTCCCCGTAATATATTCCTTTTTTGGGCTAGCGCCGGACATTCGCACAGCAGTTGACGAACGGACTCAATTTCCTCTTTGTCCCTGCAGCTTCTGCAGAAGTCATTGTAGGGCTGGCCTAGTCGAGCTGCATGATAGGATAGCATGCAGTGCCCGGTGAGGGCACCGACTGCCAGTCGAATGTTCCCACGATTGAACTTCAGCAGATTTTCCGTTCTTTTCTTATCATAGACGGGCCAGGTCGATCTCGCCGTTGCGCATGTATCTAAGCGACACCATCGCTTATTGGCTTTCACCAATAGCTCCGTCTGTATCTCCCTGTAGAGCGCACTGAGTGGTGCCTTGGCCTCAGCTGAGATCTGCGCAATGTAAGCACCTGATCCCACCCTAGCCAGCTCGTCCGCCCTCTCGTTTCCGGAGATATTCATATGACCAGGTACCCAGCAAAGGGTCACCTCATTTACAATGGATATCTCTTCTAACTACTCATTGCAGAGTTTGACGAGTTTGGATCTTATCCATGCTGCCTGCAGAGCCTTAATGGCTGCCTGGCTGTCAACATAGATGCTGATCCTTTTTCCTGTGATATTCTCTTTGCTGATCAGGTCCGCCGCCTGCTTGATAGCGAAGACCTCAGCTTGGAAGACACTGCATCCATCATCGAGCTTGAAGGAGCGATGCATATCCCGAGACTCAAAGTAGACTCCGGCACCTGTGCCAACATCCATTTTGGATCCGTCAGTGTAGAGTGCCAGTTCACTTTCCGAGCGTACCAAATCACCGGTCTATTCCTCCCTGGAGGGAATTCCAATAGGGAATCTCCTCTCCCAGGAAGGATGTCGGGTGACATAGTCCGTTACGGTTCTGAATCTCGATGCATGTCCGTGAGGACTCCTTTTCCAGAGACCTAATTCCTGTAATCTTAGCGCAGTTCTGGTTGCGGCGCTCTCGCAGTTCATGTCCAGGGGTGGGAGGTTCAGCATGACTTCAAGAGCCGCCATTGGTGTGGACTTCATAGACCCCGTCACCGCCAGACAGCCTGCTCTTTGAACCTTTGACACACTCTGAAGATGACACTTTTTCTCAAGCGCCTTCCACCAGACAACCGAGCCATAGACTAGGATAGGTCTTACCACCGCAGTGTACAACCAATGTACTAACCTCGGTTTGGGGCCCCATCGCTTTCCAAAGGCTACCTTGCACGAATATAGTGCCACATAGGCCTTTTTGATTCTTTCCTTAATATTTGTTCTTCAAATAAGTTTGAAGTCCCGGATTATACCAAGATATTTGGCAGATTTTCCAGGGATCAGATCTATGCCATTCATACGGGGGTAGGTGTATCTTGATACAGATCTTTTCCCTGTAAAGAGTACTACCTCTGTTTTCGCCGGATTTGCTCCCAGGCCTCGCCCCTTGACCCAGTTATCCACTAACATCAGTGCATAGCTTAGTCTATCGCCGACGACCTTTTCAGAGACTAGAATGGCAATGTCATCGGCGTAGGCCGTGACATTAAAACCCTCCGTCTCTAGAATCTTGCCCATTCCGTCGACCACAAGGAGCCATAGGAGGGGTTACAGAACGCCACCTTATGGTGTACCTTTATTTACCCTCACCCTTCCACATGCTCTCCCTATCGTCGAATTTACTATATAAGTACCTAGAATTTGCCCAATCCAACTGCATACACCCGGGTTTATTTGGGCCATATGAAGGCTGGGCACTATTGCCTCGGTACTAACGTTATTAAAGGCACCCTCAATGTCAAGGAAGGCACCTAGAGTGAATTTCTTGATGCTGAGCGATATTTCTATCGTAGAGACTACCCTATGCATTGTGACTGATAACCGTCCCCAATCTATAATAAATAAATGGTGAGCAGTCTTCTTCTTCTTTTTCGGTGCTACAGTTCATAGTGAATATGGGCCTCCTTTAAAAAACCTGGCACGGTCTTTAGCCAGCTGTCTTCAGTGCCGCACGCCTAGTTGGTTGAGATCCTCTTTCACTTGCGTGCGCCACCTTAAATTTGGCCGTCCTCGACCGCGTCGCCCTCAGCTGTGATTTCCATGCACTCTACATGACCTAGCCATCTTAGGCGTTGGATCCGCAGACACCGTGCTAGGTTCATGTCGCCGTACAGTCCGTACAATTCACTATTAAGTCTTCTCCTCCATTCCCTATTCATGCAGGTCGGGCCGAAAATAATACGAAGAATTTTTCTCTTAAAACAACCTAGGGCCTCCCCATCCGCTTTCGATAAGGTCCATGTATCTGCGCCATAAAGCAGGACCGGGATGATAAGGGTCTTATATATGGTCACTTTGGTTTTCCGAGAGAGGGCTTGGAATTGCATCTCAATTGCCCCCCGATTTGATTCCTAGCAAGATTAAAAGCACCAGGCCAAAGGATAATACGTGGTTTGACTTGAGCTGCAAAGAGGCTATTGGGCTCAGGGAGCTAAGTTTTTGGGCCTACTAGGCAGAAATGACTGCAACATCCACATTCGACGGGTTAGACTTCAATCCGACCAAAAATTATGGCGTAAAATCCTCCAATATCCCAAAGGTAGCAAGAGTTTCTGGTCGTTTGTAAAAAACGTAAAAAAACTCATATGATATGTACATCGTCTATACCGACGCTCATGCACAGCGACATTGCAGCTGTCACCCCCTTAGACAAAGCTCCCAGCTTGTATTTTGTCTCCGCCTGTACTAGAGTGCGTCATATTCACCATTGGACTAATTCATTTCGGCACTCGTACAGTCGCAAGGGTTCTTAAGAACCTCGATATACACAAATCCACTGGTCCAGATGGTATTGCTCCGATAGTTCTGAAGAGGTGTTCTTCTACGCTGGCAAAACCACTGCGTAAGCTTTGGAGTATGCTCGCTGCTCCGAATCGGTGAACACCTTACCGATAGTTTTGATGTCAAAAAAGGATTTAGGCAGGGCGATGCGCTGTCGTGTGATTTCTTCAACATCATATTGGAAATGATTGTGCAAAAATCACTGGCCAATATAAGAGGCACAATCCATTCCAAATCTTCGCAACTCCTTGCATACGTCGACAATATTGACATAATAGGTAGATCACACCGAGATGTCAATGAGGCGTTTGCGAGTATTGAGTTCGAGGCGGCGAAAGTTGGTCTGGCGGTAAACGAGGGCAAAACTAAATATATGCTGTCATCAAAAAAGACCGCTCACCACCGACGTCTTGGCCAGAACGTTCGTATTGGCAGTTATAAGTTCGAGGTAGCTAAGGACTTCGTCTACCTTGGCTCCGCAGTGACCTGGAACAACGACATCAGTTCCGAAATCAAACGCAGAATCACTCTTGCTAATCGCTGTTTCTTTGGGCTCAGGAGGCAATTGAGTAATAGAGCCCTCTCCCGAACGACAAAGTTGACTCTATATAAGACCCTTATCATCCCGGTCCTGTTGTACGGCGCAGAAGCATGGGCACTATCAAAAGCGGATGAGGAGGCCCTTGGTCGGTTCGAGAGAAAGATTTTGCGCGTAATTTTCGGGCCTATAAACGCAGACGAGGGATGGAGGAAAAGATTCAACCACGAACTTTACGGACTGTACAGTGTAGGGGATGGCAAATTAAAAGAACAAATCGACAAATCGGGAATAAAACAAATATAACAAATCGACATGAAACCACGAAAAAGACGACGCGATGTTAATCGTTTGAAGGCTTTATTCAGAGTGTTCTTACATAAACGACATGTATGCCAAAATACATTTTCTTGCGGGACTATGGCTCGATTTGAGAGCGGGTCATATCATAACAGGTCATAAATCATACGATCGAATGTATACAAAGAGAACATACATACATAAGTACTTGTTAAAAAAGGGTAACCATGTCGACACGATTACCAATTTCTTACAACTCGATCATCCTGACTATAAATCGTCCTCGATTTGATATCGTAAACATTTAAATGTCTCAAGTAATTTAATTTACAAAATATCTTACAACGACAAAGTAACTTATATAAAAGTAACTTATATAAACGAAATATTTATTCTGATAACATGATACTCTGACTCTATGAATTGAAACTATTGAACAGTAAAACTAATTTGATTGAAATGAGTTGAATATGGATACATGCAATGAGTCCTTATGCGATCACATAAGGTTTCATATTATCTGGAGAGGCTACACCCTCATACCGAACGCGAGATATTTGAAGGTTTTCAATATCTTTTATAACGTACCTATCATTCGATAGTACCTTAGCTATCTGAAATGGTCCTTTATACTTTGCCAACAGCTTTTTGTTTATTCCAGGAGTAGTAACTACATTTTTAACCATAACAAAATCGCCAACTTTATATGCACGGGGCCTTTTGTGACGTTGATCATAATAAGCTTTATTGACACATTGACTACGAACAATGTTTTCGCTTGCCTTTAGTCGCCGTGCCTTCAAGTCTCTTGGTTCCTCATCCTTTAGTTCTAAGTAGTCTCGAATTTTGTCGCTAGTTTCTCCCCTTTGTGCAATACCGAATACCAACATACTAGGACTAAATCCTGTGCTTTTATTGGCCACATTATTAAGGCTGAACTCGACCTTGCTCAAATATTTGGTCCAATCACCCGGCTCCAATTCACTCTCTTTGCTCAACATCGGTGTAAGACTTCTGTTGATCCTCTCCACTTGTCCGTTGGATTGAGGTGAGCTTGTAGCTACCTTAATGTGCTGGATACCATATTTATTACAGAAATCGGAAAATTCTACTGAGGTGAAACAGCTACCCCTATCGGAAATTATGCGAGCTGGTCTACTATAAGTGGAAAAGTAGGATTCTAGGGACTTTATGACATCCTTGCTACTGGTGGTGTTCACTGCATAAAGTTTTGTAAACTTTGAAAAACCGTCAACGACTAAAAGGATAAATTTCCTCTTGTTTCTTACAGAAGATGGCAGTGGGCCATAGTGATCAACGTGAAGAGTTTCAAATGGTTTGTCTCCCTTCGGAATGTTATGTAATACTCCTTCTTTTTTACCAGTGGGTGGTGAGAAATGTATACACTTTAAACAAGTACCTATATGATCCTTGATTTTAGTCTTCATGTTAGGAAACCAATAGGTTTGCCTCAAAAAGTCGTAGCATTTCTCTACACCAACATGGCATAAGGCGTCATGATGTGTTTGTATGACATTCCTTTCCATCTGTGATGGAACATAAAAGAGAACTTTATGATTTATCTTACGATATACTAATCCGTTGATGAGCTCATAATCAGAATTTTCTCTTTCTTCTAAAGATTTAATCAACTGCCCTATGATTGGATCTTTCTGTTGAGATGCCGCAAGTGCGTGCTCAAAGGAATCTGGCTCCACAATAAGGATGTTATGACATCGGCTGAGGGCATCAACATGCACCATTCTCTTGCTATCCCTATGTTCAAGGATATAGTCATAGTCCTGAAGCTCTAGGGCCCAGCGCGAGATTCGTGGATTTAATAATTTTTTATTAAGTGTTAAAGTGAGTGACTTACAGTCAGTCACGATCTTAAACTTAATACCTGTCAAGTAGATTCTGAATCTTCTCAACGCATATACAATGGCCAGAGTCTCCAGTTCGTATGAATGGTATCTAGATTCCTGAGCACTTGCACGTTTGGAAAAGAAGAATATCGGATGTAGCATTTTGTCTTCTTGGCGTTGCAGTAAAACGGCACCAAATCCTAAGCTACTTGCATCACAATGCAATTCTGTGTCTGCATGTGGATTGTAAATTCTTAATAAAGGAGCTTTTAGCAACTTTTCTTTCAGCGTTTGAAAAACTAATAATTCCGTTTCACCAAACAAGAACTGCGTATCTTTCTTTAATAGATCATAGAGAGGTTTTGATAGAAGTGAAAAATCTTTGATGAATTTGCGGAAATATGAGCAGAGGCCCAAGAATGAATGCACATTTTTCACATTTGTTGGAATGGGAAAATCAGCGACTGCTTTTACACCATCAGTACTTGGACCTATTCCATGAGCTGAAACCTCATAACCTAAGTATGAAATCGTTTCGAAGAGAAATGAACACTTATCAAATCGTAACTGCAAATTATTTGCTGATACTACGGCCGTAACTTCTTTCAAAATTCTGAAATGTTCATCCTTTGTTTCAGAAGCCACTAGCAGATCGTCGATATATACTAGCAACTCTCCTGACTGAATGAGGTTCTTAAAAAGTGAATTGATGTATCTTTGAAAGACTGAAGGTGCATTTTTAAGCCCGAACGGCATACGGAGATACTCAAATTGACCTAAAGGTGTTATGAATGACGTATATTTTATAGATTCTTCTGCCATTTTTACATGGTGGAAACCACTTTTAAGGTCTAAAAGCGAAAAATACCTTTTACCGCGCAATCTATCTAAATGATCTTCTATTAAGGGTATTGGAAAGTTATCCTTGACTGTGAGCTTATTCAATTCACGAAAATCAATACAAAGGCGCAACTCGCCTGATTTTTTTTTCGCTAACACGATCGGCGATGCGTAAGGTGAGGTACTCTCGCGGATAATCTTCCTTCTCAGCAGATCATCTAAGATGGATTGCAATTCTAACCTATGTGCATAAGGTAAGCGTCGTGGTGTGCAATTGAAAACATTGTTCGCGTCAGATAAAACTATTCTCATTTCAAAGTCACTACTCGTATTTTCACTAAAACACTCGTTGTTCGTACTACTCCCGGTAATTAAGCTTTTCACTTTCATTTTCTCTTCTTCCGTTAAGTTCTCATTAATCTTTAAATCAATCATTTCATCGCGATCATTGCAAATATCAATATTCAAAAGCTCAGTTTCTTCATAACTATTATCTTTCACATTCGTTTCTTTAACATAATTCGCTCTCTTTTCATCTAATTGTAAACTGAGTTTAATATTTGTTTTTTGCAAAAAGTCCCTTCCTAACACAATAACATTCTTCATAGTTTCATCCTTAACTACATACATACATAAATTTACATAATCATTATTTACTTTAATCGTGCAATATACTTTACCAAAAACAACAAGTTTGCTACCGTTTATACCCACGAAGTCTTGAACTGAAGAATCCACTGGTGTCGTCAAGTAAGGTGGTACATATCGCTGTTGAATAAAGCTGATTGGGCTTCCAGTATCAATCATCGTCATCGCATGCATCGTCATCTTAATATCACCAGATTCATCTTTCAGGAACACATACTCCAGAACACCATGAAAATCTTGCAGAAACGAACAGCTTTGATGCTGCGGGGATGATTCAGCTTCGCACTTATTTAACACCATAACAGAGGTTGATTTCGGACAATCCTTAACAATGTGACCCTTTTGTCCGCAACGGAAGCAAGAACCTCTTTCTCTGCGCGGCTTCGGACAATTGGTAGCCACATGTCCCACGTCATTGCAATTGTAGCACTTTGTTTTTGCTTGGAGTTCACTTTGTCGTTGTGGTGTTGTTTTGATGTAGCGAGATGTTGACGGCTGGTATTCGGACTTCATCTTTTCATATTTTCTTAGTACACTTTTTAGCTCAGAAATAGTATTGGCTGTGAGCAGAATTTGTTTATTAAAAGCGGAGTCCGGAATACCTTTTATTATATAATTTATAAGGTCGTGTTCATCGATATCGGCTGATGATGCTATTTCCAGCATAATAAGCACGTATTGTTGACAATTTTCATCCTTGTGCTTTTTGCGGCTTCGAAGCATGTTGTGGACGTCTGTTGGCGTTGTGTGTTGGTGGAACTCGTTCAGCAGAGCAGATTTTAACTCAAACCAACTTTGGCATGATGAGGATCGCATAAATAATTTTGCTGTACCCTTTAGCATTCTTTTTGCGTAGGTGAAACATTCCAAGTCACTCAAACTGTATATGATCTTCGCTTCTTCAAAGCTTTTGATCCATCTCGTAACGGGATAATTGTCGTCTCCGGAAAACTGCTGTAGGGATTCTTCGACGTCACGAAAACTATGAACACGTTGATTTGCTTCAGCATTACTATCCAACTCCACTAACCTTTTCTGCAATGAACGAATTTCCTCCTTTTTCCGCACTATTTCCCGCAACTTCTCCAGTTGTTGCTCTAGGGAATTTTCATCCGACTCCAAATCAACAATGCTCTCCTCCTCTTCGATATCACCAAGAAGACTTGCAGGAAAATATTCCTCCAATTGATTGCAATTCAGTGATGCGATACTGTCCTGTAGGCGGGTTTTAAGTGTTGCTTTAATCCCATTTGTGGCCAAACCTATTTCGGCCAACTTTTCTTTGAGCAATGGTACAGTAGCAATTTGAAGAAATTTAGTTGCACGCGTCTGTGCATCCATTGTACCGTTTAACGATTAGTTTAACACACGCAGTAAAATGAAAAAAAAAATTACACGAGCACTTGCATACAACTTGGATACAATAATCCCACTTCTGAAACTTTGTAGGGGATGGCAAATTAAAAGAACAAATCGACAAATCGGGAATAAAACAAATATAACAAATCGACATGAAACCACGAAAAAGACGACGCGATGTTAATCGTTTGAAGGCTTTATTCAGAGTGTTCTTACATAAACGACATGTATGCCAAAATACATTTTCTTGCGGGACTATGGCTCGATTTGAGAGCGGGTCATATCATAACAGGTCATAAATCATACGATCGAATGTATACAAAGAGAACATACATACATAAGTACTTGTTAAAAAAGGGTAACCATGTCGACACGATTACCAATTTCTTACAACAGCGACATGAGTCTAGTCAGGCATCTACGGATTCAACGCCTAAGATGGCTGGGCCATGTAGAGCGAATGGACACCACAGCTCCAGCCCGGAGAGTCTTTGAATCCAACCCCGAGTGACGAAGAAGCAGAGGACGGCCGCACTTAAGATGCCGCACACAGGTGAAAGGGGACCTCAGCCAACTTGGTGCGCGGCAATGGAAAAGGCTAGCAAAAGATCGTGCTAGATGGAGGGGCATGTTGGTTGAGGCCCAGGTTCACCCCGAACTGTAGCGCCCGCTAAGAAGAAGAAGAAGAACTTGGCGATCAATTCCATAGCAAGAGCATTAAGCACTACGTCTGGCATGGTTTGCCTTTCAGAATTATCCTCACCAAGATTCAGATATGCAGAGGCATAAGCGACAAGTTTGGCTTTCTATCAACCCATTCTACCCATCAATGAGAAACCCAAACCACTAACCAAAAGGTGGTTGAAACAGCTTTGCTGCACACCCCTGTTCCTTCCACTCTACTCCAAGTTTACTAATCTCCTTTACTCATGTATTCTGCCCCAAAGCACTCCTGTGCAAGTTCACTGTCGTGCTCTCAAGTCCTCTCCATATATTCCTCTTTCCTTTCAAGTACATCTCTTGAATCATCGAGTCTAAGTCGCTTACAGTTTCCCTCCCCTGATGAGAGGAGCTCCCGGCCCTGGCGGGTCTACAATAATTTATGAACGTACGTTTCCGTTCCGTTAAGCAATTCCGATGCGGGACACTAAATGTGCAATGATGTAGACGTCAGGTGTGAAATCGTAGCGAAGGCCAATGCAGAGGCAACAACACATACGACGTTCCGCCCTAACTTGCATTCTTTACACCCCTTCACCGCACCAATAGCGATACATCCATCGCACCGTCTACCAAAGACCACCCATCAGACGACGTATTCCATTGTCGACGTTGCATTCATGAATTTTAAATTAATTTCTCGGATTTGTGTAGTTAACGGAACATAAATTTGCATGCCATTGGCGAATGTGAGAAGGATGCTTCCTTCCTTCCTTCCCGATGATGTTTTATTTGCACACTACAGCCAAGTGCACTCAACTCGGCACGACAATGCACAAAACACTCCCGCTCTCACCACTACCAGCGTTCGTGAATACTCTATTTGTGCAGAAGATATTCAATTCTAATATGGACGGGGGCACATTTGTAGAACAATTACCATCATCTCCAGGTCCCGGTCACGGTCCCGAGACCCACCTGGTTGACCTCGTTTGCTTGTTGGTCATTATTACCCAAGCTGTTTATATCGATGCCCCTGCTCCTGTTCGTGCTTGGTCCCTTCGGGCGAATCATCTTTGTCAAGGACAGCCTGGTAATAACAATAAACCTTAATTATTATGACCGGGAAGCCAATTACAATGCATATAGCCAGGGTGTTTGTCCCGGGCACATTCCCTATATTTGTGTTTTGCCACCAACCAACGTCAGCTAGGGCTGCAATGTACATAGTCGTAGTTCGTTCCGATCGTCATCGTTGTCTACGGCGTGGTGCTCATGATAGTTGTTGTGTTTTCTCGGCACACTGAAATGGATTGTATTGCTCGGAGTATTGGGAAACCATTAATTCTGCACTCGAAACGGAGCGGTAGGTTGGTAGTTTTCGGGATAGCACATGGGACCTGTGGGACAAGGAGAGAATTGCTATTGTGCGATAGTGTGTCCCAATTACCGCATCTGCAATTGCACACTTTGATACCGTCTTCTCGTCATGTTGGCCGCGTTTCGCCGTGTCCAGTAGTTTCAATTAATAATGGTCAAACGCTGGTTTTTTACTTCACTCTTCTCTTATAGTTCAATTTGTTCTGTTTTCTTCTCTCGGGATAGTCGGTCACAGGATCAAGTTGACCGCTGCGGTGTAAAGAACAGTGCGGTTATTGTTACTGGGACAAGAGCACAACGGCGGGAACGTTTCTAACTAGGTCAGGTCGTCCCCGCGGTGTGTACGGGCTTGTGAAAAAAAAAAAACGGACTAGATAACAAAACGATAGAAATGAGAGAATAGAATGAAATCGAAGGAACAATGAATGGCGAGGCAGGATGATGGCGATGGAGATTACTGGCCATCAGCCGGAATCATCAGATGAATAGAATGGCAAAAGGTCACTTGCAAATAGATGGAACTTTGTTGTTTGGAATCGAGGCATCGTATGGACGCGCAACTGTTTTATGAGTTCGAAATTAGTCGCTGGAAAAAATGGATATCAGAGATAACTGGTTTGGATTTTTCCTCATTTGTAGGTTTCCTTTTGGTTTAATCGGATCGGGGTACGCCTTCATGGCTTTGAAATCAACTGTTCATAGTCTCAGTTCAATTATTTATATTCTGTCAATTCAGACAGTCCTAAAGAATATTTGATATTCAGATTTTAGGACAAACTTACTAGGCTTTTAAACCTTCGATTATCTGCCTCTACCTTTTTGCCCCTGTCTCTAAATGTCAGCCCACTCTTCTTCCTTACTGTACCTACTTTTACGTACTTTGAAGCAATCGTTTTTAAAGCCCTGCCACTGAGCTATTTCTTCCTTCAGATCGCTGTTTGCAATGACTAAGCCTCAAAGCCTTTACTCATAGCCTTCAATTTCCAACCCGTTTGTCTAGATCTCTATTTCAAAGTTGTAGCTCTCTAAGGTTCTTCTTAAAAGCCGTTAACTTTTGACTATCTACGAGCAGAATTCTATCTTCAAATTGTATTCCCTTTTCTTGGAGTTAAAATGAAGCCTCTGTATCAGAATTTGTTTAACAGCTTCTGCCTCCTAACTTTTAACTCCAAAACCTCCATCCGCACATCTCTCATTTTAAGCCTTTTTTTCAAGCGTATACTTTCAAACTTCTGTATTCGATTGCCTGCCGAGGCTAGGCTTCGAGACCCTTCCAGTAACCTCGTACCCCAAACCTCTATCCTCGCGCCTTTATCGCGATGCCCCTACCACCAAGTCCTCGATGTTCCTACACTCGAACCTCCACCCACAAGCATCTGTTCCCAAGCTTATAGCTCTAAACTTTTGTCTCCAGATTACTGCCTTCACGGTTCTGTTTTCAAACTTCCATTTCGAGGCCTTTACTTCTAAGACTTTGCTTTCAGCCATCTACATATCTTCAAGCCATTACATCCAAGCCTCTGTCTCCAAGTTTCTACCTTAAATCCTCTACCTCCAAAAATCGACCTCCATGCATCTATCTCCAAATAATTACCTCCAATACGTATATATCTCTGTGCCTCTATCTCCAAGCCTCTACCCTTAATCCTCAATCACCAAGCCTCTTCCTCCCAAGACTTTACTCCAAACCTCCACCTGGAAACCTCTACCTCCAACCTCATATCTCTAAGCCTTCTTCTCAAAGTCTCTACCTCCCAGCCTCTTAATCTAAGCCTTTGCTTTCAACGCTCTACTTCAAGCCTCTACCTCGAAGTTCTAACTCCATGCCCCTCCTACAAGCCAATACCTCAAAGCCCCTTCTTCCAAGCCTCTGTCTTCAGGCTTCCAATCCCAAGCCTCCACCTTCAAGCCTCTACATCCAAGCCTCAATCTTGCAAGCCTCTACCTCCAAGCCCCACCCCTAAGCCCCTACCTCCAAGCCTCTACCTGTAAGCTTCTACTTCCAAGCTTTTCCTCCACTTCTCTACCTTCAAGCCTCTACAAACATGCATCGATCTCCAAACCTCTGTTTTTATGATTCCACCACCAGGCCTATACCTTAATGCCTCTTCTTCCATGCCTCTACCTCCAAGCCACTACTTCCATGCCTCTATTTCCGAATCTCTACTTCCGAACCTCTGCCTTCAAGGCGCCACCACCAGGCCTCTTATGCCTCTTCTTCCATGCCCCTACCACCAAGCCAGTACCTTTACATACCAATTAATTACCTCCAGACCTCTACCTCCATGCCTCTAACTCCAAGCTTTCATCAGCTACTTCGAGTCTCCCAGCCTCCAAGCCAGTATCTCCAAGTCTCCTCCTTCAAGTTTCTATTTCCAAGCCTCTATCCCAAAGCTTTAAACTCTAAGCTTCTTTCCCCCAAAGTCTCTACCTCCAAGCCGCCATCTACAAACCTCTACATCGAAGCCAATACCTTCAAGCCTTCTCCTCAATTCTCTACCCCCAAGCCTCTTGCCCTACGCCTATACTTCCAAGCCTCTACCTTGAAGTTCTACCTCCATGCCTCTACCTCGAAGCCAATACCTCCAGGCGTCTTCTTACAAACCCTATCTTCAGGCTTCCACTCCCAAGCTTCCACCCTCTCCTTCCAAACCTCAACCTTCAAGCTTCCACCTCTAAGCCTTTACCTCCAAGCCTCACCCCTAAGCCTCTATCTCCAAGCCTCTGCTTTCAAACCTCCACCTCCAAACCTCAACCTTCAAGCCTTCACCTCTAAGCCTCTACCTCCAAGCCCCTGCTTTCAAACCCCGACCTCCAAGTCTCCACTTTCAAGCCTCTACCTCCATGTCTCTATCAAGTTTCTGTCTTGTTACTTTAAAAGCTCGGCCTTCCGTTTAAAAGTTGCTGTCTTCAGTCTCTATGCTCCTAGTTGGTTTTTCCTTTTTCTCTACATTGGAAGTTCAAAGTCCCCGACTTCCAAGCCTCTTCTTTTGGCCTTCAAGAGTTTACTTCAAACGACGGCCTCTCAGTCTTGTAATACTTCTAACCTTCTATCTTCAAATCTGTGCTCAAAAGATTCTTCCCATATGTTTTCAAACCTCAGTTTTAGACAGTCCCGACACGAGTCTCGGGAGCCGCTTTTTAGACTATTCATTTCCGACTATTGGCAAAACTTACAAAATTTTGAAGTCATTTGTTCATCAATCTGGAAGACCTTCTTGGAGCTTAGTAGTGCCGTAAATTTACTTTTATCATATCGATGACAGCCCAATTCATTCCGAAGAAATGTGTATCTGCTTGCATCTGCACATGCATACATATGCCAACCAGATGCTAATGAACTAGGTACATGCCAATGGTTTCACTTAATGGCCTTCCCTGGCCAAGTTTCCAGTATCCACCAATTAATTACAACCTAGTCCTTGAAAGGAGGGAAGGCCGCCGCACAAATCCCCGTATCGACAGTCAACAAGCCGAGAGTTCTGTAAATATTTCACTATTTATCCGTCAAGCCAGCTCGTCCCGAGGGTAATCTTTATTTTCACAAAATTGTATTCATTGTTGACATTCCATTAAACGCAGTATGTATCTCCTTGTCGTATAATATACATTTTAACGAGCTCAGATTAATTTCCCATTAAAAATGCACTGTCGTGGATGACCGTGCGTTAATCGATTTTACTTCCGATCACTTACGCGATAATAATACGCGTATGGCTCCCCTGGAACTCGTCAAACTTATTGTTCGTTTCAATTAAATGTATCTCGGACGTTTGTCCGTTGACACTCAAATGAAACGATTGCCTAAGTAATGTACCTTTACGTCATCGTCTGTTGTTGAGGCCTTTCGATCCCCCCCTGCTCGTCAATCCACACCGAGCGTTAATTAGTTTGTATTTTTGTTTTGATTTAATGATTCTTGGAAACGATCAAACGGATTCACTGGAAGCTACGAGAAGGCCCTCACTTGCTCGTGTATCTATCGTATAGATACAATAGATGATCGAGCCAAGGTCGACTACGTGGAACAGTGCGACTTTTCTAAATACATTTGTTCGCAGATACATGACCAGATACGATCAGTTGGACATAAAGATATTTAGTTTGTTATTTATCCCGCTAATTATAACTTATTGCTCGCTCATCCGTATAGGGGCTAAAGGGGGCTAGTCATACCATGAATTTAAACATCAAACGTACCGTAAATTGCCCCCTTTTTCCACAGGGTGCTTCAGATAATGCTGAAACAAAAACAAAGTGGACAAGCGTAATTCATTATTCACGACTGCAGACTACCGGAAATAGAAGTTTGGAAAAATCGCTCGAACAAATCAAAAGCAGATTCCTACGAGTTTCCCTAATTACTCGACTTTTTTCTTTTTTATTTTTATTTTCATTCATTCTGACTTGACGATAGAGCTCCGCTGATGAGCGGCAGAGCAATCAGGGGGAGGGCAGTCTGAGATGCATCCGAGGAAAGCAACTGACTCAAAAGCTATTAGTTTCGCTTTCCTTCGTTTTGTTTTTTGTTTTGCTGCACATTGTTGACTGATGCTGCTTTCTTGCTTCCCTATGAGCAATCGGTTTTTGTTTTTCGTTTTGTTTTGGAATTTTTAGTTCCTTAATTGGCCATTTGTGTGCTAGGTTGGAAACAGGTTTTTCGCATTGATGTTCGTTCTTAATAAGCAATTGCGGAAAGTAGTTTCTTAGCATTCGCTTATACTGCTGAAGTACGAGTTGAAATGTTGCAACTTATAAGGCCGATGAGTATGAGAGACTGACGTTCTTGATATGGTTTTCAAGTGACTCCTTGGAGCCTTGCTCGTAATATGGAACATACCTTTCTACAATATAGTGGTGGTCATGCAAATTGCACATACTTACTTACTTATGTAGGTGGCGCTGCAGTTCGCTGTGAATCTGAGCCGTAACCAGCACGCCTTTCTATCTAGCACGATCTTTTGCCAGCTGTTTCCAGTGTAGCGCGCCCAGTTGGTTAGGGTCACTTTCCACCTGTGTCCTTCCGGGAGCTGTGTTGTAGACGTTCGATCCGTAGACGTCGTTATAGGCCGATGTCGCTGAACAGCCCGTTCAGTTCGTGGTTGAATCTTCTCTTCCACTCTCCGTCAACACAAATGGGACCGAAGATGGTACACAGAATTTTCCTCTCGAAGGGACCAAGGGCCTCTTCAGCTATTTTTGGCAAGGTCCAAGAGTCTACGTCGTAGAGAAGGACTGGGATGATTAAGGTTTTTTAGAGGGTCACCCTAGTCTTCCTAGAGAGGGCTGTACTACTCAGTTGCCCACTTTAGCCTCTTCTGCATCCAAAAAAAGCTTCATTGACGTCTCGCTGCGTTCCTACAATCACGATATTGTTATCAGCGTATGCGAGCAATTGTGCAGACTTGAGCTAGATCGTGCCTCTTGTATGGTCCAGAGAATCGCGATCGTTTCGAGGTTGATGTTGAAAAAATCACATGACAGTACGTCGCACTGTCTAAATCTGTTTTTAACATCGAAGGTCTCGGCTAGCTCCTTAGCGACTTTTATGGAGCAGCGAGAATGCTCCATTGTCACCCTGCACAACCTGACGAGTTAACATGGCTCTATTAAGCTCGCTTTCCGTGCTCTTTCTTTTTTCTGAAAAGCGTGTGTTCCTTTCTTCTCTTCTGCTCATAGATTTCGCGAGCAGCTCTCGTCCGTCGTTGCAGCATGGCTTTATATGCTTCTTGTGTTGCCTCATGGGCTTGTTTGCATTGTTCATCGAACCAGGGGTTTCTAGGTGGTGGCGGTTTGAAACCCAGCACCTCTGAGGCAGCGTCTCTGATGGCGCTCTGGCAATGCGCCCATTCCTGCTCTATTGTTTGTGCTGCTGTGGGCGGATTTTGAGAGAGCTTGGAGGAGACACGATCGGCAAAGATTCTGGCAGTCTCTTGCGATTGTAGCTTTCCGACGTCAAACATACATTGTGCTACTCGACTCCTAAGCATTCTTGATATCCTCATTCGTACCTTGGCTACAACAAGGTAGTGGTCCGAGTCGATGTTGGCCCCTCTGAAGGTTCGTACGTCGAGAATACTGGATGAGTGTCTGGCGTCGATCGCAATGTGGGCAATCTGGTTGGTGGTCGATTGATCACAAGACCGCCAGGTACCTTTGTGGATGTTGAGATGGGGGAATCACGTGCTACACTGCAGTAGTTTGGGAGTCTAAATGATGGGTTGAGATTGAGATCCTTGGAGTAGATTCCACTACTTACACCCGTCTTCATCTCGGAGCCATCGGTAAAGAGGGATATCGAGTCCTTTCGCTATGACTTTTCCTTCAGCCCATTCCTCCCGGGATAGAAAGATAACTTCGAAGTTCTTAGTGAGCACGTTTTGCGGGATGATGTAGACCGTGTCCATTATTTCGAAGTGGTCGAAAATGTTAGTATGACCTTTGTATAGTGTGGGCCAGCTACCTGTGTCCCTGATACGTAGGGCCGCGCAGGCAGAAAATAAGTCCATTGGTGGGAAATGTAGTAAAATGTGTACACGAGATCTGTGTTCATTGAAATCGCCTGAGGGCGCCGTGGCGCAGTAGTTAGTGTTGAGCTCTGACGCACGATGAGTTCGGATCCCGATAACACCAACGCCATCGAATGTTTATTTCGCGGCGTCCCTCCTCGGCGGTGTACTGGCAAAACCCACCGTAGTATACTTGCCATGAAAAAGCTTCTCGATACACGGCGTTCGGAATCGTCATTAAATTGTAGGTCACTTTCACCAGGTTGGCTCTGGTTCTGGTCCTTCATGGGCTGTAACGCCATTTGCTCTCTTACCTAAGGGAGATTATCTCTCTACTTTGGTCCTTCACAGTGACGTAATTTGCAGTCTCGTTGTTTTAATGTTTTAATACTCATCCCTCACATATACCCATGTCCATCGGTTTCCTCTCAGATTTATCGGATACCCCTGGCCTTTTAGGGTAAATTCGTTTCTCTCTTGGTCAAATATGAATTAATAAGTGGTAAAGGCAGGAAGCTATAAAGGCATCCTCCTTAACGACCTCCAAAGTATAATTTTAAACTAAGAACTTCTATTCTGGGGTTGGAGCTTTCCAAGTCACTCTAAACCATCAACACACTTAGCACAGCACTCAAACACAATCCAGTTCAACCCATCTACGACTAAAAGCATAACTAATGATCCGCATCTTCGATTTACATACATACATACATACACACGTATAAATTGCCCAGATTGGACGACATCCAACTCGTTTTGCAACTAAAGCACCCTCCCATTAACATTCCGGAATTCATGTAATTCATTTCCCTACCTTGTCCTCGTTCCGCAGAAGAATGAATGACGTGCGATTGTACAAGAGCCGTAGAAGTCCTTTAGCCAATAAAGTGGCTTAAGAACATAATTGCCTCATAAATATCACATCCCTACTGGGAAGCTCCATTTCAACAGTCCCAACCCCATCAAGTCCGTTCTGTGCACGTGTGCCCCCCTTTTCCATTTTGACATGGTTTCTATTGTTGAAGCAGGTCGCACTCGAGAACAGCACCTTAGCACCTCCGCCTTCAACCTCGAATTCTAAGATCATCTCTCGCACAACAATAACCGAATCCATTCTTCTTAATTTCCCTCATTCACTCGGCACATTTACGGTGCGGGTTGGTACCACTCGAGAATAAGCCGAATTACGTCAACACAAGAGCAACTGAGTAAAGCTCGTAATGAGAAATGATGATGATGATTCATATCTAGGCGGTCGCCTCACAGCCTCTATCGTCAGTGACACCATCTCTACCGTCTCACTAACGTCACTTTCGTCGGTCGTCTCCTAGACCCAGAAATCCACTTTCAACGAGGAGTGACGACACTAAAGCAACGACACGCCGAAACGAAGCAAATCACAGATGACGACCCCTTTATCGTGTCGTTACGACAGAGAATTTGAGACGAGCACGGCACCGAAAGGAATGGGATCAATAACATGACCGCTGTGTTGCTCACCTGTCGCCTCCAACGCGATGTCTTCACATTTCGCTAAACTTGCAAAAAAAAAAAAACGGTAAATTGTTCATTTCGTCTACTTAAGGAGGCTCCTTTCTTCTCGTGACCTTGCACCTTCTTCCCTTTGTATAATACCTCTGTTTCGTCCTCCGTCTTCTCATCCCATCTCAATGTGTCGTTACTTCGATGCTTATGCCTGCCGACTAACCTTCCCGATGAGACCAATGACATTCTCGTATAATTTGCCTTCGTCCTTGCACAATAAATCCATTACACCTTTTGCCAACTGATTCTAATTCTAACGGCCTACATTTAGTTGGGTTGCACTACGAGTATCTACAATGGATACCCGAGAGTAGAGTTGCTCATCTCGACCGAGGGGTATCCTTTTGTTCCTTTGTTCTATCTCATTTCCTTATTACTGCCTTTGTTTACGCCCGACATTTGTTGTAAGTTTCAATTTCTTAATGTAATTAGAAGGCTAGCCGGTCCTGCAGCCACGGTTACTCCTGCTATCTGTAGTGTACTGTGGCTAACCGTTATTTAAGCTCCTTAATTAAATACAGTGCAGGTCATAGATCGAGGCAAGGATAACTTATGCATCGGGGGTGCGTTTCACTTCTTTTCCTTGTTCATCGGCGTAGGAATGCTAGGATATGCCAGGAATATCCCCGGTGATCCTAGCGGACAAAAACTTTTCGCCGAGTAACGTAGAGTTTTCGAAAGACGAGAGAGAAAGTTCTACTCCGCCAGATGCTATAAGGAATTTTTGCTTATCGACAAGCGTTTGCATTCCCTCCGATACGGAGAGATATGTACCTAGATGCGGATGGGTTTCGGTTGTCGACTTAATTCGTAAGTTTTCGCTTTGTCTCGACGGAGCACGATAAAGTTTTCCTCAATGGAGTGCCATTGATGGAATGACAGCTATGCGATGGCGTGCTTTTCACTTGCTCTCTGTTGAATCCTTTTTCGATTTCATTTGTTTTCATTTAACGTCCGCCTTAACGCTGAAAAGGTCGTGAACAGAACGGAGCACGTTCCGGAAAACGGAAATGCTCACAATAAAATTGTCAAGACATTTGATTTATAGCCGAATGGTTAATGCAACAAGAGCTGGTGGCTGACCGTGTGTACGAGGTTTATGGGCCATTTTAAATGAACGGGCAATCGTTTCCAGACGAAGTGCGGTAGTAGTCTTTTGGTTAGTGGAGGTGATTTAAGAGTCAATATCCAGCATACCATGATTCTATCATATTTAATGCTTAACTTGCCTGAGCTCTCAGGTGGATAGGATGAAATGGATCTGGTGAACCTATGGTATTAACCCGGTCATAACAATAACACCAATGTGAACAGATGCATTATCCTGATGGAAAAACATTAAACGAAGAGAGATTGTTTCCAATTCAATGTGCACACCATGTGCAGCCCTCAGAACGAATGTCAAACAAAGTCAACAATCCACAATAGTATCTAGTATCTTTACATGTCTGTTAGGAGAGGCAACCTTTTAAGCAATTAATTTATTCCGATTCATGTACTCGTTCGTTCGTAGTTGCACAAAGTCCTTATACTGACAAACGTATGTGCATCTAAACCTCTTGTATCTACGCACAGGTTATAGAGTTAAGAGCTCACCGTCGGTCGTTGTCAAGTCGTAGTCTAGAGTGCTCCAAAGCGACCAATAAACTTTTTTAATATTCTACATAGTTTACGATATGGTTCATGTTTGGATCTCTATCTTTGATGTGTTCGTTGTACTTTGCATCCTTCTCTTGTGGAATGCTGTAATGAACATTCTTTATCCTCAGTGTTTGGTGAAGTGGTTTTTACGGGGTTATTAGGTAAATTTGAGAAAGTGTCGTGATCAACTTTAAAAGAACTTCGGTAGCTTAAACTTTACACATTCCTTTCAATGGAGCTGTAGAGGTTGAGCAGTGATACCCGCACTGTTGTCACAAATATATTGTACTAATCTGAGAAGCTCAATGTATACCCCTGCTCAATGTCGCATACAAGACCCTGTCCAGCGTACTCTGTGAACGTCTAAAGCCATTTTGCACCGCACTAATCGGCAGCTACCAGTGCAGCTTCCGGTCCGGCAAATCAACTATAGACCAAATATTCACACTTCGACAAATCCTGGAAAAGACCATCTTTTCATTGATTTCAAAGCCGCATACGACAGCATTCATCGTGAAGGACTGTTTGGTGCGATGGCCGAATTCGGGATCCCGGGAAAACTGATCCAGTTGTGTCGCGCCACGCTAAAAAACACGCGATGCACCGTGCAATTCGGTTCTAGGACCTCGGAACCATTCGAAACATGCACCGGATTTCGGCAAGGAGATGCGCTGTGATGTGACTTCTTCAACCTGGTGCTGGAGCAGATAGTGCGACGGGCAGGCGTCAACAGGGAAGCCACATCTGCTAGGCCACGCGGAAGATATCGATATCATCGCGTGTTCTCGCCGTGGCATTGTGGCATTGCATTCACCTCGATTGAAGAACAGTCGAAACGAGTTGGTCTTAAGATCAATGAGGACAAAACGAAATACATGCTTTCAAGCAAAAACCAATCCGTCGCTCACCACCTGGGACAAAATATAACAATTGACAGCTACAATTTCGAGGTAGTTAAGGAGTTTGTCTACCTCGGGGCAAACGTAAATTCCGCAAATGACACCACAGTGGAGATCCGGCATAGAATCGCTTGTCCAAACAACTAGGGTCAAAATTCCTCGCTCGGAAGACCAAATTCATGCTTTACAAAACGCTCATACTGCCAGTCTTGCCGTACGGAGCCGAAAGCTGGACGATAAGCAGGACAGCGGAGCTGATTTTGGGTTCTTTCGAGAGAAAAATTCTGCGCCGGATATTTGGTCCTGTCTGTGAGGAAGGTGAATGGAGAAGAAGACACAACCGCGAACTCTACGAGCTGTAGAAAGATGTGGATGTAGTCCGGAAGGTAAAGATCCGTCGACTGCACTGGCCCGGCCACATCGAGCGCATGGACACCAACGCTCCAGTAAGAGGGTCTTCGACTCCGAGCCTCCTGTTTCGAGAAGAAGAGGAAGACCGAACCTCCGGTATAAAGACCAAGTAATCGCGGATGTAAGATATCTTGGTCTTGACAACTGGAAGCAGCGTGCCCGGGACCGTCAACGATGGAAGCGAGCTATAGCTCAGGCTCAGATCCTCCATGGATCGCTGGCCTGATAAGTAAGTAAGTAAGTAATCTGAGAAGCTGGTTGTTATCTTGCCGGCTTCATACCTTGCATATATTTCAAATTAATGCCTAACATGTGGACATAAGGAGATATTAAGAACGTATAGTGTCACAATCCATTTTATGGTGGACATTTATTTCAATTTTGTTTTGACATGAATCTGAAGACACGAAACTGACGTGGAATGACACCTTACCATCTCTTCTTCTAAAACTTTAAGTGGCCTCCAAATGCGCCACGTTGTTAATGTTCATAAAAACAAACTTAAATTGTCGTAAAGTGTAGGTTGAATTGTTGAACAGAAATCTGTGTGAAAATGTGACGATGTGTTCTTGTGTCTACTTTCAAACATAACACCTTGGAGGTACATTATCTAATAGCAGGATAGGTGCACGACGATTTATATTTTCTTGGTCAGTCTGTTATGAACCAAGCCGTTCGATTTTCTTCTTCTTCTTAGCGGGCGCTACAGTTCGGGGTAAACCTGGGCTCAACCAACATGCCCCTCCATCTAGCACGCTATTTTGCTAGCCTTTTCCATTGCCGCACACCCAGTTGGCTGAGGTCCCCTTCCACTTGTGTGCGCCATCTTAAGTGCGGCCGTCCTCTGCTTCTTCGTCCCTCGGGGTTGGATTCAAAGACCCTTCGGGCTGGAGCTGTGGTGTCCATTCGCTCTACATGGCCCAGCCATCTCAGGCGTTGAATCCGTAGACGCCTGACTAGGCTCATGTCGCTGTACAGCCCGTAAAGTTCGTGGTTGAATCTTCTCCTCCATCCCCCGTCTGCGCTTATAGGCCCAAAAATCACGCGCAAAATCTTTCTCTCGAACCGACCAAGGGCCTCCTCATCCGCTTTTGATAGTGTCCATGCCTCTGCGCCGTACAACAGGACCGGGATGATAAGGGTCTTATATAGAGTCAACTTTGTCGTTCGGGAGAGGACTCTATTACTCAGTTGCCTCCTGAGCCCAAAGAAACAGCGATTGGCAAGAGTGATTCTCTGCTAGTCTAGCACTTGCTCACATACCCATTCCTTGGAGCACAGTGAAAGTGGTCTTCATTCCCAAAATAGGAAAAAAGGACTACTTACTTGCCAAGAGCTTCAGAACAATTAGTCTTACATCCTTCCTGCTGAAAAGCATGGAGAGACTGGTAGAGTTGCACGTGCGCAAAGTTGCCCTTCGAATGCACCCTCTTTCGGAGATGCAACATGCTTACCAACGCGCAAAATCTTGCGAGACTGCGCTTTAGAACCTAGTTGGGCGAATTGAATGCACGCTCGAAAGGAAAGAGTACGCGGTGGGCATTTTCATCGACATTGAGGGAGCTTTTGATAACGCAACTTTTAACAGCATGTGCAACGCTGCCAGACATCATGGCGTAGACGAAGCACTGGTCATTTGGATCAAAGCATGCGTCGTAAACAGGGGCTGCCTTCAAGGTGGCGTCCTGTCTCCGCTGTTATGGTGCATGGTGGTCGATTCCCTGGTTGATGTTCTCAATGCCTCTGGAATCTATGCCCAGGCCTATGCGGATGACGTCGCCATTCTTTCCGTCGGCTCATGTTTGGCGACTGTCCGTCTCAAAGCACAGGCGGCGCTAAATGTGATCGATGATTGGTGTACCAGAAATGGGCTGTCAGTCAATCCTCTTAAGACCGATATCGTTCTCTTTACGAGAAGGAGGAAAAATACTGACATTACCCAGCTGGTACTAAAAGGCACTTCCATCCCGATATCCAAGGAGGCTAAGTATCTAGGAGTCATCTTAGATAGTAAGCTTCTCTGGTCAAAACATGTTGAGTCAAAAACCACCAAAACGCTGTCAGCTTTCTGGCAATGCAAAGGAGCTTTTGGCAAAACATGGGGCTTATCGCCGGCAAAGGTCCCTTGGATCCACCCGGCAATGATAAGACCTATAATCTCATATGCATCCGTTGTCTGGTGGAACAGACTAAAACGCAAACATGTCGTGGCCTCTTTCACCAAACTCCAAAGAACGGTTTGTCTCAGCTGCACGGGGGCTTTCCCCAGCACGCCGGGCGCTGCTCTAGATGTTATGATGAACCTTCCACCTCTTGATATATTTATCAGAGGGTGAGCTCTGAAAGCCATGTCTCGTCTGAAGAGAAATGGCTTTTGGTACAACTCGCATAAGAATAACGGTGTGCTTGCGCAAGAATTGTCCTGCGACCCCCGTCTCATGGACATACCTTCTGACGCTCTGACGCCCGTTATCCTATTGCGTCGTAATTTCACAGTCGAGTTTCCATGGCGTCAGGATTGGCTATGGCTGGATACTGAACCTGGAAAGGATAGTCTTCGCATTTTCACGGATGGCTCCAGGTCTGGGCGGGGGTCCGGTGCTGGAGTCTTCTTTGAACGCGAAAACAACCGACTGCACTTCTCGTTGGGAAAGTATGCGTTTGTCTTCCAATCAGAGATATACGCAATCCTTATGGCCATGCACTACGTTGTGAAGCACAGGTGGAAGGGGGAAAGCATATGCGTTTGTAGTGATAGCCAAGCTGCACTAAAAGCTGTGTGTAACCCCTTAACTAGCTCCAAATTAGTGCTCGAACTCAAGTCCTTCCTGAACAAAGTCGGCAGACTAAATTCATTAAGGCTTGTATGGGTTCCAGGCCACTCTGGGATCCCAGGAAATGAGATGTCTGATGAACTCGCTTGAATGGGTTCAGAGGAGAGCTTCACAGGACCTGAACCCGCTCTAGGTCTACTTGCATCCGCGGTAAATTCCTATATGAACGATTGTGTATTAAGTACACACAACCGTAGATGGAGGGACTGTCCAGGGTGCAGGATGACTAAGCGCGTATGCCCTGCTATCTGCAAAAAATCTGCAGCATTCCTCCTGTCTTTAAGGAGAGTCAACTGCAGAAGGCTTGTGGGAGTTATCACGGGCCATTATACTTTTGCCAAGCATCTTTACGTGCTCGGCATCAGTGAGACGCCTACCTGTGCTGCATATGGCGAAGAGGAGGATGATACTGCAGAGCATTTCCTCTGGGATTGTCCTGCCTTTGCGGGTATGTGCCGAATCCCTTAGCTCTACATCACTGAAACGGGGAAAATACAGTTATGTAAGGTGTCTGTCTGGTGTACAATGGACCAGTGATTGCGTCTGAGTGCTCCAGCGGATAGCAGAAGCCTTCAACAAAAAAAAAAAAGCGGGTTCGGATCCCGATAACACCAACGCCATCGAATGTTTATTTCACGGCGTCCCTCCTCGGCGGGGTACTGGCAAAACCCCCCGTAGTATACTTGCCATGAAAAAGCTTCTCAACTCACGCCGTTAGGAATCGGCACTAAACTGTAGGTCCCTTTCACCTGTGTGAAAAATAAATCACACACAACATGGGTGATTGAGAGAAGCTTGTCTCTGGTCCTTCATGGGCTGTAACGCCACCAAAGAAGAAGAAATAATCTACGGTCTTACGTGGCTTAGTGCGAAAATAATATCTTACGCCCTGATCTGGAAAATGCCATTTATTCGCTTCTTTTTGTGAAACTTTATAAATCAATCTCCTTAATGGTCAAATATTTATTTATTGCATTTTCCTTTATTCCAGAATCACTACAACAGCCTTTGGAAAGGCCAAGCTTAACGGTAAGTACAAATTGTTGACCCATAAAATACTGCAGAAAATAATTGTTCGTCGTTTGTTCCACTCCTTCCGGCAAAGCATTGTTGTGACTCGATTGAAACTCGCTTCAAGAAGAACAATTCGAAAGAGAAACACAGAGCCAATTAGAGACCTTTTTCCTAAGCCCATTGACACCGAAAAGAGCAAAAAGCAAAAGCGCCACGACTGGCAACTGGATGATAGTATACAAGATGAGTGGTGTCTCAGTGTAAAAACGGTCTACAACTGTAACCGACATTATTATAAATTGTTTTTCCCAGTGTAACCAGGTTGCAGATGCCTCTTCCTACCATTGGAATCGTCTCTCTCAATTTTCTTAGTCGTCTCAAGCTGTTTGTAAAGCACTTTAATGGGTCGCTATTTCTCGTATTAATTATTCGTTAAATAAAAAGCCATCCGTTTAAATGTGACATGAAAAACAAGGTTCTGGTCCTGTATTCGAAGGAAGCAAAAAACAATAAAAAGGACGACAAGGAATAAAGGAAACCGGGAATGTGGAACAGAACCCCGCCTCTGTAAAGCGCGACTCCTTACTCGAATACGATCTGTCGACTTGTTTCTAAAATATTTGCATATTTCCCCATATACACGGGTGTCCTGAGAATGTCCTGGGCGTTCCGGTTCTCTCGAGCATCCACATTCGTTCGTTCCCAAACAATCAGTTGTCGCTTGTTCCCATTATTGCCTCGGTGACATACTCGACTCGGCTCGTATCTACACATGTATATCGTGCACTCCATTCAGCTTGAGATGAATTCTGCCAACTGGAAGAGACCAATGAAGTCTTCCCTAACGTTATTGCAACGCAATAGTGGGATCGCATTCTGAATAGTCAGTTCCTCCTGTGCCATTTTCAGATACATTCAGGAGATGTGATTGTGAGTTTTTTTTTTTTGCACTGCATCCTCTTTAAAGTCATCCTGGTGATGTCTACTTATCTGCTTGATGGGATGATACGTCGGTATCCTGGGAGCCTGGCACATTCAGTTTGTCCGCACCGAATCATTCACATGTACATAGTTCCAGTTGTGTGAATGGGTTTTTCGGTTAAATTGGCAATGTCGACCTCGTTTTCCATTTTGACACGGTGAAGGCGGCCCGGCCCTACTGTTCGTTCGGAAACTCGACTATCGCTTCATCGTTTTGTCCGTCTGTGAGACGACAAATATTAGTCAGAATTCGGAATTGGGTATTGTGCTTCGGAGTGAGTGAATGTCTCAAATGGTTGCTATCGAAATGGAACTGGAACTGAAGCTGCTACTTGCCTCTTTGATACCCTGTGTAGCGCAGCTAATTAAATGGTGCAACGAAGGGAGAACGATGACGGGAACGTGATAGCGCTGCAGTTGAACTTTGACGAAGATTACGTTGAAGATGGAGGATATCTCATTGTGTATGATCTCCTTCACCAATGATTTAAGCTCAGCAGCAGGAGCATATACTCCCGTGAATGTATCCCGGATGATGATGGTTATTATTTCCTCAATTCCTCGTCTTCCGTTGACAGTTTCTTCAACATACTCTGTCTACTAGTTGTCGTTTTGTTGCAGGGTTGATGGCACCTCCTAGCATTCCATACAGCAGGATACCAATACGAAAGAATGAAACAATGACGACGAAGACATGCTCCTCGGAGCCCACCTCCATCCGATGGCGGTTATCTTGTACTTCCGAAGCGACATGGTCTTGCATCTTTCCATATGCCGCTGGGTGCGGAACGGAGTTGGTCGGAGACAATGTTAATTTGTTGTTATTGTGCCGTACACTCCTCGGAAGCTACGTACTGTAATTTCGAGCTGGAGTTCATTTACATTTTGAATTATTGCACATAAGCATCGCATTACGATACAGTTGCTGGGTGGCTAGACCATTTGGAGGGTGGACACCTAGTCAGTCCTCTGCAGAGGAAAAGTCTAGTGCACGTGCCTGCTTCTATGTGTTCTTTCGTTTGCTGGCATTCGTGGTTCGAGTGACATCGATTGTACTTTACTGAATTGTATCTCTCATGTTAGTTTGTTTATGGATTATTCCAGGAGCTCAGTGTTGCTATTGATTTTTTTGTCAATGTGTTGAACATTTTGCGCGGAACGATGGTCGAGCGGGAGGGTTGAATGCAATTCGATTCAATTGGTTCGGTTGGGAGGTGGTGTTCGTGGATTGTCGGACAATTTATGGTCATTTGAATTTCAGATGGGGAAATTCGAAAATTTACTGCATGCCATTAAGTGGGCTATGCTTTAAGCCTTATTTTGTAGTAACCTATGGTGGGGGCGTTATTTCTGGGAATTGCCCGACATGTGGTGCGCTACACTATTCGCGTGCAATATTGTTTCAACTCGTCTCTGGCTAATCGTGTTTTTTATGCTCTGACAGAATTGCACACCCTTTGCGGTTGAGAAAATAAATTAATATTTTGGGATAAAGACAAGTTGGCAAGTGATATGTCGGATCTTTGAGTTTCTTTGAGAAGTCCAAATGCTTCGGTGGGCCTTTGGACTGGAAAACTTCCAACGAGTCGCCCAATATCCATACAAAAAGCTATCACAAAGTGAGGCTGGACTCCAACTGCTTCTAGAGTATCAAGAATTGTTCCAACTTCAAGACCATATTTAAAAAGCTTAGTAATATCTTGAAATCTTCTAGAAGCCATTTTTCCGCTGAAAGCGTCTCTTCGACGACTCGTAATCTACAGCGGGCACGGTGGCCCGCTTAGCAACGCCCTATACTTACATACGTACTTACTTACTTAGGTGGCGCTACAGTCCGTGGTGAACCTGGGCCTCAACCAACAAACATCACCAGCTGGCACGGTCTTTGGCCAGGTGTTTCCAGCGCCGCACGCCTAGTTGGTTAAGGTCCCCTTCCACCTGCGTGCGCCACCGTTGGTGCGGCCTTCCTCTGCCGCGCCTTCCTTCCGGGGTGGATTCCTTAGACGCTCTATCCGTAGACGTCGTACCAGACCGATGTCGCTGTACAACAGTTCTTCGTTATATCTTCTCCTCCTTACACCGTTTGAACACACGGGACCGTAGATAGTGCGCAGAATTTTCCTCTCGAAACGACCAAGGGCATCTTCATCCGCTTTTGTTAAGGTCCAAGCCTCTGCGCCGTAAAGGAGGACTGGGATGATTAAAGTCTTATATAGTGTCACCTTGGTTTTCCGAGAGAGGGCTCTACTTCTCAATTGCCTCTTGAGCCCAAAGAAACAAAATCACTCTTGCGATTCTGCGTTTTAACTCAGCGCTGGTGTTGCTGTCGCTGGTCATCAGTGAGCCAAGGTAGACGAATTCCTTGACCACTTCAAAGTTATATCCGCCCATGGTGGCGTTCTGGCCAATACGTCGGTGTTGTCCGTCTCTTTTAGATGAAAGCAGATATTTGGTTTTACCCTCATTAACCTTGAGGCCCATCTTAGCCGCTTCTATCCCAATGCTTACAAAGGCCTCATTGACGTCTCGCTGTGTCCGTCCAATCACGTCAATGTCGTCGGCGTACGCAAGCAATTGCGTAGACTTGAAATAAATCGTACCTCTTGTGTTGGCCAGTGACTCTTGCACGATCTTTTCAAGCACGGTGTTGAAAAAGTTGCATGACAGCGCGTCACCTTGCCTAAATCCTTTTTTAACATCGAAGGTCTCGGCTTGGTCATTACCGACCTTAATGAAGCATCGAGGATTCTCTATTGTCATCCTGCACAGTCGGATGAGTTTGGCAGGGATGTTAAAACTAGACATGGCTTTGTATAGCTCATCTCTATACACGCTGTCATATGCAGCCTTGAAATCGACGAAGAGGTGGTGAGTGTCGATTTGGTATTCCTGCGTCTTCTCCAAGATCTGCCGCAGCGTAAATATTTGGTCTATTGTGGATTTCCCTGGCCTGAAACCATACTGATAAGAGCCGATCAGGTTATCCACCAATGGTTTCAGGCGTTCACACAATACGGCAGAGAAGATCTTATATGCGATGCTGCGGGCAAACGATGCTGAGATTCCATTCGTCGGGCATGCTATTCAGAAGCTGAAGAACAACAAGGCCGCAGGCTCAGATGGCTTGCAATCAGAGCTCTTCAAGACTGGCGGCGATGTTCTGGTAGGGAGCACGCACCAGATCATCAGTAGAATTTGGGAAGATGAAAGCATGCCCGACGACTGGAATACCAGCTCTATTTGCCCCATCCACAAAAAAGGCGATCCTACCTCATGCAAGAACTATAGAGGCAAAGCCCTGCTCAATGTCGCATACAAGATTCTGTTCAGCGTATTGTGTGGGTGGCTTCCGGCCCGGCAAATCGACTATAGACCAAATCTTTACACTTCGACAAATCCTGGAAAAGACCAACGAGTTTCGAATCGATACACACCATTTTTTCATCGATTTCAAAGCCGCATACGACAGCATTCATCGTGAAGAACTGTTTGGTGCGATGGCCGAATTCGGGATCCCGGTAAAACCGATCCAGTTGTGTCGCGCCACGCTAAAAAACACGCGATGCACCGTGCAACTCGGTTCTAGGACCTCGAAACCATTCGAAACATGCACCGGATTTCGGCATGGAGATGCGCTGTCATGTGACTTCTTTAACCTGGTGCTGGGGCTGATAGTGCGACGGGAAAGCGTCAACAGGGAAGGCACTATCTTCTACAAGTCCATCCAGCTGCTAGGATACGCGGATGATATCGACACCAACGCGTGTTCTCGCCGTGGCATTGTGGAAGCATTCACGGCGATTGAAGAGATTGAAGAACAGGCGAAAGGAGTTGGTCTTAAGGTCAATGAGGACAAAACGAAGTACATGCTGTCAAGCAAAAGCCAATCCGTCGCTCACCACCTGGGACAAAATATAACAATTGACAGCTACAATTTCGAGGTAGTTAAGGAGCTTGTCTACCTCGGGGCAATCGTAAATTCCACAAATGACACCACAGTGGAGATCCGGCATAGAATCGCCCTTGGCAACCGCTGCTACTTCGGCTTGTCCAAACAACTGGTGTCAAAACTCCTCACTCGAAAGACTAAAGTCATGCTTTACAAAACGCTCATTCTGCCAGTCTTACTGAACAGAGCCGAAAGCTGGACGATAAGCAGGACAGCGGAGCTGTTTTTGGGTTCTTTCGAAAGAGAAATTCTGCGCCGGGTATTTGGTCCTGTCTGTGAGGAAGGTGAATGGAGAAGAAGACACAACCGCGAACTCTACGAGCTGTACCAAGATGTGGATGTAGTCCGGAAGGCAAGGATCCGTCGACTACACTGGCTCGGCCACATCGAGCGCATGGACATCAACGCTCCAGCTAAGAGGGTCTTCGACTCCGAGCCTCCTGGTTCGAGAACAAGAGGAAGACCGAACCTCCGGTATAAAGACCAAGTAATCGCGGATGTAAGACATCTTGGTCTTGACAGCTGGAAGCAGCGTGCCTGGGACCGTCAAGGATGGAAGGCAGCTATAGCTCAGGCTCAGATCCTCCATGGATCGCTGGCCTGATATGTAAGTAAGATCTGACAACAGAACGTCCCTCAACCGGTGGCTTTGCCAGTCCTCTATCAAGAGTCCATTTGTTTTGCTTAAAATGTCGAATTGCCTTATCCTCCTGTTGAGCAGTTTTGCTGAGTGAGCATCCGGATCGTTTGGTACCATCCTCACAATTCTACTTGCGGCCAATAACTTACTGGCATCGTGTTCCAGTTTTTTTTTATGACATACTAAGGATATGAACTGATTGCTTACTTCCATCCTTCCTGTCGATGTATATATCTCATTTACTAGTGATTCATCAGTACCTACGAGACCGGTACAGCAGATCCATGATAGTGAAGACAGCTCTGCCAACCTGTTCCTTGGTGATGGATAAGGTACGTTACGCTAATTGGTATTTCGTCTTCTAACATTCTCATCCAGCCATCTGTGTAGTGGCAACGTAGCCCGCCACTTCAATTCTTTTTTGTACCCATATTCTGTGGGTCATGTCGTTCAATATTTTGTGTTGTACCATTGCGTCTTTGCACTGTCCTGGACGCTTTCGAATTCGCAATTTTGATTAGATGTCAATTATCATTAAGTCCGCTTGTACTGCGGTTTCTACGATGAAAGTTCATATTAATGGACAAACTACGATGTCATACAAACCTTTGGTATCCAGTATACATATGTACATATGTGCCTACATACGTATCTCGTCCTTAATCCCCGTGTCAACAACTGCTCCACTTTACGGAAAATTTAATTCCTAAATTGCATCCAGTATACATTGCATCGCGTTGTATCTAATGAAGCGCTCCTGCCGCCTAGTTACCTGTCGGCGCTAAATTTACACACTCACCTCAATTCTACCACCATCCGAACAGCAATTTGTCATTTTAATTAAGCCGTGGAGCAGCAGTCAAACAACCAGATAATCATCTATGTACATTACATTCAAGAGCGTCCACCACCGCCACCAATTTACATCATCTATGGCTTAGATTAGACAAAAAAGATTTCTAAACGATCCACTGTCAATGACATTGCATTGCCAATTCCAGATAATTGAATCAATTGTCATAGCTGGAACATGTCACCTATTCTGTCGCTTTATCTCATCGTCCAATTTGCAATTCACCCAACACCATCATCACTGACCCTCCATCCTTTCGGTTTCTAATCAAAGTTGTAATCAACTCACCACCCACCGGGGCATACAATCCTCTGTGCTGGCTCATGGGAGCATTGTTTAACAGTCGCCAACCGTGGATGCTGATCCGATTTCCCGGGAATTTGCAATTTAATTAAATCGTTTTGCGGAAGTTCAAATAAATTTAACTGCCACCCACCGCAGCCGGTTACCAGCAGTCTCCCTTCCTCGCTCTGCACCGAAAAAAATACCGTCGACTAGAAAAAAGATGGATTTTTCAAACACTCCGCCCACTTGAGGCCAACCTCAGAGTCCAGTTGAACGTCCTCTTGTCGTCCTGTGGCTTTCATCAACTCATACATAAGCCACTACCAGCACCATCACCACCCATCAGCCACAGGAACTGGTGAAACCAAGAAGCGGAACACCAAACTAATGCCACAAAGAGTCCGGTTATAGTTTTAATGTACGACGACTACTCGAAGGACGACGAGGGGCATCCTGACCGGACTGGAAACGATTCAGACGATTTCATCAGAGAAGCAATACAGTGGCCATACCTACTAGTAATGGGGAAAAAAAATGCAACAAGTCGGAATAGAGTCATGTGGCACGTATCTGTTTGCGAGAAGCAAATAATCCGCCATCAGCCCCAGCTACACAGACCGACACCACCCGCCTGCAAAGCCGTTTTAGTGCTATGTGTACATAGGAACAGTCTCGTGCTGTGCATTCAGGTCTCTAGGTATATCGGTTCTCTATCGTACCCACCGGAGTCGGCCTATTGATTTCCCATGGCCCTAGAGATAGTTACACGATGAAGGGCCATAAACACGCGAATACCCAGTCACCCAAGCTCGAATTGCCCTCATTGGGGTTTCACACGTAACAAAGCGATGAACACATAAAAGTAGCTGGCGTGCGGGGATTAGAAATCGATGCGGAATCGCATCGTTGTTTTTGTGTTTTTTGGCGAGGCGCGAAGCACTTCCTTGCGCTTGACACCCTTTGCCAAAGTGTATTTAACGCAGTCTGTTGTTATTCGGGGGTTTAAATGAATCGTAGTTCTGTCCCAATCCGGATCCTGGCAATAAAGGCAATCGGCTTACAGCCACCCCTACTCCCGATGATTACCGAGTAGTTTATGTACTAATGATGAGCGGATTCGTTCGTGGTGTGACGACGTCATCTTTTCATTTCATCGTCAAATGAATGATGTTGAGGCTGAGGAGGTGGCCCTCACAGAGCGGTGGAGGAAACCATTTGCTTGACGGTTTTATTTAATTCTCTATGCTCTTGTTTGCTGAATGCGAACGAGCGACGATGCGGATGCCTTAACTGCGCTCCTGTGCAGATTGACATGAATTCCATGACAACTACCACCACTGGAGGTGGTTGAACTGATTTATGGTCTTGCTCGTGGTTATACTCTGCCCGGGTGCTGCCTCCGATTTATGAATATGGATTTGTTCTGACTCCTTGCTGTTGTTTATACGAGTACTCGTATCTCGAGAATGGCTGGATGCGTGTGTTGTGTGCGTACTTTAAGTGCGTTTTGATGGGATATTCCTCGAGGTCGGAATTGATTGAAGTGATGACGATGGGACAGCCGCGACGTGCTGTTTGTGTTTGAGGATTTATTTCGCTTCGATTTGCGCCAACAGTTCATAGGCGGATTACGTTTGACATTAGCGATGTGATGTGTGGCATGAATAGAAGTGCGTGACAGACGGATAATTACATGTGACAAAGTGCTAGATATGATGGAGCTTTGTTTGCTGACGCTATTGTTGAGGCTCTTTATTGTGATTGCTTGGCTGATGTGTTTCGATAAGGGATATTCGATTGATTGACAAAACAAGGATTCAGTTGATGGCTTTCCCCAAATTCGGAGAACAGTGAAATGCGATTGATTTGATACTGCGATTGTTGTGTACTGCATTGAAGGATGTTCCTGGAAACCTAGTTAATGTAAATGCATTGTTTCCATCAATCAGTTGCGGTGCACTGACGACAGCTCGGAATACCTTACTGCTGAAACATCTGTATGACGTTAGAATAACTTTTCTTGGTGCAACCTCAGAGTTGTATATGTACCATAAGTCCAAACTGGTTTCAGCACTTGCTTATATAGAAGCAGCTAGTAACCAGTACATTTGTGTCATCGGAATTTGCAAGAGGTTGAGGGAAACTACCGGTCTCTTGCGATTGTAGCTTTCCGACGTGAAACTTTCGTTGTCCAGCTCGACTCCGTGTCATCCTTGATATCTTCATTCGTACCTTGGCTACAACAAGGTAGTGATCCTAGTCGATGTTGACTCCTCGGAAGGTTCGTACATTTACGATGCTAGAGGAGGGTCTGGCGTCGATCGCAACATGATCAATCTGCTTGATGGTCGACTGATCAGGTGATCGCCAGCCTCCTTCGTGGATGGTGAGATGGGGGATTCGTGTCCCAGCTAAAAGGAGGCTACGCCCCGCCAGGAAGTCAAGTAGCCGATGTCCGTTTTCGGACGTGGTGTCGTATAGGCTATACTTTCCCGTGATCGACTCAAATTCGTTCTTTCCTAGTACCATTTTTGAATCGTGGCTGGGACATCGGGCATAGTTTCTGTTTAGGAGATCGTACAAGTCGTCTTTGCGTCGATTGTCTTGTTCTTCGGTTGGTAGCGTGAGCGCATATCAAGCTAATGTGTCCGAAGTTAGCTTTGATGCGGATTGTTATGAGGCGCTGCTTATGTACATGCCGAAAGCTTAAGACTTTTTGTCTGAACCTTCAGAATCCGCATCCGAATAAGTGTAGTTTGTTCTCCTTGAAGCAATTCCCGTAGTAGATGTCGCAGTTTTTCATCCTCCTTTTGCCTGTTCCAGCCCACGACATTTCTTGGAGTGCGATTATATCTGCTTTAAAGTCGTTGAAAGTTTGCTCCAATAGATTGCCTGCACCCGTTCTGTTGAGGGACCTCACATTCCAGGTGCAGCGGTCGTCAGCTTAGTATCCGTCTGTATCTGAGGCTTGTGATTGCCTTTTTTCAAGCCACAGCCAACTTGAAACCCCTGGTTTGATGAGCAATGCGGGCAAGCCCATGTAGCAAGGCTAATCGCCGACCAAGCCATATGGAAGGAACACTTCTGTAGACTGTTTAGCGCCGATGAAAGATCTAATACCGCTGTCAGGCAGAATGACCCACTCGTAACGGATGAAGTAAATCCCATTCAACCGAGCTGGATAAAATTAAGCTGATAATTTCGAAGCTTAAGGCTAATAAGGTCGCGGGCGCAGACTGCCGAGCTGTTTAAAGCTTGTAGGGCGTATGCACCTGCTCATCTGTAGAATATGGTCGGGGGAATGCATGCCCGACGAATCGAATCTTAGCATCGTTTGTCCGGTCCACAAGAAAGGGGACCCTATAACTGCGCCAACTACAGGGGAATAAGTCTACTTAACGTTGCATATAAGATCTTCTCTGCCGTACTGTGGACGATCTGATATCTTCCTATCAGTGTCTGAAACCACAGGTAAATCTACAATAGACCCAATAATACCAAATCGGCACCCATCACGTTTTTGTCGATTTTAACGCCGCGTATGACAGACGTGGAGATGAGCTATACGGAGACAAGCCTTGTTCTAAGATCCCTGCCAAACTCATCAGATAGTGCAGGATGGCTATGGAGAATTTTCGCTGCTCCATTGAGGTCGGTAGCGAATTAACCGAGACCTTTGATGTTAGAAAAGGATTTAGACCAGGTGACGCGGTGTCATGGCCAACACAGAGGTATGATATATGTATTTCAAGGCTGCGCAACTGCTTCCGTACGCAGATGACTTTGACGTAATTTGATGAGCACAGCGGTGCGTCAATGAAGCGTTCGAAAGCGTTGAAGGAGAAGCGGCTAAAATGAGTCTTTCGATTAACGAGGGTAAAACGAAATATATGCTGTCAACAAAAAAGACACACAACACCGATGTCTCGACCAGAACGTCACAATTGGCAGCTACAAATTCGAAGTAGTCAAGGACTTTGTTCACCTTGGCTCACTAGTGACCAACGACAACAACAGCAGCGCTGAGTGTCGCCAAGTTTTTGTCCAGTCATTTAAAGGTTGACCGTTTGCTGCAGTAGCTTCATAGTTGATTCTTCAACCGATTTACCTGTGGCAAGAATAGCTGTATCGTCGGCAAAAATACCTCGAATGGAATCTTGCGGTTGCGATATATGGCGAGTGTTATTAATAAGCCTAGGTGCGTCAGGCATTTTTTATGGGAGTATCACTCATCGTTAATATGTATAATTAATGAGTGGTCTGACTTTCGACTTTGATGTTCAGCAGATGGTGAAAAATGCGCCAGAACACCTAAACAGAAGCTACTGCGAAGAAAGAAGAAAGCTCTTTGCAGCCTCCCGGGTTGAGGATATCGAGATTAGAACCTTCTACAGAAAAGCCAAAGCTCTTGTAACAGGCTGGAGAACGGGCACCCAGGCTCATTGAAATAATGAAAGTAATCTTGTCACTCCCTCGCAAAAAATAGTGAGTGTGTACGTCCAGCAGAGCGAAAGGGTCAGAAGAAAACCCAAACCAACGAAGAACTAACCCCCCATCCAGTTTAGAGGAAGTCAGCTCAGCAATACGTAAGCTGGAATCCAACAAAGCCGTTGGCCTTGAGCTTTTTAAGACCGGCGCTGATATTCTGGTGGGGATCATGCACCAGATCATTTGTTAAACCAGGAAGGATGGAAGTATGCCCGACCATTGGCATACCAGCTCTATCTGCCCCCTACTCAAAAAAGGCGATCTTATGGCTTGCACCAACTACCGTGGCATAATCCTGCTCAATGTCGCATACTATGTGAACATCTTAAGCCGTTTTGCACTACACTAATAGGCACGTACACGTGCGGCTTCCGGTCTGACAAACCAACTGTAAACCAGGATTTCCAGGTCGATATTCTCCACCTTTTCATCGACCTTAAATTCCTTTTGCATTCCACAAAAATACCGGTTTGTCCGATTTCTAGACCCTACCTCCTTTCGAAGCCAAAGTACCGGGCTTACACCACTCTTGTTTTGATTCAGGATCATTATTAAGACTTTTAGTTAATTTCTGCTAGCCTCCAATCCATACATTCTATTTTTGCCACAATTCCTGGTGCCAGTACGGTTATTGGAAGTTTTTTCATCTGGATCCCCTACAAAGTTTGCAAAATTAAGTTCCGGGAGTTTGGTCATAACTCGGGAACTAACAACACTGCCTCGTTCGTCAGCATCTGTCTTGAAAGGTGGGGACCTTTCTTACAATTTTCATACAAGGCTGAAGTCGGCATCACGTTTTGTTTGTATGTGGTGCGTATTTTTTTTAAGAAAAAAAAGCTTTTTTAGGGGCGTCGTAAAAATGAGTGACTCACATTACAAGCAACGTGTAGCGATTTAATTTTTTAGTGAAATTTGGTGAAAAATCTCCAAAAACTCCGAAAATTGCAGATTGTGTATGAAGACGAGTTGCGCGAGAAGTGGGCTGCCAGTTAATCCTGTCAAGACTGATGTCGTCCTCTTCAAGGGAGGAAAAATACTACCAAGACTCAGCTGGTGCTTAAAGGCATTCCGATATCCCAGGAAGCTGAAGGTAGCTAAGGTCTAAGTTATCTTAGACAGCAAGCTTCTTTGGTCAAAGCGTGTTGAGTCAAAAACCACCAATGCACTCTTAGCGTTCTGGAAGTGCAAATGTGCATGGGGTTTATCGCCGGCAAAAGTCCTCTGGACCATTCCACTCACCCTTAGTGGTGCCATGTCTCGTCTGAAGAGAAAGGGATTTTGGTACAGTTCGTACTGCAATGACAGTGTGCTTGCGAGGGAAATATCCTAATACCCGTGTCTCATGGATGTGCTCTCTGATACAATGACACCTGTCTTTCTATTGCCATATCACTTCACAGTCGAATTTCCATAGCGTCAGGATTGGCTCTGGCCTAATACTGAGCCTGGAAAGGATTATCTTCGCCTTTTCACAGATGACTCCAAGTCCGGACTGAGGTCACTGGGCACTGGGGTTTTTTTTTTTTTTTTTTGTGAAAACATCCGACTGCACTTTTCGTTAGCAAAATATGTATGCGTCTGTCTAATGGCCTAATGGCCATGCTGTTACGTTCCGAAGCACAGGTGGAGGGGTAAAAACATATGTGTCTGCAGTGACAGTGAAGCTGCATTAAAAACTGTGTCTAACCTATTACCTCATTATGGGCCAGCTCCAAGTTAGTGTATGAACTTAAGGCCTTCCTGAATAAAGTCGGTAGACTAAACTCACTGAGGCTTGTTTGGGTCCTAGGTAGTTCTGGAATCTCTGATGCCCATACTAGCGGGCTCAGAGGAGAGTTTCTCAGGACCTGAACCCGCCTTTGGGTCTACCTGTTTCTACGGTCAATACCCACATCAACGATTGAGCCTTCAATGCACACAATAGTCAATGGAGGGAATTTGAGGGCCGCTGTGGTTTGCGGCTTATTCGCATAGACCTGCGACTTCAGAAAACCCCACAAAAAATCTTGATGGCCAGTTCACATCACCTCCACGTTAGATGACCGTGCTCTTGAATCGTTCGTGCAGAATTTCCAATGTGGCGTATTCGAAACTCGTTGGTCTTTTCCAGGATTTGTCGAAGTGTGAAGATTTGGTCTATAGTTGATTTGCCGGACCGGAAGCCGCACTGGTAGCTGGCGATTAGTGCGGTGCAAAATGGCATTAGACGTCCACACAATACGCTGAACAGGATCTTGTATGCGACATTGAGCAGGGATATACCTTTATAGTTCTTGCAAGAGGTAGGATCGCCTTTTTTGTGGATGAGGCAAATAGAGATGGTATTCCAGTCGTCGGGCATGCTTTCATCTTCCCAAATTCTGCAGATGATCTGGTGAATGCTCCCTACAAGAACATCGCCGCCAGCCTTGAAGAGCTCTGATGGCAAGCCGTCTGAACCTGCGGCCTTGCTGTTCTTCAGTTTCTGAATAGCTGTGCCGACTTCTTCGATGCTCCGGAGGACTACTTCAGCGGCTGGAGTTGGGATTTCCTTGGTCCCTACAACTCTCTCTTGGTCTTGCTCGTTAAGCAGCTGCTGGAAATGCTGCTTAAATACATCCACTATTCCCTGCGGGTCGGTGACAAAATTACCCTCGCAGTTCCGAAGAGTCTGGGTACCCTTTTTGAAGCCTCCTGCAAGGCCTTTGGCTTTCTTGTAAAAGGCTCGTGTTTTATGTTTATCCCTAGACTCCTCGATATCCTTGAGCTGGGAGGCTGCGAAGATTCTTTTCTTTTGTCGCAGTAGTTTTTTCTCCTCCCTTCTTCCGGCTCGGTACTCTTCTTGCGCTGCCCTGGTTTTCCTCTGCAGCGCCTTTTGGTACGCCTCGTCGGTTGCTGCCTTTTTCTGCTCACACTCGCCATCATACCACGGGTTTCCTGTCAGGGGTGGTAGGTATCCTAAGGTGGTTTCGGCTACTTCCTGAATGGCTGAGCGGCTATACAGCCACATATTATTGGCATTTGTGTTCGACGTAGGCATACCGTAGAGTCTTTCGCTTAGCTGCTCCCTGTAGACTCTGGCAGCCTCCGGTGTGCTCAGGCGCCCAATGTCGAACCTCCTCCTGATGGGCTGGTGCAGCTTTCTGACATTGAACAGTCGAGCTCTGAATCTGGCTGCTACGAGCACGATTTTTACATCGTACCCCGGGCAAGCTCCGTAGGCGTTGTCCAGGAGGTCATAGAAGTCCTCCTTGATAGGGTCTTCAGCCTCGTCGGTAGGGGCGTGTGCACATATAAGGCTGATGTTAAAAAATCTGCCTCTGATGCGGATCACAGCCAGGCGATCACTTATAGGTTTAAAGTCGATGACCTTCGACCTTAACCGCTTTCCCACGACAAATCTGCATCCCAGTAAGTGCAACCTTTTTTGGCAGCTGTCGCAATTTTTCTATCCATTGTATTTCCTGGACCGCAGTAATATCCGCCTTGTACTGCGTGAGGATTCCTTCTAGTTTATGAGCAGCTTCGGGAGTGTACAGGGTTCTGACATTCCAGGAGCATACTCGCAGATCGTGTTCCTTTTTCGTGCGTTGTCGTCGTCGAGTATCCGTCCGTGTATCCGCTCATCATCTTGCTCATTCATAACTTGTGTTCTTTTTTTACGTGGGCGGATTGTTAACCCGCCGTACAACCGCCGTTCTGGTCGGGGACAAACTGAATAAACGACGTTTAATTTGACAGATCTGGTTTCAGCAATATGGCCGATATCAGCTGTCAAAGTTCTTGGAAGACCCACTATTATCAATTATAATGGTTTCCGTTGTGAAATGTTTCTTAATATGTCTGGGTCTCCACTGCCTGTGTAGTCATAGTAATTAACAAATTTTTCTTTCAAAATTCGCCTTCATTGTGCTCGAGTATCTTATTGGATTTGCAGTACGCCTTAAACCCCATAGTACTCACTCAGTCTTAACCTCAAAGGCACTCAGCCTCTGGTGCTGAATAAAGTGTCTTCCATTTCTCCTTGTTAACCTCAATTTGCCTGTGTCAAGCTACAAAGATTAACTGCCAGACCCTAATCTCCTCAACCTTTGACAGCATTCAATTAATACTTATGCATGCACATAGCAGCAAAGTTCTGGAGTACTGCTTAACCTTCGGCAAAGTACTTCTGCTTAAGTAAACCCATCAATATCCGGCTATGTGTGTGTGTGTTTACACGGAAAGGACTACAAATCGTGTACATGATACAAGCATGCGTTCCATCAACATAAACATATTTTATTCGAGAGACGCCTCTTACTCGTAACATCTTAACTCCTTTGTTTAATATTCTCCGTCGTCTTATAAAAAAAGCAAGGAACTACACATCCTTCTCGTATCCGCCTCACATCCTTAATCCATTCAACCGTCTCCGAGGCACGCTCAACCCCAAAAGGAGGCGCACATTTTGCTTGAGTAAACGATTTTGTGCCCAGGTCACGTCGTGCAATTCTGCATTCATAAAATTCTGTTTGTCTGGCATGTAATGTCGTCCTTCCCGTCTCTTCATTTATTGGTCAAGAATCCACAATAGATACAGTCGCGTGGATCCCATTCTAAAGTATTTATCTGCGAGTTAAATGCTCACTGGAGAAAAAAAAACGTTCGATAGGCGCGCTCATGATGTCGAATGAAGGATCTCCCCATGCGCCATTCATCTGACGATGAAGAGCTGAACAAATGCATCCAACGGTTACTGAATTCCACAGGACAGAATAGCAAATGGATACAAGTATCCACTTCAGCATAATTTACATTCCGCCTCACATCATCATCAACCGATTGATGGGGCTTCGAGAGGAGGCTGCTCGAGGACGAAGACATCATGGACCGTGAGTAGGAGGCGAGGCGAGAGAAGTGCATCGTACGCTCGGTGAAGCATGCACTAAAGAGTACATTAATAAAATTGATTTCAATTTTAGATATCATCGTCATGCGGAGAGAAGCCTTTTGTGGTACGGATGCAGAGTATACTGTTTGGCAATCGAATTTTTTTTTCTCTCCGTTGAGTTCCTTTTCACTTCTGGCATTCCTCTTAACTTTTCGGAGCTTTTCTTCAACATGGAGCCGTCCATAGTCCATTTATCCGTCCGTCCGTTCGTTGGTTGTCGGTTTAATTTGATGAGATCTGTGTACGTTAAGTAGATTGAGGATGGATAGAGTGAAGTAGATCGCTTTAAAGTGCTCTATTATCCCAACAAACTTTTTTGTACTCTCTATCATCCTGATGGTGTTTGATTTGGGTATTAGCTTGCGGGTATAAGGCGAATTTGTTTAGTTTGCTAATTCCTCTAATCGTGTTCCTTTTACCAGTCGGATGCTTGTGGTTGTGGGCAGTGTAAGAGTCGGGAAGCTTAGTGTTTGAGTTTCTCATTTCCGGCTCGGTGGCCTTTTTCATTATTCACTTGAAGTCGAGGGCGAAACAATGGTTGGAGTTGCTCTACCATGGGATGTTCGTAATTAGAGTTTCTTTTACTCGCTTCTTGTTGCCCACCTGGAGAATGAAAAATACCTTGGCGGTAGGTGATTGATTGCGATGTGACTGGATTGGACAAATGAGTTGCAAGCGTTGCGAAGGAGGACAATCTGGGAGATTAATGGAATTTAAGGTCATTCAGGGTGTCCTTCGCTGATTAGTCTCGTTTCTTTTGTTTTGTGCTGACATTTAGTGGAAGGATAGGGAGCGTTATGGGAAAGCTTGGCAAAGAGATTTGTTGTCAGTGCTTAGAGCAATTATTTTGAGGCAAATGAATGGGTCCTGAGCTAAGCCATTCTGTAACTAGCGAATTAGACTTTAAGACTGACATATACAAGTACATTGACTGATCAATGTTTACCGACATGCTAATCCAAGTCCCCACCCAACCACGTGAAACAAAAGGGTTTTTACTTTTAGCACCTTGTCTGAAGCCTGACTTTCCTTTTCAACCTTGTAGTAAACAAAAGAGAAGTTTAGCCTACATGACACCTCGACCGAAAACGGACACCGGCAACTTGACTTCCCGGCGGGGCGTAATCTCCTTCCAGCTAGCACACAGTTCCCGCATCTCAACATCCACAAAGGATACTGACGATCACGTGGTCAGATTGATCACGTTGCGATCGACGCCAGACACTGCTCCAGCATCCTAGATGTACGAACTTACCGAGGAGCCAATATCGAGCTGGATAACGAAAGTTTGACATCGGAAAGCTGCAATCGCATCAGATCGCTAGGATCTTTACCGATCGAGTTTCCCTCGACCTTTCGCAAAATCCGATGACATCGGTACAATCAGTGGGAGCATTACCAACACGCCATCAGGGACGCTGCCTCTGCTCCGGCTTCAAGGCCAAAGCAAAAACCTGTAGGGATAAAGAGACACAGTCGAAGTTGAGAATATGGAACAAATACTGCTGTAGACTGTTTAAGGTGTTTAACGGCGATGAAAGGTTTAATACCGTTATCAGGCAGAATGATCCTTTCGCAACGCAAGAGGATTTGTTTTGTTTTTTGAATTCGCGCAGGTTCAAGAGTTATACGCTTGTGATGTTTGTCACACAACCTGGACCGAGTGCAGTGGTTTGTGTCGTTGATGTTCGTTCACCTCTCTTCTGGGGTTGTTGTCCTAGACACAATTCGAGAGGAACTCGACTGAATTTTTACGTTAGTTGTAGTTTCCAGCAAGTCTTGCAAACCAATATGGTGTTTATGGCAAACACGGAGTATAAATTTGAAGTGACCATATACTGTGAGTGTTATGCTTTCATCAGTATGTTTGATCACCAAAATGCAAAAGAATTCCGTCCGCCCGACCAAGATCTTCTCTGCCGTGCTGTGTGAACGCCGAGGCGAGGTAGATCCACAACAGACCAAATATTCACACTGCGACCATCGATCTATTTCAAATCTGCTCAACTGCTTGCGTACGCGGATGACATTGACTTAGTTGGACGAATACAGCGGGACGTCAATGAAGTGTTCGAAAGCTTTGAAGCAGAAGCGTCTTTTTGTTATAAAAGGTAAAACGAATTATATTGTTGCCGACACGAATCGACGGTTATCTTCGAATTTCGCTGTCGAAGCTTGGAATGCTCTGATGAACCTGAAATAATGGTAACTTTCAGCGGCATACTGCTGAATGTCAGCATTTTAGAGGCTTCTGAAGGGGAACGTCTGATGGCGAATATTCAAGAAAGTGGACCGGGGGCTATATAAGCGTGAACGCTCGCCCTCGGGGGCATTCGGTTTTCGGGAATCAATAACAAGTGATCAGTCGGTATTCAGTGTGAAAGTTATCCATCCACCTAATGAGTTGTAGAGGCAAAGTGTGTAATAAAGGTGTGTGTAAGCAATAAAGTATAAAGTGTGTAAAAGCTTGTAATAAAGGTGAAGCGCCCGGATAATTGATCTGAGGTGTGATAATAAATGAAGTGTGTGTACCGAATAAGGAAAGTACATAGTTGTAGTCTATCGCAATCCAGTGAACGAACCATATTCGGACTCGATTTAAATTTCGTAACAATATGTATGCTCTCAACCAAGAAAGACGCAAAGCACCGACATCTCAGTCAAAATGCCACAATTGGCAGCTACAAATTCGAAGTGGTCAAGGACCTCGTCTACCTTGGCTCACTGGTGATCGGCGAGAACAATACCAGCAGAATTACTCTTGCCAAATGCTGCTTCTTTGGGCTCAAGGGACAATTGAGGAGTAGAGCCCTCTTCCGAAAGAAAAATGTTTTGCTAAACAAAACAAAACACAGACTACATCATCCCGCAGAATGTGTTTACTAGGAACTTCGAAGCTGCCTTTCCATCCAGGGATGAATGGGCTGAAGGACAAGTTATACCAATGGACTCGATCTCCCTCTATACCGATAGCTCTAAGATGGAGTCGGATGTAGGCAGTGGGGTCTTCCCCAATGAACTTAACCTCAACCTATCGTTCAGACTCCCAAATTACTGCAGTGTGTATCAGGCAGAATTAACAGCTATAACGGAGGCCCTTGCATGTCTCAAGATCAATGTAATATCTGCTAAGGATATTATCATTTGCACGGATAGGCAAGCTGCGATAAAATCCCTGGCCGCGGTAACCCACAAATCAAAGACATCTCCAAACTGTCGCCTATCTCTAGACAAGATGGCTGAACAGTTCAACATTAAAGTATTGTGGGTTCCCGGCCATAGAGATATTCCAGGAAACTGCGCGGCCGACGAACTCGCAAAGTTAGGGTCATGCACACTGATAATGATAATGATAATGCTTCGAACCATAGAGGCGACCAACCTCCAACGGAAGGAAAGTAATATCGGCTTTCTCACTAAACAAGTCTAGGACGAACAAGGGACCTGGTAGCAACCAAAAGGGCTACTTTGAGCACTCTAGTGGGTGTCATTACAGGTCATTGCATCATTGGACTATGGCCGCTCTCAAATGGCTTTTGCCGCGGCTGAATGGACGAGGAGGAAGAGGAATCAGTACATCACCTTCTCTGCTCATGCCCCTCTTTTGCGAACCGCAGGAGGATCTACCTCGGCGCGCCCTTCTATGAAAATCTAAGTGAGCTAGCAAACCTAAAAATAGCTCAACTCCATCGCTTCATCAGAAGCACCGGCTGGTTCTCAGGTAGCGGATCAGGGTAATGATCCATGTGGTATCACAATGGGCCGACCCCGGCCTACGTGTGGCTTATGCCAACCACTTGTACCTAACCTAACCTATACAAAACCTTAACCATTCCGGTCCTCCTCTATGGCGCAGAGGCCTGGACTTTAACGAAAGCGGATGAGAAAGCCCTTGGTCGTTTCGAGAGTAAAAAACCATGTGCATTTGTTATTTTCCATTTATCCATCGCGCTGATCCGATTACGGGTCAGTGGCAAAAGAGCTGAACAATTAAGTTAAATTTACCCAGTTAACTATATACTGCTGCAGATACTACCCTGTTGAATAAAGCGACTGCTGATAGCAAACGAGGAACACAAAAATGTTGCGCCCCAGCTATACGGCACTACTACTTCACCACCGCTGACTCAATTTTAAATTAAAAAACTTTCGGATGGTTTTTACGTTCTCACTAATGTTGTTCGCCATTTATGTGGGAACATCCAGCTCCCGCTCGCGCGCCTTCCACAGTGAGCGCATATTAAGGAAGAAATAGGGGGTAATGGGAAAAAGTCGGCACAAAAGCTTCCAATGGAAATGAACGAGCGCGAAAAGAACAAAAAAAAAAAAAAAAAAAAAAAAAACAAAGCAAATGAAAACGAATAATAAAGAAACGCAGAAATTGAAACCCGATGCGGATGAGATACTATACTATGCACATTCGGATGATATTGCATTCATGTGTACTCGTATGTGCTTCGACTGACTTCTTCCGATTCGAACGAAATTGCTTTTGTCCGCAACACAATCTGCCACATATTCATCCGATAGGTATGAACGATATGTACATATGTGTTACGGGTGCGTGTCACTTGGCAGGACAACAGAAGATTCAGATACATATATAGGTAGGCAGACAGGCAGACAGTGTCGATTTCTTTCGCGCCATTGTGCGGGAGGCAGTAGGCAGTAGGAGGGCACGACCATTGCCACTTTACCCACAATTCTTCTACTCCTTCCGCCAGCTGTCAAGTGTATAAACGGCTGACATACACTTCTCCGCACTCTGTGGCGACTACGTAACTTTTTTTTTTTGTTGTCGCACATTCCTCGAATGCTCCGCCTCTGGCTGGTTTGTGGCGCTCGAGACTGTTCTTGTTGTTTTCCTTCCTTCGCTTCCAAATGACTACCGAATGCTTTCATAAATTTTTTATTTATTACCTCCTGCTTAGATGGGCAAACCACACCGACGACCGACGGCTGTGAGGACGTGGGGTATGGGGCTAAAGCCCGAAACCACTACAAAGCAAACTGTGTCGAAAGAAAAAGGACATACCGGGCAACGAGCCCAAAATACAATATTATTTCTACGTTACTGGAATGTGGTCCACTGGCATATGCACATACATACGTGTGTCGTACGTACACATCACTTACATTACAACTTTCGTTCCATGTATCTATATCTGTGCGACGTGCATATTGGAATAAAGTATCGCCAGCAACAAGAGAGCAAGAAAGAGGACGACAAGGACCCCATTGGGTTGACTTATTTGTTTTTCAAGTCTAATTCTGCAGTTTGTTTGCTTCCTAAACACCCGTCTGTCCGTCCATCCGACAGAGTCGTGATGATTTACTGTATTCCATTTAAGGATACTTTTGGCCGGTATTTCTGGCTACATACTTCCTCTGTGGTTCTGGTGATGGCTGAGTCTTCCTTTTTAATTGAGATTTTGTTTGCAAAATAGATGAGCTACACTTTAGAGGCATTCGGGGTAAACAAAACGTGAGAAATGCTTTGTCGTCAATTAAGTTTTTGTCTCTCATTTAGACTGGCTATGGATAGAAGTACGTAAACACTGTACTGTAAGCCTGTTCGACTACCTTCGCTACGTTCATTGTCTTTTCACATATGCTAATAAACTGGGCCTACTGACTTTGTTCCGCCTGTTTGTCGACCTCAGAGCCGCATACGACAGCGTAATTAGAGACGAACTATACAACGCTATGTCCACCTTTACCATACCTGATAAACTCGTCAGGCTATGCAGGATGACTTTGGAAAATGCTCGCTGATCCATCCGAGTCGGTGAAGATCTGACCCATCGTTTTGATGTAAAAAATGATTTAGGCATTTGAGTAACAGAGTCCTCTCCCGAACGACAAAATTAACTCTATGGAAGACACTTATCATCCCGGTCCTGCTGTACGGTGCAGAAGCGGATGAGGAGGTCCTTGGCCGTTTTAAAAGAAAAATGTTGCGTGTGATCTTCGGTCCTATAAACGTAGACCGAAAGAGAGCACCGTGGCGCAGTGGGTAGTGTGTTGGCCTCTGACGCCGATGAAACGGGATCGAATCCCGACGGCCATGTCATCGAACGTATTTTCACGGTGTTTCTCCTCAGCGGGGTTCTGACAAAACCCCCTTTAGCCCCCCCTTTATTGTCTAGAAAGGCTTCTCGAACTTCGCCGTTCGAAACCGGCAATAAAACTGTAGGTCCCTTTCATCTATGGGAAAATGAAATCACGCACAACATGGGTGATTGAGAGAAGCTCGGCTTTTGTACTTCATGGACTGTAACGCCAACATACAAACATGCATACATAAACGTAGACGGGTAAGAAGATTCAACCATGGCTATGCCATGTGGAGCGAATGGACACCCAGCTCCAACTCGGAGAGTCTTTGAATCCAATCCGAAGGGACATAGAAACAGAGGACGGCCGCAGCTAAAATGGCGCACACAGGTGGAAGGAGACCTCAGCCAACTGGGTATGCGGCAATGGAAAAGGCTATCAAAAGATCGGGCTAGTTGAAGGGGCATGATGGTTGAGGCCCAGGTTCAGCCTGAACTGTAGCGCCCGACAAGAAGAAGAAGAAGAAGCATCATCCTTAAGGGCTTCAAAAGACTGGCATTACTCTACCCAGGCCTGTGACTTGCCGTTATTGATAGCATTTTTGTAGAGTTTAGGATAGGACCACGGCGGGACCGGTTTGTCTTTTTGCTGTGTTGAGCACGAGACTTGGAAGGCTATTTTAATGGTCCTTATTTTGGGGTCCAGAACTTCTACCGAATCTATTCTTCGATCCGGTAGGTTGTTAAGCTTAGAGACTGACATGTAGGGTTCTTCAAAAATCCACAAGGCTCTGGAAAACTTGGAAAGGATACGCGCAACTACATACATCCTTTAGGTATTTGGGCTTATGGAGCGACTACAATATATAAGAAAATATCATTCTAAATGCGTATAGTCCGTCAGTGCTGAGGGTCTTAATTATGCTGAATTTTATTAGTTTCCCTACTGTGAGCTGTTTCAAGTATTCAATTCTACGAATGAGTTACTGGCCAGCTAAAAAGGAATTCCTCAATGTGGAATCCACCTTACACCTGGTTGACCTGCCCTTAAAAGGTTGCCACAAGCAGTAATTGTGCATAACACCATTAACACTGAGTGAGTTACGTTTTTTCTAATTTCTTTAGCACATATCGTCGCCCTTTATTAAGTCATGAAGCAAACAAAAAGGACAAAAAAAAACGAGTCTTCTAAAAAGGACACAGTTCTCCATTCATGAGCAAACAAATCCTCCCATGCCGCAAAAAAGGTCTTTATTTGAATACACCTTGAATGTGCCAAGTGAGTGTGCTTTCTCAGCTCAATCACCTTTTATATGTCTATGTCAGGAAGGATATACCAACAAACATGTGCACCTGCTACGTTTAAAAAAAAGGGAATTTTGAACTTGTATGCTACGCAAGGATTATGTCACCTTAGAGCCGCACTTCGGAGGGCATGGGCTCGGACATACAGGGTAAAGTTGTTGATTGCTCTCAACCTGGCGAGATGCCAGCAACGATCCCTGTTTAAATGCCCGGGTCAAGTTGACATACGGCCTCCTCGCGGCGCCCTCTGGATAGCCTCTTCAACAACCGTTGGGAGGTGAACAAACGTATGCAGCGAAGAAAACCCCGACCAGAATGGCGGTTGTGCGGCGGGCTAACAATCCGCCCACGTAAAAAAACCCAAAGTTATGAATGAGCAAGATGCCTCGGATATACGGACGGATACTCGACGACGACAACGCACGAAAAAGGAACACGATTTGCGAGTATGCTCCTGGAATGTCAGAACCCTGTACACTCCCGGAGCTGCTCATAAACTAGAAGGAATCCTCACGCAGTACAAGGCGGATATTACTGCGGTCCAGGAAATACGCTGGATAGGAAACGGTATGATTAGGAAGAAAAATTGCGACATTTATTACAGCTGTCACAAAAGGTTGCACTTACTGGGATGCGGATTCGTCGTGGGAAAGCGGTTAAGGTCGAAGGTCATCGACTTTAAACCTATAAGTGATCGCCTGGCTGTGATCCGCATCAAAGGCAGATTTTATAACATCAGCCTTATATGTGCACACGCCCCTACCGACGAGGCTGAAGACCCTATCAAGGAGGACTTCTATGACCTCCTGGACAACGCCTACGGAGCTTGTCCGGAGTACGATGTAAAAATCGTGCTCGGGGACTTCAACGCCAAAATCGGAAAGGAAAACACCCTTGGCGGAGTGATCGGAAAGCACAGCCTCCACGATACAACAACAGATAACGGCTTCCGACTCGCTGACTTTGCGACAGCTCGTAATGCGGTGATAAGTAGCACAAGATTCCCTCGCAAGCGAATCCACACAGCAACCTGGCGATCTCCGGACGGTCGAACCGCCAACCAAATCGACCATGTGCTCATTGACGCAAGGCACGCGTCAAACATCCTGGATGTGCGAACATTCAGAGGGGCAAATGTCGACTCTGACCACTTCCTCGTAGCAGCAAGATTCAGAGCTCGACTGTCCAATGTCAGAAAGCTGCACCAGCCCATCAGGAGGAGGTTCGACATTGGGCGCCTGAGCACACCGGAGGTTGCCAGAGTCTACAGGGAGCAGCTGAGCGAAAGACTCTACGGTATGCCTACGTCGAACACAAATGCCAATAATATGTGGCTGCATTGCCGCTCAGCCATTCAGGAAGTAGCCGAAACCACCTTAGGATACCTACCACCCCCGACAAGAAACCCGTGGTATGATGGCGAGTGTGAGCAGAAAAAGGCAGCAACCGACGAGGCGTACCAAAAGGCGCTGCAGAGGAAAACCAGGGCAGCGCGAGAAGAGTACCGAGCCAGAAGAAGGGAGGAGAAGAAACTACTGCGACAAAAGAAAAGAATCTTCGCAGCCTCCCAGCTCAAGGATATCGAGGAGTCTAGGGATAGACATAAAATACGAGCCTTTTACAAGAAAGCCAAAGGCCTTGCAGGAGGCTTCAAAAAGGGCACCCTGGCTCTTCGAAACTGCGAGGGTAATCTTGTCACCGACCCGCAGGGAATAGTGGATGTATTTAAGCAGCACTTCCAGCAGCTGCTTAACGAGCATGACCAAGAGAGAGTGGTAGGGACTGAGGAAATCCCAACTCCAGCCGCTGAAGTAGTCCTCCCACCCAGCATAGAAGAAGTCGGCACAGCTATTCAGAAGCTGAAGAACAACAAGGCCGCAGGCTCAGATGGCTTGCCATCAGAGCTCTTCAAGGCTGGCGGCGATGTTCTGGTAGGGAGCATGCACCAGATCATCTGCAGAATTTGGGAAGATGAGAGCATGCCCGACGACTGGAATACCAGCTCTATATGCCCCATCCACAAAAAAGGCGATCCTACCTCTTGTAAGAACTATAGAGGTATATCCCTGCTCAATGTCGCATACAAGATCCTGTCCAGCGTATTGTGTGAACGTCTAAAACCATTTTGCACCGCACTAATCGGCAGCTACCAGTGCGGCTTCCGGCCCGGCAAATCAACTATAGACCAAATTTTCACACTTCGACAAATCCTGGAAAAGACCAACGAGTTTCAAATCGATACACACCATCTTTTCATCGATTTCAAAGCCGCATACGACAGCATTCATCGTGAAGCACTGTTTGGGGCGATGGCCGAATTCGGGATCCCGGTAAAACTGATCCAGTTGTGTCGCGCCACGCTAAAAAACACGCGATGCACCGTGCAACTCGGTTCTAGGACCTCGGAACCATTCGAAACATGCACCGGATTTCGGCAAGGAGATGCGCTGTCATGTGACTTCTTCAACCTGGTGCTGGAGCAGATAGTGCGACGGGCAGGCGTCAACAGGGAAGGCACTATCTTTTACAAGTCCATCCAGCTGCTAGGATACGCGGATGATATCGACATCATCGCGTGTTCTCGCCGTGGCATTGTGGAAGCATTCACGGCGATTGAAGAACAGGCGAAACGAATTGGCCTTAAGATCAATGAGGACAAAACGAAATACATGCTGTCAAGCAAAAACCAATCCGTCGCTCACCACCTGGGACAAAACATAACAATTGACAGCTACAATTTCGAGGTAGTTAAGGAGTTTGTCTACCTCGGGGCAAACGTAAATTCCACAAATGACACCACAGTGGAGATCCGGCGTAGAATCGCCCTTGGCAACCGCTGCTACTTCGGCTTGTCCAAACAACTGGGGTCAAAACTCCTCACTCGAAAGACCAAAGTCATGCTTTACAAAACGCTCATTCTGCCAGTCTTGCTGTACGGAGCCGAAAGCTGGACGATAAGCAGGACAGCGGAGCTGATTTTGGGTTCTTTCGAAAGAAAAATTCTGCGCCGGATATTTGGTCCTGTCTGTGAGGAAGGTGAATGGAGAAGAAGACACAACCGCGAACTCTACGAGCTGTACCAAGATGTGGATGTAGTCCGGAAAGCAAGGACCCGTCGACTACACTGGCTCGGCCACATCGAGCGCATGGACATCAACGCTCCAGCTAAGAGGGTCTTCGACTCCGAGCCTCCTGGTTCGAGAAGAAGAGGAAGACCGAACCTCCGGTATAAAGACCAAGTAATCGCGGATGTAAGACATCTTGGTCTTGACAACTGGAAGCAGCGTGCCCGGGACCGTCAAGGATGGAAGGCAGCTATAGCTCAGGCTCAGATCCTCCATGGATCGCAGGCCTGATAAGTAAGTAAGTAGTAGAGCCGCACTTCATTTCAGGAACTTTGTAAGACTTGCGCCTACCATGTACACTGAATGACATTTTAATATTCGCCTTATGAGCAATCCACGAAGGGTGCTTGTCTACTGCACCGTATTTAAGTAAACAGTCCTTTAGTCCTTACTAAAGGACTTGGTTCTCTGGATTCTGTAGGTTTGCTCCTACCTTGTTTCTCATTCGTCCAGACATATATAGGTATGTACTCAGCGAATGTGAACCTAAGAGTGGGTGGCAAAGTGTGCTTTGCGCTACTTAAACTATGATTAAGTACATGCTTCGAAGCTTAGGTCTAGGGTTAGATGAAATTTCTCGGTCGCGTGATATCACTGCCAACAGTAGAAATATGACTTTGTAATTCGAGCTCGTGGTGTGAGAGTATTTCGTGACCAACTGCCGTTCACGGCAAACAAGCTAATCTCAAGTTACTAAAAAATAAATAAAACAAACGACGCAGCTACCTATAGAACAATTTATGAAGTCGTCATCGATTCCCTTACCTTTTCTCATTAGTTTGATTTATGCTGAGGACTGCATCCGGGGCGATGCAGTGCACGACCTCGGCACGAGCTTAATGAAGCGTAATGCAATACGAGTATCTGTGTCAGTTTCATTTTACGTCGATATAATGGAACCCCGAGCTCTGGAGAGCTCGTCTTCTTAATCAAATTCATAAACGAAATGTTGGGGGACGAGCGGGTGATGGTTGGGAGACGTTCTTATAGATACTGCTACTCCAAGACTTTGTTCCTTCGCTCTCGAAAGGATGAAGGTCGTTTTAGTCGTGCGAAGTGCATCGAACGAAGAATTATCGGAGAATTCTTCGTTTGATATCCTGTTGGCCTGTATCCCCTACTACTACTACTACGACTAGGATCGTTATTCAGGATTTCATTTTTTTTTTGTCTCTTCTTTAAGATAGTCATTGATTCGAAGGGTTTTTTGCTTTTTCTTTTGGTTATTTTGATCCGCTTTCCGGTGGATAAGACTATTATTCATGTTGCCAGCGGTGGGTGCGGTGTGGGCGGTGTGTTACGAAAACGGATGCCAACATCCTAATTAATTATATTCGCTTCTTCCTCATAGTCGTCGTTTTGCTGTCGTCATGATGGCACAAGTAGTTACCGAGCGAGCGACGAGATAAAATATTTTCGATCGACGACGACAACAAATAGCTTGAGAGGCGAACCCACAACGACACAAGTATCTCAACGTTATCCTGATGACGTTGTTCGGACTTTTTGTTTCTTTTTTCTGTCATCCTCCCTTGCTGTTTTAATAAGGATTATTGAATCACAATGCCAATATCTGCAGAGTGGAGATATCCTTCCGTAAGCATGCCATACTCCCCCGGAATGGGACATGCCTTCTTGCCATGCACGGATGGAGGATAGTGACATAAGTGAGCGTGTATACATATGGGTGCTCCTAATGAAGTGGACATTTCGCCTTTAAGCTTGCAAAATTAATTTCAGTGCGAACAAAACACTTTTAGAAGGACGAGGCGGAGGAGGACTCGTCTAGAGTGTTGGGGAATTTCAATTAAATAAGGCTAGGGAATGGGAGGAAATAGGATTCTGCGACTTGGGAGAACTGCATGGTAAACATCATAGTTGTCCGGGATCTACAAGAACAACAAACACACTACACGGTGGCGGGCGTAGTGATGTTTCTTCCTTGGATGTTTTACGCTAATCATTATGTTGTAAAGAGAAATGGTCAGGACGAGCCAGGGTGTGATGGTGACTGTTTGTTAAAGTCTCCAACTCACACCTGACCGTGCTAGCATGCAACATGGCAAGCATCTATGCTACAACTAATGGCTAATGAGAGTCGTTTGATACATACGGTTGTTGCCGATTGTTGGTAGATGGTGGCTGGCTAGTGGCTCATGGCTACCAGCCACTAACCATCGGAAGTTGGTGTTGGTCGTAATGAGAATGTCTTTTTTGTATAGCTTCGATGGTTCGATATTTGTTCAATTAGTTTGGCTGCCACTTGTTTTCTTGGTTTATATCTTCTTCTTCCTCTTAGCGGGCGCTAAAGTTCGGGGTGAACCTGGGCCGTAACCAACATGCCCCTCCATCTAGCAAGATCTTTTGCTAGCCTTTTCCATTGCCGCACACCCAGTTGGCTGAGGTCCCCTTCCACCTGTGTGCGCCATCTTAAGTGCGGCCGTCCTCTGCTTCTTCGTCCCTCGGGGTTGGATGTGGTGTCCATTCGCTTTGTAGACGCCTGACTAGGCTCATGACGTTGTCGTCGTGGTTGAACCATTTCCTCCATCCCTCGTCTGTTTTTATAGGTCCGAAAATCACGCGCAAAATCTATCTCTCGAACCGACCAAGGGCCTCCTCATCCGCTTTTGATAGTGTCCATGCTTCTGCGCCGTACAACAGGACCGGAATGATAAGGGTCTTATATAGAGTCAACTTGGTCGTTCGGGAGAGGGCTCTATTAATCAGTTGCCTCCTGAGCCCAAAGAAACAGTGATTGGCAAGAGTGATTCTGCGTTTGATGTGGGAACTGATGTCGTTGTTCCAGGTCACTGCGGAGTCAAGGTAGACGAAGTCCTTAACTACCTCGAACTTATAACTGCCAATACGAACGTTCTGGCCAAGACGTTGGTGGTGAGCGTCCTTTTTTGATGACAGCATATATTAAGTTTTGCCGTCGTGGTGAGTGTCGAATTGAAAATCATTGGTTTTTTCTAGGATCTGCCGTAGATTTGGTCGATGGTGGACTTCCTAGGCCTGGATCCGCACTGGTAAGGTCCTATCAGCTTATTTACAAAAGGCCTCAGGCGTTCATACAAAACGGCAGAGAAGATTTTGTAGGCAATGTTAAGGAGCCTTATTCCTCTATAGTTGGCGCAATAAGAGGGGTCTCCTTTCTTGTGGATCGGGCATACGGTGCTGAGACTCCATTCCTCGGGCATGCGCTTTCCTCTGACCATATCTTACAGATGAGCTGGTGCATGGTCCTGACCAGGTCATGCCCAGCTGCCTTGAAGAGCTCAGCAGACGGTTCGTCTGCGCCAGCAGCTTTATTCGATTTGAGTTTCGATTTGGCAATCTTAACTTCGTCGAGGTCAGGGGGACGGAGTTCTCTGCCGTCTTCGTCGATTAGAAATGGATAATTCTGCCTGACAGCGGTATATTGACTAACATCGCCGTTATACAGTCTGCAGAGGTGGTTTTTCCATATTCTCAGCATCGACTGCGATTCTACACTAGGTGTCCGTTCTCATCCCTGCCGGCTTCCGTTCTGGCTTTATAACCTTGGCATGTTCGCTTTCTCTGTTGATGAAACATTCGAAAGTCACGCCTGCTGTAAAACCTCTCCAAATGCTCAATCGCGCGCTCCTCGTGCTCTTTTTTCTTTCTCCTGAGAAGCTTATGCCCTTCCCTTCTTTTTAACTCGTAGAGTTCACGAGCTGCTCTTGTTCTTTTATGCAGCGAGGCCTTATATGCATCCTGCTTCGCTGTATGAATCCTCCTGCACTCGTCATCGAACCAGGTGTTTCTTCGTGGTGGAGCCTTGAATCCCAAAACTTCGGATGCAGAGCTTTTCAGGGCTTGATTGCAAAGGCTCCACTGCTGTTCTATTGATAGTGTGGAGGATTCAGGTGTATTGGAGAGCTTAAGGGAGACGCGATCGGTAAAAGCACGAGCGGTTTCTGGCGATAGTAGCTTTCCGACGTCATAACTTTGTGTTCTTACTCTACTCCGTTGCGTTCGTGATAGCCGTAAGCGCATCTTGGCTACTACAAGATAGTGGTCCGAGTCGATGTTAGCCCCTCGGAAAGTTCGAACATCAAGAATAGTGGAGGAGTGTCTGACGTCGATCGCAATTCGATCAATCTGGTTGGTACTCGATTGATCAAAGGACCGCCTAGTGCCTTTGTGTATATCGAGATGCGGGAAGCGCGTACTGGCTAGAAGGAGATTTCGCCGTGTAGCAAGATCAATCAGCCTGTGTCCGTTATTGGAGGTGGTGTCGTGTAGGCTATGGTTGCCGATGACTCGTTCAAAGATGCTTTCCTTGCCCAGCTTAGGATTGAAGTCTCCTACTACAATTTTGATGTCATAGCTGGTCTTGCTCTATATAGAGAATATATTTTGAAAGTTTTAAATTTAAGATTTTGTTTCTAATTCAGTGTTTTTCACCATTTTTCTTTCAGGTAAGTTCTTCAAATCTGCTTTCTTCGGATAGAAAACTTAAAGAAGTTACTGAAAGAGGTAAATATAACGATTTTGATTGGCTTAGAGGGAGTGTAGTTTATTCATCTCTTGCTTACTTACCTATCAGGCCAGCGATCCATGGAGGATCTGAGCCTGCGCTATAGCTGCCTTCCATCCTTGACGGTCCCGGGCACGCTGCTTCCAGTTGTCAAGACCAAAATGTCTTACATACGCGATTACTTGGTCTTTATACCGGAGGTTCGGTCTTCCTCTTCTTCTCGAACCAGGAGGCTCGGAGTCGAAGACGCTGGTAGCTGGAGCGTTGATGTCCATGCGCTCGATGTGGCCGAGCCAGTGTAGTCGACGGATCCCTGCCTTCCGGACTACATCCACATCTTGGTACAGCTCGTAGAGTTCGCGGTTGTGTCTTCTTCTCCATTCACCTTCCTCACAGACAGGACTAGATGTCCCGCGCAGAATTTTCTTTCGAAAGAACCCAAAATCAGCTCCGCTGTCCTGCTTATCGTCCAGCTTTCGGCTCCGTACAGCAAGACTGGCAGAATGAGCGTTTTGTAAAGCATGACTTTGGTCTTTCGAGTGAGGAGTTTTGACCCCAGTTGTTTGGACAAGCCGAAGTAGCAGCGGTTGCCAAGGGCGATTCTATGCCGGATCTCCACTGTGGTGTCATTTGCAGAATGTACGTTTGCCCCGAGGTAGACAAACTCCTTAACTACCTCGAAATTGTTGCTGTCAATTGTTATATTTTGTTCCAGGTGGTGAGCGACTGATTGGCTTTTGCTGGACAGCATGTACTTCGTTTTGTCCTCATTGACCTTAAGACCAGCTCGTTTCGCCTGTTCTTCAATCGCCGTGAATGCTTCCACAATGCCACGGCGAGAACACGTGACAGTGTCGACATCAACCGCGTATCCTAGCAGCTGGACGGACTTGTAGAAGATAGTGCCTTCCCTGTTGACGCTTGCCCGTCGCACTATCTGCTCCAGCACCAGGTTGAAGAAGTCACATGACAGCGCATCTCCTTGCCGAAATCCGGTGCATGTTTCAAGCGGTTCCGAAGTCCTAGAACCGAGGTGCACAGTGCATCGCGTATTTTTTAGCGTATCGCGACATAACTGGATCAGTTTTCCCGGGATCCCGAATTCGGCCATCGCACCAAACAGTTCTTCACGATGAATGCCGTCGTATGCGGCTTTGAAATCGATGAAAAGAGGGGGTGTATCGATTCGTTGGTCTTTTCCAGGATTTGTTCAAGTGTGAATATTTGGTCTATAGTGGATTTGCCGGGCCGGAAGCCGCACTGGTAGCTGCCGATTAGTGCGGTGCAAAATGGTTTTAGACGTTCACACAATACGCTGGACAGGATCTTGTATGCGACATTGAGCAGGGATATACCTCTATAGTTCTTGCAAGAGGTATGATCGCCTTTTTTGTGGATGGGGAATATGGAGCTGGTATTCCAGTCGTCGGGCATGCTTTCATCTTCCCAAATTCTGCAAATGATCTGGTGCATGCTCCCTTCCAGAACATCGCCGCCAGCCTTGAAGAGCTCTGATGGCAAGCCATCCGAGCCTGCGGCCTTGTTGTTCTTCAGTTTCTGAATAGCTGTGCCGACTTCTTCGATGCTGGGTGGGAGGACTACTTCAGCGGCTGGAGTTGGGATTTTCTCGGTCCCTACCACCCTCTCTTGGTCATGCTCGTTAAGCAGCTGCTGGAAATGCTGCTTAAATACATACACTATTCCCTGCGGGTGGGTGACAAGATTACCCTCGCAGTTTCGAAGAGCCAGGGTGCCCTTTTTAAAGCCTCCTGCAAGGCCTTTGGCTTTCTTGTAAAAGGCTCGTGTTTTATGTTTATCTCTAGACTATCTTTATATCCTTGAGCTGGGAGGCTGCGAAGATTCTTTTCTCTTGTCGCAATAGTTTTTTTTCCTCCCTTCATCTGGCTCGGTACTCTTCTTGCGCTGCCCTGGTTTTCCTCTGCAGCGCCTTTTGGTACGCCTCGTTGGTTGCTGCCTTTTACTGCTCACACTCGCCATCATACCACGGGTTTCTTGTCGGGGGTGGAAGGTATCCTAGGGTGGTTTCGTCTACTTCCTGAATGGCTGAGCGGCAATGCAGCCACATATTAATGGCATTTGTGTTCGACGTAGGCAGAGTCTTTCGCTCAGCTGCTCCCTGTAGACTCTGGCAACCTCCGGTGTGCTCAGGCACCCAATATCGAACCTGCTCCTGATGGGCTGGTGCAGCTTTCTAACATTGGACAGTCGAGCTCTGAATCTTGCTGCTACGAGGAAGTGGTCAGAGTCGACATTTGCCCCTCTGAATGTTCGCACATCCAGGATGTTTGACGAGTGCCTTGCGTCAATGAGCGTGAGAAAGTCAGCATGGTGTTGTTTTTTTTTTTTCGCTCGACATATTTTGACAAAAGAAGTTTGCCATCTGGAATCACTTCCATATGTCTGCCGAGTGGGTTATACTTTTAAGCAGCCTTTTTCTGTCTCAGAAGGAGAACGTCCCCAGTGTGCCCTATCATTTCTATTTAGCACCGCATTGGCTTTTCAATATGTAAACTAAATAGAAACTGAGCACTTTGAATCATAGCAGCGATAATATTTAGAATGCTACCTTGCGGATAGGCTTAGTTTGCGACAGACATAATGCTATGGTCAATGTCTTCCTTTGTAGTCTATGTCATGTACAACTATATTGCATGCCATCCTACCTAGCACATGGAGTCGAAAGTTACAATATCGCTAGCCGCCTCAATGAAAACGCCCAGCGTGTACAAGAGCTGGCAACAAGGTTTTAAGCTCAGTATAGTAGAAGAATTTTCTCACTAAGAAGGTGCCTTCATGGGACCACTTTTGATCGTATATCAGCTTGTGAGGAGTGGCGTTAAGGCCGCCTGGTAGAACTTGCGAAAATTTTGTCAGTCCACGACAGGAGCAGTTAAAGCACTGAATATCTATGGTGGCTGAACTCCAATGAAGGCAACAGCTGTCCCATTCACGGAGAAGAATGGCTGCTATTTTATCTAGTAAGAGGCGTAGGTGCACTTATAGATTACGATAGGTCCTCATCATACCCGTGCTACGGACCTTGTCACGTTAGTCATCAACGTCGAAATCTTATCAGTCGACGACACTATAATGAAGACGACAGAAAATCATTTCATACAACCTCGTTTCCAATTCCCGGAATCCTGTAAACAATCCCCACAACTCCTGACATTTGATATTTATTTCCTGGAACACTAAGCAATTCTTCTAGCTGATGCCCTAGCTGTGGTTTATCTCCATATTGCATACACTTGTGTAGACAAAGGCAGTAGTTATTCTGTCACTGAAAAAATCCAAAACGACATCATCGCAATGATCACATACCTTTCTGACTCCTGACAATCGTTCACTTTCCTATCCGCTCCAGATACCAAAACTCCATTCGACACATACCCACCTAGAGAGTTTCCTATTCAGTAGTGTTCACGTCCTGTGACTGTTTGCCCGATAAGGACATAGATATTTAACATCCTCCAAGCATACGCTCCACTCTCGACGACGCACGACTACCTGCAACTGTGTTGTAAGGACCGAGGACAGCTCAGAAGGACATCGATGACAACGTCGTTCCTACAACTGTCCGGCTAAAGAATTTAATGTCATTGCACTATCCACTGCCAAGGCTACAAAACCTATCGTCAGTCCCGAACCAACCACCAACCCAACTCGAGGTCTTGTGTGTTTTCATTCCGACATCGAGTTTGTTGTTCGTGAACGTTGACAGGCGAACAAGCTATATATGTACACCATGCCCTGTCCGCCAGCCCCAGGTCATCGGTGTCGGTTCTCTGAGAATTCTTGCACCAATAGAAAATTCGAAACATTCCTCGAGAGTCAGATTGTTGTTGCCACAGCTACCATGTGCCGCTGGTCTAATGTTGCTAGAGATTTTCGCAAACGTGGCACAACTGCAGCAAGGATACTCGACAAAGTTGTACTGGACAAAAATCAAACACAAAAAAAGGAAAAAGTAAACTCTGACCGGGTGTGTCAAAACGGGCGTTTGAATGGAACTTTTAAGCAGAAAACTTCTTTGAACTTAAATAAAGTACGCGATCGTTAGGGAACGGGGGTGGCAATAATCAACGTACACCGGCAAAGGTGTGCAATTAGGATATGAGAGGATATCCGCAATTTTTGCCAGCACCAGCAGACTGGCAAAGGACGACAACTAATCAACGGGAAAGTGGGTGAAAAAAGTGAGTGAAGTAGGTGCCAAACCAGGCCATATGCTGGGTAAAGTTGCTCGAGATACGGATTGGATTCGAGTGATTAATGGTTAATAGTCACAAACTTAAAGTCCATGGCTCAGCTAATTACTTTGTTCGCCAACCACATCCGAAGTACGAGTAGTCAGCGAAACTTTAAATTGCCATTCAGCATTAATGTGGATTTATTCGATGAGGTTTTTGTGGTTGGCCAACAAGGACGATATGGATATGGTGGGCGGACAGAGGAGGACTTTGTGTACAAAGTTTTAGGGTCGAAGACCATTAATATGCACACCCTGTTTGAATGATGGTCATGTTCCGCTTGCGAGATATAATATCTATCTGCGCGAAGGAAGAAGTCCTGTCTGTCGCATGAGAACGTTGTTAAATCAAGCTAGCAGGCTTATACCGTCGTAACTTTGGTGTGGTTGTGTTAATGATCGCATTAAACACACGTTTTCTCCTCACTGTTGTGGTCTCAGTAATACGGCAGCGAATGGGGATGTCATATTGAGTCCTTCTCTTTCGATGCTGCTCCACCCACTCCCGACTTAAGCGGTTCCTTCTGACGGTATGGTTCGGTTTGAAAATCGAAAAAAAGAAAGTCCAATTGAAACAACGGCCTCATGCATTGTATTTAATTTATGGACCGATTTGTCTCTGTGGCCGGTCGGGGTACAAGGACATGTTATACGCCTCGCAGCATTCATGCCAGACAAAAGGAGAGGAAAAGGAAGGAGAAAAAGGAGCTATGGTTACGCAGTTTCTGGAGCGATAAAAATTATTTAATGCCGCCCGACCAGTCATGAATGTCGGCCGAGTGAAGGAAACAATTTAAATATTTACACGAAACTGTGGTAGATGGTAGTTGGTGGATTCTATCCGTCGCGTATATGCCAGAAGAATGAATTGTTCTGGTAGACGAGAGTGTAATAGTCACTGGACGAGGCAATCGATGTGAAAATTAAAGTATTTAGCGCGACATTTTGAGTGCGGTTAAGAAAACCTGTCTGCCTTTGACGGATTTTAACAAGTGACCAACTCGCACGCTGCTTCCAGTCGGAAAGATCAAGTTGTCTTGCGTCAACGATCACTTGATCTTTATACCGGAGGTTGGTCTCTCACTTCTTCTGGAACCAGGAGGCTCGGATTCGAAAACCCTCTTAGCTTGAGCGTTAGTGTCCATGCTCTCGATGTACCCGAGCAATTGTAGTCGACGAATTGTTGCCTTTCGGACTATATCCACATCTTTCCTCACAGACAGGACCAAATATCCGGCGCAGAATTTTTCTTTCGAAAGAACCCAAAATCAGCTCCGCTGTCCTGCTTATCGTCCAGCTTTCGGCTCCGTACAGCAAGACTGGCAGAATGACCGTTTTTTTAAAGCATGACTTTGGTCTTTCGAATGAGGAGTTTTTACCCCAGTTGTTTGGACAAGCCGAAGTAGCAGCGGTTGCCAAGGGCGATTCTATGCCGGATCTCCACTGTGGTGTCATTTGTGGAATTTACGTTTGCCCCGAGGCAGACAAACTCCTTAACTACCTCGAAATTGTTGCTGTCAATTGTTATATTTTGTTCCAGGTGGTGAGCGACTGATTGGCTTTTGCTGGACAGCATGTACTTCGTTTTGTCCTCATTGACCTTAAGACCAGCTCGTTTCGCCTGTTCTTCAATCGCCGTGAATGCTTCCACAATGCCACGGCGAGAACACGTGACAGTGTCGACATCAACCGCGTATCCTAGCAGCTGGACGGACTTGTAGAAGATAGTGCCTTCCCTGTTGACGCTTGCCCGTCGCACTATCTGCTCCAGCACCAGGTTGAAGAAGTCACATGACAGCGCATCTCCTTGCCGAAATCCGGTGCATGTTTCAAGCGGTTCCGAAGTCCTAGAACCGAGGTGCACAGTGCATCGCGTATTTTTTAGCGTATCGCGACATAACTGGATCAGTTTTCCCGGGATCCCGAATTCGGCCATCGCACCAAACAGTTCTTCACGATGAATGCCGTCGTATGCGGCTTTGAAATCGATGAAAAGAGGGGGTGTATCGATTCGTTGGTCTTTTCCAGGATTTGTTCAAGTGTGAATATTTGGTCTATAGTGGATTTGCCGGGCCGGAAGCCGCACTGGTAGCTGCCGATTAGTGCGGTGCAAAATGGTTTTAGACGTTCACACAATACGCTGGACAGGATCTTGTATGCGACATTGAGCAGGGATATACCTCTATAGTTCTTGCAAGAGGTATGATCGCCTTTTTTGTGGATGGGGAATATGGAGCTGGTATTCCAGTCGTCGGGCATGCTTTCATCTTCCCAAATTCTGCAAATGATCTGGTGCATGCTCCCTTCCAGAACATCGCCGCCAGCCTTGAAGAGCTCTGATGGCAAGCCATCCGAGCCTGCGGCCTTGTTGTTCTTCAGTTTCTGAATAGCTGTGCCGACTTCTTCGATGCTGGGTGGGAGGACTACTTCAGCGGCTGGAGTTGGGATTTTCTCGGTCCCTACCACCCTCTCTTGGTCATGCTCGTTAAGCAGCTGCTGGAAATGCTGCTTAAATACATACACTATTCCCTGCGGGTGGGTGACAAGATTACCCTCGCAGTTTCGAAGAGCCAGGGTGCCCTTTTTAAAGCCTCCTGCAAGGCCTTTGGCTTTCTTGTAAAAGGCTCGTGTTTTATGTTTATCTCTAGACTATCTTTATATCCTTGAGCTGGGAGGCTGCGAAGATTCTTTTCTCTTGTCGCAATAGTTTTTTTTCCTCCCTTCATCTGGCTCGGTACTCTTCTTGCGCTGCCCTGGTTTTCCTCTGCAGCGCCTTTTGGTACGCCTCGTTGGTTGCTGCCTTTTACTGCTCACACTCGCCATCATACCACGGGTTTCTTGTCGGGGGTGGAAGGTATCCTAGGGTGGTTTCGTCTACTTCCTGAATGGCTGAGCGGCAATGCAGCCACATATTAATGGCATTTGTGTTCGACGTAGGCAGAGTCTTTCGCTCAGCTGCTCCCTGTAGACTCTGGCAACCTCCGGTGTGCTCAGGCACCCAATATCGAACCTGCTCCTGATGGGCTGGTGCAGCTTTCTAACATTGGACAGTCGAGCTCTGAATCTTGCTGCTACGAGGAAGTGGTCAGAGTCGACATTTGCCCCTCTGAATGTTCGCACATCCAGGATGTTTGACGAGTGCCTTGCGTCAATGAGCGTGAGAAAGTCAGCATGGTGTTGTTTTTTTTTTTTCGCTCGACATATTTTGACAAAAGAAGTTTGCCATCTGGAATCACTTCCATATGTCTGCCGAGTGGGTTATACTTTTAAGCAGCCTTTTTCTGTCTCAGAAGGAGAACGTCCCCAGTGTGCCCTATCATTTCTATTTAGCACCGCATTGGCTTTTCAATATGTAAACTAAATAGAAACTGAGCACTTTGAATCATAGCAGCGATAATATTTAGAATGCTACCTTGCGGATAGGCTTAGTTTGCGACAGACATAATGCTATGGTCAATGTCTTCCTTTGTAGTCTATGTCATGTACAACTATATTGCATGCCATCCTACCTAGCACATGGAGTCGAAAGTTACAATATCGCTAGCCGCCTCAATGAAAACGCCCAGCGTGTACAAGAGCTGGCAACAAGGTTTTAAGCTCAGTATAGTAGAAGAATTTTCTCACTAAGAAGGTGCCTTCATGGGACCACTTTTGATCGTATATCAGCTTGTGAGGAGTGGCGTTAAGGCCGCCTGGTAGAACTTGCGAAAATTTTGTCAGTCCACGACAGGAGCAGTTAAAGCACTGAATATCTATGGTGGCTGAACTCCAATGAAGGCAACAGCTGTCCCATTCACGGAGAAGAATGGCTGCTATTTTATCTAGTAAGAGGCGTAGGTGCACTTATAGATTACGATAGGTCCTCATCATACCCGTGCTACGGACCTTGTCACGTTAGTCATCAACGTCGAAATCTTATCAGTCGACGACACTATAATGAAGACGACAGAAAATCATTTCATACAACCTCGTTTCCAATTCCCGGAATCCTGTAAACAATCCCCACAACTCCTGACATTTGATATTTATTTCCTGGAACACTAAGCAATTCTTCTAGCTGATGCCCTAGCTGTGGTTTATCTCCATATTGCATACACTTGTGTAGACAAAGGCAGTAGTTATTCTGTCACTGAAAAAATCCAAAACGACATCATCGCAATGATCACATACCTTTCTGACTCCTGACAATCGTTCACTTTCCTATCCGCTCCAGATACCAAAACTCCATTCGACACATACCCACCTAGAGAGTTTCCTATTCAGTAGTGTTCACGTCCTGTGACTGTTTGCCCGATAAGGACATAGATATTTAACATCCTCCAAGCATACGCTCCACTCTCGACGACGCACGACTACCTGCAACTGTGTTGTAAGGACCGAGGACAGCTCAGAAGGACATCGATGACAACGTCGTTCCTACAACTGTCCGGCTAAAGAATTTAATGTCATTGCACTATCCACTGCCAAGGCTACAAAACCTATCGTCAGTCCCGAACCAACCACCAACCCAACTCGAGGTCTTGTGTGTTTTCATTCCGACATCGAGTTTGTTGTTCGTGAACGTTGACAGGCGAACAAGCTATATATGTACACCATGCCCTGTCCGCCAGCCCCAGGTCATCGGTGTCGGTTCTCTGAGAATTCTTGCACCAATAGAAAATTCGAAACATTCCTCGAGAGTCAGATTGTTGTTGCCACAGCTACCATGTGCCGCTGGTCTAATGTTGCTAGAGATTTTCGCAAACGTGGCACAACTGCAGCAAGGATACTCGACAAAGTTGTACTGGACAAAAATCAAACACAAAAAAAGGAAAAAGTAAACTCTGACCGGGTGTGTCAAAACGGGCGTTTGAATGGAACTTTTAAGCAGAAAACTTCTTTGAACTTAAATAAAGTACGCGATCGTTAGGGAACGGGGGTGGCAATAATCAACGTACACCGGCAAAGGTGTGCAATTAGGATATGAGAGGATATCCGCAATTTTTGCCAGCACCAGCAGACTGGCAAAGGACGACAACTAATCAACGGGAAAGTGGGTGAAAAAAGTGAGTGAAGTAGGTGCCAAACCAGGCCATATGCTGGGTAAAGTTGCTCGAGATACGGATTGGATTCGAGTGATTAATGGTTAATAGTCACAAACTTAAAGTCCATGGCTCAGCTAATTACTTTGTTCGCCAACCACATCCGAAGTACGAGTAGTCAGCGAAACTTTAAATTGCCATTCAGCATTAATGTGGATTTATTCGATGAGGTTTTTGTGGTTGGCCAACAAGGACGATATGGATATGGTGGGCGGACAGAGGAGGACTTTGTGTACAAAGTTTTAGGGTCGAAGACCATTAATATGCACACCCTGTTTGAATGATGGTCATGTTCCGCTTGCGAGATATAATATCTATCTGCGCGAAGGAAGAAGTCCTGTCTGTCGCATGAGAACGTTGTTAAATCAAGCTAGCAGGCTTATACCGTCGTAACTTTGGTGTGGTTGTGTTAATGATCGCATTAAACACACGTTTTCTCCTCACTGTTGTGGTCTCAGTAATACGGCAGCGAATGGGGATGTCATATTGAGTCCTTCTCTTTCGATGCTGCTCCACCCACTCCCGACTTAAGCGGTTCCTTCTGACGGTATGGTTCGGTTTGAAAATCGAAAAAAAGAAAGTCCAATTGAAACAACGGCCTCATGCATTGTATTTAATTTATGGACCGATTTGTCTCTGTGGCCGGTCGGGGTACAAGGACATGTTATACGCCTCGCAGCATTCATGCCAGACAAAAGGAGAGGAAAAGGAAGGAGAAAAAGGAGCTATGGTTACGCAGTTTCTGGAGCGATAAAAATTATTTAATGCCGCCCGACCAGTCATGAATGTCGGCCGAGTGAAGGAAACAATTTAAATATTTACACGAAACTGTGGTAGATGGTAGTTGGTGGATTCTATCCGTCGCGTATATGCCAGAAGAATGAATTGTTCTGGTAGACGAGAGTGTAATAGTCACTGGACGAGGCAATCGATGTGAAAATTAAAGTATTTAGCGCGACATTTTGAGTGCGGTTAAGAAAACCTGTCTGCCTTTGACGGATTTTAACAAGTGACCAACTCGCACGCTGCTTCCAGTCGGAAAGATCAAGTTGTCTTGCGTCAACGATCACTTGATCTTTATACCGGAGGTTGGTCTCTCACTTCTTCTGGAACCAGGAGGCTCGGATTCGAAAACCCTCTTAGCTTGAGCGTTAGTGTCCATGCTCTCGATGTACCCGAGCAATTGTAGTCGACGAATTGTTGCCTTTCGGACTATATCCACATCTTTCCTCACAGACAGGACCAAATATCCGGCGCAGAATTTTTCTTTCGAAAGAACCCAAAATCAGCTCCGCTGTCCTGCTTATCGTCCAGCTTTCGGCTCCGTACAGCAAGACTGGCAGAATGACCGTTTTTTTAAAGCATGACTTTGGTCTTTCGAATGAGGAGTTTTTACCCCAGTTGTTTGGACAAGCCGAAGTAGCAGCGGTTGCCAAGGGCGATTCTATGCCGGATCTCCACTGTGGTGTCATTTGTAGAATGTACGTTTGCCCCGAGGTAGACAAACTCCTTAACTACCTCGAAATTGTAGCTGTCAATTGTTATATTTTGTCCCAGGTGGTGAGCGACGGATTGGTTTTTGCTTGACAGCATGTATTTCATTTTGTCCTCATTGATCTTAAGACCAACTCGTTTCATCCGTTCTTCAATCGCCGTGAATGCTTCCACAATGCCACGGAGAGAACACGCGATTATGTCGATATCATCCGCGTATCCTCCGCGTATCCTAGCAGCTGGATGGACTTGTAAATGATAGTGCCTTCCCTGTTGATGCCTGCCCGTCGCACTATCTGCTCCAGCACCAGGTTGAAGAAGTCACATGACAGCGCATCTCCTTGCCGAAATCCGTTGCATGTTTCGAATGGTTCCGAGGTCCTGGAACCGAGTTGCACGATGGATCGCATGTTTTTTAGCGTGGCGCGACACAACTGGATCAGTTTTCCCGGGATCCCGAATTTGTCCATCTCACCAAACAGTTCTTCACGATGAATGCTGTCGTATGCGGCATTGAAATCGATGAAAAGATGGTGTGTGTCGAGTCGAAACTCGTTGGTCTTTTCCAGGATTTGTCGAAGTGTGAACATTTGGTCTATAGTCGATTTGCCAGGCCGGAAGCCGCACTGGTAGCTGCCGATTAGTGCGGTGCAAAATGGTTTTAGACGTTCACACAATACGCTGGACAGGATCTTGTATGCGACATTGAGCAGGGATATACCTCTATAGTTCTTACAAGAGGTAGGATCGCCTTTTTTGTGGATGGGGCATATAGAGCTGGTATTCCAGTCGTCGGGCATGCTCTCATCTTCCCAAATTCTGCAGATGATCTGGTGCATGCTTCCTACCAGAACATCGCCGCCAGCCTTGAAGAGCTCTGATGGCAAGCCATCTGAGCCTGCGGCCTTGTTGTTCTTCAGCTTCTGAATAGCTGTGCCGACTTCTTCTATGCTGGGTGGGAGGACTACTTCAGCGGCTGGAGTTGGGATTTCCTCAGTCCCTACCACTCTGTCTTGGTCATGCTCGTTAAGCAGCTGCTGGAAGTGCTGCTTAAATACATCCACTATTCCCTGCGGGTCGGTGACAAGATTACCCTCGCAGTTTCGAAGAGCCAGGGTGCCCTTTTTGAAGCCTCCTGCAAGGCCTTTGGCTTTCTTGTAAAGGGCTCGTATTTTATGTCTATCCCTAGACTCCTCGATATCCTTGAGCTGGGGGGCTGCGAAGATTCTTTTCTTTTGTCGCAGTAGTTTCTTCTCCTCCCTTCTTCTGGCTCGGTACTCTTCTCGCGCTGCCCTGGTTTTCCTCTGCAGCGCCTTTTGGTACGCCTCGTCGGTTGCTGCCCTTTTCTGCTCACACTCGCCATCATACCATGGGTTTCTTGTCGGGGGTGGTGGGTATCCTAAGGTGGTTTCGGCTACTTCCTGAATGGCTGAGCGGCAGTGCAGCCACATATTATTGGTATTTGCGTTCGACGTAGGCATACCGTAGAGTTTTTCGCTCAGCTGCTCCCTGTAGACACTGACAACTTCCGGGGTGCTCAGGCGCCCAATGTCGAACCTCCCCCTGATGGGCTGGTGCAGCTTTCTGACATTGGACAGTCGAGCTCTGAATCTTGCTGCTACGAGGAAGTGGTCAGAGTCGACATTTGCCCCTCTGAATGTTCGCACATCCAGGATGTTTGACGAGTGCCTTGCGTCAATGAGCACATGGTCGATTTGGTTGGCGGTTCGACCGTCCGGAGATCGCCAGGTTGCTGTGTGGATTCGTTTGCGAGGGAATCTTGTGCTACTTATTACCGCTTTACGAGCTGTCGCAAAGTCAGCAAGTCGGAAGCCGTTATCTGTTGTTGTATCGTGGAGGCTGTGCTTTCCGATCACTCCGCCAAGGGTGTTCTCCTTACCGATTTTGGCGTTGAAGTCCCCGAGGACGATTATTACATGGTATTCCGGACAAGCTCCATAGGCGTTGTCCAGGAGGTCATAGAAGTCCTCCTTGATAGGGTCTTCAGCCTCGTCGGTAGGGGCGTGTGCCCCTATTATAAAATCTGCCTCTGATGCGGATCACAGCCAGGCGATCACTTATAGGTTTAAAGTCGATGACCTTCGACCTTAACCGCTTTCCCACGACAAATCCGCATCCCAGTAAGTGCAACCTTTTGTGACAGCTGTATTTCCTGGACCGCAGTAATATCCGCCTTGTACTGCGTGAGGATTCCTTTTAGTTTATGAGCAGCTCCGGGAGTGTACAGGGTTCTGACATTCCAGGAGCATACTCGCAAATCGTGTTCCTTTTTCGTTCGTTGTCGTCGTCGAGTATCCGTCCATGTATCCGAGGCATCTTGCTCATTCATAACTTTATGTTTTTTTTACGTGGGTGTATTGTTAGCCCGCCGCACAACCGCCATTGTGGTCGGGGTTTTGTCGCTGCATACGTTTGTTCACCTCCCAACGGTTGTTGAAGAGGCTATCCAGAGAGCGCCGCGAGGAGACCGTATGTCAACTTGACCCGGGCATTTAGACAGGGATCGTTGCTGGCGTCTCCCCAGGATGAGAGCGATCAACAACTTTACTCTGTACGTGCGAGCCCATGCCCTCTAAGTAGAAATGCCAAATCGAGACTTTAGAGCGAAATACCATCATTTCGCTGTTTTGAATGCTCAAAAATTGACTTGCTAGAGCCAACGATTGGGAGCTTGCATTGCTATTGCCCAATGTTTATGCGATATTCAATGAATGCGAGTAGAACTAGTGGCTTGCGCCAAAGGATACTGGCAACCAGGGTTACCAACATGCACGATTCGGGGGTATTTATTCACCTTTTTATTCGCGCCTACGTACTAAACTTTAACCACTCTCCCTTCGGGACTGCCGTTAGATATAGGAGAAAACTGCGAAAGTTGGTAATTACAGTTTCCTGCCATTCTTGATGTCCAAGTCTCGATAACGGGAATGAGCCTATGCGTCCACCTCCCCTTTGTGGAGGCGTCCCATCCGGCCTGCCACATGGCTAAGGATGTTGCCGGTTCTTTTACTCGTATACGCTCGTCTACATTCGGGAGCATTCGTGAGAGTGCTCCTTGTATAAGTTATGCCTTCTCGCTGGTGTCCCTTATGTCTTCCCTAAAAGAGAGCCTATTGTCTAGCCTAACCCCTAGGTACTTCACTGGTTCCTTAGACCTAATCGTCTGGCCTCCGAATAAGAAGCTCGCACATTCCCCTTCTTGTAGCTGGTTATGAGCACAGCCTCCGTTTTGTGAGCCGCTTGTTCAAGACCGGCATTTACAAGCCAATCATTCACTTTGGAGATAGTTGTATTCGTAGCCACTTCCACTTCCTGTATGTGCTTGGCCGCTGTGATAATAGCAATGTCGTCAGCGAAACCGACGATTCGTACTCCATCGTACATAAGAGGTTCGAGACCTGTCCCTGCGAGCCTCTTATTGCTGGAATAGTCCATGACTATCTTCAGCAAATAGGGGTGGATACCAATGGCAATTAGAGACCCAGTATGTGCATTCAGCTTGCCGATTTAAAAGCGTCTTTAAGGTCAAACGTAACCACTGCACAATATTTCTTCTCACCTCCTCTCAATCTCTTTTCTTGTATGGCGTCCGCGGCCTGGTTTACTACGGATTATATGGCATCGACGGTCGAACGGTCTTTTCTGTCCTTGACCGTCAATAACTTATCATAGATTTCTTCCCTAGTGTGTCCAATTGACAAAATGCGGTACAAGAACCCTTCTTCAGTTGGTTTCTTACCTTTTGGCGGTAGTACCAGGTGCTGCAATTTCCATTGTGGGGAAGCCCCTTCTTGTAGGCATTTTCCAAATATGTACGGGAAAGCGTACGGCCTTGCCATAATCGCCGATTTGACCGCCTTATTTAGAATCCCATCTGGTCTGGATGCTTTGTTAATCATTACCATACAGACAGCTTTATGTAGATCCTCTAAGGTAATTGGAGAAATCTCCAGAGTGTTAATCCTCGCCGTGCTGCTACAAGTTAGTGGTTGTCCCTGTGGGAAGGGGTGTCCCACTATTTTCAGAGTCGGTAATCGGCGGACCTCTACTGCTTTTTATCCCTTTGGCGACCATCCTGTGTGCTTTACCCCAAAGGTTTATGTCGGCCTCCTCGCAGACAAGCCGTTTTTAGAAGTCTGGTCTATTTCTGGATCGTTGGGAATTTCTTCTTGCTCTGAGACAGTTCGCTTTTGGCCTCTGGATGTCCCCGTCCCACCAGTAATATGGGGAGGCCCCTTCTGTTGGGCTTCCTCCTGGGCAGCGCCTGTTTTAATTTGCGTAATTATCCACGGTCACACCTCTCAGGACTTCCTCAATAACATCATTGTCAAAGAGCGTGTCTTTCCAAATGGAACCTGTTGGGTTTGGATGCTATTTCCGTTTTTTCTCGCCGACCTTCAGACATTTCATATTGCGCAACCTAATATTTTGCTTGAAATTCTCACCTCAAAAGCCGGAGTTAGTGTTTTGAATTGCCTCATTTGGTGGTGTTACAGGCCCATGAAGGGCCATAGCCAATCTTTTCTCAATCACCCATGTTGTGTGTGATTTTTTTTTTTTTTTCGTACCGGTGAAAGGGGACCTACAATACCTACGGAGGGTATTTCAAGTACCCCGCCGAGGAGGGATGCCGCGAAATAAACATTCGATGGTGTTGGTATAATCGGGATCCGAACTCGCTCATCGTGCGCCAGAGTCCAGCACACTAACCACTGCCACCACCACTGGTATTATCGGGATCCGAACTCGCTCATCGTGCGCCAGAGTCCAACACACTAACCACTGCTCCACGGCGCCCTCAAGAGTTTTGAATTATTGTAATTATAATTATAATAGTACGCTGAGGACACTTCCATTGTCATCTCGGGTAAGTATCTATCTAAACTGAATGACCGTATGAGTATGGGTTCTCCATATTGTTGCAAATGGGCTCGGAGTGAACCCCCAGAAAACTCAGCTTGTGCTTTTGACCATAAAGCATAAGATCCCGGAAACATGCCCAAGGTTAACCTACTTGGTACCAGGTTAACCTACTCTTTTAGTGCCAAATACCTTGGCACTGTGCTAGAAAGGAAACTAGACTGGAAGGACAATACAATCTACAATCGAGCGTGCACAAAAAGCAACTATAATTCTCTACACCTGTAAGAAAGCCTTAGGGAAAAAATGGGGATTCAACCCTAAACTTGCCTTATGGTTGTACATTACAGTCGTTAGACTTATTCTAATATACGGGGTGGTATTCCGGTGGACTGCACTGAACAAAACAACATACCATAAGCGAATCGAGAAGGTACAAAGGCTGGCATGCATGTGCATCACTGGGACCCTAACGTCCACCCCAACCTCCATCCTGAACAACAGGATAACCTTGGCGGAACACTCTGACCACATTGAGCCCATCACAGTCTTTGAGAAGCAATACAAAATAACATACCCGGATGGACGGAACTGGTCCCGCAACCTCCCAATAGCTGCGTGGACTTCTACACTGACGGGTCAAGGGCAGTGGAGTATTCTGTAAAAAAAAAAGCCCGAGCAAGGCTCCAAAATTACCCGATCATTGTAGCGTTTTTCAGGCGGAGCTGTCGGCAGTAAAGGAGGTACTGTCTTGACTGAAGTGGCTACTATGGATATTCGAATCCTTACAGATAGTCAAGTAGCTTTAAAATCCCTGCAGTCCTATGTGTACACATCAAAAGTAAATCTTGACTACCGGCGACCTCTTAACGAGATGGCCGAACAGTTTAACATACATCTCCTATGGTTACCAGGTGCCAGCGATGTCTCAGGAAATGAAAGAGCCGACGTGTTCGCTAGACAAGGAACGACGCAACAATCAAACATGGCATGCGCAGGTATACCTCTCCATGGCTGAGGTGAACCTGAGATGGATCCAGGGGCACACCTGCCTTACCAACAGGCAATTTAGGTCTCGGCTTGACAGTCAACGGACCAAGGGACTAACCCCACTAAAACGAACTGGCATCTATAAAATAATTGGTGTCATCGCCGGTCACTGTCTCATTGGCATTCGCGCACAAAAACTAGGGCAGAAGCTGCTTAGACAAAGAGGCAATCGAGACCAACTTGGGCAAGTTTCTAACGACTTCTGCAGAAGCTGCTTAGACGAAGAGGAAATCGAGTCCATTCATTACCTACTCTGTGCCTGTCCGGGTCTTTGTTCAATCAGGAAGCAATACCTATAATCCTGCTTCCTTAGCGACTTGATTGATGTTCAGCGGCTAACTGGCCTTCGTAATTATTTAAGAAGCACTAAGTGGTTCCATGGGCACTGTTAGTAGGTCCTATCCCCACCTCCTCGTGGTGCCATCTGGAGAAATTGCAGACGGGGAAGGGCGAATGGCGAGCCTCCTGCGCCAAAAAAAAAAAAAAAAAAAAACAGGATTAGTAGTCGGTTGGGTTACGGCCTAGTAAGCCGTAACCGTAAAAAAACACAAACTCCGAAACAACCACAAGCCTCGGAAATAAAGGACCGGATTTATGTTGACGACCCTTGCAAAAAACGAAAAAAGGACAATGATCTTCGGCTTTGTACGTGGAATGTTAGGTCCCTAAACAGGCCACGTGCAGCCGAACAACTTGCGGACGCCCTAGCCCGCTATAAAGCGGACATAACCGCCATTCAGGAAATGCGATGGAATGGACCGGGCATAAAGCGGATGAAAAACTGCGATATTTACTACGGCGACTGCTATAGGGGGAGAGGGCAACGATTGTTTGGATGCGGATTTGTTGTTCGAGGTGGACTAAGGCAAAAAGTCCTAAGCTTTCGGCATGTGAGGGAACGCCTCATAACAATCCGTATCAAGGCTAAATTTTTTAACATCAGCCTGATCTGCGTCCACGCCCTCACGTAAGACAAGGATGACTCAGCCAAAGATGAGTTCTACGATCATCTAGACAGAACGTATGCCCAATGTCCCAGCTATGACATCAAAATTGTACTAGGAGACTTCAATGCTAAGCTGGGTAAGGAAAGCATATTTGAACGAGTCATCGGCAAACATAGCCTACACGACACCACCTCCGATAACGGACACAGGCTGATTGATCTTGCTACGGGGCGAAATCTCCTTCTAGCCAGTACGCGCTTCCCGCACCTCGATATACACAAAGGCACCTGGCGGTCTTTTGATCAATCGACTACCAACCAGATTGATCACATCGCGATCGACGTCAGACACTCCTCCACTATTCTTGATGTTCGAACTCTCCGAGGAGCTAACATCGACTCGGACCACTATCTTGTAGTAGCCAAGATGCGCTTACGGATATCACGAACGCAACGGAGTAGAGTAAGAATACAAGGTTATGACGTCGGAAAGCTACTATCGCCAGAAACCGCTCGTGCTTTTACCGATCGCGTCTCCCTTAAGCTCTTCAGTACACCTCAATCCTCCACGCTATCAATAGAACAGCAGTGGAGCCTTTGCAAACAAGCCCTGAAAAGCTCTGCATCCGAAGTTTTGGGTTTCAAGGCTCCACCGCGAAGAAACACCTGGTTCGATGACGAGTGCAGGAGGATTCACACAGCGAAGCAGGATGCATATAAGGCCTCGCTGCATAAAAGAACAAGAGCAGCTCGTGAGCTCTACGAGTTGAAAAGAAGGGAGGAGCATAAGCTTCTTAGAAGAAAGAAGGAAGAGCACGAGAAGCGCGCGATTGAGGATTTGGAGAGGTGTTACTGCAGGCGTGACGTTCGAAAGTTTTATCAACAGATAAAGCGAACACGCCAAGGTTATAAAGCCAGAACGGAAGCCTGCAGGGATGAGAACGGACACCTAGTAGTAGAAGCGCAGTCGGTGCTGAGAATATGGAAAAACCACTTCTGCAGACTGTATAACGGCGATGTTAGTCAAAATACCGCTGTCAGGCAGAATGATCCATTTCTAATCGACGGAGACCGCAGAGAATTCTGTCCCCTTGACCTCGACGAAGCTAAGATTGCCATATTGAAGCTCAAGTCGAATAAAGCTGCTGATGCATACGGACTGTCTGCTGAGTTCTTCAAGGCAGCTGGGGATGACCCAGCACCAGCTCAGCCGTAAGATATGGTTAGAGGAAAGCATGCCCGAGGAATGGAGTCTCAGCATCGTATGCCCGATCCACAAGAAAGGAGATCCCTCTGATTGCGCCAACTATAGAGGAATAAGTCTCCTTAACATCGCCTACAAAATCTTCTCTGCCGTTTTGTGTGAACGCCTGAAGCCTTTTGTAAATAAGCTGATAGGTCCTTATCAGTGCGGATTCAGGCCAGGGAAGTCCACCATCGATCAAATCTTCACACTACGGCAGATACTGGAGAAAACCAATGAATTTCAAGTCGACACTCACCACCTATTTGTCGACTTCAAAGCCTGTCTATCTTTGACATACCTGCTGAACTCGTCAGACTATGCAGGATGAGTTTGGAGAATGCTCGCTGCTCCATCCGAATCGGTGAACACCTTACCGATAGTTTCGATGTCAGAAAAGGATTTAGGCTGGGTGATGCGCTGTCGTGTGATTTCTTCAACATCATATTGGAAATTATTGTGCAAAAATCACTGGCCTAAACAAGAGGCACAATCTATTTCAAATCCTCGCAGTTCCTTGCATACGCCGACGATATGTCAATGAGGCGTTTGCGAGTATTGAGTTCGGGTCGGCGAAAGTTCGTCTGGCGGTAAACGACGGCAAAACTAAATATGTGCTGTCATGAAAAAAGGGCGCTCAGCACCGACGTCTCGGCCAGAACGTTTGTATAGGCAAATATTAGTTCGAGGTAGTTACGGACTTCGTCTACCTTGGCTCCGCAGTGACCTGGAAAAACGACATCAGTTCCGAAATCAAACGCAGAATCACTCTTGCCAATCGCTGTTTCTTAGGGCTCAGGAGGCAACTGAGTAATAGAGCCCTCTCCCGAACGACAAAGTTGACTCTATATACATAAAACCCTTATCATCCCGGTCCTGTTGTACGGCGCAGAAGCATGTACACTATCAAAAGCGGATGAGGAGGCCCTTGGTCGGTTCGAGAGAAAGATTTTGCGCGTGATTTTTGGGCCTAAAAACGCAGACGGGGGATGGAGGAGAAGATTCAACCACGAACTTTACGGGCTGTACAGCGACATGAGCCTAGTCAAGCGTCTACGGATTCAACGCCTAAGATGGCTGGGCCATGTAGAGCGAATGGACACCACAGCTCCAGCCCGGAGAGTCTTTGAATTTAACCCCGAGGGACGAAGAAGCAGAGGACGGCCGCCCTTAAGATGGCGCACATAGGTGGAAGGGGACCTCAGCCAACTGGGTGTGCGGCAATGGAAAAGGCTAGCGAAAGATCGTGCTAGATGTAGGGGTATGTTGGTGGAGGCCCAGGTTCACCCCGAACTGTAGCGCCCACTAAGAAGAAGAAGAAGTGGTTCCATGAATAGGGGGTCAACCACACAAGGAGCCTCTCTATACCCTCCCCCGGGGAGGCTACGGACAACCTAATCTAGCCTAACCTAAGAGTTTTAAATAACATATTGCCTCTACTGTACTCAGTCATTAAAATTGTTCCAAATGGCGTTAGGGAAGTCCTTGTAACAGAATCGCTTTACCAATCGCATTACCATTCAATAGTCTTATTATTTTCAGTCAATACCGGGCAAAAAAGTTTGATAAATGGACCAAAGTAATCCTAAATACACATCCCAGACCTTATATCTCGCCCCAATAAAAATTCACTCAATACCTCCACCTAAGCCTGCAGCATCGGTCTGTCTGTATCATAAATCAAACGAAAGAGCGAAACTTATTTAACACACCATCTTCCATAAATCGGGACATAAAACCGGAACAACAACAACCCCATCCCCTGAAGTTGGAAGAAAAATGTTATGGCAAAAGAGCTTGGCGCCACTACAAGCCCTCGCCGATACACTTCGACAGTAATTCGAAAGGATGAAAAACTGAAACAAAACCCGCATCCAATAAACTGAATCGCCACCACCGCATTCATGGCCTCTCATCCACATCCGTCGAGTGGGTGGTACGATAAGTCATAATCCTTTTTTGCTTTTGTTGTTGTTTCTCCACCAAATCGTTCAAGCCAACTACTTACTGCTCGTCTGCACCGTGTCGATTGTATTCGAGAAGTACATATGTTCATTTAAGCAGACATTTATTTGGTACGCAACGTTAGATGTCCATACAACAGGCACATTAACAAATAAACGGCACATGGTCCAGTCTCACTGTCGGCCAAAGGGGCTCCTCGTGTGGACCGGAACACAAAAATAAAATTCCTAAAGATGCTACTTTGCTAGTATGCCTTCCTTCCGGCCGACGATACCCAAATGTAGTATCGCATGCCAAACAACCGGAATTGATTTCAACCTTCCCACGGGTATTGACCATCGTCTCAGAAAAAATTGTTTTGTTTTCAAACTCAAGACGTCGACAATAGAAATGTATTTGACGTCCAGCTTATCTTCGACGAGCGAATTAGCCGGAGGATTAGGAGCCGACCGTCTGACCGGCTGGCAACGGACAGCTCCTTGGCAATAATAAATATTTATAATACGCAACCTCCCTACAGCTTTCAGCCTCCTGGCAACATTTCGAGACAGCTAGAAGGCCTTTTTTGTGCCTTTCCTTCGCTACTGCTGATGCTGCTCCACGATGTCGCTCGTCTGTGTGGTGTTTGTGCGGTGGCATATCCTTTTTGCCGCATAAGTAAATAAAAAAAAAAAAAAAAACAAAATGAGGAAGATACTCCTCCCGTATGCAATGACATTTTGCAATTCCCTTTGCCGGGAACCGACGACGCCATTAGGGTAATGAGGTCAAGATGCAAGGCTCCAGGTTTTATGACCAGCCCCAGACCCCAGTGCAATATTCGTTATTTCCGTTTTGGTGACCGTGAGAGATTTATCGTATTCGAACCAGTCCCACATCCTACCGGTCACCGTTCTGTATGACGTACGACTTTCGGGCAATTATAGCACAGAGACGGAGAAGAGAACAATTGACCTCGGCCGAAAAGTTTGTGTCTTGTAACGATATCTGCCCCCTTCTTCGTTTAATCCGGTCGGTGGTTGGTCACAGCAGTGGAACTCGCAGTGGTCCGCCTAATGATGTCCTAAACCCATTAAAATCCTGGGGGGCTGAGCTGAAGCTAATGTCAAAGTAGTTCAAGCAGCAGTCATTGTATTGTACGATAGGTTGACATTGTCGCATCCCATCCCATGCCCATTTCTACTCCCACTCCTATTCTATTCGACTGATGCAATACAACCATATGTATCCTTGTGCGACGTGGATAGGTAAACTTTTCCAGGTGATGTAAACGAGATGCTGCATTGTGCTTAGAACTGCAGGTGGGTCTTGTCCGACATCACTGCCAGTCAGTGGTAGACCTGCTCTAATGTCGGTGTATATGAGTGCGGATGGGGCTTGAGATTTGTGCATAATATGTAGTACGTCATGCGGAGCTATAACAAAGCTAGTGTTGTTCAAGTACTCGAGCTACGGGGCTTTTATTGTGTTTTTGCTTAATTCGACGTCAGGAGGAAGCACGTGGGGGCTATCTTTTGTTTTACTTATTATCCTGAGTAACGGGAAAGTGCTTTAAAGGGAAAACTTTTATGAAATAATGAGATGCACAGTTTCTGCTTACAAACAAGGGCTTTGTTCTTCAAGTTTGTAAAACAAAAAAGTTTGTATGAACTTTGTTCGGAGAAGAGGAACGACACGCTTGAGCGTTGGTATCGCGGTATATCAGCGCCATTGACACCGTTAGATAACACGGTTATTCTTTGGCGTTCTCGTCTTTTTTCTTTTTTTTTTGTTCAAGTGACGGGGGTTGAAGGTCCTTTTTGTAGCTCAATTCCAGGTTGGACGTGCGAAATTAGGACTTTAGTTTGTCAAGGGCCTATTCGTTATTTTTAAATCGGCCACCAGACAGAAGAGTTTTTAATTCTAGAAATGAACTTGGACGGATGCTCCGTATACAATGTTGGACTGGCGCTGATTTCTGTTTTAGGGATTAAAAACTGTTACATGAATGCTTTGGCGCTTGATATTCCGACGTTTATTCATTCACAACCATGATTACAGCCTCTTTGACCTGCTCTATACACTGCAAATGGTAAGTGTGTTGCTGCAACACACCAAAAGGTGTGTTTTCATTGCAATCATTTTTACTGCCATTTAAAGTGCTAGAAAGGAAATTGCAACCCGGACCCATGGTGTAATGGTTAACACACTGGACTCCCAACTTATTGATCCCGTGTTCAAATCTCAAGATTCCTGTCAACATTCTTCGCAGCGAATAAAAAAAAGACTCATCTAGTCCTCGCTCTCTGAAGGCACCGTGGCGCATTGGTTAGTGTGTTGAACTCTGGCACACGATGAGCGAGTTCGGATCCCGATAACACCAACGCCATCGAATGTTTATTTCGCGACGTTTCTCCTCGGCGGGGTACTGGCAAAACCCCCCGTAGTAAACTTGCCATGAAAAAGCTTCTCAACTCACGCCGTTCGGAATCGGCATTAAACTGTAGGTCCCTTTCACCTGTGGGAGAAATAAATCACACACAACATGGGTGATTGAGTGAAGCTTGGCTCTGGTCCTTCATGGGCTGTAACGCCACCCAAGAAGAAGAAGTCCTCGCTCTCTAAATATTTGTCGGTTCCAGGTTCATCAAACACGGAACATTGTGCTTAGTTTTTTGTTTGATTGAATTGATTTTTTCTTTTTGTTCTAAAGCAACATCATGATGAGCATGCCATCCGACTTGATTGACCAATGTAGACTGTTGGTTGCGAGCATTGAGATTTTAACTCGGATCACTGGGTTGAGAGTCCAGCGGATCCGATTCGCAAATTACTTCATGGCAAGGGTGTATATAGTGGGAAAATTTCGCCTTTGTTTGATTGATCCAAAGTTTGTTAACTTGGTACAACTCGCATAGGAATAACAGTGTGCTTGAGAAAGAATAGTCCTACGACCCCTGTCTCATGGACATGCCTTCTGACGCATCGACGCCCCTTAGTCGAGTTTTCATGGCGTCAGGATTGGCTCTGGCTGGATACTGAACCTGGAAAGGATAGTCTTCGGGGCTCCGGTGCTGGGGTTCTTTGAGCGCGAAAACATCCGACTGCACTTTTCGTTAGAAAAATATGCCAGAGACATACGCGTTCCTGATGGCCATGCACTATGTTGTGAAGCACAGGTGGAGTGGGAAAGCATATGCGTCTGCAGTGACAGCCAAGCTGTACTCAAAGCTGTATGCAACCTCTTAACTAGCTCCAAATTAGTGCTTGAACTCAAATCCTTCTTGAACTGAGTCGGTAGGCTAAATTCATTAAGGCTTGTATGGGTTCCAGGCCACTCTGGGGTCCAAGGAAATGAAATCTCTGAACCCGCTCTAGGTCTACCTGAGTCCACGGTGAATTCCTACATTAACGATTGGGTGTTTAATACACACAACTGTAAATGGAGGAATTATCTAGTTTGCAGGATGACTAAGCGCGTGTGCCCTGATGTCTGCAATAAATCCGCAGCCTTTCTCCTGTCTTTAATGAGAATCGACTGCAGAAGACTTGTGGGATTCATTACGGGCCATTACACTTTTTCTAAACATCTCTGCGTGCATGGCATCAGTGAGACGCCATCCTGTGCTGCATGTTGCGAGGAGGATGACACTACAGGGCATTTTCTCTGTGACTGTCCCACCCTTGCTCGCGCACGGTGGCTTACCCTTGGGGCCGCTTAGTTCTACATCACTGAAGCTCCTTCTCATTTTTCTCCGGAAAACGGGGAAAGTAATGTAAGGTGTCTGTCTGGAGTACAGTGGACCAGTGTTTGGGTCTGCGTGCACCAACAGATAGCTGTGTTGTTCACCAACTATGGTCTTAACAACTTAAAGATATAATTCGTTTAGCAGATGTCCACCCGCGTAGCGAACACACCGAACGCAATAAGTGAATAATTGCACCTGATGCCCACCCATAACCCCCAATCTGGTCCCAATAAATCCAACGCAAACAAATTGTTCCAATGGATTTTACGTTTCGCAGATCGTAAAGCCGATGGCTCAGACCGTGTTGACCATAAAATTCAAATACAATCTTCCCGCAGGACACAAATGCCCTGGATGAGTTTGTGCTTTTTCCTTTTTTTGTTGTCCCTCTCCCAACTGGACTGATGGGGACTTGTGTGCGCGTATAAAATTTATAGTTGCATCCGCTCAATCCGATTAAAGTCCTTTCCGTGAGTAATAATCGAATTAATGGCAAAGTACTTTTCCGCTTCCTGCGTCAACTGAAAAGGATTTTTTCCACTAAGTTTTATGGAAATCCATCAATTCGCGTCAACACATGCGAAGGACGGATTCGACATGGCAGAGTGTGCCTTCTTCACGCGCTGATCGATTGATTTTCATTCGAATTTCATTATGACCATTAGGATGAGGCTGATAGGACCGGAGGAAAGGTAAACCTCTTTTTTCTGTTTGCTTGTTATTTATGCACGTCCTGGGATGTATGCTGTTATAAGTCCTTAATCCTTTTGTTTCGAGCAAGCTTTCCAACTTTATCTCATCGCCCCGCCGCGGAGCCGTTGACGAATTGGCATCAAATATTCCCGAGCGCCAGCAGGAAGACACAAAAAAAATGGAGAATTGGACGAAATTAAATTTTCATCGGATTTGGGGAAATCCTTTTTTCCCGACAACACAGAATTTCATTTTTCCATCCACCATCGACCGCCCTTCCTTACTAGCTAGGGCCCATGGGATAAACTATTTACATGACAGCGCGCTGTGTGCTGTACTGGTTTTTGTGGAACATCGACAATAGCTCGCATACGCGGCGTGTGTGGTCGTCGGTATGACAGGTCCTTTGGGCTGCCTTTTAACTTTCACATATGAGCATGTGGAATTGGGTTTTGAGGACAGCTTGAGCACTGGTAAAAATCGTATGTCATACCTATAATTGGCACATGTATCTAAACCGCCTGTCAGGATCGGGACTAGGAGTAAGCAACTCGTCCTCGACGTGCGGTGTCTGATTGTCGATTTTGAGCGAACTGGATGAAGAAGAATGATAATGCAGCAGCTCGCGTGGGTAGAGTACGATGTCCTGTAATCCGATTTTCAATTTTACCCACATCCTTTGTCCTTCACTTGTTCCATTCCCATTTTTGTTTGTTGTCGTTGTAAAGTTGCATGACGCTGCTGTTTGGTTTGATTTCAACGGCTTCCTCGGGGAAATCTTTAGAAATACATACTCGCTCGTTCGCGGACGGACTCTTCTACATAAAAGTATTGTACTGTCGGTACACCGAGCAACCGTGGCACTCAGAACTGCAATGTATGTAAGAAGACAATCGGGGACACAACACGTTTTAATAGAATACCAGGGCAGTGTCCTTTTAGCTGGCGATGACGTTTCTTATGACGTTTCCTATATGCTCCATAGTATCTGAATATGATCTCTGATTCAGTGCATGGGATGGAAAATGAGTTCAATATCAGAGCGTATACCGCATAGAGGGTTGCTTGGTTGGTCGTTTCATTAAGTTAGCCGATGCTGCTTCTGCCGCAGTGACCTTCGACGATGGTGGTGATGATGCTGCTGCTGCTGCTGCCTAGTGGCTCATGATGGCGGCACTGGTTATGGTGCTGGTTCCATTTGCATGGACGCGCATTTAATTTAATGAAATGAAAAATATGATTTTCATGGAGAAATTACTCCGCAATTTAGGTTAATGTTTTGCTTTTGGTTGGATATAGATGTGCTGAGGACGGTTCGAGTGTAGTAGTGGTTTGAATGGAGCATGCGGTTCGTCTGGCGTTTATGTGCTGCTCCTAATAGTGTTGTCCCAAATGTCTGCTTGATTGGAGCGGAGTGGTTTTTTTTTTTTTTCTTTGTCAAAGCAATGAGGTCGGTCGTCTATTCGGGATGAAGTGATGTTTAATTGAGTGTCCTGACATCAATCGTATGTACAAGTACATACATGGCGCGTGGGCAAATTACTTAATGAACTTTGCAAACAAGCATGGAACTTCTGATTTGTACTTGATGTCGACATGATATATCCCAGGCTCTTGCTCTGCGTGTGGGCTATTGAATTATTCAAGATTATATTAAGATCAATTCACTTCGAGCTCCCATTTAGAATCGAGTCCAAGACTAGCAAAACTGACACCAATTAAATGAGTACTCCTTAGGAAGGTTGTTCTGTACACTTTGTACACATCCGATTTTCGCGCTGATGCCCTAGGTAGGTAGGTAGGTAGGACCGTAGCCTTCCCAAAAGAGAATTGAGAAGAATACACATAGGCCAAAAAGGCCCGTTGTGCAGCTACGAGGCGGTCTTGCCCCCTATTCGTGGAACCATTTAGTGCTTCTTAGGAAATTAAGAAGATCAGATATCCCAACTTGCTGAACTTCGGTCAGATCGTTAAGGAAGTAAGATCCTAGGTATCGTTTCCTGATTGTGCAGAATGCCGTGCAGGCACAGAGAAGGTGATGAATGGACTCCACCTCCTCCTCGTCCTGACAGCTCCTGCAAAAATCATTCGGAGTTATACCTAGTTTTTGCGCGTGACTGCCAATAAGGCAGTGTCCAGTGATGACACCAATGACTTTGTGGATGTCAGTTCTTCTTAGGGAGATAATACTCCTAGTCCGTTTACTGTTGAGCCAGGGCCAGATTTGTCTGGTGATGAGGCAGGTATGTCCCTGAGTCCATCTCCGGTTCGTCTCGGTACTGGTGAGATTTATCAGATTGTGTTTAATGGTTGCAAAGGGTATACCCTCACAAGCCACGATTGATTGTAGCGTCGTTCCTTGTTTGGCGAGTTTGTCGGCTCTTTCGTTTCCTGGAATGTCGCTGTGTCCCGGTACCCAGATGAGTTGTATGTTGAACTGTTCAGCCATCTCGTTAAGAGATAGTCGACAGTCGAGGCTAGTTTTTGATGTGTACACGTAGGACTCCAACGACTTTAAGGCTGCTTGGCTATCCGTGAGAATGCGGATATCCGTGGTGGATATCACGTTTCACTTCAGCCAAGACAAAGCCTCTCTTATAGCCAACAGTTCCGCCTGGAAAACGCTGCAGTGATTTGGTAGTTTTAGAGCTTTGTTCAGCTTAAGTTGTTTGCAGAATACCCCACTACCCACCCCGTCTTTGGTCTTGGACCCATCAGTATAGAAGTCTACGCAGTTTCTGCGAGGTTGCGTCTGGCGAGTCCAGTTTTGTCTATCCGGGTAGGTTGTTGTAAAGTTTTTTTTCCGAGACTGTGGTGAGTTCTGTGAGGTCTAGGTATTCTGCCATAACTGACCTGTTATTCAGGATGGAGGAGTGACCAGTGATATAGCTCGACCAGTTTGAGTTTGCTTTAAGTCTAATGGCCGCTTGTGTAGCAATTTGCTTGCCGAAAATATCGAGAGGTGTAAGGTCAAGTATCATGTTAAGCGCAGCCGTTGGGGTGGACCTGAGGGCCCGGTAATGCACATACACGCTGATGCCCTAAGAACCTGGCTACGCTAATGTGTTATAGATGAAGCCACGGAATGCTTCTAAGTAGGTTTTGCCAATATTGATGATCTGGTCGAGACGCTGGTTATATACGGTCCTTTTCAAAGACACTTAAAAACGTCCGTCATCTCTACATACGTTATCAACTGTAGGTATTTCCCTTTAAATGTTGCACAAAGTTTTCGAGGGCGATATACGCAACAATGTGCTACATATTGGCTGATATAAAAAGGGAGATAGCTGTTATGGCATCCGCCAAGTAGTGAACCACTTGTTCCTGGGGAAAGAGGAGCATGGCCCTCCAGGTTGGGGTTTATGCTTAGGGGTCACGCCCCTATCACGGAAAAAAATAAATTGTTGCGAAGCAACCACAAGTCTCGGAAACGGACGAATACGATGCTGATGACCCCTGCAAAACACTGAACGACTTGCGAATCTGCACCTGGAAAGTGAGGTCCCTTAACAAACCCGGTGCAAACTATTATTTAGAGTAAACCCTCCGTTCCAGATATAACCGAGTGCGATGGGATGGACCAGGCAAAAGGCGGATGAAAAATTGCGACTTCTACTATGGGAATCGCTACAAGGAGAACAAATAACGCTTATTCGGGTGCGGATTATTTATTCAGGGAAGACTCCGGCAAAAAGACTTCAGCTTTCGGGATGTAAGCGAACGCCTCATAACAGTCTGCATCAAAGCCAATTTCGGAAACATTAGCTTGGTATGCGCACACGCCCCAACCGAAGAAAAGGACGATCGACTTAAAGATGACTTCTACGATCTCCTAGACAGAACCTATGACCAATGTCACAGCTACGATACAAAACTAGTACTAAGAGAGGAGGTAAGTATAACCTACACGACACAACGTCCGAAAATGGACACCGGCTACTCGACTTTTAGGCGGGGCGTAATCTCCTTCTGGCTAGCACACGGTTCCCGCATCTCAACATCCACAAAGTAACTTGGCGATCACCTGATCAGTCGACCACCAACCAAACCCGTGATCCGTTGCGATCGACGCCAGGCACTCCTCAAGTATCCTAGATGTACGAACCTTACGAGGAGCCAATATTCACTTGGATCACTATCTTAGTATAGCCAAGGCTTGAATGACGATATCAAGGATGCCACAGAGTCAGAATCTTCGAGCCAGAACTGTGCTGTCCATTTGTTCTCTATGGCCTAGCCATCTTAGTCGTTGGATCCGTAGACGTCGTACTAGGCCGATTTCGCTGTATAGCCCATAGAGTTCTCGACTGGATATTCTCCTCCACTCTCCGTCAACACAAACGGACTGAAAATTGTACGCAGGATTTTCCTCTCGAAACGACCAAGGACCTCTTCGTCCATTTTTGATAAGCCAACTTCGCAATTCCTTCTTGATCCCGAAGAAGGAGTGGTTGGCAAGTGTTATTCTGCGTCTAATCTCCGACAATATCTTACAGATGAGCTGGTGCATGTTCCCAACCAACTTATCTCCAGTTGCTTTAAATAGCTCAGCAGGCAGTGCGTCACCGCCAGCAGCTTTGTTAGTCTTCAGTTTTGATATCGTTATCTTAAGCTCGTTTAAGTCGGGCGGACTGAAATCTCTCTCATCTTCGTCCAGTGTGAGTAATGCGTACGCGTTCTACAGGCCGCAAAATTGGTATTTCCATATTTTCAGCATCAACTGTGATTTAACTACGAGGCGTGTGTGTTCATCTCTGTAGGCTTCCGTTCTGACCTTTGGTAAGGTGCCAAGGTTATAAAGGTTTCGAAAGGCGAAAGATCGCGCGCTTCTCGTGCTCTTTCTTTTTCCTTCGGGAAAGCGCATGCTCCGTCCTTCTTTTCCGTTCGTAAAGCTCACGAGCAGCTTTCGTATGTCGATGCAACGTGGCCATTTATGTATTCCGTTTTTCGGCATGTAGTGAACGAACATCCGACCCCAACCACTGCGCTCCGTTCAGGTTGTGTGTGTAAAACACGTCATAAGAGAATATAAAAACTCTTGAACCTGCGCGAGTCTCTAAAAAAAAAATCTGTCTCCCCTCGTCTTCAAACCAAGGGCTTCTCCTTAATGGTTTCTGGAAACCTAAAACATCAGAGGCAGCATCCCTGATGGGGCTTTGCCAACGTTTCCACGTTCTATGGTTTGTGCAGTTTGCATGGGCTCTTGAGAGAACTGGAGGGAGACTCGATTGGCAGAGTTCCTGGCGGTCTCTTGCGATCACAGCTTCCCAACGTAAAATTTAGTCCTACTCAACTTCGCAGTTTTCACGATATCGGCATACGTAACTTGGCTCCTCGGAAGGTTCGGTCATCCAAGATTCTGGAGGAGTGCCTGACATCCACTGCAGTATGATCGATTTGATTAAGAGATAACAGACAAGTGTCGTAAAGGCTGTACTTTCTTACGACTCATTCAAATATGTCCTCCTTTTCTAGCTTCGCGGTGAAATCTCCTATAACAATCCTGTCGTCATAGCTAGGACATTGAGCGTATGTCATCTTTGACTCTGTCATCTTTTTCCTCTGTGGGGGCGTGGACGCATATCAAGCTGATATTCCTGAAGATAGCTTTGATGCAGATTGTTATGAGGCCTTCGCTCACATGCCGAAAGCTTAGGAAATTTTGCCTTCGTCCTACCTCGAACAACAAATCTGCATCCAAATAAGCATAGTAGCATCTCCTTGTAGCAGTTTCCGAAGTATATGTCACAGGTTTTCATCCTCTTTTTACCCGGTCCATACCATCGCACTTCTTGGAGTGCGTTAATGCCAGCTTTATGGCGGCTTGGGGCTTTTTCTAACTGTTCGACCGCACCCGGTCTGGGACCGGAATCTAGCATTCCAGATACAGAACCGGCACTCCTGTCTTTTTATTCGTTTGCGGGAGTCGTCATAATGTAGTCTGTCCGTTAAATCCAAGGCTTGTGGTTGTCTGTTAGTTTCAAATATTTGTACGGCCACCTCCAGATAGCACCACGAGGAGGTGGGGATGGGACTTACTATGAGTGCCGCAAGGTGTTCGTCTGCTGTGGCTTCTCTCACTTTTCAGCAGGCCAGCATCCGCCGGATAGATGCTCCCCCTACGAGGCCTTTGTTAGTCGTTTGCCGTCCGGGTCTTTAACCAATTAGAGATCTATGAGACAGCGAAGTGCATATCTTTTTCTAGACTCCTTTTGACCAATGAATAACATGACAGATGAGAGCAACATTAACAATGACTCCTTTACCGCTCCCGTCAGGAGAGTTGGCTTTTCATCATACTTATATGCCACGGTATCCTTGTTGTCATTCACTCATCATTCCGGTCCTGTGAGAATAGGGAAAGTAAATGATTGCTTTGATGGAACCACTTCCCAGTCCAACAATGGACTCAATCAAGTTTCCATTAGACAGTGTGCGCTTTAACTCGTCGAGTAAAAACTAATTTCGCCAAACAACACACAAGGATTACTTATTTGCAACCATTTTTCTTCGTTATCCTCCCGTCCTCATGACCACCATCGAGTACTGCACGAGGTACCAAATCTCCAAGTTGTTTAGCCTGTTCCCCGTTGGATGAAACTAGCAGCATTCCAGTAATCTCGTTTTAACCACTAATCCGCCCAAGTGCAACTATAATTCAATCCCGGCGATCAAGTTAAAATTGAATTTCCTTACCCTCGCAACAAAGATTTTGGAAACAGTCGGTAGCAGTTCACTTCTTCCTAACGCCCAGGCAGCTGCCACCATCCTTTTGCCTCTTGCATACCTCTAGGAGCAAAGATGAAAGATACAGTTTCCCTTGTTAATGTTCCTTAAACTTCACTGTCTTCCTCTTCTTTTCCTTCTTTTGTTCACTCCTGTTTCCTGTTTTTTTCCCGGTTATCCTCCTCCTTATATTACGTGCCAACTAGCCTACCACATGCGCTCAAGCCCGGCACAAGACGACGGCAGCGATGGTGGCAATTCATGCGAGATTTCAATCTGCAGAGGAGCACACACTGTATAGATGCATACATCAACTAAATTGTCGCACAGGCATTATCCGGGGATTCATTTTCACATAGGAATAAGAACAGGAACAAGGACATGCGAAACAGAAGAAGAAGACACGGCGACGAAGAGATTAATTTGTTCACTTTTCATTGTCTTCCCGTTCAAATGACTGGCGCGCTCTATACATTGTCACACACCTAGGCACACATCCTTGTCGGATATTTCCACTCGGGATTTCTATTGAAATGCACCTCTACTTTCCCCTTTTCTTGTTCGAGGCCAAAAACAAAGGTCCCTAAACCATCTGACAAAGATCCTTTGGCAATCAACGACGACAAACTAACTTGATAGCGTCGCACAGCCCAAGGTAATCGTAATAGGAGCTGTCTCTCCACTCTGTTTACTCCTACCTACTCCTTAGTCCAAACACTAACAACAGGAACCTGACGCCGCTAACATCGCTTTTTCGTTGCGTTTCGGTGTTTTCCTGTTCATCTGGCCCATACAATACCCGACGGAAGACAAGGCGGCACAAGGATCTAACTTTAGCCTTTGCTCGTAGACCCTCATTCGTATTTCAGGAAGCGAGTCGCAACAAAGGTTTTGTACATTGTTTATCTCTGAATTGTGTGCAAGGCGCACGAGTTATGCGCCGGGCCCGGCTCCCAAGTAGTTAAACAACGGTGCAATGTCCTTTTAAATAGTTTTTGTTATTATTGTTCGAGCACACAACACCACGCTGAGAGTTGGCGCGGGCGGGCTGGCTCGGAAGTATTGTGTTGAGGTTCTCGTCTCTTTCGTTCTCTCTGAAATTGCTTCCTAGATAATTTAAAGTGTGCGGAATGGCTAGCCGGCGGGCATGGCGTTGCCGCTTGATGCATGTTCCTCAAAATGTTCTACACGTTTCGAAACAAAAATAACAGATGGGAACGAGTAGCGCTGGGAGTGAAGATGACGATAAAGACAACCAACCGACCGACAACGCTTGGGAGTCCATCCTCCCCAGATTTTATTTGCCTTTTGTTAGTTTGAGGAGTCATTGTAAGTTTTGATGTAGTCGTTGTCGTCGAGGTAAACAAAAGGCAATAGGAAGACCGGTTGGGTACGAAGCTGGAGATAAAAACAAAAGCTTGTCGGAAGGTAGTTAAAACCATAAATTTGCTCGTCGGGACGAGGACTTTTGTTGTTATCTTTTCTCACAATTATCGCTATTGGAGCAGAGCTGCGGCAGTAATGAGTTCGGTTATGAGCTAATGCGTGTGTTATCCTTTGGGCTTATGGGGTTTAAGAACGAGTGACGTGTGGAATTGTGTGCACGTGGGTTAGTTATGAACTGGGGTATGTTGTAATCAGGTAGAAGTTAATCCTGGGTGGGAAGATCGTTGCTATTTAGAGTTATTTTTAGTGATATGCCTCCTGCTGCCTTACTGTACTATAAACATCACCCTTCGAGTTAACTGTTTTCTTTTTTTTTTACTACAACTTAGTCAATTGACTAACTCCGAGCTGGCTCTTATCAAATGGAGTATGGACACAGTCAAAAAAAGAAACACTTGCTCTTCGTCTACATACGCAGTTCCCAGGCTGCTCTGGAACGCAGGACTCAGGACCTCTCCCACGATAGAGGAACAGTACGATCATATAATATCTCTAAAAAGAAAATCACTTGGGCGATGAAAATTTCAAGCCCTTTAAGTCGCCAGGGCCAGATCGAGTCTACCCCATCGAACTTGCGCAAAACTATGGAGTGGTTAAACCATGGCGAGAACACTATCTTTAAAGGCTGCCTAGCTTAGCGACGAATGGAATCTCAGCATCGTTTGCCCGGTCCATAAGAAAGGAGACCCCCATGACTGCGCCAATTACAGAGGGATAAGTCTCCAGAATATTGCGTACAAGATCCTCTCTGCCGTACTGTGTAAGCGCCTGAAATCGTTCGTGGACAATCTGATGGGTTCCTACCAGTGTGGTTTCAGGCCAGCAAAATCCACGATAGACCAAATATTTGTACTACGGCAGACCTTGGAGAAGACCCATGTATTCCAGGTCGACACGCACCATATTTTTGTTGACTTTAGAGCCGCATATGACAGTGTTTATAGAAACAAGCTATACAGAGCCATGCCATGTTTTAACATTCTCCCAAACTCGTCAGACTGTGCAGGATGACTATAGAGAATTCTCGCTGCCCTATTAAGGTCGGAGGTGAACTAACCGACCCCTTCGATGTTAAAAAAGGTTTTAAACAGGGTGACGCAGTGTCATATGATTTCTTTAACATCATACTTGAAAAGGTAGTGCGGGACTCTGCGGCCAATACAAGAGGTATATCTACATTAAGTTTACACAATTGCTTGCCTACGCAGATGATATTGACGTTATTGGACGGGCAAAGCGAGGCGTCAGTGAGGCGTTCGCAAGCACTGAAGCAAAAGCGGCTAAAGTGGGTCTAAGGGTAAATGGGGACAAGACCAAATATATGCTGTCATCAAAGAAAGACGCTCAACACCGGTGACTTGGTCAGAGCGTCAACTTCGGAAGCTATATTTTTGAAGTAGCCAAGGACTTCATCTACCTTGGCTCGAGCGGGACAAGCAGCAACGACACCAGTACTGAGATAAAACGCAAAATTACAGTTGCCAACCGCTGCTTCTTTGGGCTCAAGAGGCAACTGAGTAGTAGAGCCCTCTTCCGAAAAACTAAGGTATCCCCATACAAAGCCTTAAACATAGTTAAACCGACTATGTAACCTGCTGCTGAAATCTCTCAGAAAAAAGTAGCACTTAGGTTAGAATACGTACCGAGTCAATGGAAGGCCGCCGAAGTTATTATCCTTCTTAAGCCCGGAAAGCCACCGACGGATAAAAAAATCTAACCGCCCAATGTCCCTGTTGCCGATAAGTCTTCGAAAGAGTTATAATCAATCGCTTAAGGCCGATTGTCGGATCATCAGTTTGGTTTCACAAGCAAGCATTCCACTCTAGACCAAGTGCAACGCTAGACCAATGCACTTCTTATGGACCGGGCAAACGATGCTGAGATTCAACTCATCGAGCATGCATTCTTCCGACCATATCTTGTAGATGAGTTGGTGCATGTTCCTAACCAGCTCATCGCCAGCTGCTTTAAACAGTTCCGCGGGAAGTCCGTCTGCTCCGGCAGCTTCATAAGTGGACGGGATTCTCTTTCGCCTTCGTCTATTGTGAATGGTTCGTTCTCCTGATGGCAGCATTTTGACTACCATCGCGGTTATACAGTCTGCATCGTATGTGACTCCACAGTCTCAGCATCGACTGTGACTCCACTATTAGTTGTCCGACCTTACAGCCTTGGCATGTTCGTTTTACTTTTTGGTAAAACTTTCGAACGTCGTTCCTGCCATAGCATCTCTCAATCTCCTCGATCTCGCGCTTCTCGTGTTCCCTCTTTTTTCTCCTGAGAAGCGCATGCTTCTCCGTCCGTTTCTGTTCATAGAGCTCGCGGGCAGCTCTCGTCCGTCGATGCTGTGTAGCCATGTATGCATTTGTGTTTCTCTATCTGCACTAGTCGTCAAATCAAGAGTTTCTCGTAGGTGGTGGCTTGAAACCGTGTATATCTGAGGCTGCCTCTCTGATGGCGTTCTGAAAACGACTCCATTGCTATTCTATGGTTTGTGCAGATTGCATCGGGACTTGAGAGGGCCTGGGGGAGACTTGATCGACTTTCCGACGTTAAATGTTGGTGTACTCGACTCCGTTGATTCCGAGAAACTCGCATCCGTGCCTTGGCTGCAACAAGGTAATGATCCAACTCGATGTTGGCTCTTCGAAAGGTTCGGACATCTAAGATGCGGGAGGAGTGTCTGCCGTTGATCGCAATGTGATCAATTTGATTGGTTGTCGGTTGATCGGGGGACCTCCAGGTCCCCATATAGAGATGCCTGGACCTTATCAAAAATGGATGAGGAGGCCCTTTGTCGTTTCGAGAGGGAAATTCTGCGTTTCGGTCCTATTTGTGTTGATGGAGATTGGAGGGGAAGATTCAGCCAATAACTGTAAGGATCCAACGTCTAGGATGGCTAGGCCATGTAGAGCGAATGGACAGTACAGCTCCGGCCCGAAGAGTTTTCGACACCAATTCCGACTGGACGACGTTTCAGAGGTAGGCCGCTTTTAATGTAGCGCAAAGGGACCTCAATTAACTGGGCGTGCGACACTGGAAACAGCTAGGAAAAGATCGTTCGGGTAAATATTCAGTTTAGCTTATCTCTTAGCTCAAAAGCTGATACTGTCTTTAGGCACGCTTCACTCTCTCTCTCTCTCTTTCTCTTGATCCCACTGCTTCTATTATCAGTCACCGACGCGTTTAAGTTCTGTACTACTGATAAAGGCTTGGGATCTTATGCAACTTTTTTTACGCTCGTCCATGAACGAATTCCTCAATAGTGCTGTTACCGAGATAGAAGGTCTCTGTCTGCTACAAAACCCATGCAAACTGTGTGTCCGCTCTGTGGGTATTGAGCACATTTGCTCTATCTTTTTTGTTGTTGGCAAGCCCCTAAACAATGTTACAACGTTTTCGAAATATGGATTTAAGCCGATCTCTTGAATCTATAACCTCAACGACAGCTTAAAACTTTATTCAAACTGTTTGACTGCTGGCCCTTCAGCTAACCTGGGACTATATTTCCTCTCAAACTCCTCATGCTCTATCTACTCTTGGTAGAGGCCAATCCTGGACTGACTGAGCTGGGGGAAATCATAGCATGACTACATTGATATAACGTGTCTTGAAATATATTTAACGGGCATATAGCTTGATTCGGTTTAGGCAGGTCGTTTCAGCACGAATCCAGCTGAGTCTACTGTTGCTTAGTCTGACTATTAGCCGCGCTTGAACTAAATGAGCACATCACATGGAAGCAATTAACACGCAGCTCTCTTATTCTTTTTAAGGACTAAGCAGCTAATTGACTTCATGACACGTCACCCCGTTTCGCGATTGTGGCATTGCGTGACTAGCACTAATCAACTATCGCAACCAGACTAACTATGTACTCAAGTGTCGCCACTCCGAGTATGCACAAACAAAACTCCCAGCAATACTTTTCCAAGCTTAGACCTCTTCAAGGTCATTAGTTCAGCTACTTCAATTGCCCCCCCGCACTCCGTCTAGGTTCAAAATATTTACATGTACGACTGCCACTTATCGCCACCACTCGTGTCACTCAAAGCAACTTACTTTGGGAAAAGGGTGAAAACGGCTTGACGTTTAAATTACAGCGTAGGTGATTACGACTACGTCCACTCACATCCACGACCAGTTGCCCAAACCATTGACTATGATCAGTTACGTCTGATTGTTGATGACACAAAGACTTGTTTTGACTAAACTGGAACGTGCCCAGTCGCCCTCGACTGGGTGCAGGCAGTCAGCCACTCAGCCCTCGTGTTTACGAGGCAATTTCATTCAATTGACAGTAGAACTACGTGGCCGATGTCACATTCAATTGCACGAATTGCTTAATCAAGACATATGGCCGTATCTTCGACCAACTAATTCCACAAGCATCCCTCCCTATGATATGCGGATAAATTACAATTGCTGTCAACACGGATGACAGAACAGACGTACGCACTCGCCCACTCCGGCCAGCGACCGCATAATGACAGTTTATTACCAGATGAACAGCAAATAGCTCAACACTCCATTTGCATTCACATTACGCGTCAGGAAACGAAAAACGACAGAACAGAAAACAAGAAACCAAAGCGATGAAGAGCAGGAGGTGAACGTGCTTGGGAACTTCTCTTCCGCACCATTTGCGCCGAATGTTGAGTTCCATTTACTTACGTAGAAAAAAAAAAAAAACCGCCTGGCGAAGCAAAAAAATCCCTCTCCTGCGTTTCGAGTCTGTGTTTGGAGTTAGGGTTCTTCGAACCACCAACACCCTCCGTCGCATACTCTCAAATTATCCGCAAAAGACGACAACGACGACCTTGATGATGACAATCCCAAACACAACGACCAACCAACCGAGCAGCATTTAGTGTGATTCCTCTACCGTTATTGTCATCCTTCGTGACCGCGCTGGGGGACCGTAGTTGCGAAGAGATCATAAAGATAGAAAAACATTGAAAAGTGGTTCTTTACCAAGTAGAGGAAGTGGCAACGAAAGGAGAAAAACATACGAAAACAACCGCTGACGAGGGGATTGGTGTGTGACAAATGGCCTTACCACACAAAGGCTGCTTCCATTCCCCACCGAGTTTAAAGGTCTGTTAATGGGTTTGTGTACTGGCCGGGGTGCGACAACTAGGGGGTAGATGGCTCAAGCGAAAGGGTTGGTAATTGGCTTTAATGCGCTCGAATGAAGTTTTGGAATTTCTATGATGGTGGTCGTCTTTAAGGAAAGAGAAATTGCTTACCAAGCAAAACTTGATGCTGACGATAATGGCCTGAGATGACTATGACCGGGAATGGTGACAGGGGGCGATGGGTGAATTTCGAGGTTAACAGGCATGGAATTAGCCTAAAGAGATTTGTGCGCGTTTCGAATTTGTTAATGGTGAATTGTTGACATAAAACACATCAGTCGAAAGTGAGTTTTCATGTCGAGGTCGTTATCGAGAAGGCAAGACAGATAAGAAGAGAGCATCCTGCCTTAACGGGAGATATGGGTATTTGCTCAAGCAGAATGTTAGATATGCAGGTGGTGTGGCACGTGCTCTAATCAACCTGCAGTGTAGGAAGAGATGATGTCTTTCTGGCACGCAGAGTGTCAATCGTATCAAGATATAAAACTGCGACAGGAAAGCTCGTGGACACTGTGCAAACTCAGTGGAGCCCAATGTAGCAGTGCTTCTTCTCTCGAAGAAGATAACATCTTTTACATGGCCAAAGGCGATGAGACGATTTTTGCGCATACCCTCAAATGAGCGAAAGTCTGATAATGCTTCTTGGGATCTGGCTTACAGTGGTGAATATGAATCGCTGCTGGAAATCCCTGAGAGTTTCATTTACGAGTATGCAGTTCAGCAATTATTCGCCATAGGTAGCATCTAAATGTGCGCTACAGTTCCGTGTGAGATTGGGCCTTCAACCAACAAGCCTTTCCAGCTAGCATGATCTTTTGCTAGCTGTTTCCAGTGTCGCATGTCCTGTTGGTTGAGGTCCCTTTCCACCTGTGCGCGCCATCTTAGATTCGGTCGTCCTCTACTGCGTCGTATCTCGAGGTTGGACCCCAAGACTCTTCGGACCGAAGCTGTGCTGTCCATTCGCTCTACATCGCCTGGCCATCTGAGACGTTGGATCCGTAGACGTCGTACTAGGCCAAAGTCGCTGTACAGCCCGTACAGTTCGTGGTCGAATCTTCTCCTCGCTTTGCCGTCAACACAAATGGGACCGAGATTGTACGCAAAATTTTCCTCTCGAAACGACCAGGGGCTTCTTCATATACTTTTAATAAGGTTCAAACCTCTGTGTCGTAGAGGAAGACCGGGATGATAAGGGTTTTATGGAGGGTCACCTTAGTTTTCCGAGAGAGGTCTCTACTACTCAATTGCCTCTTGAGCCCAAAGAAACAGCAGTTGGCAAGAGTTATTCTGCGTCTAATCTCAGCGCTGGTGTCGTTGTTGTTTGTTACCAGTGCGACAAGGTAGACGAAATCCTATACTATAGCAAAGTTATACTCGCCAGTAGTGACGTTCTGGCCAAGACGTCGGTGTTGAGCGTCTCTCTTTGACGAGAGCATATATTTGGTTTTGCCCCCGTTTGCCTTCAGACCCATTTTAACCACTTTTGCTTCAATGCCCATAAAAGCTTCATGGCCATTTCGCTGCGTTTTACCAATCGGCTCTGTACGTGGAATATTAAGTCCCTAAACAGGCCACGTGCAGCCGAACAACTAGCGGACGCCCTAGACCGCTATAAGCCGGACATAACCGCCATCCAGGAAATGCGATGGAATGGACCGGGTAAAAAGCGGATGAAAATCTGCGATATTTACTACGGCGACTGCTATAGGGAGAGAGGACAACGATTGTTTGGATTCGGATTTGTTGTTCGAGGTGGACTAAGGCAAAAAGTCCTAAGCTTTCGGCATGTGAGCGAAAGCGTCATAGCAATCCATATCAAGGCTAAATTTTTTAACATCAGCCTGATCTGCGTCCACACCCCCACGGAAGACAAGGATGACTCCACCAAAGATGGGTTCTACGATCTCCTAGACAGAACGTATGCCCAATGTCCCAACTATGATATCAGGATTGTATTAGGAGACTTCAATGCTAAGCTGGGTAAGGAAAGCTTTTTTGAACGAGTCATAGGCAAACATAGCCTACACGACACCACCTCCGATAACGGACACAGGCTGATTGATCTTGCTACGGGGCGAAATCTCCTTCTAGCCAGTACGCGTTTCCCGAGCCTCGATATACACAAAGGCACATGGCAGTCTTTTGATCAATCGACTACCAACCAGATTGATCACATCGTGATCGACGTCAGACACTCCTCTACTATCCTTGATGTTCGAACCTTCCGCTCGGAACATCGAACATCGACTCAGACCACTATCTTGTAGTAGCCAAGATGCGCGTACTGATATCACGAACGCAGCGGAGTAGAGTAAAAATACAAAGTTATGACGTCGGAAAGCTACTATCGCCAGAAACCGCTCGTGCTTTTACCGATCGCGTCTCCCTTAAGCTCTCCAATACACCCCAATCCTTTATGCTATCAATAGAACAGCAGTGGAGCCTTTGCAAACAAGCCATGAAGAGCTCTGCATCCGAAGGTTTGGGTTTCAAGGCTCCACCACGAGGGAAAACCTGGTTCGATGACGAGTGCAGGAGGATTCACACAGCGAAGCAGGATGCATATAAGGCCTCGCTGCATAAAAGAACAAGAGCAGCTCGTGAGCTCTACGAGTTAAAAAGAAGGGAGGAGCACGTTCGAAAGTTTTATCAACAGATAGAGCGAACATGCCAGGGTTATAAAGCCAGAACGGAAGCCTGCAGGGATGAGAACGGACACCTAGTAGTAGAACCGCAGTCGATGCAGAGAATATGGAAAAACCACTTCTGCAGACTGTATAACGGCGATGCTAGTCAATATACCGCTGTCAGGCACAATGATCCATTTCTAATCGACGAAGACCGCAGAGAACTCCATCCCCCTGACCTCGACGAAGTTAAGAATGCCATATCGAAGCTCAAGTCGAATAAAGCTGCTGGCGCAGACGGACTATCTACTGAGCTCTTCAAGGCAACTGGGGATGACCTGGTTAGGAGCATGCACCAGCTCATCCGTAAGATATGGTTAGAGGAAAGCATGCCCGAGGAATAGAGTCTCAGCATCGTATGCCCGATCCACAAGAAAGGAGATCCATCTGATTGCGCCAACTATAGAGGAATAAGTCTCCTTAACATCGCCTACAAAATCTTCTCTGCCGTTTTGTGTGAAGGCAGGAAGCCTTTTGTAAATAAGCTCAAGGGTCCTTATCAGTGCGGATTCAGGCCTGGGAAGTCCACCATCCACCAAATCTTCACACTACGGCAGATCCTGGAAAAAACCAAAGAATTTCAAGTCGACACTCACCACCTATTTGTCGACTTCAGTGTAATTAGAGACGAGCTATACAACGCTATGTCTACCTTTGACATACCTGCTAAACTTGTCCGACTATGCAGGATGACTTTGGAGAACGCTCGCTGCTCCATCCGAATCGGTGAACACCTTACCGATAGTTTTGATGTCAAAAAAGGATTTAAGCAGGGCGATGCGCTGTCGTGTGATTTCTTCAAAGTCATATTGGAAATGATTGTGCAAAAATCACAGGCCAATACAAGAGGCACAATCTATTTCAAATCCTCGCAACTCCTTGCATACGCCGACGATATTGACATAATAGGTAGATCACAGCGAGATGTCAATGAGGCGCTTGCGAGTATTGAGTTCGGGGCGGCGAAAGTTGGTCTGGCGGTAAACAAAGGCAAAACTAAATATATGCTGTCATCAAAAAAGGACGCTCACCACCGACGTCTTGGCCAGAACGTTTGTATTGGCAGATCTAAGTTCGAGGTAGTTAACGACTTCTTCTACCTTGGCTCCGCAGTTACCTGGACCAACGACATCAGTTGGTCAGGAGGCAACTGAGTAATAGAGCCCTCTCCCGAACGATAAAGTTGTCTCTATATAAGACCCTTATCATCCCGGTCCTGTTGTACGGCGCAGAAGCATGGACACTATCAAAAGCAGATTAGGAGGCCCTTGGTCGGTTCGAGAGAAAGATTTTGCGGGTGATTTTTGGGCCTATAAGCGCAGACGGGGGATGGAGGAGAAGATTCAACCACGAACTTTACGGGCTGTACAGCGACATGAGCCTAGTCATGCGTCTACGGATTCAACGCCTAAGATGGCTGGGCCATGTGGAGCGATTGGACACCATAGCTCCAGCCCGAAGAGTCTTCGAATTCAACCCCGAGGGACGAAGAAGCAGAGGACGGCCGCACTTAAGATGGCGCACACGGGTGGAAGGGGACCTCAGGCAACTAGGTGTGCGGCAATGGAAAAGGTTAGCAAAAGATCGTGCTAGATGGAGGGGCATGTTGGTTGAGGCCAAGGTTCACCCCGAACTGTAGCGCCCATTAAGAAGAAGTCTATTAGATGAATATTTGATTCTATTTCTGATGCCGATTATCTTGTGCAGTCACTGAAAAACGTTTCATTTGCAAGTCCTTAGCGTCCGTTGATGCTGTTTACATTGCAAGAGATTACTATTTGACCTTCCAAAGTTACCGAAGTACACTTCCATTGAAATGCTTTGTAAAATCGATTATTGTGGCCATTTAACGACCCCACAAACCTCGGGGTAAGACGTATCGAAATTGAAAGCACTTCAAGTCTACCCCAGGACTATCAAGGCAGACGCCTTCAGTCTGTAGTGTCTTTCCTAATATGCCACCATTCCATCCCTTTGCAGTTGACATTTAAATTCAACTGGCAGAGGACAATCCTGAATCCATTAATGAAATCCATTAGGTCCTAAGCGTAGCGACAACACCGAATGAACAATCTTAATGGCAGCACCCCATATCCGGCCCAGAGTTTGCCAAGAGACAACGAACGGCCCGCGAAAGGATTACCGTGTTGTGGCATTCCTATTCAGCCACAATATTTGCCTAGAATGCAAATAAATTCCATCCAAATGGTATGTACCATCATCATCTGCTCCACAGGTAGCTCTGCTTCGCAGCTAAACTAATTGATATTCCGTAAACAAATCGTCGACCTGGTGACTACGCTGCCTCTAACCCATTATCCAACGAAAGTCGAAAGAACGAGTGCCATCTCTTGTGTTGCCATCCAACGTGTCGCATTGTACTCACAAGGAATTCATTTCATTTTCGTAAATATTTGCGCAGGAAGAGAACGCCATCAACATCAGCATCACCATTACCATCACTGTTGCTCGTGAATTCGTAAAGCTTTTCATCTCGAAGACAACTTGCGTGAGATGGAGCATACAAATTAATTTCCACTCGAATCGCATCCCGTGTCGGTTTAATTGCCTTCCAACGAATTTCAATCTTCGCACTCCTTTTGCAAGGACACCAACCCACAGCGTCGTCGCTTTGTTGTGTTCTCTTCATTCTATGCTTTCGGTTGCACACCAAAGATTGGCTCACAGCCAGGATGCATGTCGGGACATTGAATTTTCATTTGCAATTTGAAATTTGGGCAGGGCAGGACAAAGCACGACAAAAGGAATCCCTTTAGATATACGAGTACTCAAATTAATTCATTCATCACTCGGGGATCGGAGTCCTTGCTACGAGCCGCGCGTTGTGTTCCCTATTTAGCCGGCGGGAGCTACCGAAATGATTTCTTAATTTGTTTTCCTTTAGAGGACTGGATTCCACTAATCTGGAATTCGGTTTTGTTCTGTGGTTGTTTAAGTTGGCCAAGGACAATGGTAGCTGGGATGACGAAATGTAACTAAATCGATGCCCCCCGAGCGAGAGCGATGAACCAGTTAATGAGCAGAGCGACTCGGAATCTCTAGGACGCATCCTAATTGCACTCATTCCTGAAATTTGTCTGCTCAATACAATTAATTCGTTCCATGAATGTCCATCTGGTATCTCGTATCCCAGTGTAGCTGGCTCCTTCTTAGTGGCTTCCAGTCGCGTTCGTCTCCTCCGTGCCATGTTTTCTCACCTTCTCCGCCGCCGGCGGAAACAAGGACGAAGAGTAAACTGCACACCTTGCAAAGCTCCACCGGCAAGAGTATTCATTTCATTCACCTCCAACAATGTCGACGGAAATACGGCAGGATGCTCTTCAAATAAAGAACGAAGGAACGGCGAACAATAAAAGATTTATTTCTTAAGTAAAGTTTAAGATAAGGACTTGCCATCGTTCCTCGGGTTTAATTTGCAAGGGGTTTTTCTGTTTTTTTTTTTTTTTTTCTGTTGGATCATTCCCTGATGATGCAAAGGGAATTATAAAAAATAGGGAAACTGAAAGAGGAACGACGTTCCTTGCTTCCTTATTCCACGCTTTGACAAATCCGGGCAGTTGTTTTATTAAATTGCTCAAGGAGCTGAGTTGTAAGAATGAAAGGGGTTCGTCTATGTTGATTTAGGAAGAGTTTGGAGTTCAAATTGTACACTTGTTAGATAGGAGTCGTTCCAATTCATCTTTTCTAGTCCTGAGCGGGTGGAGTGTTTGTCAAGAAATTCTAACGACGAGTTTTTTTCTTGTCCGCTAAAAGGAATAGTCCTTGTGATACTCAAATATTTTTTGTTTATTCTCCACTTTGTCCCGAATTTTTTTTAGTTTTATGCCAAATATTTATGGAATTAAGGCAGACAGCTTAGTCATGTGGCGCTTTATTGAGTGATTTTTTTGCTGCTTGGTTTTTCACTGATTACTTGGTCTTTATACCGTAGGTTCGGTCTTCCTCTTCTTCTCGAACCAGGAGGCTCGGAGTCGAAGACCCTCTTAGCTGGAGCGTTGATGTCCATGCGCTCGATGTGGCCGAGCCAGTGTAGTCGACGGATCCTTGCCTTCCGCACTACATCCACATCTTGGTACAGCTCGTAGAGTTCGCGGTTGTGTCTTCTTCTCCATTCACCTTCCTCACAGACAGGATCAAATATCCGGCGCAGAATTTTTCTTTCGAAAGAACCCAAAATCAGCTCCGCTGTCCTGCTTATCGTCCAGCTTTCGGCTCCGTACAGCAAGACTGGCAGAATGAGCGTTTTGTAAAGCATGACTTTGGTCTTTCGAGTGAGGAGTTTTGACCCCAGTTGCTTGGACAAGCCGAAATAGCAGCGGTTGCCAAGGGCGATTCTATGCCGGATCTCCACTCTGGTGTCATTTGTAGAATTTACGTTTGCCGCGAGGTAGACAAACTCCTTAACTACCTTGAAATTGTGGCTGTCAATTGTTATATTTTGTCCCAGGTGGTGAGCGACGGATTGGTTTTTGCTTGACCGCATGTATTTCGTTTTGTCCTCATTGATCTTAAGACCAACTCGTTTCGCCTGTTCTTCAATCGCCGTGAATGCTTCCACAATGCCACGGCGAGGACACGCGATGATGTCGATATCATCCCCGTATCCTAGCAGCTGGATAGACTTGTAAAAGATAGTGCCTTCCCTGTTGACGCCTGCCCGTCGCACTATCTGCTCCAGCACCAGGTTGAAGAAGTCACATGACAGCGCATCTTCTTGCCGAAATCCGGTGCATGTTTCGAATGGTTCCGAGGTCCTAGAACCGAGTTGCACGGTGCATCGCGTGTTTTTTAGCGTGGCGCGACACAACTGGATCAGTTTTACCGGGATCCCGAATTCGGCCATCGCCCCAAACAGTTCTTCACGATGAATGCTTTCGTATGCGGCTTTGAAATCGATGAAAGGATGGTGCCGGGCCGGAAGCCGCACTGGTAGCTGCCGATTAGTGCGGTGCAAAATGGTTTTAGACGTTCACACAATACGCTGGACAGGCAAGCCATCTGAGCCTGCGGCGTTGTTGTTCTTCAGCTTCTGAATAGCTGTGCCGACGTCTTCGATGCTGGGTGGGAGTACTACTTCAGCGGCTGGAGTTGGGATTTCCTCGGTCCCTACCACTCTCTCTTGGTCATGCTCGTTAAGCAGCTGCTGGAAGTGCTGCTTAAATACATCCACTATTCCCTGCGGGTCGGTGACAAGATTACCCTCGCAGTTTCGAAGAGCCTGGGTGCCCTTTTTGAAGCCTCCTGCAAGGCCTTTGGCTTTCTTGTAAAAGGCTCGTGTTTTATGTTTATCCCTAGACTGCTCGATATCCTTCAGCTGGGAGGCTGCGAAGATACTTTTCTTTTGTCGCAGTAGTTTTTTCTCCTCCCTTCTTCTGGCTCGGTACTCTTCTTGCGCTGCCCTGGTTTTCCTCTTCAGCGCCTTTTGGTACGCCTCGTCGGTTGCTGCCTTTTTCTGCTCACACTCGCCATCATACCACGGGTTTCTTGTCGGGGGTGGTAGGTATCCTAAGGTGGTTTCGGCTACTTCCTGAATGGCTGAGCGGCAGTGCAGCCACATATTATTGGCATTTGTGTTCGACGTAGGCATACCGTAGAGTCTTTCGCTCAGCTGCTCCCTGTAGACACTGGCAACCTCCGGTGTGCTCAGGCGGCCAATGTCGAACCTCCCCCTGATGGGCTGGTGCAGCTTTCTGACATGGACAGTCGAGCTCTGAATCTTGCTGCTACGAGGAAGTGGTCAGAGTCGACATTTACCCCTCTGAATGTTCGCACATCCAGGATGTTTGACGAGTGCCTTGCGTCAATGAGCACATGGTCGATTTGGTTGGAGGTTCGACCGTCCGGAGATCGCCAGGTTGCTGTGTGGATTCGCTTGCGAGGTATTCTTGTGCTACTTATCACCGCATTACGAGCTGTCGCAAAGTCAGCGAGTCGGAAGCCGTTATCTGTTGTTGTATCGTGGAGGCTGTGCTTTCCGATCACTCCGCCAAGGGTGTTTTCCTTACCGATTTTGGCGTTGAAGTCCCCGAGCACGATTTTTACATCGCACTCCGGACATGCTCCGTATTCGTTGTCCAGGAGGTCATAGAAGTCCTCCTTGATAAGGTCTTCAGCCTCGTCGTTATGGGCGTGTGCACATATAAAGCTGATGTTATAAAATCTGCCTCTGATGCGGACCACAGCCAGGCGATCACTTATAGGTTTAAAGTCGATGACCTTCCACCTAAACCGCTTTCCCACGACAAATCCGCATCCCAGTAAGTGCAACCTTTTGTGACAGCTGTAATAAATGTCGGAATTTTTCTTCCTAATCATACCGTTTCCTATCCAGCGTATTTCCTGGACCGCAGTAATATCCGCGTTGTACTGCGTGAGGATTCTTTCTAGTTCACATACATATCAAAAGCCAATAGCGAAATAAATAGGCAGAAAGAGCGATTAAAAGAGCTATTTTTAGCCACACTATTAGTTGTAAATTAACGATAATGTTTAAGCCGCAATTTGAAATATTTGACGCAATATCATTGTGAAATCTACTTGTGTCGTTCACATATAAGCTTGTCTTTAGGCTCTTAGAATTGAATTGAATCGTTCCGTTGATAAGACAAAATAATTAGAAAAAAAAAAAATGAATTAACTCAAACATAAAGGAATCGAATTCACGTGGACCTCGGTACAAAGCGCGACGAAGCTTCAAGCTTATCTCACTTTCGACTACCATAGGTCAGCACAAACGTAAATTGCGCACTATACACGTTTTCAGTCATTAAACGGAATACTGCTGCTATGGAATACAACATTGAATTGAATAATTCCATTCGATTTTGGAAGACTGTTGTGACATCCAGAAATTAACGATTGTTATCTGCAGAAGCATCAAAGTCATTGATTCAAATAACCTACATCGTTATGTAAGACTCCCATCTGGCCATCTGTCCTGTGCGATTCCATTCGCATCGCATTCAAATTACCGACTTTATCGTATCTAATTAAATTTGGACATTAAGTCCATAGTCGACTCTGGGCTGCTCTGATACCTTAATTACCGCCTAAACGGCTGGAAATTAAATCGCCTATCCGGCTCAACCTCCGGTTCGCGATAAATTACATTTCGAACTCGTTTTCAGTTGCCAACTGCTTAATCGCCTGCGACAATCGTTTGAATTTATCTTATGACGACAACTGCGGTTTATTGTTGTTATCCAAGGTTTGGACTCTGAATTTAATTTGGAGAAATTAAATTGATTCGACGGCATGAAAAATCCAATTTTCCCCATTTTCCACCGAAGAATTCAATGTTGGTCATCGGCCAACCACCTTCCAAACATCATCCATAGCGCATACGATCCGAGGATAAATAAACAAACCGCGATTCGGTGGAGAATCAGTGTAGGTTTACACCGCTAGCTCTCGAGTGGCACACCAGTGATGCCAATATCATTTGAAATTGAAACGAAAACAGTGAATTCAGATTTGTTTTTTTCCCCAATATCCGTAAGTGAATACCCGCGGATCGGGTGTAAGTACGAGTAGTTGTTTGTTGACAGATGAACGTGAATTCTGTCCAATATTGATTCTATCTATCCTCTCTTGACAAATGGATCCTTAACAACAACTTTCTTTCTTCTCCTCTCGTTACAGGAAGCCGTTTTGAAACCGTAACATAAGGATAAAACTACAATGAGGACGACTTCCTTCGTCAGCCCGATGGGGGCTGGCAGCATCCTGGTACTATTTCTATGCGCCATCAGTAGTGTTAACTCGTACTCAAGTATGTTGAAATGCAAAACCCGACTGTCCCTTCCGTTTGTTGTCTTTTCTGTTCTTCCTCCTACCCACTCCTACACAATAACATACAAACAATCCTTCTCCACATCCTTCGATCTCCAGCCTCCCCATCCCCACCCCCATCCCCCTCCTCCACACACAAAGGACACTTACAGAAGAATTTTGAAATTACATCGTTTTTTGGTTCGATTTACGTTCGTATTTTTTTCCAATTTTTGAATTTTTGGTTTTCATTCCGTCCTGCGAATCGAATCGAAATGTTATGTAATCGAGACATTCTCTGTTCTCTTCTACCACTATTGGCATTACATTATTTTATATGTTATGACGACATTTGCCAGAATATGGACGCGGATGCGGCGACATCGGATGCCTGCCAAATGAGGTTTGTGTCCTTTCGCACGATAGCTGCGGTTTTGGGCAACGCGACGGAAAGGAATGCGGCAGTTATCCGACGTGCAAGAAGAGCGGAGCAGCCTCATCATCGTCATCGAATAGTGGAGGCGTGCAACCGTCAGGTGATTTTTAATACTAACAATGGGAGCTTGGAACCCTTGATGGGGTTGTTTTTTTTGTTTTTTTGTCTATTATTTACCAAGATAGTTTGTAAATTGTATGCATTGCATTGGTTCATTGGTCTTCATTGGTGTACGGGAGGTATCTTGTGGGTTTTAGTAGATAGTTTTCCGTTCGAACGTAACTGTGTAATCACAGTGAGTATCTTAATTCAGATCAGATTATTAAAATTGACATCCTTCAATACACCATTAAGCAATATTAGGAACAGTACCTTCCTATTAGGAACGCCGTGACGCAGTAGGTAGTGTGTTGGCCTTCCGCAATAGCCATGTCATCGAACGTGTTTTTCTGGGTACTGACAAAACCCCCTGTAGTATAATTGTCAAGAAAAGCTTCTCGAATCTCGCCGTTCGGAACCGGCAATAAACTGTACGTCCCTTCCACCTCTGGGAAAATAAAATCTCACACAACATGGGTGATTGAGAGAAGCTCGGCTTTGTTCCTCCTTGGACTGTAACGCCAACATACATTACATACACCTTCCTATTAGTACCTTCTTCAAGCCTTTTTGTGAGCCTTACTTGGCCTTACTATCGACATTTGACCTACTTTCAAGTGGTTAGGTTTTTTTTTTTTTTAAATTTGCGCGCACTCAAGGTCTAATAACCTTATTATGTCGGCGACACAGTGCGGGAGTTACATGCTGTAACACCCCCACACCCTTCTTTCCCCACACTTGGTGTTTTGTTCAGCAAAACAACAAGTGTATTGTTGATCTTTGCTACGGTTTCTCTCTCCAACTCTATCTTCGAAAGAAGATAAAGCTGGAGCGAATTACCAAGTAGCAAAGTTAGTCAAAGGTCAGTCATTGTTTAAGTCTCGTGTTGTTTAGGTCGTAGTATATAATGTATTGTCTTGTAATAAATATATAAAGCTATGTTTTGTGGGTTCTTATTGTTGCTGGTGGTTTTTTAACTCACTTGAACTTTTCTTGTCGTTTTCTTTTTGGGTTTTTTTTTTTTTCTTACGTATCTGTATGTGCTTTCACTTTAAGCTTAATTCGATTTAACGTCTTTCGATTTACACGTGCGTATTCAATTAATAGTTATTATTATTTCTGTTATATTCTCGTTTGTATTCTTTTCAATTTGTTCTTCAGCTTATATTAGCTTTCAGTTATTTTTGTTTTGGGACCAGGCTTTATCTCAATATGCGCTTGAGAAAAAAACCCGTGAAGCTAGCAAACTTAAGCTACTGATTTCTTCACTTATTGCATATGCTTTTCCACTATTTTTTTTTTTAATGCTTATTGTTCGTCTTTTTGTCTTGATATTTACTTGATTCTTGTTTTATGGGAGCTAAGCCCGATTGCTCGACTGCGCCAGTTATAATAGTCCGAAGACTATCCAATAAAAACAATAAGAACCCACAAAACATAGCTTTATATATTTATTACAAGACAATACATTATATACTACGACCTAAACAACACGAGACTTAAACAATGACTGACCTTTGACTAACTTTGCTACTTGGTAATTCGCTCCAGCTTTATCTTCTTTCGAAGATAGAGTTGGAGAGAGAAACCGTAGCAAAGATCAACAATACACTTGTTGTTTTGCTGAACAAAACACCAAGTGTGGGGAAAGAAGGGTGTGGGGGTGTTACAGCATGTAACTCGGGCAGAAGGTAGAGAGGAAGAGGAATAGAGGAGATGCCGATGGACATTGATCTTAAATGCTTGCATGTTGCATTGAGGGGGGAAAACCGAATCCGGCAGGGAGTTCCAGATTCGTGAGGTTCGGTTAATAAAAGATTCTCTATATTTGACAGTACGTCCGAAAGCGGGCTTCAGGGTATATTGGTGAGCATTCCTAGAGAGACGTGTATTGCGGGAGAAATGTTGAAGGGGCGGAATGCAACTGGCTATTTCATCAGAGCATTTTTGGTGGTAGTAACGATAAAACAGGGAGAGGCAGGTAACATTCCTGCGGTGTTCCAGCGAGTCTAATGTTTTGGTAATGCTGGAGTCACCTATCAGTTTTATGGCTCGTTTTTGTATTCTGTCAAGTGAGGTCTTGGAAGCACCGGACCAGACATGAGCGTTAAACTTTAATAAGGGTGAGAAATATTTCTTGCATCTGTATAAGAATCCTAGGCATTTCGCAGCATTCTTGGCGACACGCAATATATGGTCGCTCCAATTAAGATTGTGAGCAACACTCATACCCAGGATGGAAAGCTTTTCAGTTTCTGAGATGCAAGTGCCATTCATGGATAATGGCTGCGGGTTACTTATACACTTTAACGACAAGAGACAGCATTGTGTTTTGGAGGCATTAAATTCCACTCTACTGTTTTTACCCCATTGGATGATGCTGTCGATATCGGAATTTAATGAGCTTAACATACGCTGCCGCTCATTATCTACAACCGAAGTGCAGGGTCGTAAACTGGTGAACGAATATGAGAAGCTGGGGGTACTGTCGTCAGCGAAGGAGTGAATTGGATTAGAAGTAACAGACAAGAGATCATTTATAAAAATAAGAAAGAGTGTCGGAGACAAAACGGAGCCCTGGGGAACACCGGCATTAACAAAGTGAGTATCAGACTTGAATCCGTCTAAAACAACTTGGATTGAACGATTCGAAAGGTAGCTTCTAATCCATCGAAAGAGAGACTCATCGATCCCAAAAGCACGCATTTTCGACAAAAGGGCTTCATGCCAAACCCTGTCAAATGCTTTCGAAATATCCAGTGCAACAATTTTGCTTTCACCTGCTTGGTGAAGCGAGTGATTCCACTTTTCAGCGAGATATGCCATCATATCACCAGTGGATCTGTTGCTGCGGAAACCGTATTGGCGGTCACTGAGGAGTTTCCGTGACTCAAGATATTTCATAAGCTGACGGTTAATCAGCGTTTCCATGACCTTGGAAAGAAGGGACGTTAGTGCAATGGGTCGGTAGTTGGAGGGAGAAGATGATTCGCCTTTTTTGGGTATAGGCTGGACAAATGCTGTTTTCCACCTACTCGGAAAGAGCCCAGAGGTGTAGGAAAGGTGAAAAAGCTTACGCAGTGGTTTTGCCAGCGTAGAAGAACACCTCTTCAGAACTATTGGGGCAATACCATCTGGACCAGCGGATTTGTGTATGTCGAGGTCTTAAAGAACCCTTGCGACTGTACGAGTGTGGAAGTGGATTAGTCCCATGGTGGAATTGACGCACTCTAGTTCAGGCGGAGACAAAGTACAAGCTGGCAGCTGAGAACTGGTTGCGAAATGGGCAGCAAGTAGGTTAGGTTTGTCTAAGGGGGTGACAGCTGGAATGTCATTGTGGATGAGCGTCGGTATAGACGACTTAGTTGAGTTTTTACGTTTTTTTACAAACGACCAGAAACTTTTGCTACCTTTGGGACATTGAAGGATTTTACGCCTTAATTTTTGGTCGGATTGGAATTTAATCCGTCGAATGTGGGTGTTGCAGTCATTTCTGGCTGGTATGTACTTTTTTCGGTTTTCCTCAGAACTGTTTGCCTTGTAGGCCCGAAAACTTAGCTCCCTGAGCCTAATAGCCTCTTTGCAGCTCGAGTCAAACCACGTATTATCCTTAGGCCTGGTGCTTTTCATCTTGCTGGGAATAAAATTTGCCATGCCGATTCGGATAATGTTTACGATAATATCGAGGAAGCACAACGACCAGTTAAAGATCTGAAAGAAGTTGTTAAGGCCGCACCAGTTGGCTTTCTCGTATAGCCATAGTGTTCTCTTAGGAGCTTTTTCTTTAACTGGATGGTGGGACTTCGAGAATTTTGCTGATATCATGCAGTGGTCAGACAAGCCTAGGGGTTCCAATACATGGATCGTGTATTTGTCAGGCTGAGAGGTAAGAAACAAGTCCAGTGTGTTGGCGGTATGACCAGCAACATCGGGGATACGTGATGGCTCATTCACAAGTTGAGTTAAGTGATTTAACTCAGCAAAAATTTCAACATACCTTCCTTCGGGTGTTGTCTGTCCAGAATGTCGAAGCCACTGAGAATTGTGTACATTGAAACCGCCCGCTAAAACGATTTCAGTGCGAGGGAACAGGGAAACAATTCTTTGGATGGAATCAGACAGTGCGTCGAATGCATTCCTGTCTAGATTGGGGCTTCTATAAAGAAAACAGTAGTGGATGTAGTGCTTACGGAATATGAATTTAAGCCATATGTAATTAAATTCCGGGGTGGATGTTTGGCTATACTGTGGATGTAACTGGTAAGCAATATCACTACGGACATAGATGGCGAGGCCACGGCGAGAAACGAATAATGGCACTAAGCTATATCCAGGAAGACTGAAATCCGAAGGATCAGACTTTTCATCGACCTGTGTTTCACAAAGTGCCAAAACAGCCGGTTTGTGGCGAGAGAGATGGATATACGTGGCAAAGAAATTCTTCCGTAACCCACGAATATTGCAGAACTGCACACAGAAATCCCTCATCAATGCAAACTACAAAACGTGTATAGATACAAAACCGTTAAAGCAGAGACGCGTAAGTGAAGTTCTATCGCCGGATTTGCAAAAACCTGTTATGCCCTTACGACAATAAGATTTGCTCCACCAACAAAGAACAACTCACGCGACCCGCTACGCGTCGGTTGCGTTAGCACTCAATCAGTGTGTGTGCTGAGTGCGAACACTGTCACGAGAGGGGAAGCGGGACAGGCAGGAGTACGGCCCAGCGCTGCTGCCGACCAGGTGTTCAGTTGCGGCACTTTTACGAGGTTAAGTTAGGTTGATTGGATGCCCTATTGACGTGGGGTCAAGGCTCACTTAGACAACGAGGAGTCCATTGTACCCAGTTTAAGATCTAACCCGAGGGGAACCTATTAGTTATCCGCTGAGCTGAACCCCATGGATGTAGGTAAAAGTCCCAGCAGTTTGTTCAGCTTAAACCCGAAAAGAAGTGGCTCCCAAGGAACGTATATCTTTTCCGGGCCAATGCCTGCCGTTCGCACAGTAGTTGACGAATTGATTCTATTTCCTCTTCGTCCTTACAGCGTGTGCACAAATCATGCAGTGCCCAGTTAGGGCACCGACTACCAGTCGTATATTCCCTCTACTAAAATTAAGCAAACTTTCCGTCATTTTTAGGGTTCCATACCTCAAAAGGAAAAAACGAAACTCTTATAGGATCAGGGTTTGTTGTCCGTCCGTCTGTCTGTCTGTCAACACCCTTTATCTTGAGAATGCGTCAAGGTATCGGGTTGAAATTAAAACGATATACTCTTAGACATGAGTCTCTTAAAGTTGTGTAAAAATCAAGTTAACGTAAAAAAAGACACGGGCGTTTATGCCGCAAAAAACTTATATTTCGACACCCTCAGGGAATCAAAATGTATAGGGTATTTTCCGTTGACCTAGGACTATGAAATTTGGCAAGTAATACCGTCTTATACTACAAGTATAGGGTAAAGTCTGAAAACTATGCATTTGTAATTAAATCATAAAAAAAATAGGGTCTTTATGCAAGGAAGGGCGGTCAAAATTTTGAATTGAGTTAACCGTGTCATGTGGGGTATTGTATAAAAGGGTTTCATTGGCACAAGCCTAAACAGATTTTTAATTATTTTTATGATTTACAGTTTCCGATATATGACGAAGAATGGAAAAAAGCCAAGCAGGATTGGCCAAGCTGGGTCAATTTTGAAACAGCTTGGAAGATCTGTAATCAGGAAGACCGAGCTTGGTGTCAAAACCAAGTTAGCGGTTTTCAACTCAGTATTTGTTCCAACTCTCACCTGTGGTCATGAAATTTGGTTATTGACCGAAAGAATAAGATCGCGAATACAAGCTGCCGAAATGGGATTTCTTCGTGCTGTTGTGGGAGTTACTCGTTGGGATAGGGTGAGAAACACGGCAGTGCGTAGGGAGCTCAATGTTGAGCAGCTGCTTCTCCGAACGGAAAGGGCTATGCTTCGATGGTTTGGTCACGTAAGACGAATGTCGCCATCATCACGACTTTCGAAGCGCGCCTTGGATGCCATGCCATCAGGCCCCATGACGAGGTGGTTGGACCAAGTCCAAAAACTCGCCTGAGTGCGCTTGGGCATTGCTCCTGATGAGTTAGAGTCGATTGCGAAGGATCGAGTGGCATAGAGATCCTGCGTGCGCGCATTGCCCTCGCGACTCTTTACCAGCTTATTTAATTTAAAATTTTGTAATCAAACATAACCCTAAATAGGTACATAGGTACCTATCTACTTAAGTGTTTTGTACCTAGTAGTATTATACGGAACCCTCGGTGGGCGAGTCCGACTCGCACTTGTCCGGTCTTTTTGTTTTGTCATAGACGGGCCACGTTAACCTTGCCGTGACGCATGTGTCTAATTGACACGATCGCTTCTTGGCTTTTTCTAGTAGTTCCGAATCTATTTCTCTGAATAATGTGCTGAGTGTCGTTTTAGCCTCAGTTGTGATCTGCGCAAAATCTGCGCCGAATTCCAGTTTAGCTAGTTCGTCCGCCTTCTCATTTCCAGGGATATTCACATGCCCTGGTACCCAGCAGACGGTCACCCCGTTGACATTCAATATTTTGGATTTTGGATCTTATCCGTGTTGCTTGTAGAGCTTTAATGGCTGCCTGACTGTCAACATATATTTCGATCTTCTTACCTTGGAGATTCTCCCTAAGAATCAGATATGCAGCGAAGATCTCGGCTTGAAAGACACTTCAGCCATCATCAAGTCTGTAGGAGTGATATGCTTCCCGAAGTTCGAAGTAGATTCCGGCTCCTGTACCGGTATCCGTTTTGGATCCGTCGGCACAGATTGCCAATTCCCCTTTCGTCTTTACCATACTACTGGCCCATTCATCCCTGAAGGGAATCCTGCTGCTCCTCCCGCAACAAGAAAATGGGGTGGTATAGTCCGTTTCGGTTGCGGACCTCAAGATAGCCCATCGATCCAGAATTGATGCGTGCCCATGGGGACTCCTTTTTTTTTTTTTTTTTTTTTAGAGACTCGCGCAGGTTCAAGAGTTTTTTATATTCTCTTATAATGTGTTGACACACACAACCTGAACGGAGTGCAGTGGTTGAGGTCGTTGATGTTCGTTCACTACTCTCAGGGGTGGTTGTCCTAGGCCTAGATAGGACGAGAGCCGACCAAATTCCGCGTTGGTTATAGTCCGTAGTAATTCTTTCAAGCACTTTTTAGTATTGCATACGCAGAGGATGAATTTCGGTTGACCATATACTGTGAGTGTTATGCCTGCAGGCAGTACGTCTGGTCACTTTCCAATCACAACTGCGTTGCATACTTTTTATCATCCGTTTAGGAATTACTTTTACTTGGCTTTGAAGCGAATTTGAACTATAGACCTTCCGATCGGCGGTCGATGATGTTAACCACTGCACCACGGCCACCCCCTTGTCCAAAGACTGGGTTCCTTCATCCATAGCGCAGCACTGACTGCAATATTTTCGCAGTATATGTCTAGTGGTGGAGGGCGCCGTGGCGCAGTTTTTAGTCTGTTGGACTCTGACGCACGATGAGCGAGTTCGGATCCCGATAATACCGACGCCATCGAATGTTTATTTCACGGTGTCCCCCCTCGGCGGGGTACTGGCAAAACCCACCGTAGTATATTTGCCACGAAGAAGCTTCTCGACTCAGGCCGTTGGGAATCGGTATTAAAACTGTAGGTCCCTTTCACTGTAACGCTGTAACGCCACCAAAAGAAAAAGAAGGTGGAAGGTTCAGCATCGCTTCAAGGGCTGCCGTTTGTGTGGATTTGGTAGATCCGGTCACCGCCAGACAGCCAGCCAGCCCTCTGAATCCTTGTGAGACCTTGGAGGTTGCATTTCTTCTCAAGTGCTTTTCACCAGGCAATTGATCCATAGACTTAAATATGTCTTACCACCGCGGTGTACAGCCAGTATACCACCTTTGGTTTAAAGCCCCATGTCTTTCCGAAAGCTACTTTGCACGAAGCTCCGCAAGCTTTTTTGGCTCTGTCATTTATGTTGTCTTTCCAGCTAAGCTTGGAATCTAAGATTATGCCAAGAAACTTAGCGGACTTCTTTGGAATCAGATCGATACCATTTATGGGTGGACATGTGTAATTTGAGAGCACCGTGGCGCAGTGGGTAGTGTGTTGGCCTCTGACGCCGATGACACGGGATCGAATCCCGACACAGCCATGTCATCGAACGTGTTTTTCACGGTGTTTCTCCTCAGCGGGGTTCTGACAAAACCCCTGTAGTATAATTGTCAAGAAAAGCTTCTCGAAATTAGCCGTTCGTATCCGGCAATGAAACTGTAGGTCCCTTTCACCTATGGGTGAAGCAATAATGTCCAGCCTACGGATGGTCCACATAAACTCGAGAATCTGTAGATGGGCTGAAAACTCGTCGATAGGAAGAGCAAATGTAAGGGGGGTGTTCTATCGCTTCTCATATGGCTCCCCGCAGTCGACGAAATGCTAAAATTCCTATAGACACAGGGTTTCAATGTCACGGCCTACGCTGATGACATTACCATTCTGTTATCTGGGAAATTTCCCCAGGTCCTCAGTGAAAGACTAAGTTATGCGCTGCTAATGGCGAATAACAGGGTCAAAGATCGAGGACCAGGGGTAAACCCAACGAAAACCG